>JAGPXF010000009.1:0-1292812 GCA_020744515.1 Fusarium tricinctum
GCCGAAGCATGATACATTAAGGAACTGCGCCCGAATATTAATGAATTGCGCACTAACATCAAGCGATGGAAACTCCCAGGCTTGTTCAGACGCGAGACCACAGCACAGACCATGAAGTCTCTGCGGAAGAAATAGAGCGCCATCAATAAAGAATTATCCAACAGTCCCATATGCAGAAACGGTTGGAGATTTCTCAGGTTCTGAAGGATAACCACGTCTTGTCCGAAACTAGCCGGCTGCTGCTCTATGACAAGAGTAAGGTGGAGGAGGAGTGCCAATTTGTGCGAGAGGAGTATGAAGAGCTGCTCGGTAAGGTGCGGCTACCATAGCAGTAGCCGCTATATCGGTCAGTCTTTAGTAAGACTGGGAAGAGGCCGTCGGCATGACCGCACGAGACGGCCGAGTCCGTGAGAATAGAGAAAAGAAACAAAGAAACAGAAGGGAAAGCAGGATAGGAGGAGAGGAGGAGACACATCCACAATCTACGGATTAAGCAAAATACTATTAAATGGCAGGAATTTCTCAGCTTGTTATTTAACATCTGGGCCAGAGCGATCTTAAGAATGGTGTTTTCACTAGCGAGGAGGTAAGAGGACTACTTTAGGCTTTAAGAGTGGGAATAACTAAGTGGTAGTCTTATAATACTCAAGTAAAACTCATGTAATATAGTAAATTCTAGTTTTATTCTCTACTAATTAGGTATCAACTATTCTTATGTTATTATAAAACCTTCTATTTAATATATGGCCACCATACCAGTGACTCATTAACCTCTTAGAATATCTTAATGAGCTGTAGGATAACCTCCTAAACACCCTCGATCGCACCATAGACATGTGGGAGCAGCTGATACTAGTAACCGATTGCATTTCACAAACATCGCGACTCTTCTAAATAATGAAATTAGCATGGTTTACTTTGTTCTTATCTGATTTTAAAACCCAGTAGAGTCCTATACTCCTCAAGGCTAATTATCCGGGGATAGCTCCCTTCCGAGGATAGGCGCCTTCCCCTGTGGAAGTCTATGCCTTTAATTAAGTCTCTTTCGGCGCTGCAGAAACGCCACGAACAAGTCTTAGAGATTAAAGATCCTTTTTTATATTATTCTAATATTTCTATTACAGGTAGAAATGCTCCCTACTAAAGTCCTTTCTCTAATAGCACAGATGTTAACCACTACGTTCTCACATGATAACTGCTAAGGATATACTACTAGATAATTCGACGAATAATATAATATTGTCAAAAAGCATTATTAACTATAAGACAGATTACAATCGAACTCATACTAACAGTAGACTTGGCAAGTAAAATGTATATGTTTCGCAAGACTTTTCAAGTGTAAGTTAACTTTGTTTCCTTGCAGTGAAATCTAAGATGCCTGCTCTTGCGGTATGTTACAGCGGGGTACTCCGCTACACTGCTTTGTACTGATAAATCCGCCCACTACCCGTCGCAATACTAACGTATAAATACAAAACTCCACCAAATTAATGTGCACTCAGGTGAAAAAGTACTTCCGAGGAGCCTAGATCCTGCGCTTTACTTTAGAATGCCTTGTAGCCTTTCCACTTGTTAGCTTCAAACTTGGTGTGGATGTATAGGCTGTGGATACTAATACAATTGTGCAGGAACTCACTTAGCCATCACCGAGCAAAACGTACAATCACACAACTTCACCGTCTTTGCTTGTATTATTAGAGAGAGAGTCTTTGCAGAAGCTCCTGTCTTTTAATTTTTATCTCCTACTTACTGGATCTTAATATTAGAGAGGTGTAAGGACGAATGATGAAATATCTGTTGCAAATTATCACATTGTGGTGAGACTGGCCTGTAGTAGACCAAGGGAAAAGCATTATTGCATAGCTTCACCAGATCTTAGTGTACTCTAATATAAAAACACTCTTTAGAAAGCCCGATCTTCTACTACAGATTTGTTATTTCGAATACGTTGATAAAGCCACATTCGCCTTGGTGTGGGCGTGAATATGCGGACACAACCTAAATACATAGCACTACAGGGTAGTAGGGTTTTTAAATATTAATATGGATCACAGATGGTAATAAGATATGGGCAAATTATCTGTTTAAAATCGCAGGGGGGGTTAGTTTCCCCCTAAGTTAACTTACCGGCTTATCTTGTGAAAAACGCGGGGTAGCCGCTACTCCACCGGATTGGCTGATAGTCCAAGGGTAGCACGGACCATCACTCGCACTTTTTCTCCCATTTTGGTACTAGTTCGGTACCGAACAGGGGTTGTCATCTTAGCCATTCGTCGTTTATCTCTGGGGAAGGAATCCGGTTAACGCCATAATAATAAGCAAGAATCACATATATAAGGTCCCTGGGTTGCTGTTTGTTCCATCTCCCGATCAGCACAGTTCATCATGGAATCAACATCGCCTGTAGCTATTGACAATGAGAAGCATCTGGGAAGTCAGAACCCGGACGCCGAGGTCCTTGAACGGCATGGGTTTACACAGGAGACAAAGGTATGCAGACGAGACTTGAAGGAGGGATTGAGACTAAACATAACAGCGTAACTTTTCTCTTACTGCTATGATAGCGACATGTGTTAATCTCATGGCGACGTGGGAAGCTCTGTCGAGGTTCGAAAACCCCTAATACCTATCTTTACTTCCCTCGTACTGATCTGATCTTACGAATAGTACTCTCGCTGCTGGACTTATTAGCGGAGGACCAGCCTCTGTTATTTACGGAGCGATCGTTGCCTTCATTGGATCAATTTGCTCCGCTATGTCTCTCGCAGAACTAGCATCTACGTACGTCCCGAAGAGCTCGAAACGCTGAAGTAAAAGCAGCCAGCTAACATACCTCTGTGCAGTTATCCCACGGCCGGTGGACAGTACCACTTTGTTGCGAAGCTCAGCCCTCGAACGAGTCGACCGTTAATCAGTTGGATGGCTGGATACATATCGTGAGTGACACTCGCCACACGTATGCAAGATTGGCCGGTACTAATATAACTCTAGAACGCTGGGCTGGGTCTGTTCAGCTGGTAGTGCCCCTTTCCTTGCTGGAACACAAATCCAAGGTCTCCTCGTTCTCAACTACCCCGACTACGTCTTCGAACGCTGGCACGGAACAATGCTCTTCTGGGCTATTTTGATTGGCTCCGCAGCCATTTGCGTTTTCTGCAGCAATATACTGCCACTCATCGGGAAACTCACTCTGGCCTTACACGTCGGCTTTTTCTTTATCATCGTAATCGTTATGGGCGTCGTATCACCAACCAAGCACACCGCCGACTTCGTCTTTGCCAACTTTGAGAATAACTCCGGCTGGGGAAACAATGCGGTTGCGTGGAGCATAGGCCTTCTCAGCTCCTGCTATGTACTTATTGGATATGACGGTGCTACTTATCTCAGTGAAGAGATGAAGAAGGCAGAGACAGGTGTTCCGAGAGCCATGGTTGGATGCATCTTGATCAATTGGCCGTTGGGATTTGTCTTTGTTATCATCCTCCTATTCTTTATGGGGGATTTCCAATCTGCTCTTAGCACACCTACGGGATTTCCGATCATTCAAATCTTTTATAACCAGACGGGGAGTATACCAGCAGCTACTGCCTTAGCGGGTGCTATTACATCCATGGCAGCGCTGTCGACAGTTCCGCTTGTTACATCTGCAGCGAGAGTTATGTGGGCGTTTGCCCGAGATGGAGGTATGTCTGCTGCGATATTCCCTCTTATGACTTACAAACTAACTTTGAGGAATCTCAGGTCTCCCATTTTCTCAGCATATTGCCAAGGTTGATGCAAAGCGACAAATTCCCGCTATCGCGATTTATGTCGTCACATTTCTTCTGATCTTGCTTGGTCTTATTAACATTGGCTCAACAACAGCCTTTAATGCCATTATATCGTTGGCAGTTGTCAGTCTACAGTTGTCATACCTCGCCCCTATTATTCTGTTGATCTGGCGTTGTATATGCCGACCAAACACTTTGGTCTGGGGCCCTTGGCGACTGGGTAAAGCCGGATTATATATTAACATCGTCGCCGGTATTTATCTGGCCTACACTTGCATCTTCCTGCTCTTTCCTCCTTTCCAGCCAATTACTGCACTCAATATGAACTATGCATCTGTGGTTTTGGGTGGTGCTCTTTTGTTTGGGTGCTTCTACTGGCCATTAAGGGCTTGTAAGAGATATATTGGGCCACTCACGCAGGGTGAGGTACTGGAGGGGAGATTGAACTAGAGTCTTGTCTTTGGGTGTCGGTTAGGAGACTGCAAGTCGAGTGATGCAATGATTCTGGGATCGTAGTGATTACATAGTTTGTTAATATTATTACCCAACCCTATTTCACAATCAGTAGATCTAGTGGTCTTAACAGTGATGACTAATGTTTAACACCAACTATTACAAGCAGACTATGAGATAAGGTTTACTGTAATTTTCCAGACCCCTTGCCCGGATCCGCCGGAATTGAGCCAATCCAAGCAACATGACTTATCAACCATACCATTGGTCCACTTATCGGAACTGTACTTCCGTATTCCGAAAGTCTGCTTATCCCGTCCCATTGTTAGCTTTATTTACACTCTATCATATTGTGAAAACCCTACAACCTTATCTTCGACGGAGTCATCCGAGACAGGGTATAAACATACTTGGCTGCAATACCACAGCACAATTGCATATTGCCGATTCACCCTAATATACTGTGAATAGTCACCATGAATCAACAGGGATCTTTACGAAGGCGTTATAAGTCAAGGAGTACGTTCCTGGGTCATTTTACATGATGTTATGTGATAGCTGACTTGACTTCCCTAGGCGGATGTATTACTTGCAAGAAAAGGGTGGGTCTTCTATCTTCCATATTTGATTATTTAACTACTATTGTCCTTTACTTACTTATCTCTTCTTAAGAAACTCAAATGCGATGAAGCAGAACCAGCTTGTACACGCTGCGTCAGGGCACATCTTATTTGCCCTGGATGTGTTCGACCAGTGAAATGGTCGACTAAATACGAGATAGATTACGGGCCTTTAACATATGCTGGTCCTTCTTCCAATCAGGCCCCCGATAGTTCTTGAAGCGACAGATTTGAGACCGCCTCTGATAGTGGTTCAAGTCCCTTCAGCTTTTATACTCCGCAGGAGGAATCAACGATTCTTCTATTACATTACTTCTCGTCTACATGTCGAGTGGCTTCATCATTTGACTCGGCACAAAGTCCCTACCGTTCTTTCCTATCCGAAATGATCCGCCAGTCTCCTATTCTCTTCAACTGTGTTATGGGCATGTCAGCAGCTCATCTTGGTCAACAAGACAGGAATACATCTATAACGCCATTAACATTCCAAACTGAAGCCATCTCACATATATCTAGGGAAATCACTCTAATAGAATCTAGAGAACAGGGCTTAATTCCCCAAGTCAATAATACAAACCAAGATGGGTCTTCTAGATTTACTATAAAGGAAGATCTGTTGCTGGGTATTATAACTCTGGGCATGACCTCGGTATGTATACTACCAAATAAGTAACCTCATATTACTGACATTTGATCTAGAGCTGGTATGATCCTTCTTCACTCGGTCTTTGCCATTTTCATGGAGCTCGTCAACTATTCAAGATCTGGATAGCAGAAAGCGATATGACAGAGTTACAATTACCGACCTCTAGTGCCCAACGCCTAATAGTGTCATCCATGGTCTACTGGGAAGTCATGGCCTCTTGCTTGATCGACCAAGACATGAAAGCATTGTCATATCTTGACACCTTCTGCACATTACCCCCCGTTATTCTGCGCTATCCATCCCCTTGGACTGGGGTTGGCTTATTTGTTTTAATACAACTCGCCAAATGCATCACTTTGGTACGGCAAAGTCGACATTTGCACCGCCTTAAGTGTACGCTTGAAGAAACTTCTAGCATCCGAAGCTCGTATTTTCGATTAACCAAGAAGGCTTTCATTCTTGCCCACAATGTGGATCAGAGCCAAGTCCCTCCCGTCGAAGATATACAGGAGACAGAAGACCCCGTGACTCCTACAAGCCATCTATACAAGGTTGCATACTGTTATCGTCTAATTGCTCGTCTCGAACTTTACCGGGCTTTTCCTGATCTCGTTGATGACCAAAGCGCAACTGAGGTTGGTTACGATCAGATAAACCTACGCACGCAACAGATTAAAGGTCTTGCTATCGAGATTCTGGAAATTATGCAAAGCATCCCCGATGGATCCGGAACTATAGCTATCCAAACCCTTATCTTCTTATCAGCAGGAAGCGTACTTGCAATCTCTTCAACGATGGATACGGCAACAAGCACACTAATCTTAAAGTGGAGGGAATTTGTTCTCCAGAGATTCTACAAATCCTACCAGTGTCTCAAGCTTGAGACCATTCGTCGGGTAGCTACTGTTCTCAAACAAGTGTGGTCAAGAATGGATTCGCTGGCTGGGGGGGTATATGCAACAGGCTGTAAAAGTCCGATTATACATGTTCATTGGATTGATATTATGAAAGAGGCTGACCTGGAGACTATTCTTGGTTAAAATTGTACTTATTATGAATTTACGAAGGCATATCATAACAAGATCTCTTACTCTCCATTGATATTAGTTAATTATTAATAGGAAGGCTTTCCGATTAGTCGACAATTAAACAGACACTACGAAGCTGCATTATTCGGAAACTCGGAAAAGTGCATGCCTTAACACTGAGATATAATAATGGGCGGGCCTCGGAGATGGCGGACTTTCGGTCCCAGTAAAGACCGAGCTCTCATGTAATGCCCAGCTCCTATCGCAGCCGTTAACGCTTTTAGCTTAAGGTGCGTATTTATCTCTCGTGCCTTGCGTATCTCCTTAGTACATCTGGGGCTGCTCCTTCCTCGTGACTCGTTAAAACGGACATTTCGAATAAAATCGCAGATAAGTGAGATACATACTTTTAGCTACCGAGATACACTAACTGGAGGCGGTTAGCAAAGATTGGGCGAGCCTCGCACTATTTTACTAAATGGGGAAAGGCGTCTTCAGATTGAGGGGTAACTCCAATCTTAATGGATTTAGCCAAAGGAAAGGGATTTCGGACTCTATAGAATTACAGAGTAATAACCATATCAGAAATGAATTTTAGTGTGTGGGTTATATCGGAATATAACACCTAAAATGGAGATTCTATATGAACTTGCTGATCTGCTCGAGTATAAAGTGGTAACTGTCTCGCTGCTTATTGATATCTTTACTCCAATCTACCAAAGCATTCAAACTTCACTGTTTCCTCGCCGACAGTACTTTAACACTATATTATATTCAATATGACACCTGCCGCCACCTCAGATGAATCCGAATATGTCCCCGTTAACGACTGGCCCACTCTTGAAGAAATGGCCGATGGGTTCAGAGAACATCTTATGCCTGTATTAAAGAAACTTCAGGGCAAACCAATTATACACACTTTCGACAATGGCATGACAATTTCTCACGAGTTCGCTGCTGAGTCTCTCAGGTGGAAGATTCTCGAGGGTGAAGGTCAAGGTCAGACTGGTCAGGCTAAATATGAAGCTTTTGAAGTCCGACCTGATATCTTCTTTATCGATTTTCTTAAGCCTGACTACAATGAAGTGGTTACCATGGTGGCAGACTTAACTAATGGTCAAGCTATCACTGGTCTATCAGGATTTCGTGATCAGGGTGGTGAGAGGAGGACATTCACCAATTTCATGAATGCCACATCTTACGAGAACAAAACCATCAAAGCATTTGAATCCACAGAAGAGCTTATCGGAAAGCATGTTATATACCGCTACTCATCCAAAGATGCTTATGAGCATATCTACCTTAACAAAGGAACATTAGTGTGGCACTGCCTAAGCGGCAGTGAAAAGGGTATCGCAGATGTTGAGCAGTGTAAGATGCTTAAGCTGCGAGATAATCTGTATCTACTCTTCTGGACCGAGACGGTTATGCCGGTTGAGAGTGTTGTTGTTATTGATTTGGAGAAGAAGATCTCTACTGGACGCTTCTATTGCTGGGACCCTAAGCCTAAGGCTGCTGTGCATTTGCGCTTCGGATCGTATGCTACCGTGGTATCAGAGACGTCATCTCTGGAGACTCTAAAGCAGGTTTTACAGAAGAAGGCATAGGGGGTATAGATTCTCGGGTCCTGGACCTAAGTCTAGTTTAACAGGTAGGTAGGAGCTTTATTATATACTCTTGAAGAATATAAAGAATATTAAATAAATCTATTTTCACTGTGACTTATATTATCTAGTACTGCCTTTTTCTTAAGCTTTTAATTTAAGTATAATAAGTAGCCTAAACTATTATTATTTTTAAGTGCCGATATAGATCAGGCTAATAATACCTGAGGTAAGACTGTTCCAGTAGTATTAGTATATACCTAACCTACTTACTGCCGAATAATCCTATAAGTAGTAACTAATATTAGACCTTAAGGAGGATTAGTAACTGTACTATACCCGGTAAAGATAATATACGATATTACCCGGTGTAATATTATAAAAGCTAGAAAGAGTATATTGTTAGCTTTTATTACTATTGTATTAATCTCGAGTTTCTAGGCCTTTAAATATATTTATTTAAACTAATACCTTTCACTAATGGGTTTAATTCTATCTTTACTTCCCCAGGCTAATAATATCCTCGGGCAGACTAAGGACGGTCATCCAGGCAGACCACTCCACACTCGATCTTCCTATCACATTGTCAGAAGCAGCGGCTACATAGGCAATATATGACACTATAGGCGAACTCTGCGCCCTATAATTCACCTTTTTCTTCGTGTTGTTTTTAAGGGAGACTTTAACACTGCGGATCTCTTATCGGACAACACATTTCTCTCTATCGACTTCAGCATCATGGCGTCAAAGTCTCAGGGGAAAGCAATGGAGGAACCAGGCGCCAATGGGGCAAAATACCACAGAGACTATGTCGAGCCCAGCCAGGGTGGATCCTACTGCACAAGTAGTCCACAATAACTTGGTTTGGTGGCCAAGCAGCATGCCATTCCCCCCAACGATACTGAGCCATCATATGGACACACGTGTACCGATAGCACCCATCCAAGTTATACAGAGAACTACCAGTCTTGAACTCAGAGCTCATCTGCACCACCTTCAAGGCGTTTCCACGAGCTCAAGCCTTGCACAACTCGAGTTAACAAATATCTTACCACGCCACCCCATCTTCCAAGGTTCACATGTCAAAGCACTTGACCCCATGTCAACAGACAAATCCTTATTGTCGAGGGACGAACAACAGCGGTTTCTGTCTACAGCTGTCAGAAACGTTAATCAAAGGTCTCGACATATTCATATCGCCTTGGTGACCGAGGTCTTCCTAAGAATTATAGAATTTGCGCTATCATAGCTGGATCGAACTGTTATTGGCTTTTTCGGAGCCTAAGAGGAGGCTACAGTCGCCAGCGCGCCTGCGTTGGCAATATAGTTTAAACTTGTAAAGTCACTGCTTATGCTTCGGCAATGTCGTGTACGTGGGTAGCCGTGGATCTGTGCAAAAAACGACAGGCTTGAACTCGGGCAATAACGAACAACTGATAGCCCCATGAGCGGGACGATCGATCAAGGCTACAATAACCGCCCCCCCCCCCCTCCCCCGAGCTTTAAGCACGCATTCATGTAAAAGAGGGACAACTACAACACGGCGCACCATTAGGCAGGAGACAATGAGCAGTTGATTGCTAACATTAACAGTACCGAAGCTCGAGTCTCCACGGACAACGGCTGTGTTTACTGTTCAGAAAAAGGCCATGCGGAAGTCTAGAGACCTGGAGTGCAGCACTGCCCTAGCCTCTAGCAAGTCAAACGACCAGCCAGACACCGAGACAAAGGACGGTTCGTATCGCAGTCAGTCTTTCACGGGGGATATGCTGGACAAGAATCAGCGACTGAGGCAAAAAGCTCTCCTCGAAAAACAATGAACCCGTACGACGATGAATGAACGCCAAGTTCGTCGGCAAGGAGGCAACTTGAATCCCTGAATGGCGAGAACACAAAGCTCTTCGAGTGAGCCGAGGGACCTGCCACCCCCAGCCTAATGTGGGAAGCTGAATATCGACGCCAGTACTAGAGATACTATAAAGTCATGTGTTAGGCCAAGACCAGACATGACGGACAAGGACTTTGTGGAGCCCGGCAGCTACTTCACAGATATAACACCGAAGTGAAGGAACTAGCGCAGTGGCAATGCCAGTATAACACGACAACCTCTTAACTCGGACTGTAAGAAGATGCTTGAATGCACGAGCTGCGTATAAATATGCTAGATAATAACTGCAGCGCCAGCGAAGCATAACATGAGCGTGATCTACGCCATATTGAGCGTATCCGATATGAGCAAAAGACCCTACGCGCCAAATAACCGAATGGGAGGCCAAGACATAAAATATTCTACTTCCAGGAACGAACTTTTAGTGGCGCAATGGGGGTACACCAGGAAGACTGGTATTAAATACTAGTATCCTTATTAATCGCTAGAACCGGGTTGTCTTCTATTCTTCTCAGACTAAATGAATGGGAAGATGTATTACAGAGTTATTCACGGTGCGCTCTTGAGGAAAAGAACAAATATCTCCACAGTTTATAATGTCTGCGCCCGAGTATTGACAGCATGATCCATACGAAACACGCGGATCCATTAAGATATTAGTGAATATGCTAGATTTGAAGAAAAAACAGAATCGAGAGCAGATAGCGAACCACTCGCTTAGAGAACCAAACCAACGTCTGGCAAAAAGAGACAGAAAGAGAAAGGCAACTCCAGAAGCGCAACCTCAAGCAAAGAGAAGGATGTTATCACCGGATGCAGTACCCCAGATATTCGCACTCGGCTCTATAGTGGATTAAAGATTTGTTAGAAGAAGGCGAAGAGGGCAAAGATGGGGAGGATACTATACCCAAGGCCCAAACAGGGGATACAGGACGTTTTCTCCATTAAGCAGAACAGCGTAAGGTATCATCGATGGAATTCTCACTTTGATCCTGTCCTGGAAGCGCCACCATCAGCAAGGAAATCACCACTACTTAATAGCTACCAGGTGTCACCAGCACACCAAATGTAAGGCCAGCAGGCTCCTAGGACATTGAAATTAAACAAGAGTGGATAAATAATAGGCTTCCCCATTGTGTCCGAACAGCGCCTGTTGTGGGTCTGATATCTGGTATAGTGGTGCTGAGGATTCTATAGGAGCCCTAATCTGTCTAAAAGGCTGTTTTTAATCTCTTATAAACCTTTTTCCATAATTTTGTTCGGATTATAAGTCATGAGGGAACCGGCGATGATATCTAGAAGCTCTTATAGAAGCTCCCGTCAGCGACAAGCTGAAGCTGTCGAGAAGCTCAACATTCTAGCTAGCTGTTAACTCTATCACTCCACTCACTGTGCTTTGTCGTATTACCACTCATAGCCAACTGGTTCCCTAGTCTTATGAAAGTTTAGCAGTACATATTAGGACATAACATCGTCTCTCATCGCTTATTAACCACGTCATATATTACCAACATAAATGTCTGGAATATTCACCCTGCAGGATTTAATCCTATACGGATAAACTTAATACTCTTGCGACATAGAAAACAAGTATAATCTTATGCTTATGTGCAATTAGCTATTCTATCCGTGCTGATCATTATCTTATAATAGCTAAACTATTAGTTGATCTTCACTTTATAACCTATAAAGGGGGGAATTAGGATTTTAGGTTAAACGCCAAGACTTAATCACTCGATCCTTTGATCCTTTATCTCATTACATTATTGCTTAGTAGGTAATATAGACATAGCAGAAACAAGGCAGTGCACATTATCTATGACGTTATATAGAGAAGGAGAACTGTGCCGCAATCCTTATTCCTCCACGATCCTATAGTAGTGGACCTTTTCATAGCTTTCTATATTGGAGAATGTTAACGGTGGGCTTGGCACTGATCCTTCGGCTAGATCATTGTATCCTGTACATTTACATCTAATGACATCATTGATTACATTATCCTTGCGCTGTTGGTATTCGTTGGCAAGTAGCCCTGGCAGGAAGGCCCTCAATTAAGTATTTAAAGGTTAAGAGATGGCCAACTAAAATGCTTATCTAACTCTATCTCGTCTCATCAGCCTTAAGACACTTTGGCTCTAGAATAATAACTCCTAAGTCCTGATCTCGACCTAATAACTGTGTTTTCACTATAATGTTTTTCTTAACTCGAACTCTTATAGCCATTGCGGCCGGCATGATTACTCTTCCCTCTGTCGTTTATGCCTAATGCCTTGCTATCTGCACTTACCAGCACTTAAGACCTCTTATGAATGATGTCTTGACCATGGAGTTCTGGAATGAAGGCTAAAAGGTCTGCCATTAGTGCGCCTTAGAATTCTTTGCCGATAATGAAGATTACTATTAATGGGATTGCACCGATCTTGTTATTCCGGAGTATAAATGGCGCATCTAAGCTAGGGAGAATGGAAAATAAGTCTATGTTTAAGGTAAATCTTAACTTCCCTTAACACGTATCTTATAACGACTGGATAACTAACCCTATTGCCTACGTATAGAGATTAATGGGGCTGGCGAAGTCACTATCGATTACGACATGACCATGTAGGAAACTAAGACGTGGACTGCGTGTGGAGTAATGGGTGACAGTGGATGTAAGCTGGAAGATACCTATTTCGAATCTTGTTCTTGGACATCGGATCTCTGCCTTGAAGGCGTTCATACTTGCTCGCTTTGCGATGGTAAGGCCACCTGTGATGTTCCTCCCTAAGGGATAGATCTAAATACTAGCTATAATATGGTAAATAAGTGGGTGTACTAAGAATCTATTACCCTTATATCTAACTATTATCGGTGGTGCCAAATTGGCTAGGACTAAATATAATATTTATTAAGTTTAGGAGGAGAAAAAAGCTATCTTGGTTGAAAAGAATGTAATAAGATATTTTTATGCCAGCTATATGCAGAAACACAAACCTATTACCCTATATCTTTAGGGCCGGCTTAGGTGTAGAACCTTTACCGCGTACCTTAAACTGGACTCTGTCTTTAATGATCCGCACTTCTGGGCTCATATACGAGACTTAAATCCATTTGAGTTACTTAACACAAACTTTGTTATGTGGTAGATTATTATTGGACTAGATGGGGAAAGATGGAATTGATAGCTGATACGCGACTGTCTCTTGAGGAATGTTTTGGTTTTTATGGACTACGTCGAGTATACCTTTCTTAACTATGCAAGGCATTCAGTTTGATCGTTAATACTGGCGTGTGGAATCGCACAACATTAACTGCTATCACCCAAATTTAACATTCACACTTTACAACCTCTAAATCGAGTTCACTATAAGCCCTAATAGGGATTAACAAAATAGAAGACTCGCACATAGGGTAATATTTTAATGAAATTTAGTAAGGGAATTAGACAAATGTAGTGAATGTGTGTGGCAAGAGTAGCTGTTCATATGTTATTATTATTGACCTGCCTTGTTCAGTTCTTTATTATCCATTGCATAGAAGGGAATTCTTAATATGTTCTTAGAATATTAACTTCAATCGCACATCTCTTGTCACAGATTATACTATATAGCTTCGAAAATCTCATCTCTTTAATGGCCAACCCTATATTATTACCTTGACTTTATACGCTATAGATTTACGCGGACTCTACCCTCTCCTCCTTCGCCATAGATGGTATATTATTCACCCTACACCATTCTTAAATTAAGCCGTACATATATAACTACTCTGTGGGTATCCTCGTGTTTCCCTGCATTCAACGCATTATAAGGTTAATCAGGGCTTGCTTTTTAAGACACAGATTAGTGCTTCATATAAACAGCAGATTATCATTCCATACCACTGCCCTCTCAGCCATATCGAATCTGATCACTAACTTCTATCATTTCTATCTGCATGATTCCCCTTAACATTTTGAACGGGACCTTACGTTTGATATTCCGTGAAAGTCAAGGAGCCAAGTCAAAGTTCCAAAGCATACTCACAATCCTTTTCCCCCTGTTGTCCGAGCTTCCATGAATAGAGATCAATCATTTATTCATCTCTTTTTCATTATCGCTAATATCGATACTATCTTCCTCGTTTCCATCCTGATGCACAAACAAAATAGGCCCCTTCTGTGGGGCATACCAGTCCTTACCATCACAATGACCATCGGCAATCTCCCAAGGGCGGTAGGCACCCCAGTAGCCCCAGCCTGGACCGCAGGACTCTAGGCGCAGATACATGACCTCATCGTAGCGGATGGGACGAGGACGTGGCTCGCTGACATCGCAAGTGCCGGTACAATGTTCACCACTCAACTCGAAGAACATGCAATACTCGCTCCCGTCTGGCAGAATAGTACGAAGGCACAGATGATGGCCATCCTTGGACTTAGCCTAATACATATGGACGGAGTTGGAAGCTGGACTCAGTGAGCGGGGCAATAACTGTGAAGCTCTATGTGATTTGCAGGTAGCGAGACTTCACATAGATCAAAGGATAGCCGTATCACTGGCAGCTGGTTGCTATCAGTATTTGACTACAAACTATCTTTGTTGTTACTGTTGGTAGAGTTCCTTCCTTCAAACTTGACAATCACCATCTACCTTCAAGGCAACAGATGGAGCCTTTGAATGGAGATATAGAAACATAGTAACCAACGAGCTAGAGGAAGAGTTGCACGCTTTCTGTCAGTTTTTCAATGCAAATAAATGCTGGGGATGACCTGAAACAATTTGTGTTAAATGAATTTAGGTTATTGTTTCATTAGCGCCCTTTTAAAATTAAAAAAATATGGGAGTTTAGATGGACTCGCAGCTGAAACCGCCGCGTAGCTTTGATAGGTATATAAGAACTCCTTAGTTAGCAGAACTAGACTTCCCGTCCCTATTATCAATTCGAAAGTAAGTACAGTCAACTACTGCTATTAAAAGACGGATGATAGAGGTCAAATTGATAATGCATCCTGATATCCTTGTTGATTAAGTCTAGGTGTCCTTCCCAAAAAGGATGCATATTACCATTTGAATTTGTACTTTGAGCCTTATAGTGTAACACGTCTAGTTGGCGACACCTACAGGAGTCATACAAACAAGGGCTTGGTTAAGCTGTAGAACGGGACATGTTAGTTTCAATTATTTCTGATCTAAGACTAAGACTTACCACAGGGAGAACACAGCATCGGGTACGTTGACCGCTGGTTGCATAGATCTGAGCGAATGACACTGCATCGGTTGGGGACTCGGTGGCTGTCAATTATGTTAGTTACGATCTTTGTGGTGAAATGAAGTTGACATATACGTGAATCGCACTCAATGTCTACCCCACCAAGAACATCAACGGAGCAACACTGGGGGTTTCCATAGAGACTGTCGGGGCAAGGGTTGTAATCCACGGCTTCTTCGGTCGAGGTTGAGCTGGGGGCAGACTCTGTGGTGGAATTAATCGGCGTAGTTTCACCGGATGAGGCTGTGCTAGAAGTGGCTGGGCTAGCAGTGGTATCGGTCTCGACGTTTAGTGAAGAGATCGATGATGGAGCAAGTGGCTCAGTGGAGGTGGCTAAATGAACCGATGTCTTAGACACGGGGCCGGTAAGAATTTATTCCCTACCTCCGGATTAGCTATAATAGTCCCTAGTATATTTTAGACCATAAATAGAGCTAATAGGTAGCCAATCTTGGCTATAGGCTATATAGGCTATCTAGGTATAATCTCCCTCCTTATAGTAGCCCGGGATTAGGATAGATAGAGCCCTAATATTAATAGTAAGGATAAGAATACTATAGCGGTTATATATTAGTATAGCCGAGATATAAGAGGAGATATTATTAGTCCGGCTGGAGATAATAGCCTATATTAGCGAGATAGGCTAACTCGGCTAGGCTAGATTAATATATTAATATACCACTATAGTGGATAAGAAGCTATTAGGTATAACAGGTAGTTTAGCAGAGGATAATTAAATAGTAGGATTAATTAGGTAATAAGAGCTATTATTATTATTATTACCGCTATTATTATTAGTACTATTAGTACCTTATTATTATCCCCCCCTTACCTTAGTCCTAATTTGCTTAAGGTTATAATAGGAGTATAACAGTTAGGTTTCCCAAGGGATAAACTAGTCCGTATTAGGTTTATATTAGTAGATACTATAGGGTATTATACTAAGCGGTTATAAAGTATTATATCTCTTAATAGTTAATAGAGTGGGTTATGTATATTAAGATAAAGAAATTATATTAATTACTAGTAAGCTAATATCTATAAAAGTACTAAATAAATATATATATATATAAGGGTTTACTAGTATATAAGTAAGCTTTATAATAAGGCTTATAATATTATAGGTAAATTATAGGGTATAGCTTATATATATTTGAGTAAGCTTATTAAGGCTTATATTAGTATATATAAGCCTTTCTATAACTAGCGAGGAAATATAGGGTATATATAATATAACCGCGAGGGTTATAATATAATTCCTCCCCTTAGTTAGGTCTTATCCTTAAGGCCTATATAACCTATCCTTCCTAATTATATAATCTAGTAAGTCTAATTTAAACCTATATTTATTATATTAGATTATTAAACTAAATAGAATATAGATTCCTATAATAATATCCCCTTAATTTCTACTAAAAAGTAATATATAGCTACTAAAGATATTATATAATTTGGTTTTAAAGTATTATTATATTCTTATTATAATAAGTATAATATAATGTGGTTAATAAGCTTGCGGATTATCCAAGTATGCGGATTAAAAATCTCTCATTTTGGATTATTACTATTTAATTAGATAGATCTTAACTACCTATTATGTTACAGTCTTTTAATGAAGCTAGAATTCTTTTAGTACTTTAAGCGCTTTAGAATAACCTAAAAATAAGTCTCTAACAAGCCGTAAAAGCCTATTACGTATTATATATAATGCTTTATTACTGATATTATGGAATTTAATTATAATATAATTAGATCCTAAAGTTATAGAGACTATCTAATCTAGAGGAATAGATAATAGTCTAATTCATTTTTAACCTAGATTTATAAGGATTTCCTTTATGATTATGTTTTATAGAAGAAATAGCTAATTCTCTATTTATAGACCGTAATGTATTATCTATTGGTAAGCGCTAGGCTTATAACTTTATAAAGTGATAATTAGAGCTAAAGATATATTTATTTTATAAATATAACTATTAAAGAGCTAAATATAAAGATCTAATTATTATTTATAACTGGTTTAGGCTTATATAGAATATAATTATAAAATATAGTATTTAATTAAATAATATCTAGAACTTTAATAAGACTGGCTTTATAATAGGTATTATTATAGCCAGAATAGTTATTATAGATTTAAAAAGGTAAAGAAGATTAAAATCGGTATAGCCTAGAAATTATAAATAGATTACTATAATCTAGGCAATTAATGTAGAAGGTTAATTAATTACGCTATTTATTATTAATATAGGTTAATATTATCTTATGAATTGGTATTGAAAATATAACCTTCTAGGCAATTAGGCTATTATAATAAGTAAAAATAGATAGATAGATAATAAGCTAGGCCTTAAGTGGCTAAAGTACTTTAATTAAAGTATATCTAACTGATTAGTTAGTCCCTATTATCTTCTAATCCTTAATGGTTATAAAAGCCACTACTCTGCCGATTTTAAGAGATATTATAAGTAAAATAAGATTATTATACTTTATATACCTGCTTATATATCTTATTTACTTTAGTTACTTAATGTTAGGTGCTTTTTTATACTTAAGAAGGTATATAGTAAAGAAATAGAGTATTTAATTAGATACTTTATAATCTATATTTTAAAGACTGAGTTCTTTCCTGTCTTTTATATTACTTTTAAAGCTACTTTTATAGAAAGTAATATTAAGAGAGGTTTTAGAGAAGCTAGACTTACTTTTCTTAACCTAGAAACTATAATCTTAAAGCTTAATATATAGCTACGGACTTTAATGCCTCCCGAGGAGGGTATAGAACCTTTAACTCCTTGGGTTTTAAAGACCCTAAAGACAGTAATTGAGGCCTAATCTTAGTCTAAATACCTTAAAAAGTGAATTAAAAGGTATTATAGTAGCTCCCTAGACTTAATTATTAAAGCTTTAAAGTTTAATATTAAAGTAATAAAGGTAATTATATATGAGGTTACCTTACTGAGGAATAAGGTTTAAAACCTTTAGGATATAAATAAAATATTAAGCCAGCGCTAAAGGGTAAAAAGGACTAGACTATAGAAAGGAGGGATAATAACTGTATAGGAAGTATTATAAGTAATTGATTAGATGGATGTTAATATGTAGGTAGTTACGGAATTATTGAGAAGTAGTGGTTAAGGAAGGTCGGTGTGACCGGGTAGTTAGTATTATGGTGTATGCGGCAAGGCCGGGTATAATGTAAGGACCTGTTAGGTAGTTCTGGAGTTATCTAGGTAAGAGTATAGTAAATAGTTTTAATTGATTAGATAGTTAGTGGTTATTTAAATGACATTTCTATTTTAGAGGCTGGGAAAAGTGATCTGCATGCTTGGATGATCTGCAAGCTTATTAACCACGTTATAAATTTAATTTTATAATTATTTATTATAAAGGATCTAATAATAAATACGCTAATACTATTAGTAAAAGACCGGATTATAATATCGGGACTATTAAATATAATAGTTAAATCCTTAAAGTAAATAATAAAGGGGAATACTAATTTACCTAATAAATATATTTAATAAGAGTAATAAAGGGAGACCTATAAAAATACTATATTGAGTTAAAGAGATATATAATAATATAATAACTCGAAGACTATTATCGGGAAATATATAAAAATCCTAAAGAAGCCTCAAAGAGCTTTTATGCCTACTATTTTAATAAAGGAATAGATAAATAAGTAGAATAAATTATTGATAAATACCCTATCTATAAGAAAAGACCCCCTGGATAGAAATACCTAATTTAACTCGAAGTAATAAAAAAGGAATAAGAGGAAATAGAAAAAGAATTTATCTAAGAATTTTATATATATCCACTATATAGATATTAAGGAGTTATGAAAACTATATAAAGACTTAAAGAATAAGAATATAATATCCCATAACTAAGATAAAAAGTCGAAGATATTATTAAATAATATAACCTCTATATAAAAATAAAATCTTAGCGATATAAACCCTATGGAAACTTATAAGTATTATTAGTTATATAATAACCTTAGGACTTAATTATAATGGATTATATAATTAAACTATTTCTATTAAATGAACCCTTAACTAGTATCTTCTATAATAATATTATGGTTATTATCGACTAATTTATAAAATTCTCTTATTACTTATTATATAGAGAATCCATAGATATAGAAGAACTTTCCTATATCTTTTACTGAAATATTATTAATATATATAGGTTACCTTTAGAAATCCTTATAGATAGAGGAATTATATTCGTATTAAAAATTTAGTAATTACTTATAGCCTATCTAGGACTAAATTATTAACTTATAATAGCCTTTAGACCTTAAATAAATAGATAAACCAATTATATAAACTAGGCGCTTAAATAATACTTATAGTATTATATTAATTATAAATAAAATAATTAGGTTAAGAAGCTTCTAGCTGCCTAACTCGCCTATAATACTACCTATAATAAAAATATAAAACTTATACCTACCTATACTAATTTTAGGTTTACTCTAAATGCTTTTTATAGCGCTAAAGAAGCTAAGAATATTAATCTAGCCGCGATAATTAAAAGTAATAATCTAAAAAACCTATATGAAGAAATAAAAATAAAACTCGTATTTATTAGAAATAGAATAAAAAACTATTATAACCTAAAAAGAATAAAGGGACTATTCTTCCAGGAGGGAGATATGGTATATCTCGCTATAAAAAATATCTTAATAAAACGACGAATAAAAAACCTCGATTATAAATATATTAGGCCTTATAAGGTATTATAAAAAGTCTTAGAAAATAATTATAAATTAGATCTACTACTAAAAGTTAGACTCTATTTAATCTTTTATATTTTATTACTCTAATTAGTAGCTAATATAATTTAAGTTAAAACCAATAAGGAACTAAAAGAAATTAAAGGACTAGAAGTCTATAAAGTAGAGGTAATTAAGAAAATATATAAGTATTATAATAAAATAGAATATCTAATTAAATAGAAGAACTATCTAGAAAATAAGAATATATAGGAACTATTAAAATACCTTATTAATACTTAGTGACTCTTAGGGGATTTTTATTAATATTAATAGAATCGAGGAAACTAGAGTCTAATATATCTAAATAAACTAATAAATGAATATCCTTAATAATAAGTTACTCCGGAATAGGCTCTAACCGCTTAGCCTCTTCTAACTCATCTAAGGAATCTAAACCCCGATAGGTTATCTCTATACCATAGGATACTAACTCCTTCTTTCTTTTCCAATAGGACTCTAACTACAATAAAGACTTATTTAATTCCCGCTATACTATATATAATACCTCCCTGCGAGTAGATAATAACTCTTTAGTAGTAGCCTTATACTGTCACAGCTCGAAGTCAGACCAGCCTACCCTAGACCTATAAGTGGATAACAATCACGTGGCAATACATTATCGCTGAGACTTTAGTTCACTGGCTAGATAGATCCTGAATGTAGCTCCTCGAGCTACGTCTTGTTAATAAAGCCTAACCTGCCCGCAGTGCCTATCCGTAGTAATAGACTATATTCCGTTCTGAGCATCCCTGTCCACCCATATATTAAATCCCAACTATAATACTATATAGCTCCTTCTATTGAATACTAATGCAATATCTGCCTAACCACTACCCCCATTCCTGCCCGAGAACATTAAGGCATTCCGAGCCCATGCAATTAAATACCTTAATGACTAATTTAAATACTATTAGAATATATATATATATACTAAGACCGTCCGAGTAAAGGAAGCCAGAATTAAGACTTAGTTATAATCCCTATAATAAGAGAAGTAAGATTAGTAAGTATAGAAGGTTCTACTTAAAAGCCATATAATCTTACTTAAGGAGTAGCTTAAAGAGAAAAACCAAGAGATCCTTAAAGCTACTCTAACCGCCCACCTCTATTAGAAGGCCAGCCTGCCCACTATAAGGGACCTAACCCTAGGAGCATTTAAGTCCCCCCTAGCTAAAGAAGCTATAACTCCTAATATAGGAATGACTCTATCGCCTACTCCGGGGACTACCTCCTCCACCAGAATATCTAAAAAGCTTCCTAACCCTAATAAGTTTAATAGATCCCGCGAGACCCTACAACCCTTCCTATAATAGATACACACTAAAATGACCGCTAATGCCGACCACTTCCCTACTTCTACGAGCCGCTTAACCTATATAGCGGGAAAACTAATAGGGAAGGCCTATAATCTAATCCTACCTTGAATAATACGAGGAGTTCCCTAGTTCCCTAATTATATTAACCTTCTGGATTACCTTAAAATTACCTTTAGGGACCCAGACTGAATCTAGAATATATAAAACCGATTATATTACCTTAAGCAGAGGGACTAAGACTTTAATACCTACCTCTTAGAGTTCTAATATCTCGCCCTAGAAAGAGAAGTACTAGAGGATATACTTAGCCCTTTTCTATTCTAGAATATTTCTAGGGAACTCTAGGATATATTATTATATAACCTAACCCCTAGTTATAAATACCACTAGTTCGCCAACTATCTATAGATATTAGATAACCACTACCGCTAATACTAGATATAAACTCGATAACCCTAATATATATATAAGAAGGAACTCCCCGCCTACCATAGCTCTCCTAGACCCCAGAGAGGCCATAGCCCTCCTGCTATATCCACGCCCGCGGGAGACCCTATAGACCTAAGTAACTAACGCCACTATAACCGCCCAAACCTATAACGAGAGAATAACCAATACTTCCGCTACGGCTTTTCTACTTACTACCTCCGAGACTACCCTAAACCCAATACTTAACCAGCCAAATTCCGCCAAGCCACTATGGCATACAGCCCTCACCGTATTAATCGGCAATCTTCCCTACGATTAATAGTCTTTAGCCGATCTAACTCTTGCAACTCCTAAAGATACTAGGAAAACAGGGCGAGCCTATCCTAAGTCGGCGTCAGGCTCCTACCTCTACACCTACCATACTAAAGATTAAACTATCTGCCGCCTCTATCTACAGAATCCTAATTAAAAATAAGAATAACTAACGCTCTAACCTAATAATACTACCCGCCAGTCTAAATATAGCTAGAAGAAACCTTATACCATTTTATACTATAATTAATAGTAGAGTAGAGGGTAAAAGATTTATTAATAAGAGCTAGGTAAAATCCTAGAAGCTATAATTCTAACCCCTAAATAGGCCCTTTAAGATAGAAGTATTTAATGGCTGACTGGCTAAGAGTGAATAAGTTACTTACTATATTCGCGCCGGACTTTATATTACTGACTACTATTAGAAGAGTATAATTTTCTATATAACCTAGCTAGCTAGCTATCCTATAGTCTTAGGGATGCCCTAGCTAAAATAGCATAACCTATAGGTAGGCTTTATAGCCTATATATTTACATTTAATAGCCTATATTACTAGAAGTTCTATAATATATCTATAAGACCTATGAAAATTAAAGCCCTATAGATAATCCTAAAGAAGTTCCTTCATTAGATAAAATAGAATATCCCGGTAAACCTCTAATAGAAGGATATCCTACTGATATCCTTAGAAGCCATTAAGTTATATAGTAAAAGGAAGTAATATTGCTTCTTTACTATTACTATAGAATAAATAGACTAAGCCCTATAGAAAGATAATTATAAAGTTAACCTACCCAAGGAACTACTAGAATTCTAAGATATCTTCTTACCAAGGGAAGCAGAGAAGCTACCCCTGCATAGAACGGGAGATTATTATATCGAACTAATACACGGCACAAAGCTGCCCTTCGGCCCCCTATATGGCATATCCTAAGACAAACTAACAGCCCTATAAGAATAGCTTAATAATAACTTATGAAAAGGGTTTATTAGGCCTAGCTTCTCCTCTATAGCTTCTTCTATACTCTTTATTAAGAAGCCGGGAGGGGGACTATAATTCTATATAGACTATAAAGCCCTAAATAACATTACGGTTAAGAACCAATACCCACTGCCTCTAATTAAGAAGTCTTTAAATAACCTATTAGGAATAAAGTATTTCTTCTATATTAATATTATATTTGCCTTTAATAATCTAAGAATTAAAAAGGGCTAAGAATACTTAATAGCCTTTTAAACCCGATTTAGGTTATATAAATCCCTAGTTATACTATTTAGCATAATTAGGGCCCCGGTAATATTTCAGTAATATATTAATAGCACCCTATAAGAACATCTAGATATATTCTACACTATATACCTAGATAATATTCTAATTTATAGCTAAACCAGAGAAGAATATATTAAATACCTTAGGATAGTCCTCTAGAAGCTAAGAAGCACTAGTCTCTTTACTAACCTTACTAAATATAAATTCCTTATTACGGAGATGAAATTCCTAGGACTTATTATTAGCCATAATGATATTTAAATAGACCCTATAAAGATTAAGACTATTAAAAACTAGAATACCCTATCCTGCCTAATAGATATATAAGCTTTTACTAGGTTTATAAACTTTTATAAAAGGTTTATTCGGGACTTCTCGAAGCTTATAGCACCCCTAAACCGCCTAATATAGAAGGATATCCTATTTATCTAGGATAAGATATATAAGGAAGCCTTTATAAAACTTAAGAAGGCCTTTACTACTACCCCGATTCTATGCTTATTTAACTGGACTAAGGAAGTTATTCTTAAAACTAATATATCTGATTATATATCTGCTGGTATACTCTTGTAGCCCGACGACGACGGGAAGCTACACCCGGTAGCCTTCTTCTCTAAGAAGTATATAGCTACTAAGTATAACTATAAGATCTACGACAAGGAATTAATAGTAATTATCTGCTATTTCAAGGAATAAAGACCTAAACTAGAGGGAGCACCCTTGCTAATTAAGATAATTATAGATTATAAGAACCTAGAGTACTTTACTATAATAAAGCCACTAAACCGTAGATAAGCTAGATAGTCTGAATTCCTATCCAGATTTAATTTTAAAATTATATATTAACCCGGAAAGTAAGAAGTTAAACCTAATGCCCTAACTAGGAGGTTAGAAGATCTCCCTAAAGAGGGGGATAAGCGCCTAGCGCACCAGAGCTAGGTTATCCTAAAGAAAGAGAACTAGTAACTTCCGCCCCTAAGAGTAAAATAAGCCCATATCCAATACCTATTATAGGAAAGCCAGCCCATATTAAAAGAACTAACTCTTTCCATAGAGTTACTAAAAGAGATTAGCTATTTACTAGACGAAGGATACCAGACCGATAAGGACCTACAGTTAATACTATAAGCCCTAAAGGAAGGGGCCTAATTTACCTAAAGATCATACTTGCTGAATATAAGGTAGTATAAGAGAGACTACTATACCGAGACCATATTTACATTCCGAATTAGGATCCCCTAAAGACTATACTCCTAAAGGCCTCCTACAAACACCCTATAGTAGGATACCTAGGCCACGCCTATACTTATAATTTAATCTTCTATAACTACTACTAGCCCGGGATGCTATTATTTATAGAATAATAGGTTAAGAACTACTATACCTGCCGAAGATTTAACCCTGCCTGAGATACTAGATAGGGGGTCTTAAGACCCCTATTAGTACCTAAACAAGCTTAGCAATATATATTAATAGACTTTATTACTTACCTGCCACCTAGTAATAAATATAATGCCATTCTAATTATAGCCTGCCGCCTAACTAAGATAAGATATATTATTACCTATAAAGGAACCTATAATACTAAAGATACTACCTACTACTACCTATAAGAAGTATAAAAACTCTATAGCCTTCTATAGATTATAATATTAAACCGAGGACCCTAGTTTATAGCCAAGTTCTAAAAGAAGCTTACCCAATAGTTATCTATTAACTTACTATTATTAACTACCTTTTACCCTGAAATAGATAGATAGACCGAATGGCTAAATACTATACTAGAATAATACCTAAGAGCTTATATATCTTTTCTATAAGATGACTAGAATAGATAGCTCCCCTTGGCCGAGTTTGCTGTGAACTCCCTAAAGTTAGAAATAACCGGTATATCCCTATTCTTTGCGAACTATGGGTTCCACCCCAGAATGGGTTTTAAGCCTATAATTACTATTAGAGGAACCCCAGCTATTAAAGACGCTAAGCGGTTTACCTAGACCATAAAGAAGATATTAGAATACCTACGATCCGAGAGTATAGCAGTACAGGCCTGTTATAAAGAATAAGTAAACCGCCATAGAAGACCTACTACATAATACCAGGAAGGAGACCTTATCTGGTTAGATACCCGGAATATTAAGACTCTAAGGCTGTAGAAGAAACTAGACTGGAAGAATATTAGCCCGCTTAAGATAGCTAAGGTTATCCCCTATATACCTACCGACTAGAACTACCCAATAGTATGAAGATATACCCTATATTTTATATAAACCTACTTAGACCTGCTACTAATAACTTACTATTAGGTTAGAACCTAGACCCTCCCCTGCCTATTGAAGCTAAAGGAGTAGAGGAGTAGGAGGTTAAAGATATTATAGACTCCTAATGGGATAGATAAGGCCGAGGAAGCTACCCTAGACTAAAATATACTATAAAATAGGCTAGATATACTAACCTAATAGAAGTCCTTACTACTTATATAGAGAATACTATAGAGATCATAGTAAACTTCTATAGGAAATACCCCGATAAGCCCGGACCATAATGACCCATCTTGGCAGAGCTTGATATTAGAGAGAGGGGTACTATTACAGCTTGAAGTCAGACCAGCCTACCCTAGACCTATAAGTGGATAATAATTATATAGCGATATATTATCGCTAAGACTTTAGTTTACTGGCTAGATAGATCCTAAATATAGCTCCTTGAGCTACGTTTTATTAATAGAGCCTGACCTGCCTGTAGTGCCTATCTGTAGTAATAAACTATATTCCGTTCTAAGCATCCCCGTCTACCTATATACTAAATCCTAACCATAATATCTTAGCTTTTTTATAGTTATATATAACTAATTTATAATAATATTAATTAATTAACTTTTTATATTATAAGAATTTATTACTATTAAATTATTTATTTATTTCTCTACTTTATTTAGAAAACCTTAGTCTTAACTAGACCTAACTTACCAGTAGACTTTTATATCTAGTATTATTAAATAAAAGGGCATTACCGATCTTTACTATTTTCTCTACTACTTTAATAGTATAGTAACCATAATAGGGAAAGAGGTAATAAAGATAGGCGAATCCCTTTTATCTAACAACTGGATCTTAAAGTCCACTGGCAAATCAAGTCTAATTAAGATGGGGTTCTCTTTATAAAATAGAGAATTAAATAATTAATTTATTAATAGTAAAGTCTTGGGCAAAATTAATAGAATTAATAATGCCAAGTGTATAATACTCCTAAAAATCCTATAAGAATTCCGTCCCTTTTATCTACTATAAGTAATTCCTCCACGTAATCTTCTGCCCTAACCTAAACCTTTAATCTCTAAGTGCGAGGCTACCCTAATATACTATAATTATAATATTATTATTAACTATATCTTTAAACTATCTCTTTCCTTTTCTTTTCCACATTATTTTATTTTCCTTTAAATTTATTTTGCCTCCAACCAAGTATTATAAGAAATACCACCATCGCATTTATCATCTCCCGCCCACATAATAGCTTACTATACTTTCGACCTAGCTAGTCCCTATAGTCTTACCGGCTTTTAAACTCTTATCCAGCCGCCTCTTATATCCATAGTAATAGATCTGCCTCAGTAGTCACGGCAAATACCACAGGGATTACTATATACTTCCACCGCTAGTATAAGGCCCCCTTTATCTTATAGCCATCTCGGCAGAGCTCTTATAATATATAATAGTAGAAGTAGCTTAGGAATCTTACCTATCGGTCCTTCTTATAGTTAATTAGACCCTAGAAGTTTATATAGCTAGTAAAGAATAAGTCTTTTATCCTAGCTATTAAGTAATACTCGCCCTATATATACCTAGCCTCCTTAATATTATTAAATATCTAATAGATATAATAGCCTATCTTACTAAGCCTCTTGACCTCTTCTAAGGTAGATTTAAGAGCTTTGAGGGTATAAATATCCTACTTACCTTGGGTATATAAGATAATAATCCCTTATGCCGATAGCTTGCTCTTCTATGCTAGCTTATTATAGTGATAGTTATTGCATCTTATAACCTTAGCCTTGTTATTACTATTAAGGTCCTAATAGTCCTGAAGGTTACTATCTAGGTATTAGCTAAGTAGTTAATATTAGTACCCTTAGGTCTGGATTAGCCTATATACCTCCTGTATATTAATATCTAGGCAGGCCTTACCCGCGGTATTCTCATCCGGCCAGTCCTTATCCTTAATAATAACCTTAGTTGTTATAGGCTCTTTGGTTTATCCGGCCTGCCTAGCCTCCTAGGTATAATTAATAATATTAAAGGGGGCCTCGAGGTGGATAATATAGATAATACCGGTAATATTAATACCTATATTTAGAGCCGCTATTACTACTATATAAGGCGCCTTATCTCAGACCTATACTTAGAAACCCTCCTTATACTAGGTAATAAACTATAAGTTATTATTATTATATAAGGCATAATAGTAATAATAGTCGAGCTAGCGGGCAAGGGCCTTATATTTCGCCTAGCTAGTATAGTATATAATACCCTTCTCCCTAGCTAATAAATATAATAATTATATCTCTACCTATCTCTTTACTTCTATTATACCCTGCCTATTATAGATATAAAAGACAGCATATTATATATTTAGCTAGTAACTTAATACCTATATATAGAGCGGGCTCTATAGCTATATAGCCTCCTTGAAATTATATTAGCGGAGTGATAATAGGGTCCCAGTAAGGAAGATAAAGAGATAACCTAGACTCCATAAGAGAATAAGGCCCTAGAGCTTTAAGTAATAGGTCTTAATAGCTATAAAGGTTAAATAGTACTTATTAATAACTATATAGTCTAGCCTCCTATTAATACTTAAGTTAGCTGCCTATTATAGGAAGTTATTAGTTATAGCCGCCCTGGCTAATATAAGTATAACCCTAGGCCAAGATAATTATACCTTGGGCCAGGGCTTATAATTAAGGCCGGTATTAACATAGTATTAGACGAGCTACCTCTTAAGCTCGGCATAGGGAGCTACTATAATAGTAATACCCATGCTTACTAGTATGGCCAGGACTATAAATATTAAGCTCTTATCGCTACCGATTAGTAATACTATTATAAGCGGGCTCTATTAAGCCATAGCTTACCTTGTGGCCTCTTCTTACTAGGGTGACCGAAATCGGGCATTATTATTATATAGTACTGCCCGTAGTGCCCATATAATCATATCCTCCTTCTCCTCCTCCTCCTCCTCCTTCCCTTTCTCCTTTACCCCTCTTATACCCGCTTCTAATATCTCGAGAGATATAACCTTAGCCCACTTCCTGGGGGGGTGGTAACCCTCCTTCCCCTCCCTCTCTTATATAGTAATAGGTTCGACCTTCTTACCCAATGGCAACGATAATAGTGACAAGCTTATATTACAGCCGAGGAATTTATATTAGTAATAGCTTACCTGCCTAAAGATCTCCAGGGACTTAGCTATTAAGCATTTAAGGATATTAATTATTACCCTATAGTTAGCGGCCATCTAGCCGGTATAAGAGGCGGCTAGGTTATCTAGTGCCTTATACTGCTCCGACTTATCTTAATTATCCTTGCCGTCCTTAAAATCGGCCTGGCCGGCCCCTTAGTTATAGGTATACTTCTTACTAATAGTAATAGTAATATAGCACTAATTATAGAGCATAATTCGGTGGCTAATATAGTAAGATGTTTACCTCCCTATAGCCGTTAATATTTAACTACTCTCCCAGGGTACCCCTCTTGCCGCCTTATTATACTAGATAAAATCACTTAGTAGTACTATCTTCTCCCTATATAGCTCCTACTTATTAGCCTCCTAGTGATTTATTAGTGGCTAGATATAAATTATATATATTATAAATAGCTACCTAATCTACCCAGGTAAGAAGTAAGAAATAACCTTAGGCGAGTTAAAGTAGGTAAGGGACTTATAATACTATATAATAAGAATAACCTCGCCGTTAATAATAAAGAGATTATAGTCCCTATTAATACCGTTAATAAGGTATAGCCCTATAATCTCCTCTCCTCGGCTAGGTTAGCCTTTTATAATATAGGCAAGAAGTAATAAGAACTCCTCGAACCTCTTAACTAGCTTAAGGTACTTCCTAATACCTACCTACTTCTATTTACCCATCTAGTTAAGAAGGTTAGACTTCTAGGAGCTTATAATAAGGTCCTTAAGTATTTTAACCTCCTTACTGGTAAGACTATTATAATAGATAAAGGATTACCCCCGCCTTATCTATATAAGGTTATCTTTAATATTGGCTAGGGGGATTATAAAGCGCTTATTATTATCCTCCTTAAATATTAGCTAATCCTAGAGGAGGTCCTTAATATTAATTATTATCCTGGCTATTATAGTCTAGAGGTCTTATATTATAATTGCCTTACCTATAAAGTATATTATCTTACCTTATTTATTCTAGGATATTATAAGCTTACTCCCTATCTCCCTTATAATCTTCTTCCTGAATAAGAATAAGCTAAGTATATAACCCATAGGTAAGTATATTGCCTTATAGAGCTAGGCATCCCAGACCTAGGCAAATTACTAGGTAAGGTCTTCTATACCATCCCACTCCCGGGTAGGTATGGCCTACTCCCCTAATAGTATCTGTCCTATAAAGACAAGACCGGTAAGCATATAGGTAAATAGGTAGGCCGGTCATAGCTACCCCGTCTCGCCATTAATCCCCAGCACACCAACGAAGTACCATAGCGGGCTCGCAAAAGGGTCCCCGTCAAGCCGCTACATCCAGAAGCCCGCCAAGACCTATAGTATCTGCTTTTATAGTGGTCCAGATAGTAATATCACCTAACCCCCTAGCCTTTCAGACCCTATCTCTAGATAAGGCCGTGATATAGAAGTAATAGATAGCTGACCTGGGAGTTATAAAGAAAGTCTATATATAGATGCTAGACTAGAGTCCTAAGCGTTATTCTATTTCCTTTATTCTATGAACTTGATTATAATATACCTTTAGATACTTCTAGCTTTTAGTTAGGAATCTATATTATATATATATAAAGCCAGCATGGAGAGATAGGCCCTTAACGGCTAGGACTAGGCTTAATAGGCTATATAGTAAACTATCCTTTAATAGTCCTTATAGTTTAAGCCCGGTATAGTGGGACGAGATGGTATATTGAGCTTTAGTATTAATATTAGTATATTAAGCTTTTAAGTGGCTATTAAGGTTTAATATAGTATAGCTATAAGTCTTATAGATTAGATATTAGTATTCAGGGTAGTAAAATAGCTTATCTGTTATAGCCTTAACCTAGTAGTCTATACTAAGTGCTAGGCCTGAATCTATAGTTAGTCCTATATTAAATAGTAGCTATTAGATTAAGGTGCTTTCTTATCCTGGGTCTAATTCGCTGGTAGCTTTTTCTATAGTTATAGTAGGGCTAAGAGATAGGCCGATATTAACTAAGCTGGCGAAGCTTCTATAAGAATTAGCTATTTTATTATGCTTTAAAGTAATTTTAAGTACTTTAGGGGATCTTATAGACCTTAGGCGTCTTCTTAGATTAGTTTCTTATTAGTCCTTAGTATTTATCCGATCTGAGATAATATTATTATTATTATATCTATTACCTAGCCGCAGGAAATTATATTACTTTTTCGAGATATATAGATATAACTACTGGAGGGCGGGTTATAATTAATTCGGAAACACACTATCGAGCCCATATATAATTAACCTTTATAGCTATATATAACCGCTCTGCTATATATATACAGTATTTACATCTCTGTATATAGTATACCTATTATACTAATTAAAACTTTCTAAAATATCCTGAATATACCTCTTAGTAATAGCTATAGAGAGCTACTAATATAATTAGACTTTAATTCTCGTTAAAATACTAGAGGTTATTTAGCTAAGCTATTAAAGCTTTCTGGTTAATATAGAGGTAACGTATGCGATAAGTGAGTGAGATAGATAAACGAGCGAGATAAAAATCCCTTACCTTATATTAATACTATCTGATCAATTGATTCTTAACCAAATAACATGTCGCAAGCCAGTGAAGAGGCTTGTATGAATCTTGCACTTCAGGCCTACCAAGCGAACCTAGAATTAAGTCTACGACAAGCTGCATTTTTCTATGATGTCCACTTCCAGACCCTCTACCACCGATCTTAAGGTCGTCAGGCTTGCATCGATTGTATTCCTAATGGTTGGAAATTAAGTAATTAGGAGGAAGAGCTTATAGTTGAGTATATTCTGAATCTAGATTCGTGAGGATTCCCCTCTCGGTATTGAGATGTTGAAGAAATAGCGAATTGACTGCTTGCTGATTGCGATGCGTTACCAGTTGGCAAGCGCTGGGCTATTAATTTTATTAAGTGATAACTAGAGCTTAAGATACGTTCTTTTCGTAAATATGACTATTAGAGGGCTAAATGCAAAGATCTAATTATTATTTGTAATTGGTTTAGGCTTGTAGAGAATATAATCGCGAAATATGGCATCCGATTAGATAATATCTAGAACTTTAATGAGACTGGCTTTATAATAGGCATGATATTAAGCGGTATAGTGGTTACTAGCTTGGAAAGGTAGGGAAACCTGAAATCAGTCTAGCCTGGAAACCGAGAATGGGCTACTGTAATTTAAGTAATTAATGCAGAAGGCTAAGCAATCGGTCTATATATAGTGGTTGCAGGCTAATATTACCTTGCCAATTGGTACCAAGATAGTAACCTCCTAGGCACTTGGGCTATTGCTATAATACTAAATGGCTGGATAGATAACGAGATGGGCCTTGACTGGCTAAAGCACTTTAATTGATATATAGCCGACCGATTAGTTGGTGCCTATTGTCTTCTAATCCTCGATGGCCACGAAAGTCATTAATCCGTCGAATTCTAGCTATATTATAAGGTTAATAATATTATCATACTCTATATACCTCCTTATTCTTTATACCTATTACAGTCACTTGACATTAGGTGCTTTAGGCTACTAAAAAAGGTATATAGGCGAGAAATAGAGCGACTAATTAGACGGTCTATAATCTATATTTCTAAGACTGAGTTCTTCCCGGCCTTTTATGCCGCCTTTTAATTGACTATAACCGAGTTAAATATTAAGGGGGGTTTTAGAGGAGCTGGCCTTGCTCCTTTTAACCCCGAAGTTGTGATCTTAAAGCTTAATGTGTAGCTATGGACTTTAATGCCTATTGAAGAGGTAGCCTAATAAGCTTAAGCTTGGACTTTAAGGACCCTAAATATAGTCCTTAAGGCCGGATTATAGTCTAGATACCTTAGTGATTAAATTAGAAGATACTATAGTAGCTTTCTAGAGTTAATCCTTAAAGCTCTTATGTCTATTATAAGGGCAGTTATAAGGAATATGCAGAGGACTGCCTTATTAGAGGCTAAGAATAGGGAGCTTTGTGAGGTAAATAATATGCTTAGCCGGCGGCGTAGAGTAAAAAAGCCATGCCTATAGAATAGAGGGAGTTTACTTATATAGGAAGGTTAGGATTTAATTGATTAGATGGATATAAATATATAGGTATTGGCCGAATTATTGAGAAGTGGTGGTCGAGGAAGGTCGGTTAGGCTGGGTATTTGGCGCTGTGGTATATGTTATAAGACCGGGTATAATGTAAGAACCTGTCAGGTAGTTCCAGAGGTATCTGGAGATGAGTATAGTAATTAATTTTAATTGATTAGATAGTCTGTTATGTTTTTATTACAATTTATTTTAAGAAGGTTGAGATTTTTATCTCGCTTGTTTATCTATCTTGCTTGCTTATTGCGTATGTTAGTCTATATTAATTTATTTCCCGCTGGAATAAATTATAATAGAGTAGTAATATAATTCCCGAAATAGGCTCATAGAAGTATATATATTAAAGGCCATATATAGACAAGATACTAATATATAATATCTATAACTATATAAGGCAGAAAATAGATAATATAGAATTCATTATTAGTAGTAATTCGAGTCTTATAATACCTTATAATTAAATAAAATCGCCTATTATATAGGTAGATATTATAAAGCTATAAAGCTATATTATAATACTAAATTATTAAAAGTTCTATTATATATATATATTATCCTAATAATAAGTAATATAAAAGTAGGATTATATAAAGGAGATTATTATATATATTGATATAGCTATAGACTACTTTCTTATCCTAGGAGCTATATTTATTCTTCCTAATAAGAATAAGTTAATTAATAGGTAAGAGGTAGGCCTTAGTAAGGAGCTCTAAATATATATTTAATATCCTATTAGCCGGGTCAGAGATAAAGGAATATCCAGCCATGGCTATTAAAAGTCAATCCCATAGCATTCTAAGATTATAGGTTAGAGGAATCTAGTTATATATTAAGCGCTTATATTAATATATTACTACCTGGATTACGCTATAGACTAGGGTCTAAAACCTATCTATAGTAATATAAAAATACCTATCCTATAAAATCTTCTCCCTATTATTACTCTATTCGAACTGGATTATTAGGCCCTCTGACTAATATAAGGACTAGCTATAAGCAGTAAGACTAATAAACTCGCCGAGTGGTAATAATATTCTATTATATATCTTCTTCTTATGGATATTATTTAGTATATCTAGTTATTTATAGTGAGGCTATCCTGGTAGACTAATATAATTATATAAGAATCTTAGTAGTATAGATTCTATAATAAGAAGCTAAGTATAATAGATTAAGCTAGATAGGATGCTAGTAAATTAAGTAGGATAGAGGAAGTTAGCCCCTATAGGCGATATAAATCTGTATATAGCGCTAAAGTAAATAAGCATTATTGACTTCGAGTTTCTATCTGTAAAATCCTTAGTTGCTATAAATAGGTAGAATTATAAGACTAAGTTGGCCTTGGGGTCTTGTGATGGTGGTGATGGTGGTGATTATGTAAAATATGTATTGGGGTCTTTATCCTTATTCTTTGCGTCTTCTTCTTCCTCCTCTTCCTCCTCTTCCTCCTCTTCCTCTTCATTATCTTTATCCTTATTATTACTCTTATACTCATTAAGTATAGATATATCCTTAAAACTATTATATTATTCCCATATAGAATCATCCTATAAGGTTTCTAATATTATTCTCTAAGGCTTAGAGAGTATTCTTTAATATAGATATTTAATAAGTATTAGGGATAAACGCCAGAGTTAAACCCAGAAATATAAATACTTTTTAAACCATTACCGATATCTTCTCTCTATATTAGGCTTAATAACTAGCTCAAATAGACGCTTATAGGGTCGGTTAGGATATATACCGTGAAGCCACCGCCGGAGAGAAATATTAGTATACTTAATGGTATTATTATAGCATTTAAAGAGACAGTTAAAGGCTACTATAATCTAAGTAAGCCTATACTTATCCTCTTAACTGCTTACCAGCGCCTTATCCTTATAATTAATAAGCTATAAGGGCCCTAAGTTATTATTAAGAGGGTATTAAGCTATTATAATAATTAGGTCTTATTATATATTATAGAAAGTCTCCTCCTAGGCAGTTTAATATATCTAATTTATTAGGAGGGTAATATTAATTATACTGGTTAGCTAGTAAGTAGGTTATAATAGATTACCTCTTATTTATTACTGGGAGAGATATTATTACTCTCTGATATAGAGTTTTTTAGTAAAAATTTATATAGCTTCTGGTACCTAATATATAATAGCGGGCTTATATAGTCCCTAGAGCTACCTGCTAAATAGATAAACCATCTAGGAATACCTAATATTACTTATAATCTAGGTCTAGAGGCTAAGTCGGTCTAGGATATATTTCTATAGCTAATAACTCTTAGTAAAGCTATATCCTCTATTATATTAGATATTCTAGGAGTGGACTTTCTTTAAGTGCTGAGTAAGAACCTTAAGGCTAGTCGATTAGAGCCTATAATATCTATAGGTAGCACCTTATTAGATATGAAGATAAGGATAAGGCAGAGAGCTATCTAATCGCACCAATAATATCTCTAGGTCCGGAAGATAAAGGCTCCGGATAAATAGGCTAAGCCCTTAATAAGCCGACTTAGAGATACTATATCGCTCTCTAAGGTAATATATAATATAATCTATATTAGGTTTAAGGGCGAATTTATATTAAATATAAATACTTATTAGCTCTAGCTAGTTAAGGTAAAGTCTAAGGTTTTCTAGTTGCTTTATTATAGCTTTTAGTAAAAGAGTAAGATAGCTAGTTAGGAAGGAGAGATGAGAAAATTAATAATTAATATTAAGGCTTAATAAAATAGGAGGGGAGGAGAGGGAAGTTCTTTTTTCTTTCTATTTTTCTCTCTCTCTCTCTCTTTATTTTAAATCTTATTTCTATAGAAGGAAAGATAAGGGGATATAGCTAATAGGTAGGGGTCCCTTAGTGGTAATTAGCTATATTATTAGGGGGTGGAGAAAATGGGACCTATTCCCAGATGATCCTTATTTTACTTGGAAATGAGATGGATTTTAGGAATGGGGCCCATTCCCAAGCTGGTAGTAAACAAGGATAATTAGAATAAGATGATTGGTATAGAAGCGGGAATGGGCCGCGTTCCTGATGGAAATACATGGTAGGCTTCGTGAGAAGAACAGGAACTTGGGCAACGTGATGGAAAGGGTATGGGAAGATGCCAATGTCGAACTCGAAACGACAGAGCAAGCTGTGTAGCGCCATCTCAATTGCTTCCTTAAGCGACGAGAAACTTTTAATCTACGAATGACTAGAGGATAGAGACGACATGTTTCCAAAGGGAAACTTCGAGGAGCATTACTCCAAGTGGATATACATCGTGACTCTTCTTAAATCTTGCTGCTGGGTAGTAGCCCCAGGACTTGGGATATCGATTTCATTGGTTACGCGTCCTAGATTTTGTACGATATAAAAGTTTTGACAACTTGCTATAGTCTGAGTTAGATCTAATACATTTCAAGATTGACCCTAGTTCAAAATGCCGAATCCATAGCTAATGGTGACGGGAATAACCACAACGATATCTCCAAATAGAATGGTGTCCCAAATGCCACAATTTGTTAATAGATAATAGTTTGAGTGCTAGCACGAGGACCTGTGCTATAAGTCTATCTAATCAAAAGAGAACTGCTTATATGCCTTTTATTCCTAGTTAATGTTTTACAGATTATCTCTAAAATGTTAATTTTCTATTTACCAACCTCACTATTGATGCTAAATGAGGCCGGTGTTTAGTTAAAGCTTTAATGCGTGGGTATTCGTCACTATTTGCCTTGTAAAGTGGTGACAAAGAGTTTACTATGCTTCGCTGCTCTGCTCAGCTTCATACTAATATACTCCCAGATAAATAAGCGAATTAGCCCTGTAAGTGTTCATTCATTAGCAAATCCCACATGCTTTCGTCCACCCGGTCTACGATAAGGGAACGACAACTTTATATTAACACATAGGTTTTTAAACGGCCCCTTAATCTATATAACTAGGGGGTCTAGCTCTCCTCTCTCTAGTCCATCTAGCTCTGGCTCTTATCCCTTTAGTTCTTTCTTTATAGCTTCTATTAACTCTTTAAATTACTTAAGCTCCGGCAATCATTCAGACTTAAGATCATATTTAAGGTCAATAACATTAAGTTCTTAATCTACAGGAGAATTTTAGCGAAGGGTAACATAAAAATCGGTGATTAGCTTACTAGTAAACATAGAATAAAATGCATTCAGAATGGTCGGGTTATTTACTTATCGACGCTGCAATACGAGTAACATAACAGCAAAGGGGAAGGCAAATCGGTCCCCAATACCCACTTAAGCCATCGCAATAGCAGTTCAAACTTTCTTTAGGTCTATAATTTAAGTCGGTATAAAAGTATTCTAGGTATTACAGATAGGGATCGCCTATCGCATCCAGTCTTTAAGTAAAGGAGGATATAGCATGAAAAGTCCAGTATCAATAAGTCGCTATATCGATACTTGGCTATACCGGCCTTAAATATCGAGACGACCTTGCGAGAGGTACTCTCCAAAGTATATAGAGCCCTCTCGCTTACTCTTGAGCTCCACCACATAAGAACGTATTAGGGGAGACGTTTTATTTTCTAGTATCTTACCTATAAAGCCAAAGCTTATTAAAGGAGATAGAGGAAAAAGAAAAGGAAAAGAAAGACTTTAGGCAACACATACTTACTAGCCAAATCAGAGATATATAGGTGGAAGTATTCTATCATATTAAGGTCCCTAAGAAATATTTATTTTAGAAACTCTCGAGTATTAATTATAATCAGTTATATTTTCGACAACGGCATCTTATTAACTTTGGTATTTCTAAACAAGCCATATTAGAGGACAAATAAGAGAGAGTTAGACCAGGATATAAGATTACATCGGTCCTTATATTCATATACCCATAAGAGATAATAATATAATTTCTTAATAGCCTCTTCTAGCGAAAGCTCTAATAGATTCATTCTATCGGAATAACTTTTGTTAAAGGACATAATCCAGGCTGGTATCATAATTTCTTATATACTAGATAACCCGGGTGACCCAGGTTCATAAAGTCGAACGAGATACATTAGTATATAATCATATAGGAACTTAGTTTCTTGCCCACTTTTTGGTATAAAAGGCTAAGATTCCATTCTATCAGGGTTCATCGCGACTAGTCTAAAGGCCAATAAATAGATATAACCCTACTAAGAATATATCAGAGTTTATAAGGTAGACTAAATAATTATAAGAGACAGCAATCATTAAAGGATAGAGTCTGATTACGACCAAGATTGAAAGTTATACTAGGTGATATAAACCCCGCTTATTAAGAATCAGGCTCCGGGGGTCCCTTAACACCACCACTAACCTTAGGCTCTCCATTGGTCGACCAACCGCTTATAAGGTCAGATCATTTTAGGAGCATCGTATCACATTCCTTCTTTCAACCCATTAACAATTTACATGCTTAGTCCACGTCACCACCTCACCTAATGCGTCAGGTCGCAGTTGAGGCCTTGATCAATTTCTAGCGCAATGCAGTCTCCTGTTTTTACGACCGTACACTCCTATGAGCTGTCAGGTATCTTAGACCTCTCCAACAGTAGTTATTGTAGATTTCCGCCTCGCTATTACAAGACGATGCTGACATAAGCTGCCACAAAATATGAAATTCAAGACAACTAAGCCACAGCCACATAAAGTCTGGATAGCCACCTGTGATGTTCTTAGCTACTGTGTCCAAAGTCTTTGTTCGTCCAAAATTACCTTCCTCGACATATCAGCCTGAGCAGGGTCTAAAAGTGGACTCAGGAGATGTAAGGCATATCCAGTGATGAAGAACACCCAGGAATAGCTCATGAGCATCGCCGGACACTGCCAGAACCAGAGCATCTTTCGACTTATTCTTCGCTTCTGCCCACTCCTCTCTACCGGAGGCTGGAGAAAGAGACTGAGGGCTACTTCAAGCCGTTGGCCCCAAGATGTCTCCTACTGGAGCACAGGACGTGCTGAGCTAAACTATCCACAATCGCTGCTGTACTGAACCTCCCTCAGGTCATCTGCAAGGCCTCTTGGGATCGGAGCCGTATACATGCTCGAGCTTTTTCTGTACTCATCACCCCCAAAAGGCACCTCTCTACTCGTAGCCAGCTCTACAGTAGATGCCGGTGAAGCACGTCCTATGGACATCAATACAGTTGATCTCAGCAGAGCTCCCCTCCAGCAGCGCTTCTATCTAGTTCATCCATAGACTTGATTGCGAAATCCCAAAATGGCTAGTGCATGACCGCAAATCCCAAAGAGTACGTTACAATGGCCCGACCGTTAGGCACAATATGACACAGAAGGACTTTTCAGTCTCAGACCCATGCTACCAACCTCAACTTCAGACCCAGCAAGCACCGCTCAAAAGTATTTCTAATAATGTTCATGCCTTTCGTAACGTCGTATATACTAAAGAATAAGGTCAAGATGCCACCTATTATTCCTGCTATTTGATCTAACTCAGAAACGTCAATCTCAGTTCTTGGAAAGAAAAAACCAAATTGGGACATGATAAAGGAGTCTTCGTAAGAATCCCATATAGGCATGCCGAATATCAATCCGAAGGGCAGAAAGTACGTAGTCATCCCAATCCACGTAATAGGAAGCATGATAAGAGACATCGGTCCATCATTATAAAGAAATTGTATGATCCCACGGAAATATTGCCGTACAAGGACAGACGGGTTTCTGTAGGCTTTAATAAGCCACCCGTGAAGATGCATGTATACATGTATAGCTTGATGGAAGAGCCATGTGAGCGGTGATATCATACTAAGTAATGTTGATGGTAGAAGATAGAGGACCATGAATTGAACCCCTAACAGAAATAAACGTAAGAGTACAAAAAGTAGGGCATCGTGCTGCCAGGATTTGTAGAAGAGTATACCCCAAACGCAAATTGACCACAAAAAGGCGACGAGTAGTGTCAAGGTGGTTGGTGATATCCTCCCTGTGTCTAGTTCGTGATGCAGAGTCGAGATCAATCCGCATATCACGAGCACCGTGAAAAGCTCGAATACTCTCAGTGCCGATGCAATAGGTGCTGCTCCCTTATGAATGCTTGATTGATCGTCTTCCGTGATAGTCAAGTCTGTATCTTGGGATATAGACGAAAACCAGATAGATCCCACGACATCCCGAGTCAGAGAACATCTCAAAAGAAGATATATGAGGTGGCAGGTACTGAGTAGTGGGTAGAGAATGGCGGCTATGAAGTCATTGGTAATAGCAATGCTACGGGCCCTGAAGCCGGTTTTCGAGCTGAAGCGCCAGGTAACAATGACTGAGAGGATTATGAAATACCAGCCGCAAAGGGAGCCAGGTCCATAATATGAGGATACAGCTGTACATTGAGAAGAAGCTTCTTCTAATGCCGAGTCGTTGTACATATTGTGAATTCAGGTGTAGCTCTCGTTACTTTATATTATGTTAATTCTCTGATTATGGGCGGCATTTTCTTCATGACAGTCAATGAGTTATATATGCTTGTCCTTAAAGCCTAAACGGTTGGGCAGCCTGCCAATGCGCACAAAGGGGCTATGCCAGATGCATTACATATACCTTTCGACTGCTCAGCCCCACCAAGTTACCAAGGCCCGTAAAACACCAGCAAAAGCAAAGATACTTGGAGGCCAACGACGTCAATGGCTGTACGCCGCTACACCTTGCCGCCGCGGGCGGGCACAAGGCCTTCGCGAGGCTGCTCAGAGAAACAGCTCAGCCACCTCCCCCCCACCATCTGCCGCCGGGCCTCAGTTAAATACCTAGAGCGTGGTAAATGGAGGCCAAAATTGTGAAAGAATAATGCTTCGTTAAGTGCTGTAAAATGGGAGCCTCCACAAGGCTGTGCGGGCGACTGCCGAGTGGCCAAGGAGGAGCGGGCAGTCCAGCCAGAGGGGCATTGTTCTGAAACGATCTTACTGTGATTTGGCTGCGTGCCGCGTATTAGGCAGTGGCCCAATACAGGACAAACCGATCCAAATATGGCAAAGCCTTCAGGTGCGAGATACCCATGGCCGGGCAACGGCCATGACGAACGTGGCGAAGACGGAGAAACCACCGACGTCCGACAAAGGCCGATGGTCAACTCGATCAAGTCCACTACAGCCACCTGTACAATTTTAAATGGCGGCTGTGTTCCATGCCAAGGTGCAATACTGGAATCTATCCAGCATTTCCGTTCTCTGCCGTTCTGCAGCCGCACTTATCACCATTTCAACCAAGACCCGTACCGTGGCAACCGCCGCCCAACCGCCGACTGCCGGAATCACTTGTTTAAACTCTACAAGTGCAATCCGTTTCACAACTAATCACCCTCACCCGACAAGATTGGGGCGAAGTCTGCTGCGCTCCATGCATGACAACTTCAAAGTTTTGCACCTAGCTGCCTTTTCGTCCTTCTCAAGGCTCTATCTTGGGACGATCCTCCTCATTCACGGCAGGCTCCATCGTCCTCCACGCTATGCAGCTATCACACAACTGTAGTTAATCTAAGTAGTGTGTCAGTTCTTGATTGGCTTAATGTATGCTTCCGAGTCTGGCCATCCTATATACTAATGCTATTTTTTGCTTGTACTGATCGGGCAAAAGGCAGGTACTTATGACTTGTGTAGGGCCCCCACAAATGCGTGTTCGTCAAGGATTGGTTCGTTGGCAATATATAGGGCTGGCAACTCCAGACTACTCAGTGGCTGCGCCAGAAGTTCATTTAAGTCAGCCTATCTCTTTAAGCGGCATAAGACTGCCACCAGGTCACGACATGGGCCAGGAGCCAATCAAAATGATCGTGACGTTCAGTACTTTTATCTACACCTAAATTGGCGTATGATAGAAGTACTAACAGTCAGCATTGTTATATAAAGCTACATTACATACCTTATAGCCGTACCTAGTCTGTGGAGCTTGCGTATTTCCTGATATAGGCTGTAAATACCCTTCTTGTTGCTTCCTCTTTTTGAAGGGTTGAGGCTGCCCTTGTCGGAGGCCTTTGTAAGTAAGGCAAGGGGGAGACCTTTTTTTATCTCTATAGATATAATTGATATCTCTTTATATGTGATTTTGCCGTGCTTTTATATTCTTATTGTCTTCTTCCTTCCCCATATGACCTCTCTTTCTTATATGACCTTTAGTAGTATACTTATTAAAAATGGCATTATAGATATATTCCTTTTAATCCTTTAATATTATGTAAGGCTTTTAATAGGGCTATGTCGTTTTGAGCTGTAAAATGAAGCTATTTATAAGTATAACTTTAAGAAGGAAAGACTAAAGTAATGCCTACTAAGGCCCCCGGCGAAATCAGTGCTTATATATTATATATAACCGTATCTAATTGCCGCGGTCTATATGATTTATTTTATTATTATACTGAGTGGCAATAGTAGGGATAGGGATTATCTTAAAGCTTTCTCTATTAAAGACCTGTTATAGGTGTAGTGCCTCTGTCTTTGTGTCTCTTTTGGCGGGTATTTTTCTCTTTTTTGGTGTGCGCTTATAAGAAGCTCCGCTATGTATAGTTAAAAGGAAGAGCATAATGCCATTATCCTTTTAAGCAATTTAAATAACCTAGGGAGAAAGGAAAAGGATAAATTAGTAAGGGAAATATAGATAAAGCTATCTATACCTATTTATCTTATGTTAGGATTATATATACCTTATTATACTCTAAAGCTATGCCATTAGAAGCCTTTTCAGTCTCTTCTATAAGCTTTATCTCGGTGTTAATGCCATAGTTAGGGCATGCCTTGCCTATAGCCTTAATATTAAACTGCCAAAGAAGGTGGAAGAGGTGTGGTAATGAGAAGAGATTATCTATAAAGACATGATATGTCTGAGCAGGCAGCCTTTTCAGTAGGTATACTACGACGCTCTATATATTACTTAGAGAAACCTCGGTCTATAGCTTGCCTTTCTTGCCGTATGGCTTTAGTAAAGGCAGCTTAATGATAACAGCGTTATATGGTAATGCCTTTACGTGCCAAAGCTACTGTAGAAAGAAGCCCTGTTATGCCACAGCTTAAACTTTAAAGCCTACCGGCGTAGGTTTATTCTTGACGACTGTTATCTCTTTTATTCTGCCTATAAAAGGGATTATATACTTATCTACAGTAAGGTTAGTCCCTGGATAATAGAGCTCAGAAGATACCTTTTATATGTAATTAGACCACTCTTCGGCCGCTTAGAAGGTCTTTAGCAGGTCTCTCTTATTCCTTACATCAAGCTTGTTGTGGTTAAAAATACGGAAATACCTTATAATTAGCTTAAACTTCCTTAGCGGTATAAACTTAGTAATTAGGTGAAGAGGGCGTTAATTTCCTAGGCTCAAGGCTTTCCAATAGTCATTTATTGCATTTTCCCTATGAATTCCTAGGTAAATAATAACTCCAAGCCATATATATACTATTGCAATAGAGAGGCCTTCCTACTTAAGGATATGCAAATGTTCTGAAAGAGGGGTATTCCAGTTATTAATAACGGCATTTTCAAGTAAGTAGGCAACCTAACTATTGGTGTATTCAATCCATGACTGTATAAGGGAAATAGGTATAAAAAGCTGGAATAATTTAAGTAGTTCCTAGGGTAGGGGGTTGATGTTGAAATTACGATATTGTACGTTAAAAGGTTGAAAATGATAACCGCGGCCCTCTTCGGGCGGAAGATTAGGCACGCCGGTGGGGTCATTAGCTGCCCTTGAAGGCGGGGGGTTAAAGCTGTTATTATCTATATAATCTTGTATTTTTTGAGAGCTCATTGTTTTCTTTGCGACACTGAAGGGTTAATTTGTATAGGGATTTTGATGAATTTGGTGGTGTTTTTTAAAGCTGTTGTCTGACAGGGAACTTTTCGTAGGCCACGATCCGGATACATGTTCATAGGTAGATATCAGTTCCCTCACAAAGAGTCTGGTTCTGGATCATCAGCAGTTGCGTTGCCGCTACGCAAGAGTGTAGGATTAATTTTGTCTAACCACCCACCTCCGAACGACTCCTAGGAAGCAGTATGAACACTGAGCTTTACAGGATATTGGGGTGAATGACAGACACCATCGTCTTGATCAGCAGAAATTGGCATGCCTAAAAGATTACGCCGCTGCTTCATAGAAGCTTACATTTCTAGCCCTGGACAGTAAGGCCCAGTGATAACGCAGCGCGAATAAAGCTATCGGGGGGGGGTTAATTGGTACAGGTAATTATCTAAGGTCAGCGATCCTGATAGTGAGGCCTCCAGTGGAGACACAATCAGCATGAACTCAAAATGGCACGTTAGCCTTGCTGGACTTATGGAAGCATGGTTATGGCGAAGACAATTTGTAAATTTGTAAGACGAGAGAAGAGTGTCAAGCATCGTAAAATGTGACTGAAATCGGGCTATGCCATGACAATCTCTTGCGTGGAGTCGGTGTGTTCTCCGTATTGTCTCCTTTCTCTTCTCAAAGTGCAGTTATTGGTTGCTTAAGTGCATCGGGGACAGATGAAATGGGAAGTGGCTGCATTTCTCAACCAACACCGACAGGAAAGCAATAGATCGCGCCCACCCGAGCCCTAGACTTGCAGCTATCCTTAAATTGCGCCGTCTAAACCTTAGATGCTTTCAACGTCTTCCTTGATTAAGCGCCGGACAGGGCGGGGCAGGAAAATATGCAGGATTATTGCAAGGCAACAAGCTCAATTGCAAAGGCAGACGAATGCGACCGTTCACCACCTGTCAGCCGCCAGTAATGACAGGACCCCGACGCTAAAGGTCAAGAAAGGGGAGCTGAAAAGACGGAATAAGCGACCGGTCCCGTATTCACCTCCTAACGTTAGATTCTTTTAGTCCGGATCGGCCCGCCCCGGTATAGATCGCCTAGCAGCTGGTGAAAGGGCTACGCTAGCTCCATGACGTGACGATAGAAAGTCCCTATTACTGCTGCGAGGACTGCCATGTTTGTCTTGGGAGGTAAGTCAAACTGAATGCCCAGCACGGCTTGAAAAGCGGCAAGTAACGAAAGGACCTGACCTTGAAGCTCAAAGCGGGGAACACCGGCGGGGTTGTCGTACTCGAGACGGTTGAGTGATACGTTAATAGTACCGGCTAGTCATCAGGGTTGCCAGGGGCGGTTTTGAGCCAGCCTCTGCAAGGAATAATAGGGAACCGGTGACAGCTATTGCGGACGCGCTGTTGCGATGCAAGGACGGAAAAAGGGCATTTGGTCAGACCAACGCTCGGGCCACCTTCGAACATTCGACAGTCGGGAACAAGTCCTGCAACCTTACAGCTAGCCACTTCAGCTCGACTACGTTGGTTGAGAAAATGGCGCACCCCGCCATCATACACGAAGGAACTCGTCGGTATTCATAATGAGGCGAGACAGGAAGCTCCATTACAACCAATATCTGCAATGCAGCAGGAGACATTTTTCTTTTAAGCGCGAATTCATAATATACGTTCTTTCGTCAGGCCTTAGCTATCTTCGCGGAGCCGGCCAATCTGCCTAACAGCAACTTGATGCTAACATGGTTTGCGGGGTAAAGCGTGTCACTTCACAATTGAGGAAATACACGACAGCCAATGATTTCCCACGCGGTTCGCCTCACCGCTATGCCACAATTGTCTTCTCACACCACTAAGCGACTCGCCGAGCGCTTTGAGTTGCTCGCCTGCACTTGCCAGTCTGTCATAAGTGCCACTGAACGCCCAATTGACCTGTGCTTCCATCGCTGCGTGGTCAGTTGCCCGCTATCAGGCCCTGTGTGGTTAGTCTGTGCTGAGGGGCTTTTATGGCTGCAGCCAGTCAAGCAAGCCGTTTTAGGGGTTTTGACAAAGTCTTCATTAAAATCGAAAACGGCCATAGATTATGGCTGTTTTCTCTTTCCCGGGAGAAGGAATAAACTCTGTTATCCATCCCTTCTGTGGCCCTAACGCCCACTACACGGCAGGAAGGTGCAGGGAATTAACCAGGGCATTAAGCTTTTGCCGACGATTTTTAGATTTTCCATGTTTCTCTTTGAGATAACGTCCGACGCGATCGTCATCTATCTTTAAGGCGAAACCACAGGGTATACAAATGACAGCTTGGTATGGAATGTCGTAGTGAAGCTCTAGTCTCTTAAGCGCCTGAACTTAACTAGGGGTAATGTTTTGCTGGCAAAGGCCGCTATTTAAAGGTGCTTGAGTAGACATACTGAGAAGGTGAGATATTCAGAGAAGGGACTGCGATAAATCTAATCGCTAAATTATTAATTGTAAGTATAGAACGCAATAGTCGAGGAAAGATCAGACTTGGAGCCAAGTCAACTAATCATTCTAGTTGCCTATGATTGGCTCTTACATACACGCAAAGAACTCAGCATGGGTGGCACGGATCACCGTGTTATGGAACGGGCCCCGTTTCGCGATATGGTAAACATAACCTGAACCGTAACGGGGCCCGTTACGAGTTTTGGGAATCCATGTAAATTTCTAGACCGTTTATTGGCCTAAAGCTCGTAACGGGCCCCGTTACCGACTAGTATGCTAGAGTAGAATTAATAAGGTTAAAGCTATTGAGCGTTAACTTGGTGTATTAATTTGCAGTAGGTAACCCCTTTTTAGCTTGTATAAGGGATCTTATTCGCACAGCTAGCTGTGCACCTACTACCCGCCGCTCCAGCTCCTGCTTACTTAGCTGAGCCGTAACCCCGCTTCTGTCTGCAATACTAGGTATCTTCTTAAAGCATACCATTCCTCTTCAGCAATATTAAGCCCTCCGCTTGCGCTACAAAATGTCATTATCTCTATCTCACGGCTCTGGCTTGAAAGAACAGCTGCCGAAGGATTCTGAAGTCAACCCCTTTCAGCTGTCACAGGCTTTAAGGACTACATTCCCAGCCCGGCCGGGTTCCATTCATTCATGCCCTTTTTGTTCGGTTCAAGAACTTGATCCACTGATTCGAGTGCCAATGGAGACACAGCTCCATAATGCTGCAATTATCAAGTATCGTGGTTCAAGATGTATTCAAGGAGCCATCAATGGCTGCGCGCTGTTCCAGGAATTTATAGCACATCTTGTGCGGGAGCTTAAGGCACGAGGTTATAACGAAGACAACTCTGCAGCTCGTATCGATCCGGAACGATGGGTCTGTCAGCTCTATTCAATGGATCCCATATCCTTTGACAAACTTCAACGTGTTAGAATAACCTGGAAGAGTTCAAAAGACCAGCTACCTCTAGTCAGCCCATATCATCCAGAAAGACCACGTTCTGTGTATTGGCTTACAGCAGAAGAAGGTATGTAGGTAACGGCCGGATCATAGGTCACTTATAGGACTAAAGATTGCCTAGATGATCCAGCTGGGGAGACTATTCGAGCGCGGCCTTTTAGCCAAACACCGTTGTCGGAAGAATCAAGGCAATGGGTGATGTCTCGTGTACAAGCTTGCGAGACGTCACATAACAACTGTCAGTCTGAAGGATCTGGCTTTACGCCATCGAGACTATTAAGGCTTGTTAAGTGCCCCGACGGTAGCCTTTGCGTGAGACTACAGGATATGCCGAAAGGAGGCTACCTTCTCAAAGCGGACCGGTATACAGCTCTGTCATACTGCTGGGGTGGTGACCAAGAACTCCAGCTGAACGCCAAGACCAAAGTTACCTTGGTGAATGGCATCTCTGTATCTTCACTACCTCGGACTATACGAGATGCTGTTTTAGTGACCCAAAATTTAAGACTTCAGTTCATCTGGGTCGACTGTCTCTGCATCCATCAGGACAACCCGCAAGATATTGCGCTACAGATTACCCAAATGCCCGAGATCTACAAGAATTCATGGATCACTATATCAGCTGCGAGGGCCAGGCACAACAATGAAGGCTTCCTTCACGATGCGTCATTACCTCCCATCTCCGAACCAGCCTTCAGACTACCTTTTGCCTGTCCTGACGGAAAGCTTGGATCGGTGATACTCTCAAGTGGTTTGTTCAGATCTCCTATCGATACGCGGGCGTGGACGCTCCAGGAGTATATCTTATCTTGTCGAGTGCTTCAATTCACTAATGCTGGCCTGCACTGGACATGCCGGGAACACGTCGGGTTTCGGCAGGATGATGCATGCCTTGCCCTGGATTATCTTCTACCGTTTCGAGACTCGTACAGTATGTTTCAAGGGCTGTATGAGACCAATAGAGCTTGCAGACACTGGATGAATATCGTTAAGGAATACACCAAGCGGGAGCTGACGTATGCTCTTGATAAACTACCAGCGATTTCGGGAGTAGCTCAGGTTTGGGCACAGGCCCTTAGTGATTCTTACTTGGCCGGACTATGGCTTTCACATCTTCCTGGAGCACTTCTATGGAGATCGGCACAGCCACATAGGCAGCCGCAACAACCTGCAGAATATCTTGCACCAACTTGGTCGTGGGCCAGTCTGATTGGTCAGGTTGATTGGTTCGATAGTACAATGACTACTATTGACCCAGGGGTAATGATTATTTCTGGTACAACCGCCCTAATGTATCCAGGAGCTCGATATGGGCAAGTCTTATCAGGTTCATTGGTAATTCATGGCTACTTGCAAGAAGCGGTCCTTACTGAAGAGCTTCTATGTACGGAAACATTATTTCCGGTACAGTCTAAGAATGTGTCTAATGAAGTGCTTGACCTCGATATGGCAACTACAGCGCTTGACTTTTGGGATGATGTGTTGGAGGAAAGAACTCGGGGTTGCAAAGTATATTGCCTTCGAATCTGCCTTCTCGAGGAGGATAGCCGACGTGGCCCTTCGGGGCTTATACTGGTCACAAAAGACGAGAAGACGTTTCGTAGGGTTGGGGTTTTTGAATTTGAACCTCGACAGGTAGAGGGAGTGCAAGTCCATGAGGATTATGATGCCCTGTTCCAGCTGTACGAAGATGTATTATATGTCCAGCGAAGCGCTTTCTGCCAGGCCAAGCCGCGGACCATTACTATAGTCTAAGGAGGGGACAATACAGTTGAACTGCCTGGATAGACCGGCCATTAGGTTCTCAAGCCCAACACCTAGCAGTTATTGTTTGTGTTTTCCAGTCAGCGCCAAGACGACGCAGGTTCAGACGTTTACAAACCCACTTCCCATTAACACACCTGGCCTCAAGCTACATTCCCACGAAGAGTTTCTTTATGCCAACTGATTATAACTGGGAATACTTAGGAAATGCGAAAAAGATCTCTGCTTGTCTAGGCTGTGTTCAGGACTTCATGGAAGGCTAATGATTGCGCGACATCAACTGGCCTCTAGAAACGCGACGCCGAATGCCGTATCCTTTCTATTTCTCGGCCAAATGTTCTTGAACTAGGTCAGTAGAGGCGAAGCGTCCCCGCGGAGCTTCAGATCGGTGTTGCATTCTCAGTGGGAAGTTTCTTACCAAGAGCCTTATCTAGCTTTCTTGTCCTCTTGCCCGAGGAAGCCTACCCAAGGTGCTCAAGCTTGGGGTAACTCGACTCATGGCCTCGACTGTCCTGGGTCTCTTATGAGATGACTTGAGTATAGCTGTCGTTTAGGATGCGATCTTCGTTAGATATTGGGTTGCTGGACGATTCTCCAATCCTGTTTAGTCATGTTCTCGTCAGAATGCAGGCTCCGTACAGGAATAAAACTCTCCAGTGGTTTTAACATTCGATCCAGAACGCCGCAACACTCGGGAACGTAGAAAGATGCGTTTTTGCAAGTTTCTGTCATGTAGCCATCTATCGCCATCTATACCACAGTTTTTAAAGAGCATGCGACCCTTTGGGCAAAGAGACATATATCAAACAATTAAGCTCTTTTCATTCTACTTTCGACGTTAGAAACGTTCCAGTAGACCTTCTACCTGATAAGCGTTGGCTTCCTCTCCGGCCATCCAGATATGCAATCCCAGACAAACAGGCAATTTGAGCAGAAGCCTAGATACACAAGTCAAACCCGGCTCAATCAGCTTGAATTCGCTGGAGCTCCCTTCGATGTTATGCGCGTTGAACAGGGACTTCTTCTTGTTGGATCTAGACCAACGTGTCTTAGTGCTTAGGGCTGCGCTTTGACGTTGTTGTATGTTGCGAATAGGGATGGTGCCAGGAGGGCTGACCGTTGTCCAGCAAATGATGGGTCTAGGTCGATGACAGCGACTGGCGTGAGTTGATTATTGGAGTCAGAAATTGTGTAAACGAGATTTAGATTCCGGCTTGGCCATGCAGATAAAAAAGGTCTCAACTCCTACCCAATCGTTTGGATGAGATTAGACAAGCCAACATGGCCTTACCTGGCACATCCTTTGAATATAATTATATCCTTTATGTCGCTGGTGTTTATTCAGTTTATTATATATAATGGTAATATAGTTGTTGGCTGACTTCGCGCTTAGGAGGGGAGGGACCTTATGGCCTGGCTTTATGTTTAGTTAATAACCGCCAGGGTATTTAGCCTATATCTTAAACTATAACGTGTTTAATAAGCAAGCGCAATAGATAAGTAAGTGTAATAAAAATCCCTTATTTTATATTATTACTATCTAATTAGATATTTCTTAACTATTTATAATGTTATAGTCTTTAAATAAGGCTAGGGTACTTCTTGCACTTTAGGCTATGTAGAATAACTAAAAATTAAGTCTTTAACGCACTATAGATATTTACTAGGTCTTCTACTAGACCTTATATTACCAATAAAAGAGTATTTAATTATAATATAATTCTATTTTAAACTTAAGGGAACTAACTAATCTAGACGAATAAATAATAATTAAGTTCATTCTTAATCTAGATTTATAAGGATTATCTTTATAACTGTATTTTATAAAAGAAATGGCTAATTCTTTACTTACTGACTGTAATATATTACCTATCAGTAAGTACTAGGCTTATTACTTTATTAAGTAATAATTAGAGTTAAAGATATATTTATTATAGAAATATAACTATTAAAGACCTAAATATAAGAATTTAATTATTATTTATAGCTAGTTTAGGCTTATATAGAATATAATTATAAAATATAATATTAAATTAAATAATATCTAGAATATTGATAAGACTGACTTTATAATAGGTATTATAATGGCTGAAAGGCTGTTATTAGCTTAAAAAGGTAGGAAAGATTTAAATTAATATAACCTGGAAATTAAAAATAAATTACTATAATCTAGGTAATTAACATAAAAGATTATTTAATTATACTATTTATTATTAATATAGGCTAATATTACCTTATAAGTTAATATTAAGAATATAACCTCTTAGGTAATTAGACTATTATAATAAATAAAAATAAATAGATAGATAATAAGCTAGGCCTTAAGTAACTAAAGTACTTTAATTAAAGTATATTTAACTAATTAGTTAATATTTATTATCTTTTAATCCTTAATAATTATAAAAACTATTACTTTATTAATTTTAAAAAATACTATAAATAATATAAAGTTATTATATTTTATATACCGGCTTATATATATTATTTACTCTAGCAATTTAATATTAAATACTTTAACCTACTTAAAAAGCTATATAATTAATAAATAGAGTATTTAATTAGATATTATATAATCTATATCTTAAAGACTGAGTTCTTTTCTGCCTTTTATATTATGTTTAAAGCTACTTTTATAGAAAGTAATATTTAAGGAGGTTTTAAAGAAACTAGGCTTACTCCTTAAAACCTAAAAAATATAATCTTAAAGCCTAATATATAACTATAGACTTTAATACCTACTAAAGAGGTAGCTAAACCTTCCTCCCCTTAGACTTTAAAAACCCTAATAATAGTAAATAAGGCCTAATCTTAGTCTAATTACCTTATAAAATGAATTAAAAGGTATTATAATAACTCCCTAAAGTTAATTATTAAAGCTCTTTAGTCCCTTTTTAAAGGTATTAAAGTAATTATATATGAGGTTACTTTATTAATAGTAAAGAATAAAGAACTTTAATAAGTAAATAAAATACTAAGCCGGCGCTATAAATAAAAAAGGATTAGATTATAGAAAGAAAAGGTAATAACTATATGGAAAGTACTATAAATAATTAATTAGATAGATATTAATATATAGGTAGTTATAAATTATTAAGGAAAAGTAGTTAAGGAAGGTTAGTTAGACTAGGTATTTAGTATTATAGTATATATAGTATAGCTAGGTATAATTTAAGGACCTATTAGGTAGTTTTAAAGTTATCTAGGTAGGAGTATAGTAAGTAATTTTAATTAATTAAATAGATTATAGTAATTTAATTATATAGATAATAAAGGGTATATAAAAAGGTATTATACTTACTTGTCTATTACGCTTATTTATTAAATATATTACTATAAAATAACTACTTACTAAATAAATCAGTTACTGCTTAGAAGTATATAATCCAGTGTAAATAAGTATAAAATGTAGATTCTATGAGCTTGCTATATATATAAAATGAAGTCTGCGGCTGTTAATAGGAGGTTATTTCCGCTGGCGTTTCTTATTAATATATAGTAATTGCTTTATTACCCTTTTTAAGGGGGTTATCTAGGAAGTATCCTTGGCTTTCTTATTAGGTTTATTATTCCCTCCTTTTATTTTATAGTGACTTCTAGCTTTATAACTATATTAACCGATATAATATTATAGTTCTATATATGAAACGCTCTTCTAGACTCTCCTGCTAAGTATTATAAATTAGGAAGCCCTCCTAGGCTTATAAATTAAATTTATAGAATTATATTTAGAATAAGGAGATTAATAATTTATCTTAAGCTTGGTTAAAGAATCTTTTAACTATAGTAAATAGGTAGCCCCAGTGTATATTAAACATAAGCCAGGATAGTGGGATGATCTGCGGTAAAGATATGTTGCGTTTTTACTTTTACTAAATAATGTAAATGTAAGCTTATTAAATTGTTAGGCGCTTTATAGTTACGTAACCAAGTTGACCAGCATCGTAAGTGTGGCAGTTGGTATGGAAAGCGAATTGTACTCTATCTCGTTTCTAAGAGACGGCCGTCAAGACTTATCACTTTTAAGAGTGTCAATAGCAGTAGCTTCAGCCTCCGTTAAGCCAATATGTAAAGAGTGCCCTGGCCTTTCAGTCCCGAATCTAGCGTCGCGCGTTATTCTTTTAAACGTATTAATCACTTCTATACCTCTCTAAGTTATAGGGATATTAAAGACAAATTTAACGGTTAAGTTGGCCTAATTTTATACTTCAGTGCTTTCTTCATAAGTGCTCTTTGTATGGCAATAGATCTATCTAAGGTAGTCAGTACCGTATCTTGCGGCTTCGTTAGTGCTTATTAAACCATATGTAATGCCTCCTTGTTTTACCTCGTCGTAAGTATCCTAATTAAGGAATAGTTTAAAAAGTTAATAGTCTTTCTTTCTAGGCGAAACCTAGGCATCAAGAATATCGCATTGAAACCCCCAGGAGGAAACGGTGTTGTCTTGGTTATAGATTAGACGTGTTAGAACCTTTTACTTACTTTACTGGTTATTTCCTGGCCAGTTATTTAATATGTCGATTGTGCCAGTGGAGAATAGAAAGCCAACGCCTTTTAACCTATTAGCCACCTGTAATGTATCTATGAAGTTATAAAAACTCCGAATCCTTACCCGTGAAGGTCGTGCCAAAATCGATAGCTACCGTGATAGCTGGCCTTTAAGTCATCCTAACATAACAAGAGCAGTCGTCTTGATACGATAATGTTGCGGAAATGATAAAGAATTCGATGGAGGTTGATTTATGGTAATGGGAGAATATATCGTAAAGTCAACCGATTTTGGTGGGAATATGTAGGGAGTGATTGAAGTATCCAGTTACAATTCCATAGAAACTTTAAATTGCCAGTCAGTTGAGAGCGGGTAGAGAATACGTCAGATGGTTAGGCAAGGCTTCTTGTACGTAGGAATATTTAGTTGTATGGAAGGCCCCCTTTGGCTAAAATTGGCTTACGTAGGGTCTAGAATATCTCGGGGCGGCGCCGCAATAAGTTGCGGCGTTCGACTGGGCAGTGTCAAAGCCACGGCGATAGACTCAGTGCTAGTGCTACTGACATGGAGTTTTCCGGCCGGTTTTACACTTCGTTTACCAAGATATATGACTTACGTAAAGAACTACCGTATGAGTTCCGTCACACCTTGACGGTGTTCGCTGTGGTCGTTCTATAAGATCCTTGTTACTTGCTTCTCTGAAGAAGGCTTGCTAGATGTTCTCCTCACTTGCTCGAGACTGAGAAACTCATCCTTTGCCGCGATGGCTCCGCGAGATAATGAAAATGGCGAAAATCCCGATCCTAAGATTTTCGCCAGCATTACCTACACTACTGACTCTATTACTACCACCATTACATTGACTTTCTTAGACACGACGTAGAATTTCGCCCCTCCCACGAATGAGGCCTCTACCTCCGCTGCCTTGACTATTCTAATAGTTCCTAGCAGCGATGATGAGGGACTTCAGGCCGATGCTATTGCTGGCGTCGCTATTGGCTGCTTCTTTGCCGGTTTGCTCGTTAGAATCGGCTGCCTATATTTTCTTTAGCACTTCAGGAAGACCTGCACGAGGCATCGCAGGAGCTTACGTGACATCCACGTCCCAAAGGATCTAGATTATGGCAGCTTAGTGGCTATAGGCTCGTTGCAAAATAGATTTAAGCTAGAGAATTTTATATTGTAGGCGACGCCAGATAAGGAACTTATTAGTATGATAAGGCGGCTGGATGTTATTATTAAGCAATACGTTAAGAACTATTACTACATTAAACCGATTAATATCAGCGTATCGGCTCTGGCTTAGGAGCTTACAGGTTACGGAATTAGTAAAGGGTTTTTAGGCTTCAAATCTAAGACTCTTACTGAGTGATGCTTACATCCTGCGTCTCGTCGACTGGCGCTTCAGCATGTTATCTCTCATATCCTATTCCGCAGCTTAACTGTAACTCCTGAACTAGCTTATTACTGCTTTCAGAGCCTACGGTTGGTTTTCTTCGGTCTATTCGTCCAGTCGATGAATCCCGAGAAGATTTTAATGGTAAGTCTTATAACGATATATATACATCCTTATTTACCTGACTGCTAATACCTCTTCCTCCACGTAGTAATGTCTATTGTTTTGACAAGATGGCAGACCCTGTCCGCCCTGCTATTATATCCTAACCCCAGTGATAGAACACCTCTTGAGGTATCTGAGGGCGCAGTAAGGCATTAAGCTTAAAACCTAGCCAAGATGTTAAATACTTTCCTCTACCATTTTATTGCACCTAATAAAGATAGCATTCAGCAACAGTGTCATCACATGCATGCTATGATCATTGAGGTAGCTAAATTGGGCTTTGCATTTTTCTTACATACTAGCGACTGGGGTTTTATTTATAAGGATGTGACTTTAAAAAGGGCTGCTGTTATTTGTGTTGGTTTGGAGAAAATGAGCTATCGGGATGGACGTCGGCTCTCGTTACCCCAGCTGGTTATGGAGCCACGTCTGGTTACTATGTAGTGGGTTTGAAAACATGTTATTGAAATTGATAATTAGTCCTGTTTAACACCCTCCGTTAAATTTCGAAGTTAAAACTGAACAGTCCTACTCCGTTAAATGACGGGTAATAGGTAACTTTATCGCCTATATTACTGGCACCAAAGAGACGTGGCGCCATGCTCCGGCTTAGTTATATATGGTATGATAGATATGAAACTTAATTAATTAGCCCTAAACGCCACCCGTAGTATAACGGAGGCCAGATGAATAGTGGTAAGTTATAAGTAGCTAATTGTTCTTTCTCAAGCCAGTATAACACTCCCATTTCTTCCTGATCAATTTCTAACAGTATTTCGATGCTACAGAGCAATTTGATGTTCTTCCGAACAAGAAACCAATGCATTAATTATATACAACCTGCACAGCACTTGCTTACCTTAACATAATTTCCACACGTATATACAGCGTCCTGTTATGGCTGAATTTCTTCTAGCTATAGTCACCGTAGCTAGAGGTCTTCGAATTACGTACCAATTAATCACCCTTGCCATTGAAAGTCATTAAGTTAAGGATAAAGTCTGCCGGAGCCTTAAGCTGGTCTGCACCTGTAATCGGGATCTTTAACATCTTGTCAGTCTACGCGATAAATATCTAGATATCTTGGAGCGCAAACCAATAGAGCTCAATCACGTTAATACTATTATTAGGGCTGCATATTAAGGGCTCGCCAAGGTATATAAGATTATAAAAAGGTGCCGGCCAGAGGCAAACCAGGGTAGGATACCTATCAATCGCCGGTCGCGGTAGATTTTCCTTAACTCGACAGATTTCTCTACTTAGATTCCTGTCGTCAGCAGCCATTATTACGCCATGCTGAATAAAATATCTTTCCTACGGCAGATTGCCCTCTAGACTTTAGATTCCATATAAGTTACAGTTCCACGTCCAGCAGAATACAGGAAGGTCAAGTTATTACGAAAGAAGTCTATTGCCATTAACAATATTACTATTTTAGGCAATATAATGGGTCGGGAAACAGGCAAGTAATCTTTTATTATTTCCCTACTTTTCATTCTATCTAATACCTCTGGTAGCCAGAATACAACTAAACCCAGGACATTGAGACTTAAGACCTGATTTTACTTTCAAAGATACTAATACTCTACCTAACCCGTCCTCCTATTCTCAAGCCCCTTTGCTATATAAAGCCTCTAATACTGGCCAAATTTCTACTCCCCAGAGCTAGTAAAAGCCAATAAAGAATATAATAGCTAATATACCTATAATAGGAAGAAAGAAAATGGCTTTTATCCTAATCTTTATAGAGTAGCTATATATTTAATGGTTCTTAAGCACCTTATACTCTTAAACCTTATTAATACACTGGTATGCCACAAGCCCTTCAAGCTTACTTATATACTTATAGCTATTAAAGTAAAGCATATCTAAGAATCTCATATTATATATACTTTTTAATCGGTATCTTTAGTTACTACTACCATAGGTCATTCTCTTATACCCTAGACTCCTTTCCTCTTACTCCAAGCCTAATAGAGCGCTATAAGTACCTAATTTTAATACTTATAGTTAAATTATATAATAGCACTATGGCGGCATGCCACCTAAAGGTCATGCTCTAGGTCTTATTAACCCTTTACTCTTTACGTTAATATAAGTAATATATACTTAATAATAAATATTATATATTAATAGACATAACAAACTATTAAAGCTATAGGCCGCTAAAGTAAAGCTAACCTTTAAGCTAAATATATTAAGGTATATAGGCAATATATACCTATTAGCAAAAAAGCCAATATAGTTTTATAAACATAAAGTTTATATTACTAAAAACAACTCTTTATATCTTTATAAAATCCTAAACCCCTTAATATATAATATGCTATATATCCAAGCCTAGCTAGCTAATTAGCCTAGCCTCGCCGCTATCTATATAAAAATGAAGACTATCTAGGAGGAAGAGAATTTTTTAATATAGCATCCTTAAAACTCCTTAGAGAAGGTACTTTATTATATTGTAGGGCTATTATATATAGAATCCCATATAAATTCCCTTTACTGCTTTTAAAAACTATAATCCTTAATATTACCTAAAGAAGGAAATAAATAGCTATAGCTATACTTTCTCTTACCTTACAGTTTAATACACTCTAGTATTATAATAATATATATAATAATATATATACATAATAGACTTTATCCACTCTTCCTTCCTTCGTAGGCCTTATTTAACCCTACCTATATAGTATTAAATTCTCTAAGCTATTTCTAGCCCACTTCTAGCCCATTTCTAACCTACCTTTTACTCTACCTTTTACTCTACCTTTTGCTCTACCTTTTAACCTATTCCTAACCCGAACCTATACCTAACCCCAACCTCACACTGCCAGCCTCTTGAAGTTATATAAGCATCGCTTTCGCCGAGGGCCTTGGCAGGCGTTACTATGGTCTTTCCTCCTTAAAGTCACACTTACGAATAGCTTCATTTTACAGCAAGAGACAATACAGCCTCATTAAAAGCCTTATATAACGCTAAAGGATTAGAAGGAATGTATCTACAACGCCCTCTTCAATAAGTATGCCCCTGAAGGTCACACAAGAAAGAGGGGTCATACAGGGAAGGAAGAAGACATTAAAGATATAGAATCACAGCAAAATCACCTACAAAGAGATATCAATCATGTCTATAGAGGTAGGCATACCTCTTCCCCTTGCCTAGCTTGTAAGGGGCTTCGACAAGGGCAGCCCCAACCCTTTAAAAAAAGAAAGGGGCAAGCAGGGCATTTACAGCCAATATCAGGAAATTCAGCGCAGGCTCCATTTACTAGGTACGGCTGTCAGGTATGCAATGTAGCTTTATGTAACAATGCTGACTGTTGGTACTTCTATCATACGCCAATTTAGGTGTAGGTAAAAGTACCGGTCGTCACGGTCATTTTGATTGGTCCCTGACCCCTGTCGTGACTTCATGGACGGCTTGTGACCGCGAAAGAGATAGTGTGCGCGAAAATGCCTACCCCTCTTTTCCATATGTCGCACGTGCATCGAGGATGATGATCTGTGCCTTCTTAAGACGGCCACCCTCGACACGTTAGGAAAGCTGCATGAGGCAGAACCTCCATGCTCAGTACCCTCCTGACTATGGGACTGAGGGAATACCAGATGAGCCTGCATCATGTGGAGGCGTCGCCAATGACGGGAACCGGGTGCTTCGTCTTTCATCATGATGGTCATCTGACTTGACGTAAAGGGTGCCTAGTCTGCCGGAGCTTGGCCCAACGATGTGATATATTGTACTCCTCTCTAGCGACTATTCCACTTCAACAACTCAACTTCCTCAGCCAATAAACCAAACTATTATATGTTAGCATATCAGTTTACTTCCTGGACACTTTATCTCGAGCAATTTTAGGTATCCACTTCAATTATGTCTTTCAGGAATAATAAGAAGCGTAAGGCAGCGGCCCACCTTGGCGATTCCCCTAAGTCTCAGAAATTGAACTCAAAGTCCGCCTCTCATCTAAATCCACCAACCTTGGCACCATGCGAATATGAGACTCTTCCAGCGAGATCAGTGCCCTCTTTTCTCAACCATCCAACAACTCTTCCTCAATCATCGTCAGCATTGGTCGCGTACGCGGACCAGCCGACAGAGGAAGTATCTAATACCACAATACTGAGGACTCGTCTAGGCCTCCATAACAAGAAGTGCGGGGCTCTTACGAAATCCAAGGAGCCCTGTGGCGCTCTCACTTGTGGCGCGCCAGCGAAAACAGCCGCGATCACTTCTCATTTGGATACTTTGATAGGTCTTACGCAGTCATCCGTGGAATTTGAAGGTGAACTAGATGAGCTCGCCAGACTTGTGCATTGCAGATCGCACAACAATAGTTTCTCAAGACGGGCTCGAATTGGAGTCTGGATGGAGGAGTTTCCCATCGGAGACGACCCATTCATAGTGGCTGGAAGGAGGATTCGAAAAGCTCTGGCCCTGGAGTCTACCAAATGCATTGGAGTAGAGAAAAATGGCTCGTGCTGTAAGCAAGACATCGGCGGGCAACGGGTGAAGAACTGCATATCGACGCTTGATGAGATTGTCAAGCCGCAAAACTATCGCAACGACTCCTATCTTGATGGTTTTCTGAAGGTCTTAGAGACGAATATGTATTGTAACCGGCACATGAACCAGAAAGCTTTGCAAAAGGTGGCATGTTGGAAGTCGAGCATTGTGGAAATCCTCGATCAGAGCCTTTCTAAGCTGGCTAAAAGCGACGCAACCGAAGACACTGAAGAACGGTTAGGCACTACGACTGAATTAGGGAACCTCGAAAGCCCCTTGGCCAGCAGTAGTGATGGCCTTATCTCGGGAAGTGGAAGCCAGTCTATTTCTAACTTTGAAGGCGACTTAAGCGCATTTTGGCCAGTCTCATATGACACCTCTCCATTTGAAATAACCGAGAAGAGCAAGAAATCCCCTCCTCATGAATCATTATATGAAAACGTTAAAAGCAAGATGATAAGAGATCTAGAAAATAAAGACCTGGAAGAGGGATATATTTATCTGTATGAGGTTGATGGGAACCCAGGTTTTGTGAAGATCGGATACACGACTCAATCAGTCGAGGATCGCCTAAAAGATTGGAAGGATAAGTGCAATAGGGACCCCAAAACTTTATACCCTAATACTTCAGGAGGTGATACTACAGTTCCTAACGCACGCCGTGTCGAGGCATTGTGTCACGCGGAGCTAGAGCATCGAAGAGTCTGGATTTTTTGCCCTAGCTGCTTGAAGCCGCATACAGAATGGTTCGAGACTACATCTGCAAAAGCTATTGAGACGATTAAAAAGTGGTCGTGCTGGATGAAAACCCAGCCTTACTTGTCTGTTAAACTTGGAAATGAGGAGAAATGGAAAATTAAAGAGGAGGAAAGACAAAGGACACAGGATATGAACCAGTTTATGATACAGATATTAGAAGCCAGCTGAGGGAGTTCTAAAGAGTTATAATATAAGCCAGAGGATATTTGTAGGTAGTCGTAAAGTATTAAAGTTGATATATTTCTAATATATATATTAAACAGGTTTATATATTATCTTTATTATAGTTTTATATTAATATATTTAATAAGTATAACGTGTATGATAAGCAAGTGGGCCATCGAAGTAAGTGGGCCAAAAATCCCTCACCTTGCAACATTTCTATCTGATTAGATAATTCTCAACAACCAAGCATGTTAAACTCTTCTACTGAGGCTATAATGCTTCTTGCACTTCGGGCCCTTTAAGATAACCAAAATTTAAGTGTCCGGCGCGCTGTAGATACATATGAAGTTCCTCGCAATACCTTACGTCGCCGCCAGAATGGCATTTAATTACGACGCGATACTACCCAGAAATTACACAGACTATCTAACCTAGAAGAAGAGATAGTAGTTCACTTTATTCTCGAACTAGATTCGCGGGGATTTCGTCTGCGACATTCTTTTATTGAAGAAATGGCCAATTCTCTCCTTGCTGACCGCAACGCGCCACCCGTCGGCAAGCGCTGGGCTTATAACTTCGTTAAACGACAACCAGAGTGTTACGATTAGTTACCGTAACAGCGCTATAAGGCTCTATAAGCAGCTGTAAGCACTGACGTATTTGCTACAATAGCAGCTACGGCCCGATCTTTTGCCCTGTGGCTTAATGGTTAGGTGCAACCGTTACAGCGCTGTTGAGAGTGTGAAAAATCGGATCCCTAAAACCAGCGCATCGCTTTGTTGTTTAGTTATGACAATACGGTAGGGGCTCTTACCTAAAGACTTAGGGATAAACTTAATTATCGCTTTTTATTCTTTTAGCCTTTTTCTTAATATATAGTTTAAGTTATTTGCTAAGACTTGGCTTTTGCAGCGGCGGCAATAAAACCATGGTTTTCCATTACTGCGACATGGAGCCAGCATGGCTATTCTACTGGTTGTTAGAGGATCTACGTGGGGGCGGGCCGACCTAGACTAAAAGAATCTAACATTGAGGGGGTGGCTGCTTACCTTGACTTTTCAGCTCCCCCACTCTTAACTCTTGCTTGGCGTCCGGACAGGTTATCATTGACGCCTCATAATCGAGCTTGTTGTGTCTCTAAGTCCTACATATCTTCTTACCCCGCTCTGTTCGGTAGTAAACTATCGACGGAATGGACATCTTCCGAGCTTCATACAGCATAAACCAGTAATGACTGCAGCGGTCCGGACAACTGCGACCTGTTGTTTGTTATCTGTGAAGAGTGGAAACATGCAGCCACTTCCCTTTTCACTCATGTCGACAGGGTCATGCAGCCAACATTTATATTCCAATGTGATATCACAGTAAGTCTGTTCTGCTCTCGAGAGGAAGGGATGGAAGCGATACTGAAAGCATATCTAACTAACGCAAGAAATTGCCATTAGAGAGATCTAAATTAATTATTTTTTATAAGTATAACAGAATTTACTTTCTTTCCATTGGAATATAAGTTGCATGTTACTGCGCCTTGCTTATCACTTCTTCTAAGATGATATGCTTCCGCTTGTCCGATATGGCTGACATGCAGCTTTGAGTGTCAAATACTCTTTCCGTATTCGAGCCAATAACAACTTGCAGGTAGAAGGCCTCATCATGGATATCACTTACTCTAAAATATTGGCTACACCAATTACAGAGCCTCCCCATAGATTTGCTCTCGTTGCGACATCGGCAGGTTCTACCGTCCGAGCTTTGGTTTGTTGGCTCTCTTGGAATGAAGGGGTAATCTCAACAAGAGGAAGCCGAACTAACCCTAGACCCAGTTTGCCCCTTAGTTCTAAAGATGAAGCAGGATGACAATTTCCTGATATGGGCAAGCCGTGGCATAAAATGCCCATTATTCTCGTTTTTGTAATTCATCTCTATACAGCTGTCTTAATTTCAACATTCTTCACTGGGGTTAAAAGTAATTCCTGCAAGCAATAAACTTTAATAACATTGGTTGTGTAGACTGCACACAGAACACAGAAATAGGGTTGGTGCGAGGGAATACAGGAGCTATCAGCCGGTGATGATACGAAACGTCCACTTTTAGTGAAAGTGAGGGGATTAATAGAAATGTAGTAGAATAATGAGGTGTAAGCCAATGAGATCTAGTGAATTTCCTCTTCTGTTGAAAATATGGCGAATAATAGCGTTGTCGTCATATGTGTTTAAAGGAATTTCCAAGGAGTTTCTTGATCTGGTCGGGCAGGTAATGAAAAAACCCCAAGAACATGTACACCTCTGATCGGCCATCAGGCGGTCCGGCGTCAACCTGACTGACTTAGACTTAACCCCGCACCTCACTGGTCTCATGAGAACGCGCTCCAGCATCTTTCACCATTAGGCAACGCACGATATTGTCCTGGTACTTTCTTCCTTTCTTTCTTCACCCTTGGTGATGAGAACGATTATGACTCTGAGTAGGACAAATAAGCAAGCTTCACTGCCATGTCCTGCCTGGGTATGGGCTAGTGGCTCCAACATTCAGTACGGTTCTTCCCATCCCCAAAGCCTTATGACTTGATCAAAAGACTCATCAAGCTAGCGCTGCCAAAGATCGGTCTTGGTTCGGCGACGATTATATGCCCTTCGAATCATATGTTAGAAGTGCGGACGGCAGCGAACTCAAGGTCATTGGAATCGGGACTGTGGCTCTTCTTACCAAGGCATCGCCTAACAGGACTGGACCCCGCTCTCACGGCACCCTCCGATTGACAAATGTGTTGCATGTCCCTAGCGCCATCTGTAACATCATCGGGCAGCCTGTTGTAGAGAGATACAACATAATCACGCGTGGTATCGAAGGGACCATCACTGACCTCTCCGATGGTCGCTCTGTAGCCTACTTCAAACGTCAAATGGAAGCCGCTAAGAATTTCGAAATCCGGCTCAGCGGCCCTCCTATCGGACCCAAAGTCGGACCTTCTCCATTCAATCCATCTATTATGTACTGTATTCGTGCCTCATGACCTGATAGTGAACGAGAGCGGTTTGCCGCTCTGCAGGCATTTCGCCAACCAGCAGCTGGTGCAAACTTGGACTTGGCACCTTCCGAGAAGACCTGGTTGAAGGAACACTTCCAAAGCGAATTTCAGTTTCTTCAACTCTACGGGTTGAGCGTTTTCAAGGAAGAAGATCGCAAAGAGGGCCGAACGATCTTACGAACGATTATGGCGCACAACGAAGATGGTGCTTCTAATAACGAGAAGTCCGATGGCTTCGATTTCGAGACACGTTGATTGCCGACCATCCTTTTCCTATGCTAAATTGGACTGGACCCAGTCCATTGATGTAAATTTGAGGGGTTTTATATTCTGCTTCTGGCTCAAGTTCTACAATGATGGGATTGCGGCGAGGCTCCGATCATAGCTCTCTGTTTACTGCGTGATCGAGGGGTTAGCTTAGAGCTATTTAAACTAGTCTGAGACTTAGAGTAGGACTTGTGAGAACGCTTGCTCGCGAAAAATATTGAATCAATTCCTCTTAGCTATCTGGAACGGCTGCTTGACATAGCCGGCAAATCAACATCTGATAGCCCCGATTGAGCTGTATGATATCGCCTCTTTAATCTCGGTGATAGAGAGTGAAGAGATAAGTAGTCTTATGGTTTTTTTTTCGATTGATTGAGATCCCCCCTTCCTCTACGTCGCTCTAACCCCAAGCCGGCGCTAGCTAACCCCAGATGCGGAGTTGGGGTTATCTTCAGCCAATTAGCAAGGTTTCCTAGAGCAAACGTACTCACCTGAGTCGAAAGTCAAAGAACTGATCCCTCCTCGGACCCTGCAACGGCCTCAAAGCAGCAGCAATAAAACGGTAATGAACTTCAACGTTCCAATCTGCTTGTAATTTGGTAAATTACACGGTTTCTATTCGTGTATGCTGGCAGAACCCTGTGGGCCCTCTTGCCTCTGCTCCTGTCAGGTGCATGGTGGTACAGTAAACACTGTAAAATTGGTATCAAACACTCTAAAAATATTATTTCTCAGAAAGTATTGTCGCTTGCGCCCGAAAACTCCATCTAAAAGCCTCGATCGTCGACGTAGTCCCTCGCCTCACGATACACAATGCTCAACCCAATCCCGAAACTCCCCCCTCATCCAGCCGCCCAGCAGCCTTAATACAGCAAGTAGCTGATACAAGTGCTCAATTGACTTCGTGTTCCCAATACTAACTGGCCCGCATACCTTAAACCGATCCTCCTTGTTAAAGGCAAAATACAACTCCCAATTCTCACATACGACCAGAAGAACTGGCAGAAACGGGAGTTTCTTCGATCCCTTAAACTTAGCTATACATCCAAACCACGAAGCCAGCTATATCCCTAGTTACGTTTTCCCCTTGCCTTACCTCTTAGATTTAACCTTTATTTCGATAAGAATTCCTGTAGGCTCTTTATATAAGGGCCTATGTATTGACTGGTTAAAGGATTGCATATCTAGAAGCTCTGCAATGAAACTTGCAATATGAGTTTCAAGGGACTTATTAGGGCGAAGAAGAAAAGTATAGTTAATTATTTTTCTGCCGAGAGTTTTGAGATCGCTATGTACTAAGGGTATATATATCCTTTTAATAGCTAAAGTTATAATATTCTTAGCTTTAACTTTAGGGATATAGAATATGGCAAGATGAAGAGTTAGGCTATAAATATGGTTATTTTAAGTTACTTTAGAATAATTATTTAAGATAAACTTTCTGGTAGTATTAATAATTTGGTAAATAGTAGTAAATTTATTACATAGAACTATAAAATAATTTACGGTATTATTACTTAATAGAAGGATCTTGCTGGCATTCTTGAGTTATTTATTAGGTGTAACCATTACCTAATCCTCGTTTGTGAATTTACTTTCTTTAACCATAAGCTTGCCTTTAAGCAATTCCTTTAACTCTCGTGGTAGAAATCCCTTATCCTGAGTAATATCCTAGATAGCGTTAAAAAGCCTTAGCAATTCAGCACTACCTATCTCTTCTACCATTTCCTTCAGCTCATAGGGCTTAGGCGATTCCTATTTTACCGGCTTTTCGAGCTTACTCAAGTTATCAAGTTTCTTAATTAGGCTTATCAAGTGTATTCAGCTGGTAGCACTACTACCTGCTTTTAAACCGGATGTAAAAGTTGGTCTGTGGCTGTTGCTAATCTTTTCAGTATATAAGGGCGTCTTCGTAGATCTTAGTACGAAGTCGGAGTCCTCTAGATCTCGGTGCGGATAACTTAGATTAGGAGCTGTACGAAAAGCGAGACCACGTCTTGGCGGCCTCGGTGTTTGCTATGTATCTATCTCGCTAAAGACATTACCGGCAGATTCAGGCTCTGTTCGAGGCTCAGGATCTGATCGAGAGCTGGTGCTTCCGTGCTTTCTTGGGCTTCTTCTTCTTAGGTATTCGCCGTCTATTTGGGTGTTACTGGCTGCTAACTCTTAGTTGTAGTCAAGTGGCAATTCGCATATGGCTAGGTCTTTGCAGTCATGTAAAATAATATACTACTCGGCAATCCAAGCCTAAATGATTTCAAAATCCATGTAGAGCGGTTGGGAATTTTCTGGTTGACTATTGCGAGTGTTTTGTAAGGCGGCACCGGATGCAGTTGACGGGTTGTTTAACAAGTCGAATCTGGGCCTTGAAATTGGTTTGTTTACCTGTTCCTGTTTTGGTTGCTGTGCCATTACTAGTGATAAGGTAAAAGTGGGTAAGCTGTTAACATACCCGAGACTTGTGCTATAAAGATACGTGACGCGCACGGGCCATGGTTCCACGTATTAGAACCCAATACCAAAGGGCACAGGGCATCAAATCTTGTATCAGGACCTGATACGCGGGGTAATTGGTACAATAGGGTTGCGTTCTTCCATAGTGAGTAAGTATACTTCAATGTTATGTTCTTGAAATAATAATAGGAGTTGTAAATCTAGGCGCTGTATGCGGTCATTGCGTCGCGTGTCTTATATAAGAGATCAACAAGTTTTAATTGGCTTATAAAAATCAAGTTTACCCTGTCAATAAATTCAACTCCACCTCCTGTAAAGCGGGGCAAGAAAATCAATTCTACAACAATTGATATTGCCATTTACTACTAGGCCCTATATGGGTTAGCGATAACACGCTTCTGAAAATGGATGGATTTTAACCACGAAATTCACGATTGACTGAAAAAGAGCCCCACATATCCAGAAACGGCCACATCTTGACCACGAAATTCTGATTGGCTGTAATGCTTAGAACAGACAACGAGGTCAGCAACTTCCAAGACGAATATACCAACAACCAGCTAAGAGAAGTTATGGAAGTATAAGTAAGGCAAGTCTTAAGCTCTTAATGTGTTGTTTTATGCCATGCTACTAAGTTTTACACTATATTCAGTATCTAGTTTGAGTCAGTCAGTATATAATGGTTGGTGAGAATGTCCAACGCGGTCTAACAGACCTCATCGTCAGATTGTTATGAGAAGATCCGTTCCAGCAGCCCTCGAGCCCGGATGCTCTTGACGTAAACGGTAAACCCTTCGCTTACGGCCATATCTACACTTACCACCACTAATCGTACATCCCGCTGCCATTCCTCCCGATTGATATTGCTCTTTCACTCTATGCAGTTAATGCCTAGCTTGCAAGCCCTTATTACTAAGTCCTATACAAGAGATATAAACGGCATGATAATAATGCTAATCGGCCTTCCCTTGCCCTATTTATCTTCTATAAACGCCGGCAGTATAAAGAAAATACTTTTCCCCCTACCTATTAGCAGCACTATAATAAGCTGCTCGCTCTAGGTCTTATTATTCTCTAGCCCTATAATTTAATATATACCATCCCGCTGCTATAATATCTTCTAGCCGGTATCTTTACCCAGTATATACTTCAGTCTGGTATTAATCTGTATGTATATAAAGCGGGAAGCCAGTTTAGTAAACTGTAGCTATAGGTATATTATTATCGTTAGTGAAGTGACTTACTAAACAGTAATATTTATATTAGTTATAAGCTTTCTTATATGCCCTACCCTATAGTGCCTTATTTTTATTTATACTTATAGTAATATATTATTATCCCCTTACCCTTCTCTTATTCTCTCTCTCTCTCTCTCTCTCTCTCTCTCTCTCTCTCTTTTACTTTTAATTAAAATAAAATAAATATAAACCTCTTATTAATAAAAATTATATTATTATCTCTTTATAGCTCTATTAATTATGGCTTTGCTGATTGTCTTAGCTAGCCATTTCCTCTTATTAAAGTCTCTATTAATATAGGCAAGAAATTAATACTATAAATAGCTAATCTTTTAATAGTTTAATATTATCTCTAGCTATAGCTAATTTAGGAACTATAAATTAACCCTATAGTAGCCCTATACTATACAGCTACCATATATTACTTAACTATCCTATATATATTTAACTCTTAACTGCCAGTACTACTTACCTATTATTAAATTAGCTATCTTATTATTACTATTAGCCTCGGCGGCCTTAAGATCGATTTGCTATATAATTAAGCCTTTAATTTTACAGCCTATCTCTATAGCTATATACTAATAGCTTAATACTATTAGCTAGGCCTTAATCTTAATACTAGAGATAAGTATAAGTTACTTACTTAGTATTACTATATTTTATATTTCCTTCTCGGCTAACTTCTAGATTTATAGGTTAAGTAAGTTAAACAGTCTATAGATATCGGTAAGCCGGTATAGTACCTTCTTAAATAGTAATAGCTATATAATATATATTACTATCATCTAGCTTAGATACTTAGATAAAAAGCAGGCTACCTTATAGCTACCTATCCTGCCATTTAAACCTTTATTCTTATTATAGTTAGTAATAATAACTATCTATTTATTAAAGATGAAGATATTCTTTAGTAATTACTTAATATTATATTGCTTTAGTATTACTATCTTAGGACCTTATTTAGGCTATCCTCCCTAGATATATATTACTAAATATATCTTTATTTAGGATAATTTAAGCCAGCTAAGATACTTTATAATTACCCCCTGGTAATATATATATTATTTACTACTATTACCTATATTTATTATGTTTTATAATCTCTTATCTATAATATTAACTAGCTTCTTAGCCTTAGGCTATAACTATATATTCTTCTGGTTTATTATAAATAACTATCCTAGCCCTTTATATACTAAGCTATTAATAATATCCTATAGCTATATTATTTATTATAGCTTATCCTTCTTTTATTAACTACCTATTAACTTATTAAGCCAGTCTTTAGCCTCCTATAGTACTGCCTAAGCTATTAATTAAAAGCTGGCTATAAAAATACTCTTGCCTAGATAGTTAATTATCTTGCCATTACTGTCTTATTATAGCTATGCCTGCCCCTCTTTATAATTATAGTATTCTTAGCTATATATTATCTACCGGACAATTATACTAAACGGCAAGTATAAGCTACTTATAAGCTATTTATAATAACCTTTACAAAAGCGCTTAATTATAGTAAAGCTTATCTTATACACTAAATCCTTTAAGTTATATAGGTTATTCTTAAAGAAGTGCTTTAATATTAATACCTAGCTATACTATAAGAATCCAGCTAGAAAGTAGGTATATAAGTATATTAAGACCTAGTTACTGTCCTCCTTAATGCCTAGTATAGCTATAAAGTGTAGTAGTAAGTTATAATATTATTTCTAGCCTAGCTTCTACTTAATACTATTAATATAGAAATAGTAAATAGCTTAATTAAGTGTAGTAATATTACTATTAATATTAATATTAAAACCGGTATTTAAATCTATTTCTTAATTACTATTACTCTTTTAATACTACTATTACTACTATAACTACTACCTTCTCTAACTTTAACCCTCTTCTTTTCTCCTATTATAATTAGCTATAATATTAAGCTACTATATAACGTTAGTAAGATACCCTTACTATTTATTTATAAACTGGATATTATACCCCTCCTAGGCCTTATCCTGCCTAAGTAGCTATATATAGGTATAGTAATATAAATATCACTCCCAGTCTATATTATATTATTTTATTATTACTGCCTTTTACTTATTCCTAAATAGCTTTATAACCGGCTTTATTATATTAATACTTCTAAGCTACTTAAGTATTTTATTTAGTACCTTATTAAAACGCTTTAATCCTTATACTAGCTTATAGTAAAAGCTTTTAAATAATACTTATAGCCTTATATTAGCATTTTAGGCCTTCTATTTCTTAAGCTTTTCCTTACTTATCTTAGGTATTAATAATATACCAGCTTAATAAAGTGTAAGCTTATCCTTACCCTATAGATATACCGCTTACTTTATAAACTATACCTATTAGAACTTCTAATTAATACCGCCTAGTACCTTAACCTTCCTTCTATACTTAGTAGTAGCCTTTTTAAGCTTCTTTTTATAGCTTTTAATAAGCTTTAATAGCCTAGTATTAACACTGCCTAAGCTCTCTTTTAAGCTACTTTTACTGCTTTTACTATTCCTATGGCTGCTATAGTAAGTTCTTACCGTCTTAATAATCTAGTATTTTATATAAAAAGCCCTTTATAATAACTAGAGCATAACTAGCTTTTAATTACATTACTGCCTACTGCTTTTATATCCTTCCTTAGTCTTATCTTTCTTTTCTTTCTTTTCTTCCCTATACCCTTCCTCCTTATAATACCTAGTTAATATTTAATACCTATTACAGTTTAATTAATTATAGGTTAGATATTAATAGCTTTTATAGCTAAAGCCTATATATATTTCTAGCCTAGTGATTAGAAGGCTTCTATTAGCCGGTAATAATGCCTTATTACTTTTATCTATTAGGTCCTAGAGTATTTAAGCTTATAAGCCTAACAGTATAAAAAAAGCAGTAAATATAATAACCTCCTGTAGTTATACCCTAATAGTTTTATAATAGTTACGGTAGTAATGCTTTACCTAATCTATACCGGGGTTAATAGCTACCAGGTAGAGTAGGATATTAAGCTCTTTATATAACTAAATAACCTACTAACCTCCTTTTACTGCCTTGGTATTATTATTATAGTTATTAAGATTACTGTTTATATTAGTATATAATGCTATTAATTAATTGACTGGTTAATTAAATGCTTGATTAATTAATTAACTAACTAACTAAAGGCTTAGCTAAGTGACTTTTATTTATTATTTATTCTATTATCTCTAGCTAAACTCTAACTCTATCTTTCTTATTGTTTTTCATTATTAATAGTAATATAAATCCTTACTTATTGTTTTATTTATTTTTCTTTTTTATACTGACAGGCCTATAAAAAGCTTAAGGTTAACTTAGTATTATTCCTAGGAGCTTAGGGTTAGCTTAGGGTTAGCTTGGGGTTAGCTACCTTTTAGCTTGTAGTTCTGGTAGAACTATAGTTCTAGTAGAATGGCCTATATACCTGGCTTTCTAGACTAATTAGGTTATACCGTCGCTAACCCTAACCCTACCCGCACTTATAGTTCTACTAGAACCACAGCCAGACTGGTAACTAGGTAATACTTTTAAGTTATTAGCTCTTATTATTGTTAATTTGTATAGTATTAACCTGGCTTCCTGTATAAATAAGTAAAGCATTTTTAATAAGCTACCTATTATAAACCTTACTTACCGATATATAATCTTTTCTCCTTACTAATTAATTGTATTACTTACTGCTATTATATATTATATCTTTATTCTATATATTTATATATTAAATATTCAGTCTATTAATATTAGTTTTAAGTTATTCTTTTTTAATATGTATATTATAAACTATTATAACTTTTCCTATATAATCCTATATATCCCTTTACCTCTTTCTAGGCTTTATTTTTATTTATAGTCCTTATCTTCTTAGTAATGTCCTTTTCTTATTTAAACTATAACTGGTATAATATTAATATATATATTACTTTAATTATACCTGAATACTTCGGTGTATAATCTATTAGCTCTATTTAACTGCTGTCTTTATTAATGCCTATAATCACTAGTATACTAAGTATAATACTATTCTAGTAACTCTATTTAAATTAATAATTGGATATACTAATTAATATATTTAAGTATAGCCACTCTATCTTCTTATTAATTAGCCCCTTTTCCCTTACCTACCCTATAATAATAGCTTTAGTAGCTTCCCTAAACTTATTCTATAAATTGCCTTACTAAATAGTTAGTTTATATAGTAATTAATCTTTATCTTGCTAACTATTTATATAATGCTAAATATATAGTATTGTTATTTAGTAGCCCTTATATTAAGTTTATAACTTATCTTCTAGTTAATTATTAAATGGCTTACTTGGCTTAATGTAAATTTCCTTCTACTTAATTTAATATATTATAGCTAGTCTAACTATATTTAGCACTGCTACTGCCTTAGTATAATTAGCTAATTAATTGAATATATTACATATTACTTATAATACCGGCTTATCTTCTTATAGTAAGGTAGCCAGTAATAATAAATCCTTCTTTACCTTAAACTTTTATAAGTAGTCTACCTAGCCTGTCCTTTTTAGCTATATACTTAGCTTTTTCTTCTTATTAGTAACCTTAATTTTATCCTCTTTAGCAGTATTAAACTTATTAACTTATTCTTAGTGAATTCTTATTAATCTCTTTATAGTATTCTCTTTCGGTTTATAGTTAATAGCTATTTAAATCTCTAATTTATTATCTTTATATACTTAAAACTACCCACTTACCTGGCATTACTTAAAAGATTGTTAATAATATATACCTTCTATTTATAAAGTCTTTCTAGGCTACTTTACCTTTTTTTTTATATTTCCTCCTTTCTTCTAATTATTTTCTTAACTATACTCTTTATAGTAGTATGCTTATATATTAAACTAATTAGAAATAAAATAGCTATATATTAAATAGCCTTATATACCCTCTTTTAGCGGTTTAAGATATAGGATTGCTTTATTTAATATATCTAGGAACTGGAAACTATATAGCTTATTCTGTCTATAGATAAGCCCTGGTATAGTATTTACTGCCTTAATAATCTTATTAATCTAATTAGCGGTAATTTTTATATATTTTTACTTTAAATGCCTAGGGATATTATTAGCTATATAGCCAAGTTTATAAACCTTATATATAATAAATAGTAGCTTTAGTATATAAATAAATAGTTCTATAATAGTAATACTTATTCTTTTTTATATATACTATATATATATTATTTAATTAATATTCTCTTTATACTTTCTATAACTATATTCCTATTTTAATAAATAATAGCTAGGGAGCTACTTTATTTCGGTATTTATTACTTTTTATTTAGTCTTTATATTTTCTTATATTAAATTACTGATAATACTAGATACTAAATCTTATTATAACTTTTATTAAATAATGAACCTTGTTATAATGCCTTATTGTTTAATAATAAAATGGTAAAACCTTTTTAAATTTAAATTTATATCCCTTCTTTTTATTTTATTATAAATCTTTTCCGTGTTAGCCCTAAAAATATTAATAATATCTATAAATGATTTTTTTAATCATATCTACCCCCTGTCTTTATTAGTGTATTTTCAGATTTAGTAAGAATGTTTAATAGAGTCTAATAGACATTATTACTAAATAAGTATAAGAATGTTCAATGGGGTCTAATAGATATCGTCACTAGATAAGTGGGAGAATATAGCTCTTATATTAGGTATTACTATTTAATTCAATATTTATATAAAGTTACTTAGTATTTCTTTACTTTCTAATTAGTAGAATACTAACTTCTTGAAAATATAGGCTAGCCATTAATTTAAATATAGATAGCTTAGCTAGCTATTAGTATTATTTTAATTCCTTATATAAATTAAATATAAATAGGTTTAGCCTATAAACATAGAGGGAATAATCTTTAAAATATAGGATTAGATAGTATAAATAGTATATAGCTATAGTGAAAGTATACTAGGTTACTTTAGGCTAATGCCTAACCAGGGTTAATTATATTAAAATCTAGTATATTTAAATAAAAGATTTAATTATAAATTCTATATATAAAATATAGCTTTTACATTAGGTATTACTATATAATTTAATACTTATATAAAGTTACTTAACGTTTCTTTACTCTCTAATCGGTAGAATACTGATATCTTAAAAACATAGGCTGGCTGTTATTTTAAACGTAGGCAGCTCGGCTAGCTATTAACGTCACGCTAGTCTCCTATATAAATTAAACATAGGTAGGTCCAGCCTATTAATATATTAACTTTAAGGGTTTACATCCCTAACTGTCCTTCTTTATCTCTCCTTTAACCTAAACCCTTTTTACTCTTTATCTCTTTTCCTTCTTTATTCTATTATTATATCTTCCTTTTTCTTTTTCTCCCTTAACTCTCCTACTCTCTTATTTATATACTTTATCTTTTCCCTTTCCCCTCTTGTTTTTTTTTATTTCCCTTACCTTTTATACTGTAATATCCTTCTCTAGATATTACTTACTATTAGCTTATATCTTTAAATATCTCTTTTTATTTTTATCCCTTTTATCTTCTTACCCTATATATTATTCCCTTCTTTTTATCTCTTTTTATATTATATCTCTCTTTATTACTATATTCCTACTATAACCTCTATCACTACCCTATAGCTACTCCTTCTCCTTATATACCTCCTAAATAATTACTTCCTATAATATATATACATTTATCCCCTTCATCCCGTAAAACCGCCTTTCAACCCCTAGCCAGCAATAAAATACCTTCCTATCCTTTATCTCAATCCCGAACTCCACCCTTACTATATACCTAACTCGCCAGCTTCTTAACCTAAATAATACCACTGGCAATAGCTTATCCTTATACATATAGCTACCCTCTTTATCTTGCATTTCCTCACACCAGTCTAGCGGCAGCTTATATATAAAGCAGCATAATAGCTCTTTAAACCTAATCTGCCTATACACCGTATTATACCCTTCCTTTACTACCGTCTTACATTACTGCCCGGCCTTTTTATACCATGGCCTATCTAGGACCTCCCCTAGCTCTAGTCCCTTCTAATAACATCAGACATAACATACCGGACACTACTCTATAACATTATCTAGCTATTAAAAAAGCATTCTAACCTATATGCCCTCTTCCTTACTAAATGCCTTCTAAATCCTCCTGCCTTTCTTTATTTTATTACTCTTACTCTTACTCTCACCCTCACCCTCACCCCCCTTACCCTAACTAATCTTGCTATTAATCTCCCCTCCACTCTCTCCTTCACTCTCTCCTTCACTCCCTTCTTCCATTACCACCCTAACCCTACCTTTACCCTCATTACAATCATCATCCCGTTAAAGCAACTCACATCAATTACAAGCTACAGCCCCTCTTACATCCTTATATATTTCACCTACTACTCCATCTATAAACACTAATATTACTGCCCTTTAATATCCCGGCGTTAATATAAATACCTCTATCTATACTTATTAATATTATCTATAAAGCTTTAATACTAATCTTCTTATTATAACTATCTATTATATATAATAACAGACTATATTACCTTACCTACCTAATACCCTCCTTAGCCAATCTACTATATAAAGTTAATAAGCCTATATTTCTTTTTTGCTTTAACCTTCAACTTTATCAAGCCCAGGCTTTCCAAATCTCTCAATGATATCAACAATAAAAATAACCTCTTCCAAGGTCAAAAACTCAATATGATCAGGACAATAGATGTCGCACACGGTAACTAAACTCTAATCAAATAAACACGTGTATTACACAGCCGTACGCATAAAAGCTGGCCTCCCCCCCCCCCACACACACACCCTCAACCTGATCCACACCACAAGCTAGTCAATCGACCCTTGCAGCTGCAGTCAGTCAATCAAACCCCTTCGGTCCACATCGCTAACCTCTTTCGCAGCTACCACGATGAGTGCTACTATCCAAATATCAAGTATCTGCCGTAACGTAAGCCTCGGCCTGACCTATGATAACATCAAAACAGCTATTAATAGCTATCATGACAGGCAGAAGCTTGACCCGCTCAAGAACGAGGCTAGAGATCTTCTCAATGGCCGCCTTAGGCCACCTTCCTACACCGAACGGGATGACCGCAGCTTGGTCAAGTTGGTTGCCTTTGGCTATGAGCTTTTGATGCTTCATAGTCTAGGGCTCAGCACCGGAAACAGTGATCGGAAGCATATACTAGGTAGGAGGCAGGAGGCAAAGAAGCAGCTTGAGCCCCTAAGAAGCCTAGAAAACAGGCTTGCAGAAGGGCTGGTCCCCGAGACCGAGACCTCCTTCATTGAGGCATTGAAGTCGAAGCACAAGGCTTGGTGTAACAGCTTGGAAAAGCAGGTCGACTGGGTAGTCGAGGTCTTCAAGAATGATTCGTGAAGAGACCATCCTGGTCTTGTCCTGAGACCAAGAGTGCGCGACTGTCAAGGACAGTGACAGAAGTTGTGCGCAAGGCGCTGAGGGGCTGTGGGAGGAATACGTGTTTAAAGTTAAAGTCAAAGTCAAGGCAGCCCTGAAGTCAAAGGTGACTTCGGGCCGAGGAATTGAATCAGACCACGTGACGATTATCAAAATCCCACTATGCCTTCTTCCGTGATGCAACGCGCAATGTTATCAACAATATTATTAACTGGGGGATTAGGTTCTTATAATAAGCTAAAATAAATAAATAAATAATAAGCTAGGTCTTAAATAGCTAAAATACTTTAATTAGTTAATAGTTAAGAGATTAATTAGTTTTTATTATCTTTTAATCCTTAATAGTTATAAAAGTTATTATTTAATTAACTTTAAGAGATATTATAAAGATTATAAGATTATTATACTTTATATACCTACTTATATATCTTACTTACTCTAGCCTCTTAATATTAAGTATTTTTTAATACTAAAGAATACTTATAGTTAAAAGATAAAGTATTTAATTAAATACTTTATACCTTATATTTCTAAGACTGAGTTCTTTCTAGCCTTTTATACCGCTTTTTAAGCTATCTTTATAGAAAGTAATATCTAGGGGGCTTTTAAAGGAGCTAGACTTTATTCTCTTAACCTAGAAACTATTATCTTAAAGCTTAATATATAATTATAAACCCTAATACCTTCTAGGGAGGTAAGCTAATTAATAAGTTTATAGATTTTAAAGACCTTAAAGATAGTAAAAGAGACTTAATCTCAATTTAAATACCTTACTAAACAAATTATTATATATAAAAGTAGCTCCCTAGAGTTAATAATTAAGGCTATTAAGTTAAATATTAAAGTAATATTAATAATTATATATAAAATTATCTTATTAAGAGATTAGGTTTAAAATCTTAAAAAGGTAAATAATATAGTAAGCCATTGCCAAAGGGCAAAAGAAAATAAAACTATAAAAAGAAAGGTTATTAAGTATATAAAAAGCATTATAAGTTATTAATTAGATAGATATTAATATATAAATATAGGCTAAAATATTAAGAAATAGTAATTAAAGAAGGTTAGTTAGAATAGGTATTTAACATTACAGTATATATAGTAAGACCAGGTATAATATAAAAACATATCAGGCCAATATTCAGGCCTTTAAAGATAAGTATAGTAAGTAATTTTAATTAATTAGATAGGTCATAGTTATTTTATTCTCTAGATAATAAAAAGTATTAAGATTTTTACAACACTTACTTATCTATAACACTTACTTATTAAATACATTATTCTATAATAATATAATTTTATTTAAAAGACTTAGGCTTAATATTACTTTTATAAAAATATTAAGCTTAAACCTCTATAGAAATAAATTATTTATAGATTTAACTCTTTACTAAAGGTAGTAATACCTTTATATATTAATTCCTCCTAGTAACTAATTTTAACCTTTTATATTTCTACCTTAATTCCTTAATACTTTATATATAACTTTTATTACTTACTTTCCTTAATAATTATATACTTTTAATCTTAGGCTAAAACTAAAATAGTTTCTCTATAGATTATTTATCTTAGTTATATTACTATTAAATTACTATTGATTACCTTACTTATCTTATTATCTTACTGTAGGGAAGATCTATTAGGTTATATAATCTCAGTTAATTAATTACAGTAGTTTCTTCCCTTATAACTAAAGGGGCTCTATTTATCCTTCTAGGACTTTTTAACCTTTAGTATAAAACTCTATTTTAACCAGCAGTGCATATAAATTTCCCTTATATATCTCTTCATATCAGTTAAATTCCCTAACCGAATTCGCTGTTATTACCAAGTCTATTAACCATTCCTCATACCTGCCTCTTATTAAATTTATATTATCTTTATTTAATACATTAAGGAAGGCAGTCTCTACCCTTATTAGTATGCCAGTTAGGCCTAGCAATTTAAGTTTCCTTTTAAAATAGTTAAGAAGTAATATCTCTTTCTTAAGCTATATATTTTTACCTCTATAATTATTATTATAAATAAAGAGGCTAGATAACTAAAGGAGTATATAACTAAAGATAGCAAGCTTAACCTTAACCTCCTAATTTATAGGCCTTATACCTACCTTAATAATATACTGCCGGTTAATCTTATTAAGTAGGTTTTATAGCTCCTTATAAATATTAAAATTATTAACTATTACTTTAAGAAATACATCTTAACTATATTAAAATTCCTCCCTATATACCCTAGCTATATTATTATTATCAGCCGGCTAAAGGTCCTTATAAAAGAAAGGCATAAAGGTAGGGGTATTAATTAATATATTGGCTATAATTAAGGTTAGCTATATTAATCTAATTCTATTAGGTTAACTTACAGGTAAGTAAGGGGTCTTAGTAGGTTACTTAGTAACCTAGTTATAATCTTCTTCTTATTTTGGGTAGGTTAATTAAAGTGAAATATAGAGAGGGAAAAGTAGCCCTAGTAGTAATCCTTATAGGGGTTTTTATGCCATTAAGAAATAGAGTTATAGTTAATATAGTAAGTAATCTTATTAAATTTAAAATATTATTACTTTTCGGTTTATATAAAGACCTTTATTATTAATATTTCTATAGGTTTTATTAAAATAGCTAGATTTCCTTTTTAAAGGTACTACCAGACTTAATATAAATAGATTATTTATATATCTTAAGGCCTTAATTATCTATTTAATCTATATTTCTAAATAAGTATATGAAGCCTTATAGTAAGGCTTAGATTTAAATACCTTAATAAAAAAGTCTTTAATATTAAAGGTTAGCCTCCTAGCTATAAGCTTTCTTTTTAAACTTCTTAGGTTTTTAAATTATATTTTAAGGTTAAAATTTAATTTATTAATATTACTTTATATAATATAAAGACCTTAAGGCTAAAGGTAATTAGTTTAATTAGGTTAAGATCATTTAATTTAATCCTAGAAGGTAGTATTATACCTCTTAAATCCTACTTTCAAAAGGTATTTCTTTAGACTTTATTTTTATTATTTAGCTCTTACTTATTATTATAGTAACTATTAATAGCCTATTTAATTTATTTATAAATTAGATTTAGGCTTTTTTTATAGTAATAACTTATTATTTTAATAGTACTTATTATAATAACTATAAAATTAATTAATAATATAGACTAAAGAGTAAGAATATTATATTCTAGTTACTTAATAAAGACTTACTAACTTAATAAGAGAATTAAGACTTAATTAACTAACTATAGCTATAAAGGTTAATTAACTAGTATAATTATAATATAAATTAGTTTAAAAAGTATAAAGAAAAAAGGCTAGCTTTTATATATATAGCTATATAAGTTATTTATATATTTACTTAATTAGGGTTTATTTACTATATATAGCTTTTATTATTCTAATTATATTAACTTTTAACCTTAAAAGAGGTTATTGTATTATTAATATTATTAAAAGATTTAAAAAGCCTAGGCTTAAGAAAATTAAAGGTTAAAGTAAAAAATAAAATTTAATATAATTAGGCCTTTTATAATAAAAAAGACTGCCTTTCTTAATATATTAAATAGAAATAACATAAACTTAATAAGAAATAAGTAAAAAGAATAGTATATAGACTTAGTTTTAATAATAAATTTAGTTAGGGAATTTAATTAAGGACTATAAAGAAATATAAAAGGAAAATTTATATATACTATAAAATAAAGTTTTATACTAAAGGTTAAAAAGTCCTAAAAGGATAAATAGAATTACTTTAATTATTAAGAGAGAAGTTACTGTAATTAATTAACTAAAATTATATAACCGAATAGACCTTTCCTATAGTAACTAAATAAGATATATAAAGTAAGTAATAGTAATTTAATAGTAATATAACTAAGTAATTATATTAAATATACCTTATAAATTCCACTTTATTACATACTAATATATAGTAATTATAGTTAATATTATAATCCTAAATAAAGAATTATAATATTAATAGTAATTCTAAGACTTATAATTACTAGTATAACTATAAGTATCTATACATTTGCGGAAAACCCGCCCATTCTGGTAGATATTGCCTGTTAAACCGTGAATTGTGGTCAAATTGACGTGTGTCTTGATTGATTGATCTATCTGGCCTGGTTCCCCTCATTTAGGTGTTTTACTCTACGCTATTCCTATTTGGGACTCTTCTAGTCAGGTGACTTTCCTTTCCTTGATCCGAGGTTCAATTGGTCAAAACGCCCTTCATGTCATTACATGAAAGCTCCGGTTCAACATTGCCTCCACTTCCAGTGGCAATCCCGCAGCGGTCCTACTGTGGTGAAATCAGGCAGCAACAATCTTAGTTCTGACCGCTTTCCTTTTACTGCTCACCGCCTTTTCACTCGGATCAAACCTTCTCGAGACCACATGGTGAGAATACTTACAAAGGACGTCGTCCTTGGAAAGCATCTGTTCCTTGAGTCTTTTCCGGACGCCTGTCTTGTCATGCCCATAACCCACCCTCCGCTTCCTGTGAAGATGTCAAACACTCCGGCCAAAATTCAAAGCTCGACGTGCTTTGACCAAAATTGGGTGAATATGGACGACAAGGATGCTGTAGTTACTACTATACGCCACGTAAATGTTAGGAAAACGACGTTGTACATAAGCTTGCTTATCTCCGCATCGCATAAGGCCAGTACTGCCCGTAGGCGCTCAAAGTTTACCCTCGATAGAGTAAATCAGCCGGGCCGACAGTCATAGATGACTGATAGCGAAATGTCACCAAGATGTCTAAGTAACTAGCTTAATTCAGCGCCGGCCGAAATCAGAGGCTGCCGCAGATTGTGGTTTACTTTGACGGCTATCATCTTCTATCTCATCCATAATATCCAGAAAAGGCCTAGCCACGCGCCCGCAATAGCACCCTGCCTGCCTGATGCTGGCTGTAAGGCTCTGTAGGATTTGATTACAGCTGGCTATAGCGTACTACAGTATTGATCGCTCGCACCTTCCTCTTCAACTATAAATCTCGGGTATCGACAAAGCCCCCCAGACCTGGCTAATAATCTCTGCCTTTGCATAATGAAACCACTTCCAATGGTCGATTACAACTCAGGATGCTATTATCTTCTCAGTAGTCACGCGCATCCGTCCACTGCTCCACCTCTGTCATAGAAATCCCCAACACCAAGACTCTTCCTGACTGGCAACCTACGACAACTGTGCTTCCCGAAACAGCTACTCTTCCACTGCGGCATTCGGGAGGCAGCCAGAGCAAGTCCTTCCCTGCTGCCGTGATCCAGATACCGTCTGTACAGGCGAGTATCGGTGCCTCTGAGGATTGCTGCATCATAGCAGGCTCGGCATGAGGTTGTGAGCCGCCTGACAGAGCAAATACGCCACGATCTGTGACAATGCCACGTCCATCAGTCACAAACGATAGAACATGTGTATAACCATTGAATGGAACGATCTCTTCGCACTCGCCCGTCTCTGCGTTCCAGATCCGTATCGTATCGTCATGAGAGCCCGATGCCACCTTTTTCGAGTCGTGCGAGAACACTACCGAGTTGACCCAGTCGCTATGGCCCTCTAGTACTCGCTCGCACTCGCCCGTCTCTGCATTCCAGATCCGTATCGTATCGTCATGAGAGCCCGATGCCACCTTTTTCGAGTCGTGTGAGAACACTACCGAGCTGACCGAGCTGCTATGACCCGCTAGCACTCGCTCGTATTCGCCCGTCTCTGCGTTCCAGATCCGTATCGTCTTGTCCTTAGAGCCCGATGCCACCTTTTTCGAGTCGTGTGAGAACACTACCGAGCTGACAGGGCCGCTATGACCCACTAGCACTCGCTCGTATTCGCCCGTCTCTGCGTTCCAGATCCGTATCGTCTTGTCATCAGAGCCCGATGTCACCTTTTTCGAGTCGTGTGAGAACACTACCGAGCTGACCGAGCTGCTATGGCCCACTAGCACTCGCTCGCATTCGCCCGTCTCTGCATCCCAGATCCGTATTGCCTTGTCATCAGAGCCCGATGCCACCTTTTTCGAGTCGTGCGAGAACACCACCGAGTTGACCCAGTCGCTATGGCCCTCTAGAGTCAACAAGCATGCATCCCAGTTTTCTTCAACCTTGGGCAAAATGCTTATCCATCGTGGAATAGCATGTTCGAATCTCCTTCTCACAACACTATTCCTTGGGGCAAAAGCCAGACAACAATAAATCTGCAGCGGCGTTTCAGCAACCACGGAAAAGTAGGCCTGAACAAATCGCTCTGCATCAGCCACAAAAGCCGATAGGCTTGAATCTTCTCGGTTCTAACATGAGTCAGCAGGGTTAAAGCATCAAGACATCAAGACGAACCTCTAGCCATCTTGCCAGTGACCTGAGTGGGTCGATACATTCCTTGACTCGGCCTAGTAAACTCATCGCTTCCAGCCAATGCAGGAAATGTGTCGTCAAGAAATCATAGACTTCGTTGTCATCATTAAGCTTGGGGTCACCCTCCATCATATGATACGTCCAGTGCATACAAGCATATTGGAGCTGCGAAGGCATGCTCTTCTCCAGTTGCCCAAGGTCTAGTGCGGAGCAACGCATACCTGGGAAAGACAGGCCGCATATGTTCTTCCGCAGACCGCCGCGCATAATGCGCAAGCAGTGTTTCGCTAAGCTTTGGTGAGTATGTCTTTCATCTACCTGAAATTCACTTTCCTCTGTGGTGAGATAGTCTCGAAATGACAAATGCAGTAGCCGCACAAGCGCTTTCCGTGTCGGTGGTATGCTGAGGACCGAATGGAGTGTGTCAAGTCTGTTATCCACCACCTCGGGATCTACCTCAAGCAGCTGTGACAAGGCCCAAACTGAAAGAGGATTGGCAAGGATGACTATACTGCCGACTATCATCTTGAAGTCTTTGATGATCTGCGTTTTATCATTTTCTGAGATATCAGTGATCAACGAGCGTAGAACCGGCCCATAAGTTCGATCCAACCGAGATACGTGACCTTGACTTCCGTAGTCCAGAATCTTACGCAACTGTATCGGAGGGCTATCGCGTTTTCGATCGCCAATAAAACGACAAACAGTCGCGGCGAAGATAAAGAGTGGTACAGCCATCTGCGCGAGACTCTGTACTATTGGTCGGCCTGGCCAATCCGACGGCAGCTTCCTTTCATCGCCTACAGTCATGTTGAAATCACACCGGATCTTCTTGAACTCGTCGTTCAAAAAGACGACTATGTCGTGCTCCACAACTTGCGCTGGGATGTCGTGTAGAACTAAGTCTTGGTAGGAACCCTGAACCTCGCTGAACCCAAGTCGAATCGGAAGCTCTGGCCTGCTCGTTAAGAATACCCGGAGCTGAGGGCGGAGAGTTTTGGCTTGCGAGAAAATGTTTATCAGCAACCTGATGTCAGCCTCTTCATCACACTCGTCCAACGCGTCGATCACCATCACGATTGACGACGGGGTTGTCGCCGTTGCTGCTGCCTCAGATAGCGGTTCTTGGATAAGCTTTTCAAACTGCTCTTTCACAGACTTCCCCACAATGCCTGGATTGGCATCAAGTCTCTTCTTGATGAAGGATGCAGCTCCTGGTATTTTCAAGGCCAGTTGGTGGGCTAGAGTCGACATCAGTTTGTTCATGTTGCCTCTGTCCATCTCTCCTCTCTTGAAGAAGAAGCTGGCACCAAGATCACCTCGCCTTAATCGCGAAGATGCAACAGTCCGTGCGATGGTTGACTTTCCAGTTCCCGCCATGCCGTTCAGCCAGTATATTGTTTTAGAGTTGGGGTCGCCAATCCAATGTTCGATATTGTCGAGAAGCTCCCGGCGCGTATCAGGCAGGCATGTCGGGTTATGTTGTTCGGCCTTAGAGTCGAAAGAGGCACCATGTGCAATCGGCAGTTGATGAAGAGTCGTTCGGTCATCGACGTTTTGGAGGATTACGCTAGATCGGATCCGCATCAGCTGAGTCGCCATTTCCCAAATTACATCGCTTACGTCTGATCAATATTCAACGCGAAAGAAATAGTCCCTCTGCAACGTTCAAGATCCTCGATGGTTCCCTTAACCTCTTTGCTTTCAAATGGCCATTTGAGTGCACGCATACCAAAATGACTCATTGCCTTTCGACCAGTCGAAGGTCGGAGCCGTTGTTCAAGCTTTCCCAGTGTTGAATGGCCATCTTCTATCGCATATACTAATTGTTGAGACGCTTTCAGCTCCCTCCCACGAGGCCCTTCGAGGAGAGCCTTGAGTTTCTCGGTTATATCCTGAAAGGCAGCAACTTCTTTGCGGAGCCTTTCGATATCGCCTTTGGCGTTCTTCACCTCTCGGGAGTATTGCGAACATAAGGAAAATACCTTGACCGACAGATCGACCACAGCGATGACGCTAGATGCGATGCCGAGCGCTTCCGCCATTGGACTCGATCACTACACTCGCCCTCAGGCTTGTTGACGATAGTGATGGCAATAGCGGCCTGATCATCGTGCGGGGTCAGCGAGGCTCAGTCCTCCCAACACGCATAGCACACGTGACTCAAGCCAATCAGCAACGATGCAGAAGCCATCGCAAGTATTCACATCAGACAGGCGGGGGGGTCTGGATCTTCGTCGCAAGCAAGAGAGGCATTTCGTTGGAATTACGACCACACGAGGTTCGGAGAAGATTGGGTATGTCTTAAACCATGTGGCATTCTAGGTTGACGCGTCCGTCGTAAAATGCGTGCTTTTAGCATCTCCCCGTTTGCCAAATCGAGGATAGTGACCTCTCTTATCAATTGCTTATCGATAAAGATTTCTGAATGAGGTGCAAGGTCATCAAAGAGAGATGTGGGGCTGCTCTCTTAGCATTTCTTTGAAAGGAGGGGGCCCGTCAAAGGAGGGACAAAGAGAAAGAGATCAAAGGCCATGGGTCTACGTTGTTCAGGCGGTCGGAATGTTCTAGCGAGTCGTAATCAAGTGTCACAAAACGTCCTCCCATGTGTTGCTGTCGTGTTTTCGTTCTTGCATCCCTCTCGTCGTCCGTCGTCTGTCGTCATTCTGTAACAAACGTCCCAAGGTCGCCGCTATGGAGGATACCAGTCATCCGCTTGACCTAACCCAGTGGGACTACGACGACCTCGACTTTGGCACGCCTCAACTGTCAGGCATCAACAGCCGTGGCGTAAGCTTCGTCGCTAGCCCAAGCCCATCGCCGAGCGGCCAGAGGCCCAGATTGCCTCTGCTTCAGCTAGATGACTGGGATCCTAACGGCACATATGACGAATTTCCTCCTACATGTGTCCATTACTCCATCGAGTGGAAGCTGCAGCTGCGCAAGGGAAGGCTTTCCAAGCTCACAGATGACACAGAACAAGATCTTGTCCTGGCGCCTGGCGCTTTCTGGGACAATATTCTCGAGGCCAGGGTAGATAAGCTACTAATGCAGAAAACCCCACGAGGCAAAACGTATATACCTGAGGAGACCATTATTATCGTCTCTGTGACCGATCGCAGCGAGCGAGACGTTACGAAGCGATTCGACGAGTTCAACATCGACTGGAAAATGGCTGAAGAGCAGCTTTCTAAGTGGAGTCATCTTTTTCGTGCAGGAAAGAAGCTCAGGATTGACATCTCGTTCATCTGCAAGGAAGAGCATCAAGGCTCTAGGGTAGCGCAACAACAGGGTGGTGGCCGCGGTAGCGCCACCGCTCGGCAGCTTGCCCAGAGAGACCAGCTGTTGGAAACACAAGAGGCTGCGGGCCAGCCGCGTGTCTGGAAAGACGTGTATGATCTCATGCGATGCAACGGAAACTTATGTCCAGGCTCGTACTGCTACGTTGATGAGCAAAGAAAGCATATGGGACTCAACACGAGCATTTTGACCAAGATCGTTGAGTATGCTGAAGAAGGTAATGAGCTAAGGACGCACAGAGATGTGCCACCCTACATCCTCGACATGATCTACGAGAAGGAAAGACTAGACGGTGAGCGGAGAGCGAAACGGAAAGCGCCAAGCTCAGAGAGTGATCGCCCAATCAAGATTGTGAATGTCATGCCATCACCCTATGGACATCCTGCTGCGGAAGGGTATACCCCGCCATCATCTAATTTAGGGTGCATTTCACCATTGGTAGTGGACCTGACAGATCTGGTGATCCCGAAACCGATCGACAGGACTGTAGATGACTACACTGAATGGCTTTGCGACCAGGTCGAAGATGAACGTTGGAAAACAGGCTTTCGCAGCGCGGGTAGCATCACAAAGGCTGACTGTCTTGACTTGAGGCACGTCTATCAGGATCGGGATATTGGATATTACGGTGACCAAGGCGTGAAAGCGGGTATTGCCAGGTCGTTCATTCAGGACATCAAGATGTGGGCAGACAGTTTGTGATCCTGTGATACACATCAGAATAGGCATCATTTGTGCGTTTAGTTTTGTTCGTTATAGAAGTTTGTCTGTTAGTCTATCTATTCATCTACCCGTTGGTCTGTTGCTCGATCTACCGCGGTTGCTCCAGGTACTCGTCAATAGCGAGCCCAGCGTGACGGAAATGGCCTCTAGTACTCTCTTTACGATTTCCTACTGTCTCTACACACGCCTGTATGAATGCTCGGAAGTCCTTCTTGAACAGTTCAGAGAGCTCCGGTCCAGGCTTCTTGATGAAGCTCTTCAGCTCTGCAAAGTACTCCTCGATCGGGTTGAAGTCTGGTGAATATGGGGGCAGGTAGACTAACTCCACTCCAGCTTCAGCACACATCGGCTCCAGTTCATCGTTATGGTGGAAAGATGCATTGTCCATGATGAGCACGGACTTCTCCTGCGGCCATCGGCCGCAGCTAAGTAACAGTTGCTCGATGAAGTCCTTGAAAAGAGCGGAATCAGTAGAACCAGGATAGACGCGGGCCAGCTCTATACCATCCTGCGTGTAGGCAGCGAGGATCTGGTATCTCTGTTCGCGGTTGAACCTGCCAATCTGTATCGGTGTCACTCCGCTTGGAGCCCATCCCTTCTTGCGGAAGCCGACGCGTCTATCGGCACCCGACTCATCGATGAAGATCATCTGGTACGATCTGTATCTGGCCAGTTTGTAGAGGTATAGGTCTCGAAGCTTTGGGTTCCGTTGCTGGGCGACAGGATGACAGTTCTTTCGCGTCCATCGGGCCTCCTTCAACGAACGACTGATGGTGGAAAGAGACACCTCGTCCTTGAACTGATCACGGAGGAACGACACCATCTCGCTCCGATCGGTGGTAGGATGCTCGGTGAGCTTGTCGAGCAAGGCATCACGTTTGTAAGGCGTCACCTTCTTGTGACGTCCGACGCGGTTTGGGGGCGCCTTTGTCGATTCGAACAGCCGATACCTGGCTTTAGCTTTACGGACGGTTCGAGGGTCGCACGGGATAGACTGGGCTATTTGTTTAGTCGCTTCACCACGTTGAATCATAGCCTCTAACTTCTCATGGTCAGCATCAGACAGTCGGGGCGCCATATTGGGTCAGCAAACTGAGGGCTTATTCTGGACGCGTTGGGGTGGATGGAAGTTGACAGCTGCCATTGTCAGCCGCAATTAGCAGCCGCTGAAAGCATTATGATGCGTCAGCATTTCTAGTGCAAAATCCCATTTCTGGCATTTTACGTTGCGCACTGTAAAAGCCACACCAGCCACAACCGGGTCTGTGCTCAGAAATTTTCCCATGAAAGCCAGGGCGGCCTCTGATTTCGGTTTCCGCTGTACTGTACTGTACTGTAGAACACCAGTGAACGTAAAGTACACACACAGTACTGTACTGTGCGTGCCACCATTCCCCACTTGATCTAATTATCCGCCCAAAACTAAGCATATGTGACATGAACACTGCATATGCGCGGATAATCAAATGCAGGATAAGCTCGAGCCGAAGATTACAGGGACAAATCACAATAAGCCGAAACAGGTCATGAACATACAGGTCATACTGTACTGTATACAGTAAAGCAGAGAAGTGTTGTGCGAAGTGTTTCCCTTGATGATGCTCATATCGAGACATCAATAGTCCATCGCAACGTCCTTTCCTTGGGAGTACAGCTTACCCCATCCCCCGGTTGTGCATGGAACTCAATGTAAGCCACTGTGCCGGCTGCACTGCCAACCATGGCACCAGCAGTTGCTGAAGTATCACGAGTTAATCGCCGCCGAGAGCAAAACCGCCTTGCTCAACAGAGATTCCGGGAGAAGAAAAGGCAGCAGGTCTAGGACGGGGATGATTCTAACCATACAAGTAACGGTACGAGTAACAAGCGGCAAATACACAGTACGAGGAAACATGCCCAAAATGGCCTGCAATCTCCCTCTTACCAGTTAGAGAATGACGATTAGGAGAAAAGTCGAAAAAGTTCATTTATCTCACCAATATCACAGCTTTCGTTGGAAACCGGAAACACCTTCAGGGGGAAAACTGAGGTGTAATCTTCTTCCGCTGCAGATAGTGGTACATACGATCCGGATGGTGAGTCTCTCAGATGTGGATTTGTTTACTATTACGGAGAGACCTGACCGAAACCTTAGTAGATATCTTCATGTTCAATGGTCCTCATATGACTTCGCAGATCGAAATAGATAATTTAATGCAGCAAGACTTCTCGGCTGGTAAATTCTGCCTAGAAAATATAGGAATCAATAGTTTTCCAATCCTAGTAGAAGAACTCAACAAGGCCAAACCTAACTGCCAAGGATTCATAGACAGTAATCACCATCATCAGTCGTTAAAAGAAGAACACGACAGTATCGAGGAGCCATACAAGCACAATGCTAAAAATACTAATCTCCAAAGTCCAGGAGTTACGTCGCTTAAACTTCAGCAACAGTAGGGCCCATTCTCAACAAGACACACCCCTAATCGTATAGAAAATAGCTTAAGGAAACAATTTTTGCGTTATAAGCCACCAACGTTTGCCAACGCTTTGCTCTTACAGCAGGCCCGGAAGGTGCTTCTACAGCGCAAAGGAACCGAAGAAAGGTAGCATCTACGATAAAGGTCAGAACTGATGCACAGTCCTTGCTCGACCAGTCTGCTGGAAATGAGAGCAGGTGGTGTAGTTCATCGTTACGTCAATAGTGTAAAGAGCAAATAAAACATTTTGGTATACTCCTCTTCGCGAATCGGAGATTATATTAAGTCCAGTTGTCGTTCAGGCACCGGCCGAGGCCTCTACTTCAAGGTAATGACATTGGGCTTAGTTTAATAGCCTAAGCAAACGCTAATATGCACATATGAATCTCACTTTTGTGACCTTCATTAACGAAGAAGGCACACCAGAATTTGCGATTCAATTAACCCGAGATGCCAAAAACATGACAAGCATACCTAACAAAAGGTATGAAACATAGATTAGCATTAGAGCCGTTCGACTGACCATCCGTATTCCAGACCATAACACGCTTTATATGAAGGCAAAGAGGCTGATCTTCTTTGCTTCAACCCCATGCTTTCATTTCTAGCTAGAATTCTGGCTTACGGAGCTTTCAGGGACTACAGAACCATTGATGACCTCCTTGCAATCACACCACCAGAAGGCGAGATGTGGGTCATACAATGGAAGGACCATCTCCTTGAGACGCCATTCTTTAGGAGCCAGTCAGGGAAGGATATCGAAACTGCCGGTACCTTCAGTCATCGCTTACGATCGTCGGGTTTGAGGGCAGGATACCAAACACCACCAAGTCATCATGATATTCATGCGAAGATTTTGTAATACATGAGACCCCTTCTCAGTTTAAGGAGCATCGGAGTTTACTCCTCAGTTCATTCAACAGGTTCCTTGAAATATTTTGAAGAATATTAAGGAAACATGCACTCTTTATCGTCTAGTACATTCCATAGAAGCCAACTTGAAGCCTCTGCCCATCTTTACCACCCTTTGTAAGCCAAAATCGGACGACGTTACTCGTTTGCATGGTACCGACTGGGAATATCCTTTGTGATTTATAGTGCCATATTTCGTAGCAAATTTGCAAGAGGTAGATGTCCAAGTCTCCACTACAAGAGTTGCTTAAATTAAATAGGCTAAGACTTGGCCACTTTCTATATATACTTCCTCATACGTCTACTTTCATTTCCATACTCACACTCATATATAAGTGCCGTTTCTTCAACCCGTCTTAATATGGACGTAGTCCGCTCATTGTCACTCACCTAGCCTGTGCTTGCATCCAATTCACCCGCCTCATATTCAAACTCATATTCTTATATAGATAATCACTACAACGACAGTATGGTCCACTCAACCTCGACAAAGAACGCGAAGATCTCCAAGCCAAATGGTTTGTGCTATCAGTCACGCGAGCTCAGAAAGAAACGAGCTCAGCAGTAATTTGGCCTTGATTAGCACTAATGGTCATTGACAGTCTCCCGAAGGGTTTCCACTATGTCAGCTTCACAACTCGATCGCAAGAGAGCCAATGATCGAGAGGCTCAACGGGCTATGAAGATGCGAACAAAGGATCATATACAACGTCTGGAAAAAGAGATAGCAGAACGCAAGGCTGAACGCGAGACTATCGAGCAACTTCAGCGACAAAATCAGGCCCTTGGTGATGAGCTATCTCGACTTAAACTGCATAAGTATCTTTATCTTCCACCTGATACAGCTCTCTCGGTCCCCATCATAGGTAGCATGGCAGTCTTAGCAGCTCCAACGCCGCACGAAGGTTTGCAAAGCTACAACCATAACTTCAACTATGGAGCACAATACACGCCTCTCTCTACTAATTGGGAAGAAGGATTGATGTGGACAGGGCAGGGAACTGCAGTGACCTATAACCTTTACACAGATGGTCACAACACATGCTGCACACCCACGAGCATTCAGAACCGACCATTATCCTTCAACAACACAAGTTCGAGAAGTATCGGAACTGCTGCTCACAGCCACGACGGCGGCAAAGAGATGGAGTTCCAAGTTATGGACCTCGAAACTTTAAATCCAAGCCAGGTCTATGACTCGGGAAAAGACAATGATAGTTTTCATCACTAGATTAGATGACCTTGAATGATCGTGAGCTTGAAGAAACCTGTGGAGACTTACATTAAACTGTTTACAGCGGCTAGGTGATAACCAAAGACGCAATGTGACCTAGCGGTGTTTGACATACGGCTTGCATCTGCAAGGCCTGGATTAGAGCCATAGTTCAAGTAATCGGTAAAGGTAAGGCTACAACTAAACATATATTCCTATGTGATGATAGATAGAATATCCATTCTTTTCTTCTCGTGGTATATTTCAGAAACAAGCTTAAGTAAGGGTACTGTGGAATAGTCTAAGAGGCAATAGTACAGACAGTTTTCTCACTTGACCGAGCTAGGTAACCAGAGTGGTAAGTTCAAGAAAGCCATCAATAGCATATTTACTAATTTGGTTAAAAGAAATAATCTTCATCTGGTCCATAGGCGCTCCTCTGATTTTGCTAACTGATGGTTAAACCCTTAGTTTTCCCCCGCTTGAATCCCACCCTAGATAATTTCTAATGCTTCAGTAGGTATAGCAGCCACCTCAGTTCCTGTTCTTTCGATAAAGTTAACATGTGCTTGCTTCTTGTCAATCGGAGTACCGTCAGCATTGTGATATGGTAGACTCAGATTCTCCTCCGTCAAGTTTCTGTATTTCCACCCGAAAACCTCCTCGAAGTAGCTATTTCTAGGGATCTCCTGAAGAGTGTTGCCGCAGTTTAAGAATTCGAATACCGGCACGTCCCCATTCCTCAGAACGGTCGAGGCACACCCTTCCCAGTTCGACTCGTCGGTATCCCTCTTGAATTTGCAGTTTCACTATTATATATAGCCATCAAGTTCGAGTGCAGCTGAACCTCTACGTTAAAAGTGTCACTCTATGGTAGGCTCTATATCCAGGCGGCCACACAAGATATTTCATAAATCAGGCTAGTGAGATCCTGGTGCCAAGGACATTTTGGCGTTCGAAGCCAACGAGTCTACGTAGATTGGGTTGGGGTTTGCGTTTGAGTCTTCTTTACTTTAAATATCAGTCCTTTCCAAAAAGTTTCTATTCTTGGGCTAGTTTAGTTGATCAATAGAAGCGCATTCGTGTCAATGTTTGCTGTAGTATTTCCCTACCAACGAAGATCTACCTACTAGGTGGACAAGACCGAGAGGCCTAGTAAGGCCTGTTGTATAAAGGTAACGTCTTAGGTATACAATGTCCAATCTCGCTAGCTGGGAAAAGTGTTTTACCGATCCAATAAAACCTAAGGGTGCAACTGGCGTTACCTCAACGGGCAATATCACGTGATACTTGATACTCTGCCCCCTAATCTGCATCCTAATTCACACAGCCTTTCTTGACATTCTTTGACAATCTTATTTCAAGCCTCTTGATCATGCCAACTCCTGTCAGATAGCATTTAGGGGCGTCTGGGTAGAATAGTTAAGGGGTTAATATGGATTCGAGCTCTTGTCCCCACCCTTTCATCCCAATTCTCACAGCTTCATTATATAGCCACAGCTTCATCATATACCAATAGTCTTTTTCCCCATGAATACAGAAGATCATGACACTATGGTATCTTTGTGCTAGTAGCTGCTATAAGGTCAGACTTATTTAAGCAGAAAGAAAAGGCGAAATGATATTGGTCGAAATGTTGAAAATTCGGCGGATATGCCAGTTAGCCCAGTTAATTTCTTGCAATGCCTTGTCGACATCGAAAAAAGGGTTAGAATGAGTACCAGGGGCAATAGTCCCTCTATAATGTAGGGCATAATCTATAACAGACTGTTTAATAACTGAAGTAATGTAATAGTAGACTAAAGACTATACGTGGTTAATACAGAAGTCTTAACAAGTCAGAGTAGAAGCTTAACCTACAAGGAGCCAAGGGCGGCTATTTTCAACATCTTGAGGACACTTATTCTGTATTAACTCAAGCTCTAAGTGACGCGGTAACTGAATTAACCAAGCGTCAAGCTCGCCTTCGATGGCTGTCATCCGCTCAGATGTGAACTCATCAACGTCAGAGTATCTCACATCAAGTGCTTTGGCGAGTACCTGGGCTGCTCTAAACAAAGCTAGTGCACAGGAAATTCGAGACGGCTTCCAGGAAGGGGTGTTGAGATAACCAAGCTGAGCGATCTGTTCGCCGTCAATATCGCCAGGATAATCGATTGTGATTTCTGTATCTTTCAATAGCATGGCGGTCTTAAGCCTAGAGGCAGAAAAGCAGTCGAGCGTGTAGAGGGTCCAGAAGATCCTTTTTCTGGTGTCGTTAGTCAGAGGATCAAGTCTAACATCTCCTTGATTCGTATGCAGGCCAAGGTCATTAGAGAGATTAATGGCGATGTGCTTGTAATAGGCAGTTTGTTTATCATCTGCCCTTATGATACAGCAGAGTATGGCAAGCCCAAGGCACTGGAGGGTAAGAATGTTCCTATCGAAAGCAATTGCATTTAACGCTTCTTGCCACTTTTTCTTGCAAATTGAATGTTGTTGAAGATCCGGAGTAGGGCACGATAAGCCCACAGTATCGGCGATAAGATATATACTTATTCTTGGTATTCCCAGAGCTGTTCACAAACTCTCTATAAGTTTCAAAAGCTGTCGGTTCATGCAACAAGGGAAAGAAAGGAGCCCATTGTTCGAAGAAGACAGCAAACCGATCTTGCACGAATTGAAGATTAACAGACGGTATGCTAGAGGCTGTTCAGCAAGATAGACAACCTGAAGAAATTGGACGAAATCACGATAGTTTACTTGAGGTGAATTCCTGATACGAAATGGTAACAAGATTGCTACATGAGGCTTCGATCTACGTTTTGATGCTGTCCTCACACTCATAGATGAACATCTCGCCGCTATGACAACAATCGTTCTGTGTCTCTAGAACTACTGCATAATCATCTGAGGATACACTTCCTCGTCAGGCTATTGATCTGTGATTGCTGCTCTGTTGGGGCGATACTATCATGGCTGTTAGCGTCGTGGTGTTAATGGTTATTCCATACCGTGGTCAATATAAGGGGCCTGGACAGGATGTTCTTATTGATAGCAAAAGCTTCCCGTCATGGAATGCCAGGGAGATCGAATATCCTATTTAGTGCCATTTTCTTATGCTTACAACATGGACTGAACCTATGATCAAATGTTGATATACCTCTTCCTAAATTCGTGCATGTAAGAACTTTCGCAGGTATCAAAAGTCATGGAAGAATTGCGTTGTGCAATTTGAATGCTATTTATTTATGTATCATGGGAATATCAAGGTAGTAAAGATTACCACCGTCCTCCACAAGTTCAAAAAGATCGCAGCCCCAAGTAGACTCTGTTGTAGGATATTATCACTAGGCTCAGTAACCTATACTCTTTATCTTGTTCCAAAGTCCTCTCTTTTCAACCAAAAGGTCAGCTGCCTTGAGTTCTTCGTTCCCGCCCTGATCCTTGTACTTCTTGTACCAGGAGTCGAAGGTCGACTGATCTGGACTTTCGAGTTTATCTATAGCAGCTATCCAGTATTAGTACATGATACACCCTGACTTCATGGAAACTTACAGTGATGGCTCACTTGTAAAAGTGGGTCATATCTTCCAGTTCTCCTATGATCGAGAAGCCAGGCAAAGGTAGGAATCAAACGATATCTATGCTCCTTTTCAAATTCTGCATTGACTTTTGTCGCAACGTCGTCTATTTTTTTCAGGTCATCCATGTTGAGGAGGAGAGGCTTTTGGTTTGTGTTGTTCGGCTGTTGGAGGAACAAAGGCCTGACAATCTGGACGGGAGCAAGTACTATTTATATACAAAGCCGGGCATAACAGGGGCGGTCTTTGATTCCAGATACCGGGAGAACTTTAAGCGTGTTATGCGGATTCTGCGTTGTACAAATGGGTGTGAATTTTGACCCCTCCAGAAACGAGGCATGTGGTTTCAAAGTTACAGCGACCTCTAAGTGGGGATAGGGAGCTGGTCTAACGAGTGAGAAAGTAGGAGTGTAGAAAAGATCCATCAGTTGGGCCTCAACATCTGTCGCAACAATATTCCGTCGTCTGCTTGAAGCAAGCCACCACGGTACTAAAACAAACAAGGTGGTGCTTATCGAGACCGTTCACCGGAAATCTTATGCATCAGGGCCAATTGAACACCTATGTGTATCGCAAGAGCGCAAGCCACATGCGGTCGAAGCATGCGGCCGTTTGGGCGGCCATGAACAAGTGTCATACCATCATATTAACAATACTCTCGCTGCGGGCTATTCACACCGCCGAGCCACAATGTAGCTGTGTGACCCTGGTTCTCGCGCAATACCTGTCCGTGGGCTGTTGTGTACTTTACAGCCGCTGGAGGTACTTCCACTCATTCCTTTTTTCGTGACTGGGACGTTGGCACCCCGCACGCCCCTACCCTGTTCCTGTTGTCTCTTTGTACTCCACGAATTTCGCGTGACGAGACTGACCTATTAGGCTGCTTCGAACGGGCCACTTCACAATCTAGGGCTGAACAAGACGCGTCTCGGGCGGGAACAGAAACTTTTAGTCTGCAGACCTGTGTCGCGCTAATTTCGCGTGTCACATAAGCTCAATTAAACGACAGGTCGATCAATGGCAAGAAATTGGCCAGCAATCGTCTGTGCGCATAAGACCTAGCCAGCTCCCGCCCCCCTGCCGCCACGACGCGAAGGACGTTATACGAGGCTAGGAAGTCATAACACTCGAACGGTACTTTGCAACTTACACAGGATAGAAGCCTCTCTGGTTGGGGACCATTTTCGGTGTACCCACATTCATGCAGGGTTTATTATTCTCTCCTGTGTAGGCAACGAGACTTGATGACACGGCTACGACTACCAATCCATTTGACAAGGTTGTTTGACGAATTCCGCCATCATGACCATCGGTAAGAGTGCCTGAAGCCACGTCTTATGCACGGGTCGATATGAGCCATCGAAACCCAGGTTCGTGGACCAGAAGACAGAAAAGTTAAAAATTGGAACAGAAAACGAGGCTTTCCCATGTACAAACTGTGAAACAGTGGCCAGGTGAGTATCTGATATATCAAAATAGCCAGTGCAAGATTATAGGGGCTCTGAGAGAACAAACCAGGCTACGATGAAGTGCACGGCAAGCCGGGTTAAGCTCTTTCATTGAGCTATCAGCTCAAAGCAAAACGTGCTATCCAAGAGTCTTGATGATCTGCAAGAGAGGCTTAAGTTTTAGCCGACTTTGAATCCAAATTCCAGACGGCAGCGGTGAGCATCCTGCAACCGAGGCACAAGGTGATGGATTCGACTTGTGGCTTGCGTAATACTGGAGTCTAGCCTTCCGCTTTCGTCACAAGGCTCGCCTTTGAACCCTGGCTTCGGGGCTTCGAAAAGTCATGAATGAAGAGACGACTACTTTCCGCAAATTTGGCTGGGGTTTGGCGCGTGTCCGGCCACACGCACTATGAATTCATCCATCCATGACACAAACTTCACAGGTCTCGAGCCCGTGTCATCATCACCAAGGATCATCTCATAGCAATTAGTACAGTATCAACTACTAGTTAGGTTAGTTAGCGAACTAATAATCATTTTTTTGCAATACCCCTAGTGATCATGCTTGATCTGAAGTAATATTGAGGTTGGTCGGGTGATCTTAAAGTCTAGGTAGACCTTTCGTCGCCACACCATCTTCTCATGCCATGATCCCCAAGCCTAGTAGCTGCAATCATTCTCGGGATGGGCAGGAGATCTAGCAACACAAAAGCTGATGAAGAGGTGTAACACGTGATCAGAATTGATTCTTTTTGTATACATACATAGCTGCTTACAGGATAAGCAAACTCATTGATGATTTAGCTGTATCTACACTTGTAAGCAGGTGTGAGATCATCAGCACCCGGAGTAATCCTGATCATTTTTCGATGGTTTGGAAGACTACTCTATACAGTACAGTATTGACGACCGAAGTCAGAGCCCTTCCAGCTTTCTACATAAGACTCTGAAAGCAGATCATCTGTGGCTAGTGAAGCTGTTTCCAGTACGTCCAGGCTATGTCGATCGTGTGATGGCTTGGTTAATGGGGCATGCAATGGTGTATGCAAAGAGGGGCTGCTGCAGAGGATGAAGATGGTAGGCGTTTCTGAAAGTCTCCTGCGCTGGACCCCTTATGCATAGCACGCAGAATGGTAGTTATTAAGATATTCATCACCAAAGAAACAATACGAACAACCACATACGCTATTCATCACAAGAAAGTCAAGTCGCTATAATCATCAACCAACACTTTAACCTAGAGTTATGTGAGCGAGACTGAATAATCTTCGACACGGACGTCAACGGTTTACCGATCCTGTTGACAACATGCTCACTACTGTCGAGACTGAAACGTAGCGGTTACTGTATGCGACCAAACCCGTGACCTGATGAACTATACGAATACGTTATTGTACAGTAAAGATCGAAATCGGTTGTCCCTTTCTGACTCTCTTTGATTTATACCGCACGGACGTTTTAGGCGGGGGCGTGTTGCTTTCACAGTAGCTCTTACTCAATGGCACAGTATGCATGTACCCCTTGCTGACAGCTTACGTGCATGGTCAAACGGCGTAATGCGGCTCTACAGCGGATTGTCACCAATATTTATTACCTTCAGATGCTGACCTTCCGTCCAACGTCCAGAAATGGGTGCTATAGAGTTGTTACGAGAATGTCCAGAATCTGATCTCACGGAGTCAATAAAATGGATAAGATGCCCAGTCTAACTATTCAACTATACAAGAACAATACTAAAATAGCTTGAGCGTGACTCTACTCGTGTTTTTTTTTCTTTCACAATGAAAGTTAAGAAAGCTGTTCCCAAGCTCGCAGCTTACTCTCTATCATCTTCTACCTGATATTAAGGCCGTTAGATCTCGTAGTTAGCTCTGCTTCGTCTCTGTAGTTAACCCAAACGGTAATGTCCGTATCATCGACGTGAAAGGACCTGTTTAAGGGTATCTTTTTCTTTGCGAGTTTGTCAAGCTTAGACCAGAGAAATTTAGCCCTATACGCGCCAGGAGCCAGGACAACATCAGGTTCAGTATCTTTACTAATGCACCTATTATTCAGCTTCACCTTCCATTCGATCAAGTAACGCATACAAGTCGGAGGCTGTTCATCGTAGGTGACCGTCTTGTCCCATTCGGTGAGTTGCAACCAGGGTAAGCTGGAGCGACCGTTCCGGATCTGGCTAAGCGGGGTTTGCATCACGGGTCGCTAACGATTGCGATCTCAGATCACGATTGGTACTTTCGTCGTCTGTCGCCCAGCTGAAAAGATCACTATCACCCTATTGCATCGTGCTGTATTGCCTCGATTCCGCAACCTGCAAGAAAAAGGGAAGAGTGGGAGAGGAAAATTCCCCTAGGGATGCGAAAGAGCGACCTTATCTGTCGAGGAGGGGCAGTCAAAAGACAGTCAAAGGGAACTGGCCCCGCTGAGTAGCCCCATAAAGAGCTCTTTGTGATGTGGAGGTGCTCCACTACTCACAGTTGAGTTGCATAGCTTGTGGATCCCTTGACGGATCGGAACGTCTGTCTCTACCCAGATGAGGTTGCATCACATCATCTCGAGAAGAACTAGGGAATGTAACTTCATCGGTTTTACTCGCTAATATTATTTTATTTTATTTTGTGGCCCCTACTACTAAAGCTCTCGTGGTAGTGCAGATTCCAATTCGCGACAGCTATCGCTAAACTATGACGCTAGGAGCGGGCCGGACGCTGGTCTGCTGGAGGCATTACAATGGCACTTTAACCTTTGGAGCTAAACTTTTCAACACGGAAATTCAATGGTCATGTATTTTGAAAGCTATATGAGAACTACAAAGAGGTTCAAAAGGATAAGACATTATATTATAACCGAGTATTGTATAGTGATCTATGCTCATCCCCTTGCTATTCAATCTGTCGAGTGCATAGAGAATCAGCGGGAACAACTGCGATGATGCGTCTAAACCTTTCCTTACCCTAGGGTCGCAGGAATTATTAGATCTTCCGGTAAATTACCCTTATAGTGATAGCCTTTACAGGGATCTAGGAAGTATGATTGGTGGTGGGCTCAGCCGTGACAAGGATAATCGATCATCACGAGCCAAGATATGCCTAGCGGGGCCGTGCTTTTGACGTTTCCCCGCTCAATGTTGAGTGCCCAAGATTTCTTTTCCTTCCTAATCTACCAAAGTCGATCTCCCGGCGGGTGCACTTGCAGAACTTCATTCAGTCCCCTGCTTTTGTTTATAGTCGTTGCATTTTATTTACTCGGTCATCTTATGCTGAACTCGATTGCAGATACTGGCGTCTTTTACTTATTGGAAATATATTTTCCTGGAGTGCCTTGCCGAATGAAGCCCATTGCTTTCCAACCTGACGTTTGTCCGATCTCATCGGCTGATTGAGCGGCAAGCATGTCAACCATATCACCCCGGCCACACCGCCCAAACGATCGTCGTGGCTTCGAGATAGCTATCATTTGCGCTCTAACTCTCGAGGCCGATGCTATCGAAGCCTTGTTCGATCACCACTGGGACGATGACGGTCCGTCTTTCGACAAAGAGCCAGGCGACCCTAATGCCTACTCCACAGGCGTGATCGGCCGCTTCAACGTTGTCCTCGCATACATGCCAGGGATGGGCAAGGTTAATGCGGCTACCGTAGCCTCTAACTGCGGAAAGAGTTTTCCAGGCATTAAACTTGCCCTAGTGGTTGGTATTTGTGGCGTCATTCCCTTTGGTCCTTCCAACGACGAAATCGTCCTCGGAGATGTCATCATCAGTAACGGCGTTATCCAGTATGACTTTGGACGGCAACTGCCTGACCGCTTTGTCCGTAAAAATACGCTATTAGACGTACCAGATAGACCGAACCTAGAGATACGAGGGGTCTTCGCAAAGCTCACAGGAATTCGGCATCGCCGACAGTTGAGTGCTAAGATAGCAGACTACTTAGATGTTCTTCGTCAAGATCGCAGCCTTCATGCTGAGTACCCTGGTTCTACAGAAGACAGATTATTCGAAGCATCCTACCGTCATACAGATGATCAAAAGTCATGCGAGCAGCTCGGATGCAACGGTCAGCTTGTGTCGAGAAGCCGCTTAGTGAATGCAGAGGTCTCACCTACGCCTGCTATCCATTTTGGTTTGATAGCCTCTGGAGACGCAGTTATGAAGTCTGGCAAAGACCGCGACCGAATTGCCGTGGCGGAAGGTGTTATTGCCTTCGAGATGGAAGGCGCTGGGGTCTGGGATAGTTTCCCATGCATTATTATCAAAGGCGCTTGTGACTATGCGGACAGCCACAAAAGGAAGGTCTGGCAACGATATGCTGCGGCTACGGCAGCGGCTTGTGCCAAGGCTTTTCTTGGCTTTTGGATCCCTTCGCTTACTCAAGGTTCGTCGCGGCATGCCTCTGACGGTCGTAATTAATCGTGGTTGAAGATATTTCATGCCTAGATGCAAACTCAGAGAGCAGCTGCTCTTTAGGAAATCAAGGGTCTTTTGGTCAGAGCAGAACTGCACGTGCTGTTCATGAACGTCAAATGCAACCTGTCTTTCTAGTTCCGTTTTCGAAAAACGACTACTTTGTGGGACGGGAGGACGTTCTTGCGAGGTTACGAGGTCTACTGTTCGAACAAGGGCGGCAAAAAGTCGCTCTGGTCGGACTTGGAGGCCTTGGCAAAACCCAGGTCGCTCTACAGCTCGCTTTCTGGGTCAAGGAAAACAAGCCAGACTACTCAGTGTTTTGGATGCCTGCCCTCAGCATGGCTGGCTTTGAGCAGGAGTGCGTGAAGCTCGTCAGGGCGCTTGGTATCCGATGCTCTGAAGGTGACGATGCGAAAGATGCAGTGCGACAGCACCTCAGCTCGAAAGAGGCAGGAAATTGGTTTCTCATCGTTGATAATGCTGATGATGTAGAGATTTTCCACAAGTTGACGCACTCGGGTGGGGGGATTCTCGACTTTCTTCCGTCCAGTGACAACGGGCGGACCCTCTTCACAACACGATCCAGGAAAGTTGCCTCTGTTGTAGCGAAGACTACGTTAGAAACGTTACTGCCGATGCATCAAGAAGAGGCAACAGGCCTGCTCGAGAAGTCCTTGATCGACAAGGAGGAACTAAAAGATATTGAGAACGTGTCTCAGCTCCTTGATGCTCTTACCTACCTGCCTTTAGCGATTGCACAGGCAGCAGCGTATATGAACGTTTACGAGACTCCTATCGTGGAATACATTCGAGTGCTTAAAGATGCCGATGCAGACAATATTATTGAGCTTCTTAAGGAAGGATATGATGACGAGGTTCATTACGATAGTTCGCAAGGCGCTGTCGCTACTACGTGGATTGTGTCATTCGACCGGATACGCCGGTCTGTTCCGGCAGCGGCCGACCTTCTTTCATTCATGGCTTATATTGAGCCAAAAGGGATCCCTCGATCCATTCTTCCAAGGTTAAAAACCGAACAGCAAATGACAAAAGCTATTGGTATACTCACAGGACACGGTTTCCTTAGTCGACGAGAGAGCGAGGCGACGTTCGACATGCATAATCTAGTACACCTGGCAACGAGAAGATGGAATGAGAACGAGGGCCGTGAGAGAGAAGTGCGACAGACGGCATTGGCACATGTTGCTGAGGTGTTTCCAACTGATGACTGGGAAAACCGCGATCTCTGGCGGCAATATCTACCACATGCGCTCAGCCTATTGGGAACTACAAGATACATGGAGAATGAAGGAGAATGTGGACTGAGATTATTGGTTGGTCAATGCTTGCTCGTAGACGGGCGGACGACAGAGGCAGTATCTACACTAGAGTATTTGGCTGAGACCCGAGAGAGGATACTGGCAGAAGACCACCCAGATCGACTGTCATCAGAGCACGAGCTCGCACGCGCATATCTTGCAAACGGCCAGACAAAGAAGGCTATTAAGATGCTAGAGCATGTGGTTGAGATCGAAGCCAGGATACTGGCAGAAGATCACCCAGATCGACTGATATCAGAGCAGGTGCTTGCAGGAGCATACCTTTCAGATGGTCAGACGAAGAAAGCCGTCGAGATGCTGGAGCACGTCGTTAAACTCCGAGAGAGGATACTGGCAGAAGACCACCCACATCAACTGGCATCAGAGCAAGAGCTTGCAGGAGCATACCTTGCAGATGGTCAGACGAAGAAGGCAGTCAAGATGCTGGAGTATGTGGTTGAGATCCGAAAGAGGATATTAGCAGAAGACCACCCTTCACAACTGTCATCAAAGCACGAGCTTGCACGAGCATACCTTGCAGATGGTCAGACAAAGAAGGCCGTCAAGATGCTGGAGCACGTCGTTAAACTCCGAGAGAGGATACTAGCAGAAGACCACCCTTCACAACTGACATCAGAGCACGAGCTTGCAGGAGCATACCTTACAGATGGTCAGACGAAGAAGGCCGTCGAGATGCTGGAGCACGTCGTTAAACTCCGAGAGAGGATACTGGCAGAAGACCACCCACATCGACTGACATCAGAGCACGAGCTTGCAGGTACATACCTTACAGACGGCCAGACGAAGAAGGCAGTCAAGATGCTGGAGTATGTGGTTGAGATCCGAAAGAGGATATTAGCAGAAGACCACCCACATCGACTGGCATCAGAACATGAACTTGCAGGAACATACCTTACAGATGGTCAGACGAAGAAGGCTATTAAGATGCTAGAGCATGTGGTTACGGTTGAGGCAGGGACATTAGCAGAAGACCACCCAGATCGACTGTCATCAGAACATGAACTTGCACGAGCATACCTTAAAGATGGTCAGACGAAGAAGGCCATTGAGATGCTAGAGCATGTGGTTAAGACCCAAAAGAGGATATTAGCAAAAGAGCACCCAGATCGGCTGGTATCGGAGCAGGTGCTTGCAGGAGCATACCTTGCAGATGGTTAGACGAAGAAGGCCATTGAGATGCTGGAGCATGTGGTTGCGGTTGAGGCAGGGATATTAGCAGAGGGTGATCCCAGTCGGCATCTGTCACAAGACCTGCTGCAGTACTGCTATGAGAGGTTAGAAGGGGCCGGTGCAGTAATGGAGTCAAAGGCATCGGTTCTTGGTAAAGAAATGTAAACAATCTGACCATATATTGGGTTTCCACTGATGAAATGCTAAAGAAAAAAGGTGGGAGGCGCAGGAGTACATTATCCACTAAGAGTGAAATAAAGCAGCTTTCAGCCTATATAGTAACACTGCCGTCGGTCGCCCGATTATGGGCTTGGCCGCCAGGATACACCGAGCACAGTAAAATTAGCGATTACTATATACACCCCGTAAGCTTGGTCCGTGCGCTAGAAGTTAAAGAGAGTGTGCGAATGGACAACCGATTTCGATCTTTACTGTAACATAACTTACCTATCTTACTGTATACCTATATCTAAGTAGTTAATCTATATATCTTATATCTTTATACAGTAGAGATCGAAATCGGTTGTCCCTTTTTCACTGTCTTTGGTTTATACCGCATGGACATTTTGGGCAGGGGCGTGTTGATTACACAGTCAGTCCTCATTATTCGTACCGTACCATGTACTCTTGCTCACAGCTTACATCCATGGTCAAACAGCGTAACGTGCTTACTCCTCGGCAGGTAATCAATCCCATCCTTTACCTCCCTACGCTGTCTTCTCTCAGCGTCCAGAAATAAGCGTTGCGATATTACTTCGAGAATGAACAAAATATGACTTTAGGACATTCATGAAATAGGCGTGATTCCATTTCAACGATGACCGTCCTACTTTACAGAACAAGAGCAATATTAAAGTTGTTTTGACACCTTGAATCTGCCCATGCTATTTTGTTCACAATGTGGTTCTTTCCTCTTGCTCTTTGTTTTTCCAGAAAATGAGTGCTGACCAGGGCGCACCTAAAATTATGGGTCCGGAAACTCTTTGTGACGCGGCCTCTTCTGCCTGCGTCACAAAGATGACGACGCCATGGCTCTCCCCCATGTGCCACGTCTCGCCAGCTGACCAGCATGGCCAGAAACCGCCTACATCCAACATGATCGACAACATCAGCATGGCCCTAAATCTGGCTGCTTGTCAGCATGCCTTGATTCACGACATGATCCTCGCCGGCTACAAGAATGCTGTCGTCGCCCGTACCGCTAACTGCAGGGCAAGCTCAGTCCGGCGGATTCGAGCCAACATGCGATGCTATGGCTCGACCAAAGCCCCTCCGAATGGCATTGGGCGACGTCGATTATTGAGTCCTCCCATGCTGACTGCCTTGCTCGACCGCCTCGCTGTCAAGCCCAATATGTATCGCGACGAGATGGTCGAGTTCCTCGAGAAAGAGTTTGAGACTACTGTTCCTGCCTCCAACATCGGCCGATCTTTGAGGTTAGCACGATGGTCGAGAAAGACGGCACGTCGTGTCGCAAAAGGACGTAACGCCGATCTCCGTGACTACTATCTCTACAAGCTATCGTTCTATCGGTCATACCAACTCGTGTACATTGACGAGTCTGGGTGCGATAGGCGCGTAGGTAGAAGACGATTTAGGTGGGCTCCAAAGGGCGTTACGCCAGTCCAGATCGACCGTTTCCATCGTGATCAAAGGTACCAGATCCTACCAGCTTACACGCAAGAGGGCATTCTACACTATGATATCTTCCCTGGAAGTACAGATGGTGTAAAGTTTGAAGAGTTTATCGAGCAGCTGTTGCACCACTGCGGTAAGTGGCCCGAGCCAAACTCGGTCCTTGTGATGGACAATGCGTCCTTCCATCGATCATCTGTGATCGAGCAGATATGTGAAGACGCCGGCGTCAAGCTCTTGTACTTGTCGCCTTATTCGCCTGACTTCAACCCCATAGAAGAGTTCTTTGCTGAACTGAAGGCCTTTATCAGACGACACTGGCATGAGAATGAGCACTTGATCCAGATAGACTTTGCGTCATACCTAGAGTGGTGCGTGAACAGGGTCGGATCACGGCAGGAGAGTGCTGAAGGTCACTTTCGTCACGCCGGCGTAGAGATAGAAGAGCCGCCAGAACGGGACGCTCCAAGCAGACAGAATGCAATAAACTAAATGTTAAGTGTGGTCTACTCTAACTCTTCCAACGTCTCCACATCGCGAAACCAAACTTCAACGTCGCTTACCTAACGCTTAGCAATGCCTATCTTGACTCCCTTGTCGATGAAGAACTGGGCATCTTGATCGAGACGAATCTACTCGAGGTCTAGTCCCTCGTCCAGGGTCAAGTCACATGCCTTCTTATACTCCATCTTCCATACGTTATTGGCATTCTTAGAGCAGTGCCAGATGCAGTACTTGTTCACATTTACGTCTTGCATCCCCGGTATACCAAGATATTTAGGGGCATATGGGCTCCCCCCGGCCGGTCCTGATGGCGTTCTCGCTTCATTGTCATCATCCGATGGGTAGCCAGCACGAGTAGGCATGACGTTGGTGATATTAACAGGCCGAGCATCGGCAGATAATAATCTCCGCTTCCTCTTACGCTGGATACTTTGCTCTTCTTTAGCATACAGTAAATCGCGAACATCAGGCGGTACGTCATCGTGTAACTCCACTATCTTTCCCAAACGTATGTACTCGATAAGAGCTCGCAGATGATGAGTCTTTAGCTTGTAATGCTTCTTACCGATAGTATCGATCCAGCAATGTGGCCCAAGCCCACAAGGCGACCCTGTGCACCGGAAGAAGTCGTAGACTTTCCTCCACACTACAGGCTCAGCCGACGCCGTCTCCTCTTTGCCAATGTCTATTGCCCTCTCGGCAAGCTGGGAAGCAGTGGCGCTCCTGCCACCTCTGCCACGTGCGACAACACTACCCGACTGGCTAGTCTCGATATAGTTAAAGGAAAGGCTGATCTTGAGTCTCTTGCCATCGAGGAGCAAGTGACTCCAGGCTTGCAGCTTACTCTCGATTATCTTCCAGTCGATGTCGAGGCCGTCAGACCTCGTGGCTAGGTCTTCTTCGCCTCTATAGTTCACAGAAACGGCAATGTCCATGTCATCAACGTGAAACGTCCTGTTTGGGGGCAACTTCTTTTTTGCGAGTTTGTCTAGCTTGGACCGGAGGAACTTAGTCCAGTACGCACCAGGAGCCAGGATAACGTCAGGCTTAGTATCTTTACTAATGCACCTATTATTTAGCTTCACCTTCCATTCGATCAAGTAATGTATACAAGTCGGAGGCTGTTCATCGTAGGCAAGCGTCTCATCCCATTCGGCAAGTTATAATAAGGGTAAGCTGGAGGGACCGTTTCGGATCTGGCTAAGCAGGGTTACATTACGGCGGATTATTACTAATTGTAACGTCAGATCGAAATTGGCACCTTCGTCATCCGTCGCCCAGCTGAAAAGATCGCTATCGTCGTCGTTCATCGTGCCGCACTGCCCAAACTCACTGCGACAACCTACTCATGGCAAGAAAAGAAGAGGAAGAAGAACGGGAAAGGAAAGTCCCCTGCAAGGTGCGAAAGAGCGACCTTTTCCTTTAACGAGGGGCAGTCAAAGAGAACCGCCGCCCTTTTAAATGACCCCACAAAAAGCCCTTTATGACACGGAAGTGTTCCCACTATTTTCAGTGTGGTAGCATGGTTTGTGGGTCTTTTGACGAATGACTCCACCTAGATCGGATCGCATCCATCACATCGCCTTGAAAAGAACTGGAGAGAACTGGAGAATCTAACTTAACCAGCTTCATATGCTAATTGATCCGTATCCATCACCCTTAAACTACGCCATTTGTGGCCTACGATCATCGTCAAACGACATTAGGAACGGACCACGTGATAGCTTAATTGTTCACTTGACAAGGACCTAAAATGGTTCGCGATACGGCGTCAAAACTCTTTGTCTAGCTGGACTTTTAACAGAGATATATGTACAGCAAGAAAAAACAGATTTCTTTGCGTCCATGTGTTGTATCATGTATGGTCAGAGAATCTAGAGTATCTTTGCGTTTCTTTCTTACTATCGAGTTTATCAAAAACGCGCAAAGACGCAGCACGAACACAGACGAGCGAGGGCATGGGAAAGGGGAAAGTCTTGACTTACCCTAGGGCCACTGCGATATTTTGTATTTTTATATGTTTTAGTGGTCCAGCCTTGAAAGAAGGTATCCGTCATTGTAGGGATCTCAAACAGTATAATTGGTGGCGGGCCCGCTCTCGACAAGGCTAATCCGTAGTCACGTATGAAGAAAATGCTGTGCCTGGCGGGGCTGGGGATTTAACCTTTTCCCTTACTCACTGTCATTTTTAAGAGTGGCTGAGATTTCTCTTCCCCTGCCTAGTCTACTCTAGCCGATCTATTACCAGTTGGCGACCCCATCAACATTCATCTAATTTCTATTTCCAATTTTTCATTCCTGTTATTCACTTACTCTCTTTTATAAACCTATGCTCAAGCTTAGGTACGTACATCTTCTCGTGTTTGTTCTGATAGATATTGTCTCCCAGAGCTCCGTTATAGGTGGTCTCTCCTTCAACGATGTCTCAAGGTTTATCCGATTATATTAGCTAAGTAATTAAGCCGCAACTTTATAACTTTGCCTCGGTCAGCTAGCTATATGCAGGGTGACGCTAGGGACGGGCCATGATCTAATGTTTCCTGATCGTTCTCTAAATCTTGCAGTTGTAACGATGGCGTATTATTATATTTAACCGAAGGCTTAACTCCCTACAATGCGTCTAAAACTACAGACACGCTATATTTTCGATATGCCCTCACGTAATGCATTTTAATCATCGGATCGATCGATAATTGACGATATGCCAAGTTGTCTCGATATTCCTGCGCTTGCTTTCGCCCGAGTGGCCATCATCACGATTCCTCGCATTAAAGTCTGATTGGTGGAGTCCTCCTACGAATAATTGGTTGCAAGTCCCATGTTACTCCACAAGCATGGCGGACCGTTGCCTACAAAACCCCACTTAAGAGGCAAAGCTGAACGTACCCCGCCCGATTACTTCTTCCGAATTCCTTCCCTAAATCTACGCTCCAGAGCGAACAGATATCTGTTACACTAGTAAAGATCCTGCTCGAGAGCTATTCATATCGTTGCTTATTCCTCTGAGTACTTTAATAACCTGCACTAAAATATGGGGAAACTCCGTCATTGGCTAAGAAGCCGATCAGCGACTCCTATCCAGCAACGAGAAACAGAGAGTGAACCCGCAAATGTCAATCTTGCACCGTCGGCTGAGCAATCCAGCTCTCTCGAACAATCTTCGACGCTTCTATTCCCAGATGGTGTTGAGATCTTAGTCAACCCCCCGGATGCCGACGTCGACATCTGTTTCGTTCATGGCTTGACAGGCAACCGCACCAGCACCTGGTCGGCGCGTGGGCAACCTGCACCTTGGCCGAAGACGCTTCTTCCATCCGAACTACCCAAAGCTTGCATACTCACATATGGGTACGATGCATATGTAATGTCAAAGTCGGTAGCGTCTTCCAATAGACTCATCGATCACGCCACGAACCTTCTTACCGATCTCACAAATGACCGAAGACGGCGCAACGCCTCATCCCGTCCCATTATCTTCGTCGCTCATAGCCTGGGCGGTCTTGTGTGCAAGGAAGCTATACTGCTATCGCGCAATAACCCGAATCGCGCTCGTCAGGACTTCTTCACACACACCAAGGGCGTCGTCTTCATGGGCACTCCCCACAGGGGCTCGTGGATGGCTGATTGGTCTAGAATACCTGCCAAAGCTCTTGGACTGGTCAAGTCCACCAACAAAACACTTCTCGAAGTGCTAGAAACCAACAACCAATACCTTGAGTCAATCCACGTCCGATTTCTATCCATGATGCGGGAACAACGTGAAGCGGGAAGACAGCTCGAGGTCACTTGTTTCTTCGAGGAGCTGCCCCTATCTACAGTTGGCAAAGTTGTGTCAAAGGAATCAGCCACATTCGAGGGCTACGATCCAATTACCATCCATGCAAATCATGCAGACATGGTGAAGTTCAGGTCTATAGAAGAGAATGGTTTCAAAAGGGTCGTGGGAGAACTCACAGCGTGGAAGTCGGAGATCGGTAAGAGCAGCGGGTGAGCTTGTTCACACAATACTGTCGCTGAAGTGGCACTTCCAGGTCTAACAACACTCCAACCGGAGACCAGCGCTTGGACGGGCAATTGTTCTGTGAGGCGAAAGCCTTCAACCACCAGTTAGTACACCGAGGCCGTTCATCACTCTCCTACTTTCTGATTCAGCGTGAAAAGAGCCTAGGTCGCATTATCTGCCATTCTCGAGAAACAAGAATTTCGTAGGACGCGGAGGAGTCATCGCTGAGCTTCAGAAGCTTCTATTTTCTCATCCCGATGGCCAACGAGCCGCTCTTGTTGGACTAGGCGGTGTAGGCAAGACGCAGATCGCCCTTCAGCTTGCGCATCTTGTGAAGAATGACAGCCAAAGCCACCAGCACTACTCCGTCATCTGGATGCCCGCACTGAGTATGGCAAGTTTTGAGCAGGCCTGTACTAGAATGGTTAAAGTATTTGACATCGAGCATGCCGACAATGAGGACCCAAAAGAAACATTCAAGGACTTTCTCAGCTCGGAAGAGGCGGGGAAGTGGTTTCTTATCATTGATAATGCCGACAATATGGAGACTTTATATGGAACGGCCCAGGAGTCAGGAGGAATCGCTGACTTTATTCCAGATTGCGAGCACGGGTATATCCTGTTCACAACACGATCCCGTGAAGTGGCCGTCAACGTTGCGCAGACCAATGTTGTTGACCTGCCTGAGATGGATACAAAGGATGCTAGAGCCCTACTGCAGAGTTCGCTGATTCAGAAAGACCAAATGCAGGATACAGTCTTAACCGACAAACTGTTAGATAAGCTCGCTTATCTACCGCTTGCAATCACGCAGGCATCGGCATACATGAAAATAAACAAAGTCTCAATCAAGGAGTATCTCCGACTACTTCAAAACACTAACCAGGATATGGTGGAACTGCTTAGTGTTGGATTTCGTGACGGCACCCACTATGATGCTGCTCAAGGGGCGGTTGTTACGACTTGGATTGTGTCCTTCGAACAGATCCGCGCCCTACATAAGGAAGCTGCAACACTGCTTTTGTTCGCAGCTTGTCTCGAACCGAAAGCCATACCTCGGACCTTGCTACCGCACCTGGGCACCGAACAAAGCATGACACGCGCCATCGGCACACTTTGCGGGTACAGCTTCTTCAGCCAACGGGAAGATGGCGACATGTTCGATATGCATAGCCTCGTACACCTGGCTACACAGAGATGGAACAGAGACGAGGGCCATGACAGCGAAATACGGCAAACAACATTGACACGTATCGCCGAGGCATTTCCAGACGATGATTGGGAAAATCGTGAAGTGTGGAGGCAGTATCTGCCGCATGCGCTCAGGCTCCTTGACAATGCGGATGGTGTCGAGAGCGAAGACGCATGTAAGCTGGGATACCTAGTTAGCAGATGTTTGCACGTAGATGGCCAGATCAAAAAGGCAATAGAACTGCTAGAGCATGTGGTTGCAGTTCGAAAGACGACGTTAGCAGAAAGCCACCCAGATCGACTGGCATCACAACACGCGCTAGCAGGAGCATACAGAGCCAATAGACAGATCAAAGAGGCAATAGAACTGCTAAAGTATGTGGTCGCAATAAAGAGGGAAATGATGTTACCAAGCCACCCCAGTCGATTGGTGTCCGAGCAAAACCTTAAGTATTATTATGAAATTTTGAATGGCTGAAGCAGCTCGTGTTCTTAACAATACGAATAGAACTGTTTTTATAGCATCGCGTTAAAATAACATCATGCTATGTATCATGTGCTCTAGTAGTGAATCTATAATAGACTTCGAGCTATCGGTCGTTAGTGAGGAAATGTAGTCAAGTCAATCTGACGATACGTTGGATTTCCACCCATGTAATGCTACTGTAACAAGACAGTGGGAAGCACAGGAATGCATTGTCCCTAGACTGAAATAAGCAGCTTTCAGCCAATAGAGTAACACTACTGTGGACCGCCCGATTATGGCTTAGTCGTCAGGATACACCAAGCACAGTGAGATCAGCGATTACTACATACACCCCATGAACTTGGTCCGTGCGCTAGGAATCAAAGAGAGTGTGCGGATGGACAACCGATTTCGACTACTACTGTATCGCGTCTGCGGTCTTGAGATACAAGTGAACCTTTCACCCTACAATGATACTAGGAAAACAGATTTCACCACAGATTTGTATTTTACAACTTTCGGCCAAACATGAAAGTGCCATACATTCCTCCGACGTCGGCCTCCGCAACAGGGATCTTCCTCATGCCCCAGCTCTCAGTGCCCAGCTTCCACCACCGGGCATTGCTTTCCAGAGAAGCTCCGTCAGTGTTTATGCGGACTAGCCATTGACGACTGCCAAACTCCTTGGGGGCCCAACCCATACGCTCAAGGTTTCTTTTGCCTTTAACCGCCCGCTCATATGTTCGCTTCTCAAGCTCGATGACTTGCAGCGGGGCGGAGGCAGGAGTAAGAAGAGCACTGGCACTACCAATGATAGTGTCTAGGTCAGAGATATCCAAGTATCGGAGGCTGTGAGGAATCCACTCCTTGGCCGGATACAGGAGCTTATGAATGTCACGGATATCGAGGCCTCGGCCAATAGAGAGCTCCTCCAGGTGCTGGACCAAAGGAGTGAGCAGAGAAAGCTGGGAGGGATCCATTCTAATTCCTTTGAGATTCAGTGATCGGAGGGTGGATGGAAATCGTGGAAGAATCGCATCAACCTTTCCCAACAAGAGGTGGCTACCTGCATTGATAGCAAGGTTCAAGACAGTGATGGTTTGGGTAATCGCAGGATGGACGGTGACAAACTTGACAACCACCTCAGACGACAACTCTCGGCATCTAGCCAAGTTTAGGTGAGTGAGCCTTGCCGTTTCAGGCAAGCTTTGCAGTGCCTTATCAGTCACTCTGGTTCCAGCGAGGTCGAGGTGGGTAGCTCGTTCAATTCTAGGCAAAATGGCCTCAAAAATAGACCCTGGCAAATTCAGGCACTCGTGGAACGAAATACGAGTGAGCGTCAAGGAGTCGGGCCACTGCGCCAGGAGGAGGCCCGTGAAAGAATTCTTGAAAGTAGGAGAGGAGCAGCCACAAAAGTCGATAGCCCGGAGCTGAGACATATCAAAGAAGAGTTTCTTCATCACATCAGATCCCAGATCCTCATCGATATGCTCTTGCGCCAAGAACTCCTGTAGGTATGGGGTGAGCTCGAGGCATTTGTAGAGGGTCTCGGAAGTCAAGTTTCGGGCCTGGGCTCTCTCGCTTGCAGTGGAGAAAATGGTAGAGGGGTTGAAGTGGCTAAAGTCCAGTCGGCGGACAATAGAAGCGAGGGCGGGGTACTCAATGATGGTCGCAAGGAACTTTCGGAAAATTTGAGAGTGAGGAATCGTTATATGACGGTAGAGGGTGTTGAGCGTCGCAGCATGGATAGACCGCGAAGTGAGGAGAAGAGCCATGAGGTCAGCATTTCGCGGCGTAAGTCCATTCGTGGGGGTTTCGATGATGAGAAGGTCGATAATGGCGCCTGCGATTGTCACATTAGTACAAACTGTGACCTATATAATCAAGACGAGGGTGCTTTGGCCTTGTCGTAAATTTGCATACCCAAAACCTCGCTGGGGAGTCTCTCGAAGGGATAAATCCTGGTCTCTTAGTAGTTAGGGGACGCCTTCTAAGTTACTGTGCGAAGTGCCGGAGAGCTCCATTTTATGGATAGCTTCTGAAGGTTCTCGTAGTTGTGGCAGGCAGATTTGCCCTTGTTGGGGATCTGGCTCCACCGCGTTATCCAGGTTATGAGCACACACCTGTAACTTAAAGCTTCAGAGCTTATTCTCGACATTATGTGAGGTATATGGTAAAAAACCTTTGCGGTTCAACAGGCCATAGTTCAATATATATGATGCTAATGGAAGATTCAATGGCAGGTGACATACGTGTAAAGGTCGGATATTGATGTTTCAGAACTCTTTTGTACTGTATCTCAAGTTATCGTCAGAAGAAGAATTAAAAACAATGGCATCTTTAGAACAGGTTTTAATTGATGGGTGATACAGTATTTAGAGAAATAACCATGGTAACCTAAAAGTAAATTGTAGCTTATTGTAGCCTAGTTCATATTCAAAGAGTATCCAAATACCCGTTGCTGACAGCTTGTACGCGGCTTCACAGTGTCATCAAACCTTCATTATCTCCAGATGTTGACCTTCCAATATCCACATAGATGCTATTGTACAGTACTGTACTATACTGTACTGCATAGCGCAGCAAGTATTGTGCAATAAGCATTTCGGCGCTGGACACACGACAAGTGTGATCACAGCTAAGCTTGAGTTGAACCAGCGTGCATCATGTAAGAAGTATGTCATTATACTTAAAGGCGCACCAATTCTACAGGGCCGTCATATTTCCAATCACATCTTCCGCCCGTGATTAGTGATGTTGCCGAAGACAAAACTTTGCTAGCCGAGACTATAGTGTGTTAGAAGAATATGCCATAGTTCGGGTATGTTACGCGTGTATCACGGTTAAATCTAGATAGGGAGCTCGGACGACCTGACATCCAGCGCGGCGTCTCCTCGGTCTTCCTTGTCTCCCTGCTCCTCTTTGTAGCCTTGAGCGACCTGCCATTCTTCGTCTCCATCGTTGTTCAGCGCCGCTGGCTGGCTCGCTTGTCCATTCTAGCCCAGAGATGGTCCTGTTTCCGGACATACTGTCATCGCCAAATGTTCGATCTCATCCGATTTAAAGTATTGATGGGCTCCGGGAACTGGAACTGCAGTCAGATTTGCAGATCATTCCATTATCTCGACAGGTGACTTGTCGGTTTGCGACTGATCACATACAGCAAGAATGTGCTATTTGACGCAAGATCTCTCTCTGCACGTCAGTTTGACAGTCGGTAGAAGGGGCGTGATCAAGGTAGTACTGTGTGGCGAATAGATACACTCTCCATTGTTGAATCGAATTATCTAGAAAGAGACTTATGTCACACACAAGAGCAGGGGGTATCGAAGAATCAGAAATGTTTTTATGATGCAGGTATAGATCAATTCATAGTGCTTTAACAAGAAAGGGAGTGAATATATGTCAGCGGAAGCATGAAATCTTCCATTGGTTCTAGTTGTGACGACGAATTGATTAGACCTGAGTTCTTCCTACAATGAGCTAGACCGGTCAGACGCGCTCATGTCTTGAGCTATGGGGTACTTTTATCCAGTAATTTTCACTTATTCCCAACTTCTTCAGTATTTTCGTTCCACGCGTGGCTGAAGATATTGGTAATAGATATAGCATATTTAGCAAGCTTATTAGTTAACTCTGGTTTTCGGGACCTCTCCATTACCCGTTTAAGTTCTATTAGAATTCTTATATGATGCCATCTTATCAGCTTAAATTCAGGAACTATCCCCCTCGCGTATGACTAACCGGCTTCAAACATTACTCAGTACACCAAGCAGTTATCTCAGAGCTTAGAGTCCCTGAGGTTCTTTTGTACACCCTGGCAAATAATGTGCATGTATTCCACAGGGTCAAAGTGGACCTTTGCATGCTTGGGTCGGAAATCATGTGTGGAATTGGTATAAGATCTGAAGACAGCGCTCATACCATTCACTACTTTCCATATCTTCTTTGATTGTGCTTCCCTTGATTTGGTACCTTTGATTCCATTGACTGTTGCGTCGAGATGAAAAGGAAGATCTTGGTATACGAGCTTATAGAGGTCCAGCATATGTCCTTGAGGACCAATATATTGGAGACGCCTTTGGAAGAATATTTCCAGCATCTTGCACGCATCCGCTAAAGTCAGGGACCTCTCCACAGTTGCTACAGAAAATACAATACGTAAATCTGTTTGCTTGTGAATTTTAGCACCCTTACGGAATGTCTCGTAGATCAAACTTTCCGCAACTACATCCACCGGTACGATATCAAGCTTGGTTTCTGGTCTTCCATCTAAGACTAGAAGCGCACCAGTGCTGAAGCCTAGTACTAGGCCCCCAAATGCGGCACGGCTGTCTATCCAGCCAGGTTCTGGAAAGTGTATCGCAGCACAAATGATACTAGGTCGCACGAGGGTGACCGGAAGACAACCCTTCGTCTCGCAGATCATGTGTTCCGCCAGGCACTTTGACAGACTGTAGATATTTGGATGCCCAGTGGCAGCGATGGCTTCTTCTTTTGCAAGAACGCCATTCTTCAGTTCTGAGACGAGCTTACTAGCTGGACAAGGTAGCTCCACTAGATTCTCGTAAATAGGGCCCTGATGTGGTGGGCTCACATAAGCGGTGCTCGTAACGACAAGCTGTTGGAGGTTGTGGCAATCCTTGGCAAGGGCAAGGACATTGCAAGAGCTGTCAACGTTCGATGAAATGGCCTCCGACACCGTACTGTCGAACTTGATGCAGGCAGCAGTGTGGATGATATGAGTGACTGTTTTGCGAACTTGGTCGTAATCGCGAGCGTTGAGACCACAGTCAGGGCTTGCTAAATCTCCTTCCACGACCTGAGTAAATTGTTTCCAGCCCTGAGGTAGTGATGCAAAACATGGAGAAGTTACGATGTACTTCTCAAAACGCGTCATAGCATCCAAAGGACCTTTTTTACGGAGGAGAAGTATTATCCGACTGATAGAGTATATCTCACGAAGCCTGAGAAGTTCTTCAATAACCACCTTGCCTAGAAAGCCCGTGGCTCCAGTAACAAGAATATTGTTACCGATCTCAGAAACCATTGTTGCTCTCATCGCAATGGACAATACGGTTTCAGTGGACACCAGGCTGCTTTCGATATTTAAACCAAATTTTTAATCAATACATGACATCGTTACATACGAGAAAGTAGTCAGTGATGCTGTAAACCCTCGTAGCTCTCTCTTTTACTGTACAGCTTGTTCCTGTCCTCAGATAGTTTCAATCACCTAAGCTATGTTGCCGTACAGTAGACCCTAGGAAGTTAATTTATCATGCAAAAGCAGACGTCATTGAAAACAACAATGCTTATTGGTCGTCTGACTACTGACTCTAGCATCTGTTGCTATAGGACGACGAATTTGGCTTTCTGTCTTCCGTTGTAAGCATAGTGTTACTGTAGTACAAACTTACGAATATTTGGGAGCGATAATACTGGCATGACAAGATACGACCATATTATGACGTCTTTCTAATGATTCTCGAACACACATGTAGTCAGCACTAACAATATTTTGCGCGTTTCCCGAACAGATACATAAGTATGGCTGCCATGACTGCTTACTGCCATCTAGAATGGACGAAAATCGGGCATTGTATGTATGTACTGTAAGTATCAATGATTGGCGGTCTTCCGACCATAAGAAACCGCCAAGCGTGATATACTGTGTTTTGCTATGAGAAGATCGGCACATGTCATGTCATAATCTGCTACACATAATGTGTCCAGAACAAACCTATCTTTTTGCCCAGTACAGTGACAACAAACCGCCCACAAACCAGCAGCACAATCCCACTTGATGGCGCCAGGTGGTTTAAGTCAGGACCCCCTTAAGCCCATCGTTTCCATCCTACGCGAACAGACCATCTGAGCGTCAAACTATTTTTCAATTAACCCACATTGTCTCGTGATATGAGCACTATGACTCCGACTTTCTCGACTACGCTTTCACCAAGCCGTTCTGACACGGCGAATTTGACGGATGATTATCTACCGCTAGATGAAGTTGAGCACGCCGAGCAGTTTCCAGACAACACCGAGGGCCGCTGGATCAAACTACCTGAGGCACTCTTTGCTTCCATTATGGCGGTTGAGCCTAAGATCAACCCTATGTACAAGATTTCAAAAGCTCTTTCGGATGATTGGCTACGAGAGTAAGGCTCTATCTTCTATGCATGGTGCTGATTAATAGTAGCTGACCACAAAACCCCGTACACAGTGCCCTACGTATGGATGACATAACAGCCAGCAGTTGGAGCAGGCTAGATATTGCTTACATGAGCGCCATCTGTGCCTCAAATGCTGATATTGAGACATTGAAGCTCATGAATGACTGGAATGGCTGGGTTTTTGCATTCGATGATCGTCAGTCAGAGGTTTCCAATCCCGAAACTAATGGCATTTGCTAACATATGTGTAGCCTTCGACGAGGGCATTTTTACCAACGACCCCATCAAAGCGGCTGAAGAAGTTATATATACGCTCGCCACGCTAGATAACATTCATCCAACAATATCCCCAGAGGACAACCCGCTGAGACACACCCTTCAATCCTGCTGGGTGCGCTTCAGCCAACGTTCAAGTCCTGCCTTGCAGTACCGCTGGAAACATCATTTAACCGTATACTGCATTGGTGTACTTCAGCAGGTTGGTATTCAACAAAGAGCTTCACGGCCTACAGTTGAAGAGTATATGAACGTGCGCGCAGGTTGCGTAGGAGCTTACCCCTGTATCGGGCTAATGGAGTAAGTACACGAAATAATGTTTTGGGATTGCATCATTTTACTACGAGCCGCAAGTGCGGTTGGGATCTCTTCTTCTCTTTACCGTCCCCCACTGCTAGCCTTACTCCGGTAAATCTGTCAGGCCAAAATCCGATGCTAGAAGGCTAACTAGTCATGATTTCGAATCTAATTTACCGCTTAACCGAGCGCAACCCAAGTGCCTATTCTGGGTTCTTTGCTGCGGCCAATTGAATCATAGGGGAAAGAAAAGATATCATTAACCTGGTAACAAGCAGGCTTGCCGAGGGAATCGACTTGCCGCAAAACGTCATGAACCATCCGTCTCTAGAAGCGATATCGCGAATTACGTGCGATTTAGTTACCCTGTATGCGATAATCCCAGTTGTGTTGCCCTTCATAGTTTTCTGACTAACATTTACAAGGCAAAATGACCTATTGTCTTACAGAAAAGACATTATCAAGGGTGAAAAAAAAAAAACATAATATTCATTTTGAAGGACCAGGGACTCACTGACCAGCAAGCTGTTGATCAAATCGGAGAAATGCTCTATAACTGCTATCGAAGATGGCATGCCGCATTGAATGAACTCACTTCCTGGGGGGAGGCTGTTGATCGGGATGTTATGAAATTTGTCAATGGCTGTCGTAACGTCGCCCTTGGAAATCTACACTGGAGGTACTTGTACAAATTGCCAACCTCATTTATCCATCAGGTTCGAGATTGGCTAACACGAGAAATTTAGTTTAAGCACCTTTAGATACTTAGGAAATGATGGACCAGAGGTCAAGAGAACAAGGATGGTGAAACTCCCTTGAGCTCTGGTCACAGGCTTCTTGCATACGAAGGTAGTGATAGTAACATACGGACCTTGTAAGGTCATATAAGCAAAAATCAAAATCGGTTGTCCCTTTTTAACTCTACTCGATTTACATCGCACGGACACTTTTGATGTGGTCGTGTTGATTATACAGTAGTTCATAACTATTGGCACGGTATTTGTGTACCCTTTGCTTACAGCTTATGCGCATGTTCAGACAGCATTGCGACTTCACAACAGATATAATCAACCCATATTCTACCTCCAGAGGGATGCAGTAGCGACTTTCGTGGCTACTCCCTCGACAAGTTATCGTTCTATCGATCCTATAACCCTGGGACCAGCTAACCTTATCCTTGTGTAGCAGTTATATTAGCAAGGAATAGACAAGACAGGTGTAGCAGTATTCTCACTAACGTCTTATTAATGAGCATAATTAATCTCTCTTGAGGTTGTAGGGAGACACAGGGTAATGACTCTAACATTTCCCGAACTGAGAACTCCCAACTCTCCTGATCATCTGCAACCACAACCCAAAGAACAATGTCAGGCTTACTAGACGGGGTTGAGGGATGCACATGTATTAGGAAGCAGCGGGACTCGTTATAGTAAGAATGTTCCATTTCCCGGTCCTGCAAGTACAGTATCGCACGATGTTTCCTTTAAGTTGGACTTTCGAGCAACTGTGCTCGCGTTGTTGCTTGTCCTCCAGCTCTTTTTCCCGCTTGCGCTCCAGCAGTTCAATGTGTTGCGGCCCAATTCCACCATTTTCCAGAAGAACAGAGGTAACAGGGTGCTTGCCGGACCTGGGCTCTCCGAAGATGACGAACATTTTTTCATTCATCACGCGCTAGGATAGTATTGTATGTTGAAAAGTTTATGCTTAAATGAAAAAGGTTGCGTCATCTTAGCGGAAAATGGAAAAGTTAAAATGAGATTTGAGTTAAATATGTGCGATCCGACTAAGCAAAGTAGCGGGTTGTGGAAGAACATTATCCCGTATCGATATTCACCAAGTGATCATTTCATTTGGCGTTGTAGATCAACAAGAATTGAAGCTAAGGTTAAACTCTGTTTCCTACGGTATAAAAAGTGGTGAGCCATCAACCGGGTAGGCCTTTTTGGCACAGGGTTCGAGACTTGCATGAGATTCAAATATTTCAAAGCATGGTGCCTCCATCTTTGGTCAACTATTCCCTAGATTCTTCAACGTATGTCGATCCCATCTATTCAAACACAGCAAGTACCTGTCAATCACATACAGAGTGGTGCGAGTTCAGCGTCAGTAACTTGTTATTGTAGTTTTATTGAGAGTGCCCCAAAATGGACTAAACGTGGCGCGTACTGCCGACGATGGGACGGTCTCTGCCCTTCGTACTCACTAACAGCATTTAGATAGGTATCAGTGATCCCAAATGAATTTGAGCTCCATGCACGACCGGAAGAAATGATGAGGATAGTTCGAGCTGGCTCTTATGAAAAGAGAGTAGTTGTAAGTCGATTATATTACGGACCCTTGAAGCCCGGACGCCGAGATACCTGGACTCTGTTACATCTGATACCTGGCGGGGTTGATTTCAACTCTGGCTGTGCATATGGCATGCGCCACGCTTAGTCCGTTTTGGGGCACTTCCATTAAAACTAAAATAAGAAACTACTGACGCTGGACCCGCACCACCCTGTAGTTGCCGGGAGCTATTACCCATTCACTCCAACCCCTGGCTTTTACCAGTCGAAAGTAGTATCTGTTCGATGAGTAAGCCTTACATCTGTGCTTCTCAAGCAGAGGATCAGGAAACCTTTTGCTCTTCCCAAAGTTGCAGTGTTTGAACAACATGCGGTAATATGAATCATACCTAATCGGCCGATGACCTAGGGTAAGCTATTGTCAGCAGAATCAACGATCTAAGTTCTTCATTTCGTTCAAACATGACATATGTCTTGGAAAGATTAAAGTGTGAAGATACTGCAGTTGAAGAGGAAGTGGAGTTACTCACCAGACGAAATGAAAAAACCCACCCACTTCACACAATGAACAAATTTAGGGATTTCCCAACAGAAATTCGACTGCAAATTTGGGGTGAATGTCTGCCAGATTCTCAAGTCATTCCTCTCGACGTGGAATTGAGTCTAGCTCAATTGTTTTTCTTCAAGGAGACAGACCTTAGTGAGTCCTTGGTTCTGGGCGGCAACTTTAGAGCGAATGACAGCGTTATAGACAGAGATTCTTCAACCTCATTGCAAGTCTTAGGCAATCTCGGCATTGCCTGCAAAGAAGCACGATCGGTAATTCTCGCTGCGTTTCCCCATCTCTTGCAGTTGGCTGTGCGTACTGCAGCAGATCAAGCGCAGGCTCCACTACATAAAGACAAGCTACTCAGGTGTAATTTGAGGACTGATATCATCTATTTTCGTCAAGTTTCTCGACTTGCCTGGCCTGCTCGCACCGCTGCTGAACTTGCGATTACTGTGCAGAAGTATTCGTCGATCCAGGCAATAGAAGACGCTCAGGTCTTCCGATCCCAGCTCAGAAGCATACGGAACATTGGTCTAGACGCTCTCCACTGCGAGACTAATTCCATAGGCATGACATATGCTGACGGATTTGGTTTTGGCACTTCTTCCTGCCGGATAAAATATTTGCTAGAAGTACTACCAGCGCTTGAGACTCTTTACCTTAGCGATAGGCTATTACGCATGCTTAACGTTACGGGACTGCCAATTGGGAATGTCATGGACGACGCGAGAAAGAAAGACGATGTTATATGGATCCACCGCGTCGTTAAAAGTCTAGAAGGCTTTTGTGATAACATGACTAGTCCTCTCTCTATTTTCGATCTGCATTGTGTCTCGTTACCCTATTTCTCGTCAATCCTGGAGACTATTAAAGGCCTGGAGAACGAGGCTTCGACAACAGCAGAACTCCACAAAACGGTCAGAAGCTTAAACCTTGCCAATCGTACTGCTATGCCAGATATCAGACTCTTACGACCTCGTCAGATCAAGGAACTCCATAACACAAATGCGGAGAAATCGTGACACTCTGAAGACATCTCCATCACACCACAAGTAGCAAGGCAGTATAGTTTCGAAGACCGTTGACGGCGTGCTCATTTTTTTATCCACCACAATGACTACCTTAACCATCACCCTCCTCCACTCCCACCTGCCCGAAGCTTAGCGCCCTGTGCTTTGCAAAAGTCGATCGTTCCGTTCCTGTCTATCTTGTCAGCCCTGACCCTTTAGTTCTATTGGGAATACGGACACGGAGTTTAGAAGGTGTCCGATGCATTCCACAACAAAATCAAGTCTCTTCTCCGACAATATGAGTTTTTGTTCCACGACCAGATCCACTCTTTTCTCCAGCTCCTCTAGTTTCTGCTCAATCTGTCGAATTCGGTCCTCATCCACACTGGGGAAATGTGAGAGATCTGTGAGGTTGGCCCATTCAGTCGTCATCTTGGTAATATTGGCTTGGCCTCAGCCGAATTTTGTATCTCTGGCATAGACGTAGCCGACTACTGTGTTATAAGACTACGGTACAGTATCCTTTATCTTAAACTACAAGCTCTGGCTCTCACGGCTCGACGGCCAATATCGACAACGTCGGATTAATTGTTGGCTGGCTGCGATGACGGTATACAAATGCCGCAACCCCGAGGGACCTGAAATACAGGGATACTGCGCCATGGAGATAATACTGACATGCCTTATCCGGAGTTTGCGGCATGACAGGTTGATTATCGAAACCGTATTTGTGTTGGTTGTTCTTAATAAATTGTTTTGGAGGGCTTAATTGGTCTCATAGTTACGTATTGAAGCTCCAGTATTGATGATACTCTGATTACTCTGATTACTCTGATTACTCTGATTACTCTGATTACTCTGATTACTCTGATTACTTTCATTACTTTTATTACTTTCATTACTTTCATTACTCTGTTGGTAGCTCCCCAGGCCATACAGGGAATGGCACTGATGATGACACTGATGGGTCTTTTCCTGATCATCTCGTAATCTGTTTGAAATCATCAGATGTTACAGTACTGCACAGTGCAATACTTATCACCATATCGCAATTTCAATCCTTACTGTACTGTAACGCCCACGCTTAGACATCACGAAAGTGGTCGTCATCTGGATGTAAAGGATCGGCTGGTTATTTGCCGTGACATTGCGCTACCCTATACAGGCATGCATATCAGCTGCAGTATTATGTACCGTAGCAATGGGTGTGCAAAGGCGGTGCTAATTAATAAGCAAGAGGCTACCGTGTGATTGACGGGCCCCTAGCTGAAACTTCTTAAAAGGGTTAAATTACATATACAAGTGCTGTATAAGCTGGACGAACGTCTGACGTCAATAAAATAAGCCATTGCAAGTAAGCGATGGAGGAGTACAGTAGTTGCCGCGCAGGTGGCCATTACGCGATTCGGGACCTCATTACAGTGGAAGTGGAAGTGGATAGGGTACAGTAAGGACCGTAATTAGAGGCCGCCCAGCTTATTTACACAAACTCTCTGAGCACGGACCAGGCCGTGGCTGGTGAGACCTTTACAGTGCATCTTGGCCTTGCCCAGCCACAAATGGGCCAGACACTAAAGTACACATGATGCTTGGGGTAAACGACGATCCTGTATATGCAGTATAATTATCCTCGATGATATATATGGTCCTTCTTGCGCCTATAAGCGTCCGTTTTGGCGTGATGGTAAGCAATAACAACGGTCATTTTGGGGCAGTAGGGTAAGTTATTACAGTGTTCTCATGACGTTTGTGCACTATGATGAGCCACATCTGGAGATGGTCCGTGCTTAAAGAGTTTGTGTAAATAAGCTGGGCGGCCTCTAATTACGGTCCTTACTGTACTGTACTATAGCCATCACATGATAACTGTGTAGGTGCATACTGACTGTGTAATCCTTATTACAGGCCGTAAGCATCTGGTCTCATCTACCCTCCACGATATAGAAAACGGAGATGTAGGGCTAGCAAAGGAAATAATAGAGATACTCAGGCACCGGACGATCATAAGGAGCGCAAAATTTACACGAATATATTGGATGCCACAATATCGAACGGCCTCAAAGTAAAATGGACAATTTTCGACTGTGTTCTTGCGGCTGTTCCTGTTGTTCCGGTCATTTTCGCACCGAATTGAATGCCTTACAGCTCAGCGACGGAATATACACTTATGCAAAGCCAGATGTATTCTGGGACACAGCATTCACCGACAATATGCTTGACCCATCGTCCCTTCTTTTGCCAGACATCCAGTTGAATGACACCCCGACCCCACATGCGTCGACTACACCAGGTAGTACTGATAGTACATTACAAGAAAGCTTAGTTATACGCATTTCAGAGATCGAAGAACAGTATGTAGCATCTGCAAGTCGCGCTGTAACAACGATATTGGCGTCAAACATGCTAACTAGATAGACTTGCGAACATCGCCGTTGCTTTAGACTTGTTAAGTTCAAAAAGCTGATGAAGTCTGGCTGCTCTGGTTGAAGAGAAAATTAGAATTTAGACTGGTCGATAGCTGGTATACTGCATCTAATGTATGGCACAGCGCAGGTGATATAGTACAAACATATATAGGTATCATATACATATTAGGGTATGCGTCGAATAGTCTTGCTTCATGTGTCCATTGCGTTCAGTATGGTTGTTACACTTTCGTCCTTAAAAGGTACGCTAGGCGTTTACATTTCCTGCTTGTATGAGTATCATACAAACTGGGATACAGTTTTTGGAATGCGTATTTTCTGCCTGCCTAAGAAAAATTACGAATCGTAAAGAAGCCTACATAATACGCATACTCCAGCTGTTATGACCGTATACCCCTGCACTGCGGGAAATAGGGGTTACAGGAAATCACTGTAAGGCTGATTTAAGCTGCCTGGAGTATTACCACTTCAGGACTAGCGCTTGTGATCCCATCTCGTCTACTTTTGGGGTACATCTCGTTTGCGGCCAAAAGTGGGCTTATGCGCTGATCTCTACATCAAAAGCTGACACTTTGTCTAGGTAAGAGGTAGACATTTGTACCTAAAAGCCCCCCACCAGACTTGTAAGAATGAAAATGTTGTCGCAAAGAGGAAGATGCCCACGCACTATACTGTATCATTGCTTTGATGTGGAGAATATGCCCCTGGCAGGTCTGCTATTCCTATGCGTAAGGTTTCTGGGTCACAATACGATTAAGGCGTTAAGGATCTCAGTACAGTATTGTACATGTGCACCTTCCTCTTCGCAATAACATCCTCTTTGAAGTTTTGGGGCAGAGACTTATAGGTACATGTGTCTACTTTATAGGCGGGTCTGATGTCTATTTTAGGATGTAAAAACTGCGTCCAAGCCATCTTTAGCTCATGGTAAATTGTATTCTTTCAGTAGCTCTAAGTATACCGGCTAGTCTTAAAACGGAGTCGCTTTTGACAGTGCGGATCAGTCCTATCGGAACTTACTGTAAGCTACCGAGATACATGAGTTATCCACCTGTCAGACATGCATTCGCCCCAGGCGGATTAAGCTTAGACAGCAAGTTCCTCAGTCTCCACGTGCATGTATACAGTCAGCAAAACTGAAGCAACCGACACTGTGTGGGGACACAAACAATGAGTGATAATGTTGTAAAAGAGGAAGCTGCGAGTGTTCATCACTGTATACTTTATATATTGAGACTTCTCTTATTATATAACATAAAAGTGGCAATGGAACTCGGATAAATTGATCTCGCTGACAACCCCATGACTTTACCGGCCGGGCAAACATTCTGTGTTTCAAATACTAATCCTGGCCAAACCTATATGACATTGACCAAATAGTTGGTGGGCTGTTGAAGCCAGCTGCAGCTAAACCATCAACTGAGTAAGGTGAGCATGGCGATGGCGGAGGAGTCTATGAACTCCATCAGTAATATGATCCCAGCTCGAAAATTGTGACTTACATGGGGCTTGATCCTTTTCTGTGGGCCGCCAGCGTTGGAGTCCAAGACGGGCATGTAGTTAAGGTACGCGTAAGAGACAAGACCATTGTTATTCGGTTCATTCTCTCGCTTGAGGATACCACTAAACTGTGCCATGGAAGGCGGCGTTGCGATGGCCGGGTAAAACTGAGCGAACTCATGAGGAGCAGGGGGGATCTCATCGAAAGCTGGGTAGGTTTCGTAAGTGGACCGGGGTGCGTTCTTTAAGCGGACGTCGTCGTTGTGAATGTCAGGGGAAAAAAGCTCATTAGTAGATTCTAAGAGAGATTTGAGTTGGCCCTGAAGTACAAAAGGAACGTTGGTAGCGGCATGTTGCGACTTCAAAGTCTTTGGCGCGAAAAGGGATTGTTTAAATTTGGTAGGCTCCTGGAATTGCTTATCGGACTCAGTACTGTCGAAAGAACTAGCGCGGCGTTCGAGGTCTTCAAGACGATGCTTAAGCTTCTTGCCTATAGTCAGATATTAGTTTTGTTGAATAATATTGGATGGGGTTTCCCCAGAGAATAGTCCAGACTCTAGAGTCAAGCGGGTTCGGCATACGGTAGTTACGCTGAGCAATGCGGTTCTGTATCTTCCGGCGTTCGACAAGGTCGGAGACCTTAGTCCAGTCCTCGTCAGAGCTGGCAGAAGGACTAAAAGCACTTTTTGTTTTCGAGTATCGCCGCGGAGGTGAGAGAGCCGACTGTGCCATAGGCATGGGCATTGTCATAGTCTTGTTAGCGTAGGTAGAGAATAGAGGTAATAACAGCTGAAGCTACGTCAAAGAAAGCCCACTGATATTGGTACGAGCTATAGCCAATGATTGATAGGTGGACTAGAAGTGTAATGGCAACTTGGGTGGGAGCGATGGGATGCCAATACTCTTATACGGCAGCATGACATAGTCGTATGGACTTAAGGTTGGAAGTAACCAATGAGCCAGCAGACTAAGCATCGCCTTGAAATATCAGCATGCATAGAAGAATATACGATATAAGTGAACGGGTCAGAATGACTGGATGAGACGATTTAATGGGGCAGCAGCTGTTGGCTATAGCAGATGAGTGCCTCGCAAAAGCCCCTTAGCAGTGGAAAAGCCTTAAATCCTAGTGGATAACAACTATCCTTGTCGTGCTTCGTTGACAATTATCTGCTAGTTGCTGACTTTTCCCACCGCTCGCAAACATGTTACATTTGGGTCATAGCCTTATAGAGATATAGCTTGAGCGCTAGCTGCGTATAATCATGGAACAGTCGACTTGACTACGCGTCCGATGTAGCTTCTATGATAACAGGTACAGTAATATCCAAGTATCAGCCAAATTTGTACATATCTTGACACTGTTGATACTGTAAAGTACATGTACTATACAGTCCCAGCCGAAATTAGAGGCCGCCCCAGCTCTCTTTGTAAAGTTTCTAGGCACGGACCAGGCTGTGGCTGATGTGGCTTTTACAGTGCGTAACCCGAAACGTCGAAATTATGATAATACGCTAAAACGCCGACGGCCTGTTTCGCTCGCATGTCGTCACTTTCCCAGCGCCTGATTATGGGTTTACTTTGACAGCTGTCATCTTCCATCTGGTCCTTCACGCTCAGAATAAACCTTAGTGGTTGACCCAAAGTAGCACCCTAGCTGTCTGATGTTGGCCACGAGGCATTGTAACACTTGATTACGGCTGGCCAGAACGTTCTGTGTGAATTATGCAGGCCAAGGGCCTTTGATCTCGTTGTTTCTTCTTCTTTTAAACAAAGGCTAAGAACAAAGAGCCACCCCGCTTCCCTTGGATGACCTTACATCTCACGGTAAAGCTTTTATCGATAAGCAATCGATAAGAAAGGCTACCATTCTGTCTTGGGTTAATGCGCCATGACTAACGCGTCGCCCTTAATTTTATCCAGAACCTTGTCTGACCTTTCTGATGAATTGTCTTTTTTTGCTCGCAGCGATGTTCCAGAGCTCCGGGCTGACCGATACGACTACCTGCGATGGCTTCTGCAGCCTTGTTGATGACGTTAAGCCACGTGTAGCATGCATGTTGGGAGGACTGAGCCTCGTTGACCCCGCACGATGGTCAGGCCGCAGTTGCTGCTGTCAATCAACCTGAAGGTCAACATAGTCATCAGTTCCAATGGCAGACGCGCTCGGCATCGCATCGAGCGTTATCGCTGTGGTTGATTTGTCGGCCAAGGTAATCAACTGGTGCGTACGATACGCCCAGGATGTATCGCACGCCAGTGAGGACAAGAAGAGGCTAGCGGAAGAGGTCACGCGTCTGAACCTAGCATTAGTGAACGCTCGCGACCTGTTAGATGGGCCGCATGGCTCAAGGCTCAAAGCATCTCGTGCGCTCTATCTGGCAACAGTCAACAGTCAATCCCAGCTTAGGCGTATCGAGAATCGGCTCGACGGGGGAAGTAGGCAGGGCAATATTAGCTTCGAGGCGTTGAAATGGCCATTCAAGAGCAAGGATGTTCAATCAGTCGTTCAGGACGTGCACCAATGTACCGAGGCTATCTATTCAGCCTTAGAAGTCGACCAGACGTTGGTGCTACTGTCCCGGTTTCCGATGGATTTGGCTAATGTCGTCTCTCAGCTCGATTCTTCTCGATGTCGACCATAAGATCGCGCTTAACACGCTGCCTATCGCAAAAGGAGCCTCTTTTGACTCCCATGCCGAAGAACACAACCCGACATGCTTGCCCAACACTCGTGAGGAGCTGCTTGAAGAAATAGATTGCTGGATTGATGGCACTACTTCGAAAACCATCTTCTGGCTCAACGGCATGGCGGGGACAGGGAAGTCAACCATCTCGCGGACTGTCGCTCGGTCGCGGTCCAAGCAAGGCGATCTCGGTGCTAGCTTCTTCTTCAAGAGAGGAGAGACGGACCGAGGAGACTTGGTCAAGTTCGTGCTGACTGTGGCCCGCCAACTGGCCTGGAGCATACCGGAAGTCGCGCCGTTCATCAAGAATGCAGTCGATGTCGACCCAGCCATCGCTGACAAGGCGGTTCGGAAGCAGTTCGAGAAGCTCGTTCGAGAGCCACTGTCAAAAGCGACAGCGACGTCATTATCCCGACCGTCGGTTGTTATTGTTGTCGATGCATTGGATGAGTGCGAGAAGGACGCTGATATTAAGCTCCTTCTCGAGCTTTTCTCTAGCCTACGCTTCCCAGGTTCTTTGCTTGTTCGGGTGTTTGTCACTAGCAGACCCGAACTTCCCGTGCGTCTTGGCTTTTCCTTCATTGGCAACACCTATCAAGACCTGATACTGCACAAAATCCCACAATCCATCATTGAGCACGACATATCTGTCTTTCTTCGCCATGAGTTCGCCAACATCCGCAGCCGTTTCAACGAACAGACAGTAGAAGAGCTGAAACTACCGGTACACTGGCCTGGGGAAACCAACCTTGAGAAGCTCACACGGGCGGCGGTGCCTCTCTTTATTTTCGCTGCGACTCTCTGCCGATTCATCAATGACTCATGTCTCGGTAGTCCCGATAAGCTTCTACAGAGTGTACTCCACCACACCAGCAACGGTCATGCCTCCAAACTTGACATGACCTACTCACCAGTTCTGAAGCAACAAGTTATCAATAGGTCAGGACGCGAGAGATGTGACATCATTGAGAATTTCCGCCTCATCGTCGGCACCATTGTCACTCTGGCAAGTCCCTTGTCGGTACGGGCTCTAGCGCTACTTCTCGATGTGCATATCGACGAGGTGACGACTAGGCTAAGGATGTTGCATTCTGTTTTAGAGGTTCCGGAAAGTCTCGACTCACCGGTACGACTGCTCCATTTGTCGTTTCGAGACTATCTTGTCGATCCAGAAAACAAGGAGACGGTCGAGTTCTGGGTGGATGAGAGACTTACTCACCGAAAGCTGGCAAAACACTGCTTGCGTGTTATGCGCGGCACTCTGCGTAAGAACATATGTAGCCTGTCTTTCCCAGGTATGCACCGATCTGCAGTGGGCGTTCAGCAGATGGAGGAAGGCATACCTCCAGAGCTTCAATATGCATGTATGAACTGGGTTCATCACCAGACCAAGGTCGATTTAGAGCCAAATGGCATAAGCGACCTATACGATTTCCTCAAAACACATTTTCTCCATTGGCTAGAAGCTTTGAGCCTTATTGGAAGGATATCAGAGAGCATTGGATTCGTAGACGAGCTGCAGAGCATAGTCGATGTAAGTCATTCGCCTTCTGCGTGCTAGTTGTTTGCTGAGAGTCTATTTTTAGGCCGAAAAAGGTGCCCAAGTGCTAAGCTTCTTGCATGACGCGAAACGGTTCGTGCTCAACTACCGTTGGATCATCGACACTGCACCCCTTCAGCTCTACGCGTCGGCAATTGTGTTTGCGCCAAAGCAGAGCATTATGCGACAGACATTCAAACGTTATATTCCTAGGTGGATTACCCTACTCCCAAACGTGGACTCCAACTGGAATGCAGTTTTACAAACACTTGAGGGTCATACGGGTTGGGTCAACTCGGTAGTCTTTTCGAAGGACGGCACGCTTATCGCATCGGGATCAAAGGATAACACTGTCAAGATATGGAACGTGGTGACGGGCGAAGAGGAACGGACTCTTGAGGGTCATACGGATTGGGTCAACTCTGTGGTGTTTTCGAACGACGGCACGCTCATCGCATCGGGATCACATGACAAGACCGTCAAGATATGGAACGTGACGACGGGTAAAGAAGAGCGGACTCTTAAGGGTCATATAGGTTCGGTCAGGTCTGTGGTGTTTTCGAAGGACGGCAAGCTCATCGCATCGGGATCAGATGACGAGACCGTCAAGATATGGAACGTAGCGACAGGTGAAGAGGAACGGCCTCTTGAGGGTCATACGGATTGGGTCAACTCTGTGGTGTTTTCGAACGACGGCACGCTCATCGCATCGGGATCACATGACAAGACCGTCAAGATATGGAACGTGGCGACGGGCGAAGAGGAACGGACTTTTGAGGGTCATACGGATTTGGTCAACTCTGTGGTGTTTTCGAAGGACGGCACGCTCATCGCATCGGGATCAAAGGATAAGACCGTCAAGATATGGAACGTGGCGACGGGCGAAGAGGAACGGACTCTTGAGGGTCATACGAACTCAGTTACCTCTGTGGTCTTTTCGCAGGACGGCAAGCTCATCGCTTCAGGTTCAAATGATGATATCATCAAGACATGGAACGTAGCGACAGGTGAAGAGGAACGGACTCTTGAGGGTCATACGGATTTGGTCAGCTCTGTGGTCTTTTCGGAGGACGACATACTCATCGCATCGGGATCTCGGGATGAGACCGTCAAGATATGGAACGTGACGACGGGCATCAACGTTAAGAGTTTTGATGCGAGCCGAATTACCAACGTCTTATTCTTTACTGACGATGATTCGGTTTTAGTCACGAGTGCAGGCTGTTTCAGTCTTGGTTTTCGGGACGTTAGTACGTCGCACTCGAGCGAGAGCGAACCAAAGCTGGGTAGTAAAGAGATCCAAGGAGAAGTGGATGCCAGATTAGGCTTCGGGATCAACTACGACAACACATGGATTACAGTGGGTGGACCTGATGGACATAAAGTTTTATGGCTTCCACCGGATTTCCGGCCTCGTGTATCGGCCACTCTAACTGAACCTTCAAGATCTGTTGTTATCGGCTGCCCGTCAGGAAGAGTGGTTATCATGGGTTTTGGGGAGTCATCATTCTCGGATGAAGGTTAGGTTTTGTGGATTCACCAGATCAATTTAGTACTATACGATGACACAGTACATAAGAAAGTGCGAAGCAGATTGTGTAGGTCTTGTTGACCAAATTCATATGAGAATCATGGTTCGTTCAGGACGCACTGTGTAGAATTTAAAATGATTACATGTTGAGCGGCTACGCGTCATGACAGTTTGCGAATGTGGCAGGCTTCCATGATGTGGGGGTTATTATGACAGTTTTGTCTTGACGTTCTGTGTACTGTCCTAAGCCACATCATTCATGACATGGCCGATGCTCAGAAACTTTACGTAGAAAGCTGGGCGGCCTCTGATTTCGGCCGGGACGGTACAGTAAAGATCGAAACTGGTTGTGAATCATACTCTCTTGGATTTCAACGCAGAGATCATAGCTAGGAGTGTATGTATCTAGTACAGTACTGAGCACTGATAGTTTCCTCTTCTAGCACGACCTTAAAATATGCTGTTAAGTCTCCACACAGTGCTTGTAATGCTCGGCAAAGGAGTGTATACATCGGCAGCGACGCTTTTAGACGTGAAATATAAGCACTAGTTAGTGAACTCGTGTCACCGGCGTACCGGTGTGACTGACGGAAGGTAGCTTGAGCCGTAACTCGCACTGTCATTCTAGGCGCCACTCACCCCGCACTTACACCCCGGCCCTGGGTACTTCAGCTACTTTGAGGCACATCTTTTGATGGGCCGAAAATGGCTTTCCTGTGGTCAAAAGTTGCGTTTCTCGCCAGTGCATTCGCTTACGATGTAGCTTTATGTACCTCAAAGTATCCCTTCTGGACTAAAAAAAGAGCTTATTGTTCTTGAGAGGAATCTCCCAGTGCTCGAAACTGTATTGAACTGTGGACAATTTCCTTATTATATTTTATCGCGTCCCAGTGCCGGGGTTGTGATTTTTCTGCATTCAATAACAGCATGATCTTCATAAGTTGGCCAGAAGTTGCGTCACACCACGGAAACAGTTTTATGTGGTGGCCTTGTACCTAAAGTAAAAGAACGAGAGCTTGGTGCTTATGGTCTTCTTGAACGATAAGTATAATAACTGGCATAATACAGTATTGCTGCTCCCTTAACAATTTTAATGTACTGCGTAAAAATGGGATTTCGTAGACGCAGACCAAGTACTTTTGAAGACTAACTGGTTGAACCCTTCAAAATCTCATAGCGACATTGAAGTGTCCTTTCTGACCCCGATCGACTTGAATTGGTTAGAGACATTACTTCCTTCTTCCTTGCCACCACGTGTTTTAATAACTCCGCTTTTACGACCTGCCCTTTGGCTTAATGTACTTCCGCGTCCGCTGTGTATGAGGACCTGTCGCCAAATTTCAGGCTTGCAAGAAATTTGAAGGAGAAGGCAGCAGAGCAAGAAATAAAGATTGAAATACCTCTTTGATCGTTGTGATTTCCACTCATTTTCGAATTTCACCCCTACCGACACCAGGGGCGCGCAAAGGGCAAGGAGTGGAATCTGTCAGTGACTCCATATCCAGGACTGGCAAGGTAGCATGCCCAGTCCTTCTCTCGTATGATCAGATGCCGGAATGGTTTCGACATGAATCCAACAAGTGGATTCTCCACGGCTATAGACCAGTCACATACTCGGTTCACGCTTCGTTCTACAGCCTATCATACTTTCATACCGAGTTACTCAACATTTATTCTCATCTCTTCCCAGCCATCCCCTTCTTGCTCGGCGACTGGTATATACCGCAATACCTTACCAGTAGATACTCTGGGTTCATCGAGGCCGATTCCATTACTTTCTCCATTTTTATGTTGACAGCCGTCACGGGCCTGTCGTTGTCAGCGATGTATCACACCTTTATGAACCTCTCTCAACGCGTGGAACACTTCTGGCTACGAATGGACATGCTGAGTGCAATGATCTTTATACTGGGTGACCTTGTCTTGGGAATACACATAGTTTTCTGGCGTGAACCTGTGCCACGTAATATCTACTGGTCTATGGTTCATTAATCTTCATGTACAAAGTTTTGTTTTTCCTCATCTTATACCTGGTGCTTAAGTCTAACACTCTTTATATCCCCGGTCGATAGATTGGAGTTTTTGGGACGTTAACCATCTTCATGGTAATTCATCCCAAGTACCAGGGCCCAAAGCATCGCCTCTTCCGAGCACTATTGTTCGTGGCCGTTGGCACATCCGGTATTGCGCCATTTATCTACGGAATCCATATGTTCGGCAGGTGGCAGATGATAAGAAAGGCTTTCCCCCATACTCTACCAAAAACAGGTTGTCTTCTATCCGGGGACTTATTTTTACGCAGTAACCTTTTCAACTTCGCAGATAAGAGAGAAATAGACCCTGACTGGCCCAATTCTAAAGATCAGGTTTCTTAAAAGTCGATATCCTAGCAAATTTGACTTATGGGGCTCCCATTGGATCTTTCGCATCCTGGTGGTATGCGCCGCCATTGTACAGCTAATGGGGTATCTGGATGCTTTCGACTATGCCCAAGCAAATCTTACCTGTTCGTCACTTTGATTTATGTACGAGGATAGAGCTTCTAACCACTAGGACAGGCTTTCGAATGCGGACTGTACAGTAGTGAAAAAAAGCACATGATCTGATCGTTACAGTACTATATAGCCATGGCCGAGTTTTATTATAAGTGCTAGTATATAACGGCGTCATCAATAAGAGCCCTGAAAATCCACTCTTAAAGCGTACGTGTCTTCTAATGTTTTGAACTCGAGATTTACAGTACAGGCAGATCTATTTCCCGCATGTTGCTGCCTTGCTTCCTAAATTGCCACAGAGCACCCAAGTTGCAAACCGCCGCTCCTACTTTTTCGATGGACTTCTCTCAAAACGGGATGTGCGCTATTCTGGAGCTACGAATGCCAAAAACCGCATCATGTCTCGTGAATTGACAAAATTTTGCTCTAACTGTTCCTTGTAATGAGGGGACCATTTGTGTTCTTGCTGATTCTACAAGAGCTTGACAGACTGGATAGTGATGGAATTATCATAAAGCACCGTGAATCACTTGGTGATAACACAGCATCTAATCCGTTTGAACATTTCTATCAGACCCACACAGCATTCAAAAATACATCAGATTTATCGTCTAGCGATCATACAGTGTCCATCAGAACTACATACATGGACAGGACCCGACCATCTTTCAGGTTAAAGTGAGCCCTGCGGCGAAGAAGAAGATAGCCATGCACTATGCCAAGCTGAGGCTGTTTTAGTATTGATCTTGTAGACTTGAACAGTGAGATTGGGCATATCACCCATTTTATTGAGGCTTGAGGCTGTAAGTTCTTGACATCGCATTCTAGTCAATCTCGAAATAGTATTGTGTGTACAGTATGTAGCATCCATTTATGGACGTTGTAAAGATAATCAGCATATATAAGTGATGAAGTATGGTTAGATGACTACCTGTTTTAAAGTCGCATGACGCCATTTGAAGATGCACGTAAGCTGTCAGCAAGGGCTGCAGGAATACCGTGCCAATAGTTTTAAGTTACTGTCTAAGCTATACACCTCTATCACAAACGTCCTACGGTGTAAGCATTGGCGTCAGCAAGGCAGCCTCTGAACTTTTCCAGAACTGTATACGTTGTTGAGGAGGATATATATATTGAATTTGTATATATCATTCAACTGATGATTGGATGGACATACTGTACAGCACAGCATATATACAGTAGGGTGCGGGTTCACCGTCAGTAGTTTGCTATCATGCTTTTATGGAAAGTGCTCCAAATGGACTAGCTCAGTGCACGACCCATGCACAACCGGGGTCGAAATGTAATTGCCTCTTGCTATCTCGGCGGTCCGGAATGAGGTACAAGTAGCAAGATCAGCCTCTAGAGACTTAAAATATCTGGTGGGTATTTTATTTAGTAAATATCACCTCTCCCGACTCTGTTCAGCTTTGCCTCTTAGAGTGCGGTTTGGTAGGCAACAGTCCGCCATGCTTGTGGAGTAACATGGGACTTGCAACCAATTATTCGTAGGAGGACTCCACCAGTCAGATTTTAGTGCGAGGAATCGTGATGATGGCCACTCAGGCGAAAGCAAGCGCAGGAACATCGAGACAACTTGGCATATCGTCAATTATCGATTGATCCGATGACTAACATGCATTGCATGAGGGTAATATCGCAAACGTAGCTTGTCTGTAGTTTTAGACGCATTGTATGGAGTTAAGCCTTTAGTTAAATATAATAATACGCTATCGTTATAACTGCAAGATTTAGAGAATGATCAGGAAACATCAGATCGCGGCCCGTCCCTAGCGTCGCTTCAAGTGGACCTAGTTGACCGAACCGTTGTCATCAAGTTGCGGCTCAATCGCTTAGCCGATATGATCCGACAAACCTTGAGACAATCGTCAAGGCAGAGACGGCCTTTTACAGAGCCCTCAGGAACAACATCCGTCAGAACAAACACGAAAAGGTAGAGGTACCTAAGCTTGAGCATAGGTTTCTATAAGAGAGTAAGTAAACAACAGAAATAAAGAATTGGAAGCAGAAATTAGATACACTTTAATAACGTCGCCAACTGGTAATAGATCGGCTAGAGTAGACTAGAAAGGGGAAGAGAAATCTCAGACACTCTCAAAAATGACAGTAAGTAAGGGAAAAGGTCAAATCCCCAGCCCCGCCAGGCACACCATTTTCTCCACACGTGACTATAGGTTAGCCTTGTCGAGAACGGGCCCGCCACCAATCATACTATGTGAGATCCCTGCAATGGCAGACACCTTCTTTCAAGGCTGGACCACTAAAACATATAAAAATACAAAATATCACAGTAGCCCTAGGGTAAGTCAAGACTTTCCCATGCCGTTACCTGTGTTCGTGCTGCGTCTTTGCGCGTTTTTAATAAACTCAATAGTAAGAAAAGAAGCACGTAAATACTTTAGATTCTCTGACTAGACATAATACAACACATGAACGCAAAGAAACCTGTTTTTTCATGCTATGTATATATCCCTGTAAAAAGTCTAGTCAGACATAGATTCCCGGCGCCATATCGCGAACCATTTTAGGTCCTTATCAAGTGAACAATTAAGCTATTACGTAGCCCGCTCCTAATGTCGTTTGACGATGATCGTAGGCCACAAATGGCGTAGTCCAAGGGTGATGGATACGGATCAATTAGTAAATGAAGCTGGTCAAGTTAGATTCTCCAGTTCTTTTCAAGACGATATGATGGATGCAATCCGATCTAAGTGGAGTCATTCGTCAAAAGACCCACAAACCATGCTACCATACTGAAAATAGTAGGAACACTTCCGTATCACAAAGGGCTTTTTGTGGGGTCATCCAAAAGGACGGTTCTCTTTAACTGCCCCTCGTCAGAGGAAAAGGTCGCTCTTTCGCACCTTACAGAGAACTTTATTTTCCCGTTCTTCTTCCTCTTCTTTTCTCGCCATGAGTGGGCTATTACAGTAAGTTTAGTCAGTACGGCACGATAAACGACGACAATAGCAATCTTTTCAGCTGGGCGACGGATGACGAAGGTGCCAATCTCGATCTAACGTCAGAATCAGCAGCGATCCGCCGTAATGCAACCCCGCTTAGCCAGATCCGAAACGGTCCCTCCAGCTTACCCTTATTATAACTCGCCGAATAGGACGAGACGCTTGCCTACGATAAATAGCCTCCGACTTGTATACGTTACTTAATTAAATGGAAGGTAAAGCTAAACAATAGGTGCATTAGTAAAGATACTGAGCCTAATGTTATCCTGGCTTCTGGTGCGTACTGGACTAAGTTCCTCCGGTCTAAGCTAGACAAACTTACAAAAAAGAAGTTGCCCCCAAACAGGACGTTTCACGTCGATGACACGGACATTGCCGTTTCTGTGAACTATAGAGGCGAAGAAGACCTAGCCACGAGGTCTGACGGCCTCGACATCGACTGGAAGATAATCGAGAGTAAGCTGCAAGCCTGGAGTCACTTGCTCCTCGATGGCAAGAGACTCAAGATCAGCCTTTCCTTTAACTATATCGAGACTAGCCAGTCGGGTAGTGTTGTCGCACGTGGCAGAGGTGGCAGGAGCGCCACTGCTTCCCAGCTTGCCGAGAGGGCAATAGACATTGGCAAAGAGGAGACGGCGTCGGCTGAGCCTGTAGTGTGGAGGAAAGTCTACGACTTCTTCCGGTGCACAGGGTCGCCTTGTGGGCTTGGGCCACATTGCTGGATCGATACTATCGGTAAGAAGCATTACAAGCTAAAGACTCATCATCTGCGAGCTCTTATCGAGTACATACGTTTGGGAAAGATAGTGGAGTTACACGATGACGTACCGCCTGATGTTCGCGATTTACTGTATGCTAAAGAAGAGCAAAGTATCCAGCGTAAGAGGAAGCGGAGATTATTATCTGCCGATGCTCGGCCTGTTAATATCACCAACGTCATGCCTACTCGTGCTGGCTACCCATCGGATGATGACAATGAAGCGAGAACGCCATCAGGACCGGCCGGGGGGAGCCCATATGCCCCTAAATATCTTGGTATACCGGGGATGCAAGACGTAAATGTGAACAAGTACTGCATCTGGCACTGCTCTAAGAATGCCAATAACGTATGGAAGATGGAGTATAAGAAGGCATGTGACTTGACCCTGGACGAGGGACTAGACCTCGAGTAGATTCGTCTCGATCAAGATGCCCAGTTCTTCATCGACAAGGGAGTCAAGATAGGCATTGCTAAGCGTTAGGTAAGCGACGTTGAAGTTTGGTTTCGCGATGTGGAGACGTTGGAAGAGTTAGAGTAGACCACACTTAACATTTAGTTTATTGCATTCTGTCTGCTTGGAGCGTCCCGTTCTGGCGGCTCTTCTATCTCTACGCCGGCGTGACGAAAGTGACCTTCAGCACTCTCCTGCCGTGATCCGACCCTGTTCACGCACCACTCTAGGTATGACGCAAAGTCTATCTGGATCAAGTGCTCATTCTCATGCCAGTGTCGTCTGATAAAGGCCTTCAGTTCAGCAAAGAACTCTTCTATGGGGTTGAAGTCAGGCGAATAAGGCGACAAGTACAAGAGCTTGACGCCGGCGTCTTCATACATCTGCTCGATCACAGATGATCGATGGAAGGACGCATTGTCCATCACAAGGACCGAGTTTGGCTCGGGCCACTTACCGCAGTAATGCAATAGCTGCTCGATAAACTCTTTAAACTTTGCACTATCTGTGCTTCCGGAGAATATGTTATAATGTAGAATGCCCTCTTGCGTATACGCTGGCAAGATCTGGTACCTTTGGTCACGATGGAAACGGTCAATCTGAACTGGCGTGACGCCTTTTAGGGCCCAGCCATATCGTCTTCGCCCTACGCGTCTATCGCACCCAGACTCGTCAATGTACACGAGTTGGTATGACCGATAGAACGATAGCTTGTAGAGATAGTAGTCACGGAGATTGGCATTGCGTCCTTTTGCGACACGTCCTGCCGTCTTTCTCGACCATCATGCTGACCTTAAAGACCGGCCGATGTTGGAGGCTGGAATAGTAGTCTCAAATTCTTTCTCGAGGAACTCGACTATCTCGTTGCGATACATATTGGGCTTGACAGCGAGGCGGTCGAGCAAGGCAGTCAGCATGGGAGGGCTCAATAATCGACGTCGCCCAATGCCATTCGGAGGGGCTTTGGTCGAGCCATAGCATCGCATGTTGGCTCGAATCCGCCGAACCGAGCTTGCCCTGCAGTTAGCGGTACGGGCGACGACAGCATTCTTGTAGCCGGCGAGGATCATGTCGTGGATCAAGGCATGCTGACAAGCAGCCAGATTCGGGGCCATGCTGATGTTGCCGATGGTGTTGGAAGGAGTCGGTTTTCGGTCATGCTGATCAGCTGGCGAGACGTGGGACGTGGGGGAGAGGCATGGTGTCGTCCTCTTTGTGACGCAGGCAGAAGCGGCCGCGTCACAAAGAGATTTTAGACCCATAATTCCTGAGATGTTCGGCGGCCCTTGTCTTTTAAAAAATGAAGAATAACTTTCTCAACTTATGTTATAGAAGAAAACAACACACAAGGGCCATGCTCAACCTATTTTAGCATTTTTCTTTCTATGGTTGAACAGCTGGATTGGCCATCTTATTCATTTTATTGAGGCCGTGAGGTCCTGAGGTCATATTCTGGAGACTCCCGAAACAGTACTGTAGCGTCCATTTCTGGACGTTGTAAGGAAGGTCAGCACCTGGAGGTAATAAACTATGGATTGATAATAATCTGCTGTGAAGCTGCATTACGCCTTTTAAACATGCACGTAAGCTGTCAGTAAGAGGTACATGATTACCGTGTCAATAGTCATGAGTTACTGTGTAAGCCACACACCCCCATGAAAAACGTCCGTGCGGTATAAATTAAAGAGCCCCAAAAAGGGACAACCGATTTTGAACTCTACTGTATGGTACAGTACAGACTCTGTTGTGATCTAATCAGAGGTCCCGTGGCATTGCCGAAGACTCTAGCAGCATTTATATGTTTAAATTGACTACCGACACAAGATAGCAGCAGGCAGCTTGTCCCAACGCCCCATCATTCTATGCTAGTAATGGTGATCGGCGTCCGGCTTTCATCTGTTAGCATAAGACAAGTGTTTTGGTGAGGCTTACTCTAAGCCTTGTACAGATATAGCTTACACATCGTAGTACACAGGACAGGATGAGTGCATAAGCGTTTGTATCTACCGAAGAACTGCACAAGAATCAACCCACGCATAGACAATGCTCCGGAAATACTCTTAGTCCCTACAGTATTGCCAATACAAGTCTAAACGTCATGTGTCTACTCCTCTGATACCCAGCACTCCAAGAATGACCCTAGATTCTCCTTGTCCATAGCCTTTGCGACTTTAGCATAGGGGAGAAAGCAACTACCAATCAACATACTTCCATTTGAAGCTGTTAATCCGTCGCCCAGCGGAAAAGATTGCTATCATCATTTTTCATCGTGCCGTATTGCTCAGCCTTACTGCAACGGCCTACTCACAGCAAAAAGAAGAGGAAGGAGAATGGGAAAGACAAATCTCCTCGCAAGATGCGAAAGAGCGAGTCAGAGGGCAATCGAAGAGAACAGCCCTTCTGTATGATCTCACAAAAGGCCCTTTGACCCGGAAGTACTCCATTACTTATCGCCCATTAGCATGGTTTGTAAGTCCTTTGATGAACAACGATGCCTAGCTCCAACCATATCAGATTCTGTATTATTAGCTTGAGAAGAACTGGAAAATGTGGCGTTTTATCAGTAGACATCATCTAAGCCTTACATTAACTATTTATTTCCTGTTTGATTCACTTTCACTTTCACTACGCTACTCCATGTATGTAACACCGATATAACAAGAGCTATTCGTTTGAGGAGAGCTTGATCATCCTTGGCGCTATTCTGCACATCATGGGGTATGAATAGCTAGCTGCCATCCACGACGTAAAATATATCAGCCGAGCTATATCCCGATCTGAGCTTCTCGCGGCCCAGGGCTTAACGTTGGGCAGTGTGCGAGATCTTCGCGGTCTTTGCTTGACCACACTGGGAGTGGAACCGAGCGATCAGTCGAAACCCCTTCCCTGATGGACTACGGAGAAACTTGGATAGAACAACGGTGCAGGGTGAATATGATATTATTATAGTAGTGGGAGAGTTACAATAAGCTCATTGCCATATACAGTAAATCACAGGGTTCAGTTATCGCATTGTTATCATGTACTCACTTTTCCGTCTGCTAGGATAGCAAACTCACACGCACCTCTTGAGCAACTGGATCTGTCGTTAACTATACAAGACTTTGCATGCCAATCATGCATCGTGCCTTAGTTGAGAGAAGATTACTGAGGTTTGAGGCAGACATTGGCCGCAAATCAAGGGATAGTGCACCGGTGCTGCAACCGCCGAATTATCGGTAAGGAGGTGAGACAGATAGCAAATGACTAGGTCCTATATATAACACTCCATTTCAGCCTACTCATAAATAACATGCCAGCCTGCATCTCGTTCGTCTTTCCTACGCGGTACTCAAAGTAATCAACATGCAGTATAATATACATACCTAAAGCCAGTGTTAAAATCTTCAATTGCTTCAACTACAAGTGCGGAAGAAAGACTGAGGGGGCGTCAACTGGTGCCCCACCTAAGGAGAGGGTTTATATTGCTCCGGGGCTGTGTTGTTGTCCTACATGTGCCTTGAAAGTCAAGCACCCGAACTGTAGTAGCGGAGATAATGGTCCAAGCTAACCGGGTGGTTGGTGGTTCTTTGACTTCCTCAAAGGGAAGCGCCTCAAAGGCATCTCCCGCAAAGGTGTTCCATAAGATACATATATGCTTAAGGATCAATTCTTGACATAGCTAAATATACTGAGTGACTCCTATCATACTGAAGCTGTTTACTATAATGAAACTATTTTGTCAAGCCTATCACTTTTACCTGCTACATCCGTCCAGCATGGTCAAGACAAGCGTATAAGTCTAATTAAAGTCAGCCGAAGAAAATGTATGTCCTCGTACACTGAGTGCGTGATAGGAATTTGCAGAGGGGATTGCTTCGTACCAGCTGTACCGCACCCACGGACCCAGTCTTGAGCCCCTACAAGCTAGTCAGCCGGATTTTATAGCTCTTCTAATGCGACTCCCAGCTCTTTGTATGTGGATTTGGTGTGCTTCGTTGACCACGACCTCTTCGTCCTCTATGCGGCTTCGCTTCTTGGCGAGACTGTTATGTGCCTATGGGAGATTCCCTCTAAAACTAGAAAGTAGTATAGACCCGACCGTAATTATAGGCCGTCTAAGTTATTTACGCAAAGTCTTTGAGCACGGATTAGGCTGTGGCTGGTGGGGCCGCTATAGTGCATCTTGGCCTTCCTTAGCCATAAATCATTAGATATTAATGGAGATATAGTGTAGGGAGTTTATGTGGCGATCCTGAGCATAAAATATAGTGAAACTAGATGATTTACCTTATCTTTTTCGTGGCTATAAGTATCTATTTTGCCTAATGATAAGCAAAAATAATGGCTATTTCGGAGCAGCAAGGTAAGTTATCATAGTGTTCTTGTGATGTCTGTCTACTATGATAAGCCATATTTATTATATATGGTCTGTGCTTAGAGAGTTTTTGGAAATAAGCTGAGCGGCCTGTGATTACGGTCGGGTCTCTTGCCGCACGAACGTGTTTAATGGGGGTATACAACTTACATGGTAACTCATAACTACTAGCACAGTATCCGTATACCTCTGGCTGATAGCTTATATGTATATTTAAAAAGCATAATATAGCTTCACTGATGGAATGTGAAAGATGCTAGAAAAAGTGAGAAAGGATCAAGGTAGAAAAACAAAACGCGGGCTTCCTCGGGTTAAATATTCCCTAGTGCATATTCCGAGTGGCAGGAAATATGTGTTATTAAGATATGTTATTAGGTCAAGGTTTCAGTGCGACACTGCTACTGACAGGGTTGCTACAGGCACCAGCTATAAGGATGCCCCTCTTTCGGTTTCCAAGTTTCTATCATTACATTAATTCTGGCCCATCTTTTTTCCTATTATTGCTGCATAGAAAACAACGCGTGTTCTTGGTCTTGTTGTAACTACTTGTAATATCTTAGTTGGCGGACGATTCTATGTTAGGGATAATCGAGTCTTGTTTCTTATCGTAATTTCAGGCCTTTTAGACTCAGAAAGCAGAGAAATAACGTGGCTGTAAAGAACCCATGGATGAGACCTCCAAAGCTGGAGTTTGAAGCATTGAAGCCGCCGATCTTTCGCGCGCGTCGAAACTAGTGTCACCTCCCTAATTGCTGATGGCCTCTTCGGTAGCACATATCCGGACTTGAAGATTGGCGATGAATCATAATACCTGTTTGATTTCGGCTTTTCATATGGCATCCTCTGGAATCAAAGGAAAAGAAGGGTGGAACGAGGAAACTGTGAAGGGCGAAGGAGCGAGCTGAGTTTCATGTGAAATCGTCAAATAATTTGGGTACTTAAAACCCCAAAACCAATCGTGCATCTCAATATTCGCTCAACAGCTCGACCAGATTTGCCAACATGCTCTTGGCCAAGTCAACATAACTCCTGTCGAAATTAGTAGCTGGCCCGTTCTGCGGAGAGCAAATGTCAGGACCACAAGATAACCTGCCTGTGCTGCTTTCCGTTGACGTGCTGCTATCTTGCCATGAGAAACAGTCTATACCATGCTGGAAAGGGACAGTTTGGGAATGGACGATTTTACCAAATTTGGTGAAATTATGTTCGTCCCCTGGGCGCGGCACTGGCACGAGAATACGAGGACTAGCGTTTTGCCGTCCTTGCGCCAAATTGCCTTTTGTAGTCGTGGTGAGAAATTGTTCAAGAGTTCGTCAACTATTTCTATGTAAACACCATGCTTTCTTGCAACCCGACAGGGACACATGAGCAACAACGTCGCGTAATTGGAAATTTGATGCGCATGTACGCCATCTTGCCGTGAACTGTCCATGAATCGACTGTAGCTTCGCAAACTTTCTTGCCTGTAAGAGGCTGACGATTAACCTGTATCTCAGACGTCACTGTCGGTGGTTTTGCACAGGTGATGAGATACCAGAAGGCCCTGGCAACTGACTCCGGGTGGGAAAGCTGGACAGTCTCTGATTCTGGGCGGGGCGGTATTCTACAGGAGGGTCGTGAATAATATTACCCTCTCGGGCCTATATGAGAGCTTTTGCAATCTAGTTCCGTATCAAAAACCCACAAGGTCTCCTAATCAAGTACAACGTTAAAGAGAAGCAACCATGCCAGGCGTCACTCCACGGAGGCTGGGGCCCCACCGCTCCGTCTATATCGCACGAGAGCTTGGCTTGCTGCAAAATGAAGCGTTAGACCTGTCTATTTTCCCAGATGCCTGTGCGAGTATGCACAGTGATGTGTTTGAATATAATACATATAAGAGCACTTGTTATCTGACATAAAGTGACAGCGCAAAGTACATGTTGTGTGAAAGATAGTACCTTTACTAAGAAGAGAAAGCCGCTGATTGTCAGGACTCCATTCCGTTGTCCAGTAAATACAATATTCACATTGACTGGATAGCTACAGATTTGAAACCCCAGTACCTAATCCCAGGAAAAGACTATTAAGGGGCATGGTAATGAAGGGAGTAATTTATTATTGAAGACGGTATTATAGGTATGGAATATAGTTTCGCTAAGTTCTTGACCCTTTTGTTGAGAATACTTCGATGGTTTTGTTGAGACAGAGTACAATTACCATTAGAGTTATGGAACTATTTAGAGGAACAGGTCTATAGTCCATCTCCATGTCAATTTCTCATAAGTGCCTTCCCAAAACGTTGACACCAGCGTGGTACAAAAGTCTTTGTTCAACTTCAAAACATCTCCAGAGTATTCTCGCCGATTGGTTGCTTGGCCCTATTGAATTTATTGGTATCGAGCCCTCTCAGTTCAAGTCTCTGAATGCGAAACACAACAGCATAGTGAGAGTCTCATGCGTTTCCTGATAGCTATTACAGGAGTTGAAGAGCTCTATACCGGTCGAGCCGAAGTATTTCATATAGCCCAGCAAGTCAGTGAACAACATCCAACGCCAAAAAGACTTGTTGAACATCGGAGACTCGATGATATGAATCTCGGCACCATGGGCCTATGGAAATTATGAGAACTCGGGGGATCTGTTCGCAAGACGTAAAGCATGGTCTGAGGGTGGAGAGTCGCTTCCCGATACCGACCCGGGCCAAACCACTTCGATTAACATGGCAGACGTTCGCACCCAAGAACCTGATGGAGCAGATAACCTTACTCACTCAAGAGCTAGTACCCTAAAACGAAGAACTCTTCTGATATCAATCGTGACTTGGCCGACAACCTTAGACGGGAATAAGTTTATCGAAAGCATCAGAGCCGAATAGCAATGCTCGGTGACTAGACTTCGTCTTTCTAGCTTCGTTTACCTTTAAGAGATTAATATATAAATTCTATAATATAGTATCATCGTGGCCGAGGCAATAACAACCTATATCGCTAGTGATTCTCCTAAATAGCGAAATAATCATCCTCGACAAGGGAAGTAATAACCCTAAAGACCTATAAGAGTAAGTTTTAACTATTTTATAGAAGTATAACCGGGTTATAGCCTGCTCTTTTTTAGACTACTTATAAAATCTCCCGGATAAGTTAAAAATCTCTTAGCCTAAAAGGATTTAATAGGATACTATAACTAGTTATATCTCATATTGCAAAAAGAACTATCTAACCCCGCGAGCCAACCCATAAATATAATAGGAATGCCCATCTTGATTTCCTAACCGCTAACTATCATTAGTGGCTATATAGCCAATAGCGCTTATTACCTGTAACCAAAGTATTTTATAATAGATGGACTTAATTAGTAGGTTCATCAGTAATATCTTAATATCTAGCCGACCCTATAGAAACTCTTTTTGGTCGGTAAGTAAGTTCTATGAGCGAACCTAACCAAGTAAATCTTGTTTAATAATAATATATAGAATTATCTATATACTAGTAGGGCACCGTATTTGCTATAGTACTGGGATCAATTAGAATAATTCCAGTTTCACAAAGGCGCTTATCTTTCCTTCCGTCCTTCTTGATGTCTATTTATCGCTATTCCTCTACTCACACAGGGGAGCCCTAAGCTTGAAACTCGTATGTAATTACCATTAAACAACAAATATGCTTGTCCTTGCTTTACATGCAGTTCAATAATCACCATTTCTACTTACTTTCTCAATATTCTAGCTCTATTTCAGATCCTGTATTTGCCTTTCGCAAGTGTCATCCACGTAACTTCACGCCGTGAATCAGCTGGACGTGACTTTTGAAATGATCTAGGCTTCTCAAGAAATTACCCAATGGTCTGCATTCAGGATGATGACATACCCATGCAGCACCCGCGGGTTCTCGCCTCAGGTGCACATTTTCAACATGAGTCATCATATGAGACACGCGACTGAACTTGCGCGTCCGATCCACATGAGATAGCCGCTCGTCTCCAATGCAATAGATACATTGCGTTTTATCGAGGATAAGCGGGACTGATTGTTGAAACCCTGTACTTGGTGAAGCCGTGTCCTCCTCCTCGCGAGCCGGTACGTTTGGGCGATCTTCGTTGTCCTTCTTCAGGATAGGCCGACGAAGTTCTCTTCGGCTTGCAAGGGCAACCATGCTGTCGATGGCCCTGACCTTTCGGTCAGTAATCTCTTCGGCGCTCTGGCTGGTGTTGAAATCGGAAAGAATCTTCTGCAGATTGTTCCTCTCCGGGAGATGGTGCACCAACATTGGTTCAACCTCTTTCTCAGTATGCTCCCCACGAAGCTGCCTTTCCAACTCTTCGTCGTGAAACCGGCGGCGGCATGCCTCCTGGTATACAGTTGCCATCTCATCCTTATACCTCTTCTCAGCATTGATAAGGTTTCGACGCATCTGGACATACTCCTCGCGATCTACCTTCGGAGCACGCTTTATGAATTTGTACTTTAGTTTGAGACTGTATGATTTGTGCTTGACCTGGTCTGATAGTCTCGCGATATCGGGATCCGGCGGGAGCTGATCTAGCACTGATTTTGGTATATCCTTTGTCACCTCTGGATTGCATCTAATGCTCATATGTGTAAAGGCCCTGGTTAGTCCATCAGCAGACGGGTCCCTCTCTAGGTAGGCGTCTTGCACGTTGAAACCAACGCGGTGGTTCAGATAGGCGTTTGCTAGACACCCAGTCATAGGGTCATGTCTCATTACCTGATCGACTACGGCATCAGGTGCAATTCCGATGATGGCATTTGCGTTGCCGCGTCTCATACAGTATGACGTCCACTTCTCCTCAGACCCTAGATCTCTGCCAATACGATCGAGGTAAAAGGCGTAAGTCGCGTACTTCATGGGCTCTGTCGGTGACTTTTCCCAGCCTCCCTCGTCTGTCCTTACGGACTTCCGGAAAACGGGAGACTTGAGCTTCGATGGCTTCCAACGGACCTTGACGGCGTCCTTGCCTAGCTGAGTCGAGAAGAATGGTTCTGCGGAACTGTAACCATCAACTTGAATCGCTTCGTCGCGTAGAGCTCGTGCTAAAATGTGGCTGATGGGACAAAGGATTGGCAATGGGTGTTCACGGAACAAGAACACTGTCCTACCAATAATGATTAGCGACGTTTGATTAATCGTACGTTGACGAGGGAAATGCTCACGGTTTGGGTTTATTATCCGATCCTTTGTGAAACCGGAGATATACCTCCATGGCCAGAACATCTCGACCTTTCTTGGTCGGATCTTTGACGATCCAGAGTGTAAGGTCTTCGTAACACAGGGCTTTGTGCTTCCTGACTGTTTCTGTTCCTCGATCTTCAGGTAATGGAAGTGGCTGACTCCGGACTCCGGCTTCTTCGTTGGGGTCATTAACGGATGTTGAACCCTCCTCGTCAAGCTCAGTATCGTCCGTTGCATCCGACTCGAAACCTTGATCATCGTCAAAGAAAGACTCGTTATCTTCATCACCGCTTTCATCTTCGATGACTTGTAGGAATTCATCGGGTCCCTCAAGCAGTGGGTCCTGGTGTCCTCTGCTTTTAGTGCCGTCGACAAGCTCCGCTGGCCGGCAAGCACTATACGCTTGGAAAAGCATAATAGTCGGCAAATCGAGTCGGTCGTCTTCCGTGGGAAAGACCGATATATCGCGACACCAATGCTGGATAAGACCAAGCAAGAGATCATCAACACCCATCACGGGCTTGGGTTTTGGTAGATCGTCTAGTCCAAAGCCGACCTTCAAGTTACCATTGATGTACTACATTGGTCAGACAAAAAAGGCCAAAAGAATGATGTGAGTGCCTGGACACGAACCTTTACAATTTCCTCGCAGTCATTCGGATTGATGACCGCACCTTTATTAGCCCTGCGATAAAGCATTTTGAAGTCACGCCAGTACTGGTTCACGGTTTTCTTCTTCGAACGTTTTCGCCTGGGTTTGACGTATGTTTCGCAAATCCAGTACAAAAAAGACATAATTAGACCTTTATCGCAATTCCGGGCCTTGATCGCTAATTCCCATTTTCCATATTCATTGTTACGACAGAACCTAGTGGACAAGTAAGCATTCACGGTTTAGCAGGATGACGGTATAGTCGACGTAGAGGATATTACCTCATAAATTTCTTCTTGATATAAAATATGTTTGCCTTGGTGGTCTCGGCATCCAATGGACATATGAACTTTGTTTGGTTCAACTGCGTGCGTAGGGTCTGGTAACCCTGGGAGCTCAGCGCCCGTCCCTGGTCATCTTTGCGCCTCTGAGTATCATGATGACGCTTCTTCGCGGCATCTTGGAGAGCATTGACGATGTCCTGATATAGTGGACGACGACCAGTAAGCGGTGTCATGAGAGTATTTCAACTTAATCAGAGAAAGGGTAACAGGTAGGATGAATATGAGGGAGAGTAGGAAGTAAAGAACGTCGTAATGAAAGAAGATGAAGTGAAAGCCGGTTGAAATTCAAGCACAACTTGCGTTGAAGGGACAGCTGCTACTTATATATCAACATATATGCCTTGTGTAGAGGGTGAGTTCGGTACGTGGGGCTGGATTTACAACCAAGAAACGATATAAGTGATGTCCGTCTGAGGATGACATAATAGCCTTGAGGAATTCTGGGGGGCGTGCGTGTTATGGTTTTGGCGAAGTTAGCCCCGGTTGAAGCCGCTTCAGGGTGGTGGCGTTTCTCGCCGAATTAGGCAACCAGAACCGTAATACTCCGTCTTGATGACCGAGAAATGAGGGTGGCATGTTATTGCTGACATGAAGGATTGCTGACGGTTGAAGCCGCCAAAAGCGGCGTCATCTGCCACCACATCTGGCGGTCCAAACCGTAATACTCAGCTTTATTGTATAATAAAGAATAGGATTCTTTAATATTTTCTAACTTGTTATATATTGTATAAATATATAATAAAGTTAGATTAATTGTAGGATAAAATTGGCCTTGTAATTTAATAGAAGGACTTAAAAAGATAAAGAATAAATTTCTTAATTCTAGTATTTTAGGCCAATCATTATTAGGAAAAAAAGTCTCTTTAATTTCTTTATTTTCTGTATTTTTATAAAGAAATTCAAGAGGGTCTTTTAATTCTAATAAAGTATTAAGCATATAATAAGTAGAATTCCACCTAGTAGAATTATCTATAGAGATATATTAGTATATAAAATAAAATAATTATAGTATAACATTTTCTTACCTAGGCATAATTGGGTTTTTTTACTTTTTAAAGAATTAGAATTTTTAAAGTATTTAATACCCTCGTGAAATAGCTTTTTAGGTTCCTGAGAGTATTTAATAATAGTAATAAGCCGTCTTAAACGAGTTATTAAGCCTATTTAAAATTAGTTAAATTATATATATATATATTTTAAAAAAAAAACTTACTAGTATCTTTAATAATATTATTATTTAAAGACTCTATTGAGGTATTATCTAAAGATAAAAATGAGGTATTAATATAATTAGATAATACTTCTTCTGAATCTTTATATAATAAAAATTCCTTTAAAATATCTTGTGCTATAATATTTATAATATGTGAAGCACAGCGGATATCTCCTTTAAAAGGCTGATTTATAATAGTATAATAATGCCTAGAAAAATACCCTATAAAGGTATTATTATTACTAGCATTATCTCTAGTTATACTATAATAAATTAGTATATTATTAAATATTATATAAGAAAAAAGGGAATATTATTTTACCTTAAAATATTTTTAAGCTTTAAAGCTGGATAAGATAGTAAAGCCCTAGAAATCTCTTGAAAAATATAAAGGCCAGAATGCTTTTCCTCAAGCTTATTAAAAGCTAAAAATATATATAATTAGTATAATATATTTAAAATTTATTATAAATAAATACTTACCTATTAAATAGTATTTTAAGGTAAAATCTTCAGCTATAAAGCTTAAAATAATCCCTAAATAGGCTTCTTGATTACTAGCAGTCCAAATATCAAAAGATAAGGAAAATAAGCCTAAAGAAGCTATATTTTCTAATAACTGCTGATTTAAAATATCCCTTTTATTTTCAAAAGAAATAAGTAGAATATTTTTAATATTTTCCCTAGTAACTTTAGGGGCATCTCTATATATAGTAATTAGTAAGAATATTAAAATAAATATATGTAAAAAAAGCTTACTTATTAAGGACTTTTAATAAACTATTAAAAGAAGAAGAACCTATAGCTCTAAAAGAAATATTATTTTCTAATAAGAAAGATAATACTTTTTCTAAGGCTAATTCTTCTGTAAAAGGTTTAACTCGTTTTATAGTTAAATTATTAGCCTCATAGACTTCTAAATCTTCAATTTCTCTTTCTAAGAATATATTAGTATAAATATAAAATATGAATATAAAGTATAAATATATTATATATATCTTATATTATATATTATATATAAAAATAGAGATTTAACTTACTTCTTTTAAAGTCAGGGCTATTTTCAGTTTCTTGGTTATAAGCTATACCTTTATGGTATTTCTTATAGTGTTTTGTAAAATTAGAAGATTTAAAGGCTATAACCCTTTCTTCTTTTTCATAACCACAACTATATAAATTAGTAAAAAATTAAATATCATTAAGGAAATTATAATATAAAATAAATTACTTACAGTTCACAAGTAACTAAGAAATATTCTTCATTATTCTTTTTATAAGGTAATAATTCCTTTTTAAATAAACCTTCATTAAAGATATAAATATTAGGGTTATATTTATCTCTTTTAGAAGAATTTAATAATTTCGATCGTATTGGGGCTATTTAGTATTAGTAAGCTTAAATAGAATATTATAGTTTATTTAATAATAAAAATAGAATTACTTACTATTGAAAGAAGAAGAGGAATTATTATTTTCCCCTACTTCTATAGTACTTTCAACCTCAGTAGGGTTATAGCTATCTTGTGAAAAGCTAGATTGAGTATCCATTTTTAAATAGAAAGTTTCCTAATTAAGAAATTCAAATTTAAATATGAATACAAGAATTTCTTTTAATTAAGCCTAAAACAAAATATTAATTAAAATATAGATATAAATATAATAAAAAAAAGACTTACTTATAAAATCGACCTAACGTAAAATACGTTTTTTATAAAGTATATATAATTTCTTTTTATAAAAAACGCTTAATAGTTAGGTTAAGTCTGTAGTTTACAGCCTTTTTTTTAAAGAAAATCTCTTTTTAAATAGATTTCTTTTAGGAAATTCCCTATATAAAAATAGGTTTTTCCTTATAAAGGGCTTAAATAAGAAAAGAAGGTAGAGGGCTTAAATTTATGCCTTGCCTATTATTTTCTTAAATAGGATTATATTAAGGAGAAAGTAGAGGGTTTAACCGTACTTATTATCCTTAAAACCTAAAAATAAGGTACCTTTATAAGTATTCCTAAAAGAAATAAAAATAAAAATAAAATAAAGTTTTTTACATAGTAAATAGACTGAATAAAAAGAGTAAATAAAAGGTAGAAAATAAAAGAAAGATTAAGGTATATAGTAAAAGATAAGTATAAAATAAAAGTAAGAATAGGTATTTAATAATAAAATAAAAAGAAGTAAAATAAAGTAAGAAATATAGATTTTTAAAGGATTTCTAAGGTAATTTTATAAAGGGAAGAAAAAAACAATATAAAATAAAAGTAGAAATAGGAGTTTAATAATAAAGTAAAATTAAAGAAAATTAAATAAAAAGATATAGGATTTTAAAAGATTTTTAAAAGTATTTTTCTAAAAATAAGTAAAAATAAAGAATAAAATAGTAATTTAAAAGAAATAACTACTAAAGTTATTTAAGTAAGGGATATAAAAAGTAAGGAAGAAATATTAATATTATTAAGGAAAGAAAGAGAGGAATTAGTAGGGAAGATTCCTAGTTATATATATAGAGATTTAAAAAGAACTTAGGACTAAGTGGCTATGTAATAATAAGAGTATTACTATTACATCCGGCTTAAAATTAGCTTTCGGATAGTATATAGCCCGGTTTTAGTATATTTTTACATAAATTTCTATCTTATTTAAAACTAACATAAAACTAAAACTAGTTTTACTTTAGTTTTAAGTGTAACTCCGCAATAACTTCTAACATAGATATGATACGAAGATAGGGTAAGGTCTATAAAATTAATCTTAAAATAAGCTTCTAGATAATATATTTCCTAACCTCTAAGTATTTTTATATAATTCTTTATTTTATATATTGTTTTCTTTTATTTAACTTTTATTTTTATTTTTTATTTATTTAATTTTCTACTTTTTTAAAATGGAATCTTAAGTCTTTATCTCTTATCTTATCTCTTATCTTCTTATCTATTCCCTCTTATCTCTTATCTATCTCCTTTTACCCTTTTTCTTTTACTTTTATAAAGAGGAGTTTTAAGTCTTTATCTCTTATCTTATCTCTTATCTTTTTATCTATTCTTTTTTATTTATTATTTATTTATTTAATTTATTTATTTTTTATAAAAAGGAATTTTAAGTATTTAATTTTTAATTTTAATTTTACTTTAATTTATAAAATTTCTATATATTTAAATATAGTTTTAAAAATATAGTTTAATTTTAATTAAAGAGTAAAAATATTTATTTTTAGTTTAACTTTATATTATATTAAAATAAATATTATATTATTTATTTAAAAACTCTTAGTATAAATACTCTTAGTACAAATACTCTAGTATTTTATACTAATTAGTATAAAATACTAAAAAAAATCAGTATTAGTATACTAATACTAAAAATTTCTTAGTATTAGTATACTAATACTAGTCTAGTATTTTTCTTAGTATTAGTATAAATACTAAGCTAGTATTAGTATTAGTATTAGTATGAAAAAAATACTAGAGTATTCTTGCCACCCTGCGCACAGCCAAGAAATGTATTTCGACGAATCATAATGTAACTACCATTATCTCAAGCTGCACACCCAAGGGCCTTGTGCGTCAGCTACGTGGCCAGTTGACCACCATTACCTCCCTGTGTCCGGACTGACATGTGTCGAAGTCTGCTTTATTCACCCCAGCGAAAGGTCTGTTGTGGCTGCAGCCGGTCAAGCCGGCCGCTTCCAAGCCTTCGACAGGGTTGGCAACGAACCCAAAGACGGCCATGTGCCACCGCAATTGTTCAAGCCGACCAATGATGCAAGCCGTTGTTTTTACAGCTTAGCCAGCTGTAGGCTCGTATAAGTAACTTTGAACACCCATTATAATTACTGTTTAACATCTTCACCTGATAATCATCAGGGTGGACGTTAGGCGCCTACAGATAGTAACTCATATCTTCGAATTTGGTCCACCCGCCACGACCTAGCGTCTGATACAAATAAACCTATATTTTCCATTCAGTCTGTATCTACTATCACCATGGCGAACTGCCATTCCTCCCATTCCATTGGTGATTCAGCCCAGGAAAATGGCTTATCTACTGTGGAGATCAGGTGGACCCACCAGCTGAAACAACTGCTACAAGATCTCAACACGCTTCCCGTCAAACCACCTTCGATCTACCTTGATGCATCAGGTGTTAGCCAAGATCAGCTGCTCAACTTACAGTTTCTAGTGCCGCCAAAGAAAACACTATACGTGATCGACATGGGTTGTCTTGGTGCCACGGTTCTGTCCACTGTCAGTGACAATGGCAAATCTCTCCGCCTAATACTTGAGTCAAAGGCTATCCCCAAAATAGGGTTTGACATCCGTGGCATGTCCAGACTCTTGTTTATGCAGCAGAATGTGTCACTTGGTAACATGTATGATCTTCAACTTATGGAGCTAGCGAGCAGAGACGACAGGCAGTCCAAAAAGTTTCTCGCTGGGCTCAGGAAATGTGTTAAACAGGACATTTCAGACTCCAATATCGTTAAACGTCGCTAGCTGCAGCCAAATGACTCGACTGACATGTACCTATCCAACTCTCGAGGTCGCGTGCCCCGGCAATCTCGGAGACATGTCGAGCTATTTCCTGCCTTATGGACGGTTTACAGGCGCAAGCTGGGTGTTCCTAGTGAGCTTGTCTGGCTTCGCTTCGCACATGCGGAGTCCCAGGAGAGAGTGCAAGATTCTAAAAAGGGCCCGGAAATACAAGGCAGACGGACATTAGGTCCTAAGAGTTGGTGGGATCACGGACAGAGAGAGGCTGCTATTGACGATTGGAATGATGAACTTATTATGGAAATTAGAGTTGGACATTGGAAGCTTAATGATGACGCTGAGTGGGTTCCCACACACAAAGAGAAAAACGGAAGTATCGACCAGTGTTGAGATAGATTTTCAAGGACAACAGAACCTTTGCATTATCTTAAATACTGGGTTAGGCGTAGCATGGGAAAGTCCAGCACGACAGAAGATCCTTCGTTAATCCGGGAATTCTAATTGTGAACGTCTGCAACATACCACCACGCCAAAATCACTTATGGGAATTGTGTTATAACTGCGCTGTGAACTGTTTAAACCGTTTGCTATTTTAACTTTGTTTTCGTTTGTAAGATTGCGATACTGCTGTTGGCAGGCAGATCATAGAATAAGTAAAACGCAGAGTTTGCGTAGCTTCCTCCTATACTAGCAAATACTGAGTTTCATTGAGTCACATCAGTCGTTTTAGAGCTTAGTTCTTGGAGATGAGATCCTCTTAGCCATTACTATTTGTACCGATATAACTCGTGAAACGGAGGTTCTTATTAGTTCGTCTTAGAGGGTATACGAGGGATCGCTACATTCAGAATCCATATTTCCCAGGAGAATACAGTACAGGCAAAGTCCAATCTTCTTGTTAAAACTGTCTAGTTTCCAGCCCTGATCTTCTCTGTACGCTGGTGGTTCATGCTTGTATGCATACTGGCACTGAGTACTTCGCTCCTCGGGAATCGAATCTGGCATCGTCTCCGCTTTGTCTAGTACCCTAGAGATGGAGATGCATACGCATACTTGCTTGTCTACCCACAACTGTGGCAACACGAACTAGTCGCACCTCCTACTATGAGAATCTGTAATACCTCCAATCTTGCGAATCCTCTCTACTTTTCTAGCAGGCCTGTTAAGTCGTTAGCCAGTTATATTGCAAAGCAAGGATAGAGGTACCTACGAAACACCTTCCATGGCATAATATATTGACATTCATCAGTATAGATAGTCACATAAGGACCATCGTAGGTAAGCACCAATGCTCCAGTGATCCCTCTAAATGCTTACGCATTACGGAACAGACATGCCGCGGCAGTTGGACATACTAGACTATTAGGTTCATCTCTAGATGCTCGAAGCTAGGTTTCACTCGCAAACTTCAGGGCGTTCACACAATCATACTTATCTGCAGCGACAGCAACTACAAGCACGTCGCCAGTGGGGAAAGTCCGAGATGCTTCCTTATTCTGATAATGAATGATTAAACAAAAGATTTTCAGTGCAGCAGCATTATCATCAGGGAGCGATAACTGAAATGATCCATCCCGATCACGCATATTAAGGCCCTCTTTACAATCTGGCCCCAACATGACGGAGAAGGCTTTCGAGAAGAACATTAAGAGCGTGGAACGGACACGGAGTTTTGTCTCTTTTGGACCGACCATTAGAACAAGATCGCCATCTGGAACAATTTCGATAATTGTGTTCGGCTTGGTGTCTACAAGACGGAGCTATTTACGAGTAAGGCTATATATAAATTGCCATGCCTCTTTAATGGAAAAGGACCCTGAGCGCAAGAAAATCTACACTGGGGTAGATGGGCTGTTTATCTTGACCCCTCAGCTCCCCCACTCTCGATTCTTGGCGTCCAGACATGTTACCATTAACGCCTCATAATCGAGCTTGTCTCTAAGTCCTGCATATCCTACTACCCCGCTCTACTCGGCGGTAAACTATCGACGGAACGGACATCTTCCGAGCTTCATACAGTATAAACCAGTGATGACTGCAGCGGTCCGGACAACTGCAACCTATTGCTTGTTATCTGTGAAGGGTGGAAACATGCAGCCACTTTCCTTTTCACTCATGTCGACAGGGGTCATGCAGCCAACATTTATATTCCAATCTGATATCACAGCAAGTCTGTTCTACTCTCAAGAGGAAGGGATGGAAGTAATATGGAAAACACATCTAACTTACGCAAGAAATTGCAATTATATAGATCAGGATTAGCTATTCTTCGTAAGCATAACCGAGTTTATTTCCTCTCGAAATTTCAAGTACGTCTCACTGCGCCTCGCTTCGTAATTCTTCTTATCTGCTATCTTCTAAAACAATATGCTTCCGCTCGTCCGATAAGGCTGACACGCCGCTTTGAGTGTCGATTAGTCTTTCCGTATTCGAGCCAATAATAACTTGTAGGTAGAAGGCCTTATTATGGATATCGCTTATTCTGAGTCATTAGCTACCCCAATTAGAGAGCCTCCCAATCGTTTTATTCTGTATCGCATCACCGGCATGCTCTGCCGTCCGAGCTTGGTTTGTTGGTTCTCCTGGAGTCATGCGGTGATCTCTTAATAATCGAGGAAGCAGAACTTACCCCAAACCTAATTAGCCCCTTAGTGCTAAAGATGAAGCAGGATGACAATTTCCTGAAATGGGCAAGCCGTGGCATAAAACACCCATTACTATCGTTTTTGTATTTGTCTCTGTATTAACTTTACGATTTTTGATTGGGGGAAAAGTGATCCCTACGGGCGATAAACTCTAAAAACATCGGTTTGGTAGACTGTAAAGAGAATACAGGAATAGGGTAGACTAGCATTCTTTACTATAGCAGATAGCTATATATGCCTTATAGTCAATAAAAAGTTGAAGATTTATTAAGAGTTCCATAGCCGTATTTTATAGCACCACGATGAGTTAAATAGCAGAAGCGGCAAGCTTGACGCGCTTAAAGTGAATATGAAGACTTGGGAACGAAAGACTACCTTGGTTTATTGATTTCTTGCTATTAAACCCCTAATAAGGGCAGAAGCGACAATGGCGTTTGAAAACCAACCGGCGTGCACGGATAAAAAAGATGTAATTTCATGAAAGTAATAACGATGAGGGTTAGCGCACGGACGGAAAGTGTGTAATTTAGTAAATTACAAGCAGTCCTTTGTACAGTAGGGGATTCGGCATGATGGAAGTGCTGAGTTATATCGCCTAGTAGGACTTCATCTAAACAACTGGGCTGGTAATCAAGCCCATGTCAATGTAATAGTCTAGCTCTCTCGACTACTATCTAGATATCAAATTATATAATGTCTAAGCAAATGTGACTTTAATGGAGTAATAATCAGATACTACCAGCATGCCACCGTAATGTGTGGCTCTCCGTGCGTCCTTAAAGAGTTACATAGGATACTGAATCTTGGTTGTGGTCTTGGAATTCTAAGTGCAGATTCCCTCATGGAAAAAGATTGTGAAACTTAACACAGCGCAGGACAGTTACTGTAATAATGTCTTCGCTGTCGCCCTTTTGATATAATTAACTAAAGACCCTGAAGTAGTTCCTTTATCCTTAAGGTCATACCATCGACATGCCGCTCTGCAAATTGCACCAAATTGCCTTTCATTCTCTCACAGTAAGTTTCCATTGGCTCTGCCTTCTCGAAGAGCTGCACATAGATATTCCTCAGCTCCATAGTCATTCTCGTGTCTAAATTTTCAGAAAATCCATAGTCTCGAGCCGCCCAAGCTATGTCCGGTACAGCAGACTCTACAGAAACATCCTTTAGCGCAAGGAAGTGACGCAACTTCCAAATGGACGGACGAGGTGTCTCTGCCTCGATGAATCTGCGCAAACGATTAAGAATACTGTATTCAGTGGGTTCATAAGTGTGTTGGGTTGTGAACTCTGGCCAACATTTGTTGAATATGGTCATAAGCTTTCCTTTGTCCCACGCCCTCCAGAATTCGTCGAAGGTACAGGCAGGTTCTCTTTTCTTTACAATCCTCGCTAAAGTTGAGGATTTGAGACTCTCTGCGTATTCCAGTTGTGATGTCGATCCGAATAGCATCGTGTTATACATAGTGCCTAGTAAGCTTTCCTCGTGCCGGTCTCGGCACACAACGAAGCCAAAGTCAAACCAATAACAGTCGCCTCTGTTCATCGGGGGCGGGTACTGACCTCCTATGGTCATGGAGTAGAATGCAAAGCAATGCATCTTCGAAAAAGGAGTCAAGTCTGTGAAGTCCTTGTTTTGGTCCTCAGGGGCTAGATACTTCCTGGCTTTGGCCTGCATGTTTCGTACCTGCGTCATAGGACTTGGTGCTCGGGGAATTGACTCATGAGCAGCTGATAGCTCGAAGCGTTTGCGGTGTCTGAGGAACCACGGGAAGTAGCTTCCCGCGCTACTCTTCGGTAACTCCTCGAATTTCTCAGCTATCTTTGCGACCAGGTATGTGTTTCCGCCTGGCTCCAATCGCCACTGGTGAAGTGTTTCACGGGTGATATGGTCAGGATGGTAGAGTAAAAGCCCGGCGAAAAGCCCAGACAGATGCGACTCTTCATGAGTGTTGTGGCATCGTTCGAACCAGTAGTCCTCTCGTACCTGGGGGTCTGTAGGTATCGTATCCCCAAGGACGTCCTCAAAGAGGTAGTCTGCTGACGTGACTTGTCGCATGTTGCATTTGAGGAGGTGCGATAACGGCATTTTGCGTTCGCAGTTCTCACTGCAAAACAAACCTTCTCGGCAGTGAGAGCATCGTCGAGTTGTTTCTACTTCGTAGCACATAGTACAAAAGTTCATAGTGCTTCTTAGGAGCGTTGGATTCCGGACTTCAACTCTCGAGACTTCCCCGTCTTCGACAAAATTCAACAGGCTAATCAAAATCCTTCTTAGCATATAGCCGCAAATGCCGAGGAGAGCAATGAGAATGTATTGAAAAACAGACCTCTTTTGGTTAGATCGCCTATGAAGATTTTGAGCACGTTGGCGACGGAGGTACTCGGATATGGCATAATCTTGTTGGTGGCCTCCTTGACTCGTCTCCAGCATGGAAATTAAACTGCCGCCAATTGTGGATTCCTTGACCTCTGGTCTTCGCTGAGCCGGTAGCATTGTACTGCGAATCAGCTTCTTTCGCATCCACGATATAACTCCTATCACAGCCCCGTACAGTGCCTGCTGTTCGTCCTTCCCCAGGCTGTCTCCAGGGGGAAGAGTCCAGCTGTGATTATACAGCTTGCCATGACAGCCACGTGTTTTCAACCCTTGGAAACAGTCCAGAAACTTGGAACATAGTAGACAGGTATACCTGCTACAACCAATATAGTCAAACCTTTTTCCATTGGCAATGTCATTGGGATGGCTAAGGGTAAAAGCTATGAGCTGGATTTCAGCATGTACTTCCCAAGACGGCGACTTGAGTCGAGAAAAGTCGGTGATGAGTTTGTTCTTGGTCCATTTGATCTTTGAGCTTGATGGTTTCATCAGTTTCTCGATCGCTGTATCGCTTACTTGAATGTTGAGTGCGTCAAATGTTTTGGCTAGACTCCATTCTTGGCTAGAGGGTTTCTTTCCGAGCTTTGGTTTAATCACGGGAATAAGAGACAGGCCGTCAAAACCGGAAATTTGCCTTGCAGCTGCAACAAGGTCATGAAATGACATCTGGAGACGGCCCAAGAAGCCGATTACCCCGTGGAGTTTTTCACCTTGTCGACCGAGAGCCTGAAATCTCTCGGCTGGAAAGGTTCGATAGAGAGCATAACTGAGGGCCACAAGACTGTCGTGCCGTTCCAAGCCCGAGTCACCATTGCCAAAAAGTAACTGAGCCAATAGCTTCAAGCAATCCTCGAAGTCAAGCATAGTTCCGTCGATATCTAGAATAATACTATTGCCAGTTAACTCTGAAGACGAGCGCTGCGGAAGGAGGTGCTGGAAGTTTTTCATGTTTTGCCGCAAATCGACGATGGTGGCGTTCAGTCTTGTGGACTGGTGACCAAGTAATAAATTCCAGAGTGCATCCGTGTGCTTCTCAGTCTCATCGTCTGCCAAATCTGACATTAGCGATATCATATGAACACATTGTCTGCCTAAATCGAACCTGGGGCAGTAGCGATACCCTTCAGCGATTCACACAAGCTGTCTAAGAACCTAGACAATGCATCCCCTCCAGCGAATCCTGAATTTATCGCTACAAAAACCTTGACCTTATCGGGCCAGTAGAACATATAGCTAGCAACAACATGGCGACCTCCTTTCGTTGAAGAAACTGTCTCGGACAACCTATCGAGGAACTTGCGACGCAAATGGTCTGTATCAAGATTGCCAAGTGGAACATTCTTTGAAGAGCTGCTGTCGTTACTGGCTTCGTCGGGGGATATCTCATCTTCAAGTTCTTGATATAAGGCTTTGTCTTCGAATTGGCGACCACTGCGGAGGAAAAGTAGCTTGGCATATGCGTGCAGCTCTTTTACTGTGGACTCGACCGAGATGCATTCTGTATCTGTATCCATAACGATAATAAAGGAAACCAGGACACTGCGACTGTCGCCCAAACCAAAAAGGGATCAGGCAATATAGGGCAGAAGTTAGTCGCTAATAAATCGTTATCGACCATGCACCCCCTCGATCGCAGGCGCTTTCTCGCGGTTGAATGGACACCTCTCGCCCAATGATATTGTTGTGATGCTGGGACGGCGGGACGATATCACAATCGTTCTAACCAATCAGGCGTTACCGTTGTGCCTCAACTTTAGAAGGGATCCCTGAGTGCAAGAGGATCTTCTACACCGGGGCGGGCCGATCTAGACTAAAAGAATCTAATATCGGAGGGGGTGGCTGCTCACCCTTGACTCTTGGCGTCCGGTCAGGTCATGACCGATATCTCCTCATAGTCGATCTTGTTGTCTCTCTTAGTCCTGCATGTCTTATTACCCCGCTCTACTCGGCGTTCAATCATCGACGGAATAGACATCTTGTGAGCCTCGTACAGCATAAACCAGTGATGCTGCAGCGGTCCGGATAACCGCGACCTATTGTTTGTTATCTGTGAAGGGTGAAAATATGCAGCTTTTGCCCTTTTCACCATATTTAGTAAGCATAACAGATAGTCTAGTTTTTCTTTTTTTCGTTTCCTTTTTTTTGTAGTATATTAGGTGCACCTCACAGCACCTTGCTTGTCGTCTCTTCTCGTATGTTATCTTTTGCAAAATGGCATCTTTCTATTCGTCCAAATGAGGTTGACATGCCGCTTCCAGTGTTGGTTAATCCTTCTTTACTTGAGCCAACAAGAACCTGCGGGTAGAAGGCCTTAATATGGATATCGGGAATTCTGAATTATTTACCACACCAATTAGAGATTATCTGAATAATTTTAATTTCGTCGACTTATCGGCAGGCCCTACTGTCCGGAGTTTGGTCTGTTTACTGCCATGGAGCCGTACGGTGATTTCCCAATAACCAAAGAAGCAAGACTTCCCCTTGTAGACGCTATTAGCACCTAATTTCTACGGACGAATACCCATAGCGCCCGAATTTCCTCAGGCTGCAATCCTTTCTCTGTAGACACTGGTACGGACATCTGGCGACCCGAATGATGAGTGGTATCCACGAACCATCGAATCGTGTATAAGGACCAGATACGCGGGGTAATTGGTACAGTAGGCTTCCGGTTAATAGTTCTGCCATTACAGCGGGGTATTACCACATGACGCATAAAAGATTTTTGGATACCACCGCCATCCTCACTCTGTGCTGACCCGTCTTTCAACTGTTATCGCGTTATGGACGCCGCTAAGCCCCAATACCAACACTTCGTTCCGCAATTTATTTTGAAAAACTTTGATCATCCATTTGTGTGTCCCTGTACCCCCAAGAATAGTTCAAAATGCAAGAGGCGCCACCATGAAAAAGGCAAACATCCAGGCGATCCCGTGGTAAATTGCTTGCAGCTGTTGCCAGATGGATTCAAGATTGAGGAGCATTCTATCCGACGTGTTTGTGGTCTCAAGGATATGTACACCGACCGATCATCAACAGCAGAAGTTCCTCACCAGCTAGAGATGAAATTCAGCCGGCTCGAATGTAGCACCAGTCCTATAATTCGCAAGATTGTCATGGCACATGAGCATGGCCAGAAGGATATTAAACTGACCAGGACGCAACGCACCATCCTACGAAAGTTTCTTTTTCTACTGAGTATCCGTGGCTCTGGATTCTTTAGAAGATACAACTGCGAAACCATCGAGGACTACAACCATGAAGAAGACCAGGCTCTGCTCAGGGACTTTATGGAAAGCCATGCAATCGAACGACCGATAGATGTCTGGCTACATGGCTTGGATGCCATTATTGACCTCGACATGGACGTGGAGGATCAGTGGGCAAAAAAAATTTCTTCAACCGTATACTTCGCTATCGCTGATCGTTTCGTGGAACATATAACGAGCTATTGGATGGCCGTATGCGCTCCTGCAAATGTGGACGAGGAATTCGTATTGACTGACACTGGCTACAACGTCCACGAAGGACCAACTGTCGACTTTGAAGACAAAAATACTGGAGAACACGTTCGTCTGGGTCCCGCCTTTCACTATTTCGCGCCTATCGCTCCCAGATTGATGATTATCCTCCGTAGTCAGCATCTTCCTGAGCCGCTCGATGACAGCGATCCGGATAACAAGGAATATCGGGAACAACGGCGAAAGTTTCTTATAGACCTTGTGTACGGCCCGGAAACGAAATCTATGATAGAAGATCTCCCAGTTCACAAAGCCTTAAACAGCTATTCCAAAGTGATTGATGGGAGACCGACACCACTACCGGAATGGGATAGACAGTATCGCAAGAACGACCGTTTTACATTCCCAATCTTTCGGATTTCTCCGGATTATACCCGCAAGATGAATGGTTTGCTCCTTGACCATGCGTTTCACGGCTTGACTGTCATTTTCAATCGACAGGATGTGTTTCTTGATCTTGTGGAATGGTATTTGACTGAGCCCTGTGAAGTGGGCAAGAATTTGAGTGGCGAGCACCGTGAAACTAAGAGAAGATACATTGAACAACTAACCACTTTTATGGTGGCTCAGGGTCGAGAGGTCTCACCAGAGGTCAGGTACTGGCCAACACGAGAAGACCTTGATATAGCGCGCTTCAGAGAAAACAACATTTCCGCTATGCGATGGGTTCAAAGCTTCGCTGAAGACAGAAGCAACGAGCCAAAGCAAGCAGGAACGCAAATGGAGCAAGAACCGGTGCATGAAGCAGACTCAGAGTTTGAGGAAAATCCCAGAAACAGATCAGAAACGACTCCTAAAGATGCAGAAGAGCCAGAGCGATTGCCCGACGAGCTAACAAGCTTTGGTTCCTATTTGAGGCTTCAAATATACTTGCATGAGGATCCTCTAGTTGGCGAAATCTACAAACACGTTATGGAACGAATAGAAGCCTCGCAATCCAATCCAAATGCGTCACCGGATGCTTCGTCTGGAGAGCTAGAACACTCACTTGCGATGCTCCGTATCTGGGTTATCAATGCACAACTGGATCGACGAGGTGATATCGAGACCGACGATAGGCTTGTAAAACTCCTACAAAGGTTTCAAGAGCAAGAACCCAACTTTGTGTTTTGGCACTTTCTCAAACGAATTCGACATGCTTTGAAGAGACAGGAGCAAGCTAGCATTCTGACCAATGATACTTCGATTGTGGACGAAAAAGATTTAGAGGGTCCTGAAGATGATATCGCGGATGGTAAGTTATAACTCTATGTTCTGAAATGCTCCTGATGAACTAAGAACGTTTTTTGTATCAGGATCTATACCCATCCCTCATATAACAAACTTCGCAAGGTGGAAAGCTATGATTCGGGATATCAGTAAATCACAGAAGCTTGAGCGCGAGTTGAGTCCACTGGAGCTTACTTCCTTGATTGGGAGCCCTAAGAAGCCTGCAGAGGGCAATGACACGACACATATGTCCTTGGAGAAGGTCAGTAGTCCGACAGTTACTGCCTGTGAAGGGGATCAGACAGAAGTCGAAGAGAATCAAAGACGAGTGGCTGAAATTAATGGCCGGAGAATAGCCATTGTGGTGTTATTGGTTTTTATACTCGGCATTTGGGGGCTGATACGTATCTTGCAAGATATTGAGTGGTTAGTGGAATGCTTGGTAGATATGTTGATAAGTATAATCCGTTTTTTGTTTTATTATTTAAGGGACCAGTTAGGGTAGTTAAAATATAAAGAAACTGCCTCTGAGAGTAAGGCCTAGGGCTGAACTGCTCCTCCTACTAGATACTTACTATGCGTAAAGTAGGTAAGCTATAGCCTTTATATCTATCTATTGTGTAAGTAAGGATATTTATAAATATCTAGAGGTTTATATTGACTGTTTAAGCTAGTCTACATAAGTTCGTTGGGTTATAAGAAATAGCATGTCTGCAGTCTTCATTATCAAAGAGGCATATTTTATTTTACTTTAGAAGTTAAAAAAGAGGTCTACAACCATTATATAGTTTGTTGAATTATCTAACAAGCAAACATTCGATTTGAAGTAACCTTTGACTCAACAAGTCGTTCGTCAAAGTATTCCACAAAGTTGTATTATAATCTTTTAAGAGCTTTCCTTATCAACTTGCAGTCAGTGAAGTAAGTGAAAGCGATGCGAATGTAGCCATTGCTACAGCTAAAGCCGCGTTACCATTTAGGTCGGTTTTATCAGCCAAAGAATGTAGATAATACTTTAATAGGCCTGCCTCTTTGATTTTAGAGGTATATTATGAACTGGCATATCTTGAAGCTATTTCCATGAGAAGACCCGTAAAAGAATAATTTGATCCCTTTGCTACAGCTGACACTTTTAACTACTATGCTGAGGCTAGCATGATCTCTCCCACACTTGATACCATTTCATGATTGGATCATCAGCGTAGTCCTATGTTTGTAGAAGTTCGAAGTCGACAGGAATTGAGATTTCCCAGACGAGTAGAAAGGTCGTTGTATCTTGGGAAGGACGGTCCTCCTGTTTGATTCTATACAGCTCAAGCCAGGCCCAACGCCGTAATCTTTTGACCACAAAGTCATACCATCTAGTATCAGTGTTGATGTAATCGTCACGTAAAACGGAAGACGTGAGTTTGTTTGTTCGGATTTGTAATGAGGCTGATTTTGGTGCGGAGTTCGCTAGAGCCGTGTGTCCCCACGGAGGATTCTTATTCTCCGAGATCTCAAACTGAGTCCCATGATTGTGAAAACAGAAACCGCGAATCAACAAAACTTGTTTTTCATTCTCTAGTTCAGCTAAGCCAACTGGATTGCATACAGAAAAGAGAGTTATTCGGTGTCAAGGCGAGCTACCGTACAAGTACCAAAAACGCCGGGCCGTCAAGTTCCCAGTCTCGCGTTGGCGCTACAACTGGCGTTGGAGGTGGCACTTGCGACGAGCTGAAATCTCTTTCTAAGGACTCTTTGATCGCCCTGGTTCGCCAACAGCGAGCATATATCTAGCGCTTGGAAGGATTGCCCCCGGTTTTGACCACGAAGCCAAGCACGGCACCATCATTCAGTGATCCAAAAGGATATTTCAAGATATTTGGGCTTGATCCCAGAACCCTGGAGAATATTGATGAGATCTTGAACCCCTATTATCGCGCCTTAGCATTAAAATGGCACCCGGACAAAAATGGCGATGACCCTGAAAAAACTGAGAAGTTTAAGAAGCCACAGACCGCATACGAGATACTTTCAGATCCTGAACAACGCAATCGTTACTTAGCTTCTGGACGCTTTCAAAGTAGATGAAGTTGAAAAACGATGTTGTGTCAAGTTAATCTCCGTCGACTACCGGACAACGCAACTTGACCGGCGAAGGTCGTATCTAAGAAACATCACCAGGGCTTGGTGATTCTGTTGAAGATCTCGGCTTTCAGCTTCAGTCCTCTTTTGACTAGGGGTGATTTGTATTTCGGCTATTGATCTTTCTGTCGTCTCTCCTATGCCAATGAGGTTGAGCTGGTAATATTGCGGGTGTGAGTTTCTCACGAGCCACGTAAATGACCAAGTACCTTGCCTATGCAATCTTGAATTTTATCTGCGAAAGCTCGATGGGCCTGCTCACCTGGACAGATCCAGTGTACTCATATGGCCCCTTACTTGAGCAGTCAATCAATAACAGCGCCGCATATCAGGCAATAGGCCTTCTCCATCCAGGTTTTCTCGCCACCGGTTACGTTTTCGCGCAAGTCACGAATCTCCCACGCTGTAGGGCCTTCTTGCATCTTGAGATTGGCTTCAAAGAGTCTTGCGTATGGCTTGAAACTCCCCATCTTCTTCTTGCGGTCGTTCTTGGCTGGTCGCTTGGCTGGCGTGGCAATGATAGATTTCGATGGCGTTGGTCTAGGCGTTGAGTTCCTGGTTACTAGAGGTGTTTCTGGAACAATCTCATTTACGTGTATATTACCTCGACTCTTTTCAGAGTGGACATCAATCGTGTAGATGGCCTCTTTCTCCTCGGCGCCAGTCGGTGGTAGATGACAGGTTACGTTTTTGGCTTCTTCCTCATCTGAAACCGCTCCATAGGTTCGATGAGGCTTGTCGGTACCTAGTCGTGCATAAACTTGCATGAGAATATCATAAGTCAAGCATTCGTGATGCATCCACTGCCCACACTCTGAGCTCGAGCATCCTATGAGCATCTTATCGGGGTTCGCGGGAGTTTCATATTTGCATATGATGTCAACGGACTGTACAAGGGTTAGTGAGTGCGAAGGTAAGGGGAGCCATTGCATAATATACCGAAAGTTATGGTTTGCGGCAGTCATATGCTTGACGCCAATAAAGCGCGGCTTCGATTTCTTCGTCATCTAACTCAATCCATTGCTTAACAACCACGGGTAATGTTACACTAACGACGTTGATAATATCCACTGAAGTAGTTGGTTAGTTATGCCGCAAGACGATACTCCTAAGCATTCTAGAACGTACTATGGTTGGAAGCGATCAGCTCATTAGTACCATAATATGACTGGCGGCCCCAAGCTCTCATCTTATAATAGATGGTGCCAGAGGGCACTTCGTCGGGCCAGTACATCCAGTAAACGCGTGCATAAACATTGTGCTCATCGGAAGCACGGATCTCGAGGATGCGCGCGACCCACTCACCATTGGACTTTTTGTAGCCACTTTCTCCATCATTTGTGGCCTTTCGATGGTTGACGGTTGACTCGTTGGCGACATAGACGAAGTCCTCTCTGTAGTACTCGATGCTATTAACTGCCAGGAATTACCCATAAGCGCGTCATACTTTGGAAGACGCCGGAGTTCATCGAATACTTATGGATGAAACTGTTGTAGCGCGTCATATCTTGCCATCGCTTTGCAGGTTCGACTGTGTAGTACACGTCCAGACTGTCGTGAGCTTTGAAGCTGCCTGTAGGAGAGAAGGGAGAGATTTGAATCTGAATTTTTTTATCGCCATCTTGGTCGTTGTGTTTCCGCTTCTTGTTGTTACGACGTGCCTCATCTGCGCGCGATGGGCCCGGCGCGTAAGTGATTGTGAAAGGACACCCTGCGTGCTTCTTCTCCTGGACGGACTGCGATCGCTTTCGATTGCTCATTGTCGCGTTTTGATGCGGTCGGGTTCCGCCCGCGACCAGAGTCGGGACAAAGAGAGGTTTTTAGAGGCAAACAACGAGTCGCACAGTGGAAGGGTGACGAATAAGAAGAAGAAGAAGGACAGACAATGAAAAGATGCAGAGACGATTGTTTGTGTCTAACACGGTAAATTTGTGGTGTCGCGTTCTGAGCTGCGCCCGGACCCGATTGTATTTGAGTAACAAGCTGCTGGCCCCATAATATCGTGCTCGAACGCATTCTTACGTCATCAGATCACAGTTTTCTATTGGCCGAATAAGGCCCTTCAGTGGGGTTTTCTCATGTTAGATTGACGGCGGAATGAGCCCCATTGTTCTCTTCGTCACAGTAGCATTATTGTTTTTAGAAAGGAAGGGGAATGGGACTAACCCCTCCTCCTAACAGATTTATCAAAGAATCGAGTCGACAGTCAATAACATCTGCCACGAGCACAAATTCCCTCATATGACTTGTTGGAAATGTATATGCTCTGGATTAAGCTCCTTGTTTGTTCTTGGTCTTATTTATACACATTTTCATACTGAAGTTCGACCAGTTATAAGGATTGCACGTCCCATTCGGCGACATCGTCGCCGAACAGCTTGCTCGACGCACTATTGAGGCGACGATGCTTCTGGGCCCCATTGGTGTTCTTGAGATAAGGAAGGAGTCATGTCAGCAGATGATGCTCGTAGTCTCGGCGGACGATGGTGTTTGGGAGGCGTTTAATGAATACAGATCCATGCATGCTTGACCAAACTATTTGAGTCTCTTTTCAGGAGGTATCTATCACCGTTTCTTCACTTATCTGTACTCTATATCTCCATGTTAGATATCATTAACGATGACGTTGGGATTATACATGTTTTTCGTCACCTGTTCCTAACCCTAAAACTACCAGGTGGTAATGTCATAGGTGCCTCGGGTATCATCTCCCTAACCAATTTTGCCTTACAATCTTTGCAGTATATTATCGTTGAGTTCAGCGGAAAAGGCACGGCGACCGCCCAATGGGCCATTCATATATGCCATCAAACCCTGTGTGGTTGATTTGTGCTGATGGGCTTTTATGGCTGCAGCCGGTCAAGCAAGCTATTTGGGAGTTGCCACAGGGTTGGTTTTGAAACTGAAAATGGCCATGGAACACCTCTTTGTTTAAAACAGCAAGAATGGAGATTGAAAATGGCAAGTCAGGCGGAACTTACTGTTATAAACCAACCGATCAGCTGTGACAGGGATGCGTGATATACACGGACCATTAAATGGCGTATCAGGACCTGATACGCGGGGTAATTGGTACAGTAAAAAGTGCACGGGGACCACCAAAACATCGTCCCTTTTTCAGTGAAAGAGGAGCTAGCAGGGATATGAGCCAATGAGAGGTGGTGAATTTCCTCTTTGACTGAAAATGGGACGGACCATAAGGATGTAGTTAGTCAGCCTCTTGAAGTCATGTCTGAGTTCCAGATTTACTCCAGATCCTACTAGAGCTAGAGCTGTACCACAATACAGCTTTCTTCATCTTCTACAGCCGAGTACAAGGCTTGTTTATCGATATCCTACTGGGCTATTTCCTAATGCTTACCCATACTTCTTCTGCTTATAAATAGCCGCCCGTTCTCAGTCTCTCGAGCTACTTTTTCTTCAATGCAATCAGTCTCTACTTTACTACAGTCTAAATAAGCCATTATCTCTTCTTTAGTCTATTCTCTTAGGCCCATTAAGGTGGCGCAGCACCTCCGCATCTACTTATAATTAAGACACCAGCTATAGCTTGCTTTTAGATTTCCTAAAGGCAGGCCTATTGCTCTTCTATACTGGCGGTTACCTAGTAAGGTTCTCGGTGGCTGGGCCTTATATTAATCATCTCTTGACGGGACGTATTACTAGTGGATTACTTATAGATTATCGTACCTCACATGCGTAGTTGAATCTGGAACTGGATCTTGCAAGGGTAAGGGTGATGATACCGACGATCCGATAGCGGAGAGAACTATGCCAAATATGGAAATAGGGACGGGACCCGTCTAATTTTAGAATATAAGTCTATTACGCCCGGTAGGCCAATGCCTAATGGGCTCTGAAGCTAAAGGTATATATACTTCGCTAGGTATTGCCTTGCTCTCGCCAAGCCCATATGATTCTCGCTTTGTTCCTTCTAGTCTAGTTATTGCTCTTCTCCTTAGCCCTCCTAGATGTTAGTAGTAGCAAGTTAACTTGAAGCCTATTTCCTCTAAGTGTTTAGTTTCCTATCTTCGGCGGCTGAAGCGATGCCTGTTGTTGACTATTTGAGGACGTCGGGGGTTATCGGTTAGTGTTGATAAAATATTACTATTTTAGGGCGTTCCTATTATCTCTGTTCTAGGCGACCTGTGGCGATTGCGAACCTGACTGTAGCTCGTATCGTATCTATGTTCGGTGTCCATTTCTGACCGTCTGATACTGCCTTACCTCCCAGTGGAAAGGAGAGGTTGCCGCGTTTTTTATTCGTACACTAAAACATCTCTTTGCGTTATATTGTCTATTTCACGCATCGAAAGAGGAAATGCTCTACCGTTTCTTTTGCACGCTTACATAGGTACTTATCCGACGGTGCTGCCCTGATCTGATATAGGTAACTATTTAACCGTGCCATTCCGGTTCTAAGTTATGCCAGCACGCTAGCCTCTTTCCATAATAATTAATCGTATAGCAGGCGGGTATGTTTACCAGGCAGAGCTAAGTCAACCTTTCTAGAATGCTTGCCAACTCCATCTGGTAGCTTCCTCTCCTTTCATAGATCTGCCCTAGTTCAATTGAGAATTGTAGTCTTCGCTTTAGTCATTCCTCTCTTTGGCGTTATGTACGGCTCCGTTACATAACGGGCTAATATCTTGGCTATCTTCTGAATTTTGAGCTCACTGTCGGGTGGTAGCCAGATGAGGTTGACTCTATTTCCGTCTCTTCCAAGCTTCTCTATGGCATCATATATCTCTCGTATATGCCCTTGGCCTGATTGCTGGCGAGGATTGCCTATGGCCTATGCAGCCGATTTGTTACTTATCATGATCACAATGACTCGATACTTCATATCCGGCAGGTAGTTGAGACCATAAGCTATCGCTGCTAGTTCGGCTGTATAGGGGTTATGTTCTTCCCTCATACCCAGGGTGACCGAAAAGGTTTCGCTGATCTTGCCGGCTCTTGCCACGAATATGGGGATTCTGATAGTTCCTCCCATACCGACCAGATCATTCCGCGCGGAGCTGCTTGTCGCTATCCTGACCGCCCATCCTGCTTTGGCTAGCTCTTTGATCTTATCCTCTTCTTCCTCTCCTTAACTGTTCAGTATGACTTATAGGCGTGCCTCCCATGGCGCGAGGGTGAATGGTTAAGTGACTTCCATGGTATCCTTTGGTAGCTCTCTGCATACATCCGCAATACGCCTAAGAGGAGATATAAAGCGTCTGAACGCTTTGATTCCTCGTAAGAGATTCCTGACCGGGTTGGTTCGCGGCAGCATGTGTATGTCTACCCATAGCTTGCTTGCTCGTCTCCAGAACCGTTCGTGGATGGTCGCTATATACGCTTCAGCCTCAGCTACTCCTATGGCCACGCTTGTAAAGGACCCTATGATTGCCTGTGCTCCTATTCTCTATACTCACTGGATGGCATACGCCGGTACTGTTTTACACGCATGCATCCAGACGTTAGAGGCATAGTCCACCACAGGCACTACCATAGCTGTAAAAAGCTACCTCATTATCGAGGGAGCCATTCCCTTAAGTCACTTTAGTTCCATTATAGCTCCTAAACCCTTCATTACTGCCCTTGCAATGTGCTGCTTATATTAAAGCCGCGAATCCATAATGACACCCAAGATCTTGACCTGATCTTTCGGAAAGACTCTCTCACCCTTGATAGTAAATGGTTCTGCGTCTACCCTTCCTGTATACCTAGTAAAATGTATAATCGCCGTCTTTTCTACCTCAAACGTCGCACCGCTCCGTCTCTCCCAGTCAAGAGCTTTATCAATTATTGCTTGTATTCCTCTTCGGTTACTCTGGGCTGTCAGTCCCGACACCCACGCGGTGTAGTCATCGACAAAGGCAATAGCCCCGCCATTCCTATCAATTTGGGTCTGCACTAGATCTACATTAAAGAATAAAAACAGTATCGGCGATAGGGGCGATCCTTGTGGAAGTCCTGCTTGTGGCAGAAGTCTGCTCTCGGAACTTTGCCCATTAATCACAATAGTTACAGTTCACTCGGAGCAAAAAGCATCAATCCATCGCAAGAGACCCTCGGGGATCCCTCTCGCTTTCATCCACTGCAGCAACCTCTCTTTACACACGCCATTATATACGCCCTTAACATCAAAACTAATAAGGCTCAGGACATGGCGTAAGCGCCATGCTAAGAAGATATACTCTTGCAGGAGTATAAGTGCTTGCTCTGCTAATCGTTACTTCCGCGCACCGAAATGATTAGTCGGAAGAAGTCCGTAAGTCTCTACCGCGTGAGAGATTCTCTCGGCAACTACCGACTCCAGCACCTTGCTAAGCATAGCGAGAAGCGAGATTGGTCTCCACGCTTTCGCGACCGTATAATCATCTTTACCTAGCTTCTTAAGCGGGATGATTCGAGCATATCTCCACTGTTTCGGTATTACGCCTTCGTCCAGTAATACTTGGAAGATGGCAAGGACGTCATGTTTCACCGACGGCCAGACTTACTTCCAGATAATCGCTGGCAGTCCATCTTCTCCTGGCGCCTTCCATAACTTTATTGCCTAGAGTTAACATTCCACTTCCTCTAGAGTCAGGTTTAGTATCATTACTGGGGCTCTTTGTTGCCGTGGTTCTTTATCTTTGATATTGTCTGGTAATGGCGGGAAGAACTTCGCCAGCAGTTCTTTGGCTTGCTCTTTATGGCTAGTTGTTGCTGTTCTATCTGCCTTGACGAGCTAGGGTACCTTTCTAAAAGCTACCTTATCCCCAGACTTCATGTACTTGGCTGCTTTCCAGATGTTATCATTGTCCGCTAGAAACTCCTTCTAGTGAGTGTTCTTCCGTTGCCGTACGGCATCGTGATATTGCTTCGCCGTAGCCTTTGTCGTGTTTTCTAGTTCTTTAGTATTCTGTCCCGCCCGCCTTGCGGTTCGAGCTTAATTCCTCCAGTATGTATATACATGCCTTAGCTATGTGAGGTCATGAGTCCACCACCGTTTTGCATATAGTAACGGTTTAGCTTTAGGCGTCAATGCCTGGACCGCCTCCAAGACGGCCGACATCAACCTATCCGTTTTCTACTGCACTGTATTCCCTAGCGGTCTGCTTCTTAGCGTGTCTGTAATCCTGCTATTAATCTCCTTCCAGGGTGTATTCTTAAATAGCAGTCTTTCTTCCTGTTTTAGCGCCGGGGCCAAAATGTTAAACACCATCTCTATTGTGTGATGATTTAATCCGTGCTCTATGCTATATACCGCGTATTTAATGTTTGTATCTGCAAACTCTTCGGAAGCCAGAACCAAGTCGATGGTCGTTTTATAGTCTCCGCTTTGCTATGTCTTTATGCCCCGGTAAAGGAGGCTCCTAAGTATGAAATCGTTTATTAAGTCGATAATTAGATCTGCCTCGCCCTGTCTCTTCACTGCTATATCGTCTCCGCCCCATATCTGGTCGTGGCGGTTGAAGTCGCCAGTAATTACCACATCCACCGCTCTCCCTGATCTCCGTCTCGCCTCCGTGATGGCCCTACCAAGCTTGATGTATGTGTCCTGTAGAGCTTGGGTATCTCCGCCTGGTACGTATACAGACGCCGTGAAGACCAGACGATCTGGCAGCCGAATAACCATTGCTGTCACGTCTGGAGAGTCTACCGGCACCTACTCCGCCTCCACCTCCTTCTTCACCCAAAGCATACTCCGAATCACCTATTTACCTTCCCTCTCTGTCGTAGGTACCATCTTGACCCATTTGTGGTGCCCCATGGGTGTTGTTAATAGCCTACCCTGGATCCTCCGCGCTTGGGGTTCTTGGATGGCTAATACAGTTACATCCTGAATGTCCTTATCGTTCATCAAACTATCGTATACCGGCCCTTGCTTTCTGACATTCAGTTAAAACAGTCGGAATATGCTATTCATGCTATGATAGATAGAGCTTCTGACAGTTTCTACTGTATGACTCGTAGGGGCCGCCACATGGGATACATTTCGGGATCATTCCTGTACATGCACTGTGGTGGTGGCCTTCTTGCGTGTATCTGCCATAGACTTGTGGTCTGTCGCATTGGTAGGCTTTGTGGTTCGTGATCTGTTGGCAGTTGTAATATTGCTTGGGGCGGTCACGACGCTCAAACACCTTCATAGTACCGGATTCCCCTCCAGCCACGAAGAACCCTTTGTTGATGAACCGCCTAGTTTCTGACCGTTTTTTAATATATATAACCATCGAGCCGTATGCCTTGGGGACGTCTCTCTTGCTGAGCCATGCTATCTTTGCCACCTCGGTGTTATTTTCTCGGCTGAGTATTTCGGTGATCTCGGCTTGAACTTCGTTCTTCTCGTTAAGCACCGCAATATGACTGACATTATTCACCCTGATAGGGTATAGATCGTCTCGTAGGATGCGGGCTCCTGGGGCCAGTTTTGTTTCCGCTACGCGTTTCATAATCTTATGCTCGCTCTCGTCTCTGCAGGCGACCCTGACGCGGTGGGGATTCTTTGGGTCCTTAGTTACCGCTTGGCATCGCTATGTGGGATTATCCAGTTCGGAGTGGACTTCGTTCTTTACTGTCGCTCGGATTGTCCCGGCTGAGAGCCTAGCCTTATCTTCTCCTAGTCTTGAAACGTCAATCGTGCAGTAGAACACGTCTGTGGGGTTTGGAGGAGTGGCTAAGGTCCTTGAAATGTTGTGGGGTAAAGACGGCGTTAGTCGTGTGACGTCAGCATATGACCGGTGAGGTCCATCCGTTGTATTTGTAGCGATAGTTTTGAGCTGCTCGCGGGCATGCTGTAGTTCCTCGGTTATCCGTTCCTCTATCTTGACCATCTGCTTGCCTATCTCGTGCATTGTCTCTTCCTGCTTTGCAACAGCTTCCTGCAGTTCCTTGGTTATTTCCATCTGTTCCTTTAGCGCTTCCTGCAGCCTCTTGGTCTCCCTGCGCGACTCTGCCAGGAGATCCAGCGCCTTCTGCAGCATTGCCCTTCCATCGCTACTGCCGCTGCCGCTACTCTTTCGGCCATCGGTCGGTCGGTCGATCTGTTCTTCGGCCGGTACGTTTCGCGTCGTATGTCGAGTGTTTCGTCGCGTTTCTATGGCAGTGTCTTCTAATTGTCGCGCAGTGTCTCGGACCTTGCTCGTTGGCTTTACCACCCGACTCGGGCGCTTTGGCGTCGAAAAAGGGGCGTCCTGCTCCACCACGATCTCGGCCCCTATTGGATCCGCCATGACGGTAGGCTAACCAATCCCCGCACACACTCTTTGGTCGAACCAACGACAGCTGTTTTCTGATTCCCTTGGGTGCGGTTAAAATTGCAGTGAATTTTTTTTTGAATGAAGAATAAGTGGGGGCAAAATGATCTTGCCCAAGTCTAGAAAACCCTCAATACGTGCACGGGCCAATTTCTGTATAATTCGGCACATTACATTCAGCCCTTGCTTATTACAGTAGTAGTAGTAAGGACTAGTCCTCCCTAGAAACAATCATGAAGCATTTTAGTTCACGTAAGACTCTTGGAAGCAAGTATGCCGCAAATGGGAATTATGTGGAACGTATCTGCCCATAGCTATTTTAAGATCGCCAATGGAATGAGAACCACGATGATAAGAACCAGGAACTGCTGCATGGGACTGGAACAATTGCTTTAAGCGATAAGATGTTTAGTTGTGATTTACCCCCCTCAATATTATCCGGTAGTGCTGTACGTGACCAGTATTTGACGTCACTTCTTTCGACCTTCTTGAATCGATGTAGAGCCAACAGCAATTGGTAGTTGGCATATATAAAGCGAGAACTCTCCCAGCCATCTCCCAGTTTTATGTAAAGCGCCTCCTACCTCAGCAAGCAGAACAAGAGCGCTTTACATACTTGGTATCAGAGATAAACACAATTATTTCCACAATGTCAGACCAAACCCCAATTCAGTACACAGTCGACCCCTCAACCAACCCATCCACATGGCCCGGTTCCGATCCAACTGGCTTCATCAACGTCTGGAAAGTCGACGTCATTTACATCAATATCAACGGCGACTCTAATTTTCGCATCGTTCGCACTGGTACAAACGAGCATGTTCATCAGGCGGTAATTCAGGTCACCAAGCACATCGCCCGAGGTCTTTATAACATTGTGAGCATGAACGTCAGTGATTATTCATGTGTGGTGGTCATGTCAACGGAGAAGTCTAGAGATGAGCTTATGTTCAAAAATGGGTTTCCTTGGGATAGGCATAATGATCCTCAGCCGGAGGTTGTGTTGAAGTAAGTGGGAATTAGAAGTGGGTGATGGGTCTGTGTGTTATGCAGTTGGTTGCTGTGCCTTGACTCGGACAGTACGATGTTTGGTATAGCGTGGTTTTATTTGTCGACGACCCACAGATATAGAAAAAAAAGGATGCTTAAAATGGAAGATCTGGGTCGTCTGAGGAACTTTTGTTATCTTGTGAGTTTGGAATGGTGTGATGACAAGAACCGACACAATAAATAACCGCGAAGTCGCATGTAGCAGGTCAAGGCGTAGTTATGCTCAATGCCGATGATAAATAAACTCGTCAACATTCAGGCAGCTTTTCCCACTGACAATTGCTTCCCACCAAAGAAGGTCAGCATGCAGAATAATCTGGATCCGGTTATTAAATAGGTAAGGTCCTGCCTATATCTTATATAGACTTAAGCTAATATATTCTAGGGCTTGAGTAAGCATCTTAGTCTTATTAGAGTTAAGAAAGAACTGCCTAGAAGTCTTTAATTAACTAGAGGTTTATATTAATAGTAGTTTCGAAAGAGGCTCCAATATCTTCAAGGCTATTGCTCTTAGAGCAACAGCAGTTGGAATTGGCCGCCCGTTTCTGCACTCCCTCATCCACGGCCAGGATGGTGCTGAACATCTGTGCCACAGTAAGTCATCTTCTTTTCTCTAAGTTGAGAGAGATCCGCCAACCAAGAGCAGTACTGAAAGATGAGCTTGAGACTTCAATGAGGCTTTGTGGCATCACATCATTGAGTGAAGCCAAGCCAAGCTTGGTAAATACACTAGATGTGGACTATATGATTGTAAGTAATGGTAAGGGACGGCTGTTATCCAAGCTATAGAAGTAGTTTGATGTAGATAGAGCACGTATAAATAGCTTTAGACACACGCAAACTCGCTAGAAGACAATTAAATGATGTTACTAGGTTATCTCTCTGCCCTTGGTACAAGCTAGTAACTGCTACTGAAGAGAAGATAGGAGATCAGTGAAACACACACTGTCCCTCCTGTAGAATCTATGGTAACTAACTGGCTAGACTCCCGAACCCCTCACTCTTCTCAGAAAGCACCGGACATTGACCCTTCCTAACCCTCAGCTTCAGCTTTAGCCTCAGCCTCAGCTTTAGCTTTACAAGGGGTGCATTCTCCCGCGCAGAAGCAATCAAAATAGACATCGTCATGCTCCTGGCTTCCAAGTGGGCATCGGGTCTTGTTGACGTTCAAACGACCCGCGCTGCTACACCAGGCTTGGCACCGGGAGGCTACTCCCCAAGTTCCGGTGTCGCACTGCACAGAGAAAAAGGTTTGCTCTATCTTAACGATGTCATCATCTTTGCCATCGTCAGTCGGGGTGGTGGGCAAGCCAACGACCACGTTGCCCAAGATGCTTCCCAAGATGGCAAACGTGAGGAATGTTTTCGCAGGGCTTTGGTTTCCGAACATGTTAAAGAGAATTGATCCTGGCGATTTAATGATTAGTTGGGTGGTGCCGTCTGAGTTTGGCTTGTGGTGTCTTACAGGGATCGATGAGGCTTGTGATGCGTGAAGATGAGTTGGATTGAGAGGCTTGTGTTCTTCTCACGGGGGCTGTCACCCCTTTATATACTTGGACTCGGTCATTCAGGGCTGGACACATTCCATTCTGTCGAATGTTCTCTTAGTCGCTTCACGGAAGGCTACTTGCTGTGCCACCTATGCGTGGTCCGACACCGCGCTCTGTTCTCGTTGATCTCGGCCATGAAGGACTGCGGTGATGGCTGTCTACTCCGTAACCTTGAGGACGTTGGTTGTTGTTAGTTGTTGGTTGTTGGTTGTTGGTTCCACGCAGAGCTACGTGCATGAAGGAATCTTTAGGCTGAAAAAAGAGCAAAGTTCTATCGCTTGGGCATTGATAACGGTGAAGATGGAATTGGTTAGTGCGAATATGTTGGTTGTTGGTTCTACGTAGAGCTACTACGTGCAGGCTGAAAAAGAGCAAAGTTCCATCGCTTGGACATTAATAACGGTAAAGATAGGGTTAGTCAGTGCGAATATGTTGATGCATGTTACAATTGGCAGACTTGATCGACAGACTTTCGGCAGGCTGAAACTGAAGAAGATGTTAGCTGTTAAATATCTCTTATGTGCTTGCTCTGTCTTGACAGTCGATGATAGTGCCAACTACATTTTATCAGTCCAAGATAGTTCTCGTCGAGGTTTTATCTAACCACGTTATGAGTTCCAAAGTATAACTCTTTCTACCTGCTTTTGGAAAAAGTAATAAAAGATTAATGGATAAGCCTTATCTAATATATCGTCGAGATGGTATCTCTTTATGTTATACGACGATAGTTGAGTTAAGTTGCCTTTGCATTAACTGCTGATTACTGCCCGTTAGGCCCTGTTCTTCTCGATCCGTAGACTCCAACAACCGGCGGGGCACCTGTACCAAAATTGAAACTATTCCTTAATCAGCAGAGTTTTGGCGATCAATTAACCGGATGAGAGATTTTCGACCCAGTAAGAAGTTACGCAAGCTCATACGATGTACCCCCTTTGCCGTAAACTAAAAATGGAAAGGTTACCAAGAATATAACTAAAACTTCTGCCATTTCTATACAAAAAAGCCGGATATTGTGTACTATGTCCTACAGAGGTATCCGGCTTCTGTTCAATACGGAAGGACGACCATTCGGATCGAGAAGAAAAGGCCCCAATGGCAGATGTATTTGAATGGTAGCGGAACTTTTAATCAGGCAGGACTAGGGTGACGATGCCCAAAAAGGAAGGTAGTATAGTCACGTCAGGTCATTTAGATGATAGCAGAACTTTTGATTAGGCATGGCTAAAGTGATAATGCCGAATAATGAAGGTATTCAAGTCACAGCGGCAAGTCAGAATGAATCCAAGACCATTAATGATTATACGCTGTTTCGAAGCGCTCTTATATTATGCACGACTTTGCGAATTTGAGCGGACGTCTTAATGCCAACCTAACTCGATCGTAGTAGGCAGCTAAGAACATAGGGCTATGCGGAACGCTGGGGAGATAGCCCCGGTGATTAACCGAGCGCCGGCGTCGGCATTGCCGTATATAGATTATGAGCTCTGGTCCGAAGGATCCGACTCGCATAATCGCAAACCATACCACCCCTGCATTATGTCACAAGCGAAGAGCGTAACCGCAGGGAGGTAACCCTTTTCATCTAATTGCATCGAAAATCTAGCTGTGGCGTCTATAGCAGCAGACAGCTGCAGCATGTGAAGAGCGAGCTGTTCCTAGTCTGCCGCGGGTTGCTGCTGGTTTGGATCCTTGGGGGGAGAGCCCAGACACGATCACCCGCCATGTAACGGTGAAAACAACAGACCACCTCCTGAATCGTTCGATTTGGAGACTCTCTGTTGGATGCGCCCTATGGACCCGCATATCGAATTGGCCAGCGAAACGCCTAACGGTCTTGAGGGCATCTTAACGTGGTTATAAGAGGTGAGCCATAGATAATCTTAAATTGTCAGAGAAGGCACCCTGTGGCAGAGGCTTGGAGATTTTCTCCCGAGACCTCCGAGAGAATCAGCCAATCAGTGGGCGCCATCTCCTCAGATAAAACAAGGGGGATCACAGCTAGCCTCAAGATAGAAGTTACACACATCATCAGATCAATACACACGCTTCCTATCGCACATAAATATAAAAGGACATTATAATTTTTAGCAAATATACAGTATTGAGCACTTGCACCTTCCTCTCCTTCAATAACCCTTGTTGATTAAAAAAAAAGTCCTACCTGCCGCCATAAGTACTTGCGCACACTGTGTACCCTTTTGCACATGACTAACAGCCCGCAAGCTAGCGTACTTACCTGACAGAATTCAGCGACAGTACTTACGACTCGCACTGTCAGGTTGTCTCCACTTCCTCCAGGCAGCAGCGGTACTTCTAAGTACTTCATTCGCTCAGCCAGAAATTGTCTACGCACCCATAAGGCGGCCAAATTTCGACAACACGTCTGCTTATGAGGTAAAGCTATGTACCCCAATAACCCCACCCTTAGACTTTACAAAGAGCAATGTTGTTTTGGAGCGGAAGGTGCAAGTGCTCAATACTGTAAAAAAACTTATCCCTTTGGGTGGCATAAGCCTCCAACAGGTCACTCGCCCCACTTTGCTTACTAACCCCGCAGGTACCTGCAGGGTACGTAAAGTTCCCGTCAGACAGCTTCTTCATTTAACACCACCAAAATCATCAAAATTATCATACAAATTGACCCTAACGAGTCTCAAATAAAACGATAAGCCCTTAAAAGATATAAGATTATATAGATGATTACAGCTTTGATACCCCGCCTTTAAGGGCACCTAATGACCCCACCGGCGTGCCTAATTTTCCGCCTGAAGAGGGCCGCGGTGATGATTTTCAACCTTTCAATCTAGAATATCGTGATTTTAAGATCAACCCTCTACCTAAGGAACCACTTGAATTATTCCAGCTTTTCGTACCTATTTCCCTTATACAGTTATGGATTGAATACACCGAAAGCTGGGTCTATCACCTTATCGAAAACGACATTATTGACAACTGGAATACCCCTCTTTCCAAACAGTCCCGCATTCTCAAGTGGGAAGGCATCTCCACTGTAATGGCTTATGTATGGCTTGGGGTCCTTATTTACCTAGGAATTCATAGGGAAAGATCGATAAAGGACTATTAGAAGGCCCCTAGCCTAGGAGATCAGCGCCCTCTTCACTCAATCATTAAGTTCATGCCCTTACGCAAGTATCAGCTGATTATGAGGTATTTCTGCACTTTTGACTACATCAAGCTCGATGTAAGCGATCAGGGCGATCTTCCAAAGACCTTCCAAGCGGCTGAAGAGTGGTCTAATTATATATAAAGGGTGTCTATTGAGCTCTATCTTCCAGGGACTAATCTGACTGTAGATGAGTGTATGATCCCGTTTACAGGCAGATCAAAAGAGACAACGGTCGTCAAGGGAAAGCCCACGCCGGTAGGCTTTAAAGTCTGGGTTATTGCGCAATAGGGCTACTTTCTGCAGTGGCTTTGGCATGTGAAGGCATTACTATATAAGGCTATAATAGTCGAGCTACTTACACCACAACGGCGCGGCAAGAAGGGAAAGCTGCTGACCGAGATCCCTCTCAGCAATATATAGAGCGTCGTAGTTCACCTACTTAAAAGGCTGTCAACATAGATATATTACGTCTTCATAGATAACCTCTTCTCGTCACCGCAGCTCTTCTGCCTTCTTCGGCAGCTTGGATATGGGGCTACAGGCACGGCATGCCCTAACTGCGGCATCGCCACCGAGATAAAGCATATAAAAGAGACCGGGAAGCTTCCTGACGGCATGCCTTTGGTATATAACGAGGTATATTTGATCCCGATGAAGGATAAATAGGTATGGATAACTTTACCTATATTTCCCTTACTAATTTGTCTCTTTCCATTCCCCCTAGGTCCTTTAAATCGCTTGGAAAGATAGCTCTGTGGTGCTCTTCCTTTCAACTGTGCACAGCGGAGGCCCTCATGAGCGCATACCAAAAGAGAGGAAATTGCCCGCCAAAAGAGGCACGAAGGCAGAGGCATAACGCCTACAGTAGGTCTTTAATGGAGATCAGTCTAAGATAATCCCTATTCCTACTGTTGCCGCTTAGTATAACGATAAAATGAATCACGTGGATCGCGGCGATTAGATAAGGTCCTATATAATGTATGAGCATCAATTCCGGCGCGGTCCTTGGCAGGCGCTGCTTTGGTCTTTCCTCCTTGAAGTCGCACTTGCGAATAGCTTCATTTTACAGAAGAAGACCTGGAAGCCTTATTGGAAGCCCTATATGTTAAACCGTGAATTGTGGTCAAATTGACGTGTGTCTTGATTGATTGATCTATCTGGCCTGGTTCCCCTCATTTAGGTGTTTTACTCTACGCTATTCCTATTTGGGACTCTTCTAGTCAGGTGACTTTCCTTTCCTTGATCCGAGGTTCAATTGGTCAAAACGCCCTTCATGTCATTACATGAAAGCTCCGGTTCAACACGAATCGTTTACCCCATGTTGGTCTGTGCAGCAGGTTGGTCCCTATCCTAGCTGCGCGGCAGATTCGCTAGAGAATCCATTTGAACTCCCTCACTGAACAAAACGGCGCTAATGAACAAGCATAGCGAATCTATTTAGCCCAAACGGATTCGGGTTACCTCTAAACTTTATCGAGTAAAATGCATTTTAACTATATACATTAATTCATTATATTAAGGTTACTTCATATTTCAACTGACAGCCTAAGAAAATTATAATTGCGGCATTACAGCCGGCTTAAAGTCCAATTATATTGACAGTTGAAGTTAACAGAGACCAGGGTTAAGCGGCGGCCAATACATGGGCACCTAGATGCCCAAATAAAATAGCGCACCAGGTGCCCAAATTATGTCAGCAATCATCGCCCTGATTGGCCAGCGACGGGTCTGAGGTTGTAATGCTGTTTTCAATATTTTTAAAGCACAAGCCAACTAGTTAAGTTTATACTTATATAGCGTAATATAATATGCAACCCTTGGCAATATAATAATATTATAAAGGGGTCTATATTGGCAATACCATATTGTTTATATTATTAGCAACACTGGTCTCCAAGACAGTGTTGAACGAAGTGGTCCCAGAGTTTTCCCACCACAAGTTAATTATTTAGCTGGACAGTGACAACTTGGTGCCAATGAGAAAGTTAGCCCACTGAGCCACTTCTTAAGCACAATGACTTGGTTGTGGCACGACCATACGGGCACTTTATATAACCCAGTCCCAGGCCTGACGACCAGCTTTTAGCTGGATATTAATGCGGCTAAACCTCCTCTAAAGCACTATATCCCTTAAGGCGATAACCCTTCTCGTGCCTCTATGCTGCAGCCTAGCATGGATGATCATCTGATTTACCCCGCATCAGCCATGCCCAGATTTTCTGACCTGTCTGCCAATTCTCTCGAATTTCATTATCAAGATGAGGCTCTTAAATATTCATAACTGGACTCTGAAAGAATTTATATCTGATAACGAAGTGCCGCCCTATGCTATATTATCGCACACTTGGGACGAAAATGAGGTCAATTTCCAGCAGTGGGAGAGTATGGCCACCTCAAGTATCATGGTCGCAGACATCAACAAGATGGAAGGTTACCAGAAAATCAAGAAGTTCGGCCAGGAAGCAGCTAACAATGGGTTCGACTGGGTGTGGGTCGACACGTATGCTCATCCGTACTCCTTAGTCCAAGTCATTAACTAAACCGTCATTCAAGGTGCTGTATCGATAAAAAGAGTAGCGCTGAGCTGAGTGAGGCTATTAACGCAATGTTCCGGTGGTACAGGAACGCTCAAGTATGTTATGTTTACTTGCAAGATGTTCTCTGGTCTACAGATGAAAGAACCATTGGCGAACGATTACTCCCCTCCCGCTGGTTTACCCGAGGATGGACGCTACAGGAGCTAGTCGCCCCTCTTAAAGTCGACTTTTACTCCACTGACTGGAAAAAGATCGGGACTAAAGACGATCTTTGTGGCCTACTTTCGTCTGTCACTGGAATAGATGAGCATATTCTTAAAGGTGGAGATTTGGACAGTGTCAGCGTGGCAAGGAGGATGTCTTGGGCTTCTGGCCGGAACACTTCCCGCATAGAAGACACTGCCTACTGCTTATTAGGTATCTTCGACGTTAATATTCCTCTTATATACGGGGAAGGCCGGAAAGCTTTTCAAAGGCTTCAGGTAGCTATCATGAACACCACACACGACCAATCCTTATTTGCATGGGGTAAGCTCGTTACATGCCCCGCTGAACTTGTCGATAAAAGTCAGCAACTGGGCACAAAGCCTATCCCATGGAAGGCCCCTCATGACAGGCAACCACTCCTGGGGCTCTTTGCTGATTCTCCAGCCGATTTCAAGGAATCCGCTGACATATGGCCGGTGGACCATGGGTATGCACACCATCATGGCCGACGAAACCCACCAGCTATGGTTAATAAAGGTGTCCTCATCAACCTTGTAATCTATAAGGAGTTTGCCTCTGTTGCATACTGGGACGATCCAGCCATTACTCAACCTCACAACCTCGAGCTTGCTGTTCTGCTCTGTCGTTTCCGAAGTAAAGGAAGCAAGCTTATCGGGCTGGTGTTATACTCTTGGGGAGACGACTATTACTCGCGCACGAACGAAGTTGTGCTTGTGGATTTGTTTGTGAGCCATATGCGTTTCAAAGCTTGGACACGTCAACGCCACCTTCTACCCTTCAGACCGTTTCAACTTTGCAATGGTGACATTCTGTTCCGACGCTGGATGTCCCCAATCAACACAAGTTGGGTAGAAAGGCCGAACACAGCCAGCGGTCCGGCGTGGCGTCAAAGATGTGGCGACAGGGTTCTCCGCATTGAGAGAGATGCCGATGGTGACGAAGAAGAATCTTTCATGTTCAAGATAAGCAAGACTGAAGGGTTTGCCGTTACTTTCAAGAGGACTACTAAATCCTTTGACCCTATAGGGCCACTTTTAATTGGTGTTTCTCCTTTTACATCTGGGGAGCAAATGCTATTATGCATAAGGCTAAGGGTAATATCCTAGTCGACCGGGTAGCGAAACATGGTAAGCCATTCGATAATCCAGCATACAGCCATATCATGGAGCAGCCAATTGCAACTTGGGACATAACGATTGAAGACCTCCCCAGTATGTACGTCAAGGTTGAAAGAATGCCGCTGGATGGTGGAAAGGGTGGAGTGGTTGATGTGGTAGATTTTATAATTCAAGCGGATGGGCCGTTAGCGAAATAGATAGTGGTTATTGTATCTGGATTTTGTGCATTTTAGAGTTTGAACTATGCATTTACAATTTCTTTACTAACTTTCGTATCCCTATCACCTATTGTAATGGTGAATAGACCTATTCACCTTTTATTTGTATAACACTTTAGTGTGGCGCTATTAGCTCACCCTATCACCTATTGTAATGGTAAATAGACTTATTCACCTACTCTTCTATTCTAGATCGTTGCCTGCCCCTATTTGTCGGTTACCCCCTGTAAATTGCCTTATACTCTAACGCCCGTTTTATCTCCGGCGGAAGATCTAAATTCCAGTCTCCTCTATTCTCCTGCTTGCTTACCGCTTTAGAAACAGTGCTAGGGTTATATCATTTACGCAATCGTATCTGGAACGCGACTGATCGTATATTTATGCTTTTACTCCTACTTATGGATTACAATCACTTATCTTTTTTTAACTTTAGTCTCCTTATAAGATTTAATTATTTAATATAATTGTTATAACGTGGTTGATAAGCATGCGGGTCACTACACTGTATAACTAATAATAGCCTACCCTATACTCTATTACCACTTCAAATAAAATAGCTAAAAATCTAGAAAAAATATTTCTATAAATAGTATATAGATTACTAACATGATTCCTTTTTTTAGATTTTTAGAAAATTCCCCCTCTATAGAAAAGCTTAATACACAGTGTAAATAAACTTCTTTTAATAACTCTACATTCTATGGGTTCATTCACTTTCGCTGAAAGAGGAGACCCTTGTCGGGTGGTGGAGGTACCCCGCAAGGTGAGATCTGCGTAGTCAGCGACTTGGGGAATCGATATCTCTTTGAGCGGCACAAGACTGCCACCAGGTCACGACAGGGGCCAAGAGCCAATCAAAATGATCGTGACGTTCGGTACTTTTATCTACACCTAAATTGGCGTATGATAGAAGTACCAACAGTCCGCATTGTTACATAAAGCTACATCACATACCTTACAGCCGTACCTAGTCTGTGGAGCTCGCGCATTTCCTGATACAGGCTGCAAATACCCTTCTTGTTGCTTCCTCTTTTTGAAGGGTCGAGGCTGCCCTTGTCGGAGGCCTTTGCAAGCAAGGCAAGGGGAAGACCTTTTTCTACCTCTGTAGACATGATTGATATCTCTTTGTATGTGATTTTGCCGTGCTTTTGTATCCTCGTTGTCTTCTTCCTTCCCCGTACGACCTCTCTTTCTTATGTGACCTTCAGCAGCATACTTATTGAAAATGGCGTTATAGATATATTCCTTCCAATCCTTTAACGTTGTGTAAGGCTTCTAACGGGGCTGTGTCGTTTTGAGCTATAAAATGAAGCTATTCGTAAGTATGACTTCAAGAAGGAAAGACCAAAGCAATGCCTGCCAAGGCCCCCGGCGAAATCGGTGCTCGTATGTTGTGTATAACCGTATCTAATCGCCGCGGTCTACGTGATTCATTTCATCGTTATACTGAGCGGCAACAGTAGGGATAGGGATTATCTTGAAGCTTTCTCTATTGAAGACCTGCTGTAGGCGTTATGTCTTTGCCTTTGTGCCTCTTTTGGTGGGCATTTTCCTCTTTTTTGGTATACGCTCGTGAGAAGCTCCGCTATGCACAGTTAAAAGGAAGAGCACGATGCCGCTATCCTTCCAAGCAATTTGGATGACCTAGGGAGAAAGGAAAAGGATAAATTAGTAAGGGAAATATAGGTAAAGCTGTCTATACCTGTTTATCTTGTGTCGGGATTATATATACCTCGTTATACTCTAAAGCTGTGCTATTAGGAGCCTTTCCAGTCTCTTTTATAAGCTTCATCTTGGTGTTGATGCCACAGTTAGGGCGTGCCGTGCCTGTAGCCCTGATACCAAGCTGCCGAAGAAGGCGGAAGAGGTGTGGTGATGAGAAGAGATTATCTGTAAAGACATGATATGTCTGAGCAGGCAGCATTTTCAGTAGGTGAACTACGACGCTCTTTGTATTGCTTAGAGAAATCTCGGTCTGTAGCTTGCCTTTCTTGCCATACGGCTTTGGTGAAGGCAGCTCGACGATAATAGCCTTGTATGGTGATGCCTTTACGTGCCAAAGCCACTGTAGAAAGAAGCCCTGTTGTGCCACAGCCTAAATTTTGAAGCCTACCGGCGTAGGTTTATTCTTGACGACTGTTGTCTTTTTTGTTCTGCCTGTAAAAGGGATCATATACTTATCTATAGTGAGGTTAGTCCCTGGATAATAGAGCTCAGAAGATACCTTTTGTATGTGATGAGATTACTTTTCGGCCGCTTGGAAGGTCTTTGGCAGGTCTCTCTCGTTCCTTATATCGAGCTTGTTGTGGTTAAAAGTACGGAAATACCTTGTGATTAGCTCGAACTTCCTCAGCGGCATGAACTTAGTGATTGGGTGAAGAGGGCGCTGATCTCCTAGGCTCGGGGCTTTCCAATGGTCTTTTATTGCATTTTCCCTATGAATTCCTAGGTAAATAATGACTCCAAGCCATACATATGCTGTTGCAGTAGAGAGGCCTTCCCACTTAAGGATATGCGAATGTTCTGAAAGAGGGGTATTCTAGTTATTAATAACGGCATTTTCAAGCAAGTGAGCGACCCAACTATTGGTGTATTCGATCCATGACTGTATAAGGGAAATAGGTATAAAAAGCTGGAATAATTCAAGTGGTTCCTGGGGTAGGGGGTTGATGTTGAAATTACGATATTGTAGGTTGAAAGGTTGAAAATGATGACCGCGGCCCTCTTCGGGCGGAAAATCAGGCACGCCGGTGGGGTCATTAGCTGCCCTTGAAGGCCGGGGGTTAAAGCTGTTATCATCTATGTAATCTTGTATTTTTGGAGAGCTCATTGTTTTCTTTGCGACACTGAAGGGTCAGTCAATTTGTATAGGGATTTTAATGAATTTGGTGGTGTTTTTTGAAGCTGTTGTCTGACAGGGAACTTTTCGTACCCCGCAGGTACTAGCCTAGTGAGTAAGTAAAGTGGGGCCCGTGACCTGATGGCAGTCTTGTGCCGCTTAAAGAGATAGTTCGCCTCTAGCTAAGACCCAGGGAGCAAGGGTTCAGGGCCAATCAGCTCGGCTGACCCCTGTAACACCGCTATTTCTTAGAAAGAGCTTCCCTCTGTGGAGCCGGAACAAATGAATGATCCGGCAGTTCTAGGGTAGCCGCTCGCTGTTGTTGAATGGTGCCTGCGAAAACACCGTAAGTTTGTCAGGCAACCAGACAACCTGCAGGACAATCCAAAGCTGCCTGAACAAGCAGAAAATGAAGCAGCTGGTTAATTGAAGGAAATTGCCTATAAATAGAGGATTCCTTCCCATTAGTTATCTTAGATTCATCATCAATTATGTTCCCTGACTTTCTTGCTGATCTTTACCGTGTCTTCTTCCATGACTCACCGCCCTGCCTCTGACCAATAGCTGTGCAAGAAATATCAGATATATCAGATGGATAGACGCCTGTATCTGAGTTGATTGATCTGATTCATATATCTGATTGTTAATCTGATCTGACGGCAGCCCTGCCTGAACCCAGAGGGTTAGTCGGCCAAAATTCAAGAATTGACAAGGAATAGAGGTGAATGCTTGCCGAAACCAGTCATAATACCGCCTTCATCAACGTTGACGGTGTTTTCAGGCTTGATCCAGCCATACTGGCCATCCCGGATATCAAAGTACCAATGAACAGCTTTAGGTGTGAAAGAGTCGAACCTCTTGGCTTCTTGATGTCTACTCATCTTAGTCTTTAGGTCTGCACAACGATTGATAAACTTGTTCACCCAGTTGCGTCCTAAGTCGAGATGTTCGCCCTGCTGTCTCAGCAGGCCCATGACGCAAGCGCGGATTTGACTATGGGACGGAGCATAGCCCAAGGACTCCCGACGGAGAATCCAGAAAGCCAGCCTATCCTCTTTAGCGGCAAGAACATTTCTGAGCAACATGTGCCATATTCAAGCAGCAGCGAGTCGTCGAATCAAGCATAATTATGAGATAGACGTGGTACCTGCATGCATAGCCACTAAAGCAAACTATTGCTTAGCCTTTCGCCACAACTGAGAAGCAGATGATATCACTTTTCATAGGGTATGAAAGCGACGAGATCGGTGCATGGCATGTTGTCCAATCACGGAATTGTAGAGCTGCATAAATGAGGTAACAACGCTAGTACTGTTAGCAATCAAGGGAACTTGCTGAGAGGAACCGGCAACAGAGCGTCTCGAGAGGCTGAGTTGAGCCAGTAATTCGAAAGGATAGGAACGAATAGGTAATTATTAGCTGTCCTATGTTACTCGATTGTGAGGTAGTACGCCTACCCAGCACACCATGTCGACATCAAATCACCGTTGGCCTGCTCCGCGGAGATCGCTAAGTCCTGTGGAGTGATAGCGACGCCGTGGCGGCTCTGGGCTGGGCCAAAAGGGAAAATGAAGCGGGGGTCCGGGGTGTTCATGCCGGGGTCACGGGTGGTTCGAGGGACGCTATTGAATTGGTCGAGAATGAATGTGACATTACATGCCGGCAACTGCCGTAGGACCATGACCCGACTGGGCTTGAAATGGGAAAGCTGATAAAGCTAGGAAAGGCAACATGATCCATTAACCTCTGAAAAGTATTAAGCTTAATCAAGCAAGGAAGTCCCCGCAATGTCGGGGGCTGAAGAATGTGCCAAAAACTGGCAATGAGACAGGGATGCCCTGATGGACACCCTCTTCATTGAGGCCAGCCGAATGATCTCAACTCTTACAGTCCAGCTTCCCAGTCTGATTCCTGATCCGCCGTACTTACTCATCTTATTGGGCCAACCATATGTGGCCGAACAAGCCTCGCCGCATCGAGGCTTTACTTCACTAGAGTATGCAGCCGGAGCCCGTTGGAGTGGTACAAAAAAGAGGACGGGAGACATCCACCGTCAATGCATTCCCCTTCGATCCCCTTTGTTTCTGTCCCCGCTCCTTTTCATCTTAACACGAAGATCAACAAACCACACAATTATTCACAAAGACTATCAAAATGGAGAAGGAGGTTGGTACGTAATATACCCCCGGTGCGGCCCGAGCCCCCTGAATAGCTACGCTAATTAACTCGGAATAGCTGTAACGTCTATGCCTATCAGTCCGACAACCACCTTCCCCCGCTCCCCCACTGCTAATGACTACCCTTATCAAACCTTCATCCAAGCTCAACCAGGACCTTTACCTCGGCAACAATCGTTTCCCGTGCAGTACGCAGGAACCGTCACTCAGCAGCAAGAAATCTTTCCAGGGCATTATGCGACATATCCAGGGCAGCAAGGAGTTGTGGCACCGGGCATGAACCCCGCCCAGGTAACCCAGACACCTCACGCAAACTCACAATACAAGAGCGTAGCTCCGATTGCGGCTCTTGGTCGATCTCCCGCCCCCGTGGACTGCCCTAGCTGTGGGCAGCGGGCCCTGACCGCAACCAGCTTTGCAGTTGGAAACACTACCCAGTAAGCAAATGTCCTAAAAATATGTCGGCTTAGTGCCTGTAGCTAATAGCCATCAGCGGCTGGGCTGCTGCCATTTGTTTTCTGTTCTGCTTGGGCTGTATTCCATATCTCATGAACGACGCCAAGGATGTCGAGCATAAATGCGGACAGGTACTGATCTTTCCCCTTGAACTTGATGTCCATGTTTTATCTAACGTGACCCAGTGCGGCATCACACTCGCTACTTGGCACCGCAGCGGAACCACCGAGATTCGTTACCAAGGGTAGCTTGTCTAAATGTTTGGTGCCATACACTGAGGAAGAATTTTAATAGGAGGGATGGCATCAGGGTAAGCCTTGCCGGATTTTGAGGTGACGGGGATCACAAGTGCTTTGTATCTACGTTGAATGCCTATTTCAACCAGAGGTGAAGTACCTAACTAGATGCTTTTAATTACATTGATATTTCCCAAGCTCGCGACATCTTCCTTGACCTATACCTTCCATTTGCACGAAAACTGAGAGCTTTATTCCGAAGACTTCTCTTAGGGTTAGGATAGGGTTAGTATTAACTATCTAAGCTATTTTGCCCTAGTGTTATTTTCTAGCTAAGTATCTAGCTTATAAAAGTGGATATTTTTCTAAGAATACATATAAGGAAATAAGGAAATAAGGAAATAAGGAAATAAAGAGAGTAACAAAGATAATATAAGTCATCTAATACAATTAATAAACTTAATTCTAAATTCTATGACTAAGAAGGCATCCCGCCAAATAAGCAGTACCCTATTTATTATAATAAACAGCTTAAGAATAGTAAGGATCAAATAACGATATTATAGACTTAATAATAACCAGCTATATTTATAGACTATATATTATTCGATTATAATATTTATGTATTATATATATTCTCTCTAAAGTCTTAACATACTAGTACTCCTCTGCTGACAGTTACCTAGGACACAGTCGTTTACTGCGTCCTATGCCTTCGAGGCGGCGGCTTGTCGATCTAAGTCCACTATAACGGCAACAAATGGCATGAGCCACTCTTGGGATACGACGGCAAGGTGATCCAAGACGGTAGGTAGCATGACAGCCCGCTATGATCTGCCACGCGAGGTTTTAACATAAATACTTATTCCTGAACACAAATAGGAATACCAACGCATATGGAGAAAAGGTCCTTATCCTTACTACTGATAAACCAACTTAACCTATTACTTTAGGCATCGGCGTCGGCGGCAAAATTTAGAAGCACATCGAGCCGGACACCAACGACTCGAGGATCTGGGACCTCAACAGCTCACGCATTATAAACGTGCAGCTTCTAGATACTCGCTCATTCCGCCTCGTTATAGGTCACGCGCCCCCTGAAACGCCCATCACCGCCGACATATACGTCCAGATAGGCCTCAAGTTCTTTAAGCTATGGAATGACAAGTACCGCGCTATCAATAGCGTGTCGGGGGATTGGGGTAATATAGTCGGGGCAGCTGAAGTGGCTAAGAGGAATACCAAAAAGGGAAAGGGCCTGTCCTCTAGCAGTGCTATGACCGGGTCGAAGGAGGAATGGGAGCTGCTGGAGACTGGAGCTTGGGGCCCCATGAAGCGTGGAAGCGCAGTGAGGCAGCGGGCAGCGGCAGACAAGGACTTTGAATATCCTCTCGTTATGTTGAATGTGGACGATACGGTACCCAAATTTAGAAGTGTGGTGGAGGAGGATGACGACTAGAGGGATAAAGAGGACTATTAAACCTCATTAGCACAGGCAGAGCTGCTGCAAGATGTGGGTCTATCATGACTCAGGTGAGTAGTGTGATGGCGAGGAATGGTCTAATAGGACCAGGATCATATTCTGTCATTATCTATTAAAGCGTGTTACATAGCACATTACATGAGGCCCGGGTATGATTATTGAGTCATATAATCGTTCATGGAAGAAGTTTTGTGATACTTAATAATAGGCGGTGTAAAGTATAACTTTAAAATAAATTAAGGCTATATTACAACCAACCCCTAATAACAATCACACTAACAACAGGTGGAAAAGAAGGAAGCGACTACAAGGGAGTATTAAGGTCGTCCAGCAGTTGGAGGAGCTCACGAGGATGTCGCATCGATGAGCATCGTAATGTAAAGGGCGGATAGGGAGACGATGGCCAAGCTGTGCTTGTCAAGAAAGATATCGTGGAGTTACCCGGACCTTGTCTCAAACGGATGGTCCTGAAGGCACAACCCTGGATCCAATCCGGTCTTGGAAATGGAGCCGCCCCTCAGCATACCTCCGTGATTAATCAATCAACCCTGGATAACCTCTGTTAATCTAGGCCAATATTGATAATGGGTGCCAACATAAGATAGCGGTGTAGACTCCACACCTTAATACATAAACACATGCTGCGCAAAGCCTGACACCGTGATGTCACGGGAGCTGTCTTCCAGCGACACCCGCGCACTTTCGCCCACGCGCGAGACCAAGCAGTGTAAATACAGGCCAATATCACCACTGTTACAACCGTTCAACATAAAAATAATAAGCTAGCCCCCACATACAGCCTGGCTTTTATAACCAATACCTAGAGACTGTATAATGTCCCTTTTGACCCACTCCCGGATTATTATTTGGACCGCATGTATCGTGCCAATCAGGGGGTAAACGCCAAATTGTTTGCCAAGCATGCTTGTACTTCAGGCCAGTAATCGGCCTGATTATTTTCCCGAGCAAATAAAATTCAACGATAACTCGTGAACCCCGCATTCACTTCTCATCTTTCTCTACTCTTTACTGGCTTCATTACCTGGCTATGCCGCAGCTTCGTTACAACGTTGCGACAAGTCTTGATGGCTATATAGCCTCACCAGACGGCTCAACAAAATGGATTGTTGAAGATTCTACCATTGACTTCGACGCCCTATATACCGAGTTCGACTTCTTTGTCATGGGGCGCAAAACATACGAGATCATGCAATCTTTTGGGGGACCGGAGAATCCGCTGGCAAAACGGCCCAAAGAGGGCGTTGTCGTTGCAAGTCGGACAATGAAGCAACGAGACTTTCCTGGCATTACAGTCATACAAGAAAATGTCATTGATTACATCCGTTGTCTTAAGTCAGGCGACGGAAGAGACATCTGGCTCATGGGTGGTGGAAAGCTTGCTGCGCAGTGTCTGGAAGCAGATTTGGTTGATACCATTGAAGCAGCTGTTATGCCTGTCGTGCTAGGCGACGGGATCAAGATGATTGAAGATGTCGGCAACAACATACGGCTATGTCTGTTAGAAAGCAAAAGCCTGGAGAGCGGGATTCTCATGACTCGGTATGCAGTTATCGATAGAGAAGGCCAGTGATACGGGGCCAAAAACGCGTAAGATATCACTATTCGAATGAGTCCGTAGTACAACTAAGCTGTTTAAAAAAGCCTATGCCTCAGTAATAGTATGACATACGCGGGCCTTACTGCCGGGGTTGTTGCAGCGCCAATAGAGAATACGATCAGACTAATAGACGTATCAAAGGGTGGGTATATACATCCTGAGAGGTACCCCTCTAGTTGACCTAAGAGGTGCTCTATAAAGTAAATTAAAAAGTAGGTTATTTTAAGGCTAACTAAGAGGTAATAACTAAGCGATTGTGCCAGATAAGCGGGTGTGCCAGTCCTAATTCTTACCTTATACTTGAAATTTTAAAAATTCATTAAAAGTCCAAAATAAGCATAAAATGGCTAAAATCTTAATAACTTATATATAACTCATAAATTAAGCTATATTAGTTTTATTAAAAGTTTAAAAAAAAGCCTAAATGTTAGTATACAAAACAGCTACTTATACTATATGCTTAAGGTTTTATATATGAAACAAAATATTAAAAATTCTAAAGAAAATACATTATAATAAGAAATATTATACTCACTTTAGATGTAATTATTTTGGATTTGTAACTATTTACTTGCAGCTTAAAAGTACTATAGGGCAAGCTATTTTTGGCTATCCAGTATGGTGGCACACTCGCTTATCAAACACGTTAATCTAGTTTACTAATTATAATCTTTTACTACCCAAGTACTATTATGTATTCTCCCTTTAAAACCTGCTTTAAAAGTGTCTGGACTGGACAATTCGAATCTGGTTAGACTTATATCCTTCTGTTTCTTATCTCCTGATACTGAGTCTTCTTACTCCTTCGTTAGTATTCCTATGCTACCCTAAACTCTCTCAATATGCTAAAGGCAGATGGCCGATTTTTGTCATTGTCTATCCCTTTTGGCCTAGCGTTTTGAAGCGATGCGCTAGTCTCTAAATTCATTAGCATTTGCGCGTTTCCGAAAATGGATGGATTTTGGTCGCGAAATTCATGATTGGCTGAATGCAGGCCCCATACGTCCCAAAACAACCATATTTTGACCGCTAAATTTTGATTGGCTGCAATGCTAGGGGTCGACGACAAGGTCAACAATTTGCAAGATAAATATACCAATAACAAGCAAGAATTAGTTGAAGAAATATAAGTAAGATAAGACTGGAGGTCTTATATTATGCTTTAAGCCAGTATTAATCAGTTTTACATCACATCTAATGTCTAGTTTGAGTCGGTCAAAATATGATGTTGAATGACGCCCATGAGCCTGGCCAACTACTGTATGTTCCCTGGCATCATATCCTATATCAAACATATCAAATGTTATTTCAAATCCAGGATTTTGGACTTTTTTGGCAATTTGCTTGATTGTATTTGATTTGCGGGCAGCGCTGTTTCTGAGATACTGTCAATATTGTCAGAATCTTCAGTCATAGACTCTTCGCTATTCTCTGCTCTTTCATTCCAGCTTGCTTCATACTTAGCTATGGCATGCACCCTGGCCGATTTCCAGAAATTTAACGTTGTAGCGCCATGCTGATCCCAGATACAGTGATTCCATATGGCTGCAATCGCCTTAATCTGTGATCTCTTATACCGGATACCAGCACGGCGCCGATAAATATCAGTAGGTAAGCAAAAAGCGTGGAATACCATAGCTATAAAGCGCTTAAGGAGCTGGATATACTTTATTCTACTAGCCGCCTTGCTGACGAAAGTAAAGGGCTTAGCGTAGCATCTATGAGGCCGTACGCTACGTAGCCAACAGAGAAGGTTTCGGCTTGTGGTCCGGGCCGTTTACTTACAGCGATCCATGACCATATCCACAGCTACTAAGATTGCAGCAATCTTCTGCTTATTACCTGCAGAGCTAATTAAGTCTTTAACCAATACAGTATGTATAGTACCACTTCTAGCTCTACTTAATACGGGGCCGCGGACTGATAATAAAGAAGAGGGCATGGTAGTTAGATTTCGTAGTAAGCCGTAGTTGAAGTTCTTGTATGTCTGCTCCCAGTCAGTCCGCTCTAGCCAGGGCCGAAGATCTGTAAATGTTGATGTAGGGATTTTTGCACTGGTGTCCGCCTTATTTGCGATTAAGCCTTGCTGCAGGCGTCGCTCTCGCTTAAATGCGCCTCGGAGGTGACTGTATACATCTTCTCCCCCGATAAGGCATGTCATAATCCCGCGATACTCAACAGTCCAGTATCGTCCTCCCAGAGGTCCTTACAAGCAGTCAGTTATCAATCAGTACTGATTACTGATTGATACTCATACGTTATCAGTATCAGTAAGCCCCTAATCAATCAATCAGTAATCAGTAACGCACGTGACCAGGTTTTTTCGTAGCGTCGATATTTTGTGACATTCTACGTAGTAATTGCCTGCCACAGTGCATCAATTCAGTCCTACGTGGTGCTAAGATGTGTTAGCAGGTACATCCAGATCGCTGCGATCAGTGCGGTAAATCAGGTACTCAGCAACACAACCCATCGCCCGTGTCTGAACCCAGAATTATTTTCTACACATTCGACGGCAACCGAGTCTTTTTTTTACTTTGAATCGATATCTCAAATCGAATATTCGTGACATGAGGGACGATGAAGCGCCTGTTATCTTTCCAGGGAAACCAGCCCAGAGGAGTTAATAAGTACCAGCCCCGCCACAACAAACAGGTTAGATATGCGGTAGCCCTTATCCACGGTATATAGGGTAGGTTGACTCACGAACTGCTACGGCTGGTCTCTACAAAATATCCATCATACAAGTTGGAGGCACAGTAGCTGTACTTTTCCTGGCGAGAACGCCTTGCTGGCATCGGTTCTACCCTGGTTCGAGTCATATTTCCCAGTTGTCGTTTCGCCACCGAGAAGGGTCAATTCTGTTCAGGGCTCAAATCCATGATACTCCACGAGCACTTCCCGTTGATTTAGGATCACTCAGTGACCCGTGCACGAATGCACTGACCTCTTTACGTCACGTCTAAACCCTGAATCCAATCAACTGAGGCCTGAAGTTCAGTGGATTCGAATCCCGATTACGTTATGTCTTGGCATTTACTGATAAGCTAATTAATCAGTATCAGTAGCATAGTAATCAATCAATCAGTTATCAGTAAGGACCTTATCAATCAGTACTGCTTGTTGGGATGTCTGCGTCCTCCAATAGGGTTCTTCGTCCAGGCCTGCAAGTATACGGGTTCATACATAGCCTTTAACTTAACCTGTAATTCCAGTCGCTGCCTCTCATGTTCGGTACCCACATGGCGGCTTATAACCTGACTGCTGATGGTAAGAAGATTGCAGAACTTGCAGCTGAACCCATCGAATAGTGGCAGGTTGGGATTATATAGGGACTCATTCTGGCGTAACAGCGCGTTGGCGAGATCCAGAAGTGGAGGTTCCCGGTTCTTTAAAAGACGAATAACTCTACGCCGGTCGTCAATCGGGATGCTATGGCTTTTCCTAAGATGCTCATTCACTTAGGCAGGCTTGGAGGAAAAAGCAAAGCAATATTGCTCCTGAACGCAGATAAGGAGCTGGGCGTGACGATTAATGAAGAGCTGGAGGCGAGAAAAGATATTATCGTCAGCCATCTTGATTTAGAACTTCTTTAGGTAAAGCAGTAAGAATGGACATTGAAAGGGGTGGGTTAGGCGGAGATTACTGTTATTAAACCATCTGATCTGTTGTGACAGGGGTGCGCGGCGTGCACGGGCCATGATTTCGTGTATCAGTGATAAAATAAAAAGACGACGTTCACACGGGAGAAGTGCCTAGATTGAGTTGAAAGCAACTTGATTTCGCAGCTTAATGGGTAACTATACTCCTGGTTGTTCCTTCAGACTAAGCACCTCATTTCTCAAATTTCGTTTGTACGAGCCAATTCTCTTTCTCACCAAAGCTCACAAACAGGTTCCTTCTTTTGGCAGTCAAATGCCTCGTTGAATCCCTTCACATTCTTCAAAGGCAGCATGACTCTAGCAGATTCTGGGCTGTGGTCGTTCGTCTTCAACTTCTTGAGCACCGTCTCAGGTGGGGTGTTGGAGCACCACGTCTGGCCCCATTTGAGGAAGAACAGTTGCTCGTGGGTAAAGTCATGGAGACCTGGAAGGTTCTTTGCCTTGCCTTTATCGCTCTCCCACTTCTTCCAAGCTCCAAAGCTAGATACAACGCCTCCGGCATCAGCAATGTTCTCATCAAGCGTAAGCTCGCCGTTGACGTGAACCTTGGTACCGTTGGGTGCTGTGACAGTATACTTGTCGTACTGTTCAACAAAACACTTGGTCTTGTTGATGAACGCTTCAGTGGACTCCTCATCCCACCAAATCGTCTTGTTGCCAGTCTTATCAAACTGGCGTCCCTTGTTATCAAAGCCGTGTGTAATTTCATGGCCAACAACGCTACCCATACCACCGTACAGAAGATAGGAGGGAAAGTCTACATCGTAGAGAGGGAACTGCTGGAAACCAGCCAAGAGCACGATCTGGTTCAAAGAGGCGGCATGGTACGCATTGGTAGTTAAGGTACTCATGTCGAATTGTCCTCTGTTATATGGCTTACCAAGCGTCGCCCACTTCTTGGCGACTCTCGACTTGGCAAAAGCAAGGGCGTTGATAGCAAGTGATGACTTGACCTCAATATCGGCATAGTAGTTCTGAAGAGCAATTGGGTCTACCACATTGGGGTTGGCGGGAAGTCCAACCAACTTCTCCATAGCCTCGAGCTTCTCGATAGCAGCCTTCTTGACCTTGGAGGTTGCCCATTCTCGCGTCTCAATACGCTCAGCGAAGGAGCCCTTGATAGAGTCGACGAGCTCCGAAGTCAGTTTGATCGCCCTGGGACCAAAGTGCTTCTCCACGAAGAAGCGCGAGAGGATCCATGTCAGACCAGTTGGGCCAACTGTTGTCTCGGCAAAGTCAGAGTTGTAAACCCAATCGACACCGTAGTCTATGAAATTGACACAACGCTTCCAGCGAGGGGTAGGATTTTCCGCGTCTTTGTTGTTGATCTTGAGGTAAAGATCATTGTAGGCGTTCGTCAAGTCAGACTCGACGTAAGGCGATAATGAGATGATGATTTTCCAAACAAAGTATGCCTGAAGGGTTTCCGCTGGGGTATTGGAGACGATCTCGGATACATTCTTGAAGTAGCTGGGGTTCTGGACCAGCAAGGCATCCGTCCAGCCCTCAGGGGCTAGCTGCTTCACCACGTATTCGTAGTTCAACTGAGGAGCGAGCTTCTGGCCCACAGCGATGGGGAACTCGGCTTGCGGAGGTTCTATTTCCTGACTCCATTGATAGGCAGCCTTGAGTCTTTCTTGAAACGCCAAAAGAGAATTCACTAGCTTGACAGCAGAAGTGATACTGAGCTTGGAAGGATACACGGCGGCAATAAGCTCGGAAGCGATCTTGACATACTTTCGAAGGTCCTCCTCGGTGGATGGAGTATCTAAGTCCGATACTTGCAGTGGGAAAAGAGCAAGTTTGACCTCGACAGGATTAATTTGATTCTTTGTCATGATGAAACGTTGGAGCGTCTCGATGCCGACACTCTCGAAATAAGCCAGAGTGTTTCCCAACGCAGCAGAATGATCGTGAGTTTTTCCATATGTCTGACCCGAGGCAGGGGTAGCAGGAAATAAACTGACGACGTCTTTCACGACGGCTGCCAGATTATCGAGACCCTCCTCCTCGAGGGCAGTGTAGTTAGTGCAGACTTGGTATGCATCTTGGATCTTGGCAAAGTTCTCCTTGTCCACCTTGGACTGTGCCTTGGTCAAGTTGACCGTAATGTAGCCAGCATCTTCACCCGTAGGATATGGGTTCTCGAGGATTCGTCTCGCAGCTAGAGAGACCTGTTCGCCGGCAAGCCCGAGGCCGTTAAGAGATGTTTCGCCTGCAGGAATTCCATTACGAGCGGCAAAGTTACCACAAGCATCTATGTGATCATTAGGGTTAGATCATGGCACAAAGCTGAGTGTATGACTTACACTGTCCAAAGTCTTCGCAGGGATCAATCTGGGTGTAGTTCAGAGCTAGATTTCCGAGGATATCGGAAGCAATGAAGATGCAAGACGGAGTTGTGCAGAGGCTGGTATCCGCCGCGCTGGGGGGCATGACGATCGACAGCGACGCGACTGCGCAAGCTCAAGAAGATTTAATAAGAGAAAAGAGAACACTCGTTTATAAAGAGGGAAAAAGTCTTTGTTTCTAGGATGCTGAAGACTAAAGCTGGGATGGTTAAAATTGCAAAGCGAGGCATCTGCTCTTATATAACTGTTGGACACCATAACCCTAACCTTTATTCATTCTGCGTATATTCCGTACAAACATTCAGGATTGTTAGTCCTCCTTTTTAGAAAAAATCGAATAAGAAAAATATCAGTCAAAATACATCCTAATGAGGTTAGACTGAGACCTGCTAGTAATACCCCTATCATTACTTCTCAGTTTCTGACAATTCTGACAGGGGACTTGTCAGCTCGCATACACCAAGCAGGTAATGGCAATATCATCGAATCGCTACACAGACTGATTAATCCATACAAGGCTAGTTCTTTAAATTCTATCCTAAGCCAGATCTGTCCAGACCTAGAAGGTCACACTACCTTCATCAGAATAGAACCTAAATAGGCATTAGCTAACTTGAGGGTTAAAAGGCTGGTATGCTTATTCTATAAGAAAGATCTTTAGTTATTATTTCTAGATGAGAATATTAATACGCCATCCCTACTTCTATTTCGTGTCACTGGTTTCTTCTCAGCCTTGCTGGTATACCACATGGCCACAATCCCTGTAAGATATGTAGGTTGGTCTGTCTGACACTTAAAGTGATTTAAACTCGCTTAAGCGGGCTAGCAAATCATATACTAAACTTTCTGACAGTTATGACATGTGGGATAGTGTGGATATACCTTTAATTTAAGGCTTTTTAATTAACTATTATCCCTACAGGATATATTATTAGGTTGATCTATTACCTAAGGGGGATAGGGCAAGTTGCATTTAGCTTTAGAACACGGTGTCCTAGCTGCTGACATTTCCAAATAATAAGCGCTACTGGGATTCAGTCAGCGGCATAACCATAAATATGCATTTGCGTCCCTTGCCGTATGACTCTCAGCCGCACTACGCTAATAGGCGGTCATACCAAATTAGCGCGCAGTCATTTTTAAAGGCCTTTAGGCTTGGAGTCGCGTTTTGTTAAAGTATATAAGAACATAAACAAGCCGCATTAAGTGAGCTCTTTGTTATTTTCTAGCATCTTCATTTCTTCTTCTCAAAGACACTCGCAACATCAGCCATTCCACCGATCCCTATGTCATACCAACAAGGAAACGGGCACCCTATGCCGCAACAGCAGCATCAGTTCTATCCTCCTCCTAGCACCTTACTGCAGCCTCAACAACAGATACCTGCTGCCCAGCCCCATGCTGGCGTAGACCAGCACTCGCCAGTGCAGAGTAACAGAGGTGCCTTTGCGGGTGGCAACTACAACATCGCCCATCGTGACACCAACGCCGTTCTCAATGTCATTCTTCAGCAGGGCGCTACCGTGCGCTCTAAGTCAGGTGCAATGATCCATATGTCAGGCACCGTGCAACTATCAGGCAAGGTCAAGTTCTCTATGAAGAAGCTCTTTACGGGCGGCGAGATGTCTGAGTCAACATATACTGGGCCAGGTTATGTCGCCCTCGGCCCAACTCTATTCGGAGACATTATCGCTTTGCATATTGACAACCGTCAGTCCTGGAATATCGGCAAGGACGCTTTTCTCGCCTGTACATCCGAGGTGTCCAAGAAAAGCGAGTCTCAAGGGATTGGAAAGGCTATATTCTCGGGCGAGGATCTCTTCGTCTATCGTATTGAGGGCCAGGGCACTATATGGTTGACGAGCTTTGGTGCTGTCGATCGACTAGATGTAAGACTTCTAAATTCCTTTTCTTATTCTAAATGCTTCTCACCCCACACTGCTAATCCCTTACCGACAGCTCCAATCTGGCGAGCAGCACATCGTAGATAACGGTCATCTTGTGGCATGGAGCTGTACTTATAAGATTGAAAAGGCAGGTGGCGGGACTATGAGTGGTATCAAGACGGGCGAGGGTCTGGTCTGCCGTTTTACCGGCCCTGGCTCGGTTTATGTGCAGACTCGAAATATGGATGAGTTCCAGGCCTTTATCCAGGCCAGTGTCACTACAGCCTAGGTTAATTTAATCTATATACGTACTTGGCCATAGTCGCTATTTATAGCAGCTATACCTGGTTAGTGCGGTTTGCTAGATATTTATCCGCAGCGCCTTACTTTGCCAATACTATTTGGTGTTTAGCCAGCTGCCCCCGGACTTCTCGCTTTTCCTTATTAACCTCTTTCTACGTCTGCCTCCCTAGCTTCTATAGATCGAAATTCCAAACACTAATATGAATATGCTCTTAGACTCCCATGAAGCCAGATATCCGCCTCGTGTGTGGCCCCTTTCTGCCCATAGTTTCCCTCCAGTGCTCAGCTTTGTCTCATTATGGACTGATCCTGAATTGTCTGAAAATCCGGGTTTATTCCATAAATTTGACGTTCTTTACTGCTAATTAGCTCTTATTAAGTAATTCCCAGAGATTCTAACGTCTTACAAACTGGCCTAGCTCTTGCTTATACAGTGCAGTATGCTTCCTATATTAGAGCAGGATGTAAGCTACTTTATATTGCCCTTCTCTGCTGTAGTCGCATTTCGGGTCGGTAAAATTCCGGCACCCTTGGTTTGAAGAGAAAGTCGCTAATGCCTGTCTCATCTGTCTGGAGATGAATTGAGATAGCGCTGTGCCTCTTGCTAAAGTGCTTGTGTGGTAGTAGTACTTTAGCCGTTGGCTCTGGCGTATGTCTAGAGGTTATCCGGCTCCTGGTTTCTTATTATTACTATGCTTTCCGCCTTTAGTTGATAACTCTGCGCGACTACCCCTTTAGTAAAGACCTCGATGAGTATAGTATTGGGGGTTATTGTGTCCTTGGCCCAAGCAGTCCTCTTGTCACTATCCAGTGACTTCTGTAGCCGCACGACCAGCCGCTTCATGAGCATACATCCTCTTATAAGTAAAGTTCTATCAAATCATAATAGTAAAGCCTTATGTCCCTAGTTCTTGTATTCGCCACGTGATATCTTAAAAATATATATAACGTCGATTTCATTCTGGGCCTAACTACTTATTAACCTAATAGCTACTTAAGTATCTATATATAATAAGTCTTTATTACTTATATTTGCCTCGATTTTTATCCTCCTGAATAATCTAGATAGCTAAAGAGATGCTTGTAGTTCGCCGGCGTACACTATTGATAGAGTATCATTGCCTATATAGGCACTCTTACCTTGTTCGGTGGTATGCATATAGCTGCAGCCCCGATGTAACCATTAATACCGCTCTCATCTGTGTATTTATATAGCGGTTGGCTCAATGTCGATGCTATACCAGTGCCTTGCCTTTGCTGTCTCGACTCTTTCTTATATAATTGTTTTCGGGTCTATCTACCATGGTAGGACATCTGCGGGATAATTGCTCCTATTTCCATCATGTTGAATCCTTGTTCATCCTGTATCGCCTTCTGTATCGCTTTGTACGGGCTTGTCTTTGCCTTCCTCTCTCCTTGATCGTCTAAGCTATACTATGGTTCTTACCCTATGGTCTTGTCCCCTGAAACCAACTCTTCCCAAGCACTCGGCGTTATGCTTCTAATTATGTACTCGATGGGGAGAAGATGTGTTTCGACGTTTAAAGCTGGTACTGATGTGGCCTTAAACGCATCAGAGCCACTCTGGCCGCCAGTACCTGCACACTTTATAATTGCTCTGATGTCTTGTTGGTATATGACATATTTTGTGTTCTTTATTTTGCATCTGATCATGCTTAGCTTCCGACCTCCCATGCGGGTTCAAGGCAGCAGTGTGTGTATCTCTGCTATATAGGTTAAGCGATATACTACTAGTATACATGCCAGGTAAGCGGATCAGTCAAGTGAACGAATCGAAAATCCCTCAATCTGCATCATCTCTCTTTAGTCAATTAATTCTCAACAACTAGCAATGTCAAAATCTATTAAAAAGTCTCAGACCCTCCTTGAATTTTATACCTATCAGAAAGATCCCAAATTAAGCCTCCGATGCGCTGTAAAGCTCTACCAGACTTTGAATACTACTCTCTACCGCCGTCAGGATGCATTACTACTAGTCGTGATACTATCTCAATACATCGCCATTGTCCATAGTTTGCTGGGGCAAGGAATTAGTGCGTTAAATAAATTTCTTTGTTTGGTCGTCGCACCAGTCCCAGAAATCAGCCGCAAGGCCGGTACCCCCATCATCTTTCGGCTTCAAGCTTGAGAGAAGATCCCTCCTAGGGCTCGGATGCCATCTGCCCCATGGGACGCCATACCGGCCGCCGTCTTCAAGCTTAATCTCTGGGCTGAGCCCAGCCCAGAGCTCCGAATAAGCGCCTCGTTTGGGTGGGTGCAAAAGGATTTTGACAGGTGCCTTGATAATCCAAGGAACACGATCCCATATATTAGTCACCAGGTTGCCTGGATTTTGGGCAATAAATAGAATTCCATCCGCTCGGGTACGGCGATCAAATTCGGACGCGAGGAACCAATTCCCTGTCTTTGAAATTGCGTAGTTACGCGACGGGTCAACAGATTGATTGCCAGGGAGTAGCTCAGACAGCGGCACACCTCCCAGCGGGGCCGCCATGTCCACCATGGCTGAGGCTATGAAGATGACTCGTGTCGAAGGTCCAGGAGAGATACTAGCCGTTTGTTTTAGGACAGGAAGCAAGAGCTTGGTAAGGAGAAATGGCCCCAAGCAATTGATCCCCATGTGAGGCTCATACCCTTGAGCGGTAAGCTCATCAGATGGTACGTAGCTAATGCCCGCGTTGTTCCATAAGACGTCGAGGCGACTCTCCCGTGCCAGAAAGGTAGAGGCACAGGCTGCCACCGAATCGAGATCATTGAGATCGAGATCATTGAGATCGAGATCGAGAGTTTGTAGATCGCCGGTACTTTCTGGGTGAGCAGCTTGTATAGCTTTAATAGTCCGTGCTGCTTTGGTGGTAGATCGGCAGGGAAGATAAACCGTGCCTCCTTTAGCATAAAGCATATCGACCAGCGCCAGGCCGACCCCACTAGTTCCACCAGTCACGAAAAAGACTTTACCCTTTAATGAGGGTATGCTTTCCTCGGTGTAGGTAGGTTTTTGTGGGAATAGCTGAGTGAAAGTAGCTCTCATGATGGTGTCTTGAAAGACGATAGAAATCTTGGAAGTTGCCAAATGGAAGAAAATAGTGCTGGAGACCTGGTATACTTTAATGTTTCCCTCAAATAGAACGGGGACGTAGTTGATACTTATATATGTGAACACACTTTGGTTTGTTAATCTTTCTGTGGGCATTCTCTACGAACAGTCTGACGTTTAGGATTGTTAGTCCTCCTTGTCAGAAAAGAATCGGCTAAGAAAAACAATAGTCAGAATGCATCCACTAAAGCCCCCCTACGTAAACACGCAGCAGAATGACAAGAATAACGACTTATGAGATAACTACTTATACTCCTGGACCAATCATTCTAGTAGAGCCAGTGACAAAGGTTTCTCTCCTCGTTGAGATCTCCAGAAATTAGTTGTTTTGAGGATCCCATTGTCCATCAAAAACCACCACCTTTTCGCAAATTCTTTACTAACTTCCCATCCCATTGGCTCCCAAGGCACGGTTCCCCAGATTCTGAGATTTCCGTTCCGCATCTCAAGCATAAACTCATCTTCATTGATGACAGAGAGGGACTTGAGAAGCCGGTCTCTTAACGAAGCCCAGGGTAGCATGTCTAAGTAGGATCGGTGTGGAACGCTTCTTTGTAGCTGAGTCGGCGCTATAGGCGAAGGCAGATTTTGAGTTGAAGCCCTTATATGGAAGCCGGGCCTTATCTGGCAGTCAAGGTCGAGACGCTGGGCGATGACGGCCAGAGCTGCACAAGCAGTCATGTCAGTCAGCACAATAAAATGACTGTCCACCATGGGCCCCTGGCACGAGAACTGGGCACAGAATGGGCTTAGCTCGGACATGTCCGCCACAGCCATACCTGACACATCCGTGGATGACTGCTGGTGACCGGGACCTGGATCAGCATCTCCTCGAGATGGGGCGCTCGCGTCCATGTTGTCAGATTTGCACTGTGCTATGGCTTGACCTCGTTTTCCAGCAAGCCTCGCGCCTGTGATTCATCATTAGCTAAATGATTTCTTCCATCGCGACAGCGATATCATTGTACATACGCCTTGCCCGTTGTGCCAGCCGGTTTTGAATCCGCTTGCGCTGGGCGGGGTCTGGTACGGCGGTCCAATCATCCGCGATGGTCTTCATAAATGGCTCCCAGTTGGATTCCATCTTAAGGGAATACACAGATTTGAAGAAAAATTCAGTGGATGCCGATGTACAAGAGCATGACAAGTGTGGAGGACGGTTGATGGTTTGGTTCTACGGGGTGATGGAATGATAAGGCCTCCTATTATTGCTTGTCCATTTCTGACAATTTCTGACAGTGGGACTTGTCAGCTTGCATAAACGAAGTGGGTGATGGCAATATGATCGAATCACCCTTCAGACCAATCTATACAAGGCTAGCCCTACCAGTTTCATCCCGAGCTAGCCCTAGCTTTATTCGAAGGTGGAGGCTGGGGTTACTCAATCATTGTCCTGGTTTGTCGACCGGTCGAGGCTATGTATGTCACTCAAATTAAGGAGAGTGGAGACCTTAGGCAGCCCTACTTTTGCCAGCAAATCGCTGACCTATCCCCACAATCCAATCAGATGCAAGGTATATACCGCAACACCAAAGAACCTCGGCGGTTTTGCCAGGGTCGTTTTGAAGAATGAGCCTACTTAAAGGCATTGTGCCCTGCTAGGACGTTGAGGGGGAATTCCTCTGCGTCGTTTGCCTTTGCCAGAGCCAAACCAGCGAGTCGTCGCCATGGAGCTCTCCCTGCTGTACTTTCTGTGTATACTTTCTCTAGCCTCAGCCTCGTTCCCCTTCAACTTTGGACTGTAAGCTGCACGGATCCTTTTCCTTTTAACTCACCCCTAACTGGTCCCAGTTCATCCTCTCCCGTCCTACTACCGCGCGCAAAAAATCCTACTAGCAAAGACGGCAACTGTGGTTCCAATTCCGAGACTAATGCGACATGCCTCACCTCCACTTTCGGTAACTGCTGCTCCGAAAAAGGATTCTGCGGCAAGACTTCAGCATACTGTTCGGAAGGCTGTCAAGCTGCCTTTGGTAGCTGCTCGACGGGGGCTGATGGGCAGCTTGTGAGCACTTCGGGGTCATGTGGCGCGACTTCCACGAGCAATATCACATGTGAAGGCAGCACGTATGGAGACTGCTGCTCTGAGAAGGGATACTGTGGCAAGAATGCAACCTATTGTGGCGCCGGGTGAGTGCAATCTAGTGTTTGTTTTGATATTGATCCGACAAGAGCGGGATTATCCTTGGCTTCTAGCCAGGCGAGCACGTAGTCAATCCAGACGGCATCGCCAGCATCAGGTTCTCCAACACTCTTTTAGATGTCGCTGACATCGAGATATCAACAGGTGCCAAAGTATGTTCGGTGCTTGTTCATCCGGTGACGAGTCCTCCCCGACAACCGCAACATTTGACAAGACTTCAACCTCGACGGCGGCGTCATCAACGAGCCTTGGTGCTATATCTATTGACGGAAACTGCGGATCCAATTCGGATATCAATGCCACCTGCAAAGACAGCACGTTTGGCGATTGCTGTTCGGCAAAGGGATACTGTGGCGGGACCTCAGGTAACTGACCCCGCGAAAGGGGCGTGTATCTCTAACACAGTCCAACAATGCTAACTCGGCTATCTAAGACTATTGTGGCACTGGATGCCAAAGCGACTTCGGTTCCTGCGATTCGACATCCTCGTCTGCGTCCTCATCTGCGTCCTCCTCGACAACCCCGTCCACAACCCCGTCCACAAGCTCCCTCAGCACCGGTGCCAAGGCCGGGATCGCGGTTGGATCTGCCATTGGCGGGCTCGGAGCAATAGGACTTGTTGCTTGGCTTGTGCTACGAAGGAAAAACAGAAAGTCTTCGCAGCAATTGACGGATAGCGACGCGGGGAAACCCAATGAAGAGACGAGATATGAGTTGCATGACGAGAGGACACATGAGATGCATGCGCAGAATCTGGTTGAGTTACCTGCTGATTATGGGAGGGTTGACGATCGGGCTGCGGCAGGGTATGATGGGGCATACAGAGGACATTAAACTCCGGTTCTGGATTGTAAGCTCGCTCTATAAAGTGCAATTGCTTATAATATGGGTGACACTGGGGATGTATAACCTGGTTGGCTGCTACTGCATTTTTAATAGACGAAATTAATTATTACAATTCTTTAAACTCCCGTGTAAAGCTAACGTACTCCACAAGCGAGTGTCACATACAAGTGAGTGTTACAAAAATCTCTCATACACCTCACTTTCTATCTGATCAATTGCTTCTCAACCACCTAGCATGCCGCCAGACAATAAAGAAGCTAGAATCCTTCTAGCTCTTCAGGCCCTTAAAAATAACCCAAAACTAAGTATCCGACGCGCCGCAGAGATCTACAAAGTTCACTACCGTACCCTACATCGCCGGCATACAGGTTCCCAGTCTCGACGCGATATTATCCCTAAGTCGCGGAAACTATCTGATCTGGAGGAACAGATCATATTTCAGTATATTCTCGACCTAGATTCGCGAGGATTCCCCCCGCGACTGCGTGGTGTTGAAGAAATGGCGAATCGACTGCTTGCTGATCGTGATGTATCACCTGTTGGTATCAATTGGGCTTCAAACTTCGTTAAGCGACAACCAGAGCTTAAGACATGTTTTCAGCGGAGATATGACTATCAGAGGGCCAAATGTGAAGATCTGACTATTATTCGCAATTGGTTCAGGCTCGTACAGAATACAATCGCGAAGTATGGTGTCCGATTAGATGATATCTATAACTTTGATGAGACCGGCTTTATGATGGTCATGATTTCAAGCGGTATAGTCGTCACACGGGCGGAGAGGCATGGAAGACCGAAATCAGTCGAACCTGGAAATCGGGAATGGGTTACAGTCATCCAAGCGATCAATGCGGAAGGCTGGGCGGTCCAGCCGTTTATCGTAGTTGCAGGCCAATATCACCTTCGCAATTGGTACCGGGAAAGCAACCTCCCGGGCGATTGGACTATCGCCACGACCCAAAATGGCTGGACGGATAACAAGACAGGTCTTAAGTGGCTAAAGCACTTTGACCGATGCACAATTAACCGATCAGTTGGTTCCTATCGTCTTCTGATCCTCGATGGGCACGAAAGTCACCACTCGACCGACTTTGAGATATATTGTGAGGAGAATAATATCATTACGCTCTGTATGCCACCTCATTCTTCTCATCTTCTTCAGCCTCTTGACGTTGGGTGCTTTGGGCCGCTTAAGAAGGCATATGGTCGAGAAATAGAGCAACTGATCAGAAGGTCTATAACATATATTTCTAAGACCGAGTTCCTCCCGGCCTTTTATGCCGCTTTTCGGGCCACTATGACCGAGAAGAATATCAAAGGAGGTTTCAAGGGAGCTGGGCTTATTCCTTTTGATCCAGAAAGTGTGGTATTAAAACTTGATGTGCAGCTACTGACTCCAACGCCGGCTGAGGAGGAGGCTAGCCAGGCTCAACCTTGGACTTCAAAGACTCCAAAGACAGTCCGCGAGGCTGAATTTCAATCCGAATACCTCAAAGGCGAATCAGGAGGCACCACAGTAGCTCCCCAGAGTCAATTTTAGAAGCACTTAAGTCTCTATCCAAAGGAACAAAGGCAGTAATGTATGAGATGGCTTTGTTAAGGGCTGAAGTCTAGGACCTTCGACAGGCGAATGAGATACTTAGCCGGCGGCGCAGGGCAAAAAGAACCCGCCTACAGAATGGAGGGGTACTAACTATAGAGGAAGGTAGGGATCTAATTGATCAGATGGATGTAGATACACAGGTAGCGGCTGAATTATCGAGAAGTGGTGGTTAAGGAAGTTCGGCGTGACCGAGGGTTCGGCGCTGTGGGAGATGCAGGACAACTGGACATAACGCAAGGACCTATCAGGAGGGTATTAAGGCCTCTGGAGAGGAGCATAGCAATTAAAATCAATTGATTAGATAGTCTGTTGTGGTTTTATTGCGATTTATCTGAAGGAGGTCGAGATTTTTGTGACACTCACTTGTATGTGACACTCGCTTGTGGAGTACGTTAGACCAAAGTACCTAACAATAGACTCTACTCAAGAGAAGGGAACGTGAGCGGGTCGGCCCGATATTGCGTCCATTGAAGTGCTCTCATTTTCTAAAGTAAGATGCCGGCTTCAAGTTAGTTAACTTGTTAAGATAGCTAACTGGAAGCCTAAATGATGCTGTAGCGCAGACAGTTTTGCTATGATATGTCTGTCTTGCCTTGCCAGCTAAACTAAGAATGGGTATATTTTTCAACAGGGGAGACTCATGTCAGCAGCAAGGTCATGGTTTATCATCCAGGGTGTAGAAGACGCCTAGCTCTTCTTTGCCATTGCGCCGTCTTAATTCAGGAGAGACCTGCAAGAGACCAATTGCATCGAAAGCCGTCGTCTGGGATAGGCCCTGAAAGTTTGGCGCATGCTTACGGTGGAGAAGGATCGCTGGAGACTGAGGTTCGAGCTCCTTGACAACCAATCAAAGCAAGTGATGGAGTGGAAGCTTCTGGACCCCAAGCGCGGTTTGACCGCTTTAAGCGCGGCACGGTTCTGTATTGGCAGCGATCGCCTTACCGGTTCTTTTAGTCCTGCGAGCTAAATAAGCATCCTCACGACACATTAAAGAATTCAAGATCTTGGCGTCAGCGTTATTTTAGATGTGGAGACAGTCATTTATTAATAGGGGTTAGTGTTGAGATGGTAAAATGTCTTCGACGTGGTGACTGGGACTATGTAGAATGGGATATATAATAGGTTTAAGAAGATTTGAGCTTAGTACTTAGATCTTGTGTCCCTGCTTTAAGTATCTTCGACCATGTTACTTTCTTTCCCTCAAGTCGTTGGCCGTCTGGCCCTAGTTCTTGGACTTCTACCCAATCTTGTCCTCGCCCAGTGCGGTCCTGACAACGATGGAGCCCGCTGCCCTTTGAACGTCTGTTGTTCCACGGCCGGATACTGCGGAACAGCGAGCGTTTATTGCGGAGATGGTTGTCAGTCAGCGTACGGGAGCTGCTCTGTACCTACGGTCCCTTCTTGCTCCTCTGACGGTAAGACGGCGACCAACGGCCGTCGCGTTGGATACTGGCGCGTACAGCAGGCATGGGACCGGTCTTGCGATGTCGTCCTTCCCTCCCAGATCCAGACCAACGGGTTGACCCATCTCATCTTGGCGTTTGCCGATTTCGACTCTAGCAGTTTCGCAGTGGGCGCTCAGAACTCTCAAGACGTCGCCTACTATAAGCGGTTCACCGCTTTGCAGAGCAGCTCGCTGCAAACATGGATTGCCATTGGTGGCGGCAGTTTCTCTACCGAGACTTGGTCTTCCATGGCGGCTTCATCTAGCTCTCGATCTGCCTTCATCTCGTCTCTCAAGTTCTTCATGGAGACCAATTCCTTCCAAGGTGTTGACCTTGACTGGGAATTTCCGACAACCTCGACCGCCGATGCAGAAAACCTGGTCTCACTCGTCCGGGAGCTCCGAGCTGCCTTTGGAAAAGATTATGGCATTTCAGCAGCGCTGCCAGCGGACTGGGGTAGCATCCAGGGCTTCAATCCTGCCGGCATGGCCAAATATGTCGACTTCTTCAACTTCATGGCCTACGATTTACACGGTTGGGGCATTGACTCAGAACCAGCCAAGAACACTGTGGCCTACCAGGCCAGCATAGTTGATATCGCCAACAATCTCATGCCGCTGTGGGCGAACCAGACCGATCCGTCGCTCATCAACCTCGGTATCTCCCTGTACGGCCGCGGGTATACCCTCTCCTCCTCTAGTTGCAAAGAAGCTGGCTGTGCTGCGTCGGGACCCAGTGAAGAGGGTTCCTGCGTCAAAGATCCGACGGGCGTCATGGTGCTAAGTGATATCAAAAAGGCCATATCGGCCAACCAAGCCACTGTCGAGCTTGACAGCGAGGCCATGCAGAAATATGCGACTTGGGGAAGTGATCAGTGGATAGGCTATGACGATACTGATACGTTGGCACTGAAGATGACATGGGCTGATGGATTGTGCTTGGGCGGCGCTGTATTCTGGGCGCTCGATAACGATGGCGGTGCATGGGGAGGTAAAAGTAAAAGCCCCTGCCGGGCGTAAGGACTAGTGGCATCTACCTACTACCAAGTATTTCACAGCATCTCCCTATATTGTGAAACTCCTAATTATGTAATATTATACCCGCCTTCTGCAGCATTGGATGAGACCTACTTTCAAAGATCGTTCTTCGTCACGAGGGGACTGAGATTCTATGGTTGCTAGATAAGAAGCGGACTGATAAGTAGCTGAAATGAAGTTGAGCTACAGAGCGAAATAATAATAAAAGCGGCAATCGGTAGATAGTTATGCGTTACTTGAATTTCGCCTTATGGTACCAATGGAATGTGATGAAGAAGAATCTTCAAGATTACAGCTGATTGCAGGTATGGCTGATGCGATTGCAAGCACTGTTGCCGCAGAGAGCGTAATAAAGAAGCAGATGACCTTTGAGGAAGATTGAAGCTTTGCGTGTAGTATGTTCAGTTTGCGTAGAACCGGTTTGATCTGGCTTGGTGGAATGATCGGGTCTTGGTGCATCGGGCTGTCGCCAGTAGATTTGTCTGTCTGACAATTCTGACTGTGGGACTGCCAGAATGCATAAACGAAGTGGGTAATGGCGATATCATCGAATCACTACACAGACTAATACATACAAGGCTAGCCCTTCAATCTCCATTCTGAGCCGGACCTGTCCAGACTTAGAAGGCCACACTACCTTTCAGAACAGATCCTGACCTGCATTGGCTAACTCGAGGATCCAAAGGCTGATGAGCTCGTCCTCGAAGAAAGATCTTCAGTTTTCATTCCTAGATGAGAAGGTTGATGTGCTATCCCTACTTCCATCTCGTTTCACTGATTTCTTCTCAGCCTTGCCGATATACCACATGGCCACAATCCCTGTAAGATACATAGGTTGGTCTGTCTGACACTCAAAAGTGATTTAAACACGCTTAACCGAACTACCAAGTCATACACTAACCTTTCTGACACTGACGGCCTGTCAGAAAACGTGGGTATGCCTTTGCTTTTTAATTGCCGGATACATTATTGGGTTATTCAGAACAGGGTGCCCTAGCTGCTGACATTTCTAAACAATAAGCGCTACTAGGATTCAGTCAGCGGTTAGGCTCAGTTTTAGACCCAGGGTTGGACCCATCTACATCCTCTAAATTTATGAGACTTGTGCAGGCTAAAAGAGAGAAAGGGTTACTCCGACCGAATCAACATTCCTGATCAGGCAGGCCCCAGTACTCGTCGCGAGACTTCGCTAACTCGACCCGGTCGAGCCAGCTGCGCCATATCCACTCGGGTTCGCGGTAAAAAGCGGTGTATGACTTTGAGTCTTTCGGTCTTTGAGAATCCTTTATGGTATCCAGCCACAAGCATAATAAGCCCGCGATCGTAGAGGATATTTCGTATGCCACCGTTGGTGGTATTTCGGTGCCGTAGGGTAAGCAGCTCTAACGAACGAGCAGCTTGACCACCACATGAGTGGAGGATAAATAATAGATGTTCCAGAAATTCCTCCAAGTGATGGCCATACTGCCATGCCTTTTTTTCAAGAAGCTTAAATTCAGCTTCTGAATCCTCCTCAGCCCATGCCTTTCGTAGGGTGGCGTTGGTCCACAATTTGCGGAATATCCAACCGTTGCTTTCTGGCAGCATCTGCAAGAGATTCGTGACGAATGAATGACCTATGCTTGCGTTGGCGTGGTATCCCAACCCTCGGCGCCACCGACAAGAAACCGGCGTGTCATCTCGGACATAATCTCAAAGTGTCCTGGACTCTTCTCCTCAGCTTCCTGCCTGGTCTGTCCTTGTTCCACCCTTTGCTGGATATATGATGTCCTCTTGTTGATTGTGTGCTTGACGAGAAGCACCCGAGAGATGGCCATAATGGCCGAGAGTTTGGGAATAAAGTTCGTATACGTCTCCCAAGTCTTGTCGTCTCGAATGCTCAACACGATCAAGAAGCTAACGAGTATGCTATCGTACTCGGTGACCTTGGTGAAATGGTCAAGAACAGAGATGTAAAAGGCAAGTGCGGCATCCTCAAGGGATTGATGTAATTCGATCTTGGCAGATTCAGTATGAGATGTACAGTTGAAGACGCTCAGTTTGTTGAATGTTCAATCACCAGCCATCATTACGGTCAGGAAGTAAATCACACTAGCAACATGGTCTAAAGCAGATCGCTAGCGATGCCCCTGTTTGAACTCTTGGCGAGAATGATAGCGAAACTCCCTCGCACTGACTCAGAAATCGACAATTTTCTCCCTTTACAGCAGGTGGCGGAGCCATCATGCTGGAATGAGTTAAATCGACGGCATCGTGTGCGTTGGCGCATTGATAATTTCAATCGTCGGGTCCTGAGTAGCTTCTCGACGGCTAGCGAGATTGACTAACCTTAGTGAATCGTTGGCTGCTGGTCGATCATCCCAAAGTTCTGGACGCTAGTGAAGCAGAGTTCGTTGGGTATGAGCCAGAGGGTTTCGAAAGATCATTAGATCTCAGTCGGGTGAAAAGATTTCTCTCAAGTCCGTTGCTTATTTAACAGATATGGATGTATATATAAGTGTCAAGCGCAGTGTATGTTCTGCCTGCCACTTTTCAAGCCAACGCTCTCTTGTTTTTGACTCTTCAAGTCCAGCATTCTTCTACGTCATTATAATGATTTCCAGCACTGCAGTAATGGTTTGTCATTGCAAACCCTGGCCCACTAAGCCAACAAAGCATGCTGATCTGATAATAGGCTTTTGAGTGGACAATTCTCGTCTTTGCATATGCCCTGGTCGCATGTCGTATCTATGTCCGATTATTCTTGAGGGGCTCAGGGTTATACTCGACGGACTATTGGCTGGTTCTCGGATTGGCATCTTGTCAGGGTCTCCTTATCTGTGATACCCTGATATACAGGATGCATGCCATGGATAACTTCGTAAATGCCGACAACGTTGACTTTATCAACAAGGTATCTCCTGAATCTAGCTCCAGTTCTGTCGCAGACTGCTTACTTATTTATTTGATTTCAGATTAGATTTGCGACGAACTACTTCTTCGATGTAGGCATGTCCTTTCCCAAGTTCAGCATCATTGCCTTCTATTTTCATCTGGTGCCTATCACAGATCCAAGAATGCGGTGGTCCCTCTACCTATTGACTACGATCACGGACTGCTTTGCCCTGGTTACCTTTTTCTGTGATACCTTCTGGTGTGGAGTCAACCCTGCTATCAACTGGTTAGTCACGGTCTAGAGCGCCCTATCATATTCACATCAACTTACCCATTTTGCTTGCAGGAAGAAAGGAGGTTCATCATGCACTGCTTTCACTTCAATGACTTTGATGAGACTCAACTGGGCTCTTAACTTTATAATAGAAATACTCAGTATGTTCACAATATTAACTCTCCTTATTCTTACCCGTTATGGTTGCTCTACATAGCAATTTAATATAACTGCTGCTAATATATTTTTCGCTAGACTTTATCTTTCCCATTCCGTTGCTATAAGGCCTTCTGACTTCGCGTCGTAAGAAAATCGGTCTTGCCGTAATCTTCAGTATGGGATTGATCACTATCGCGGTCAGTGTTGGGAGATTTGTTACAATGCTTCATGTTAATAATGACATCTCTATACGTAGGTTGTTGAGTCTCTACACTGTACATAGATCTAACTGTGTCCTAGACATTTGGGCCACTGCTGAGATCTGTATTTCGGTCATGATCGTAGCACTTACGGCCCTTTGACCTCTTCTTCGAAAGATAACCAAACAGACGATTATAAGCAGCAGTGGTAGATCATGAAGTCAGTCGCGGAGGGCCCCGTGCACCAGGAGTCCTACCTTTTGGCCAGGGGGAAATAGAGTCTCTTGTAGGAATATAATTGAAGTGGGTGTAGAAAGTCTTGCGGGAAGTGAAATGGAGCTTTATACTATGAATGGTGGAATTACGATGATATATTAGATATGTGTATTGATTGGTAAAGCGGAATCGGATTTAGATGCCTAGGAATATAAGTTAGTATATGATATAAATGGACCCCCCCTTATGTAATAGCTTTATCTCCCTTTTATTGAAGGGTATTAAATGACTTGATGGGAAAGGTAGTAGATTAAAAAGAAGTATGTGCTGGTTTTAATAGATTTTAATATACCTTTAATATAGTGTGGTTTTAAATTTATGAGGGCAATAGGTATATCATGCCCTTTAGGGATTGCTGAACCTTCTGTACGGTATAAATACACTTGAAGGTCGTAGGTGTAGGTCTCGTATTGGATATGGAAAAGCTTAGTTGGCCTTAGGTATAGGAGCCTTGGTTAAAGAAGGCACGAGTTATATGGTATTCTGACGCTTTAATGATAAAACAGGTATGTTTATACTATATCTTTTCCTTTAAAAAGAAATTGAAAAGTTCTAGGTTAACTTAAATAAAGTCTATTTCTAAGTTTATATTATGCTTTGCCTATGAAGTATATTAACTCCAGAAAATAAAATCATAAATGTAAAGCTTACTTATAGGTGTAAATTAGCTATTTAGGATTTGGGACTAACTTATCTTTTTGGCAAGATACCTACCACTTCTAGATTTCTGACCTGGCATGTCCGTTAGTATGTTCTTTTTGGGGTCCTTTGTCGTAGAACCCTAGTACTATAGTCCTAAATTAACTCGAGTAGAGTTGATTTTATTAATACACTTTAAACCTAATAGAGTTGATTATTGCCAGGGTGTAAAGTTAATTTAATACTGTCCTATATATAGGAGTAGTAGTGCTGATTAGAATAGGGGTTTGTCAGGGGTTTGCCATAGAATGCGATATATCCTTTTACGTAAAGTACTATAGGGGGGGAATATTATACTACTAGACAGTCTCGTTATTACTTAAAGTATTATTATTATTTAGGTCTTACTACTAGTTACCGAGCTATTATAATAGCTTTAAACTTGCAATCTAAACTATATAGTGTAATTTATCTCTATGTTCTTCTCTCCATATACCGTCTTCTCGTGTGCTAGGTCTATACATTTGCCTCTATAGTAGATAAGGTTGCTATGTATTTGAGAATACGATATTGCGATATATAGCCAGAGCGTCGATAAGAGCTGGTATATAATAGATTCTAAATATTCTCCACAATCGGGACGACCTACGCCATTATTTATAGTACCCAACGGATATAATTCAACCTATCCCATATCTTACGCCGCTAAACCAGACGGTTTGAAATGTCGTGCTTGCGGCTATATTGTCTATTGCGTCTAAAAGATATAAAAACATTACACTGGAAAGCATTAATAGATAAACCTATGAGGCAGGGGAAGACCAGCACCGACTTGCCCTATATCCGCTTATGAGCTACCATGGGAAGAACATATTGTATATTAACGATTTTTTCCTTCTCGTGAAGGTAGTAAATGGTTCTAGGCCAATATATGGATAAAGGAATAAACGAATAGACTAGGAGTAAAACCTAATGCCAAGAAACCATAAGGAAAACTCCAGGCCCTAGTATCTAAAGCATCTATCCATCTACAACAAGTTATAGAGCGGCACACTTAATATCGGGAAGCTTTAAGTCAGCCATAAGCAACCATTAATAATATAGGCATTAATATATTCCCTACTATAAGCCTATGGCTAGATAGGATATAATGGCTATTGATCTATTGAGGTTCCCATTAAGATATTCTACGAGTATTAACCAGATTACCTAACCGTCACTCTCTTAATAACGACTATATTATAGGATAGAATACTTTAGACGGTGTATAGGACCTTATAAGTCTACGAAAGGATAATTAAAAGGTTTTATTTATTATAAAAGTACTTAACTTTATAATAAACATTATAAGGATATAATTTACGCTACTAGTTATAATCTTCTTTACTGGCTACTTAGCTTAAGACTTTAGAGCTATTAGGAGTTTAGTTTTAAGCTTATTATAGGGAAGAGTAGTGAGATTAGATACTAAAGGACTTAGAAGTAATTCTTAGCTTTTGTCCTATGAATCTACTGAATACCGGATAACTCTTATTAAGAAATAGTTAATATAAAGATAAAGCCTAATATTATTATACAGTTAGATCGAATTTAGGAATATGGTATTTAGAATTACTTTAACCTAGTAAAAGGGACTTAGCCAGTTATAGAGAGGTAGAAAAGTCCCCTGGTAGGAACATACTCTAGTCTTATAGGCGACCTATATATTAATAGTTCTCTTGATAATTGACCCTATTAGGGGTTAGATACGGAAGACAGTACCGAGGACGGCGAGATAGATAATAAGAATGTTGAGGCTTGGGAGCTTGGTGATAATGAAGATAATGAGGATGGCGAGAGCGATTATAATAACTCTGGATATTATAATGGCTTTGATAAGAATGCAGCTAGAACTCACCAGGTTATATCCTCAGGAATATTAGGAGATTCTACTGTATCTGCACTTAACTAATTCCTTGAACTTTTATTTTAGCTTTCTGTTATATTTAGTACCGAAAGTTATCTCAATAGGTAATTAAGCTCTATACTGCTTATATATTTCAGCGGCATCCTTAGATTTTCCTTAGACTGTCAGGGATTCCAACTTACTCAATAATACTGCTCAAAACTATTATTAATAATTTATATATAGCCTATATTATTCCTAAAGCAAGCATTACCTCTACGCAAATATAGGTCTGTTAGTATCCCATAATGGCTAGACGGTAAGCAATTCGAGTGCTTTAATTAAGTCCGAGCCAAGTACATAGTTCTAGGCTTATAATACCTATTAGCAAAGCTAATAAGCCTTTAAGATTTCGGATATAATATTATACATACTGAACCACTATCTATACTTTTCCACTGAAGTAATAATAACGAGATAGTATTTTATACCACCTTTTAAATAATAATAAATAACTTCCATAAACTTATAGATAATTTTATTATACAGGCAGAAGCGCTATACAATTAGTTAATATTTAGTATATATCTATACATCGACTTATTAAAGATTAAAGATAATTTCTCTAGTTTAGAAAGTAGTTATAGCTTTATTAGCTGCGCTGGGAATGGTCTTAAGTTAGTATACCTAGAGCCATTAGTCCGTGCATATACTATAGGTAAAAACGGACTCGCTAAAGATGGAATTTAGAAGTGGCATGCTGTAATAGCGTATTTTAAATAAGTCAGGAAGATGGAAGAGTAGCTTGCTGGTGGTCTTTATACTATACGCGGCTAGATACCATGAATCAGGGAACTCTTCCGCCTCGAGTACGAGAATGGCCTGAATATAACTTATAGGGTATGTATTTGGGTGGCTATGTGGCATATATTATCTGCCATTATAAAGTAAAGCGATTAATGAACCGCGAATTCTATGTAGTGTGATTCCTCCTGGTTAGACTGGGTTACGTTCTGTTTAAGTACCTTGTCTATAATTGATGACTTGCTGATCTATTATGCCGCGAGAAGCTTGGTGCCGACGAGAGAGGTTGGCAACGCTTATGGATATGCTTACTGTTCTATGATAATGAGAGGCCTTGGCCCACGTCTCGTATGATAGATATTGTTAGGAAGGTGACTTTAGAAGTATGGGGATAAAGGATTAACGTACGGATGTATCGCTAGCTAGCTATAGTAACCACCGGGAAATGTGTTAGCGAAGTATTTACCCTATTTAATACGCATGATGACTGCAGTGATAGCGCTGATATTAATATAATATTCGGTTGGCAGAGTGAATATCGGCTACTCTAGTGTGGGATTATATATAGACTAGATAGAGCATACCTATCTAGACTTTAATTATTACTTCTATAATGCTATAAGTAGGCTTCGGTCTGTTAGTATGAGTTTTTGCGCTAGTTAAATAAGAGCCTGCCTCTTAAACCTAAAGGAATACTGTTACGACTCAGCCTCACTAAATCACGTGCCCATCACTGCCCCGCTCGATCCCACCAATCAGACCTGGATCACCTACACAACGGGGGATCACTACGCTCCAGGAGCTACCGTGATCCTCACCACATCCATTTAGTACATAGACCACGTTCATTAGCACTTTCATAGACTTTAGCTCACCAGCTATCAATACAACTTCTTTACCTCAATACACCTAACCCGCTTCTATTGACTATTAAGAGACGTGACACTTCGCAATCGCTCAGTGTAACACCCTACAATATCTGCCAACATAAACCTAGTACGGACTAGTTTATCCCTTGGGAAACCCAACCGTCACATACGGCCCCCCGGACGAAAAATATACATAACATAACATAACATAACATAACATAAATAGCTAAAATTCTAAAGAAAATACTTTATAGAATAGTATAGCCAGGTTTATCTAATTATATTTTAAAAAGACCTTTACATATCTTATTTTCTATATAAATCCTTAAAATACAGTACATTTCACAGTATAAATAAACTTTAATGCTTATAGCTGTAGATGATATTGTTAGAAATCCAAGAAAAATAAAATAACTTACTTGTAGCTTTATATATAAGCTATTGAGATTTTAGCTGTTTTTAACTTAATTTGAGCTTTTTATAAGCTTTTAGAATTTAGATTTTAAGGTAGTGGAGCACTTACTTATCTGGAGCACTTGCTTATCATATACGTTAACTCCTAGCTATACTAGTAAAATACAATTTAATAGGACGTTTTTTTTAAATACTATAGGTATATTGTTATCCTTGACGGCCTCAAGCCCTCTCTTAGATACCAATCCTCTGTCCATCTTTAACAAGCTCCGTACCTTGGCTCCCCATCCTTATCCGCATGACCATGGCCTTACCCGCATCCCTTTCCGGATCTCGCTCAGCCAAGAATCGGCTATGAGTGACCATCACAATCCAACTGACCATCGACTGTAGCATTATCATGCACCACCTGACAACTGCCTCCTGACCCGCCTCGTCTAGACTGTCAAACACCTCATCGATGAGCAGGTAATGTGCCCGATGCGCGCTCTCTGCCCAACCCAGATGTAGCAGTGCGAAGAAAAGTGCTAGGTCGAGACGCTTGCGCTCGCCACCTGATCGCTTCCCATAGGCGAGCGAGTGGTGGATATCAAGGCTCTGATCGAGGACAGGCCCAGGCGAACAAGATTCATGTTCCATGGTGCCAATAGATTCAGAGTCGAACAGCGAACTCAGCATTCCGGTTGCGATGGCGTTTGTGTGGCGTGTGTCGTCGTACAGCGCCGTAAGGATCTGTGCAAGTAACCTATTGAGATCTGATATTGACTTTTCGAGGACATATTCGCGGAAGTTGGCCGTTGATTTCCCCCTGGATTTGGCCGCGGAACTAGTGCGCTTATTACGTATTGTCAAAGCAGAGGACCAGAACGCAAAGACCTCGCGATCGGCTGCAAGTTCTCTAAGTTTGAGAGCTAGCTTATCGTACCTTTGACTAATTGAGTGTAGAGATGACCGCTCGGCTTCGATAAGGCATGTATAGGTAGCTGCTTCGTGCCGCTTGATCATCGCCTCTTCTTGCTTCTGCTTGAGTTTAGCCTCTTGCTGTTGTTTGAATATGAACTCTTCCTGCTGCCTAAACACGGCCTGTTGATGCTTGAACATAACATCTGCGCATGTTTTTTGAGCCTGCTCGACCTCCACAATTCGCTTGTCGATCACCCGAAGGGCCTGGCTAGTGGCAAGCCGGTTTCGATGAATAATATCCGTTACCTCGAGATGGAGGCTTTGCAGCCGCAACTTGCTGTCTTTAATGTCCTCGCAGAGACCGTCAATAACCACTCTTCGTTGTTGATGTTTGATGTCGATTGCTTGATAGTTGCTTATCAAGAATTCCAACACGCCTACCGCACCCCTGGTAACCACTGCTCTTATGGCACATAAGAGTCTTTGGGGTATGGAGGGACGATCTGCTGGCACGGCCCCAAATTTTTGACCGAGTTTCTGCTTCAGTCCGACGAGCCATGACATGAAATCGGCATTCACCATTCCTCGCATTTGGGTATATTCGTTTTCTAGCCGTTGCCGGCTTTCCTTCTCCATGCTGATCTGATCCGTCAATGCCGAGATCTTTGCGCTGGAACCTATTGCAAGCTCAGCGAAGTGTGCCACTTCCATTGCATTCTGCAATCCCTGGCTTGAGGCCGACATCTTCTGCTGATACTCTGCGGAGTCTATAGAAAGCTCAAGGTCTCCGTCTCCAAACTGCCCATCACTTCGTAATCTAGCGACTGCATGGTCCTGTATCGCCAACTCAAGAGATGCCGCAGCGCTATACGCCTCCATTTCACATGTCTTTCGTTTTCGGTCCAGAAATTCGATACGTTTTTCAGTATGTTCCATTGTGTGGGCCACGTCCTGCATATTCTTTTCTACCGCGTTCGCGTTTTCATCCACGTCCTTGAGGAGTAATCTCGATACCTTCCCATAGGTATCTAGTATCGACATTCCAAGAGCTGCCTCAGTCAATTTACGCTTCTCCGCTGCCTTTGAGCTCAAGAAGCTCGCAGCGCTCTCGTGGCTCAATACGACTGTCTTGATGTATGTTTCGTAGTTGATACCAAGCAACTCGACGATAGCCTCCTGTGTCGTGCCTTTGTCTGGGTGATTATACTGCAACTGGGCCTCGCCATGTAAAAGAACTATAACGCGGTTGCCGTTTTCCTTGTGCTTGCGATGACGCGAGATCGCGTAACCGTTGGCGAACTTCAGCGTGACGCAGCAATTCTTACTTATAATATCGTTGACAACATCGTCGACCGCCATGCCGCTGCGAACACACTGCCCAAACTGGCACCAAACCATGGCCTCAATCAGCATGCTCTTGCCAGAGCCATTTTCGCCAACAAGGAAAGTTAGTCCACGCGCAAGATCATACCGGAAGTCAATGGTGATGGTGTTCTGCACACTCAGGAAATTGGTGATCGTAAGAGTGGATGGCACTGCGGCGAAGGTATGATTAGAGGCACCTTTCAGATCGGTAGCGCTTCTCGTGCTGATAGCCTGAGTTGACCTGTCGAGAAAGACCTCATAGTTCAGCTGGAGGTCTTCGTCTTCATCCTGATCTACCAGCCCACGGGAAACTTGAATCATTCGCTGGCCAACTCGAATTAACTCTTCTTGTCGCAAGGAGAGAGAGCTATCCAATTCTAGTGATGTGATATACTCCCGAGCCTCCGCCGCAAAATCGAGTTTATTGGCTCGAGGTTGGTAGTCAAGAGCAGAGCTGGATACCCTATCGCCTGTTATATCCTCAAATTTCCTGGGCTCCTCTAAGGGCTGAAAGGATGCATCACTGGCTGGGACCGATGGTCCCAAAGCCGCGCGGTCAGAATGCGATTTAAAGCCCGTAGGGTTCCAGTCCCGTACACTCTGCGCCCCAAGTGAAAGGAGTTTGTCACGAGCCATAACATACTTGAGATGGCTCAAATCACCTAGAAGCATTACGTGCTTATCCTTTAAAGCTTCTTCGTTGGCCTGGTCATTGAGTACTTCCTGTAAATTTACAGTTGTATAGCCGATGACATATGGGTTAATAAGCATTTCGTGCTTGAGCGTTTCTGGATCGAATAACAGAATGCCACGCTTCTCATCGTAAAGGTCGCTCCAGTTCAGTTGCAATGGTGAGCCCAGGTACGTGATGCTTCCTCGAAGATCCGTCTTGTTGGTATCTGGTTGCTTCTGGTTGCTTCTGGTTGATGGTCTGGTGGCTGTGGAAATGCCCCGTAAAAGTTCGGGCCAGTGAGGCAAATTGATCCGGACCCGTCAATCCATTGTATGTGATAGGTTTCGCCGCCGATAAGTTTTTGAAGCCATCACCGACCACGTACCGCTGTGTGATAGCCTTGTTGATCGCAAGATGGGCAAAGGCAACGGTTTTGCTCGCCTCTGTAGGACTCAGAGAAGCCACAGTATCTGTCAACCCACTCTGATCCTCACGAAATGGCAAAAGTATAACACGTCGGCCATCCCATTCGTGTTGGGCAATTTCTTTATGAATAGAGACGTAGGGGGCTAGGCGATTAAGGTTGAAGGCGTCGAGGGCCGTGGTTTGGTAGTCACGACGGTAGGCAAGGTCATGGTTCCCAAGTAGGATATGGACGTGGGGTATGATATCACTAAGCAAGCCAATGAAGCGGTAACACGTAGACAAAACATGTGTTGGCTGCATGGTGCGGCTCGTTAGTAGATCGCCGCATACTACTACCCTCCTGACCTGATGTCGCTCTGCCTCAGCAACAATCCACTTCGCTGTCTGCCAGACTCGATTCAAGTCATGATGCTTAAAATGAAGGTCACTAAAGAGCAACCATCTGACAGTTCCGGTTGGCAGGCCTTGCATTGCCTTGAGAAGGAGTGAAATGATATTATAATAAAGTTTACTTTGTAGAAGGGATTGGTATGTTAGCGTTATAGACTACTAATACTGAATTCTTTCTTAGCGGCTGAAGTTTTTTTGCTTGTGGCTTGCAGTTCTTCCTCTAGCTGACTAACCCAATGGCTGCTGAAGGTTTCGGGATGAAGAGCTTGAAGTACATTTATAATAGTAAAGAACACTTGAAAGAAATATTTTTTAAATTATTTTTTTTAATTTCTTTTTTGCCTAAAGTGACGTACATGATAAGTAAGCGTCGCACTCCTCATCTAGCGGATAACTACAACATCTAGAAAGTAGCCAAGTACATGGAGTCTAGGATGAGGCAGCATTTGGGAAGGTACCCCAGCTCGTTAAGGCAGATGGAACAGCGACAACTTGTCATAAAGAGCAAGCCGAAGAACTGTTAGCCAGGTTCTTTCCACCACTGCCAGATAACATCGAAGACGACGGTTGGAGGCAACAAAGATCCCCGGTAACTATGCCGAACCTGACTCTAGAGGAGGTGGAACGTCAACTGTGGGTGACAAAGTCATGGAAGGCGCCAGGAGAAAATAGACTACCAGCGATCATCTGGAAGTAAGTCTGGCCCTTGGTGAAACACAACGTCCTATCCTATCCTAGTTGCGCGTCAAATTCAGCTGCAAATCCATTTAAACCCCCTTAGTAAAAAGAAATCTACGTTAATAGACAGACGACCCAGTACGGAGTACTACAGTCCAAAATTAATTGTTATACAAATTGATTTAACATAGTTATACCTATTTGAATTTATCGTGAGCCAAGAAATTATTTGTCATCAACCAACTTGACTAGAAGCAATTGACTGTATATTCTAAATCATTATAACTTATTCCACAGACTTGAGAAAAATAAGGGCCTAAGTTTATTAAACTACCCTTATCTCACTCTATCATATGTCTGGCTTTTGACCCATTTTGAGAAGTTTTTGTTCTCTGAACTCACCCGTCAACCCTTACCTCCATATGACCATATGACCCATATAATTCCCTCCTGGAGTCTCATTCCTTTATATTGTTCTTCTGAGCCAATTCGTGACCATCTCCCAAACAACGTCCTCCAATCTGATAACACCCTGGACAAATGTCAAAATCCCCACCGTTGCAAACTTCGCAGTGGTAAAAGACCACGTCTTCCGGGATACTCAAAGTGCAAACATCGCAAAATATGGATGTCCCGTCATTAGATATGAAGCTCTCCTCGATAACCTCGCCATCGTTCTCGCAAACTGCTATGCCTCTCTTCTCTGCGTAGTCTAGTAGTAGTTGCTGGATCTCAAAATTTCTACATCTTTTAGCCCAATACCACGAAGTCCGTCCGAAACGATCCTGAGAGTGGCAGAAGACTTGTCCAGTAGCCAGCAGCATATTAACTATCTCTGTGCGAGAGTTCCGTACAGCTACTGATAACGGTGTCGAACCATAATCATCTTCCTGGTCCAGATTGATAGAGTAATGGCGAATCAATGCCATTGCGACAGTATCGTGTCCATTCTTAGCCGCAAAGTACAATGGTGTCCGACCAATACTATCTTCAATTCTCGCATTGCCCTTATCGAGCAGCAGCTTAACGACAGCTTCATACCCATTCTCAGCGGCCAATGATAATGGCGTGTGGCCATACTTGCTATCTTTCGCCTCGACTTCCGCGCCCTTATCGAGCAGCAGCTTGACAATGACATAATGGCCATAGTACGATCCTATCATAAGATCCGTAAAACACTTCGTAGTCATCTTACCTGACGTCTTCCAATAAATTCTAAACCATACCGAGTAACTCTTCGAACCCGTATCGCAAATTTTCAGCGCGAAAGGTACAATACTATCATCATCCATGAACCCAGCCTCGCGGAAGTGAGTGCCCCACGTTTCGGCCGAATAATCCAAGAGTGGGAACTTACCAGCATCGTAGCTGGCTTCCCCGTCTATATCTGTTAATAAAGTAACATTTGAGTTGAAAAAGTTCAAATAGAGCACGCAGAGCTTCGCAAGAATGGCGTGTGCGTCGCGGGTAGTGATGGAGTGAAGCCAGTGCAGCTCTGATGAAACAGGTGTGGGTGATACCAAATCTGCGAGCAGAAACTCGCGAGCTGTTTGATGAATGAAATAAACACTGCCTTGATGGATCGAGACAAATAACCCACACCAAGATCTGAGACGTGTCTTGAAGTCTTCATCATCCTCCAGGTCTAGGTCGTCAATAAACTCGAATTCGTCGTCGATATTCACAGCAACGTTCATTTCCGATACGGTTAGTGGCCGGCTTGCCGCCAAGATAATACTCAAGACTTTCCGAACCATCGGATCTTTGTTAGCCTTATTGAGAATCTGCTCATAAGCCTCATTGATACCCTTCGGAAGTGTTGCAACAGCGGACTCGACCCCCTTTTCTGTTTTTTTAAAGCCATGATTTTCCAAGTAGTCGAATATAAGGTATACCCAGAGATATGTGCGGTGGGTAGTCTCCTGTAGTCTTTTCTCCAGGTGGCTCCTGATTTGGGTTGAGAAGCGCTTCTTCCTCGCCAGCTCCTTGATCCGGTGCGTAATAACGTGATTTACCTCTTGGCTAATCGTTTTTAACTCTTCCTCTCCTGGTATATGAATACTTGGAAAGGCATCCAATAGGATACGGAACTTGGACAAAATCTGGTCATACGGACGGCATGTAACTGGTAGGTATGGAATTGGCTCTCTACATTCCGCATCAGGTCCGCAAATTCCGATTCGCCGCATTCGTCTAGTGCATCAAGGACTATGATCACAGGTCCTGACTGGGAATCTCTTATAGCGTTTCGCAGAATCTTCCAAAGCGACTCTGTAGAGTTAATAAGACATTGTCCATCCTTGCGGAATTGTGGCATAGCATGTTCGATTAGAAGCGGCTTCAGAGAAAAGAGCTGGTGAAGCAGGGCGCAAAGTGCTTGCCGAATGGTGTTCTGGTCTTGGTCTTTGAAGAAGAAGTAGCAGATGGTTGTCGATCGTGGTAGGCCGTGGTCTATCAGGTACTTGGCCAGCACCGACTTTCCACAGCCAGGATCCGCCGAGATCAACAGGGGGCCAGACTCTTGGTTCAGCCACGTCTGGAAGTGATCGTGTTTGAGAAGCCACATGCATGTACCTTCAATTCTTTCTTCCACTCGATCTTTGTACCACTCATAAGTGGTGTCCTTGCTGCCAATTGTAAGGCGAAACAGCTGGTGACACCTTTGTTGTTCTTCAGACAGCCTTTCGTTGGCGAGATCTTTCTAGGCTTGTAGTTGCTCCTTGGCAATATCACGGTGCTCTTTTGAAACATCCCGATGCTCTTGTGCAATTTCTTGGCAGCCTACATATAGGGTTAATAAATAGTAATAATAAAATTCTAGGCCTTTAAATTACCGGATAGAATGTCGCTGATTTTCCTTTTAACTTCAACTCTGTTCGGAACTATTTGGCAGAGAAGATCCTTTGCATAGGCAGCAGCCAACATTGCTGCATAACCCTGCCACTCCTTGTTCTTGTGTGAGTCTGAGTAGTCGCATATACCACGAATAACCAGACAGGGAAAATGGTTCATCAGCCCAGCTGCTTCCATTTCAAAACATAGAACCTCCTTTTCTTCTGAGAGTCTATCTCGAGCCAAAGCGTCCTTCATCAGCCGATCTGCTAAAGCAACAAGACCGTAATGAATGGCTGGATTGTCTTCGTCCTCCGTCCTTTCGGGCCGCGATACAAAATTTGAGGTGTCGTCACTACAAATCGCCCCACAATTCAAGTCATGAGTAACTTCGGACTTGAACAGATTGTCGGTACCTGACTCTGGCTGTTTGTACTTTCTCCGTAATCTTGGATTTTTCTCGAGAATCATGTCCACGGTCTTTGAGAGCTGATGTCCTTTCCTTTCGTAGCGTGTCTTGAGTCCACTTACTGTCGTCCGAAGAAGGGGCGGTGGCTGATTTAGGAATCCTGTCTCTTGGAATCCCTGGCCTTGTGTCGCTTTGCCGAAGTCGTACCCGAACACCCCACCCTTTCCGTTGCCAGCACAACCGATCACAATGTCCCCAAGACGGATATCATGCTTTCCAGGCGCTCCTCCGGCGATGCCAACCATCAAGCCAAATCGAATATTAGGAAAGCTATACATCATATCCCTTGCAACGCTTGCAGCAGAAGATTTTCGATACTCGTTATCAGGCAAGACAGCGATAACGACATTGTGCTTCCCAACTTTGCCCAGTGTATAATAGTTGTTGTCATGGGGAGACACGAATTCCGGTCCTTCGTGTTCTTCGTCAAGTAATTCCTAGGCGGCAACATACTCTGTAGTTATCACGCAGATCCAGCCAACCGTATAGTCATTTAGGTTAGACATTTTCGTTCGCAGAATGATCCAGAAGGAAGCTAAGCTACAAAAGACAATTAGCGTTTGGTCGCCGAGGTCTCACAAAAAGAGCACTTGCCTCCGCCTAGATAAGCTGGATCCGCTGGAAAGCCGATGCAGCCCTAATCGCGGGGATTCGGTGGATCTCTGGGATCTGCGCTAAATGCTCGATCTGGGGGCGTATAGTACCTCAAAAAACAATGATGATAAAAGAAGCCAGAGCGCTACACCGTTCCTTTGAACTGAAAAAAGGGTTGGCGCCGTTAGGCAGCAGCGGGCCGCTTAGAGATTCATCGTCAGCCATTTGCCAAGACTACTCCTCTATCGCAAGCGCTTACTCGCCTAATCAGTTTTTTCTGATTTTGGTAGGTCAGCGCGGCATCGTATGCCTTTGACCAATCATGCCTCATTTAACACTTCAACACTTCTTCCATCTCGAATACTGCGTTACGCTAGGATTTCTATCTTGATATCTAACAGCAGAGCTCTTTCATCATTGAAGCCGCTAGCAGCATTTGGTTCAGACTTTTTAACTTTATTTTTTAAGACAGACCAAAGTAGCCTTACTTGGTCTCTAATGGCAGCGGCAATAATAACAGGGATTTTCGTCATCACGTCATGTTGGCTGCTAGGCGATCTTTACTGTGGGCGGGCCGATTTAGACTAAAAAAATCTAATATTAAAGCATGGAGTAGGATAGACTGCTTAGCTTGACTTTTCAGCTCCCCACTCTTGATTCTTGGCGTCCGGTCAGTTCATGATTGACACCTCGTATTCGAGCTTGTTACCTGCCTCAGTCCTACGTGTCTCACTACCCCGCCTTATTCCGCGCTCAATCAAAGATGGATTTGATACTTTTCGGGGGTCACACAGCATAATTCGGGGATGACTGTAGAGGTCTGGGTAGCCGCGGCCTGTTTTGTTATCCACGGGGGTTGAAAATATGCAGCTGATTCCTTTTTCACCCATACCCAATGCGACCGCGCAACCAACAATCATATTTCGACGAATCATAATGTGACTACCCTTTTCTCAACACAAAGGAAATAAGACAATATGGATTGCACATCTATGTGGAAAAGAAATTGCCACCTCACGGACTACCATTCGTTATGTTAATGTTCGGTATATACCGTGGTCACCATGCCCCCACCTGCTGTCTTTTCTTACGTCTTACTTTATTCACAATCGGGTATGCTTCCGTTCGTCTGGTGCGGCTAACGCACCATTTTCATTGGCCGATTTTCCTTACTCAAGCCACCAACAACCTGCAGATAGAAGGCCTCATTATAAAAATCCCTAATAATCCATATATGCACTAACTAGGGAGCCTTGATGTTGTTCGAAAATGACTAGCAGGTTAAATAAAATTCTATTCAGAGCTGTAGGGTAGCATATCACTAGAAATCTAGCTTTCGCTTCCTTTCACGTCTGCCAAGATGTGTGTCTAAGGTTTGATAATAATGTAAAAAGACTAGGTAGTAATTTCCAACTATCCTATTTAATAAGTACCTCTTACAAGTAAGGGAGGGTCTATCTGATGAAAAATGTTGTTTTTTAATAGCATGATAGTAATGCCTTTTCCAGCCTCTAGTCGTTCACGTTCATATGACTGATAAACTTAGACATATTTGCTCTTAACATTAGAGGGTTTCTAAGCGAAAGTATTTCTAAATGAGAAGTTGGTTTAAACTATATAGAGACAGCAGTACCCGGTGTAGAAAGAGTAATACCATCCTGACTATCAGGAAAATATACTAAAATACCAATTATTAACTACGGCTAATAAACTTAAATATCGTAAGGCTCTTGCCGTTCGATTCAGCACATAGCAATATCGCTACCGCAGGTCGGGGATAGTTAGTCTGAGCTTTTCTGGAGAGTCTGATGATAGTCTCTCAGCAGATAACTGATGGTTTTATCGGAATAACTTACAGAACATAAAGCGACGAACTAACAAGTTAAACCAGCATGAGCTTAGTACAGCAGTGATTAGAATTCAGGGTAGTCTCAAAATACGAGATATATTAGAAATAAGCCCTTACACGGTAGAGATCCAAGTAGTGTCAAGGAAGGGCAAGAAACTCCCTTGCTTACATTAGGGTAACACATATCGATTATAGGCAGAACGAGGGGCTATATTCTTTGCTTCTTAAACAGGAACTTCATTTCTTAATGGCCATAATGCACTAGCCTTTATTTTAATGAATTTAATCAAATCTATAATATATAGTTATAGGTGGTATTGCATTTATCCTATACGAGAGGCAACCTGACCCTACCCCGGCTGGGGGATCGAACACTTTATAAGCAGAGCATTCATCGCTCATTAAAACTCAACTTCTTTCTTTTTGTCAAGCATCTTAACTACATCAGTCTTTTTCATATTCTTCCGGGAGCTATTATCAGCCGTGATCCTCTAGTTATCTGTTCTCAAGTAAACCACTAACTTCGAGATGCGTTATACCGAGATCCTTGCTATTGCCATGGGTAGTGCGGCCGCTGCCTAGCTCAGCACCACTCGTCTCTCCGAAACCATAGCTTCCGCAGTCGAGACTCTCACACCTACTATTAGTAATGAAGCACCTGATGCTAAAGGTATTAGTACCCCTGATGGCTTCAATTTCCTTAGATGCTTCCCCTCTGAGAATGGCTTCCCTGGCTTTACTTAGGCATACTCCTCTGAGGACAATAACGCTGATTTATGTGCCGAGACTTGCTTGGACAACAACTTCTTCGGCCTTTACGACAACAAATGCTACTGCGGTAGCGAGCTTGACCCCATCACTTCTCCATCTGTCAGCGCTGACCAGTGCGACATTCTCTGCCCTGGTGATGCTGATGTGAGCTGCGGTGGTCTCACTGCTGGCTCTCGGGTCATGCGTCGACAGTCGACCTCAGTGTTCTTCTCTCTATTTATATTGCTGTAGGTGTGAGCCCTGGCGAGATGACACTGTCGTCAACACTGACTTCAGCACCGAGACTTAAGCTCCCCGTCGCCACCACAATCTTCGTCAAAGATAACAGCATCGTCACCCAGATTCTTACCACTGATCTCCCATCTGTATTAATCTCACTATCATCTACTGTACACCTTAGACTTACTATTCAACCTACAGTAGATAATAGATCGCTCGTGAGGATGGTCTCTTGTCCAATTATCCGTCATTGCATGAGTATAACACATTTTATAGTGACTGATCAAGGTAGTACTACGTACAAACAAGCCTTTTACTTTGTCTGAATCAGCTATATCATGGCTACTCGAGTGTTAACTGCCCAAGAGATAGTCATCCACGGCATTTCCTGTTTGCCTTGTCCTATACGCTCAACGATGGCTTGCTATCGGCATATCGAGTATCGAAGATATAGTTTTCTAGGAGGTGAAAGGAGACGTGTCTTGACCCTTTTCATATAGTTATGGACGGGGGAAGATGTGCCTTGATTTGTGTTTGTGTAACTATAACTTGGCATATGTAACAACGGGAAAGCTAGATTATTTAAATGTATGTATAGCGCTCTATTACAAAACAAAACTCAACAATATTACTTAAATACCTTCCCGGACCCCTTTATTCGACATCGGAAGTTTGAGTTAAAACCTATCTGGATGAAACTAGACATATCCTTCGTCAAAGCTGTGTTAGCACATCTCGACGCTAGCTTGTATGCCGAAACTTACTTCCAATATAACTTCTTCAGCCTCTCTGACCGATTGTAATTACACTAAAGAGGATATATCAGGTATGAAAGCTAAAGTACGCGTTCGCATGTGTGAGACATGTGTAGATCGTCGATCAAAATCGGACAAATTGGTCACTATAGTATGGATTGAGAGGGAATAAGCCGGAAACAAAAAGGTAATCAAGTACACAGGAGTACGCGACAATTTGCAATAGAAAAGTAAGGACAGCAGTGCTAGAAGGACACTTTGTCTAGGGAGTGAGATTTCGAGAAAGTGATATGGTAACTATATATCGCGAAATGCTAATGATCTGATACGGTCCAGTATTGTACATATTTACCCCCGAGCCATGTCTGTAATTACACTTCCTCGTACTGCCGCTCATTACTCGTCCTCAGTTCAGGATAACATTGAGAACAGTGTTTCCCAAGATTATCTCTACTGATCGTTAGGTATATGCAAGCTTTGCAACTATAACCATGTTTAACTTTCAGGTCGGGAATAACTCGGCTCTCCTTGTCTCTAGGAGACATGTGTAGTGGATCCTGCAGTGTCCACTCTGAATGCAGAGCATTAACTGCTTTCAACATCTCGCCTTTTAGACGATAGGTCTAGCGAAAATAACTTCCAATGCCTTTACCTGGTCGGACTGCTATCTTACATATCAGGCAGACTAGAATAGGATATTCAGGTAAAATAATAGCTAAGCTATCAATTCAAATGGAGGCATGGGTCTAGATAGAGGGCGAAGTGCCGAACGTCTTTTTAATAGAGCGAATTATATTATCCTGACTGACTCGTTTTCATTTTTTGGCAGCGACGGTTACTATCTACTTGCTGTTCGACATCATCGGCCCGGTGGCTTGGAGGTTATCCAAACTTATACGCCTTGAAGGCAAGACCGGAAACTCTGTATTCAGAGAAGGAGCATACTGGCTAGCCTGACGCAAAAACTCGTGCCATTTAGTATAGGCCTATTGATATGCACGTAGAAGCGACGGTTGAAGCTGGTGTGGGTATGCTCCGTCAAGACCATATGTTATTCCGCGCTATAATGGCCAGTAACCACTTTACCAAGCAAAAGCCACGTTGAGATCCGCATCGCTACTTGTGTCATCGTACCGGTTAAACGGTGAGTGCACCTCGCGGACATGCTTTTCAGTGATGCCAATAGCTAGTTATCAATACACTCGAGCATTAACCCCCCGGCTCCATACCTGTTTCAAGGCAGTCCCAACCAGTTTTATGATACGTGTTGGTGCCCAAGGTTTACCTTGGTGTTAAAAGAGTAAATTTTTCTGCTCATTAGACTCCATTAGATTGGTCAAGCCAGACTGCTCTCGCCGGAGCAGCGCTGCAAGACGTCATATATAAACGAGATGCTTAACTACAACAACTAATAACCGTGCTGGTAGGAACCATACAACATGGAATTCCTGGTTTATTAACCGCTTGGCTTTGTGGTGACGTAAAGCGTAGGCAACTGAGCTATTCCATATGAAAATCCCACGAATTGCGTAAGGACTATTCTCAACTGCAAGGCTTAAGAGCTCGCGAATTCTTGGTGGCTGACCGCAAGCTGTTAACAAGCCACCGCTAATATGTTCCTCCAATGCAGCCACTTTCTGGAGATATGAAGTAACTGCTTAGAAGCTCTAGTGACCGTTTCTAGCAAGTCTTGCCCTGCGTGACGTGCAGACTTGGACAAGAAGGTCTTGGTATATGGAATTGAAATTATTACCAGGATGGCTAATAAAGGAGAGGCCTGGTTGTGCGTTTGTGAAATCATCCTTCATCGTGTTGATATCCAAGTTAGGCTCAAATCCGAACATCAGCTCGTCACATAGGTCCTCCGCCCGAGCAATAAAGTAATCGGCTAGTCTACGAAACTCCTCCATAGACAGTGAGAAATCGGTCCTGTATGAGATAACCTTCCCATTATCACTCCAGCGTAAGAGGAACGGAGGCGACTCGGTTTTAGCCACTTTCTGACTAAAGTTATAAAGATTATACAGCTCTGCCAATGGTGAGAGTGAACCCTGTACCATATATTTCTGTCGTACCTCGTTTAGTCGTTGCATTGGAAACTGCGGTTGTTGTTGGATTCCGATAGTAGGATATGAGTGAAGAGGTAGCGCGTACTCGAGAAATAATAAGCGCTGCACCTAGATAAGTCCTGATAAGTTTGGACAATACTCTCTGGCTAGTTAAAATCGTCAACAATCAGAGGAGAAACCCAAGATATCACTGAAGTAAACGAGTAATGTAGAACCGGGTTGTCTATCTATAAAGCTTTCCATGGTAAGCGATAAGCTGAGTTCGAAGAGAAGCTTAAGAAATTCTTCCGGGCTCTCGATTGTCATTTTATTAATGGATCTGTGGCCTAAGTCACGACAGAATAACAACATATCAGGCGCGTCCCGACTGTCCATATCAGACATCTAATCATCGAAATTATCCTCTCTTTCACTCTCTCTAAAATTACTAACCTCTTTTTCACTACTCGCGTAGTTATCACTGGATTCTTCACTAGATATGCTGCCAGTATTATTATTATACGGGCTTTTAAAACCGCTTAAGAGATTAATCTCGATATCTTTATAGTTATATTGCTGGGGAATACCGGAACCATGGTTCAGCTCCTGCGGCCTGGGCCAGCTTGGTCTCTTCATGTCGATATATTGCCATGCATGGTGTTCCCATAGGTGTCTTACTTGATTCTCTATTCGTATATTGAGGCGAATTTTAAGTTCCCGCTGTCTCATTGCGACCGGCAAGAGGTATGCCCGTAACGTGAACGCGATAAACCGCTTCCACAAAAGTCAATATCTCTTCCGTGTATTTTACTCGACTTTAAGAGCAAATGGCTTCGCTTAACAGATATCAAGTCTAGAACTAGCCAGCCAACATAGAAGTACCCGACTCGTATTTTGCGCTGTAAGCTCACACCGGTCTAGCATGGCATTAGCAGCGCTCAAGAAACACGAGATCTTCTCTTTATCCTTTCTGGAGATTTGAATATCGGGATCACCCTCAAATGGACCTTATCCAAGAGTATAGTCTGTTCCCAATGAGCTGATTTTAGGGAGGCGCGTCATTGCCTGTAGGATATCTCGCCGGACATTTTTATATATGATTTGCCATTTTATACGCTCTAGCCACAAGCTTGTCGCTGCGAAGGAGTCATCGCCAAGAGCCTTGCTGTAGAAGCGTGGTTAAGTTTCAGCTTCCCAATACGTCCTCTCGCGTTTTAACACCTCATCAATATATACACGCGTTTCTAGTAATACTTTGCTACTGCGCATTAGCTGCTTTATGATAATTGTTCCATTGGATTCCAAGGTGTACCCACGGCCTGCCAGCTTGCGGCCAACCTCGAACCAGCCACTGGCCGTTCTGGATCGAAAGAACCGCTAACACATTACACCCTCTCTCCATGGTTTTTAGGGCTGTGCATAAGCATCATGGATCTGGGCCTTCCGCGACCTTGGGGATTAGTCCAGAAGTGCTAAGTGGTATAGTGTTGTTAAATCTTTTAGTCGTCCCGGAAAACAAGCTAACATATGGTACATCCCCGCCCATCGGGTTGCAGGGGGTCAAGCTCCGGAATTGGCGGGATTATAGGAGATGGAAAGTGGAATTCAGCGGCTAATTGTTATTAGTTTTTAATAATTCCAGGGAGCTTGTCGATAATCTTAGCTAATTGACGTCGTGCAGCTGGTGTCATGGATTTATGCCTGCTGCGCAAATGAGTAGGAACCTCATCTGCTACACAGCTAAAGTGACATGTCTGGCACACCAATACTCGATAAGATTTGAAATATATGAAAGGGTTGAGTTCTTCCATAGTGAGTAAGTATACTTCAATGTTATGCTCTTAAAATAATAATAGAAGTTGTAAATCTAGGCGCTGTACGCGGTCATTGCGTCGCGTGTCTTATGTAAGAGATTAACAAGTTTTAATTGGCTTACAAAAATCAACTCTACCCCTGTCAATAAATTCAACTCTACCCCCTGTAAAGCGGGGCAAGAAAATCAATTCTACTACAATTGATATTGTCATTGACTACTAGGGCACATACGCTAGATATGTTAGTAGAAGGTTTTAGACAGCTGGTGGCAGGAATCTGATGTTATCCCTCTGGGTGCCGGTCTGTTCCTGGCTCTTGTGGTACCGCACGTGTATCAAAACCATCTTCTCCCATAGTAACACAGATCGGCGACGAGTCCCTGTGTTGGCATATGTGATGGTGAGTAACTCTGGAGATCGCAGTGGAGGACCGGCTGGAACTCGTATAAGTGTCAGCATCCTCTGTAGGAACTCCTGGACGTGCGTTTCGTATATTGCCATAGCCTTGGGGCAGAGACGAGTCTTCCCACCGTCATGATAGTTCCGATCCGGCCGAACGAACACCCTGCGTAAAGCCGCCTTCCCTTCTATCTGTCTAAGTAGGGCATCGTGAGTTCCCGCCAATATCTCTCTGTTTCTCTCATCTGACATCCACGAAGCACCGAATTCGTCCTCATTAAGGTCGTCGTGTAGCCTCCACGCCTCGATCGGAGCAATATTGTCCATTCCGAATAGTAGTTCATCATATAGAAGTGTATGTGCTTGGCGGAACTCCGATACGACCAGCTGCGATACGTGATCCATGTGTAACTCGACCCCCCTGTAGTCGATAGTCTCTTTATCGAGAGACCAGCGGGCTTGGTGCTCGGTGAGATTGGTGCTGGAAGCAGCGAAGAGATAGAGTCGCCATTGCAGGATGTGGCCGAACGGCGTTTCCGCCATCTGCTGAAAGTACCTTCCGCATATCTCGTCAATCATATCAGGAATTCCATCCTCGTCGTCCTGCTTCTTAAAGCATACAAAGTCAAATATAATAACTTGAGTGACCCAGATAAGCGACGATAGGTTACTATTAAAGTTTCCAGGCTTGTGCCAAGTGCATAGTCTTTGCTGCTGTTTATCCCGCTGGCGCGTCGGGTTCTTCTTCCGGCTGAGCATGGCGCAGAAGCTCAGTACGACGGATCGGAACGGCCTGCTTCCGACAGTATGGCAGATGAGGGAGATGTAGAAGGTACGAATGGCGTGATTGAGATCCATATCGCGCTCCTCATCGCCGCCACCACCTGATTTAACCCTCGAAGTTTTATCCTGCCGCCGTAGAACGTTGATGATGCCTTGCATCGCCTTTTCCTGCCAGCTGGTCACTTCAACGACGTCTCCCGGCAATACCTGGTTATTATCTTCTCTAGTAAAGTGCCCACCATCGCGGTACACCACCCGATAGTAATATACAAGGAGCTGCTTTGCTATTCGGAAATAGGACTTGAGCGACTTCACATTCTTGAATTCGCGGAATTTGCTGGCTTTGGCACTGCTCATGTTATCTTCGCCGCCGCGGAAGTTGCTTAATCGTAGTGCCCGCTGTCGTGTCATCTTTCCATCAGTGTGCCATCTGCTGCGGTTAATATACGACTGAGATCTGTGTTGATATGATCGTCGTCACTAAAATCGCTGCCGTCGTTATCGTCGTCTCTATCATCCCGCCCGCCTAGATCCATACTTCGCGGCAACGTATATGACGATAGAATCTCGGCGTCGCGTAACCCCCGCAGGTAAGTGGCAAATCCCATACGTACGAGCCAGGGCACTCGGTCTGCGCGCGACTCCTCAATGCCTTATACGATCTCGGCTCTGCTACCTAGGTCGTGTGAAGCCTGGATGATATCTGCCTTTAGATCACCAAACAGTTTCCCCTCCTCTTGCGACGGTGGCGGCTCCCCTCTTGTCCCTAATGGCGATGGTGATGATGATGGCTCTGCTTCGTTGACGACGAAGTAGTCGATGAGACCCTTCGCCGTGAAGTATGTCTGGAGCTTGCATGCTTTCCATAGAGGCCGAATGCTGGTATGCTGTGAGGCTCTTTTGCCGTGGGCCGGCATATGGTCGTGCATCTTTTCCACGCGCCGTGTGCAGTAGTCGCACTTATCGTCAGTGCAGATATACCCGTCATAGGTGGCAAGGCCCTCTAGCGGCTGGCATGGCCTCTTTCTATCATACCTCCACTGTCGCAGCTCGTCCACTGAGCGTAGATCGTAGGTCGATAGTAGGTTGACGGTTAATCACAATTCGTCGCCTCTCATCCGATGCGGTTTGGCCCGCAGGTGGCTCTTCCAGCTCGTCGTCTTCGGAGCTAAGCATATCACATAAAACTAGCATATAGCAGCCCTTTATTCAATTCGACTCTACTCATATAACATGCTAACCATTCGATCTCGAAATACCGAATCTTGTCCCTCGCGGAGGAAAATGTTTGGACACGACATGCCTCGAACATACCTAGCTCCTCTGCCGCCATCAGGGAGATCCCCAATTGATGCACGATCATATGATCTCTAACTTTATTTGAAGACAGTGTGAAATATGGCAACCCGGAAGTTTTGACGCAGATATTACACTTGAACGCAGTATGGATAGCTAATCCGGGAACCGGTCGCACCTTCTCACGGGGGATGGCCAGCTCTTGGACTGAACAAAGTTTGAATGTGCTGAATCGCTCCATCAAGGTCTTGCAAGCGAGTCCAGTAATTCGGTGCAATTTGTTCAGGTGGCTATAGAACGACTTTTGCCCAGGTTGAATCATCGATCCGCACATGATGCAGATAAGAATCTGATACTGAGAATTATATAAGAATCCATCAGCAAGGTCAACTTGGCCATTGTTGTGACAAAAAGCTGCATTGTTGGTCCTAGCCGTTTTCGATGCTCGGCTCAGACCGTAGGGCTCTGCTGGCCTTTTGTTGCAGATCCTATGAGGCATAGCGGCATTTATACCGGGAGATTTCTCTCGAGAACGAAGACAACACTCTTGGTAATATTGTCTAGTCCATTCTTGCCAAGTGTCTGATAAGCGGCGATACATCTCCAGGAGCTCGGGTTGAAGTCTTTCTGGAAGAGCCCGATCGATAGCATATGCGGTCAACAGCATGCGGGGATGATAACCGGCTCCCGCCGCAAACATGCGCATTGGATCAGCCGCGCTGGTAGGGTGGTAGAAATTTATCTTCTCAACGAGCTTTGATAGGTGCCTCTTGGCGATTGCTAAAGCAGCTTGTCTGTATAGCGATAATGTCCAGGGGGTGACCAGGTCTCGGGTCCTGCTTCTCAGGATATCTGAAGCTTGGTCGGACGATAGATGCTTCCTTCTACCGTTGGGGTCCAGGAAGAAGAACTCTCTACTATCGTGGCGTGCTGAACGCATCATTTTGGCCAAGAATTCCCAGACTGGACGAACAATAGCGAGATACTTCAAAAGGCTGAGGCTGAGGTCTACAGGAATATAGCGGACGATGTGAAACGCATAATTGTTAGACGCTCGGGCTTTGTTGTAACTTATAATAATGATCATACGCCCGTCGTAGAAAAACACATTTCGTATAGATAGCTTCGAGTTTAAGTATCGAATACTGGTTACCTCGGTGCCTCGGCCAGGCAGACTGGCTCTAAAGTGAACTGCTGCAAAAGCGGACTTGTTGAGCGCGACGCCAGCACTGAGGTACTTGTGACAAGTCTCTGGGTTCCAGTGTCCGGATTTTGTGAAAGGCGTATCACGAAATGACGACTTTTGCAGGCTATGGAGGAGAGTCTCCCAAATATTTGCCAGGTTGTTCTCGGGTTTGTCGATAAATGACCAGCCCGCTTTCCGACATGTCAAATCGTCTCGAATGGCAGAAACGTCAATATCCGGTTGCCACCCTAGTAACATCTCATCTACCTGCTCCTGCACTGTTGTTACAGTTCTGTGATGTGTCTCGCAGAACTCTGATAAGAGGACTTTTTTGTTGTCGCCTATGGTGAACGATCGGCCGTCAGGAGCCCAAGTTAGGTTACCTGGTATTCCCTCTCGTTTTACGATAGATTTCGCGAATGTTTTCAGTTCGATTAACTCTCCAAATGGTGTGTAGCATCCTCGCAGCAAGTATTTGCAGCGAATAGACGAAATGCGGTCGGGCTGAGACGGATAAGCTGTTCGACAAGGCCAGGCGAGGTCTAGAGTGTTGTAGCCGTAAACAGGCACGGCGTACTCAAGAAATAAGAGCCGGCCGATCCACATGAGGGCAGATAGTTTGGGTGATGAGCTATGGGCCGGATGAAAAGTCAATGACGGCCCCTGAATACCTAAGACGGCTGCGTAGTGAATAATGGTAGATGCAGACATATCTCCAGTAGGTTCTTGGTACGTCCAGAACATCATCGATAGTTGAAAAATAGCTTCAGACAAGTGCAACCAAAGGCCAGACGGGAGAGAGAACGTCGAGTTTATAGACGATTCATCTCTACCACCATTCGCACCGTAGTGTGCATTGTTTCCGTTGGAATGATTCTCAGTCTCGACTTGGTCGCACTCGTTGATATGTTTCTCGTCAGTCTCGCGATCGTCCTCATCGTCATCATCATCTTCATATTCAGAGTCGCTAGGCTCGTCCTCATCTCCCTCACATCCTTCGTCCAGATTCCAATCATAGTTCGTTGCCTCGCGCTGTAGAAGAGTAACCAGGTATAGTATATAACGCATCATAATGGTTTCATCGCGTCCGAGTCGTAAGTTGTAGATGTCTTGTTGTTGATGCGATTCAAAATGCTGAACCCTAAACACATAGCAAATGAACCTTTTCCATACATCAACATATCTTTTCAAGCACTTCACAATTTTGAACTCATGGGGCCAAAAGGTATCTTTCCAGTAGGTATTCAGCCAGCATCGAGATCTGTATGAAATCTTGGCCAGCGTGGACGTGGCTCGATCAATCATAAGGTCGACACCACGGAGTATGACTCGTAGCTGGGCTTCTTTGGTAGCTGGAATCCAGAGTACCGTATCGTGCCATTGGCCTAACAGATAGTTTTCGTTCCATGCTGGCTTTGGCTTTTTTGCCGTGGCCGCGATGATGCCAAGCGGTTAGGAGGCAAGAGAAAGAAGAGAGAAAGAGTGATATGGTTGTGGTGTAATAGGGAGACTTTATTTCTAGTGTTTTGAGTCCTATTAAATTGTATTTCTCTGTTCTTTAATGCCTATTCACAGCTTTACTAAAAGGCAATCCTTAATATCCCATGGACCTTATCAACGGCATAGAAAGGTAAGAAAGAACACTGAAACCATGATGCATCGAGATGGAAGAACTAGATAATGCTAGCTCTTGGACGACTTCGAAGTGCCAATAACCGGTATGTGACTGAGTTAAACCTGCTGGTAGGTTTCCGCTGCTTTAACTCATCGTATCATACCTCTTTCCCCATCGCCATCATATACTGCCCCATGGAGAATCTACACATTACCAGCTTGTCCTGGTTATGAGCTTCTTCACAAGCCACCCATCACCTTGTCCAACCAGTGAATCACTGGACTGAATACGTGCCAGCCCCTCATACAGGCTATGATGGCAGTCTGCATGTGTTTGACCAAGTTGTCGGCCTTGAGGCAGTGAATATCTCCAATAGGAGGGACGCTCTGGTGTTGTCGAACATGCTTCTGGACTCCAGCGAGGCATTTATTTCTTCTCAAGCCTCCTTCTTACACATTCATAAGCGCTCTGTCTATAATTAACCTCAACCTTGACGTCAGATCCTTATTGTGATCCAATCCGCGAGCTCTAAAGTGGCCATTCGCAAGCATGGTCTGATGTTGTTGGTGGCCTCCCTTGTTAGTAGCATACGAGTTACCTCTTAGCCGGCTATACGCAAGACCAAGAGAAACATGCACTCTCAATTGATTACTCATGCTATCCTTCCTAACAGAGTACTTAAGGGTCGTCTCTCCCCTTTTCAAATCTCTCCCAACTTCTTTCTTCATCAGCATCGCCCTACTACAAGACAGCTCAGCTAGTTCCTAACATCTTTCATATATCTTCATATATTTCTGTCCATCCAAACAACAACGTTCAAGATGATGCCCACAAACCCCCATTCTGTCAATTCATCCGAATGCCACTCTGATTTTCTCCTATACGGAGTTGAGGATCCCCGACCTTTCGATCCCCTTGGCGCACTTCTTTTTCAACAGGATAACCCACAATACTCTCGTCAGGCGATGTTCTCCCCGCTATGCCTCGCTGCAATCCAAAATGCGCCTGAGGCCATTCGTGATATACATTGCCGTCACCAGGAATATATGCAAAGGGAATTAGACCTTGCCTTATTCTTAGCCAACCGTCAGGGGAATGAAAGAGCGGCTTCCATGCTGATACATTATCATGCAAACCCGGGACGGGTATCTTCTGCCAATGGCTTACACGGTGCTGCCTGGGCAGGGCTTAACCACAATATACAGAGGTATATTGAACTTTCCCGTGTCAAGCCCGACGTGACTGATGGGTCATCTGCAACGCCAATCATCTATGCTATACTTGGGACACAAGATGAAGAATGTGCTTGGGAAACTATTGAGTATCTTCTCACTCATGGAGCCAGTATCTCGGCTAGATTCACCAGTAAGGAACTGAGTTACGCGGACATTGCACAGAAGGAGCGGAAAGAGCACTTGGTACGAAAGTTCAAGGAATGGGAAGCATGTTCTTCACCAACTATTATGAATTCGAGCCGCGAACCAAGCTGTATGCCGGTGGGGGACAATGATCAGCCTGACAACAATCGGCCACAGGAAGGCCCAGCAGCTGATGAAGGAGCCAGTTTGAGCCGCGAATCAAGCTGCACGGTAGATGATGTCCCGCCTAACAACAAGCGACCGCGAGAAGATCCAGAGGTTAATGGGGGAGCAAAGCGAGCACGTGGGGCGTAAAGACATGCCATTGAGTTGCTGAGTGAAATGTATTATATACGAGAGTCAATTATAAATATAGTTTTCTGCCTTTTAACATTGCGTATTTCATCTTGAACCCCGTTTCTTCTATTCGCCATGATAGTCTGTAGGCGTAGTATTCTGCCGAGGTGAATATTGTTCGTTATGGTACAAATTGTCAAGGGCGCCAAACCGGGTTGGGGTACTCCGTAGTCCCGCGCCGGTGCCCCACATCTCCTCGGCCGCGAGTGGGTATTCTCAGCGGAGCACGCCGTGAATTCATGTGATAACCGTTGACCCAAGAGAAGAAATCTCAATTAACCACAACGACGAAGCTAACGATGGCAGTCCCTGATTAATTAATTAATCTCGGCGTCAATGCGTGGTCAAATTGTTGCGTGTCTTGTTCTATCCATTTGAGCTTCAATATGTTAAAACGCTCTTCTTGTTATTACATGACATCTCTGGTTCAACATTATGTAACCAGTCGTCAGCTTTCATGGTCAAGTGGGGATCTTGGAGATTTAAGCTGTCTTTTAGTGCTGCCACTACTGGGCTTGGCAAGTGTTACGTCATGGCCTCGTCAGCTGTTACCGCCTGGCATAAAGCGGCGAATCCTGCCAGTGTTGACCGCTCTTTGATTTGGATGGCAATCCTGGATTAAGGGGGAATCTGAGTGTCAACAATTCACTCTGGCTGTTTCAAAGCGCCCGTCATGAATCCTCCACGTGGACTCGAACTCGAAAATGGCCGCTTAATCACCTACTCAGATGCACAAAACGAAAGTGAAGATATCGTTACTCAGCTGGGATATACCGAACATCGCAAGAAACTCTACGACAACCTCGATCGACAGACAGACACGATTCGCTCTCTCGTCAGGCACCATCTACACTTAGGGAACGATGCGGAATGCACAGTCCTTCCTCAGGAGCAATGGATCAAGGGGGGTTTTAATGTCTGCATCCCTATCAGGACAGTGTCGGGTACGACTCATCCCAATTTGATGTTGCGCTGCTGTTTGCCATACAAGCTTGCCGAGGCCCAATACCCAGGTACCATTGATGAGAAATTGAGGTGCGAAGTCGGAACTTATGCCTGGATGCAGCAATATTGCACAGATATCCGCATTCCCTATCTCTATGGTTTTGGCTTCACCGATCGCCGCCATGTACGTTTGCCCCCCTTGAAATGCGCCTGCGCCGCCGGTCTGACTGTCAATGCAGTATTCCCATGAGAGCTATCGCCCTTGGTACCTACGCCTTTTCCGCAAATTCCAGCGTCATCTCAACGATCTTTTACATCGCGACATACCCTCCTGCTATACCCTTCATCCGTCGCGTCACCATCTACCCACGGCATACATGCTGCTCGAACATATCGGCCCCAACGTGGGACAAATGCTTTCAAATACCTGGCCTCGCCAATTGAGCGATTTGGACCGCAGAGAACGACTGTTCCGAGGTATATCCCGCGCGATGCTCTCCCTCGCTCGAGTTCCTCAGCCGCGAATAGGGTCTTTTCAGTTTCATGACGATTGCTACATCAGGCTGACGAACCGGCCATTGACATGCTCAATGATGATGTTCGAGAACGACGGCACACGGAGAGCAATCGAGAGAACAGAAACATACTCATGCACGGAGTCTTTTGCTTCCGGCATGATTTCATACCACGATAACCATTTCATTAGTCAACGAAACTTTGGCGATGAGGAAGAATGTCGCGAGGGTATGGCTATGAGAACTTTGCTGCGAGGATTGTCATGTAAATACAGCAAGAGAGAGTTTCGCAGTGGACCATTCGCCTTACAGTTTACTGATCTACATGCGGGTAATATATTCGTTGATGAGGACTGGAATGTTACTTGTCTGCTGGACTTGGAATGGATCTCGGCATTGCCTGTGGAGATGTTAGCCGTGCCTTACTGGGTTACCAATCGCAAGATCGATGAGGTAGCAGCAAAAGACCATTTCGAGGAATTCAACCGGGTTCGGCAACAGTTTATGCACATATTTGAGGAGGAGGAAGCGAAGGCGGGTTCCGACACTCCTCTTTCAAGAGTCATGCAAGACACGTGGGACTCAAAGGCATTTTGGTTTTGGCATTGTTTGGTATCAGTGGACGCTATGCGTTGGCTTATATGGGAGCAAATTTGTCCCCAGTTCGACACGTCCTGGGGTCCCAGCATGAGTAAAATGCTATCAAAGTTCTGGTGCCAAGACTCCCAGGAGATGGTCGACAAGAAGATGAATGAGCTCCAAGTTTATGAGGAGGAACTGAGGGATGCATTCAAGACAAATAGGGCTTAGATCTTGTAATACAAAAGTCTGAACTGTAGATTCATCCTGTATTACTTTGTCTCCTTCGCCTTCTCCTCTGCCTCCTTCCTTGCTTGCTCCTCACGAACTTTCCTCGCATCGGCCCTCTTCTTCTGTGCTGCTTCGCCTGAGGAGACCAACATACCTTGGCTTTGTGGGCCAAAGGATGCCTCCCGGACGACGCCGTCATAGCTACCATAGCTGTCATGTCCGCTCTTGCTACCTCCAGCGTCTGCCATTATCGTTGTTGATGAAGTGGGGGACCGGCCGACGAGACGGTCGACAAGGGGATCGACGAGATCGACTTTGCGAGGGGATGGTCAAAAGTTTGGCAGAAAGGGTGACGCGTCGAAGGATTGTATGTCTGTTTGTTTGCCTTGGCGTTTCTTTTGCAGGATTTATCTTGATCAGGGCTGTCGTGTGAGCTTTGTCGTCTCCCGGTGGTACATATATATATGCCAGGCTGTGTCCTCAATACACCTCCGCATCGACGCTGCTGCCTAGAGTGTTGGACGAATGTTCAGACTCCTGTGTGGTGGATGTGCGAGTGGTCTGCATATCGGGGCCGCTTGTGACTGAGATGGTTCTGGTGCAGGTCATGGCGCAATACTACGTACTTACACAGAACAAACGGGGAAAGTAATCAATCATTTGTTGACACCTCCGCATGATGCCGGAGAAAAGTGTACAGCGACTCTTTTGAGCATTTGTAGGGTCGGAAGGCAGCAGGCGGCACCAGAGAAAATTAGCGCACCAACCACTATTAAATACCTTATATGATATGGAGTACTCCGTAGTCTCGCTCATTCTATTACCCGTCACTCTGTGTACTAGACTGTCGTGTTAATAAGTACCTCAAGCCATATACACAATTGATGGCATGTCAGGTACTCCTCATCAAACCCCTTTGGCTAGTCATCTCGTGAGATCAACCGCAGGGCAGGCGCTGATTCGGTCGGGGGATCAGAGGGATGCTTCCATGTGGCCTGGTTGCTTCCTAACAGCAAGGGACTGTGTGAGCTCTGCAATGTTATATAGGCAGTGATTGACTTGGTAAACGTGCCAGTGGAGGATTCTGACTTCACAGGCCATCCCAGCCAATAAATAAAGTAAGGCGAGAGGCAAACATGGATGGTCAAACCCCAGACCTGAGAATTCATTTTTAGATGCATCTAAATCTAATCACGGTTAGATTTAAGAGTTTAGTGCTGACGTCAAGTGCCCTTAGTGGCTCGGCTATGAAAGATTCACATGTCTCGCCGGGGACGGGATGGGACCTGTCAAAGGGCGGGGTACAACTGGCGTTTTTATCTTATCGGTTGTGCTAAGACTACAGTGACGTATGCTGTCCCAATTAGTTTCCAATACCTATCATCCCAGCATAGGTCAGCGCCCATGTACGTACTAGTACATAGGGGCGCACGTTCTCAGATCGCCCAGTTAGCTAACCTGGCAAGTTCCGAAAGCTTTTCCTAATTAAATCAATGGTGCTACCAACACCAAGGAGGACCAAGGAGAAGAGCGATGACTGGACTGGAAGGAACAAGGCGAGAATCGTATGGGCTTGACGAGAGCAAGGCAATAACTAGCGAAATGTATGTATCATTAGCTTCAGAGCCCTTTGGTCGCTGGCCTACCGGGCGTAATAGACTTGTATTGTATTAAATCAATTGGCAAGAATTGGGGGAAGGCCGCGGACGGATAGAGAGGCTCGTAGTCGACATGTCTCTCGTTCCGAAAGACAGATAAAAAATTACAGGGCATGGAAAAATGAGCCTTGGGGGAAGGGGATTTACAGAGGGAGCCAAACGGGGATAAGAAACCGGAGTAACCTGGCCGAGGCAATCGCAGCATCCTTCGGCGGCCCCGCGCCGGATGATCCACATCTTACCGGCCTGGGGCGTCTCGGACGGAGCAACCCCGTATTGGAGATTGCGTTCATATCTGCTATAAACCGTGAAGTGTTTAACACTCAATAAAGCTAGCTATGCTTCAATTTCTCCATTGCACCCTTCAGCTCGCTAGCGCTTTCTCTCGACATCCGCTCGAAAGCCTGTGTCAAAGGGGAAAAGATACGAACTGGCTTTACTCTCATGGTACTAAATAACGGATGTTCCGTCAAGCGTGATTACATGCCAGTTGCCGAAAGCCTTAATGCATGTTCTGTTTGCTTGTTTCGAGCACATAGGTATGGTCAATGCCGACTCTGTAGTCAAGCCAGAAGCCGGTGCATTGAGATTGATTTCATATTCTACTACGCGGGTACGGCTTGCCACGTTATTTAGTTGAAAGCTTTCTACGCTCAACTATGCACCACCTCTGCCCTTGAATGTTGCCCTGGTCCTTGCAGGTAAATCCTAGCATATGTATTAAGTCTATTACTATTCCATCTCCGATTAATGTTCTTCTCACGCCTGCCTTGTGAACTCGTCTCTACGCCGTCTCAATCGGTCAATGCATCAAACGAAGTTCTGTCTGGGGAATTACCCGTGCGTCTATATTCGGCTGGAGTAGAATAAGATAGGAACAACAACGTTGACGCAATTACTTGGGTACGAATGACAGGCAGGGCCATGGCTTCGACAGCATAAAGGATGAAGGTTTGGTCGTAGGTTCAACCGAAACCGGTAGAGTCTAAAGTCGAGGTAGCTTCGTTCGTTCCCTGATGTTTGTCTAGCTGGATCGCTTTCTGGACATCATCTTGGCGCCGTTCAGACTTGAGTAATTGCACGATCTCGGGGTTGCCGCTACGTGAGGCAGCCTGTAGAGTCTGCACGTTGACATCGGCTCCATTGGCTAGCAGCAATTGTACAACCTCCAGGTTGCCCTTAGATGAGGCAGCATATAGAGCATTGCCGTATCGGCCGCCCCGTGCATTGACATCCGCTCCCTTATCCAGCAGCAACTGCACAACCTCCAAGTTGCCGTTGTATAACGCAGCGTGTAAAGCATTGCCGTACTTGCCGCCCTGAGCGTTGACATCCGCTCCATTGGCTAGTAGTAATTGTATAACCTCCAGGTTGCCGTTATATAACGCAGCGTGTAAAGCATTGCCGTACTTACCGCCCTGAGCGTTAACATCCGCTCCATTGGCTAGTAGTAATTGTATAACCTCCAGGTTGCCCTTAGACAAGGCAAAATATAGAGCATTGTCGTAATAGCCGCCCCGTGCATTGACATCCGCTCCCTTATCCAGCAGCAATTGCACAACCTCTAAGTTGCCGTTGTATAACGCAGCGTGTAAAGCATTGCCGTACTTGCCGCCCTGAGCGTTGACATCCGCTCCCTTATCCAGCAGCAATTGCACCACCTCCAGGTTGCCCTTAGATGAGGCTGCATATAGAGCATTGCCGTACTCGCCGCCACGCGCATTGACATTCGCTCCATTGGCTAGTAATAATTGTACAACCTCCAGGTTGCCCTTAGATGAGGCTGCATATAGAGCATTGCCGTATCGGCCGCCACGCGCGTTGACATTCGCTCCATTGGCTAGTAGTAATTGTACAACCTCCAGGTTGCCCTTAGATGAGGCTGCATATAGAGCATTGCCGTATCGGCCGCCACGCGCGTTGACATTCGCTCCATTGGCTAGCAGCAATTGCACAACCTCTAGCCCGCCATTGTATAACGCAGCGTGTAAAGCATTGCCGTACTTGCCGCTACGCGCGTTGATATCCGCTCCCTTATCCAGCAGCAGTTGCACGATCCCTCGGTTACCGTTAATTGAGGCAGCCTGTAGAGCATTGCTGTACTCGCCACCCTGAGCGTTGATGTCGGCCCCTTCTGTCGTCAGATCTCTTGCAGCCCATGAAAGCCCACCCAGACAAGCATAATACAATCTGGATGCTCTAGGAGGTCTTGGTTTACCGTCCCACCAGAGGTCGGCCTCATACAATCGACACCATCGTTGAAATGTTATCTCGTCTCGTAAAAAGCTAAGTGTAATCCGAACGATGTCTTTAGAAGGTTCGGCCGAAACGGCGTAGTCCATCCAGGATTTTGCTGCATACCGTGCCGTTGGAAAATCACGTCGGATCGTGCTGTGGCTGCCCCTGATATCGGTAAGGTACGTCAAGCAAGTTTTAGCGACGGCAATGCTGGCATTTTCGAGGTTGAATTGGGCTTGTTCAAGAAGATACTCTTTGACAGAGAAGTGAGCAAGATGCAGTTCTTCCACAGTCTCAGCGTAGTTCGTGACTTCGGCGATTGTCACCAAGCTGGGGCAGTATCGTAGGACGTCGGCTGCTTGAAACAGTCTGCGTTTAACGGTGAAACCTCGAGGCTCTTGATTTATCTCTGTGGCTATTACTTCGACGGCCTCTGGTAGTGTCAGAGGCCGCTTGGTGTGGACGAGGAACTGCAGGAGACGGATCGCATCACGCCTATATTCAGACGGTATATTTTCGAGCATGCGGTAATATGTCTCATTCAAATCACGAGGCAAAGACATGAGGGCTATCTCGATGGCTGCTGGACTCAGGCATCGAGCAAGAGTTTCTAGTTGGCAAGCTGCCCATCTGAACCTGCGACAAAGGTCAGAAAAGATCTTATCTTCTATACCCGGCATATGCCAAAACTTACATTCCATCCGCTCCGTTTCCGATCTTGTCGCGCATCTCTTCTAGAATACTTGGAGATAACTTCTTATCCACGAAATCAGGCTTCTGCTCAAGCGTTGCCTCAACGTAAGAGCGTATGTCACCATTGACAACGTTCTTATCAAGTTGGACACAGTTTCGCTTGCCGAATGACCGAGGGATCGCGCTTTGGAACTCTGCTTCAGGCCGGCTAGTGACGATGAGCTGAGCTTCCCTGGATGCTACATGTTTCAGCCATTGCATAAGTTCTTCCCTTGCTGTGCACTCATCTAGGGCGTCAATGATAATAGAAACCTTTCCAGCAGTTTGTATCATTGTGTCAACACAGGCTGATAAGGCAGTCGAATCTGGTTGTCTCCGTCCATCACCATGGGAAGCGAAAAGACTATCAAGTCTTTTCGCGGCTCCGTTCCCGGTATGATAAAGCTGAACTGCCAGCGAGCGTAAGAGATTCTCCAGTTTCTGTTTTCCGGGATCACTAAAGTCGAAGAAGAAGGCAAGTGTGGTGTGGGTTTCTATTCGCAGAAGATGATCGAGAATTGTCGTACTCAGAATGGTCTTGCCACATCCTGCCAGACCGTAGAGCCATAGGTGTTGACGTGTCCCAAGTTTCCATTCCTGGAAGGCAGGACTATTTAGAAGCCAGGTCCCAGTGCCTGGATGACGGCGTTCTCTTGCCAAGTTGGCATTAGTTGAATAATCTGACGGGGACAGCCATTGCTTGATCTTGGCGAAACGATGGTCAGATGCCATGCTCATCACCACATGCTTGGTTTCATTTCCCGTGGATTCGACTATTCCAAGTTAGAAGACGAAGCATGGAGCTGGCATTGTGATACTAACTAGAATTAAGGATTTCGCTAATAGGCTTCTCGGCCTCGACCTTGTTGGGAGGAATCTGACAGAGGAGATCCTTCGCGTACGCCGCTGCCATCATTGCCGCAAAACCCTGCCACTCCTTGTTCTTGTGCGAGTCAGAGTAATCGCATATTCCGCGGATCACCAGACACGGGAAGTGGTTCATCAGCCCAGCTGCCTCCATTTCGAAGCAGAGAATGCCCTTCTTCGCCGCTAGTGTATCTCGCGTCAGAGCATCCTTCATCAAACGATTTGCCGAAGCGATCAGGCCGTAGTGAATAGCGGGATTGTCTTCATATTCAGTACGATCGGATCGCACTACCAAGGTTGAGGGATCATCGCCACAAGCCTTCGCGCAGCTGGACTGATCATCTGGCGGGTGAACCTTTGAGGAGTGGTACAGTCGGTCGGTGCTGGATTCGGGCCGTTGGAGCTCTTTCTTAAGTCTTGGATTCTCTTTTAAGATATCGTCGATATGTTTATCAAGCTGATGTCCTTTGCGCTTGTATTGCGTCAAGAGTCCATGCACGGCCGCTCGCAGAATTGTCGGCGGCTGATTCAAGAATCCGGTCTCCTGGAATTCCTGGCCCTGCACTGCCTTCCCAAAGTCGTACTGGTACACACCGCCCTTCCCATGACTAGAAGCACTCACCACGATATCCCCAAGGCGGATATCATGCTCAGGGGTCGGCGCACCGCCGCCAATCCCAACCATCAGGCCGAATCTAACGTTGGGGAAGCTGTTAAGCATATCTTTCGCGACACCAGCGGCAGATGATATGCCGTATTCGCCATGGGGAAGGACAGCAATGACAACATTGTGTTTCCCGATCTTGCCCAGTGTGTAGTTGTTGCTATCGTTAGCGGACACGAACTCGGGTCTTTCGTGCTCTTCGTCGAGAAAGAGTTGCGCAGCAAGGTACTCAGTTGCGATGGCGCAGATCCAGCCGACTGTGTACTTCTGAGGATTTGACATAACCACTGTCTAGTGTTGAGCGAAGAGAAACATGTGACGTTGAAGGCACAAACGGTCGCGACAGAGAAGTGTTAGAATGAGGGCGTTTAAGACAGGGGAAAATCACAGCAAAAGAAGGAACCTGACAAGGTTCACATATGCTCTGAAGGAGAGGCAAGCTCGACATCAGGCTCTGAGAATGTGCAAGGAGGGAATTGGCTGGGCTCATGGCGCCTACATGCAGCCAGTTGTGGCACGCTGAGCGTTGTAGCAGATAATTGGTGAAGGAATCCAAGGTAAGGTGGCTGCCTCTCATATGCGGGGCGAATAGACGAACTTAAAAGGCAGCCACACGCCAGCTGGACGTTTGACCTCCCCAAACAAAGTCAGCCAGGCGAACATGTATGTATCTCAATACGCAATTTCTTTAAGTCACCACCTTCATCTGCGTGACGACCGCTCTCATAATACCAACAATCATTATGTATATCGCCTTTCGCGGTTGTCTAATCCTATGCGACGCTCTGCTCGACTAGCGATGCCGGATTGTCGGGTATGAGAGTTCGCGTGTGGTGTCATTAGACTTTGCTGAGGAGTCTATAATCGGTATGTCACTGCAGCCCTGGAAGTACGTCGCCAGCGCGGTGTTGGTGCAGAGCGGCATGACTTTTGGCTTGCGGGCGGTTGCTTTATCTCACGATGCCAGCCTCTCGCAGTGTTGGTCTGTAGTCCTGAGGTCAACATAAGGTATAAAAACCTACGTGTACATCCTGCGTAGTAAATTTCAGGGTAATGATGAGCTCACCCTGTTGCAGTGGCGTTGTGATATATGCCGTCTGGAGAATGCTTGCAGAGACCCACATCTACCCCGCTTTTGACGGGCTTCATTTGGACATCATCTAGTACTTCACCGAACCCGCAAGTATCGCTTACATGTCGCGGTAACTGTCCCATTGAATCGAAGACCGCTGGCAAGCACCGCTATTTGGAGTTTTGATTTCGTGGCACTCTGTCACGTTATCATCGTTGCTGTGAGTTTGGTAAAACTTTATATTTACCGCTTAGCGAGAAAAATATCCCGAGAATCTTCCATCTCGCATATGATAGACTAAACTAATTTATTATCATATCAGGTCACATAACTTACTGATATCGCATTTAAATCCAACCCACCAGGACTGGCGGATCGCTGTTACGCTCGAGATCTGGCTGTTGTTATTCTGATCAACTCCACAAACAATACCCCACTTCCAGCGCTATTCCCGTCCAATCAAGACGGCCGTCTACGAACCGACCGATAACCTTCGGCGGATTCTCGTCACGATTCAATGTCCGAACCATGCATAGAAGACTACACGATTGGCTGGATCTGTGCCCTGCAGGAGGAGTATGAGGCAGCATGCCGCATGCTCGACGACGAATTCGAGGGTCCAGAGATGAGCGACGTAAACGACAACAATACCTACGTCTTTGGTCGCATCAGTGGACACAATGTGGTCATTGGGTGCCTCCCAGACGGCCGGTATGGTATCAGCTCGGCTGCGGTTGTCGCCCGAGACATGGTCCGGTCGTTTCCTAGCTTGAAGTTCGCCTTGATGGTAGGCATCGGTGGAGGTGCTCCGACGGCAGAGAAAGACATCCGCCTCGGCGACGTAGTTGTCAGCGTACCACAGGGCAAGCTAGGAGGAGTGATCCAATACGACTTCGGGAAGAGGCTATCGGATAGTCAATTTCAACTCACCGGCCAGATGAACTCTCCACCTGATGTGCTGTTGGGAGCGATCCCCGAGATGCGACGTCGTCACAACGACCCTAATAAGCCAGATAGAATATTAGAACACCTGAGGCTGATGGACGATATGCCCGACTATCAGCGTCCTGATGAGGACCAACTATACCGTGCTGATTACGAACACAGGGGTGGAGTGACCTGCTCGCATTGCGAGGCAAGCGGGCTTGAGAAGCGATCACCGCGAGTGACCAAGCGAGCAGTCACTGTCCACTATGGTATCATCGCATCCGCCAATTCAGTTATGAAGGACGCGAAGCAGAGGGATCAATACGCTCAAGACCCAGAACTTCAAGTTTTGTGTTTTGAGATGGAAGCTGGCGGGCTGATGAACAACTTCCCATCTCTAGTGATCCGAGGAATCTGCGATTATTCGGATTCACACAAGAACGACGAGTGGCATAAATATGCAGCAATCACATCGGCTGCCTACGCTAGAGAACTTCTTCATGTTCTGAAACCTAGGAAGGTGGCAGTATTGCCGTCATGGGCCGGCAAATTGGGGAGGCGTAAGTAACATCGTTTCTGATAGGAGGGCTGTGCTGTTATACAATCCCAGAGGGGTTTTACCCCATTCAGACGAATGTAGTCTATATAACAGCCTTTCTCCTCATACGTCAACTACGCAAATGACTGTTGCGCTCAATATCTGATGATTCATAGTCTTAGAAGACATTCAGAATATAAAGGACCAGACGTCAGCAACATCCAGGAAGGCTGACACGATCATCGATTACTATCACACTCAAGAGCAAAAGGATATCCTGCATTGGCTCACAGAAGTTGACTACGGCCCTCAGCAAAGTGACTACTTTGGAAGGCGACAACCTGGTACAGGTCAGTGGCTTCTAGAGTCGGCAAAGTTCCAGTGCTGGCTGGCAAACAAACAACAGACGTTATTCTGTCCAGGCATCCCTGGCGCTGGAAAAACCATTCTTACCTCGATCGTGGTCGAGAATCTGGAAGCACTATTCCAGAATGATAGGAATTTCGGTATTGCATACATCTATTGCAATTTCCGGCGCCAAGACGAGCAGACAGCTAAAAGCCTACTGGCCAGCCTGCTTAAACAGCTAGCTGAGGGCCGGAAGACATTCCCAGATAGCGTGAAATTGCTCCATCACAAGCATAAGGACAAACGGTCGCGCCCATCATTCGAGGACATATCAAGCACCCTACAATTCGTGGCCGCACTCTATTCAAGGGTCTTTATTCTAATAGACGCGCTTGATGAATGTCGAGCATCCGATGGCAGTCGCACAAGATTCCTGGCAGAGGTATTTAAACTCCAAGCCAGGTCCGGAGCCAACATATTCGCGACGTCGAGGTTTATTCCGGATATCACGGAGATGTTCGAAAACAGCATTTCACTAGAAATACGTGCTACAGAAGAGGATGTACGCAGATATCTTCAGAATCACATGCTACGATTGCCCGCTTTTGTCCGTCATAGTCCAGAACTCCAAGAGGAGGTCAAGAGCAGCATCGTTCACTCGGTTCAGGGAATGTAAGCAGCTTCATCCGGAGAAAACACGAGAGGCTAACGTGCTCAGGTTCCTCCTCGCCCAATTTCATCTGGAGTCTCTGATTGACAAGATATCGATCAAAGCAGTCCGTAGCGCTCTTGCGAAGCTACCAAGCGGATCAGATGCGTACGACCATGCGTACGAGACGGCGATGGAGCGAATCGAACAGCAGGTACCAGGTCATCGAGACTTTGCTAAGCAGATCCTATCGTGGATTACATGCGCAAAGAGGCCGCTTACTACGTTAGAGCTCCGACATGCTCTCGCTGTAGAAGTTGGCACAACGGAGCTTGACGAAGATGCGTTGCCAGAAATCAAAGACTTGGTTGTGGTGTGTGTTGGGCTAGTCACGAACGACAAGCAAAGTGACATCATTCGATTAGTACACTACACGACGCAGCAATACTTCGACAAAAACCGGGGGAAATGGTTTCCGAACGCAGAAGCTGGGATCATGACAACATGTGCTACCTACTTATCATTTAATGTCTTTGAGAGCGGGTTCTGTTGGACTGATGAGGAATTTGAAGAACGGTTACGGTTGAACCCATTCTATGACTACTCTGCACATCATTGGGGGAATCATGCTCGTAAAGCTCCAACTCTTTGCCAGGAGGTCATTGACTTTCTAGAATCCGACACAAAAGTCGAGTCATCAAGCCAAGCACTAATGGCCGTAAAGAGGAGTTTTTGGGAACACGGATACAGCCAAAGGGTTCCAATGCGAATGACTCGATTGCATTTAGTGGCATACTTCGGGATCCAGGATAGCGTACAAACACTGAGAAGAAGGGATCCTGTGAACCTCAGGGACAGTTACGGCAGGACAGCACTATCGTATGCTGCTAAGCGAGGACATGAAGCTATTATCAAGCTGCTCCTTGACACGGGAAATGTCGACGTCAATATTCAAGATAAGTATGGCCGGACACCACTCTCATGGGCAGCCGAAAATGGGCATGAGGCTATTGTCAAGCTGCTCCTTGATACGGGAAATATCGACGTCGATACTCAGGCTATGGATGGCCGGACACCGCTCTCATGGGCAGCCGAAAATGGTCATGAGGCTATTGTCAAGCTGCTCCTTGATACGGGAAATGTCGACGTCGATACTCAGGCTATGGATGGCCGGACACCGCTCTCATGGGCAGCCGAAAATGGTCATGAGGCTATTGTCAAGCTACTTCTTGATACAGGAAACGTCAACGTCGATACTCAAGATAATTATGGCCGGACACCGTTCTTGTCGGCCGCCAAAAATGGGCATGAGGCTATTATCAAGCTGCTCCTTGATACGGGAAATATCAACCTCAATATCCAAGATAAGTATGGCCAGACACCGCTCTCATGGGCAGCCGAAAATGGGCATGAGGCTATTGTCAAGCTACTTCTTGATACGGGAAATGTCGATGTCGATACTCAAGATAAGTATGGCCGGACACCGCTCTTATCGGCCGCCGAAAAGGGACACGAGGCTATTATCAAGCTGCTCCTTGATACGGGAAATATCAACGTCCATATTCAAGACGAGTATGGTATGACACCGTTCTTCTGGTCCATTCAGAACGGGTATGAGGCTATTGTCAAGCTACTTCTTGATACGGGAAATATCGATACCGATGCTCAAGATAAGTATGGTATGACACCGCTCTTGTCGGCCGCCGAAAAGGGACATAAGGCTATTATCAAGCTGCTCCTTGATACGGGAAATGTCGACGTCGATACTCAGGCTATGGATGGCCGGACACCGCTCTCATGGGCAGCCGAAAATGGTCATGAGGCTATTGTCAAGCTACTTCTTGATACAGGAAACGTCAACGTCGATACTCAAGATAATTATGGCCGGACACCGTTCTTGTCGGCCGCCAAAAAGGGACATGAGGCTATTGTCAAGCTGCTCCTTGATACGGAAAATATCGACATCGATGCTCAAGATAAGTATGGCCGGACATCGCTCTCATGGGCTGCCGAAAAGGGACATGGGGCTATTGTCAAGCTGCTCCTTGATACGGGAAATGTCAACGTCCATATTCAAGATGAGTATGGTATGACACCGCTCTTATCGGCCGCCGAAAAGGGACACGAGGCTATTATCAAGCTGCTCCTTGACACGGGAAATGTCGACGTCAATATTCAAGATAAGTATGGCCAGACACCGCTCTTATGGGCCGCCAAAAAGGGACATGAGGCTATTGTCAAGCTGCTCCTTGATACGGGAAATATCGACATCGATGCTCAAGATGAGTATGGCCAGACACCGCTCTTGTCGGCCGCCGAAAAGGGACATGAGGCTATTGTCAAGCTGCTCCTTGATACGGGAAATGTCAACGTCCATATTCAAGACGAGTATGGTATGACACCGTTCTTTTGGGCCACTCGGAACAGGCACGAGGCTATTGTCAAGCTGCTTCATAATAACATATCGTTGAATACTGGTGAAGATGAGACCAGCTAATCGGAGGACCGAGCTACCGATCAGAGAGCTGTCTCAGAACTGTAACAACCTCTAAGATAGGTCATTACTGAACAGATAGAATAGGGTTTCAACCCAACTATCAGATATGTAACGGTTGCACCTAACCGTTAGGCCACAGGGCAAAAGATCGGGCTATAACTGCTATCGTAGCAATTACAGTGGTGCTTACAGCTGCTTATAGAGCCTTATAGCACTATTACGGTAACCAATCGTAACAAGATAGAAGGAGAACATACACAAGCACATGACGAGCACACCCCCAATGTTCGACACATATATGGTAAGCGAGTGTAAACAACACCCTGTACAGCTAAAAATAACCGCCTACTCTATAACACTTTATAGGTTAAGATTAAATAGCTAAGAATCCAAGAAAAATATTTTTAATAATAGTATTATTAAGTTAATATTACTATAACGTACTTTATAAGCGAGCCGGCCATATAACCGAACCGGCCAGAAATCTTTAGCTTCTTTATTAAATTAGCAATAAAAACGCCATAACCTATTAGGTTAATTAAAACTAATTACTATCCTCTTCCTCAATGGCCCCAATTGCCTCTTGACAGGTCCTTACATTATGCCCGGCCTTGCCGCAAGTCCCACAGTGCCGAACCCTCGGCTGACCTGAACTTCCTTGACCACCACTTCTCGACGACTCGGCCGCTACCTGCGTATCTATATCTATCTGATCAATTTGGCTCTGACCGTTCCCTATAGTCGTCTTGCCGCTATCCTGTAGCCGGCTTCTTTTCCCCCCTTTCCCTTGGCTAAGCCTTGTATTCTCCTTTTGAAGGTCTCTGACCTTAGCCTCTAATAGGGCAGTCTTATGCATATTATGCATTACTGACTTAGTAAGAGATTGAAGAGCTTCAAGGATTGACTCTGGAGAGCTGCTATGATGTCTTCTGATTCGTCTCTCAAGGTATTCCGAATGAGAACCAGCCTCATTGACAGTCCTTGGTGTCTTAGGGGTCCAAGGTTGAGCCCGGCCGGTATCCTCTTCGGGCGGCGTTGGAGTTCGTACCTGTATATCAAGCTTTGAGATCACATTTTCCGGGTTAAAAGGAGCAAGCCCGGCTCCCCTAAAACCTCCCTTGATATTGCTTTCTGTGATAGTAGCCTGATGAGCGGCGTAGAAGGCGGGAAAGAACTCGGTCCTGGAGATGTGGTTTATAGAGCATCTGATCAGACGATTAATTTCTTAACCATAGGCTATTTTAAGCGGCCCAAAGCACCCGACATCAAGAGGCTGGAGTAAATGAGAGGCATGAGCAGGCATACAGAGCGTAATAATCTCCTTTTCCTTGCAATATGCTTCAAAGTCGGCCGAGCGATGACTTTCATGACCATCGAGGATCAGAAGGCGATAACGACCAACTGATCGGTTGATTGTATGCTCGTCGAAATGCTTGAGCCACTCGAGACCCGTCTCGTTATTCGTCCATCCATTCTGAGTCGTGGTGATAGCCCAATCGCTCGGGAGGCTGCTTCCTTCATACCAGTTACGAAGGTGATGCTTGCCTGTAACTATAATGAATGGCGGGATGGCCCAGCCTGCCGCATTGATCCCTTCAATCACTGTAACCCATTCCCGATTTCCAGGCTGTACTGATTTTGGCTTTCTATGCCTCTGTGCCCTTGTGGCTACTTTTCTGGTTGAAATCATGCCCATCATAAAGCCAGTCTCATCAAAGTTATATATATCATCTGATCGGATACCATATTTCGCGATCATATTCTCCACGAGCCTAAACCAATTGCGAATAATAGTCGGATCGTTACATAAAGCTCTCTTATAGTCATGCTTCTGTGGGAAACGCATTTTAAGCTCTGGTTGTCGATTAATAAAATTGTTAGCCCAGAGCTTGCCGACTGGTGATGCGCCGCAATCAGCAAGCAGTCGATTGGCCATTTCTTCGATAATACGGATATGGGGAGGAAAACCTCGTAAATCTAGGTCTAAAATAGATTCAAGAAGAACCTGCTCTTCGAGCTTAGATAGCTTCCGCCCATTTGCTACGGTATCGGATCGTGATTGAATGCCATTCTTGCGATCAGAGAGTCGTTGATGATTAACGTTATAGAGCTTTGCAGCGCCTCGTAGACTTAATTTTGGGTCATTTTGATAGGCTTGAAGTGCTAGAAGTAGATTGCCTTCTTTCTTAGCTTGCTACATTTATGGTGGTTGAGAATTAATTGATCTGATAGTGTTGATGTAAGGTGAGGGATTTTTGGCCGGCTCGCTTATAAAGTACGTTAGTATATTTTTAGAATATTTTTCATAGTTTTATTTATAGCTTAAAGTTATATACTCACCGTGTGAATGTAAGTTTTTATAAAACTAGAATAAGTAAAATAGTTGAAAGTTTAGTAAGATTTTATTATAGAAATAAGATAGTTAAATACCTATATATATATAATTTTAGTGAGTTTACAGCTGTTGAACGGATCGCGTGCGCCTTGATGTCCTTAATTGTATGTGTATTGTCCAACTGTTTCCCCCGCCTTCCTTGGAGAGGGGTCTGCTTATTATGCTTTCCTGAATGGGTCTAGGGTCGCCGACAGCTGACCGATAGGTCACACGATACCCCGTGCGGCCATTCTACTGTCCAATAACAGCTAAATTAAAGCTATTAATGTCACAGCTCAAGACCAGACCTGCTTACCCTGTACCTAAGAGGGGATCAGATCACGTGGCGATACGTTATCGCCACGACTTTAGTACACCGACTAGATAGATCCTGAATGTAGCTCAAGGAGCTACGTTTTGTTAATAGAGCCTGACCTGCCCGCAGTGCCTATCCGTAGCAATAGACTGTATTCCGTTCCGAGCATCCCCGTCCACCCGTATCCTGAATCCCGACCGTGACAATTAAACTTTTTTTTTAAAAAATAAAAACCTACTATTAAAGTAGAAACTAGACTGTGACACTCACTTGAGTGTGGCACTCACTTGTGGAGTACATTATATAAGAGCTAATTAGTACTATATCAAAGTCTAAGCTATTGTAGGCTTAGTCTGAGTTTTTAAGAATTTATTAAAGTAATTATTCTCTAAGGCGTAAATACTAACGAAGTTAAAAGTGCTACACTCGCTTCTCATATCCATTACGGGAAAAGTCAACATCGATAATCAAGATGAGTATGGTATGACACCGTTGTCGTGGGCCGCCAGGAATGGGTATGAGGGTATCGATGGTCTGTGGAACACGGAGGACATTGTATCCCCCCTTTGAACCTCTCAACTCCTCCATTTGAGGTTCACCAGTTTACTCGATATGGAAACTCCGGTTTACTTGTCATCCCGACGACAAAATACATCTAAGGGAAGACTTCTACGGAATGCCCTCGCAAAGCAGAGGCCAAAGGATGTTGTCTTGCATTCAATCAATGTATCTGTCGAGTCCGACATTGGAGAACAGCCATATAACGAGGCAGAAGCGCTTGGTGCTAATAACCGTATCAACAATGCCTTGCGTCGCATGAGGGCGCCAGACAACCTGGACACGTTGGCATCCAAGGGCATTGGGACTGTCATGGTCGCCTCCATCGAGAACTATATTCAGCTTGACAACGTCGACCGCCCTGTCGACTTTGGAACCGCGGTCGTCCACAATGTCACGGCGAGGAGAACGGTGGTAGGTCTATCTTGGGGTGCTAGGCTGCTGCTTATATCGATCGTGCCTGCCGATTCGGGTTTGATGGCAACCCGAATTACAGCAAGGTGACAGTTGGTCAAATAATGGTGGCGCATGTGCCAGGCTTGGACAAAGCAGATTGGCAAGGTGTACTCACGGGGCGTTCTCACTATGATTTGCTGGGCGAGGCCATCGATCGTCTAACAGTCCCGTGGTAATTGTATATTAGAGCCAATTTAGAGCCACGATGTGCCACTGCACCTTAAGTCGATGGGATTTTCCGAAGACAATGCTGTGGGACGCAAATGACTCTGGCTAAACTGTGTATTCACTTCGTCACAAGCAGGCGAAGCTTCCTAGGACTTCTAGACCTGAGCAGTACGTGCCATCCAAATACGAAAAGCGACTATGACTATAAATGTAGTAGGGGCGGTGATCACCCAGTAGATCCAAAATCCAGTCGAGACTTTCCACCCATCATCGAAACTGAAGAAGGCAGTACTGAAGAGGGCATGTAATTATGTGAGTATATTTCTAAGGACGACTCAGGGCAATACGCACAGAAAAGAAGGTTGCCGGGAGAAACACCATTGTCAAGAGTGCGATGGATTTCATCACCGTATTGTCTTGATTGGCGATGTTGTTAAAAGCCTGCATTTAGTCAGTTTATCTGAGCGATGCAACAGTCGAGTACTTCGACCAGGCTATTTCCGTACTAAATTAACTTCGTTCTCGAGTCTCTTTTGATTAGAGTCGGATCGAAGCTTGAGACTCTTCGTCAACTGGATTTGGAATTTCAAATATTCTTTCGCCTGCACCTGGTAGGTCTTCTCGTGCGCCCACGGCTCCTTATCGTAGATTTCTGTCTGTTGTTGTAGCATCTCTTGAAGCGTCTCAGTCATCGCCGACAGGATCTCAGAAGTGTGAATGCCGTGTCTTGAGATGTCATGCATTGACTTGAACAGCCGTCCGGCGTATGGCCGGTTCTAGAGCCAGTTAGACTTCTCTGATGACGGATAGTTTCGACCATACGTGACGAAAAATGTGGAAGGCTTACCTCCTCAAGCTTTCTGACTGGATCTCGAATGCGCCACACCGAAAGATCGTAGTACTTTATTATCAGGTCGACGAGGTCGACGTGCATGGCGAACGGATCTCCAAAGTTGAGGCCTGATGGTCGCCTCTCAAGTGATACTTTCAACTGGTTGGGCAGGTCGAAAGGTATGTCGACACACAGAACTTGGCACTTGCTTGGAGAATCCCAGCGTGTAAAGATCCCCATCTCGAACCATATGTAACCTTTCTTATTGGTGTAGGGTACATACTCAGGTTCTGAGTCATATGGCTCGTAAGGGACTTTGCGAATCATCTTCACTACACAACGAAACCAAGTACCTAAATTACTTTAGCAGGCTGTTCAAAGGTGTTGAAAAGATGATAGAACGTACTACATCTTGTAACGTGGCCATTGGCATAAGTTGGTCTGCAGCCAAAGTAACCATTCAAATCGACACAAGTTCTAGTAGCGACGAACTTGGGAACATCGAAAAGACCGAGAAGCTCTTCCCGGCTATCCTGATCTTCGGGAAAGCATCCTTTATTGAGAAAACTAGGCTTCCGGATCAATCTTTGCAGACGTGAAGAAAGCGGAGGTCCCTCACATGTAGCAATTCTCATCCATATTACTCACAGTCTGGGCACTGAAAGTATTATCGATCGTTTTCACCCATTCCGTTCCTCCGGGAGCTGGTCCACAGTCAGAACTTGACTACCTCGTTACGAACTCTAAGTGTCTACCAGGCCTTAGGAGAGTTGCTTGAGAATTTGTCTTCGACCTGGTTGCCATGGTCAAATCGGGCTGACAAATTGCTGGGATCTCGGGGTGACGGCTTTTATATTCTTGATGATGGTCTCAGCAATCTCTGGTGACTGTTCGGGGCGCTTTCTGGATAACCAGAATCTGGAAGGTCGGATAAACTGCAAGCGATGTCTAAGCCCGATTCAGGTATGCTTCCGGCCTATTTATATTCCGCATTTTCAAGCCATATGCACGTGGATTGGGTCGAGACAAAACCAAGAGGGATGTATTGGTCATTTACGGTGGATTTGTTGGTAGCCGTTGACGAGACGCTGACGCACCTGTGAGATTGCTGAAATGGTCGAGACTGCTGATTTCTTTAAATGTGCGCACGAAGTACTCCGCCCTAGGATCCTAACTTTTTCCGCTCCTCCCCAGGTACTATCTCACGTCACAGCAACACCTAGCTAATCGTAGCGGTTTAAAAAAAAAACACTTCGTCATAAATAGATTGGACTCAACTCCTGTGTTTAGAGTATCTAGGTTCCTCACCCATCAGCTTGTTTAGAACCTAACAGTTTGTTCATCCTTGCGTTTGTTAGTTATGCAACTAGCGAATCTCAAGCCGTAGTTTTACTCTGAGCATGGACTAAGTATGGTGCTGGTAGTTCTGTGCATAGCTGTGACTATGCTGCCTGACATCAGCCTCTTGTAAGTGGCTGACTCGTATCAGTGGAACTGATTTTATCCGATTCATCAAGCCATCGTGGCTGGATGCGTAGCCGGTCCGTGGCCTTGGCTAGTTGTCATGCGTGATCAAATAATTGGAGAGGCCTCAGTGAATTGGGTCTTTTGAAGGTGGCGCGCAGCGCAAAGGGGAACGTGCGCGCGTGCACGGCTAAATAACGTGATTCTAACTCCACTGAAGGGTTGCGTGGAGTTAAATGGATTGCATTCTTGCTCGTAGTATTCTGATGCTTCTCCCCTTGAACCTCCCTCCTCAATCCTAGTGCCCTCTTTATCCACCCCCTCCTTCTTTCTCTAACCTCCACGGTCGTAGAGATAGTTCGATAGTCGGGTCAGAGGTCAGATGCCTTCAGATACCTATCATTCCAGCATAAGTCAGTGCTCATGCATATACCATGTCTGAGAGCTTTTCCTAATTAAATCATCGGGTAAGAATTAGGGGAAGGCTACGGACGGATAGAGAGGTTCATAGTCGACATGTCTCTCGTTCCGGAAGATAGATAAAAAATTACAGGGCATGGAAAAATGAGCCTTGGGGGAAGGGGATTTACAGAGGGAGCCAAACGGGGATAAGAAACCGGAGCAACGTGACCGAGGCAATCGCAGCATCCTTTGGCAGCCCCGCGCCGATGACCCACATTTCACCGGCCGTGGGGCGTCTCGGACGGAGCAACCCGTATCGGAGATTGCGTTCATATCTGCTATAAACCGTGAAGTGTTTCCACCACTCAATAAAGCTAGCTATGCTTCAATTTCTCCAGTGCGCCCTTCAGCTCGCTAGCACTTTCTCTCGACATCCGCTCGAAGACCTCTGTCAAAGGGCAAAAGATACGAACTGGCTTTACTCTCACGGTACTAACCAATGGATGTTCTGTCAAGCTGATTGCATGCTAGTTGCCGAAAGCCTCAATGCATGTTCCGTTTGCCCGTTTCGAGGACATAGGTATGGTCAATGCCGGCCCCACAGCCTCAATCTCGACCTAGGGAGCTTGCGAATGAAACCATTCACGGTAAGGCCAGATCCTTTTTCGCGTACAAAGTAAGCGCACGAGAGTCTGCGAACTTGATGCAAGTTGCAGATTCATGTTTCTACAGAAGCGCGGTCAGCCATCTCTTTCAGCTCTGAGTCGCCGAACGTAATAATTGATCCTCCAGTGGGCTCGAACTCTTGCCCGACGATATACTCCTACGCGGGTCCGCCTTACCACATTATGCAGTTAGAAGTCTTCTACCCTCAACTGTGCACCACTTCTGCCCTTGGATGTTACCACGGTCCTTATAGGTAAATCCTAACATATATATTGAGTCTATTACTATCCCATCCTTAACTAACATTCTTCTCACGCCTGCCTTATGAACTCGTCTCTACGCCATCTCAGTGTGTCAATGCATCAAACGAAATTCTGTCTGGGGAATTACTTAGGCGTCTATATTCGGCTAGAGTAGCATAAAATTGGAATGACGACATTAATGCAATTATTTAGGTATAAATGACAGGTAGCGACCATGGCTTCGACAGCATAAAGGCTAGAGGTTTAGTCGTAGGTTCAACTAAAACCGATGGAGTCTAAAGCCGAGGTAATTTCGTTCTTTCCCTGCTGTTTATCGAGCTGGATCGCTTTCTGGACATCATCTTGGCGCCGTTCAGATTGAGTAATCGCACGATCTCGGGGTTGTTGCCACGTGAGGCAGCCTGTAGAGCATTGCCGTACTCGCCGCCCTGCGCGTTGACATTCGCTCCTTTGTCTAATAGCAGTTGCACGACCTCCAAATTGCCCTTGTATGAGGCAGCCTGTAGAGCATTGCCGTACTCGCCGCCCTGCGCGTTAACATCCGCTCCCTTGTCTAACAGCAGTTGCACGACCTCCAAATTGCCCTCATATGAGGCAGCCTGTAGAGCATTGCCGTAAAAGCCTCCTTGCATGTTGACATCCGCTCCTTTGTCTAATAGCAGTTGCACGATCTCTGCGTTGCCCTCATATGAGGCAGCCTGTAGAGTATTGCCATACTGCCCCCCTTGCGCGTTAATATTAGCTCCCTTATCTAATAGTAGTTGCACTATATCTCGGTTGCCGCCAAGTGAGGCAGCATATAAAGCATTGCCATACTGCCCCCCTTGCGTGTTAATATTAGCTCCCTTATCTAATAGTAGTTGTACAACATCTCGGTTGCTATTATGTGAGGCAGCATATAAAGCATTGCCGTACTCGCCGCCTCGCGCGTTGACGTCTGCTCCCTCATCTAGCAGCAGTTGCATGAGTTCTAGGTGGTCGACACAGGAGGTAGCCCGTAGAGCATTGCCATATGAGGCAGCCTGTAGAGCATTGCCATATGAGGCAGCCTGTAGAGCATTGCCATATGAGGCAGCCTGTAGAGCATTGCCGTAATAACCGCCTCGCGCGTTAACGTCTGCTCCCTTGTCTAGCAGTAGTTGCACAACACCTAGGTTCCTATTATGTGAGGCAGCCTGTAGAGCATTGCCGAACCAGCCGCCCTATGCGTTGACGTCTGCTCCCTTGTCTAGCAGTAGTTGCACAACACCTAGGTTGCTGCTATTATATGAGGCAGCATATAAGGCATTGCAGTAACAGCCGCCCTGTGCGTTGACGTCTGCTCCCTTATCTAGCAGCAGTTGCACGAGTTCTAGGTGGCCGGCATAGGAGGTAGCCTGTAGAGCATTGCCGTACTCGCCGCCCTGCTCATTGACGTCTGCTCCCTTTGTCGTTAGATCTCTTGCAGCCCTTGAAAGCCCACCCAAGCAAGCATAATACAATCTGGATGCTCTAGGAGGTGCTGCCTCATACAATCGACACCGCCGTTCAAATGTTATCTCGTCTTGCAAAAAGCTAACTGTGATTCGAACGATGTCTTCAGAAGTCTCGGCGAAAACGGCGTATTTCGTCCAGTATTTTGCCGCATATTGTGCCATCGGAAAATCACGTCTGATCGTGCTGTGGCTGCCCCTCATATCGGTAAGGTACGTCAAGCAAGTCTTAGAGATGACAATGCTGGCACTTTCGAGGTCGAACTGGGCTTGCTTAAGAAGATACTCTTTGACCGAGAAGTGAGCAAGATGAAGTTCTTCCACGGTCTCATCGTATTTCGTGGCTTTAACGATTATCACCAAGCTGGGGCAGTATCGTAAGACGTCGGCTTTCAGAGATAGTCTGCCATCAACATCGAAGCCCCGAGGCTCCCGATCTATTTCAGTAGCTATCACTTCGATAGCCTCTGCTAGTGTCAGGGGCCTCTTGGTGTAGACGAGAAACTGCAGAAGACGAATCGCGCTGCTCTTGTATTCCAACGGTATGTTTTGGAGCATGCGGCAATATGTCTCATTCAGATCCCAGGGCAAAGACCTGAGAGCTATCTTGATGGCTTTTGGACTCAGGCATCTAGCAAGGCTTTCTAGTTGACAAACTGCCCATCTAAACCTACGACGAACGTCAGAAAGATGTTTGACTTATATTGGTGATCTGGGCCAAAACTTGCATCCCATCGGCTCTATCTCCGATCTTATTCCGGATTTCGTTTAGAAGATCTTGAGATAGTTTCTTGTTGACGAAATCAGGCTTCTGTTGAAGTGTTGCATTAACATAGGAGCGTATGTCGGCGTTGACAGCCTGCTTGTCAAGTAAGACACAATTGCGCTCATCGAACGAGCGAGGGATCTCGCGTTGAAAGTCTGCTTCTGGCCGGCCAGTCACGATAAGCTGGGCGTTGCTGGACGCTATATTATTTATCCAATACAGAAGTTCTCCCCTTGTTGTACACTCATCCAAAGCATCGAGGACGATAACAACTCTTTCGGTGATCTGTACCATTGTGTCGACACAGGCCGACAAGGCAGTCGTATCTGGTTGTCTCCGTCCATCACCATGGGAAGCGAAAAGACTATCAAGTCTTCTCGCGGCTTCGGTCCCGGTATAATAAAGCTGAACTGCCAGCGAGCGCAGAAGATCCTCAAGTTTCTGTTTTTTGGAATCGTTAAAATCAAAGAAGAATGCAATAGTGGTGTAGGTGTCTATTTGCAGAAGATGATCAAGAATCGTCGTACTTAGAATGGTCTTGCCACATCCTGCCAGACCGTAGAGCCATAGGTGTTGACGTGATCCAAGTTTCCATTCCTGGAAAGCGGGACTATTTAGAAGCCAGGCCCCAGTGCCGGGATGACGGCGTTTTCTTGCCAAGTTGGCATTGGTTGAACAATCTGACGGGGATAGCCATTTCTTGATTTTGACGAAACGATGGTCGGATGCCATGCTCATCACTGCATGTTTGGTTTCATTCCCTGTGGATTCGACTGTTCTAAGTTAGAAGAGGAAGCGTAAGCTGGCATTGTGATACTAACTAGAACTGAGGACTTCGCTAATAGGCTTCTCAGCCTCGACCTTGCTAAGAGAAATTTGGCGTAGGAGATCCTTCGCGTATGCCGCTGCCATCATTGCCGCAAAGCCCTGCCATTTCTTGTTCTTGTGCGAGTCAGAGTAGTCGCATATCCCGCGGATCACCAGACACGGGAAATGGTTCATCAGCCCAGCTGCCTCCATTTCGAAGCAGAGAACGCCCTTCTTTGCTGCAAGCGCATCCCGTGTTAAAGCATCCTTCATCAAACGATTTATCGAAGCGATCAAGCCGTAGTGAATAGCGGGGTTATCTTCATATTCAGTACGATCGGGTCGCAGGACTAAGGTTGAGGGATCATCGCCACATGCTTTCGCGCAGCTGGACTGATCATCTGGCGGGTGAACCTTTGAGGAGTGGTATAGTCGGTCGGTGCTGGGCTCGGGCCGTTGGAACTCCTTCTTGAGTCTCGGGTTCTCTACCAAGATATCGTCGATATGTTTATCAAGCTGGTGTCCCTTGCGCTTGTATTGCGTCAAGAGTCCATGTACGGCTGTTCGCAGAATTGTCGGCGGCTGATTCAAGAATCCGGTCTCCTGGAGTTCCTGACCCTGCACTGCCTTCCCAAAGTCATACTGGAACACACCGCCCTTCCCATGGCCAGAAGCACTTACCACGACGTCCCCAAGGCGAATATCATGCTCAGGAGTCGGCGCACCGCCGCCAATTCCAACCATCAGGCCGAATCTGACGTTGGGGAAGCTATGAAGCATATCTTTCGCGACACCAGCAGCGGATGATACGCCATACTCGCCATGGGGAAGGACAGCAATGACAACATTATGTTTCCCGATCTTGCCCAGTGTGTAGTGGTTGCTATCGTTAGCGGACACGAACTCGGGTCCTTCGTGCTCTTCGTCGAGAAAGAGTTGCGCAGCAAGGTACTCAGTTGCAATGGCGCAGATCCAGCCGACCGTGTACTTCTGGGGATTCGACATGGTCGGCGATCGATGTCGAGCGGGGAGGAAGACGTGATGCTGTATGGACAGACAATTGCAACAGAGGAGCGCTCGAGGAGGCGCATAGCGAGGCCCGCATGCTCTTGGTGGCAGCGGACATGTGTCGGGCTCTGAGGACATGTGAGAATTCCATCAGTCAGCCTCACAGCGCCTCTATGCAGCAACCTACGGCAGGCTGGGCGTTGCAGCTACATGATTGGCGAAGAAATCCATATCAAAGCCACTTCCGCTCAGATGCGGAGCGAATGACGAAGCACGAAAGACGGCCATACATCAGCTGGACACCTGGTCTCCCAATAGAAGCAAATCCGGCGAACTATCCCTCAGCCTCTTTTGGTTATCGCTTTCGTGTCGCTCTGAGGCCACCAACAGTCGTTATCCTTCATATATTCTGCCCGTTAGTCGATGAAAAATCAAGGGATAAATCGTTACGCCGAAGGATGGTAGATTGACGGGGGATCATAGTGTCGGCGCGTGGGGAGGCTGGCGCTCATCGTGTCTATTGTGAATTCTGTGATCTGGATGTTGGTGCAGGTTGTACGACCAACCGCAAAGTCGAGCGACAGGTAAGTGGCTACCTTAGGCATCAACCACAGCCTCTCTGGGAGCATGTGCCAGCCAACATTCGTAAATTCGTCTTAGTCTGGTGGCGACAACAACTCATCACGGACTCGTCATGGCACTCCCAGACCCAGGGGAACAGGGATTGGACAGGATATTTTAGGGCCTTTGTCCGTTCCCTGGTCTTCGCACGACTGGCTCGTCAGTTCGCAGTGAAACGGGCCATAGCTGCGATGTTAGCCGACATGAGGCGGAGATGGTTGGCTGTGGATGCGTGTGACACTGTGTGGCTACGAAACACCGTGCGCAGTCACAATCAACCCCCCCGGCTTCAAAAGTCGCGACATCTTCATTTCCTAGGATTGCCTGTCTCAACCTGTCTCTCTATTTCAGTGCTATTGGCGTCTTCTTGGCGTTTATTCTATGCTCGCAAGATCTAGAGGCTTCAAAAACCTAGCTGTTCGCTGCCCACGATTGATCCTAACCCTTACTGCTTTCTCAGCCAAAGCCCGTAAACGCCCACGCCTAACGACTCAGTGATGTCGAAGAGACACAGGGGAACCGATACTAACGAAGATCCTGTGTCTACCGGCGCAAAGAGGAGGAAGGAGGATCGCGGATCTCATTCGGTTGAATTGATTCATAGCGACTTCACCGTAGGATGGCTATGCGCACTGTCAAAGGAACAGACCGCGGCGAAGGCCATGCTGGACCATATACATCCCGATCTCCCGAAGCCGTCAAATGACCCTAACGCATACACCTTAGGGTCTATCGGCAAGCACAATATCGTTATCGCCTGCTTGCCGGAAGGCGAGATCGGTATCAGTTCAGCAGCAACTTTTGCGACTTGGATGGTCTCCACTTTTCCATCCATCAAATTCGGCTTGATGGTTGGTATTGGTGGAGGTATCCCGCCTAAGGTTCGACTTGGCGATGTCGTGGTCAGCACACCTGAGAATCAGTATCCTGGGGTGGTTCAATGGGACCTGGGCAAGGCGAGAGAAGGAGGCAATTTCGAGCGGACCGGGTCGCTGAACACACCACCCGCCTTGCTACGGACGGCTTTGGCGAAATTGAAGACCCATCATGAAATGGCCGGATCCAAGATACCGGAGTACCTAGAGGAGCTGGGGCAGAAATGGCCAAGACTGGCGCCGAAGTACCTGAAGTCTGATTCCCTGGAGGATGTCTTGTTCAAACCGGACTACGGTCATGTCAGCGAGACAACAGACCACGAAGCCGTTTCGACTTCTGGTGGAGGAGATGATGAAGAGAAAAGCTGTCGATTCTGCGACAAGACGAATGCTGTGAAGAGGAGACCCAGAGATATGCGTGTGCACTGTGGCCTGATCGCATCGGGTAACCAGGTCATCAAGGACGCTGCCTTCCGCGATAGACTCAACAAGGACCTTGGTGGCCATGTTCTCTGCGTCGAAATGGAGGCGGCAGGACTGATGAAAGACTTTCCATGCATAGTCATTCGAGGCATCTGCGATTATGCAGATTCAGACAAGAACAAAGATTGGCAGGAGCACGCAGCTGCAGTGGCTGCCGCGTTTGCGAAGGAGCTTCTGCAATATATCCAGCCGAAGGATACAGAGGGAGAGCAGCCAGTGAAGGACATATTGAAGTATGGTGAGTCATTCTCAGGTTAAGCCGATAGCATATGCCTAATAATAGACACAGTTCATAACGATATATCTGCAACTCGAAAGGATATCACTCAGATCAAGTCCGAACTAGTCAGAAGAGAAGACCTTGAGATCCTCAATTGGCTCACAACGGTTGACTACGGGCCGCAGCAGAGCGATTACCTTGCGAGACGACAACCTGGAACTGGCCAATGGCTCCTTGCGTCGACGGAGTTCCAGGGCTGGCTGGCCACAAGTAAACAGACCTTGTTTTGTCCAGGCATCCCCGGGGCGGGGAAAACGATCCTAACCTCGATCGTGGTTGATGACCTCGGCTCAAGGTTTCGCAACGACTCAAAGACCGGCATGGCATACATCTACTGCAACTTCCAGCGGCAAAACGAGCAGAACATTGACCACTTGCTGGCGAGCGTCCTGAAGCAGCTGACTCTATGCCAGCCTTCCCTACCAGACAGCGTCAAAAGTCTCTATGATCGGCACAAGACCACACGAACGCGGCCATCCCTCTACGAAATCGTAGGACTCCTTCAATCCGTGGCGGCGATGTATTCGAGAGTATTTCTCATCGTTGACGCGCTTGATGAATGCCAAGCATCCGATAGATGCCGGACGAGGTTCCTCTCGGAGCTTTTCGACCTTCAGAGAAGGCACGGGGCAAACATTCTTGTGACATCGAGGTTCATTCCGGAGATTACTGAACGTTTTGAGGCCGGCGTGTCACTGGAGATTCGTGCGAGCACCGACGATGTGGCAAGATACCTTGAAGATCATATACAAGACCTACCATCTATTGTTCAGAAAGACCGACAGCTGCAAGAGGAGATTACGATGGGTATCTCAAAAGCTGTCGATGGAGTGTGCGTTCTCAGCTAATAGGAAAAGTAGTGCAGCCACTAACGATTCGCAGGTTTCTCTTGGCACAGCTCTATCTTGGTTTGCTTGCCGATAAGCTGACACTAAATGATATCCGAACCGCAATGAAGACCTTCCAGAAGCAAGGCCAAGAGTTAAGCCAAGGTCAGAATGTTCAAGTCCTAGCTCGCGCGTACGGACAAACCATGAAGAGAATCAACGGCCAGATGGCAGGAAAGAAGGAACTTGCGCTGAAGGTCCTATCCTGGATTACGTACGCGAAAAGACAGCTTACTACGTCAGAACTCCAACATGCCCTCGGATCAAAGGCGGGAAAGTCTGAGCTTAACCATGGGGACCTGCCACACATCAGAGACATGGTCTCTGTATGCGCTGGACTGGTAACGGTTGATGAAGAGAGCAACATCATGCGGCTAGTTCATTACACAACGCAAGAATACCTCGTTGGAACACAAGAAGAATGGTTTCCGAATTCAGAATCCGCAATCACGACTACCTGTGTTACCTATCTCTCATTCACCCTCTTTAAGACTGGGTTCTGTACAACAGACCACGAGTTTAAGGAGCGGCTGCAGTCAAATCCTTTCTACGATTACGCCGCGCACAACTGGGGGCATCATGCTCGCAACGATATGACATCAAATCAAGAGGTCATCAGCTTTCTTAAGAGTGAAGATAATGTCGAGGCATCGAGTCAAGCGCTAATCGCCGACAAGCGATACTCATACAGCTCAATAACCAGTCAACGTGTCCCAAGGAAAATAACGGGACTACATTTAGCAGGATACTTTGGAGTGAGCAAAGCCACAGATACACTGCTTAGATTTGGATACACCCCGAATCTGAAGGATACTTGCAACCGAACGCCTCTATGGTATGCTGCCAAGAACGGATACGAGGCCGTTGTTGAGAAGCTGCTAACGGCAGGGGCTGATGTCAATGCTGTTGGTGATGATGACGATTATGATGAAATTTTCGGTGGACAGACTGCGCTCCAAGTAGCTGCTGAAGGAGGCCATCTAGCCATTGTCGAGAAGCTGCTTGCAGTGAAGGCTGATGTCAATGCTGCTTATGGTAGGACTGCGCTCGAAGCAGCCGCTGGAGGAGGCCATCTAGCCGTTGTCGAGAAGTTACTTGCAGCAGGGGCTGATGTTAATGCTGGCGGTTATTATAGTAGGACCGCGCTGCAAGCAGCCGCTAAAAGAGGCCATCTAGCCGTTGTCGAGAAGTTACTTGCAGCAGGGGCTGATATGAATGCTGCTTATGGTAGGACTGCGCTCGAAGCAGCGGCTAGAGGAGGCTACCTAGCTATTGTCGAGAAGCTACTAGTAGCAGGGGCTGATGTCAATGCTGCTGATTGTCATGGTTGGACTGCGCTTCAAGTAGCCGCTAAAAGAGGCCATCTAGCCGTTGTCGAGAAGTTACTTGCAGCAGGGGCTGATGTTAATGCTGCTGCTAGTAGCATGACTGCGCTCCAAGCAGCCGCTGAAGGAGGCCATCTGGCCATTGTCGAGAAGTTACTTGCAGCAGGGGCTGATGTCAGTGCCGCTGCTAGTACATTTGGCAGGACTGCGCTCGAAGCAGCCGCTAAAGGAGGCCATCTAGCCGTTGTCGAGAAGTTACTTGCAGCAGGGGCTGATGTTAATGCTGCTAGTGGTTATCATGATAGGACTGCGCTTCAAGCAGCCGCTGAAGGAGGCCATCTGGCCATTGTCGAGAAGTTACTTGCAGCAGGGGCTGATGTCAATGCTGGCGGTTGCTATAGTAGGACTGCGCTTCAAGAAGCCGCTAAAGGAGGCCATCTAGCCGTTGTCGAGAAGTTACTTGCAGCAGGGGCTGATGTTAATGCTGCTGCTAATATTTTCGGCATGACTGCGCTCGAAGCAGCCGCTGGAGGAGGCCATCTGGCTACTGTCGAGAAGCTGCTTGCAGTGAAGGCTGATGTCAATGCTGCTAGTAGACGGACTGCGCTCCAAGCAGCGGCTAGAAGAGGCTACCTGGCTATTGTCGAGAAGCTATTAGTAGCAGGAGCTGATGTTAATGCTGCTGGTGATGGTAAGGATGGTAAGGTTGGTAAGCAGACTGCACTCCAAGCGGCCGCTAGAGGAGGCCATCTAGCCGTTGTTAAGAAGCTGCTTGCAGTGAATGCTGATGTCAATGCTGGCGGTAATTATTACAGTATGACTGCACTCCAAGCGGCCGCTGAAGGAGGCCATCTGGCCATTGTCGAGAAGTTACTTGCAGCAGGGGCTGATGTCAGTGCCGCTGCTAGTAGATTTGGCAGGACTGCGCTCGAAGCAGCCGCTGAAGGAGGCCATCTAGCCGTTGTCGAGAAGTTACTTTCAGCAGGGGCTGATGTCAGTACCGCTGCTAGTAGTTTCGGCAGGGCTGCGCTCGAAGCAGCCGCTGAAGGAGGCCATCTAGCCGTTGTCGAGAAGCTGCTTGCGGTAGGGGCCGATGTTAATGCTGCTTATGGCAGGGCTGCGCTCGAAGCAGCCGCTAAAGGAGGCCATCTAGCCGTTGTCGAGAAGTTACTTTCAGCAGGGGCTGATGTCAGTACCGCTGCTAGTAGTTTCAGCAGGGCTGCGCTCGAAGCAGCCGCTAAAGGAGGCCATCTAGCCGTTGTCGAGAAGCTGCTTGCGGTAGGGGCCGATGTTAATGCTGGTGGTGATTATAATCGGACTGCGCTCGAAGCGGCCGCTGAAGGAGGCCATCTAGCCGTTGTCGAGAAGCTACTGGTAGCAGGGGCTGATGTCAATGCTGCCGAAGTTTTTGATGACGTTGTTATTGGACATACTGCGCTCCAAGTAGCCGCTGGAGGAGGCTATCTAACCATTGTGGAGAAGCTGCTTGCAGCAGGGGCTGATGTCAATGCTGCTGCTAGTTTTGATGTCGGGACTGCGCTTCAAGAAGCCGCTAGAGGAGGCTGTCTGGCTATTGTCGAGAAGCTACTAGTAGCAGGGGCTGATGTCAATGCTGCTGATTATCATGGTTGGACTGCGCTTCAAGTAGCCGCTGAAGGAGGCCATCTGGCCACTGTCGAGAAGTTACTTGCAGCAGGAGCTGATGTTAATGCTGCTAGTAGACAGACTGCGCTCCAAACAGCGGCTAGAAGAGGCTACCTGGCTATTGTCGAGAAGCTATTAGTAGCAGGAGCTGATGTCAATGCTGCTGGTGATGATGAGGATGGTAAGGTTGGTAAGCAGACTGCACTCCAAGCGGCCGCTAGAGGAGGCCATCTAGAAGTAACGAATCGACTGAAGGCGGCAGGCGCGTTGAGATGATAAGAGTGTCTAATCATACAACCTTTCTCGTACAGCTTTTTTTTGCGTCTCGTCGCGGAAAGTCTGATGTCGACTCGAAGCATAGCTTTGATAGGACGCTTCGGTGTGAGTTGCCACGAACGGGTACGACGCCATCATCAAGCTGCACAAATCGACAAAATAGAGCGGCAAAGGGTGGATGGCGAAATCTAAGAGTACATGCATGGGCCAATTAAATGTTACTTTTAGTTGCACTTAAATCTCATCACTATTAGATTTAGGAGGTTGGCGCTGATACCAGGGTCCTTAGCTGCTGCCTAAAACAAGGGCTGACCGAAATGGAGGGGCGTGAAAGTAATGGAATGGAGCAGGCACCGTTACGGTGTCAGCGTTTGGCATAACCGTCTCCAACGGTGTTACGGCTGATAACGGTCTGTACGCCAAAACGGTAGAGAGCGGAACCTGTCGAGGCCGGTTTTCGGAGTTTTTTGGAATCGCATCATCACGTGTCTACTCCCAACCGGGATAACGTCGGCAAATCTCAAAATTTTCGTGCCAAGACCAGCTTGACTATGGAAGACTCCCCATCTGCTCTCCCTTGTCTCCATGTGTCTTGGCTGGCTAGGCTTTTACCTATAGCTAAGGGTTAGTCAGGTAAGGATAGAGGGTTTAGGGTAGGCCAGTCTGTCTTAGTATTTCTCTACATATTATATAGTTCTAGCGTAGGCTAGCCAATTTTAATATTCCCTATATCCTATGTGGTCTAGGGTAGGTTAGTCCATCTTTATACTTCTTATATATTATATAGCCTGCTCTGGCCTTAACTATGCCTTGGAACTGTACTGTAGGGTAGGCCACCTCCACCCCTGATCCACCTACCCTATACCCCAACTTCAAACACCCCTGCCTCGGCCCACAGGCCACCCACAGCATCGAGACCACCACCACCAGACTCGTCTCTTCGCGCTCTACAAGCCGGTGGCCATTTCGAAAAAATGCGTGCAAAATGGTTTTGTGGTTTGGTGGCCGTGAGTCGATTTTTTTGTTTTCCCATAGTGAAGAATTTTGCGGAAAATGAAAAATGGCCCGCGAGCCGGTTCTGGCGTGCGTCCGACTAGAACGGTCTCGGAGGGTATATGAGAGGGGCCCGCCGCGGCTCCAACCTGCACGGGTTGGATCAAGCAGCGGCGATGACCCTCTCACGTACCTGATCTTGCAGGCTTCCACTGCGTGTCTCTCTGTACAGCCTAGAAGGCCCCGGCCTCGGTAACGGGGGGTTCATAGTGGCGGTCGACCCCCACGAAACTGCACGCCCTGGCGTGACGGCGTACTGGGGATGCCTGCGTTACGGCAGCTAAGGGCGTACTCTGGCTGCTAGCAGATGGGCCCCTGTGTGGATGGCGCTGGCCAGAGGCACCACACGGGGGCAGCAGGAAGCAATCTAGCCCCTGTGGACGCCGTAATGGCTGAAGCACTGCGTTACGATCTCCTCCGGGGACTGGTGCCCCCCGGGAAATCCGAGGAAGGCTACCCTTATGGTGTAGGCAGTCCCCCAGGGTCGCCGCTATCCAGCTAGGTAGTAGCCACGTACGCCGGGGATTCTTTGCGCTCCCTGCCGGTGGGCTAGGTGGTATATACAAAAGGTCGACGGCGGCTCACATGAATAGCAGACTGGATAGGCACGGTCTTCACCCGAGCAGAGGCACTATATCCTCCAGCAGATGTCAGTAACGGATCGGCACAGTGGCCTACGATCCGTGAAGGGGGCTGAAGTGAGTTGCAAGGCGCCAACCGGAATACTATCTTCTTACCTGGCAGGCTTGGTTATAATGATCAGGATTAGGATGCTACCTACCCCGCTGCTGGTTGGTAGGTCTAGCTATTGGGTTTTCCTGGACTGTGTGGGTATGGTGCTGGTTAGATAGGACCCTCCGCCTCTATACGGCATGCCTATACTGTGGAAAGGGGGGGTTTCGTTTGGCCGGTCTGGCTTCTATGTGGCTGTAGCCTATACTGCAGCCTAGTGGGTTATCTCGGTTGGTTGTGGGGGGTGTGGTAAATACCTTCCTCCTCTACGTGGCATGCCTGTACTGTGGAGGGAGTAATATCATGCCTTGTTCTTTGTAACTTCGCTGCCCCTGGCCTTGATGGCCCATACCCTCTACCCTCTGCCCCTTTCCCTCTCCCTTCCCTTGCCCTTGTGGTGATCATTCTGACTTAGTGGTCATTGTGATTGCTTCCCCAATCTCACTGCACCTCTATAGTCTTCCGTAGTATAATAAAAACTTATTTTATTACAACCCTGCTATATGCATGTATACCTGTGGCGTATAGGTAATATTAATTAGCGCTAGGCTCGGCTCCGGGGATTTGCATATATATACCTATGGCGTATAGGGACTTCGATAGGCGCCAGGACTCGCTTTGCGAGGGTTTGAGGGTGGGCATCCATACTATGATGATTGTTTTGGGTATGTGTGGTATTACTCTGTACAGCCTAGAAGGCTCCGGCCTCGGCGGCGGGGCTTATACGGCATACCAACCTCCACGAAAGTCAGTGCCCAGGTACTAGGCCGTACTGGAGTTCCTAGCAGTGTCTTTCCATAGTAGGCACCTCGGTAGCTCAGCCCCAAGTGCTCTTTTAGGGGAGGCTATAGGCTAGATGGGCCCAGCCTTGGCTGGGTAACAGGAGGGCTCACGCTTTGGGGTTATTTACCGCAATGGTTTATACGATCTTAGTGCCTCCTTTGAACGAGCTAGTGGGTTTAAGAGCCAAATACTACTAGTCCTGGTGGGCTTGTTGGATCGGTGGGCTTGTTGGATCGGTGGGCTTGTTGGATCGGTGGGCTTGTTGGATCGGTGGGCTTGTTGGATCGGTGGGCTTGTGGGATCGGTGGGCTTGTTGGAGCGGCGGGCTGGTTGGATGGTGGGTTGGCGGGAAAACCAGGCCGGAAGCCGTTGCTGAAGGCTTGATAACACTTGAACGAATTAACCCTGACACCCCTATTAGAGCCGCTATGGCATATGCTAGGCCGGTGCTTAGGCTATTGGGATATCTCTCCCTCTCCCTCCTGAGGCGTAGACTTTGCTCTTTGCTATCTAGAGAGGATGCCTACAGGCCTGGGGGTTACACCCTATGGTGAAGTAGATGTGGCTATCACGGGGGCCTTATTACGGTCTAACCGGCCTAACCTTGCCACCTCTACATGGCATGCCTGTACTTTGTGGTGGCAGGGAGCGGCTGGGAGTGCTAGTATAGAGGCACCTGACGGGCCATGGCCGAGGGGGATGGTCGTGCTATATTGTAGTATGCTTCTTCCGAGAGGCCTCTACTATAATCTGTACTTCTTTCCTTCCCCTTTCCTTCTTTTGTGTGGGCTCCTTTTTGCTGGAAACGTCAGGCCGGCCTGTTACCTTATATTCTCTCCAGGTCATATTTATATGGCCTGGTAGGGCAGGTAGTAGGTTCCTGCCCAAATATGCATTGGTAGGGTTGGTCTTTTGGGACCCGACTCCTACGGCTAGGTCTCAACTCCTAGACTAGGAAATGCGTGAGGTGCCTCAGGTGAGCCTTTGTGCCCTACACCTCTGACCTTACAGCTTTGCTCCCCGATGTCCTTCCGGGGCCGTGGGGAATTATATGGTTGGCCGGCCGAGTTTATATCATCCCATGCTACCTAGTCTGAGGGGCCCGGTAGATCTTCCACCCGGGTCTCCAGTTATGGTTGAGATGTAGAATGAAAGCGTTGTATGAAACTAAAGCCCGAGCTCTCTAGGCAGGGGCTGCCTTATGGCCCGCCCCATGCCACTGTTCCTCTGTGGCGCTATCCTACCGTGAATGAAAGACGCGACATAACCCAGGCTAGACTAGGCCTTAAAGTGTATATATATATCCCCCCTAAATAGATTAAGATCAAGAAGGCCCTGGATTTATATAACTATAATCAAACTGACTAATCTCTCTAGGTTTATAAGTCTCGTTTGTATTCTTTCCTATCTTTTTATGTCGAAATGATAGAATACCATTTTCATACAACTATAGGTGGCTACGAATATAGTGGTAAAAACCCCTAGTCTCATATTAATACTTATTCTTTATGTTGTTATATGGGCTCTAGGTTATACCTATACTTTCGGTCGGTGAAGACTATGGTCCCCGGTCTAGGGTAGGCTAGTCTGCAGCGTAGTCTATCTTAAATCTAGGATAGGCCAGGCTTTCTTTAGTATAGGTATTATATATATAGGCCGGCACTTAGTATAGAACTATAGGCTTAAGTTAACTAACTTGACCATTTATTTTATCTACTTACATACCTATTATTATTTCTAGATAGGTAGTTATGTTGTCTTAGGGGTATCTCTATAGTTATATCTAATTCCAACTTACAAGCTTTTTTCCTATTCTTTTAATTACCATTTCTTTTTTTCTTTTTCTTTTCTCCTTTTCTTTCTTTTTCTTTTCTCCTTTTCTTTCTTTTTCTAGCCTTATCTCCCTCTAAACTTATCTTGCCTCCAATGAAGTATTATTGTAAAGACCGCACATGGCATTCGTCATCTCCCGACCACATACCAGCTTACCATGCTTGCGACCAAGCCAGTCCCCGTAGTCATGCCGGCCCTTAAAGTCTCGGCCGGCCGCCGCTTGGATTTGTAGCCATAGATCTGGCTCGGTTGTGGCGGCCAATGCCATAGGGATCACCGCATGCTTCCACCGCCAGCACGAGGCCCCCTTTGTCTTGTAGCCGTCCCGGCAGAGCTCCTGCGATACATGACAGTAGAAGCAGCTCAGGAATCTTGCCTGCCGGTCCTTCTTATAGTCAATTAGACCCTGGAAGTCCATACTGCTGCGGAAGGATAGGTCTTTTGTCCCGACCGTCGAGTCACAGTCGCCCCACGTATGCCGGGCCTCCTCGATACCATTGAACATCCAGCAGATACGACAGCCTATCTTGCCGAGCCCCTCGACCTCTTCCAAGGTAGATTCGAGAGCTTTAAGGGCATGAGCATCCTGCCTGCCTCGGGCCCGCGAGGCAATGATCCCTTGCGCCGACAGCTCGCTCTTCCACGCCAGCTCGTCATGGTGGCAGTTGTCGCATCTTGTGACCTTGGCCTCGTTATTGCCGCCGAGGTCCTTACAGTCCCGTAGGTCGCCGTCTAGGCATTGGCCGAGCAGCCGACGCCGGCACCCTTGAGTCCGTATCAGCCTGCGTACCTCCCGCACACTTAAATCCAAGCAGGCCTCACCCGCGGCGTCCTCGTCCGGCCAGTCTTTATCCTCAACAATGACCTCGGCCGTCACAGGCTCTCCGGCTCGTCCGGCCCGCCCGGCCTCCTGGGCGTAGTCGATAATGCTAAAGGGGGCCTCGAGGTGGATGACGTGGATGATACCGGCGACGTCGATGCCCGTGCCCAGAGCCGCCGTTGCCACTATGTAAGGGGCCTCGCCTCGGAGCCATGCCTGGAAACCCTCCTCACGCTGGGCGATGAACTGCGAGTCGCTGTCGTCGCGTAGGGCGTGGTAGTAGTGGCAGCCGAGCTGGCGGGCGAGGGCCCTGCATTTCGCCTGGCTGGTGCAGTATATAATGCCCTTCTCCCCTGCCGATAGGTCTGGCAATCGTGCCCCTACCCGCCTCTTTACTTCCATCACGCCCCGCCCGTTACGGACGCGAAAGACGGCATATCGCACATTCAGCCGGTGACTCGAGGCCTGTATATAGAGTGGGTTCTGTAGCTGCATGGCCTCCTCGAAGTCACGCTGGCGGAGCGGCGGCAGGGTCCCGGTGAGGAAGACAAAGGGACAACCCAGGCTCCGTAAGAGGACGAGGCCCCGGAGCTTCGAGCGGTAGGTCTCGGCAGCCGTAAAGGTTAGGTGGCACTCGTCGATAACTATACGGTCTAGCATCCCATTCACGCTCAAGTCGGCCGCCCATTGCAGGAAGTCATCGGTTATGGCCGCCTCGGCTGACACAAGCGTGACCCTGGGCCAAGATAACCGTGCCTCGGGCCAGGGCTTGCAATCTAGGCCGGCATCAACACAGCGTTGGACGAGCTGCCTCTTGAGCTCGGCATAGGGGGTTACCACGACGGTAACACCTACGCTTACTAGCATGGCCGGGACCATAAAGACCAAGCTCTTACCGCCACCTGTTGGCAGTACTGCCACGAGCGGGCTCTGTTGAGCCGCAGCTTGCCTGACGGCCTCTTCCTGCTGGGGTGACCGAAATCGGGCATTATCATCACGTAGCACTGCCTGTAGCGCCTGTGTAATTATATCCCCCTTCTCTTCCTCTTCCTCTTCCTCTTCCTCTTCCTCTTTATTCTTCCTTCTCCCCTGCTTCTCTTTCTCTCTTACCCCCATCTTACCCGCCTGCAATTTACCCGCCTACAATGACTCGAGAGATGTAATCTTGGCCCGCTTCCTAGGGGGGTAACCCTCCTTCACCTCTCTGTCTTGTCTGGGAATAGGCTTAACCTTCTCACCCGACGGCGACAATAGCAGTGATAAGCTTGTGCCACAGCCGATGAACTTATGCCAGCGACGGCTTACCTGCCCAAAGATCTTTAGGGACTTAGCCGTTAAGCGTTTGAGTATATTAATCGTTACGCTATAGTTGGCGGCCGTCTGGCCGGTGTAAGAGGCGGCTAGGTCATCTAGTACCTCATACTGCTCTGATTCGTCATGATTATCCTCGCCGTCCTCGAAATTGGCCTGGCCAGCTCCTCGGTCACGGGCATGCTTCTTACTAATGGCAATAGCAATATGGCGCCAATCCTGGAGCATAATCCGGCGGCCGATATAGTAAGACGTCCACCTCCCCATAGCCGCTGACATTTAGCTGCTTTCCCAGGGTACTCCTCCTGCCGCCTCGTTATGCCAGATGAAGTCACTCGGCGGTACCATCTTCTCCCTGTATAGCTCCCACTTATCGGCCTCCTAGCGATCTGTCAGCGGCCGGATATAGATTATATATATCACGAACAGCTGCCCGATCCGCTCTTGTAGTGGTCCAAACAGCAATATCACCCAACCCCCCAAGCCTTTCAGACCCCATCTCCAGATGAGGCTGTGACGCAGAAGTAATGAATGGCTGACCTGGGAGCCGTAAAGAAGGTCTGTATATGGACGCTAGACCAGAGTCCTAAGCGTTGTCCTATCTCCTTTATCCCATGAACCTGATTGTGATGCACCTTTAGATACTTCCAGCTTTTAGTCAGGAATCCACATTGCATACATGTAAAGCCGGCATGTAGAGGTAGGCCCTTAATGGCTGGGATTGGGCTTAGTGGGCTTTGCGGCAAACTATCCTTCGATGGTCCCTGCAATTTAAGCCCGGTATAATGGGACGAGATGGCATGTCGAGCTTCAGCATTAATATTGGCATGTTGAGCTTTTAAGTGGCCGTCGAGGTTTAATATAGCATAGCTATGAGTCTTACAGACTAAATACCGGTATTCGGGGTAGTAAAGTAGCTTGTCTGCCATAGCCTTAACCCAGTGGTCTGCGCCAAGTGCTAGACCTAGGTCTGCAGTTTGTCCTGTACCAGATGGCGGCCATTGGGTTAAGGTGCTATTATGTCCTGGGTCCAATTCGTTGGCAGCTTTTTCTATAGTGATAGTAGGGCTAGGAGATAGGCCGATGTTAACTGAGCTGGCGAAGCTTATATAAGAGTCAGCCACTTTATTACGCTTTGAAGCAATTTCAAGTATTCCAGGGGAACTTGGGGACCTTGGGCGTCTTCTTAGGTTAGTTGCTTGCTGGCCCTTGGTATCTATCCCGTCTGAGATGACAGCATTACCATTGCATCCATCACCTAGCCGCAGGAAATCATGCCACTTTTTCGAGACACGTAGATATAACTGCAGGAGGGCGGGTTGCAGTTGATTCGGAAACGCGCCATCGAGCCCATATGTGATTGACCTCTGCAGTTGCATATGACCGCTCTGCCACGCATATGCGGCACCTGCGTCTCCGTATACAGTATGCCTGCTGTGCTGATTGAAACTTTCTGAAATATCCCGAACATGCCTCTCAGTAATAGCTATAGAGAGCTGCCGATATAATTGGACTCCAATTTTAATTGAAATGCCAGGGGTTGCTCGTCTAAGCTGCTGAAGCTCTCTGGTTAATACAGAGGTGGTCCATGCCGATTTATTTCCCGCTGGAGTGAATAGTAATGGAGCAGTGATATGGTTCCCGAAACAGACTCATAGAAGCATATATGTCAAAGGCCGTATATAGATAAGATACCGATACATAATATCCGTAACTATATAAGGCAGAAAACGGACAATATAGAATTCGTTATTGATGGTGATTCGAGTCTTATAATGCCTTATGACTAAACAAAGTCGCCTGCTATATAGGTAGATGTTATGAAGCTATGAAGTTATATTGTAATGCTAAATTGTTAAAAGTTCTGTTGCGCGTGCGTACTGTCCCGATAATAAGTGGCATAAGAGTAGGATCATGCGGAGGAGATCGTTATATGTATTGATGTAGCTGTAGACTGCTTTCTTATCCTAGGAACTACATTTATTCTTCCTAATAAGAGTAAGTCGATTGACAGGCAAGAGGCAGGCCTTCGTAAGGAGCTCTAGATACGCATTCGATAGCCCGTTAGCCGGGTTAGAGATAAAGGAATACCCGGCCACAGTTGTCGAAAGTCGATCCCGTAGCGTTCTGAGATCGCGGGCTGGAGCAATCCAGTCATACATTAAGCGCTTACACTGACGAGTTGCTGCCTGGATTGCGCTGTAGGCCAGGGTTCGAAACCCATCCATAGTAACACGAAAACACCTATCCTATAATATCTCCTCCCCATCGTCGCTCCATTCGAACTGGATTGTCGGGCCTTCTGACCGACGGATGGACTGGCCGTAAGCAGTAAGACTGATGAACTCTCCGAGTGGCGATAGTATTCTATTATACATCTTTTTCTTACGGACATTATTTAGTATATCCAGTTGTCCATAGCAAGGCCTTTCTGGTAGACCAATATAGTTATATAAAAATCTTGGCAGGACAGATTCCATGATGAGAAGCCAAGTACAATAGATCAAGCTGGATAGGATGCTAGTAAATTAAGCAGGGCGGAGGAAGTTAGCCCCTGTAGGCAATGTAAGTCCGCATACAGCGCTAAAGTAAACAAGCATTGTCGACTTCGAGTTTCCATCTGCAAAATCCTCAGTTGCCATAAATAGGCAGAATTGTAAGACTAGGTCGGCCTTGGGGTCTTGTGATGGTGGCGATGGTGGTGATTGTGTAAAATATGTATTGAGGTCTTTATCCTCTTTCTTATCCTCTTCCTCCTCTTCCTCCTCTTCCTCCTCTTCCTCCTCTTCCTCCTCTTCCTCCTCTTCCTCCTCTTCCTCCTCTTCCTCCTCTTCCTCCTCTTCCTCCTCTTCCTCCTCTTCCTCTTCATTATCTTTATCCTTATCCTCACTATCGTACTTATTGAGTATGGGTATATCCTCAAAACTATCGTATTGTTCCCATATAGAATCATCCCATAAGGTTTCTAATGCTATCCTCTGAGGCTTAGAGAGTGTTCTTTGACATAGATGTCTAGTAAGCGCTGGGGATAGACGCCAGAGTCGAACCCAGAAGCATAGACACTTTTTAAACCGTTGCCGGTATCTTCTCTCTGTACTAGGCTTAACGACTAGCTCAAATGGACGCTTATAGGGTCGGTCAGGATATATACCGCGAAGCCATCGCCGGAGAGAAATGTCAGTATGCTTGATGGTATTGTTACAGCGTTCAAAGAGACGGTCAAAGGCTGCCAGTATCCGAGCAAGGTTGTGCTCGTCCTCTTGACTGCTTATCAGAGCCTCATCTTTATAATTAGCAAGCAATAGGGGCCCTGAGTTATCATTGAGAGGACATTGAGCCATCGCGATAATTAGGTCTCGTTGTGTGTTGCGGAAAGTCTCCTCCCAGCCAGTTCGGCGCATCCAATTTGTCAAGAGGGTAGCGTCAGTTGCGCTGGTTGGCTGGTAAGTAGGTTGTGGCAGATTACCTCCTACTTGTTGTTGGGAGAGATGTTGCTGCTCTCTGGCATAGAGTTCTTTGGTAAAAATTTGTATGGCTTCTGGTGCCTGGTATATGGTGGTGGGCTTGTGTGGTCCCTGGGGCTGCCCGCTAGATAGATGAACCGTCCAGGAACGCTCAATATTGCTTACGGTCCAAGTCTGGAGGCTGAGTCGGTCGAGGAAATGTTCCTGTAGCCGATGACTCTTGGTGAAGCCGCGACCTCTGCTATGCTGGATATTCTGGGAGTGAACCTTCTTTAAGTGCCGAGTGAGAACCTCAAGGCTAGTCGATCGGAGCCCACAATGTCTGCAGGCAGCGCCTTGCTGGATGCGAAGATGAGGGTGAGGCGGAGAGCCATCTAATCGTGTCGGTAATGTCTCTGGGTCTGGAAGACGAAGACTCCGGATAAATGGGCCAAGCCCTCGGCGAGCCGACTTTGAGATACCATGCCGCTCTCCAAGGTGACGCGAGATACAGTCCCCATCAGGTTTAATGGCGAACTTGCATTGAACACATATAGTTGTTGGCTCCGGCCGGTTGAGGTAAAGTCCAAGATTTTCTAGTTGCTCCATTATAGCTTGTAGCAAAAGAGTAAGATAGCTAGTTAGGAAGGAGAAAGGAAAAAATTACTGACTGATAGTAAGGCTTAATAAAGTAGGAGGGGAGGAGAGAGAAAGCTCTTTTTTTCTATCTGTCTCTCTCTCTCTCTTTACTTTAAACTTTACTCCTATAGAAGGAAAGGTAAGGGGTTACAGCTAATAGGTAGGGGTCCCTTAGTGGTAATTGGCTGTATTATTAGGAGGTGGAGAAAACGGGACCCATTCCCAGATGATCCTTATTTTACCTAGACATGAGATGGATTTTAGGAACGGGGCCCGTTCCCAGGTTGGTAGTAAACAAGGATGGCTGGGATAAGATGATTGGTGTGGAAGCGGGAATGGGCCGCGTTCCTGATGGAAATACATGGTAGGCCCCTGGGCAGCTAGCCAGCTGGATCAGGCTATAGGCCTTGCCTTGGCCCGTACTAGGGCTACCTCGGCAGCTTCTATAGCGCGAGATACCCCTAGGGATCTGGCTAGGTCTCTCTGGAATACCTCTAGAAGGTCTTCCTAGGGCTTCTTAGAGCTTATTTTACCCTATTCTACCTCTCCTTAGCTATATATACCTCTCTATAGGTCTATTAGCTATACCTTTTATAGGTCTTTTTAGCTAGACCTACCTATAGGTCTTTTTACTATGCCTTATTAGGTTATTTTCCCTATTTTCCTTTCCTTCTTATAGGCCTCTTATAGGTCTTATTACCCTCTGATTTCTTCCTTATTACCTTTTATAGGTCTTTTTTACTCTCTTTATATCTCTTTTCCTTAGTTATCTTTTATCTCTCTTTTTTATATAGTACCTCTCCACTCACTCTTATAGCTAGATCTTAGTTAGAATAAACCACTTAGGCAGAAGCTTAGATAGTTAATACTAACCCTATCCTAACCCGAACCCTAAGAAGATTCTAACTATCCCCTAAGTGGTCCCAGACTCAGCCACAGCCACAGACCAACCCTAACCAGCCCAAAGGTCCAATCTTAGCTCAGTCTGCAGAGAAATTTGCATCATTATCCGATTCCTAGCGGAGAACCAAGATCTGGCAAAGACTCAGGAAATGTGCAGTAGATAAGATATGAAATTTTCTTCAATATGATCAAGAGCACCAGATCCTAGAAGGATGGTTGTGAGATCCCTGCTCCGATTCTTGTTCCTTATAGTTCTGAATAACTAAACGGCAGTTCCATGTAGCGGCTTTGAGGTTCCAGCGAGAAATAATAAATAACTCAAATCGAACTAGCGGACTTTCCATATCGAGCATAGCATACTGTTTTTGGCAGATAAGCGCAAGAAGATGGTAAGTGGCTAAATATCTTAATATTAACTAATCAGCTATGATTGGGCCTTACAAGTCAGCTAAGGCCTCCCAGAATGTAAGAGATTATTTGTTGCCTCAGGATGGAAAACATCGATTTTTTACCCACTCAAAATAGACACCAAATGTAGTATAAAACTTATCACTATTATATAAATACATAACTTAAAGCCTTTAGGCTTAACTTATTTATATTCTTATAAGACTTTCTAGCTTGTTGTTGGTAGATCTGTCTTGGAAGTTGCTGACCTCGTCGTCGGCCTTAAGCTTTGCAGCCAATCAGAATTTCGTGGTCAAGATATTGCCGTTTTTTGATATTTGGGACCGTTACTCAGCCAATCATGAATTTCGTGGTCAAGATCCATCCATTTTCAGAAGCCTATCACCGCTAATGTATATAGAGCCTAGCGCTCTTCCTTTACAAGCTAGGCTGAAAAAGGGAGGCTATACTTTATGATGATCGACTAAGCGAAGAGCGGGTCAATGAGTAATTCAAGGTTTAGTTCACCTGTTACGTTACAATTATAGGCAAAGGGTTGCTCAGCTCTAGCTTTAATTCAACCGGTTCCAAACCATGCTCATGGTTGAACTGATTCTGTAATCAATTTTGACTAGACTTCACGTTGAGCATAATGAGTACAGCCACAGCCGTAAATCATAAGTTGATAAGGCGGTGGCAATGTAAAAATCACGTGAAAGTGACGCGCTTTTCGTCACCCCCTCATCGCAACCCTGGTGCCTCGCCACCTTCCCCTCGTGCATCTCCAGCCCTGGACAAAAGAGCCGACTTGCAGAGCGACAAGGGATTATGCTCATGTGCTTTACCACATGCTCAGACCTATCGCGTTGATCGTAAGGCGCGTTGCCTAAGAGCAGTTTTGTCAGCATGAACCCCGTTTCGTCATCTGAACTGAATGACGAAAATCATCTCCGACTCCCGAAGCGACAGAAGACTTCTACTTCGAACGCAGATAATAGCCTGCTATATAATCGCTAACGTGGTTGATAAGCTTGCGGATCATCCAAGTATGCGGATCAAAAATCCCTCATTTTGGATCATTACCATTTGATCAGATAGATCTCAACCACCTATTATGCCACAGTCTTTTAATGAAGCTAGAATTCTTCTAGCACTTCAAGCGCTTCAGAATAACCCAAAAATGAGTCTCCGACGAGCCGCAAAAGCCTATCGCGTATCATATACAACGCTTCATCGCCGACATCATGGAATTCAATCACGACGCGATTGGATCCCAAAGTCACGGAGACTATCTGATCTGGAGGAACAGATAATAGTCCAATTCATTCTCGACCTAGATTCGCGAGGATTTCCTTCGCGACTACGTTTTATAGAAGAAATGGCCAATTCTCTACTCGCAGACCGCGACGCGTCACCCATTGGCAAGCGCTGGGCTCATAACTTCGTAAAGCGACAACCAGAGCTAAAGACACGTTTATTTCGCAAATATGACTATCAGAGAGCTAAATGCGAAGATCCGACTATTATTCGTGACTGGTTCAGGCTCGTACAGAATACAATCGCGAAATACGGTATCCAATTAGATGATATCTGGAACTTTGATGAGACTGGCTTTATGATGGGCATCATTATGGCCGGAATGGTTGTCACAGGTTCAGAAAGGCAAGGAAGACCAAAATCGGTACAGCCTGGAAATCGTGAATGGATTACTGTGATCCAGGCGATCAATGCGGAAGGTCAATCGATCGCGCCGTTCATCATTGGTGCAGGCCAATATCATCTTGCGAATTGGTACCGAGAATGCGACCTCCCAGGCGATTGGGCTATTGCAACGAGCAAAAATGGATGGACAGATAACGAGCTGGGCCTCGAGTGGCTAAAGCACTTTGATCGAAGTACATCTAACCGATCAGTTGGTCCCTATCGTCTTCTGATCCTTGATGGTCATGAAAGCCACCACTCCGCCGATTTCGAGAGATATTGCAAGCAGAATAAGATTATCACACTTTGTATGCCTGCTCATGCATCTCATCTGCTCCAGCCACTTGATGTTGGGTGCTTTTCTGTGCTTAAGAAGGCATAACGTGTTTGATAAGCGAGTGTCACAGATAAGCAAGTGTCACAAAATCTCACTACTCTTTATTATCTTTAGAATAAAACCACCACAACCTATCTAATCAATTAAAATTACTCACTATACTCTTCTCCAGATGCCTCTGGAACTACCTGACAGGTCCTTGCGTTATGCCCAGTCTCGCCGCATACACCACATCGCCGAACGCCCGGTCCGACCGACCTTCCTCGACTACCACTTCTCGACGATTCCGCAACTACTTGCGTATTAATATCCATCTGATCAATTACTTGCGATGCATCCTGTACAGTCATTGGCCCTCCTTTCTGTAGTCTTGTCCTTTTTGCCCTCCGGCGACGGCTTAATATACTATTTGCCTCTTCAAGATTTCGGACCTGATCTCTCAATAAGACTACCTCATGCATAACTGCAATTGTTGCCTTTGTATTTAACTTAATAGCCTCAATTATTGACTCTGGGGAGCTACTCTTATGCCTAGTAATTCGTTTGGTAAGGTATTCAGAGTGAGATTGGGCCTCTTTTACTGTCTTTGGGGTCTTTGGGTCCCATGGACTCGATAGTTGGCTTGCCTCCTCGGGAGGCGTTGGGGTTCGTAGCTATATATCAAGCTTTGAAATGACAGTTTCTGGGTTAAGAGGATAAAGTCCAGCTCCTCTAAAAGCCCCCCGGATATTACTTTCTATAAAGGTAGCTTGAAAAGCGGCATAAAAGGCTGGGAAGAACTCGGTCTTCGAAATATAAGTTATAGAGCATCTGATCAGATGCTCTATTTCTCGACCATAAGCATTCTTCAGCACTGAAAAACACCCAACATCGAGAGGCTGGAGTAAGTGGGATGCATGAGGAGGCATACAAAGTGTAATGATATTATGATCCTGACAGTATCTCTCAAAGTCGGCAGAGTGGTGACTTTCATGACCATCGAGGATTAAGAGACGATAGAGACCAACTGATCGCTTGGCTGTTGATCGATCAAAGTGTTTTAGCCACTCAAGACCTAGGTCGTTATTTGTCCAGCCATTTTGGCTTGTTGCAATAACCCAATCGCCGGGGAGGTTGCTTTCTCGGTACCAATTCGCAAGATGATACTGGCCTGAACCAATGATGAATGGCGGGATTGATTGACCTTCGGCATTTATCGCTGGAATTGCAGTAATCCATTCACGGTTTCCAGGCTGGACTGATTTCGGTCTTCCTTGCCTTTCTAAGCCTATAACGACCATCCCGGACTGTATAAGGCCCATCATAAAGCCGGTCTCATCAAAGTTCCAGATATCATCTGATCGGATACCGTATTTCGCGATTGTATTCTCTACAAGCCGAAACCAGCCACGAATAATAGTCGGATCTTCGCATTTAGCTCTCTGATAGTCATATCTCCGAAAGATACGCGTCTTTAGCTCTGGTTGTCGCTTGACGAAGTTATGAGCCCAGCGCTTGCCAACAGGTGATGCGTCGCGGTCGGCAAGTAGAGAATTGGCTATTTCTTCCACAAAACGCAGTCGCGAGGGAAATCCTCGCGAGTCTAGGTCGAGGATAAATTGAACTATTATCTGTTCTTCTAGATCAGATAGTTTTCGAGAATTGGGGATAGAATCGCGTCGCGATTGAATGCCATCTTGACGGCGATATAAGGTACGATAGTTCACCCTATAGATCGTTGCGGCGCGTCGAGTCTTTAGATTGGGGTTATTTTGAAGGGCAAGAAGGGCAAGAAGGATTCTAGCTTCATTTGAAGACTGTGACATGTTGTGTTGTTGAGAAATAACTGATCAGATAGTGAAGATGTAAAGTGAGGGATTTTTGTGACACTCGCTTGTCTGTGACACTCGCTTATCAAACACGTTATAGTAAAGAAATAGAGTATCTGATTAGATGCTCTATAACCCATATTTCAAAGACCGAGTTCTTTCCCGCCTTTTATACTGCTTTTAAAGCTACTTTCACAGAAAGTAATATTAAGGGAGGTTTTAGAGGAGCCGGACTTGCTCCTCTTGACCCGGAAACTATAATCTCAAAGCTTGATGTGCAGCTACGGACTCCAACGCCTCCCGAGGAGGGTACAGAACCTTCAACTCCTTGGGTTTCAAAGACCCCAAAGACAGTAATTGAGGCCCAATCTCAGTCTGAATACCTCGAAAAGCGAATTAGAAGGCATCATAGTAGCTCCCCAGACTCAATTATTGAAGCTTTAAAGTCTAATACTAAAGCAACAAAAGCAATTATGCATGAGGTTACCTTACTGAGGAATGAGGTCCGAAACCTTCGGGATGCAAATAAGATACTAAGCCGGCGCCGAAGGGCAAAAAGGACTAGACTACAGAAAGGAGGGATAATGACTGTACAGGAAGCATCACAAGTAATTGATCAGATGGATGTTGATACGCAGGTAGTTGCGGAATCATCGAGAAGTGGTGGTCAAGGAAGGTCGGCGCGACCGGGTAGTCGGCGTTGTGGTGTATGCGGCAAGGCCGGGCACAATGCGAGGACCTGTCAGGTAGTTCCGGAGTCATCTGGGCAAGAGTATAGTGAATAGTTTTAATTGGTCAGATAGTTGGTGGTTATTTAAATGACATTTCTATTTTAGAGGCTGGGAAAAGTGATCCGCATGCTTGGATGATCCGCAAGCTTATCAACCACGTTATACTATAGCTTGGGTTTGTGCGCTATATATCGAGACAGCTGCAGCTCTGGCCATGCTAGACGAGAAGCATGGTGAACTACCGAGATGTCTTAACGACGATAATACCTATACGCTTGTAAGTATGAAGAATCATAATATAGTTATCGCATCCTTACCTCAGGACCAATACGGAAACATCAATTCCGCCAGTGTGTTAACGAACTTGAAGCGTACTTTTCTATCAATCCGCTATGGGTTGATGGTCGGTATCGGCGGTGGGGCGCCGGCTAACAAGGACATTCGCTTAGGCGACATTGTTGTGGGAACAAGGGTCATGCAGTACGACCTTGGGAAGATCCTGAGTGGTGGTGGAATTCAACGAACAGCCATCCCTAAGTCCCCCGACCGCTCTCTGTGCACAGCTGTAACAAACCTGCGAGCTAGCCATGAAATATACCCTATCCAGGTTCCGGCCATCATCCAGGAAAGAATGCAGAGACTCATAGACTACCACCGTCCAAGCGCACCTGATCATTTGTTCCTGGCATCATATCAGCATGACCCTTCCATGGCGAATTGCCAAGGCTGCGACCAGTCGCAGCTAGAAGGACGGAAGATACGAAGATCTGGCGAGCCAAAGATTCATTATGGCGGAATTGCCTCCAGCAATCAGGTCATGAAAGATACAGCTACCCGCGACTGTCTTGCCAAAGAATTGGATATTATATGCTTTGAGATGGAGGCTGCCGCGTATGCAAGAGAATTTCTAGAGGCCCTACCAGCAACCGGCGACGTATCAAGGGACTCTTGGCCCAATGTCCGTTTTCGTATGTTGGCCATTTACCCTGCATCTGCTCAAGTAAAAGAAGCAGCTGAGCAAGCAAATACTGGTAATCGTCGACAACTGCTAATGGAATCTCTCGAATTTGATCAAATCGATTCACGCAGGACTACGATCAAGAATGCCTATTCTAAGACTTGCAGCTGATTCCTCAACCATCCTGACTACCTGGCATGGCTGGATTCAATGAAGCAGTCACAGCACCATGGTTTTCTTTAGATCAGAGGCAAGCCAGGTGCTGGTAAATCGATCATGATGAAGTTCATCTACGCAAAACGAAAGAAGAAAGACATCCCAATGAAAGCCGTTACTGTCTCCTTCTTTTTCAACGCTAGAGGAAAATTGCTAGAGAAGTCGGTCTCGGGCATGTATCGATCTCTACTTCTGCAGCTTCTCGAAGGCTTTCCTGATCTTCAGAAAATCCTTGACAAACCTGATTTGATCCCACGGAACCAGGTTACATGTCCATCATTGAACATCCTCAAAGACCTATTCCGTTCCGCAATTTCGGCTTTGGGCGAGCGAGCGCTTACCTGTTTTGTTGATACGCTGGATGAGTGTGATGAGCAGCAGGTCAGGGACATGGTTGAGTTTTTTGAAGAAGTCGCAGAACAATGTGTTGAATATAATGTGAGGTTTCAGGTATGCTTCTCAAGCCGTCATTACCCTTATATTGACATCAAATCGGGGATTCGATTGACGTTAGAAGGCCAAGACGGTCACAACGAAGACTTGAGGCACTATATCAGCAAACACTTACGTATTCAGGATCCTGCCCTTATTGACGAGCTGAAACAAATGATACTCGAGAAAGCTACTGGCATTTTCCTCTGGGTTGCCCTGGTAGTGGACATTCTAAACAAAGAGAATCGCCGTAGACGCATAGCCCTTCAAAGCAGATTACAGGCAGTACTAAGTAAATTGAGCGAGCTTTTCAAGGATATCCTGACTCGGGATCAAGAGAATATAGAAGACTTATTACTCTCTATTATGTGGATTCTTCTTGTAAAATGGCTGTTGAATCCTGGCGAGTATTATCATGCGATTTGGTCTGGATTATCACTGAAAGGCCTGGCTGATGTTAAAATGCCATCTGTAAACACCTCGGATGCCAGCGACTGCTTCAATAAATGCATCATCAGCTCTTCTAAAGGACTTGCTGAAATTACGAAAGCCAGGAATCCTACAGTGCAGTTTATACATGAGTCTGTCCGTGATTTCCTTATCAGGGACAAGGGTCTGTATCAACTATGGCCAGAACTTGGGACAGACTGGGAGAGCCAAGCTCACGAGAGGCTTAAGCTATGCTGCAACGCCTACGTATTTCACGAGGTCATAGTTAATGCAATTGATGGACAACAATCTACTGAAGCTCAGCGTATAAAGGACGACCTGTTAAAACAGTTTCCCTTTCTGGAGTATGCCAGTCAGTTCGTTCTTGGACACGCTGATGCTGCTGCCCACAGAATTACCCAGCAACAGTTCATTAGCGAATTTCCTCTATCAAGCTGGGTTCCTATCTTTAATATCTTTGAGAAGCACAAGACTCGCAGGTACAATCAAGACGTAGATATCCTATTCTCGCGGACAGAGGGCTTCCAAACCTTATTCAGACAAGGCTCAAAATAATTCCTGGGATTGAGGGAGGAGGAGGGAGATGTCGCCATCCACTACTAGCTGCGATGGCCAAGGGAAATAAGGATAGTGTCACAGCGTTGTTGGGTTTATCATCGAGGATCCATAATGGAACCGACGTTACGGATGGCCTCAAGAGCAAAATGGACTCAGTAAAGCCGAATCACACCCCTATTTCTTGGGCATGCGAGGAGGGCCATCTTGCCATCGCCGCAATTCTTCTGGACCAAGGTGTGCAAGTCGGTGTGAACGACTTCGTGAGGTTTGTGACGAACAGCAATATCGAGGTAGTGAAGATGCTTCTTGACAAGGGAGCGGATGCGACAATTAAAACTAAGAGTGGTTGGACACCAATGGGTATAGCATCACGGAACGGTCACTTAGAGATAGTAAAGCTGCTTCTCGGGAAGGGAGCGGATACGATAGTTACAGATGGGAATGGACCGACGCCACTGCATTATGCATCGATGGGCGGTCACTTGGAAATAGTGAAGATGCTTCTGGAAAATGGAGCGGGTGCTAGGGATGTAGGTGAGTATGGATGGACGCCACTACATGAAGCATCAATGAACGGTCACTTGGAGGTTGTGAAGATGCTTCTGGAGAAGGGAGCGGATGCAGCAGCTGCAACTATGGATGGACGGACGCCACTGCATCTGGCATTAAGTCGTGGTCATTTGGAAATAGCGGGTATGCTTCGTTAGAAAAAGGTAGAGTGATGCTTGATTTGATTAGTTTTATATCTTAAATTAAAAGTAAGTAACGTACATGATAAGCGAGTGGATCAGACAAGCGAGTGGATCAAAAATTTCCACCTTCTTCATCATCTACATAATAAGATTACTACAATCCATCTGATCAATTGAAATCAAGTACTATACTCATCTCCAGAGGCCTCTGAAACTACCTGATAGGTCCTTGCATTATGGCCGGTCTCGCAGCATACACTACAACATTGAACACTTAGTTCGACCGACCTTCCTCGACCACCACTTCTCGATGATTCCGCGACTACCTGCATATCTATATCCATCTGATCAATTAGACCCTACTGTACCAATTACCCCCCGTATCAGGTCCTGATACACAATTTGATGGTCCGTGCCCTGCACTTCTATTCTCAATTGTCGGTTTTCTAGACTAACGTGCATGATAAGCGAGTGTCGCAGACAAGCGAGTGTCGCAAAAATCCCTCACCCTACATCATCGGTATCCGATCACATAATTCTCAACCACTAGGCATGTCAGAGCCTAATAACGAAGGTAGAATCCTTCTTACACTTAAAGCCCTTCAAAATAATCCAAAATTAAGTGCCCGGCGCGCCACAGAAATGTATCACGTTCATTCTCGTACTTTACAACGCCGCCGACGCGGCGTTCAATCACAACGCGATATTATCCCGAACTCTCGGAAACTCTCTAATCTAGAAGAAGAGACCTTAGTTCAGTTTATTCTCAAGCTAGATCCACAAGGGTTTCCCCCATGAGTGTCTTTGGTAGAAGCAATGGCAAATTGTCTCCTCGCTGACCGTAATGCATTACCCGTCGGCACGCGCTGGGCTGATAATTTTATCAAGCGACAACCAGAGCTTAAGACGCGTTTCTTTTGGAGATATGACTACCAGAGAGCTAAATGTGAAGATCTGACTGTTATTTGCAATTAGTTCAGGTTTATACAGAATACAATCAGGAAATATGGTATCCAATTACATGATATTTGGAATTTTGATGAGACTGGCTTTATGATGGGTATGATTTTAAGCGGAATGGTCGTCACTGGTTCAGAAAAGCTTGGAAGACTAAAATCAATGTAGCCTGGAAACCGTAAATAGACTACCGTCATTCAGGCGATTAATGCGGAAGGCCAGGCGATTGAGCCGTTTATCATTGGCGCGGGCCAAAATCACCTTGCTAGCTGGCATGAAAAATCTACCCTCCTATGCGGTTGGGTTATTGCAATAAGCCAAAATGGCTGGACAAATAACGAACTGGGCCTTGAGTGGCTAAAGCACTTTAACCGACGCATAACTGATCGATCAGTTGGTTCCTATTGTCTTCTGATCCTTGATGGCCATGAAAGCCACCACTCTGTCTAATTTGAGAGATATTGCAAGGTAAATAAGATTATTACGCTCTGTATGCCGGCTTATGCGTCTCACCTGCTATAGCCTCTCGATGTTGGGTGCTTTAGGCCGCTTAAAAAGGCATATGGTTGAGAAATTGAGAATCTGATCAAAAGGTCTATACATCACATTTCAAAGACCGAGTTCTTTCCTGCCTTTGCCGCCGTCTTTTAAGTCACTATAATCAAAAAGAATATCAGAGGGGCTGTCAGAGGAGCTAGGCTTGTTCCTTTTGACCCCGAAAGTGTGATCTTAAAACTTGATGTGCAGCTATGAACTTTAACACCTCCCGTGGAGGAGGCCAGCCAGGCTTAGCCTTGGACTTTAAAGACACCAAAGATAGTTCTCGAGGCCAAATCTCAGTCTGAATACCTTCATAGGCGAATCAAAAGGCATCAAAGTAACTCCCCAGAATCAATACTAGGAGCTCTAAAGTCACTTGCAAAGGGAATAAAGGCAATAATGCATGAGAATGCCTTACTGAGGGCTAAGCTTAGAGAAGTTTAAGAGGCAAATGAGATACTAAGCCGGCGCCGAAGGGCAAAAGAAATCCGGCTACAGAAAGGAGGAGTGATGACTGTAGGGGAAGCAAGAGCTTTAATTAATCAGATGGATGTTGATATGCAGGTAGTGGCCGAATCGTCGAGGAGTGATGGTCAAGGAAGGTCGGCACGACCGGGGGTTCGGCGCTGTGGTATATGCGGCAAGACGGGACATAATGCAAGAACATGTCAGGAGGATATTGAGGTATCTGGAGAAGAGGAGAGTAGGTAATTTTAATTAATTGAGTAGTTTGTGGTCTTTTTGTTATAATATTTAGTTTGAAGGCTAAGAAAAGTGGCTCACATACTTGTCTGGCTCACATACTTGTGATTCACGTTATGCTCCTTTTCTTTAGGATGGACTTGCTGTCCATATTAACTAGTGAGTTAAGCTAGAATAATAAGGCATTGGAAGGCCCAGCCTCTGTACAATAGATCTTGCTGGTACATAGCTCAACGGGCCCATATAGTTTACTCACATCATAATCTTTCATCCTATACAAAGTTAGCCTGATACTCGCGCCTAATTCCGTCATGCCCTTACCAGTTGAGCGTTTTAGGCGATGGAGCCTTTAAGTTGGTTTTACATTTTGAACATGTTCTCCATCATATACTCTCTAACCAGGTGTTATTAGGGTACTCTCCTCGGTGGATAATAATACATTTCCATGATAACTAGATGTCTTCCTCCTTCTAGTCATGAGAAGGATAGTTGACATTCCTCCGCGGCTGAGCGTTAATAACAGTGTCATCTCCAGCGCGCTCGTGGAACTCTCATAATTCTGCAGAGCCCCCTGTTGACGTATCAGCCGGGTTATAATCGTCGACAGGCGAGGCGCTGTACGAGTCGCCTGCCTTGAGATCCGGACGGCGTTCCAGACCACCATCCAGTGCTACCAAGAACCTATCTTTCAGAAGTTGGAGCAGCCAAGTGTGCTTTGCTGACGGCGCGACTAGGTGGATACTTCATAGTAATCAGATAGGGTGGAAATACCCCCAGCGGGTGTCGAGGAGCAGGACATATCCCTTGGTTCTCTGTGGGTAGGAGACGGCGAGGAAGCTCAAGAGGGTACCAGGTCTGGATGTTCCAGAGACTGATAACATGGGTCGCTCCTTGGGTCTGCTTCAGACAGAGACGTCTATGTCCTGCCCGCCAGTTGCGGTGGAGTATTGCATTGTTGAAATGCCTAGAAAACGATGTAAATTCTCCTTTCGGAGGAGGTTAGAGCGGTCATCTCAACGGACGGTTCACAGAACTATCTCCCACACGCCAAACATCGTACAAGGGTATATCCAAGGCTACTCGACTTCAGGTGAATGAAAGGTCCTGTTTCTTTAGTTGGAACTTGCCCCTGACCTCGAGCGCAACTACGGTGTGTGCGATCGTTGGTGAGAAAAGCAAGGTTGATATCCCAACAGCTTGAGCGTGGAGTCATGTCAATAATGGCCCATGGCAATCGAGATTGAAGAAGAGAGAGGCGTAGCTAGGCTGTGAAAGCGATAGAGTGACATCATGAATGGCACTTTCTGAAAAGCCTCTCTTCATCTTGGTAATCATTCATATTCACATGTCAAACACTCCCGGATATCAGAGATACTACTGGCAACCTCATCCTGCGGTACCGTTGCAGACCGGTCAGAGAGTTTCGAGCCACCTCGCCATGGCCTCTAAGCCATACTCGATATAGCACATTGGAGACGCATCGCTTGTCTAATTGACAGCTGTAGCTTGACTTGCAATGCCTTATCTTCACACAATGGGAACAATGTGCAGCGCGGCGCGCAGTGTACGGTGTCCAGGCGCTGGCTTTGGGAGGGGGGGAGGGTAGCGGAGAATAACAATGTCACAAAAGGAATTCAATACGCTACTAAGAGTGGAAAGTCTTGGCGACTCTCGAAGATTTATGCTCTGCCGTCACACTTCTGTGGGTTGTACTGCTGCTCAGATGTTGTCGCTGTTGTTAGTGGACGCGTCGTGTTCGTGGCGTGCTCCGTCGGCTCAAAACAACGCGGGGATAGAGGCAATGAACGGCTGCAGCCCATTGAGTTCTTTTGTGGCTGCTGGTCCCCAACATCTCGACCCTCACTGATTGTTGATTGCAATACGAAGGTTCGCCCGCGCTAGGATTCAACATTTAGAAAACGCACTTATGATGTCGGTGACACAGTGTTGCATATGCAGTGACCACCAGTCAAAACAAACTGCATCAAGAAACGCACAACTAGTTATCTGCGGCGCGATCTTACGCCATGTCGTCTCCGATTGAAATCGACATATTGACGATCCGCAGCGTCTGCGGAACCGCAAGAGCTACCGATCGTCAACTACCACATAATAGACGTCTGACGCTCTCCATGGCTCCAACGTGGAGTTTATGAGGTGTCCGGAGATGGAGTGAAAATATGATGCGGATGGCTGAAACTTAGAGGCAAGGACCTAGCGCTAGTTCTCATTAAGAGATCGTTGTACCCCTCCAATTCCCCGCCTTACGCGTCGGACGAGAACTACGGACAAAATGTTTCCGGTCGTATCTTCATCTGGCCCCCTCCTCGGCACCTTCCGGTGAGCTGGTGTGTCCGGTTACCCCCCATGCAGAGCCCCCGTCCCCAAAAGTCCAAGCACAATCATATGCCTGGGCTTCAAAGATGGGCATTTGAACATTCCGCTCCTACAGGCAAAGCCTGTTTTCTGCCCATGGCTTAGTTGTCCTAAGCTTAGTATCTGCTGGTGCTGTGTTCCTGGCTAGGTACAGATAAGCTTTTGCGCACTGCGCCCGGTACCGCGGTCCGGTCTGTTAGTTGCTTGTGAAAACTGCCATATTTAATCCTCACATCCTCCTCGATCCTCCCGTGCCCTATTAACGCCGCTTAGCCCGCCTACTTAGGCAATTCTCCTTGAATCCCTTCTTCTGCCATATCCAGGGTGTCAACCTAGGCCATTAAAGACGTCACATCGCAGCTTATTAGCAGGGCTAGCATTTACAATCCACTGATCTAAATCGTTTTATATGATCTTCATATAGTCCTGTTCTTCACTGCTGGGAAATCTTGCTTTCCACTCACTCAGAAACTATCACTACCACACCATACTAATGATCCCACCATCCTGCATGATGAGTAACGCTTCCTCAATGCCTCAAAACCAGACGACATATCAGCCGACGCCAAGTCAAATAGGCGCCAGCTCATTTTTCGAGGAAGCAATTGATGCCTCCCCGGTCCCGATGGAAGTGGGCCTCGGGTCTACCCACATTGCGTTAGTGACTCAGCCGGCGGAATTCAAGAACCTCGGAGATATCGAAATACTGCAAAATATACTGCCATCTGTTATGGGAGTCAAGAAGTTGAACCGGCAGGCCCACACCCGAAGACAGTCACAAGAAAATGAGACGCTTTTTGAGTCCAGTGCCTCCTGGCAGGCTACAGAGTCACCCATGCCAAGGAAAAGGGGCCGAAAACCCAAGAAGCAGACAAAAGAGCAGAAGGTAGAGGGTCAACAGAAGGAGCTTGATGATGATGATCTTCCCAAGGACCCCCGCAGACGCCGAGTGCTCGAACGGAATAGGATTGCGGCGAACAAGTGTCGTATCCGCAAGCGTGATGAAGCCTTAGCACTCGCTTCTCAAAAAGAAGCTATAGAGGACCAGAACCGCTATCTCACGACGTGTGTCGACTCTCTAGCTGTCGAAATTTACCACCTGAAGACGCAATTACTGCGGCATACAGAATGCAATTGCGTTCTTATCCAGAACTATATCGCGAATGAGGCAAAGAAGTGTGTGGATAAACTAGTCGCTTGTTCTACTGTCTTTGATACCCATGACAATTCGCTAAGCCCCTGCGATGGAAACCCAAGTGATGCTAGCACCGCCGAAGAGTTGAGTATGCAGAGTCCAAATGTGGGTCGTTTCTCGTCAATCCCGAGAATCTCTTCTCAGCAGGAATCTAGCGCCTCGGAGGTTGCAGACGTCATGTTCGATATGATGGGTTTAGGACCATCTCAAACGGCCACTATGCCGCCTGGTTCAATGGTCTTTACCGATCTAGTTTCACCGTTATCCTTCACTGAATATGGACTAGAGCCATCCGTCTACGGAGGACCGCCAGAACAACAAGCGGATGAGGTTTCTTGGGATACATATTGGCACTTTGGACGCTAGCTGCTACCTCTGTCTCTTAATATTATGACCAGAGATAAGAACCCACATGAAGAGTTATTTACGATTCTGGCTAAGACGGACTTGATTTGTAACTGGAGCTGGGGCGATGCTATCCAGTAGCCACACACCGGGGAGTTGCAAACGGAAACTTGAACAGAACTCGATGGCAGCCAAACCCTAAGATCCTGGAGACAATGGGCTGCCGGCGATGGTCCGAAAACAGCTCTGGCCGGTGGCTACAGATCAAGTTCATCTTTCATTGGACCTCACTAGTGCATGGAGAGTTGTCCGATCAGCGGAAAGGTGCAAAAGCCATCCTTTTAAAATCCCCGAAAGGCCGGTCGCACTATCAGGACATGGAAAGACTGATTTGATCGCTGTTTTTGCAGTGCAAGATACTCGAGATAGTTATTGGAGGACTTGGCGCGCTACTGAAAGGTTAAAACTGGCTGAACCATTCGTTGTAAAAAGCTGTGTGGAGTGTGGAGCTCTGAGTATCAGGACCAAATCGTCCGGACTGTGAATAGCTTAGTTACCACACTGTGTCTTGGGTATAAACCCCCTAGGGGCGGAAAAGTTTACCCCATTCCATGCATTTGTTCTCGCTTTGGACTCGTTATGAAGTCATGCTGGATACTGAGGTGATTGTCCCCCTCACCTGGGACCAGTAACCTCATGCTGGATTCATCCGCGGCTGGGAGTGTGTTGACATACTGACACAATAAGGTATAATACCGGAACATACCTCGCTGGTTTTGTTCTGGCGCAAGCCACTAAGTTTCATGATCCTAACGGACACTATGCTATGCCCGGAAGATCTTACCTATCTGTCTATTGGGTGCCTGGTTAGCCGCTTGCTGGCATTTGGACACAGTTAAGCGGTATAAAATGGCATTATTACGTCAAACTGGCGATTTATGTTTGCAGGAAATCGTGTGCGTGGCGCTCTGCTGTTATTAATGGGGCCAGCTTCTGCGCTCAGAAGAGATTCTGTATCTTGAAGCTGGTCAATCAGTGGAAACAAATTGGTGACGATGTGATGATGAACAGTGGGACGTAGATGTGGAGGGTTCAATAATAGAAGGTACAGGCCTAGAATATAGTCTACAAGTTGGAGAGATGGTGCGGAGTTCACTGAAGAGGCGATTGTTGCACATCAACTCTTGCATCAGTGGCTAGATAGAGCAACTTCTACTCCACAACGCTTCGAGATTTTTATTACAAAAATGTGCCAGCCCTGCCGTCGCTCTCTAACTCCCAAACAATGCCAGATTTTCCGGCACTCTTCAATATGCCGTCAAGCCAAGAATTGTTGAATGATCTGTGCCTCGGTTGCGGCACCAAGACGGAGGGAGAAACTTACTGCTCTGATTCCTGTCGGTTATCAGAATGCAAGAAAGCGCCGGCACCGACGCACTGTTCAAGCTGGCCTTCTATGCAGACCGCATCGTCTTCTTCGACATCGTCAGCCCAAGAAGCCAAGTCATCGACCAAAGCAGAGAAGGAATTAAGGGTTTACAACATGTCATTGAACCAATCGAAGATGCGGAGGAGATTGCATTAAAAGGCGAAATACTTCCACCTCGCTCGCATCCGGCCTCAAGGGCTAACAACAGGAGATCCATTTCATAATAGTGTCACCTTCAGCGCTCTCCGCGTGCCCACTCCATGACAGATATTTGGAGTCGAGAAGCAGGGCGTATTGGCGCGGGGAACGACTTGACTGCGCTAGACCCGTGGGTTTTGTCGACTTGGTTCCGCGCTTCACTTAAAGGACTTCGGTAGGAAAAAGGACTTCTTGAGGGACTTGATCACTATGGAATACAATGTGCGTCGCTAATAAAGACGGATATCATGAAGTGTTAGATGAGTTCTATATTCCACCAAAGCTAGTAAAACCCAAAGTGTAAGATCTCATTACTTCCTCCTGCCGACGTTCCAGATGATATGAGCAATATCACAGGCGGTGTTAATTGTGCCGATGATACGGTCAATAATGCCATCCGTCGAAGATACTCCTCCCTCCTCGTAGGGCATGAATATGTCAGAACGATTCCTTCGCATACCCGCAGGCGCTTCACAAAGGCTCTGCGGAGAGAGAGACCGGGGAAGGCCATCATTGGCATCTTCAGCGGGCGATGATGGCCAGCCTGTCCTGGGGTTCAGCAATACATCATCGAGGCTGCCGTCAACCCTTTCCTCACCATCAAATATTAATCGGGGCTGCTTAGTAGGTCGAAGAATATCTTGCGACGAAGAGGGCATAATAGGGTTTCGAGAGTGCTTGCTAGCTGTCCTTCGTGGTTCTGGAGCGTCTTCTCGGTAGTTGAGGGTAGTGGGCGGAAGCATGGCAATCGTCTCTCCTTTAGCTGGCTTTGACTCAGAAGCCTTCTGTTGAACGAGCAGTGGTTTTCTTGTCTTCCTGCGCTTCATCATTACGCCATCGTCTGGGTCACTATCATCGCCGTAACGGCCGGTGTCCAGCACATCACTATCGTGATCGACGCCCTTGAATTCGACAGCAATGTACTGTTCGACTCGTTCGTTGAAACGGGTGTGCTTTCGCTCACAGTTGGGAGATTTGATCCCAGAGGACTCTGTGGATATACTGGAACTACTGCTTTCTCCACTCAGTCGTCTTTGAGAAAATGGTTCAGATGGATAGTCGGTCGACGAACGGCTTATCCGAGGGCCCAAGATATCTCTGGTCTTCTGGACGTTGACAGCAGCTGTAGCTTGCTTGAGTAGTGAAGCTGTTGATAATGATCGATGGAGCATCTCTTCGGATATGCTCCGCTTCTTCAGGATTGGCCTCTTATCGAGGTTTATATGTGAATCAGTTTTGGGTAATGGTGCCTTAGAGAGCTTGGTCTGGACAGAATTAAGCGCCTTTGGTACCGAGTGCAGTGGACCATAAAGCCAGGTTACATCGCAATCCTTGAGCCTTGGAAATGTAAGTATTTCAGTCAAACATTATATTAAATTCCAAGAGTACAAACCAATTGAGCGTCTCAGGGGAAATTGTTTTCAGGTTATTCTTAGCCTTAACCCATGTTCTCCAAATGGCATTTTCTAATCGTATGCTGTTAGGCAACACTCCTCGTCGCATCACAATGTATCGCCACGAGAACCAGATATCCTCCTCCCTCCAATTGTGGGTTAGGTAGTCGACCTGGCGTGAAGGGCTCCTACAGACAGCCATGTCATCCTTAGTATGCTCGCTACGGTCCGGTGTACCAGGCCTTGAGATATCGTTAGAGACTTCTGAACTTTCGCGATTTGCCGGGGAGATCGTGTAAGAGTCGCCACTTTGAGAACTTGAGAATGTTCCTGGGACATCATCGAGAGCAATTCCCGGGCGGACGTAGAGCTTTTCTGGCACGGAAGGAGAAAACATGGCGTAGTCTTCAGGTGAGTTTGTGAGACCTACAGCATCGTCACAGGCCAAGGCACCAGAGAAATTGGTTGATGGGATGAACACGAAATATAGATCGGCAGAGTTGGCGTGGATGGGTACGGGGAAGCGGAGGAGTCGAGGAGCAGCTATGATTCTATAGAAGTATGCGTAACGCAGAGTGGCTTTTGAAGGCCTCTTGTTGCCTGCACAATGACAAAGAATACATCATTTTTTCCAAAATTTAAGTAATGCTTGTGATACCAGAACAGTGGAGGCCAAAGCGACAAGGGCACGGATTCGTCCGTTTCTTTGCAGGAAAAACAGGGGGCAAGAACCTTTTTTTCCCTTTCTTTTCGCCATCGATAGTTAATAACGCTATGGCTTATCTCACGATAAGGTTCTCGAACAGTACGATATCCCCACGTCAGATTGGGGACGTGCTTTTGGTTATGTTTTTTGCGTGTTGGGTGGCATGCGCCCTACCCCAATCCCTGTCTCTATGTGCAAAACCCGAAGGTCTCTAAAAACGCTCTTTACAGCTCCGGTGTACCTATGGGATCAAAATTACAGAGGGGATAAGACAATTAAAAAGTCTTAGTTAAACGAACTTTTAAATAATTGGATTGTTCATGTTGATTGCAGTCTCGTCGTCGCGGCTCCCGCAACTCCTTAACACTCACTATCCGCGGCAGATCGGCTCGGCAAAACACTGGAGGTTGAGTCCGGGCGCTTAGGCCATGTTACAAGCAAATCCGTCAGTGGCGCACAGGGGAGACAAGCCGGAACCGGGTCAATGTATATCACGACGCCAAAGCGTGTCATGTTTCTGTAGGATGATGAATACGGACGTGTGCCTTATCGCAGGTTGTCAGGTCTCCGCGGAAATAATCTAATTATGCTTAAGAAGAAGCCAACTAAACAGGCGAAGTGCATAGTTAGTACCCGGCCTGGCGGCGCTTGGAAGTACAACCACAAAATTACAACATCCTTATTTACATGGTTGAACCATCGCGTCCGGCGTTTCATATGTCCCTGCAAGAGTCTTGAAACTGCAATTCTAAGGCTGACTAGAGCCGTTAATTTGCTCTTAGTATGCCGTTTGGAAATTGCATGAGGCACTTGCAAGCCACATCAGTCGAAGTGGATTCCAAGTGTCCGTCTGTGGCTCTGTACCGGTGCGGGGTTCTCAAAGCGTTACAGTAATGGACTGGTCTGTGCGACTTGAGGATAAGTAGGGTAAGGATGAATTAGTATACTGGTGCGTGTTGTATTTGACTAGGTACAGGATCAATCTCGAAAGGACTGTAATCAGATTTGGAACCGCACCTAAGGGAATTAGAAGATTGCTGCTGTTGGTCTGACTGAGAAGTGTGTGGAGGTTGGTGAGCCTACCGTCATGGCGGATCCAATAGGGACCGAGATCGTGGTGGAGCAGGACGCCCCTTTTTCGACGCCAAAGCGCCCGAGTCGGGTGGTGAAGCCTATGAGCAAGGTCCGAGACACCGCGTGATAATTGGAAGATACTGCCATAGAAACGCGACGAAACACTTGACAGACGACGCGAAACGTACCGGCCGAAGAACAGATCGACCGACCGACCGAATTCCGAAAGAGTAGCGGCAGCGGTAGTAGCAGCGGCAGCGATGGAAGGGCAATGCTGCAGAATGCGCTGGATCTCCTGGCAGAGTTGCGCAGGGAGACTAAAAGATTGTAGGAAGCGCTGAAGGAATAGATGGAAATGACTAAGGAACTGCAGGAAGCTGTTGCAAAGCAGGAAGAGATAATGCATAAGATGGGTAAGTAGATGGTGGAGATGGAGGAATGGATGACCGAGGAATTACAGCGGGCCTATGAGTAGCTTGAAAGTATTGCTATGAATGCAGCGGATGGACCTTACCAGTTACATGCTGATGTAATACGACTGACACTGTCTTTACCTTATAACGATTTAAGGACCTTAGCCGCTCCTCCGAATCCTATAGACGTGCTTTACTGCATGATTGACGCTTAAGCTTTATGGGACACATATGTTAAGCTTAGCAGAGCCGTTACGGAGGTGAGACGGAGATTAGGGAGAGTGGTAGATGTGGTGATCGTTAGTGACTTTAACCGCTACGACTAGATATGGGGTGGGGATGATGTCTCGGTGGAAAGACAGGGCGAGGCGGATCCGATTATCGACTTGATGAATGACTTTATGTTTAGAAGCCTCCTTCGCCGAGGCACGAAGACGTGGCAGAGTGGAGACTACGAAATAACTATCGACTTGGTTTTGGCCTCTAAGGAGCTTGCAGACGTAAACATTAGATGCGCGATACACGACATAGAGCACGGATTAGACCATTGCATGATAGAGACGGTATTCGACATTTCAGTCCCGGTGTCAAAACAGGAAGAAAGACTTCTATTCAAGAATACACCCTGGAAAGAGATCAATAGCAGGATCACAGACACGCTAAGAAGCAGGCCGCCAGGAAGTACGGTGTAGCAGAAAATGGATAGGTTAATGTCGGCCGTCTTGGAGGCGGTCCAGGTATTGACGCCCAAAGCCAAACCGTCGCCATACGCAAAACGATGGGAAACCACTAACCTCACCCAGCTGCGACATGTTTATACATACTAGAGGAACCGAGCCTAAGCCGCAAGGCATACAAGAGAGAACACTGCAGATCTTAAAGGTACAGCAAAGGCTGCGGCGAAGTAATATTACGATACTATCCGACAATGCAAGAACGCTCACTAGAAGGAGTTTCTAGCGGACAATAACAATATCTAGAAAGCAGCTAAGTATATAAAGTCTGGGGATAATATAGCTTTTAGGAAGGTACCCCAGCTCATTAAATCAAATAGAACAGCGACAACTGGCCATAAACAGCAAGCCAAAGAACTGTTCGTTAAGTTCTTCCTGCCATTGCTAGATAATGTTAAAGATAAAGAACCGCGGCAATAAAGGGCCCTAGTAATAATGCTAAACCTAACTCTAAAGGAAGTAGAACGTCAACTTTAGGCGATAAAGTTATAGAAGGCGCCAGGAGAAGATAGACTACCAGCAATTATCTAGAAGTAGGTCTGGCCGTCAGTAAAACACGATATCCTTGCCATCTTCTAAGCATCTCTGGATAAAGGCGTTATACCAGACTAGTAGAGATATACTTAAATTATACTACTAAAGAAGCCAGGTAAAGATAACTATACGGTCGTAAAAGCATAGAGACCGATCTTCTCGCTACGCTAGGTAAGGTACTAAAGTCAGCAATTACCGAGAGAATCTCTCACACAATAAAGACTTCCAGACTTCTTCCAACTAACCATTTCAATACACAGAAGCAACAATCAGCAAAGCAAGCACTTATACTCCTACAAAAGCACATCTTCTCGGCATAGCACTTACATCACGTTATAAGCCTTATCAGTTTTAATATAAAAGGCGCATACAATAGTATATACAAAGAAAGGTTACTGCAATAGATAAAGGCAAGAGGGATTCCGGAGAATCTTTTGCAATAAATAAATGCTTTTTACTCCAGGCGAACTGCAGCCATTATAATTAATAGGCAAAGCTCCGAAAGTAGACCTTTACCACAAGCAAGACTTCCGTAGGGATTGCCCCTATCGCCAATACTGTTTCTATTCTTTAATACAGACCTAGTATAGACCCAGATTAATAAGAATGGTAGGGCTATTGCATTTATTAATGACTACACCGCGTAGGTATTAGGATCGACAGCCCAGAGCAACCAGAGAGGAATATAAGCAATAATTAACAAAGCACTTAACTGGGAGAGATGCAGCGGCGTGACGTTTAAGGCGGAAAAGACAGCAATCATACATTTCACCAGGTATACAGAAAGGGTAAACCCAGAACCATTTACTATTAAGAGTAAGAAAGTCTTTCCGAAGGATCAGGTCAAAGTTCTCAGGATTATCATAGACGCGCGACTTCACTACAAGCAATATATCGCAAGGGCAGCAACAAAGGGTTTAGCAGCTACAATAGAACTAAAACGACCTAGGTAAATAGCTCCCTCGACAACAAGATAACTTTTTACAGCCATGGTAGCGCCTGTGGTGGACTATGCCTCTAACGTCTGGATGCATGCGTGCAAAACAGTATCGGCATATGCCATCCAGCGAGTACAGAGAATAGGAGCACAAGCAATTATAGGGTCCTTTACAAGCGTGACGACAGGAATAGCTAAGGCTAAAGCCTACATAGCGACCATCCATAAACGGTTCTAGAGACGAGCAAGCAAGCTATAGGTAGACATATATACACTGCCGTGAACTAACCCAGTCCGGAATCTCCTATAAGGAATTAAAGTATTTAGATACTTTATATCTCCTCTTAGGCATATTACAGACATTTGCAGAGCGCTACCAAAGGATACCATGAAAGTCATTTAACCATTCACCCTCGCGCCATGGGAGGCATGCCTACAAGTCATACCGAATAGTCAAGGAGAGGAAGAAGAGGATAAGAGCAAAGAGCTAGCCAAAGCAGGATAGGCGGTCAGGATAGCGATAAGTAGCTCCGCGTGGAACGATCTGGTCGGCATGGGAGGAACTATTAGAATCCCTATATCCGTGGCAAGAGCCGGCAAGGACAGCAAAACCTTTTCGGTCACCCTGGGTATAAGGGAAGAATACAACCCCTATACAGCCGAACTAGCAGCGATTGCTCATGGCCTCGGCCATCTACCAGAGATTAAATATCGAGTTATTATAATCTTAATGAGTAATAGGTCTGCAGTATAAGCTATAAGTAACCCTTGGCAGCAGTCAGGTCAAGGGCATATACGAGAGATATATAATGCTGTAGAGAAGCTTAGAAGAGACGGAAATAGAGTCAGGCTCATCTGGCTACCGTCTGACAGCAAGCAAAAAATCCAGAGGATAGCTAAAATATTAGCCCGTAACGTAACAAAGCCGTATCTCACACCACGCAGAGGAACAAGCAAAGCAAAGATAACGATTCTTAATTAAATAAGGGCAGAGCTATGAATGGAGAGGAAGCTACTAGATGGAGTGAGCAGGCATTCTAGAAAGGTTAACTTAGCCCTGCCTGGTAAATATACCCGCCTGCTGTACGATCAATTATCATAGAAAGAGGCCAGCGTGCTAGCATAACTTAGAACTGGAATGGCGCGACTGAATGGCTATCTATATTAGATTAAAGCAGCACTAACCGATGAATGTCTATGCGGACAGGCAAAAGAAACGGTAGAGCATTTTCTCTTCCGATGCGTAAAATAGACGACACAACGCAAAGAGATGTTTTAGTGTACGAATGAGAAACGCGGTAACCTCTCCTTTCATCTGGGAGGTAAGGCAGCATCAGACGGTCAGAAATGGACACCGAACATGGACGCAGTACGAGCCACGATTAGATTCGCGATCGCTACAGGTCGCCTCGATCAGAGATGACAACAACACCACTAACTTATCGACCATAAACCTATACCTACTAACCACTACTATCCTGTACAACCAAAAGCAGGCACCGCTTCAGCCGCCGAAGATAGGAAACTGAACACTTGGAGGGATTGGGCTTCAAGTCGATCTGCTACCACTAACCAATACGGGGATCTAGAAGGAGAAACAAAGAAAAGACAGAAAAGAGCAAGGCGAGAAACACAGGGGCTCGGCGAGATCAAGACAATACTTAGCGAAATGTATGTATTTTTAGTGTTTAGAGCCCTATGGGCGGTGGCCTACCGGGCGTAATAGATCTGTCTGTCGTAACTTTCGCACCCTCACTGTAGATCAAGGGCTCGCCCACTCGCATTCCCACAAACAGTGCTTGGCTTCTGGCTTTTGACGGACAAGCAGCTCAATTCTCTTGCACAATTTTGTCGCCAGGAAATTCCGAACCAGTAGACTGACTTATACCATGCCCTACGGTAGGTCACAGTAAACAATGCCATATCATTCTTTCTGCATTTCTACGTATTGTTGATAATATCCCTTGTTTTATTTAATGCGTCGATGTCGCCTATGTGGACCTCATTTGCCTCAATCTAATCAATGTCGGGCTCGCTATCAGGCTCGCTGGCAATCCGCTCCTTGATACGGGCCATATTCCCTCTGCGAAGACACTTCTCCGCATGCTCGAATATGAGTATAGTATAGTGGTGCTGTTGGACGGGTCATCGAAGTACTAGGCAGCGCTTGATCCTAAATGCATTTTCTCTTTCGACGGTTGGACACCAAAGTCTAACACCCCGTTCCTTAGAATCAATGCTCAATTCATCGATCACGACTTTGTCCAATACCGGAACATCCTCGGGCTTCGACCTCCGGGGTAAACACAACGGCGCATCGCTTTGTCAACGAGGTCACTACCACGCTCGCATTCTGGAAAATCAACGAACCTGGCAAGGTTGCGTACTTTACACTTGTCAATGCTGCCCACAATGACACCTATGTTGATGATCTTGCATTTGAATATGGCTTCTCCCCTGAGGAGTGGCGGATTCTCTGTGTAGCGCACGTCTCTAACCGCTGCATACGGGCGATGCTCTACGACTCGAAAAGAGAGAGAGCCTCAATATAATTGTGGCAGCCGATAACGATAATCAAGATGACGATGAATAGAAGATTGATAAAGCAATCGACGAAGCTCTGGATGGAGATGGATGACAGTGCGGACGAAGAGGTAGACGCCGACATTGTGGTTGGTATCCCTGATGAAGACTTGTTATCATCCCACCCAGCCCCGGTAGTTATCAACGGCACTACTTTCAGGGAGTTCAGCCAGAACGGCGCCCCATAAATGATCCATGACATTGGGGATCCAGCTGCGAGTCCACAACTGCATGATATTAGGCTAGAGGGCTTGCCGCCTCAGTAATGGAATCCACTAACCATTCGGTGTCCTCCAATCTACTGCCTTCCTTAGACTCTGAGTCATCCGCGATGCTGTCCTCTGTGAAGTGCCCCAGTTCTAATTCCAAAATGAAGCTGTCAACCCCTTTTCAACAGGGATGTTAGCAGGGTGCATCCCCCAGGGGAGCATTCGCAGCAGCATAGGTCGGTAATGCTAGCCGGCAGTGCTGCAGCATGGAGTTCGTGGGTGGAGTTCGTGGATGTCTTCGAGCGGAGGTGCTGGTGGCTTTGTAAGAAAATCAAGGCGTTCAGACGCCAGGTTTAGTGGATCTACTTCCATTACTGATAGATTGTCCAGGGCGAGCTGCGTTAGTCTGTCTCTCGGCTTTCAGGAGGATGACGGCGTACTTGGCGCGCATCTGCATCGCCGGCATTTGCGACCATGTGTGGGCTCCCGAAAGCTCCGCTGAGTAAGACGGGGGGGATTTCTAATGCAGACTTTCTGAATTCAGCAGGAGTATCCATCTAGTTAAAGTCCTAGTCCATAATCATATCTGACCCCCATGAATTTTAATTTATTCAATGTTAGAAATCAAAATATAGTTTACTTTCCCGGGAATTCACTACTTTATCAATCTAAGCTAGATGCTAAATAGGAAAACATATCAATTGCCTCGGCCCTCCAAAGGTCCTGTTGCAGTGAAACTCCATTCTCGGCGCTAAAACCAGGTTCCTTGGGTTATTCCGGGAGTATACTGGCCACTTTACTTTCAAATCGGGCACTACTTAACGTTAACCGGCTTTCTATAAGAACTGACGCTCTCTTCAAAGCAGTCAATAGTAGGAATAATTAACTATAGCAGGGAAGACTTACCACCGTAAAAGTTAGGTGATTTTGTAACCACGAAGCTGATCCACATACGGCTCATAATCTCAGCTAGTTTTAAATACTTCTGCCTCTTCTCAGGCTCGGAAGGGAAAGGGTCGGTATCCCAACCAACTGCTTTAGTGTTGGCAAAGGTGAACGGAATTTCCTAAAAGTGAGCCACGCCGAATGTTTTGAGGTCAAGGTTGGCAGGCGGAGTATCGAAGAAGTAACTGTAGCTCGGCGTGCGGTGGTCGGCCCACTTCTGGCTGGCGAATCGTCGACCAGCAGTGAAGAGAGCGTCTCCAAGCCAGAGGCTTGTCTTTCCATACTGGGCTCCTAGCTGTGGGCTTGGATTAGGCACAACTGTTCCCAAACCTGCAGGAGAGGGTCTGTCGACTTCCGTCTGATATAACGTGGACCAGTTGGCTAAGGCTGCTTCTTCCACGGGTCGCCCAAGAATTCCCTTGGCGGACGCCAAAAAGTCATCATCAGAGTTCACAGTTAGATTAAATAGCTGGATCATAGTCGTGCCTTCATTCCGGTTAGACCCAATCAGGAGAGGAACTTTCACGAATGACCCCGAGTCGATAAGACGTGACCCAGTGGACGTAAGAAGCTCCCCATCGACCACCCAGGCCGTAGGAAGGATCTGACTGACACTTCTCAGCGCCTCGGCGGGAACTGCACGCAGACATGATAGCTGATCTTTCGCCTCGGTACAGCCCGTTTCCTTTAGTATTTTGTTGGAGTAGACCTCTGTCTCGGTTGCGTTGCGGTATGAAGACGGTAATAGAGGACCTCCGCTTTGCGCAATAGCGGCGCTGAAAAGCCCCTCATCCCGGCCTCCATAAGCGATGAGGTGCTGACCAACAGAGGAAGCACCTGCAGACTCCCCAGCAATAGTGACTCGCGAAGCATCGCCGCCGAATTGTGCGATGTTTTCCTGGATCCATCGAAGAGCCTGGCGCTGGTCGTGGAGGAAGACATTTGGTGGTCCAGCCTTCGCTGCAGCCGGCCCGTTCATCATGCCAAAAATGCCCAGGCGGTAATTGAGACTGACAAAGATAATGGGCGTTCTCACCTGAACTGACGCCTCGACTGGAAATGTGTTGAAGCAAAAAGGGGTTGATTGTGTTGTTATTAGTTCTAAGTTACATGTGTCCGAGAGGAGCACAGCTCCTTACATAGTGTCCACATCCCAGCCACTAGCAGATCGGACCACCTTAGCCACACTGTCTCAACACAGCCGACGGAAACGTGACACGTTTCATGTTTTAGGTTTTCTGATTTCATTAGCGCTGTGAGAAACGCAGTGCGTTTCCATTGGGGAAAGTGGCAGGGTGTAGGGACTGGTGAGGTTGAGGTTGTAAGGGGTAAAATGAGGGGAATAACAATGTAACGAGATACAACGTTGTGGACCCTATGAGGTGTATCCTCCCGGGCGGATTAAATTCATTCATTCATTCATTGGGGGGAACACGGGACGAAAATGCTAGATGATGATTGATCAAAAACAAGAAACGCAGTGCGTTTCTGTTGATAATTCTTGAGTAGGCTGTCGACACAAACAATACTGTCAGGAGATTTGAAAGTGGGCGATGCTTGAATTATGGATCTATTTTCAACTCACACAAATACTGTACATACCGGTAATCGAACAGGGACGGGTTGATGAAGAAAGCCGCGAGGCATATTTGTTTTGCGGATAGCGCGGAATCGCAGCCTTCTCTGGACACGTCATTCTTTGATGGCAATCGGAACTTTTCCGCTCGCCCTTTGGGGTCTGTGTCTTTGACGGCCAGGATCTGCGCGTATTTATCCGTAGAGGTATAGGTGTTCAGCCACATTTGATTCAACCCTGCCATTCCAATTCCTATCTAGCCTGAGCCCGGGTGTATTCTGCCTGCCGTGAAGAATGATGTTCTTCCCCTCGAACCTCATGCAGCAACATTATCCTTTCATTATCATCGATCATGATCCCCCACACAGAGTCACAATCCGCAGTTTCAATCATCTGCATACCCCCAGAACTTCTCAAACATATATTTCTTCACGTGCTACACGCTAGGAAATCACATGCCACGAATCAGAGACCGGCTCCAAATGTCGACGACATCCGCTCTCTGCGGCTGACATGTCGCCGTTTCTGCCAATTGGCATCGCCGATGCTGACCCCGGAATTAAACGTTTTTATGACTGAGGCATCCTTAGAGCGCTTGAAGAATGTTTCTTGTCATCAATTGATCGGATCTGGAGTGCGCAGTGTTCATGTCAAGCTACCATACTACGACCGCTACTTGGCGGCGACTCTCTCTCATTTCGCTTATTTTCATATCTATGCTCTCGACCGCCATCTCAGTCAACTTAGAGCTGCAATAAACTCTGAGGACTCTGCACTAAGGCCATTCTACGAGGTCCCTATTTGGGTCGATGCCGCAGTGCTTCAAGTAGGCGAGGAAATGACTTCGGCATGGAAATCAATCTATACTGGAGATCCCGATGACCCGGATCGGGACTCAGCTGAACACATCAATTATCGAAATATTCTCAGAGATGCTCATCGCCAGTATCGTCTTCTGTTCGAAGCACAAGAACATATGCGACAAAATGGAAGATTCCTCTCCAGCATCACATCCGCAATGACCAGGATGCCTTTTGTCAATAGGCTAGACATTTCTGATGGACAAGATATCAACCGGAAGGAAGATGCTTATCTGATTGACCGAGGCTACTACGCATCTTTGCGAGTAGTGATGCTGGCGCCCCATACTTGGTTAGATGCTTCCAATATGTACGCAAGACCTGATTTTGAACCACCAGCCGAGTTCTTACACAGGCTACCAGTGGAAATACATCAAGCCGGCGTAACCCTGCGAGAAATAAACATCCAGTGCTCTCGACCTTGGAGCTACGCCAAACTCAACATGTCTTCCCGTGAGCGAGCTTCACTCATCGAATCGATTCAAAACCTGCAAACACTCACCTTTGATGCGGGCGGGAAGAAAAGAGGGACAGGTTGGCTTCCTGAACTTAGACGAGGCGCAACTGATATAGTTTTCGACCTGCTATCAGCATTCCTCCATGCGTCGGGTCTTGAGCATCTCACTATCACCTTTCCTGAATTTGCATTAGGGTCACGCAGTTTAGGAAAAGTCCTTGGCGCCACACAGCATAAACATCTGAAAAAGCTACGTTTGACTGGAGCTACATTTATGGCAGGAGAACTCGAGCAATATCTGGCCCATTTCAAGAGTCCATGCGATATTGTCTTGGAACTTCCGGAATTGCTTATTGGTACATGGGCAGAAGAAACCACTTATTTGCGTAGTCATTCGGGAGTCTTAACTACTGTTGTCGCCCCCCTTGGCGCTGAGCTCTCTGATGAGCAGTTTCGGTGTACTTGGAATCCTGAGGAGGAAAGGATGCTGAACGAGTACCTTCAAAGAGCAAGTTCCGCCAATCCTTTTACAAAGAATATCTAGCAATGCACTGAATTACTTCAAATTACCAAGGCGCACCATAAAATTGCAAGATGCTCACACGGCAGAAGTGGCCGCGTCACAGAATAATTCTGGATCTATTATTTTGTATCCCTATCGAAATCGCACTCTGAAGGGTTTGGCTCACGCATGCCTGCAAATATGTATTTATGAAGAGATCGATGACTTTGCTTCAGCTGTCATAAGAAACAGCCTGCAATGAACGAGTTGTGCAGATGGTATGGCGTATACTCAGTTGTGATTCGTGAAGGTCATGGTGCCGAAGCCGAAATTAGTTCCGCCCTCCAGTTAGCCCAAGGCTTATAGCACCTCAGATTGGGGGAACGATCGACGAAATGGGGCTGGCTGGGCGTTTCCTTTTCTCCTCCACTGCTAGCCATTAAACTTGGTATTGGGCCCATTACCAGTGGTAATTGGTACAGTAGGATTCCCAATAACCAAAGTTGTCAGGCCGTTCGTCTCTACCATTCCAGATCTATCTTCGACAATGTCCTCAACATCTTAGCGACGCACTCCGACTTCGCGATAACTCTGAGAACGAGTCGTATTCTGAATATCTACAACATTACCCAGCAACAAAAGCATCCCTGGCATCCATGGATAGCATCTCCTTTGCCGTCCTGAACGTCATTCGCTGGTTCAACCAGTCGTAGACTTTGACAAGATACTCAGCCCATCGATGGAAGGGTCATTTACCAAAAATACTTTTCGCGAGCATTGGGGTAAAGTGCGGAATGAGCTTCAGTGTTCATTCGCATAACTCCTTCCGGTTCTGAAGATCCTCTCTGACTTGCAATTAGTTAGTTTAATATACCTCTTTTTACTTTCTAAATCTACTCTTTGACTTGACGGAAAGAGCTGATTCCACATTATTTGCCTACGACTGATTATCTCACGCTCACTACAAAAATGCCGCATATACCATGCAGTACCCACCTACCGGCAAGCAAAAAAGAAGTTACCCCATACAAAATGCCCAATTTTACTTACATAGTATTTGGCCAGAATTGAAGTTGTTAGCATGGAATACTGTCTGTTGTATTGGGAAATTCGTTCCGTCTGATATCATTATATTGCTTTTTTGATTATATGTGTAGCATGGTCGTACTCCCCGACGCTCCTTCTAACGTTCCCGACGCCAGCCCCTAATAATCGCCTTAAAAATGCCTTGCGTATCTTATATAGAGGATGAAGTTGCTGAAGTAATGTTAGATGTCATAGATAACGGCCTCTCGCAGAATAAATCCGCCTAGAAACGTGAGATCCCTCGGTCGACTTTCGGGGACCGATTAAGGGGCCTACCGTCAAGGTCAGAGGTCACACAGCCTGCCCAACTGTTATCCAAACCTGAGGAGTCTAGAGTAGTCTTATGGATACTTAGGTAAGAGGCCTTAGGCTATGCTCCCTCTTATAGTCAAGTTCGTGCCACCGCCACTGCCCTCCTATGACAACAAGGAAGGGAAAAGCCTGTCGGTGTATATTGGCTAGCCAGGTTCATAAAATGATATCCGTCTATAAAGATAAAGATAGTAAAACGGCAGGAGGCATTGAGGTTTAATTGCTTTACCCCGACCGCTGTCAATTGGTACTTTGATATTTGGGAGAGAGAGTATGGCTAGATTAAACCTGAGAACACGGTTAATGTTGATGAGGGTGGCATAATGGCCGGATTTGGTGAGTATCCGTCGTTCTGACCATGAATTGAGCTAATCTATTGCGAATCTAGGCTTGGGTTCTTTGGTTGTTGGCAGTAGCGATCCTAGGAAGAAGGCCTTCCTGAAAGGTTCCTAGTCCTGTACTTGGACTAGCTTTCTCGAAGCCGTGACTGTAACTGGCCGTCTTCTGAAACCGGGGATTATCTTTAAAGGCAAAGAACTTCAATAACAGTGGTTTATCGATGAGCTCAAGGAGGTGGCCGACTGGTATTATATCACGTCCGACAACGGCTAGACAGACAACCATATCGCAATCGAGTGGCTCAGAGAGGTCTATTTTCCCCAAACACAACCGGAAGATAAGTCCGATGCAAGGCTTATTATATTAGATGGTTATTGAAGCCATGTATCTGTGAGTATCTGCCTGTCCTGAACCTCCTGAACCGAAAGTGCCGCTGACACTAAATCCAGGATGAGTGGATGGCTATATGCTTTTTGAACAACGTCTATTATTGTTACTTGCCAGCCCATTGCTCTCATGGCCTATAGTCACTTGAGAATGGCGTGTTCAATGCATCCAAGGCTGCTTACCGCAAAGAACTTCAAAAACTGATAAGCCTGACCGATTCTGCCCCGGTAGATAAGGTTAGCTTTATTAAAGCCTATGCCAAAGCCAGGGAAGTGGGTATGACGAAGAAAAACATCCTTTCTGGCTGGAGAGTGACTGGGAACTGGCCGATCTCTCGATAGAAAGCGCTTATACATCCTGAGATTTAGCCAGACAAGAAGGAAACAATGCCTGCATCAGACGGCCACAGAGATAGACAAGTCGACTCTGATAATACGCCAAAGACTAGCCGCCACGTTAGGGATCTGGGGAAGAACAAGAGCCCTTTAACAAGAAGATGGTATTCTATGATATTGAAAGGATTTGAAGTGCAAGAGTTATAGATCGCGTCCCTAAGCTTAAGAGTAGCCAGTTTAGAGGAGGAAGTCAGGCGATTGAATAGAGGCAAGAAGAGAAAGGTGATACCGAATCCTAGCAGGAAGTTCATGACACTAGCCGAGACTCTAGTTGCTGGTGACGCTATTTCAGAACCAAATTAAGCAGTTGAAGAGATAGAGGCTGTTGAGGAAGTGATCGAGGTGGGAGGAGTGGAAGCGAATGAGGACTCAAATTCGGAGGCGGAAGAGTTACCTGTGACACGCACGCGCGCTGGCCGCGCAGTTAAGAGGCCAAGAGCATATTATAATATATTAATTCCTAACTGGAAGATAGCAATTAACTTGTTATTGCTATTTTTGGTGACTCTTTGTGAGGGGGTTGAAAAATAGCAGTTTGTATGGGGAAACTTTCTTTTTGCTTGCCGGTAGGTGGGTGCTGCTGGTAGGTGGGGGCGACTGATAGGTGGGCGCCCGGACGCCCATTTATCCTTGGGCGCCTCCTCCAAGGGTACAATATGATTGGCTCAACATGACATGCATGATGACAAATGATCTCCACACCATCGACCAAAAAGGCTTCCAGAATCAGTACAATGCCACTAACAATTAAGAAACGTTTGCAGCAATATGACACTGTTACTATATAACGAAGTTTGCTATTCTATTTAAACAACTACAATCAGAAAATAACTACAGTTATTTTCAGTTGGGCTATGTAAGGATTTCGAGTGAGGAATCGTTATGCGTCTATGCTATTCTCGAGCTTCTCGAGGAAGGCCGAAGAAATTCGTCGCTATAGCGGTAATAAGAAAAATACCACCATACCTCGAGGAGTTCAGGATTGTTTAATCCCTTTTCTACTTGATATAGGCCGTAGCTTGTCTTTTTCCCTCTGATTTTTTAGATCAAGTCTATCGGTCTAATTCATAACAGCCGTAAAGACCTCCTGTAAATCAATTGTTGTGACATATGTACCGTCTCTAGGCTTAGTCAGGAAACGTGCCCAGGCGCCCAAGGATAAATGGGCGTCCGGGCGCCCACCTATCAGTCGCCGTAGGTGGGTACTGCATGGTACCCTGGGGTCGAACTACAGCGAAGAAAGACCTAGAGGACATACTCTCTTTAAAGAAAGCGGCCGTTAAGGAGGAACTTGACGAGGCTGTTACACAGATACATATCAGCTTCGACCTCTGGACCTCTCCGAACAGACTAGCTTTCATTTCAATCTTTGGTCATTTTATTGATCGGAGTAACTTATACTAAAGCCGGCTACTTGCTTTCAGGAGGCTGATTGGGTCTCACGCTGGCGAGAATATCGTATATACTGTAAGAAATGTCGTCCGCGATTAGGGGATCGATGGTAAGCTTGAAGTATCGATCTGTGATAATGCAGCCAGTAATGGCGTTTGCTTACGAAGCCTCTACACAACTCTCGATGCCTTAGTAACTCAGGTGGTTACGGAGGCATGAAGGATGCGATGTTTCGGGCATACTTTAAACCTTGCCGCCCAAGCTTTCCTCTATGGCGATGGTGCAGCTTCTTTCGAACTTCAGTCTGAGGCTTATGACATGTTGGAGCGGGTCGAAGAAGACCTCGAACACTGGCGACCTAAGGGCCCAGTTGGGAAGCTTCATAATATTGTCAAGTTCATCCGGGCCTCTCTACAGCGCACTAAAGCATTCAAAGCATATACTAAGGAGCAGGAAGAGGCAGACATTTATAAGCTTGCGGAAGAGTTAACAGCTAAGCTGGAAGTGATATAAAACAACGCTACGAGATGGAACTCAACCTATATAATAATTAATCGCGCCTAGATCAAGCAGTCTGATCTTAATAGCTTTATTTAAGAGCTAGGACTAGAAGTAGATGCCTTAAGAAGGGCTCCTACGGCTGACATTCTAACCTCTGATGACTGGAAGGTCCTTAGGGAAGTTAGCCATATTTTAGAGCCGATCTACAATATGACAATGAGAACATAAGGATGGGGTATAAGTAGGGGCTATAGCCGGCTCTAGGAAGTTATAATAGGGATAGAATTTGTCCTGGAATATCTTGAAGACTGGAAAGTTCTCTATAAGGATAAAACTGCTAATTTAGCTATAGAAGAAAGGCATATAATCCAGGGGGAGGAGCCTGGACTGGCTACAGGTATGGCATCAACACCGGCACGGCCATCGACAGTCAAGCAAGCCCGGGAGCGACCCTTACGTCAGTCACGACTACCATTATGACTTTAAGGCTACGAGATTACGCCGTTATACCGCCGTCGCGAAATAGCTCTTCCGGCTCATCCACTTACCAGCCTACAGTTTAATAAGGATACCCTTCCTATATATTCTTAAGAGGACTACCTATATAGTAATGCTCGTTCCACGAGCAATATTGTTAGTATGGAGAGCCTAGAGTGTATAAGTATTAGGGTAAGTATAAATACTGCTTGGATTAAGCTAAATAAGTACTATACTCTCCTCAGGCGGTTGCCTCTGTTTGCGGCCTCTGTTGTTCTGAATCCGGACCTTGGCCTCCAGTGGCTCGAGACTAATTAAACTTCCCCAGACCAGCTGCAATAGCCTCGGGATACAAAGGATTGCATTAAAGTCTACTTTAAGCGTTAGTACTCGAAAAACGACGATAATGCTTCTGAGACGATTTTGGCCACGTCCTCGTTAACACCCCAATCTAAGCAGAGTAGGTTTAAGCAGTGGGTAAAAAGTCGGCAGCCCAAGCTCTCAGCAACAGGAAGTGAGCTTGAACGGTACTACAGGCTCGAGCCGGAGCAGGTAAATGACCCTGTCCGTTGGTGGATTGTTTATAGCAATGCTTTCCTGCGTTTAAGTAGATTTGCATTGGATGTCCTTACTATTCCGGCCATAGCCACCGACTGTAAGAGAGCATTTAGTCTTATAAAGCTTACAGTCAGCTCTCAGTAAAATTCTCTACTTGGATCGAGCGTTGAGTCGGTCTAACTACTGAAGAACTGGATTAGGGGAGGGTGTGTTAGTCTAGGGGGCCTATGTTTAGGCAATAAGACCAGTCAGAACCCAACGGCAGGATGCTGAGGCTGGGGATAGCTTCACGTGACCTATTATATATGAGATATCTATCAATCAATCAATCAGATCAGATGCAGAGGGCAAGTTATCAGTTCAGTTCAGATTTACGCCCCAATCTGATTTGATTGATCTGACGGCAGCCCTGTCTCAGATAGGTCATTACTGAACAGATAGAAATAGGGTTCCAACCCGATTACACAGACAAGAGGAACAATACACAATTCACTCCAATATTTGGCAAGTTATCTCTTATCTCTCCGGCCCCTCTTTTCTCTAGGCGGGTTTTATGTCATCTCACGCCGCCTCTGACTAAGGTTAGGATATCAATCTATCAGAGGTTTCGTAATACAGGGTCACAATCCAACAGCTGATTATTGTGCGTAAGTATGCATTTAGGACGGTTAATTCTTATATCCCTCCGAAATCGGTGCCAGATGCCTTAAGGGACGTGCCATCCCAGTCGTCAATCCACGAACGCCCTTCGTAGATTGCTTCCCTTCCTTGACAACAATATTCTCCAGTGGAGAATCCCCACCTTGGACTTTTCCAAGCCAACCCCAAGACCATCAACATTTTCAATATGCCCACTTCCACTCTTCTTCTTTCTGCTCTGGCCCTCTCCCTAGCCAGCCAATCCATGGCGGACACGGTAATCGTGGTCAACGGCGTCACCCTCACCGGCGATGCCCAGGCTGAAAGCGGCAACAATAGACTTGTCGGCACCAAATGCCCAGGCGTGCTGCAAGTTACTGGCGACAACGACGGTCACTGCTGCGTCGGCGGGACCTTGAACCTCAGCACCTGCGAGGGCTGGCCACTCTGCAGTGGCCCTCAGACTGCCGCTCCAGAGCCGACATCTATCAGCTGCGCTACTAAGATCCCTCTGACGGCGAACGATTACTCCTCCCTGATTGAGAGTGCGAGCTCCCGGTACTTGAAGGCCAGTGGTGAGGCTGAGACTTCATATACGGGTGAAAGTTTCATGCCGTCGGCGACCAGCACCGAGAAAACCGACACTGAGAGCATCAGCACCGAGGGCGCAAATGATCAGGAGGGTTCAACGAGTTCAGGCGCCAGTCCTGCCGAGACAGGCAATGGATCCACCATGGAAAAGGTTCCCGGTCTGATGGTTGGACTTGTTGGGGGCATTTTGGCCTTGTGGATGTCAATGTAACATGGTAGCCCTGGGGGAAATGGTGATAATTGTTACGCTTGGTGTTAGACATTCGCAAAACAATGGGCGACCAAGGTCGACGAGTGAGGTCGTATTCCTAGAGCGGCACTGACGAAATGCACACTGACGCGTCAGCAAGGAATATGTATAACTACGGCTGACTGACATCATCACGACCAGCCATTTGTCGCGGCCCAATCAACATGCCATTCCGCAGGAATTATTGCCATAATTAGCAACTGGCTTCCATGCTTTAACCCATCGTTCTCTGAACCCGCCTGAGTCTCAAAGGACCGTGACGCATGGTTAGCTATCATCAAACGAGGCTCATGGCCACCAATTGCAACCTTCAGTGTCATCCAATCATAACATTGAACATCTCCACCTCGGGGAGTCAGGTCCAATCCAACGAGATCTGAATGAGTTCTTTTTTTGCTCTGTGGGTCTTTCTTGCTGCATGCTGTGAAGGGCATCTTCAATTCATTCAAGACCAACAGAGTTGGAGGCCTGGACCAGATACCCGTGACAATTGCCCATGTGCGGAAGAGGTGACATCCCATCAGCCAACAATAGAGGAAATGATAGATCAGACATAACCCGTCTCTCACATCCATGTAGCTCTACAGGATTTGTCACAAGCCAGGCGCCGCAAATTCTAGTCTAAATCTTTACCTGCTCCGGAGACTGCCTCATATCTCTGTACCGCTCAGGCCAGATCCCAGACTTGCCCGGCACCAGGATGCCATTCAGGTCAATACAATCCTTCAGTTGCTCGACAATTCCTCGGTGAATATGGCTGTTGAAGTCAAATTGCTCGGGAACAGCATCCATACAATCCAGGTGAGTCCGGTACTCCGAGTAGCCATGCTTCCTTGCAACAGCAAGAAGCTGCAGAAAGCATAGCTTATCCGCTGCCTTCTGCGACTCGGACTTGTTGTCGAAGAAGAGGAGGTTGGGATGATTCATGTGATTCGGGTATACATGGAAGCCACCATGAAAGTCAAACCCATAACCCGCACAGATCTTCTTAGTTCTTACCAATGAGGCAGAAACCCAACGCAGCTTGTCCGTCGGGAAGGAGCACGGGAGAAAAGCTGATGTGCCCGCCGTCGTCGCCCCTGGACTTTATGGATTGCAGACGGAGCATGTTGGGAGGGACGATTTGCGTTCCGCCTCTCTCTATTATACCGGTATGACTTTGATGAGACCGGCTTTATGATAGATATAATCGCTAGTGGGATCGTTATTATAGGCGTGGAAAGGCGCGGAAATCCGAAATCAGTCCAGCCTGGGAACCGGGAAAGGGTTATAGTTCTTCAGGGTATTAATGCGGAAGGCAGGGCGATCTAGCCGTACAGAGTACTTGCGGGCTAATATCACCTCGCTAATTAGTATAAAGAATATAATATCCTAGGCGATTAAGCTATTATAATAACTTAAAATAGCTTGACTAATAATAATATAGGTCTGGAGTAGCTTAAGTACTTTAATAAGCTTACTAGGACCTCATTAAATAATAGATATTATCTTCTAATGCAGTTATTAAGCGAGTAGATCAGATAAGCGAGTGGATTAAATATCCCTTAACCTATAATATTGTCATTTAATTAAATACTTCTTAACCACCTATTATATTATAATCATCTACTATAGCTAGAATCCTTCTTGCACTTAAGTGCTTTAAAATAACCTGAAAGTAAGTATCTAATACGCTATAAAGATCTATAAGGCCCCCTTTGGCACCTTATATCGCCGCCACCATGGGATTTAATTATAATGCGATTTTATCCTAAATTTATAGAAACTATCTAATCTAGAAGAAGAGATAATAGTATAATTCGTTCTTAACCTAGATACGTAAGGATTTCCCTCGCGACTGCATTTTATAGAAGAAATGGCTAATTCTCTACTTGTAGACCGCGACGCGCTACCTATTGGCAAGCGCTGGGCTTATAACTTCGTCAAGCGACAACCAGAGCTAAAGATGTATATCTTCCATCGATATAACTACCAGAGAGCTAAATGCAAAGATCTAACTATTATTTAGGGCTGGTTTAGGCTCGTTAAGAACACAATCGCAAAGTACAATATCCAATTAGATAATATCTAGAACTTTAACGAGACCGGCTTTATAATAGGCCTAATACAGTCCGGGATAGTCGTCACAGGCTCAGAAAGGCAAGGGAGACCTAAATCAGTACAGCCCGGAAATCGTGAATGGATTACTGTAGTCCAGGCGATTAATTCGGGAGGTTAATCGATCCCGCGGTTTATTATTAATGCAGGCCAATATTACCTTGCGAATTAGTACCGAGAAAGTGACCTCCCGGCCGACTGGGTTATTATAACAAGCTAAAATGGATGGATAAATAACGAGCTAGGTCTTGAGTGGCTAAAACACTCTAATCGATCAACAGCTAAGCGATTAGTTAGTCTCTATCGTCTCTTAATCCTTGATGGTTATGAAAGTCACCACTCTGTTGACTTTGAGAGATACTGTCAGGATCACAAGATTATCACGCTTTATATGCCTGCTTATGTATCCTACTTACTCCAGCCTCTCGATGTTAGGTGTTTTTCAGTGCTAAAGAATGCTTATGGTCGAGAAATAGAGCATCTAATTAGATGCTTTATAACCCACGTTTCCAAGACTGAGTTCTTCCTAGCCTTTTATGCCGCTTTTCAAGCTACCTTTACAGAAAGCAACATCCAGGGGGCTTTTAGAGGAGCTGGACTTTATCCTCTTAACCCAGAAATCGTTATCTCAAAGCTTGATGTGCAGCTACAGACTCCAACGCCTCCCGGGGAGGTAAGCCAACCAACAAGTCCATGGGTTTTAAAGATCCCAAAGACAGTAAAAGAGGCTCAATCTCAATCCGAATACCTTACCAGACGAGTTATTATGCATAAAAGCAGCTCCCCAGAGTCAATAATTAAGGCTATTAAGTCAAATACTAAAGCAACATTAGCAGTTATGCATGAGGTTGTCTTGTTAAGAGATCAGGTCCGAAATCTCGAAGAGGCAAACAGTATATTAAGCCGTCGCCGGAGGGTAAAAAGGACAAGACTACAGAAAGGAGGGTCAATGACTGTACAGGAAGCATCACAAGTTATTGATCAGATAGATATCAATACGCAAGTACAGGCCGAAATGTCAAGAAGTGGTGGTCGAGGAAGGTCGGTTGGACCAGGTGTTCGGCGTTGTGGTATATGCGGCGAGACTGGGCATAATGCAAGAACATGTCAGGCCGATATTCAGGCCTCTGGAGATGAGTATAGCGAGAAATTTTAATTAATTAGATAGGTTGTGGTGGTTTTATTCTCTAGATAATAAAGAGTATTGAGATTTTTGTGACACTCGCTTATCAAGTACATTAAGGAGAATAAAATTATTATACTTTATATACTAGCTTATTTATCTTATTCATTCTAGCTTTTCAATATTGTTTGCTTTTAATACTTAAGAGGGTATATAATCGAGAAATAACGTATTTAATTAGATATTTTATAATTTATATTTCTAGGATTAAATTCTTTCGTACTTTTTATATTACTTTTGGAGTAATATTTATAGAAAATAATATCTAGGGAGGTTTTAATGGAGCTATGTAACGGTAGTACAAGTCGTTAGGCCACAGGGTAAAAGATCGGGCCATAATCACCATGTGAGCAATTATGGTAGTGCTTACAGCTGCCTGTAGAAGCCTTACAGCGCTGTTACGGGCACGAATCGTAACTTGTAGTATATTGTTATTATTACTCCCTTTATAAGAGACCTTAAAGCTCCTAAAATTAACTCTAGGGAATTATTTTTATAATTTCTTTTTTTATAAGGTATTCAGATTATAATCTGGCCTTAAGCATTATCTTCGGGGTCTTTAAAGTCTAAGGGGTAAAAGATTTAATAACCTCCTCGGTAGGTTTTAAAGTCTATAATTATATATTAAGCTTTAAGATTATACCTTCCGGGTTAAAAAGAATAAGCTATAATAGCAAAGAGGAAGGGTGCCCATTGTGCCAATTTAACTAAAAGATTAATCAATGCTGACATTACATATCAGCTTTGCCCTTCACAACGGTATATAATGCCTCTGGAGGCCCTGACCAGGGCGCCTTTAGCAGGGTGTTACATAAGCCTAGCTTCTCTAAAACCTCCCTTAATAATCCCCCCATTGGGCGTTGGCCTACCGGGCGTAATAGACTTGTATTGTATTCCCCTTAGTTATAATAGCCTAAAAAGCGGTATAAAAGGCTAGGAGGAACTTAGTCTTAGAAATATAAGTTATAACGTGTATGATAAGCAAGTGGGCCATCCAAGTAAGTGGGCCACTTCTTGTATACCCTTCAGGTAAAAATTAAAATAAAAACACCACAAACTATCTAATTAATTAAAACTACTCACTATACTCTTCTCTAGACGTCTCAATTACTACCTGACAGGTCCTTACATTATGCCCAATCCTTCCGCATACACCACAGCACCGAACACCCAATCGCGCCAACCTTTCTTAACCACTACTTCTTAACCACTACTTCTTAACAATTCGGCCACTATCTGCGCATCTACATCCATCTAATCAACTACTTACCTTAATTCCCCTACAGTCATTACTCCTCCTTTCTATAATTAGGTTCTTTTTGCCCTTCAGCGTTAACTAAGTATCTCATTTACTTATTTAAGCTCATTTATCCTAACCTCTACTAAGGCTAGTTTATATATAACTATACTTATTCCCTTCTTAACACACTTTACAGCTTAAATAAGTGACTCTAGAGAGCTGCTATGATGTCTTCTGGTTTGTTTCTATAAGTAGGCAGATTGAGACTGGACCTTAAGAACTGTCTTTAGGGTCTTTAAAACCTATAGGGATAAAGCCAGTCTCATTAAAGTTCTAGATATCCTCTAATTAGATACTATACTTTACGATTGTGTTCTCTATAAGCCTAAACAGTTGTAAATAATAATTAGATTTTTATATTTAGCCCTCTAGTAGTTATATTTACAAAAGAAATACATCTTAAGCTCTAGTTGTCATTTAATAAAGTTATAAGCCTAGCGCTTGCCGATAAGTGGCGCATTACGGTTAGCGAGGAGAGAATTAGCCATTTCTTCGATAAAAGAATAACGTAGAGGAAATCCTCATAAATCTAGGTTGAGAATAAAGTGAACTACTATCTCTTCTTCTAGATTAGATGGTTTATGTGATTTCTGGGTAGTATCCCGTTGTGATTAAATGCCATTCTGGCGGCGACATAAGGTATTATTGTTACGACCCTCGCGGTTACGTCACGTGTACCCCGCATTTTCCACCAACCATAGTCAAGCTCACCCACACTCGAGTGAGCTTTACAAAAGCTCACTCCTCCACGCGTGAGCCTTACCCTGTAGCTCACTCAGGACATCGTGAGCCTTGCTACCAAGCTCACTCCTGTGCCAGTGAACTTACAAGTATATATACACATTCATTAGCACTTTCATAGATATTAGCTCACCAGCTATCAATACAACTTCTTTACCTGAATACGCCTAACCAGCTCTATTCACTATTAAGAGACGTGACACTTCGCAACCGCTCAGTGTAACCCCCTACAGTATCTGCCAACATAATCCTAGTACGGACTAGTTTATCCCTTGAAAACCCCAACCGTCACAATTATGAGGAACTTTATATGTATCTGCATTGCGTTGGATACTTAATTTTTGGTTATTTTAAAGGGCCTAAAGTGTAAGAAGCATTCTAGCCTCAGTAGAAGAGTTTGATATGTTTGGTGGTTGAGAATTATCTAATCAGATAGAAATGTTGCAAGGTGAGGGATTTTTGGCCCACTTACTTGGATGGCCTACTTGCTTATCATACACGTTAATCGATATTATAGATCTTTATAATATATTATAAACTTAATCTTAGGTTATTCTAATAGGCTTAGAGTATAAGGAGTAGATTAGCCTTGTTATTAGCTTATAATATTTATAGTGGTTAAGAATTAATTGATTTAATAGTGTTAATATAGGATAAGCGATTTTTAGCTGGTTTACTTATCTAGCCAGTTCGCTTAATATCTACGTTAACGTAGATAATAAGCGGGTGTTACAGATAAGCGAATGTTACAAAAATCTTCATCTTAAAAATAAAAGTCTCAATAAAAACTTAATAAACTATCTAATCAATTAATTCTAATTGCTATACTCTTCTGCAGAGGCCTCAATACCCTCGTGGCAGGTCCTTGCATTATGCCCGGCCTTGCCGCATCTCCCACAGCGCCGAACCCCCGGTCGCACCGACCTTCCCTGACCACCACTTTTCGACAATTCGGCCACTACCTGCGTATCTATATCTATCTGATCAGTTAAATCCCGACCTTCCTCTACTGTCATCTTCCCTCTATTCTGTAGGCGGGTTCTTTCTGTTCTGCGCCGTCGGCTGAGTATCTCATTCGCCTGTCAAAGATGTTAGATCTCAGCCCTCATTAAAGCCATCTCATGCATAACTGCCTTCATTCCTTTTGAAAGAGACTTTAGTGCTTCTAAAATCGACTCTAGAGAGCTACTTTGATGCCTTCTAATTCTTCTTTCAAGGTATTTAGACTGCAATTCAGCCTTAATAATTGTCTTTAGGGTCTTTAAAGTCTAAGGTTGTGCCTGGCCTGCTTCCTCCTCAGCAGGCGTTAGAGTCCGTAGCTGCACATCAAGCTTTAAGACTACACTTTCTGGGTCAAAAGGAATAAGGCTAGCTCCCTTAAAACCCCCCTTAATATTCTTCTTGGTTATAGTAGCCTGAAAAACGGCATAAAAGGCCGGGAAGAACTTAATCTTGGAAATATACATTATAGAGCGTCTGATTAGATGCTCAATTTCTCAACTCAACTGATCGATTGGCTATATATAGGTTAAAGTGCTTTAGCCACTTAAGACCTACCTCATTATCTATCCAGCCATTTTGGGTTATAGTAATAACCTAATCGCCCGGGAGATTACTTTCTCGGTACTAATTGGCAAGGTGATATTGGCCTGCAACCATAATGAATGGATTTTTTGCCTGGCCTTCCGCATTAATTGCCTGAATAACTATAACCCATTCCCGATTTCCAGGCTATATAGATTTTGGCTTTCCACGCCTCTCTACGCCTATAATAACTATACCGCTTCCAATCATGCCCATCATAAAGCCAGTCTCATTAAAGTTATGGATATTATCTAATTAAATACCATACTTTACGGTTGTATTCTATATAAGCCTAAACTAATTGTAAATAGTAGTTAGATCTTTACATCTAGCCCTTTAATAGCATATCTCCGCTGAAAACGCGTCTTGAGGTCTGGTTGCCGCTTGACAAAATTAATAGCCTAACGCTTGCCAACTGAGAGCGATAACCGCACTTGGGCGTCAATTTTGGAGTGTATCAACGCCGTAGGGAGACGGTTACCGCCCTGCGTAGTATTTACAGGCCTCTAACTCCAAGAACGGTGGTTTCCAGAGGAAATCCCTGAAGGTTGGGGCTTCGAGGCATCTACTACGGGCTGGGCAAATGGCCGAATCTCCGAAAAGTGGCTTAAGGAGATATTTATACCATAAACAAAGCCAGCAAGCCCAGACCAGTGGCGGATCCTTATCCCCGATGGCTTCTATGGTCATATCACGCCTAAATTTCGCTTCCGAGCCCTCTCCAATCGCATACAGCTTATTTACTTACCCCCTCATTCATTGCATATCACACAGCCGCTAGACGTAAGTATCTTTGGCCCATTCAAGTGCGCTTTTCAACACCATGCTCGCAAGTATGCCACTTTTCCAACGAGCCCACCCATTTCGAAACAACGCTTCGTCACGGCTTGTAAAATAACTTCCTCTGAAGCTATGACCGAGAAGAATATCCGACACGGTTTTTTAGGCGCTGGAATTTGTCCCCTTGACGTGAAAAAGCCGTTGGCCCGAGTCATCACTACCGATACATCGCCACAAGCAGAATTACCACCACGGGCGCCCAAACGCCGGCGGGTTCGAGATAATAGTAATTTCAATACGCCTAAGGATAGGGTTGAGCTCGCGGCACAGCTCAATTCGCTGAAGGATGACCTCAGTACCTTTAAGAGAAGATATCGGAGGATTGCTACCCGGACAGGGGGCAAGCTGGAGCGACTACAGGTGGAAAACGCCCGTCTAAAGGCATCATCAGAATCACAGAAGCCGACAAAGAAGAAGGCTGTGTGGCTTGCGGCAGCAAAAACATCAATAATGGACGAACGCCCCGGCAGATGACGAAGCGAGCAAGAACAAGGATCATCAATACTTCAATCAATAAGATCATCACCTTCTGGCCCACAATCTACTGAATTCACCCCGACCCCATCGCGTATCCAACAGAACTCAGAGCGGGGACCCGACGAAACCAAGAACATACACATCCAATCAGATCCATTAGAGAATTCGGGCTCGTGACAGAAGTGGCTGTCAACAATGTGATGTTGCACTTTGTAACGAGGGGGATTGCTGGTACAATTACCATAAGCCAATTGTGCCATTATAAGAAGTACCGTTAATTTTAGCGATTTAATTGGCCTGATATCCTGATCGTGACTCCGCTGGAGTCTTCGCACAGCACAGGAGATGGTGGACAACCCCTGTGAGGGCGTTTGTGGCTGCATGCTCAACAGTTTATACCAGCAGTGGCTTCTTTTCTCACAGTCAATCCAATCAATCATTTCCCGTCTTGTGTTGTTTCTACGCTCTCTCCACAGACTCAATGCTTTTTCTGACATCACAACGCCAGCTCATAGTGCAGGCCATAAGCGAAAGCCTCGAGCGCAGCTCTTCAGATGCAGAGAATACTTGACTACCAGCGTCACGGGGTAGTATCCGTTAGGTCACTCGATAAAAGAACATCCATCTGACTTCACTCCAAGCTCCACCGCATTGGCTGCCTTATGGCCGATCAATACAATCGTTGCGCCACGTTTTAGAGCTGAGACAAGCAGGTGCGCCTGAGAGCCTCGCATAAAATTAGCCATGGTACAACAACCCCAACGAGATATCGGACAGTTCAACACCATTCTATTAATAGAGTGCCCAACAATGCATGACCTTTTCTCGTATTTTACACTCGGTGTGACGACTTACGCTTTCTGGCTGCAGACGGGGTCGCAACGTATCGAAGAATCTTCACCACAATTGAGTCCGCATGACAATAATACAGCCTTGAATAATATCCCAAGCCTAAGTATAGCAGTATCTATATTAAGTGTTTCTAAGATATTACTTTGCCTGCAAAATAAGAGCTTTATGAGTAGTGTGTGGGATCGAGAAGGTGGCTAGCAAAGAAGGAGCACTTGTAGGTTTATTAAAATAGTATGCATACTGAAGAGACTATGAAGAGGTCAGACTATGAAGTATCATGCTTAATAGGCACCAATATCATCGAAGTGGCAAATTCCTCCTACCATGGATCGTATGGTAGGCGTCATAATCTCTAATCGATTAGTTCCCTTGCTCTAACCTTGAAAATGCATATATTGGGAACAGCTGATTCCCGGCTGGTTAAAATGCTTTTGTGGCATCACTAATTACCAAGGTGATTATCGATCTGCCAATCGCGCCAAGACGGCCCAGCTCCTCCTCACTCCAATCACACCTCTGCCCTTGACCACTGGATCAGGCTTGTGAACGGATTGTCCCAGTCGATTGAGCCCGAGGAGAGTCGGCCTCGCAACTAAATGGCCGCCCTTAACCTTCGCCCTAATCCGTGTGCCCGTGTTCTCATTTCTCCAGCTATTTAGCCTTGTGTGCCCCGCGATCGTGCGTCTTCGCCGACCCTCTAACTCTCCCCTGTCCGGTCTTCTCCAATTATCGGAGATGCCAGTGCATGAGATGACGCCCACTGATAGCGGACCTTTTCGGGTCATCGGCGGGGCGGGGAGAAACAGAGAGGATCGTCGGAAAGGCTTAAGGTCCTTGGGCTGTGGGAGGGTTGGGAGAATCGGGGAATGGTGATAACCCTCAAAATGTAGTTTGTGACTGCATGCTTCAACTGCTATATTTACCAACGAGTGTGTTTCACGCAAATGCCGTACCTTTTGCGTGGTTGCTCCGATTGCCAATCACTTCCGTTCTCGTATTCGGTTATGGGTCTTCCCGCCCTATTTGAGCGGCACCATCTGGCCAATGGAGGGAGTCCCTCGGGTTTGGCGCTGTTAAGGTTGCGGCTTCAGGCACCAGATTCCCTAGCTCAGGTCTCCGCAGCTAGGCTAGTTTGTACCCGGAAAGCCAATTAGGTCAATTGTACGCCAGAACGGCTTACAAAAGCTTCGGCTCCAGATGTAATGGTCGGATCCCAATCAGGGGTACGAAGGTGGTTGTCGATGACCCAATACATGCGGGTGAGGGCCGGCTTGTCGCTGATCCTGCCGGGAATGGAGTGATGTGGCCTTTAGCCTTTTCGAGCGGCCTCCTCGCCAATGGATGGAGGCCGCTAGTACTGTTTCTGTCGTTGACTTTGGATCTATTGAAGATTGATCACCAGGCCCGAGGTACCGCCAGCTTGGAAGCGTGGTTCTCCGTTTTATCCTCCTCAACAAGCCGTTTTCTCGCCTCGTAAGGCTGTTTAGTTTTGACTTTCCATCCGTGCTGATGGCCAGTTCTCTCTGGGATGAGTCTGCCTTGGAGTCCGTCTCTGCGGTAGGACTGGCAATAAGTCCAGGCTCACCGTTGTAGTTCGTAGACACCTTACTCCAACAGGCCTCTTGGCTCCTTGATAGAAACTCAAGATGGGATCTGCGACTGCGAAAATACAACGGGCAGTTTTCTCAACGTTCAATAGCTCATGGTGGAGGTACGCCCTACATTGATCAGGGCAATCCGTCCAGGGAGACCAGTCTGGACAATCGCCCTTGGTCCTGCTCCGCTAGACTCCGCTGGGAACCCCAAGGCGCCGCCCACAAGTAGGAAACTTCCTTGTCTATTCTGGGTAGATCTGGAGACCCCACGATTAGGTCGGGGACCCGGCTGCTGGGGGCGGCAGAGGAACGGTGCTATGGAACTTCCCGAGACATGGTAACGGCGGTATACCCCTGCTCGATGGGCTATAGTTGATGTCACAGTTACGAAGAGGCACTTATTGCTCACGAATCGGAAAAGTTGGGCTTCTCAGCTATGCATGATTGAGGTAATTGAACTTGATGAACAAGGCACATAAAGGTCTCATTCAGTATCACATAAGCTACATAGTTAAGGCATCCGAAAGGAGTGAGTTTCACACAACAGCGTAAAAGAGTGTTAAGAAACGAAAGTAAGCCGCACCCTAGCCCCAAGTCGCCGCACCGCCAAGGCCATTTGGGACACGAGGCCATTGTCTTCCAGGAATCACGATTCGATATGCTTGTAGCTTCGCTTGCGGTGGTAGATGTTGATGTTGATGGTGACGGGCATGTTGAAGTCGATATCACCAATGCACATTTGGAACTAGGAACTTTGTGAGTTCTGGAACGGGAGGAGCAAGTCGAATCACTTACACCGCTGTTGTTGTTGCAGCAAATGACTTTTGCGTTGCAGACATCCGAGTTGTCGCAGGTTTGAACTACGGGACGTCAGATCTTTAGCGCTATTAAGGAGCAGTGGGAGTACATACCGCCATTGGCATCGGTGGTGCAGCAATACTGAGTGCCGCTAGAGCAGTAGTTCCCCTGACTGTTGGAGTCTCCTCCGCCGGTCGAAGGACAATCGTCGCCGCCACCCTTGCCACCCTTGCCACCCTTGCCACCCTTGCCACCCTTGTCACCCTCTGTAAAGGTAATCCCCGGTTAGAGTTATCGCCTTGAGGTTCTCAACTACTTACTTTTGTTCAGAGCCGGCAACTTTGGCCAGGGGATATCCCCAAGCTGCGGAGTTCGGGGCTCGATGTCACGAGCCTCAACCTCGGCAACGGGCTCGTTGATGGGAGACGCCATAACGCCCTGCAAGAGTGCAAAGCCGTAGAGGACAGCCGAAAAGTGCATGATTGCGTTGTCTAGCTTGATGGACGAGCTAGTAGTACAAAAGATGGAGTGCAGAAGACTTGAGAGAGAGTGCCTTAGTAACGAGCGGGGTGGCGAGATCTAGAGTGACCGAGATGGTTCAAAAGCGGATAGGACGAAGGAGACTACAGCCGGTATTTGTGTTGAACCTCTTACTTAGTCCTCGTATTTAGGACTGGGGATGTGTGGGCAGGAAAGGTAAATCAGTCCCCCTTGAAACGCTGGGTATCTCCCATTTTTGTGTATGACTAGACATGACATAATGTCTCATCCGTGGTTAGGTTTCGAACTCAGCACCCCAGACGGCGCGGCTCGCTTCTCGTTTCCGAATTGTAGGCGACGGCCCGTATTTTGCAAGATGAGCATGCGCGATGACCCGAACATAAGGTAATTGCTCCGTAACCTTGGCGGGCCGTCTATTGAACACTGGAGCTGCCCTGAATCTATTCGCCGTTCTTTATTATCGTGCAGGCAACGGAAAGCCTTAAAAAGCCACTTCGTGTTATGTATACTTCTATGGTACTATTCGCCGTTCTTTAGCTAAATTTATTGTTGGGATATTTACGCAGTAACTTAGCAGTTCAACTGCGTTCGTATCCGGACATTTGTGCCGTTACATGCAATCTCGCTGCATGTGTCCTTACCTCATATTGATATTTTGAGGCCCGTACTCCGTGGCCCTGCGGGCTTGAACTGCTCCGGCACGCTCGGGTATTCCTAGTTACAATTGCAAGTCTGGTGAGCTAGAAGGGTACCTTCACATCAGGGCTTATGCATCGGAAGATGTTTGCCGCTACATGCCTTATAGGCGTTTGTATTCTTGCCTCCTCTTGGTGGCCACGAGTTCCTGGTTCTTCCCGTCTCGTAGTAGTCAACGCGTAAATTGGTCAGCCCCGAGCTATTTCCAGCTACACTCAAAAGTCTAGATTCCCTTGCCGGTTTCGTTGAGTTGGCCGCCGCCCCGTCGAACCATCCGTTCCATTACATGTAGTAATTTCGACGCAATGTCATCTTGATGACCTTGGGGGTTTCGGAATGTCGGTCTTGAAACAGTTAGAGCGTAGTTGGATATGTTCTATCTCTCACTCCAAAATCCAGCATATGGACTCACGTCTTTGACCGTGATTCGTATTACAACACCCGTGCCGTTACATGCGTCGTGTCCCTAGCTCATCTTGATGGCGCTGAGTTCCTGGACCTGCGAGTCTCGACCCTAGGAACAGCCAGAGCTCCCTGATTAGTTACCACTGGGTTAAAGTCTAATACCCACATTCACTCTTTCAGCTGTTTGCCCCATGGGGCCATCGCTGCCGTCTCACAACCCACCTCACAATCAGACTCGGTTTCGTTCTTTTGGGCTATCGGCTTGGGTTCATCTGGACCCAGCGTCGATCCAGCCTCTTGATTTCTCCTCCAACTATCATACGATCTTTTTATAGTTGTTGAGTTCAATGGCTTCAAATCGGGCTTTCGGCAGCATCATCTTGGCGCTCATGATGGTGTAAGGGGCAGGAAAAGAGTTCAATAGCTCTAAGTTCAGCTGAGAAAGGCTGGTCGAGGCGTACAGAGGGGATACTGCGGTAATCTTCTTGAAACAGAAACGACAGACTCCTCGAAACTATCAGGGCAAAATGGATATATAAGGGCGGCCTTCTCCCCCCCTCAACCATCTTTCCTCATCACTCACTCACTCTTCACTACTCAGCTCAATAACGTAATCTACTCTTCACTACTCTCTTTTCGATACCAACTCTCCCAACTCATCAAAATGCAGTTCTCCGTCATCGCTCTCCTCGCCGTTGCCACTGGTGCTCTTGCTGCTCCCGGCGGACCTTCCAAGCCCAACAAGCCCAACAAGCCCCACAGGCCCTCTCCTCCCAACGTCAACGTCCAGAGCTGCTACAATGAACAGTCTCTCTACTGCTGTAACAGCGATGGCCATGGCGCAGAGGTCAAGTGCGAGTCCTTCTCCAACGGTGGAGTTGGCGGCATCTGCAACGGTATCCAGATGTGCTGCAACAACAACGTAAGTGAAGCCAAACCTGACAGGACACTTCCGACCTCTAACCACTTCAATACAGGAAGGTGCTCAGGGCTGCAGCTTTGCCGTTGGTGGTGGCATCATCGTCATCGGAGACGGCAAGGGATGGTAAATGGTCAACCAGAAGACGAGGTCGATCATCGCATCCCTCTGGGACTGGAGTGGCTAGCGGACAAATAACCTACATCGACATTCACGGTTCTTCACGATCATGATGGTACAGACAGAGGTTCAAATTGATATGAGGATTTGGATGACGGAATGATTATCTTCTTCGGTTCTGGTAGGGGATGGCTCTCGCCAATTTAGCCTCAACCATAACCACCCACTCTCATTTGATAACTTTAATCAGGTTAATTTAGTTAAGTATAAGAAAATTGCGAAAAGTACAATAGGTTCGCAGAAACATTCTGTTAATTTACAATTAGTGATTAATATTTAATAGTATGTTTTGCTAAGAATAGTAAAACTAAATAATTCCTACTAACCATTTAGTTACTCGGTTGTATATAACGTATGTGATAAGCAGAACTTATCGTGGGGTCATTTTGCGGAGTAATTTCGGGAAATCGTATGTGATTAACGTAATCCATAAGCGAGCGCCGCACTTCTCCACGCGACGCGTCTATTCTACATTCAACACCCAAAAACCGCCACAATAAGACATGTCTTCGATTCCGTACGAATCCAGGGTGAATCTAGCTCTCGAAGCCATTCAGAAAGACTAAAATCTAAGCATACGGGCCGCGGCGAAGGACTACGGGGTGTCTGATCGAACCATTTGCCGACAACGCGATGGCTCTGCTGCACGACACGATACTGTACCCAATTCGAGGAAGCTTATTCAGTCAGAAGAAGACGTCATTGTCCAGTATGTGATTGAGTTGTGCATATAATCTTTCCCACCTAGATTACGTGGCGTGGAGGATATGGCCAACCAACTGCTTTGCATACGCGACGCGTCGGCTGTTGGCAAGAACTGGGCCTCTAACTTCGTTAGACGCCGGCCAGAGCTCCATATGCGTTTTTCTCGGAAATATAATTATCAGAGAGCTAAATGCGAAGATCCGAAGGTTATTTCTGAGTGGTTTGCACTCGTATGGAACGTTAAAGCCAAGTATGGCATACCGGTACTAGATGAGGACACCTACAACTTCGACGAGACTGGGTTTATGATGGGTATCATCTTCGCATGCATGGTGGTCACTACCTCAGATGGTCGTGGCAAGGCCAAGCTGGCATAGCCCGGCAATCGAGAGTGGGCAACGGTGATCCAAGGCGTGAATGCGCAAGGCTAGGCCATCCCGCCATTTATCATCCTGGCTGCGCAGTACCATCTAGCCAACTAGTATATAGAGAGTAAGCTTCCAGCCGACTGGATGATCACAACTACAGATAATGGCTGGACTACCAACGAAGTAGGCCTGGATTGGACCAAGCACTTCGACAAGCATACAGCGAGTCGTACGAGAGGCACCCATCGGCTGTTAATCCTTGACGGCCACGAGAGCCACCACTCCACCATTTTCGAGCTCTACTGCAAAGAACACAACATTATTACACTCTACATGCTTTCTCGTTCCTCTCATTACCTCCAGCCACTAGACGTTGGGTGTTTTGGGCCGATGAAGAAGGCATATGGTCAACAGATCGAGGATTTAATGCGAGCACATATTACACACGTAAGTAAGGTCGAGTTCCTTCACGCATTTCGCAAGGCCTTCTTTACTTCTATGACAGAGAAAAACATATAGGGAGGCTTTACGGGAGCTGGACTTGTGCCGCACGACCCGGAAAGGGTTCTTTCCAAACTAGATATACGGATACGGACTCCAACACCTACCCTACCCCCTTCGACCTCAGCTAACCCTTGGATCCTCCAGATGCCCCAAAACCCCTTGGAAGCCGGCTCGCAGTCAGAACTAATCAAGACTTATATCTCCAATCACCAAAATAGCTCCCCGACGTTGATAATTAATGCAGTTAATCAGTTTGCGAAAGGCGCAAAAGCAATAATACATCGGGTGGCCCTCTTAGAAGCGGGGGTCTTCTCCCTTCGTAAGGCTAACGAAGCTCTTGGCAAACGCCGGAGAGCTAAAAGAGCACGCGTAAGGCTAGGAGGATCACTTACTGTATAAGACGCATAGGATTTACTGGCTAAAAAGGCTGCAGATGAGAAAAACGCCCCAGGAAAGGCAACAGGATGGTAGTTATGCGGGAAGTGCCCGTTCAAAGTCGCGGCGCTGTGGCACTTGCGGTAAAGCTGGGCATAATGCGCGAACTTGTCCAGAAACTGCAGAATTATCGGCTTCATCTATTTCCGACGTAATTGTTGTTGATTATTAGTGTAATGGCGGTGTAACTGAGGATAATTGCTGAGCAGTGCTGGAAAGTGCGGCGCTCGCTTGTGTGCGGCGCTCGCTTATGGGTTACGTTAGGTATTTTCTGATTTCCAGTGAATTGGAAGAGGTGCTGAGCCTTGCATTTAATTCAAGCTGGTCTCCTGTCCAGGTTCAGGTTCTAGATAGAAGATAAGGGGGGCTCCGCAATGCAAACCAGCTAGCCACAGGTCTTACAAGGCAGTTCTTGGGATGCAGACGACGCAGAGTTGACCTAATACAGTATCAAGCATGAACCGTGGTTACGGTAGCCTAGCGAGCCGTGAGGCTATTGATTAACTGCAGATATCTATTCGAGGCCATGACGCGGAGTGTATATATTTTTCGCCTGTAATAGGATAAAGCACGAAGCCACAAGGCCACTCTTGCGCTGATCTTCCCGAGCACTGTTTCCCCACTACTCACAGCTAACCCTGTTCCGTCCCCGCTCGATTGTCACCATGCCGTTTCTGACGGCGACTCTGTTTCACCCGCAAATGAGACTAACTATTCCGTAAACAGTCTGGCTTGCAGCGTGTCTTCTATTTTATGGCGTTCAGCGCTCCATAATGACAGGTTTGTCACGTAAGGAGCGACTTCTTAAGCATACGGCAGTCATTTAGTCAAGGGCGACAATAGATGTAATGGAGGGTGCTCTAACTAATACAAGATTCATTTTCCCCCGCTGTACCTCCTCAACTCAATCACAGAAAAGCATGGAAATGTTACTATTATCTGACTAACTCCTACCAAGCCGGTAGACAGCCTTGCGAGCAGACCGTAAACTCTTTAGCAAGGATCAACATCATGTACAACAGACACGCATTTAGATTAAGCTACCAATCGGGCATAGCTTACTCCCACTTGCAAGGTGCCAGATACCTGTAATACGTAACACATACATGCATGGCCCTATAAGAAACAATTATTCATTCTTACGCCACAACTGAACCCGAGGGAATTATGACTGAGAAATACTGCATCTTGACGTCCAAAACAGCATCCCATTTTGCCGGGCGTCAAAGCGCAAGAATGGATGCATGGTGTGCCGTTGGATTACGGAGTTGCATAAATGAGACAACAACGCTAATATTTGTGAAGCAGGGGAAATTAGCTTGGACGAACGTAAGGCAGAGCTAGAGAAGACTAATCCCTTTTTTCTTTTCTAATTATAGGCCGCTAGGGCCGCTAGGGCCGTGACCGGGGTGAAATACCTAGCCTTATGAGTGGTCAAGTTTCGGGGACCAAGCTAAGGCGAATAGCCTGTATGATGTATCAATATGTGGTAGGTGCCGGATACCGGTGACGGAAAAATGTTTCAGATCGCCTTCCGCCTCCCCGCGGTGCCTGAGAGGTTTTCATAGTACAGGCAAACGACAGCAGCGAGGAAGTTCCTGACATGTATATGAGCTGAGAGAGTAGCAGCGTCTGATGAAATGATAAACACCTGTATAATAAGATTTAGGTTCTCGATGTAATCTGATGCAAAAAATGAATAAACACAATAGGATTAACTCCATGATAAGACGGCTTCTCTTTGTCTATAGGAGTCCGATTGAAAAGCAAATATTAGTCTCGGGTGGAGGAGCCCATGCATGCAAGTTTAATCGACACGTTCGCATATGACACCGCTTTTCGCGGAGATATAGAAGTTAAAATTACGCGCCAAAAGTCTTTGAACACCCACCCTGTAACAACACTAATCATTTGACAGTAACAACTTCACTTATACGGAATCTGGTCAAATAAAATCTAAATAATATGATTTATATACCAAAACAAAGCCCTGATTTTTCTTTCCATATTTTGTATACCAACCCTGAGCGCGAATGTAAGCGTCAAGTCGACGGGGTAGTGGTCAATCGGTGCGTTAATCTGATCAGTTGTAATTGCTGCCCACGCCAACTTGATGCATTTTATCAACTTTGCTCTATCAACTTCGTTGTTTTTTAAGGGATCTAGTTGAGGGAACATCTTTCTGATATAATATTTTAATTGCTTCCAAATATGTTCAATTGGGTTGAGATCAGGGGAATGTGCCGGCCAGTCAATCCACCCAATTGAGTGGGAAAGCAGCCACTCTGTCGTTGACTCAGATGTATGAATTCTTGCGTTATCTTGCTGGAAATTCCTTGTACCGTTATATATAGAAAGTAATCCTTCTGATAAAGCCAATCGATAGCTTTTGGAAGTATACCCTTTCCTTATGGCGGTTTGGTCGCGGATCATAATGATGATATCAGATTTTCCTCCTCTCCAGATTGCTCCCCAAACCATAATCGATATCTTGGACTTCCCATGAACTGTAACATTGACCAATTCCTTCATATCTTCTCATGAGGCTTCAGAAATACCCAGCCACGTTTATAATTCGGCTGGGATTGAACTGACGATTCGTCAGAGAAAATGGTCTGAAGGTATCGTTAGTTAGGTGAAAGATTCCCGAGCGCCGTCTACACCCGAACCTTAAACCGACATACCTCCAACAATTCCTCAATATCCTCCCTCCAAACTTAACACCAAGATAGCCGCTGACGAGCTGTTTCTTTTGATAGTGTAATCCGCTGCATTGCTCTCCATTTGCGCTCGTAATGGAGGCGAATAACTCGGCGTATAGTTGTTCGTGAGATCGGGGCACCTAGATAATTGACAAGCGATTCGTATGTGATCCTACCGTCGCGTTTAAGTCAAATCAGTACGTACCGAATCTGCTGAGCTGTAGGTTTCTTTGGACGCCCAGATCGAGGTTTTTTATCCAGAGTTCGTTGAGTTTTCCAGCGTTGAAGGATATAGTGGATGCTACCAAGTGAACACTTTGCGGCGGTGGCGACATCCCGGTATGACGATCCCGTCTCTACCGTGCTAACAATAAGAGCTCTGATTGTCTCGCTAAGTTCGTGATTTGGCTGGCGATTGGCACATAATATAGACAAAATTCCAGTATTTGGCGACATATTTTACTGTTATTGTGGACGGAAGAAGAAGCAGCATGAGTCCGAGATGGTGTGGTGGACTACATGTTGGCGGGGCAGCGTTCAGAGACTTTTGGACACTAATTTTTACTTGGTTTTGGGGCTGACCCACAGCTATGAGAAAGTAGACCTCCATCTGTAACTATCTGGTATAGGGTAGTGGTCCGGGAAGATCTGAATTTTTGCCCCGATATTAGACGATCGCATGATACATTTGTAATATATCAATTATTTCAACTTTCGAAATGCATGAATTGATTTGATTGAAAGGGAGAACTCGACAATTTGATTGATTTGATTGGTGTGATTGAGTGATTGAGTTGACATGTGATGAGCTCTGCTGAAGGCCACGGCAGCTCACGGGAGGAAGTACGTTCAGCAATTAATGCTTGGACAGCGCCACGAGGTTATGCCTTTGTGATTAAGAGATCTTCGAAGACTGCCAATGGAAGAACTCACGTTATCTTCAATTGTGACCGTGGAGCAGGGCGTATTCCCTCCCTTTCAGACCGTCGGCAAACTACAACACGTCGTAAAGGATGCCTTTTCTCTGTATTAGCAAAGGAAAGCCTGTGTAAGACCATATGGAGTCTCAGGCATCGTCCCGGACCTCATTTCAGTCAGCACAGTCATGAACCAAGCTTCAGTGAAGTGGCACATCCAACACTTCGTCAGCTATCACGCCAAGAGGAAATAACAGTCAATCAACTCACCAATGCCGGCATTGCGCCAAAGGAGATTGGATCCTTCTTACGCATTAACTCAAATACACTTGCTACGCAGCGAGATATCTACAATTGCATGGCGAAGGGCAGACGAGATCTCTCTAAGGGCCAGAGTAACATCCATGCCCTTGCAGATCAGCTCAATGACGAGAGCTTCTGGAATCGAATATGGCTTGACGAGAGCAGTAGAGTTACAGCAGTATTATTTGCACATCCGAAGTCACTGGAATACCTTAAAACATATCCTGAAGTGCTTATATTGGACTCTAGATATAAGACCAATAGGTTCAAGATGGCTCTCCTTGATATAGTTGGAGTTGATGCTTGCCAACGGATCTTCCGTATTGCACTTGCATTCCTCAGTGGCGAGGAAGAGGGTGACTTTACCTGGGCTCTTCAAGAGTTACGATCTGTAAATGAGGATCATAACATAGGCCTTCCATCTGTAATACTTACAGACCGGTGCCTCGCTTGTATGAATGCTGTTTCCTCCTGTTTCCCATGTTCAGCCCTATTCTTATGCCTATGACATATCAATAAAGCAGTTCAGAGCTATCGCAGGCCTGCATTTACTCGAGGTAAAGACAATCCTCAAGGTCTTGGAGGAGAGTCTGAAGAGTGGAAGGAGGTCTTTAACTTTTGGCATGAGATTGTAGCCTCAACGACTGAGGATATCTACAATGAGAGGCTTGAGAAGTTCAAGAAGCGTTATATCCCTGACTATATCAAAGAGGTGGGCTACATCCTGGAAACCTGGCTAGATCTCTATAAGAAGAGCTTCGTCAACGCTTGGGTCAACACTCACCTTCACTTCGAGCAATATGCTACATCACGGGTTGAGGGCATTCATTCGCTTATCAAATTACATTTAAACCACTCGCAAGTTGATCTCTTTGAGGCCTGGAGGATCATCAAGCTTGTTCTGATGAAGCAGCTTAGTCAACTTGAGGCAAACCAAGCCAGGCAGCATATTGGCAACCCTATTCGCGAATCAAGGATATTATACAGCAATATCCGTGGTTGGATACCACATGAAGCCCTGCGGAAGGTTGAGACTCAACAGGAACGACTATTGAAAGAGGTTCCTGTGTGTACAGGGGTATTCACTAGGACTCTTGGTCTGCCTTGTGCTCATAGCCTTCAGCCCTTACTGGAGCAGAATCAGCCCCTTCTACTCTGAGAACGATCGGGTTGAACAGAACGTAGAGATAGAGATGGTATCGCATCCTTTCTCATGGTGGCGAGGTATGCAAGATATCTGGGATGCAGCCGAGAGAGATATTATGTTGCAAGAGAGTATAATTAGTTCAAGAAAGATAGCCTAGAGGTATGACCCCGCGGTATTAACATTTATGATACTAAGGGTATATGCAATTATAATATATTATTAGAAAGAGGAAGGAAAGGCAAATCTTCGAGTATAAGTGCGGTGATCTAATGGCTTAATTTAATACAGTTATAATTGAGCTCATATAGTTATAGGGCGAAATGTTAATATATCTAACACACTCTACCCTCCCAATTATAGCAATTAATAAAGAAGACTTACAAATCCTTCACGATGACTTCCGCTTTATCAATAATATGGTCCTCAGCAAGGGAGTTAAGCAAGGCGGGGATAGCTTCCGCAGCGGCTATGGCGTTGTGATGAGGCATTGTACGTTCTTTATAGCCCTAAGATATAGCAATGCGTTGCAGCTAGATAATAAAATATACACTAAACAGCTAAGCTTACAATAAACCATTATATTACTTTGATTCTATAAATAACAGCTATTTTCGTAGATAAAAGAGGAATACACTTACCCACATATGCACACTCACCTATGCCTCTTACATAACGGATCTTATTCGCACGACCGGTGGTGCGAAGGTCACGTGATCTTAGGTGCACCATCGGTCGTGCAGGTATGGCTTCCCCTATACGACTAAATCGCTTATATAACGCAAAAAAGAAGAGCATAATACGAAACAACATGAAACTCTTGTTAAGACACAGCTTGTTTCATGTGAATGACTTCAATTTTCGGCCAAGGACTGTACTAGTGAAATTGGACATTTTGTATGAGGAAACTTTCTTTCCCGCTTATCAGTAGAGGGGTCTTATCGGTAGAGGGGTATCGCATGGTAGTGGTTAGAAGAAATTCCTCACCAAAACTTACCCAGACTGCGTTTACGCTAACCTTGATGGAGTTCCTCCGATCTCACGATACTCCATCTCGTTCACAGATCTGACAAAGTTATTGTGGAGTTAAGAGTCTTAGGGAGGATCAATTCGCCTCTTTTGGATGGCTAGAGTTGGCGAAGTACTATGTACGATCCTCCCCTGCGCCATTGACCAAGTCTATCTCCCCAATCCATCGAGCTTAAGGAGTGTAAGAAACGAAAGTAGTTACAGCCAATATGTAAAGTGTCCAGTGTAGACCCAGCGTTCTCCTTAATGTGAACAAGCTATTACTCCTTGATGGCCTTGTAGTGTCCCTTGACACCCTTGCCGCCCTTGTAGATGTTGATGTTGATGGTCACAGGCGCATTGAAGTCAATTTCACCAATGCACATTTGGAACTGGGCTTGCTGTGAGCGATGGACAGGAAAACTGAGCACAAATTACTTACACCGCTGTTGTTGTTGCAGCATATGACCTTAGCATTGCAAATCTCGGAGTCAGTGCAGGTTTGAACTACAAAGCGTCAGGTAAGTAGCATAGTCAAGGAGCGAAAGATACTTACCGCCATCGGCGCCGGTAATGCAGCAGTACTGAGTTCCTGAAGAACAGGCATTTCCCTGCTGGTTGGCAGGGGGAGCTGAGCAGTCCTTGCTGTCGACGTCCCTTTTGGATACTTCTAAGCACATATCAGGTTAGAGACGCTGCTAGATGCATCACAAAACTTACGACGGAGAGCCGGCATTCTGGGCCAGGGAATGTCGCCCACAACCAGGCCTTTAGGCTCAATGTCTCGAGTCTCAACCTCTGCAGCCGGTTCGGCGACAGGCGTTGCCATAGCGCCTTGCAGCAGGGAGAAACCGTAGAAGAGAGTGGAAAGTTGCATGGTTCCGGTGTGTAGCTTAAGCGAAGGGCGAGCAACTGAAGATGGGGTATAGTAGACAGAGAGTGTGTGCTTGAGTAACGAGTGGAGTGGTGAGATGTAGAGTGACCGAGATGGTTGAAAGGTGGATAGGACGAGCGAGGCAGCGACTGCTATTTATGCAGTGTCTTTCACAGTACTTTGTTGATCAATGGCATCTTGTCTAGGAAATGTCTGAGCTGAAAAGGCCAATTCGCACCCGTTGCAACGCTGCGCATCTCCCACTGTTAGTTATGACTAGATATGACATAAGAGTAGTCTGTACTAAGGTTTGCGCCTCGTGCTGGATCGGCGGAAGTCGGTGGTTGGGTCAATGCGCATGCAAGGTGATCCGGGTATATGATAATAACCATTGATCAGCCAGCCATGGGGCCACTGAACATGCTGTGGTCAGTGGACTTGCCGTTTCGTGATAGAAGTATTGAATGTAGCCGTAGCTTGTCTTGTTGCCTTTGTCTAGGACCGTTTTCAACGTCTATTGTCACACGCGATACGAAGTGATTGCACTTTGCGAGTTTCGAAGTTTTCGACTACCGATGTGGCCATGATTGGAGGTTCACTGTCCTTTGTCTATTAGACAAAAGTATTTGCTTATGTGTGAGGCCCGAGACTTTGATTCGTACCCGAGCATCCGTGTTGTTACATGCGTCAAGCCATTGTGTTGTCTTATTGGTTCCTGAATGTTGAGGGACCGACGGGCCTTGGCCTCCGAGCAGACAAAGAATGGCCAATGATTACATTCACATGATTACATTGAAGTCTAATTCGCCGACGCACCCTACTGTACTAATTACCACGGGTATTAGGCCCAATACCAGTTTTTGTGGCCCGTGCACCTACCCCATTTCAGATACAAGAAAACATGGCTCGTGCACCCTACTGTACCAATTAGGCGGTTAATAGGCGGACGGGCCCCGTCCAAGTTTCCATATGTGGTATAGTGTGCTCCGCTATCGGATTACCTCACGCCTTCTTGTTCCACTGCCTCAAGTAGTTTAACGAGTCCCATTTACCAGCTATTCTAACGAACCACTGGCTTGAGGTGAAATAGCCACGAAATATCTGACTTCCAAATTTACTCCATATTCTACTAGAGCTAGAGCTGTACCACGATACAGCTTTCTTCCTCTTCCATGGCCGAGTACAAGGCTTCTTGTTCATCGATATCCTGCAAGGCTATTTCCTAAAGCTCACCGATGCGGCCCAGCGCTGCGCTCAATTCAAGTTCAAGTAACTTTAAAACCAAATGCAGCAATATGATTGGAGCACTTGATCAAGTTCAATTCAATTAAAAAGCCGGATTCTTGCATTAAAGTTACTTGAACTTGAATTGAGCGCAGCGCTGCCGATGCCTCTTCTGTTTGTGAACAGTCGCCCGTTCTACGTCTCTCGAGCTACTAGTGCTTCGATGCGATCAGGCTCTGCTTTGTCCCAGTCTGATTAAGCCACCATCTCTTCTTTGGTCCATTCTTTTAGGCTCGTTGAGGTTGCGCAGCAACTCCCCATCTGGTTATAATCAAGACACCAGCTGTAGATTGCTTTTGGATATACTAAAGGCAGCCCATTGATTTTTATACTGGCAGTTACCTAGTGAGGTTCCCGGTGGCTGGGCCTTATACCAATCATCTCTTGACGTGACGTATCTCTGGTGGATTGCTCATGGATCATCGTACTTCAACCGCGTTGTTGAATCTGGAACTGGATCTTGCAAGTGTAAGGGTGACGATACTGACGGTCCGATGTCGGAGCACACTATACCACCATGGAGATTGGTACGGGACCGGTCCAATTTTAGAAGGACGGGTACCCGTCCGCCTATTGACCGTCTACCAATTACCCCCCGTATCGGGTCCTGATACACGATTTTATGGTCCGTGCCCTGCTCAAAAATGTAGACTAGAAATGTGCCGCATTTCCATCTAGGTCTGGAAAACAAGAACGCGAAATGCGTCGCATTTCTCTCCTGATGGTCCGTGCCAACCATATAGAACTCTGCGCCCATGGGCGCTGTCGTGCGTAATGATTTGACTTTAGTGTAGCTTATTGACAGAAAGGCAAACAGAACGACATCTATTTACCATGCAGTACCCACCTACCGGCAAGCCAAAAAATAGTTTCCCCGTACAAACTGCTGTTTTTCAACCCCCCTCACAAAGAACCACCAAAAATAGGAATAACAAGTGGATAGCTGTTTTCCAGTTAGGAATTAAATGTATTTTAATGTTCTCTAGGCCTCTTAACTACATCATTATTCCAGCTCCAGATCCAATTGAAAGAGGATTTTTACGCGTCCTGATTGGACCACTACCCCTGTTTTCCTCTTTCACTTGAAAGGGGGTACGTAGTGAAACTGCCGCGCTCCACTTTCAGTGACGGAGGGGGCGCTTAACCGTCTGATTGGTGCTTAACTTCTAGCCCTGTACGATTCTGATAGAGTTTGATGCAATAACTGAGAGCCTTGTGACATGTAATATAATCTAAGTTTGATTACGGACTTGGACGCGAACAGCGCGTTGAAGCCACGCATTCAGGGGACATGTAGAACTTACAGAGGGCACAGCTCTCGGAAATCTTAAGCCCCTGACATTTCTTGTTTGCGTCGGTTGCCTAATCAATCATGTAGACTAGAAATACGCCGCATTTCCACTTCTGCACCAATCAAAATCTCCATCTTCTTACCCCAAATTTCTCCTCTAGAAATGCAAACTGCTTTGACCGTTTGATTAGTGACTCTATAGTGAGAACTATTCTTTGACACAATAGTGCGGCACTTATGGGTGGCTCGGTAGACGTTCCAGTCTAGGCGTAATGCAAGAGTTGAGTCCCACCGCCATAGCACGTTTCCATGATCACAGCAACTGGGACATCAGTGAAATGACCATATCGAAGATTAAGATATATGTAAACTACCTTGATCATGCCAACCAATGTTGCTGTATGAACTCCCAAAAGATCAATCATCTAATCGTTTATAATTCATATCTCATTACTTATATCATCCCAATTCAACTCCCATTCATCTCAAGGATATCCTTCTGAAATGCCGGCCAGTAGTCCCTCTCAATCCAACGATGCAAACACTGCAAGGAAACCAACAACTTGAAAATCCCAAACTTGGTCTCTGTGTCGCCAATAGCAACATTCTGGAACAAAACAGCCTTCCCATCATGCCGCACCGTCGCGACAAACATCCACTTGTGGCCCTGCACGATAATCCCCGGTAAGAAAGTAATCCCAGAAAACGGTATTCCCTTTTCGGTCATAGTACAGACTTCGCCATTGCGCGGAGTGCCACGGCCTTGGTCCAGTTCTCGCCGTGCTTCTTGGTCTCGATGGATATGGCGATCGGATCCTTACTCAGATTGCTCCAGTCGGTGTGGTTGATGGTCTTGTCCGGACGGTAGTTGCACAGATCATCGATGATGGCTTGGGCGGGGGTGTCTTCTTGGGGGCGGACGACGATGCAGAAGTCGACCATTTGGGAGGGCGCATTCTGTGGCTTGAAGCCAGGGACGATTGTGGCACTTGGACTGTTTGAATGGTGTTAGTGGCATGGTTTAGGTGAAATGAATTAGACAGACTCTATTGATACGCACCCAATTTTCAATTCGTACGCTCCTCCCACATTCAGCCACATACTAGCCACAATGCCTCCCGATGTCGCAACCTTGCAACTCGCCGACAATGATATCTCATATGCAGTATTTTCGCGACTGTTAATAACAACGAATTAAGCAATTTTAAGAAGATAATTAATTACCAGCTGGCTGCAGGTACTCCAGTAGTCCTTATAGGGTCAAGTCCTAGATGGTAGGACTTTGTAGGACTTAGAAGTCCTAGATCTCTGACCACTACACTTTATTTAAAGAGACTAACTATATAGAGCATTAGAATCCTGTTCAAAGTAGAATAGCAAAAGAACAAGAAGTAGATAGAGTATAACAGCTTCACCCAGCATCATTACATGACCTAACAATAAGCTATCGCCATGGCCTTTCCAATGCCACCTCCGGCGCTCCCTCTAGGGCTTCCTAAACCCGGTGAAGCGCTACCAGTCGAATTAGCGGATAAATGTAGCGATTCCGATAACTATGACGATTTCCACGGCCCTGACGACTGGGACGGTCAGCCTTGGGAGGTAATCTTTCCCTCAGACTCTCCACTTCTGACAACAACCTATAAGTCTTTTGACGGACTCTTTAATGCCCTAAAGGAGTTCAATATTAAGAATCAGATAGGTTTCATTACGTTACGAAGTCAAAAGGATAAGGCGAAGATAAGAATGATAAAATACAAGCTTGTCTGTAATAAGAGTCAGTACAATCCAAGGGAATCCACTGCCAAAATACGGAATACAACTACAACAAAGTTAGCCGCCAACTGCCCGTTCAAGATTATCATTCAATCTCTCCAGACCAACAATTACGAATGGTCCATGAGAATTATCGGCCCTCTTCATCGAGATCACGGCCGATCAAAAGATCTTACCGAACACTACCATTGGAGAAGGTTAACAGAGAAACAAATGAATCTTCTGGTAGATCTCTGTCTTGACAAGACGATTTCCTATCAATCCATTCATAAGCAACTCTATCAAAAGTAGCTAAAGATTCCTATTCGCAGAACCGATATTTACAACTGGCGATAGAAAGTCAACCAGATTAAACATCAGGGCTACGGCCCTGCCAACGACTTTATATAGACGCTTTCTAAGTCGAAGAAAGTCTGGATATGGGGGCTAGACTGAATTAGGGACGAATTCCACTTTCGAAATGCCGCTTGGGGATATCACAAAGGTGGCAAAATATGGCAATAATTCTCATTATGTCTCTAGATTAATGCTACATATAGTACCAACTGCTATAAAATGCCTTTGGTTACTGTTATGGCTGTATCCTTAGAGAAAATATCTATGCCTATCTATTATGGTTTACTCAATAACGAGCAAGTTACTAGGTTTAAGTGGTTTCTCAAGCAGGTATCTAGATTCCAACAAGCAGGCATCATCAGTCCCCCAGAGGTCGTTATCACAGATAAGGACAATCAATTACATATTGCAATCCGGCAAATCTTTCCTAATACATAACTTCAGCTATATGTCTTCCATATCAACAGCAACGTGGTCTTATATATCAAGAAATGATGGAAGAAAGCCAACGACTCACTGGACTCTGATCTAGACTCTGATCAAGACAATGCAGACGCAGCTAATGTCCAAGAGCTAGAGCGTGAGAATACCAAGGTCAAAGACATAAAAAATGTAAAGCTTGGTCCTCTTCCTAAACGAGTATTAAATACTTATGCTGGTCTATACCTCCTCTGGAGATATATAGTATATACCAGATCGGAAGAAGACTTTAATCAAGCTTAGAGGCAAATTTAACAGACCTTTCCACACCAGGAGCGAATTCTTAGATATCTCAAGGATACATACTTGCCCTTGAAGAGAGAATGGGCTTGCTGCTATACTCGCTATTATCGAAACTTCAGATTAATTACTACAGCACCCGCCAAATCAAACCATCATTCTCTAAAGACCTACCACCTATCCCTTCGGTCTGATCTCCCTGATGTTAAAGCAGCAACGGCTAGTCAGACAGACAATAAACATCGGCTATATAAAGACAAAATACAGCAAGTAAATACCACTATTTAGAACCAGTTCTCAGGAAGAGAATGGCTTGGCCAGTTACCCTTAACTGTCACTCACTGGGCATTAAGCCAGCTAGACGAGATCCAAAGGCTTATAGAATCAAGTAAGGTCTCCAAGAAGATATTAACACCTTATACAGGCTCTACGAAAACTCAATATGGCTTGCCTTATGCTCACAGGCTCTTAGAGTTAGCTTTTCAAGACGAACCACTAAAGAAGGAAGACTTGGATCCATTTTGACATATCAAACAATCACGAGACATTGACGATCCTCTTCTTCAAATAAAGCGTCCTCCAATAGGCATACCTAAGGGTCAACCACGGAATAGCGAACCATTTAGCAACGAACGTGCAATCCCAGAACAAGAATTTACGCCTCAAGGCTTAACATAAAGTGGCGTGCAGAGGTCAGCACGTCAAAATTACTCCCAGTTCGAACTAGAACTAACTCTTAACGAGGAAGATACAGCCGACTTACATGACCAACAACCTCGGCGAAAACGGCGTAAAGTTGCTATTTCAGTAACAACTCAAGCTACTTATCAACAGGCCAAGAGACAGGAAGATACGAACAAGCCAATTAAGCGGTATATTGCTCTTAAAGTGGAAGAAAACCCGGAAATAACAGAGTCATCGCCTGCAAAGGAAACGGGAAAAGAAAAGGTTAGGGATAGCATTACTATTGCAACGGATTAGGAAGTTACCCGGGGAGGAATTTAACAATTAAGGTAGTTCAATACTGCCTTAGCACCAAAGGTAGTTACAATTAAGTTAGGACTAGTCTTATATTTTCCATGGTTGTAAGCCGCATTATTGGAAATGCCGGAGACATAGCTCACGGGGCGATATCGGAGGCATTGTGGCTGAATGTGGGGGGGGGGGGGGTGTATACGAATTGAGAGTCAGGTGCGTATCAATAGAGTCTGTCAAGATCTAAGCGGTAGCGAAGATGTCACGTCTCTTAATAGTTAATAGTGCGGGTAAGGCTTATTGAGGTAAAGAAGTTGTATTGATAGCTGGTGAGCTAATGTCTATGAAAATGCTAATGAATGTGTATATATATACTTGTGTTTATGCATGTCGAACGGGTGCTGTTCGACTATTACAGGGTAGGTGGCTGCTGGTTGGAGGGAAAAGGTGGGGATGCTAGTCATCACGTGGGTGAGGCTGTTGGGTCGTAACATCGCAAAGTTGAGACTCTAACTGCATTATGACGCGCCGATAAATGCAATTTCATGACCTTTGCGTCTTCTATAGCGAGACTTAGTTTGTATTTATTGTCTAGGGTAAGTGATTCCATTACTAAAAAATAAATCTATTTGGATAAGAATTAATTATGCTAGAATTGATTGAAGTTGATTGTTATGATGATGTAAGGATAGTGTTGTGGTGTGCGTGGTCCGGGGGTATACGGACTTACGGTGGATTACCTTAAACCTTAACCCTTAAACCCTGGCAAACCCTGGCGACATTCTACGCCAATGACATTCTGTGGAAATGAACCACGGGCAGACTAAAACCACCCCTAACCCCTCTAACCCCAACTGACATTCGGTTCCAAAAACTGCCACAATGGCGGCCAGGCTCAAACTTTAATCCCACCTCACGGCATGAAAAACGGAGTACTGACGTGAACATATAAAATTGGCTTGCATGGCGCTCGAGGCGACTCTCACATGCTGTTCTATTTTATTCTCGCTCACTGCCCTTCGCCGCGGTATAAACATCGTAAGAACGGGTTTAACAAGCATCATGCGAGCTTGAAAGTAGATCGAGCGCCTCCACAAACTGTCTCTCTGACACATGCCGAATTTAATCTTGCAATCGATAATAAGGCTGCCAGTCCTCAGTTCGACTGACAGCGGCCAAGCCGATTTTACGCTTCAATCAAATCGATGGAGTTAATGAGTCTCGCAAAACAATCTCTGTAGTAATAGAAACGTAGATGGCACGTCCATGCAGTCTCTGAGCTGCTGGCCACCAGCTTAGGGCTGCAGTCAAAGAGGCCAGGGAGGCCGTTCCGGAAGACTTCCTCAAGGGATTGCCCGAGCCTATGCCCTTGCGGTGCCGCGCCGTCATTGAAGCTAAAGGATCTATATGCGAAGTACCAGGGGTTCTGAATAGGTTTCAAGTTGACCCATGTTAGACATTTCGCGATGCCGAATATCGTCCATTTCTGACCCTGCTATCGGGTTGGGCAAACTAACAGCGATTATGCCGGCAATCATGGTAGCTTCGGCAACTACGGCCAAGGGCCGGCACTTCCTCAAGGCTCTAACCCAATACCTCGCTAGCTTCCATAACTGCATCCAATCGGGTACATTCATTCTGATCGCCGCTGACTTGACACTACGCTCGCCCGGAACCTTAAATCCTTTTAGTCTAAGCTTACTAGTTGATACGCAACCCACCATAATAATGGATTACAAGGCTATGATAAGCATGTGCACCACCACCCCTTGAGTTGTGTTGAACCTCCCACCAGGCTACGACAGGGGGTTACAGCCAATTAAAATGCACCATATTGGAAATACCTACTCCTCCACTTAATTTAGCCTACGATAAAAGTACCAGCAATCTCGAGTTACAAATCGCTACATCACACTGCTCACATCCCCAAATTGACTGTCGCCTTCTTTTGTTATTGCTCACCGGCGCCAAAGGCCTCCTTGTACTTTTTGATCTTGACTCCCCTAATTGAAGTCCTTTACAAGCAAGGCAATCCGACTTCTTCCCTCTTCGGATGTGTTTATGTTGTGCCACGGGCGTAAATTCGTCTCCGGCTCGAAATGCCTGCCTTGACCGGCTCTGTGGATGGAAAGCCTGAAAGACCGCGTTGTAGATGCATTCCCTCCACTTCCTCTGACTCGTATAACGGCTCCAAGCTGGTTGTCCGTGTAGCTGCAGGAGGAAGCTATTTACAAAGACCACATCCAATAAGAAGGTCCAAGCAATAGCCTGCCAAGCGCCTCGGCGGATAGGGTGATCATAGCCTAGATATGACCTCCTTTGGTCGCCTCGGTCAACATGATTCATTTCGTCGTTGTAGGAAGCAGCAATGGTAGGGATAGATATAAGCTTGACCGGCTCACCACTAAAAAAGCACTAAAGCTGACGACCTCGCCTATAGTAATCGCTTCATGGCCTAGCTAATTCCGTAGGCACTATATTTCCTCTATTATCTTGGGGCTTAAGCTGTGCCTTTACGAGCTTATTGTTAACTTTATGACAATAAACGTCCGCTTAGGATCGATAGATATAGCAGGAATTGCCAGGATGTTGAGGGCAAACTTGCTTAAATGTGGATATTCTTTTTGGTGTTTCTTCCACCATAGAATGGGGTTTAAGTTCTCTCGCCGGACTGGCCCTTACCTTATATAAGCTCTAAGCTTATCTTCTTCCTCCATTATATACCGATCGTAGCTCTATATCCACTGGTCGAATTGGCTGGGCTTGACTTGCCGTATCGCTTTTCCTGTTATAGTTCTTACTGCCTTAGACTGCTCCTTATGGGAATACTATTATTCAAAGAATTCCCAGACACTATTCTTAATATCCTATAGCCACACTAGTTGCTTGTAGCTAGTCCAGTTAGCCTTAAGCCAAGACACATTCCAGCGCGGGTGTAGAATAATAGCAGCCAGGTAAAGTGGCGATTGGCCAAGTAGACTATAATACTCATTAAGTTTTAACCAATAGTTATTGATAGAGATTTATATGCATCGTCGGTGGTCATTATCAAGACTCTCAGCTTGCGAGAATGCACCGGTATATTCATCTTAAGTGTGCTGTGGTAAGTGTTTCTTACGTCTGCGACCCTAGTCAGCTTGTAAAGGACTACATCCTGCGAAAATCTTAGTAAAATAGACATAAGAAGAGTGAATATAAACTGGAAAGCTATACTTATGGTTGCTGAGTCTCTAGCAATCTGTAGCTCATTAGCAGTGCCACCCGGGGGCGAGAATATCAGCTTTTACTCCTTAAAGAAGTTAAGTAAATATTCCATTCCGATTATTACTTCCCATAAGGCGCCGTAACGGCCTTCTTTAGCCTAGCCCTAGCACCTCATAGTGATCTCGTAGAGTGGTTTTAGTAGACTCTATATCTCCACCAAGAGAAGCCAGTCCTGCTGTAAAAGATGATTTTGGATAGGCACCTGTTGTTAGGGCTCTACTGCTTTTATGTTAAGATATATAATGAAATGGTCAATCTGCTCTCGTTTTCGAATTACACACTAGATTATTATAAACGTCAAATTCCATCTGGTTTCATTATTCTACATCAGTTTGAGATCGATAGCAGCTCGGTCCTCCTTAAAGAGGTAATAATCGTCTTTATCGCGCTGGCTGCATGCTAGAGATTTCATTAACTCTTGCCGCTGTGGAGAAGCCCTAACGAACCGGACGATGTTATGCAGCTTGCCTACTGCTCCCCGTTTCCGCCAAAGTTAAAGCTTACGCTCTTTAACTTGAAAAGCCGCCTCAGTAAAGGCTTCTCACTCAAACGAGTCAGGATCTTCCCCCCAGAGGAACGCTCAGGCTGTAAGGTTAATAATATGCCTAAAGCACCGTATTTGATTGTTTCTAATATCCTCCTCGGCCATTGCAGGAGAAAGTTGACAATAGAGGCTCGCTAAGTATGTGTCATTAGACGAGATATTATTGCAAATACCCGCGCCAATCCGATATTATATTCCGTACTTGCTGAAGATGTTATATATAGTCGTTGCTTGGTTATCTCCGGAATGAGCTCCCCATATACGGCGTAGGGCAAGAAGTCGCAATTGGACTTAATAGGGGGTGTCGAGATAGTGAGTGTGGAGGCTAAGGAAAGCGTACCGGTTTGGAGAAGTCTATAAGTTAAAGCTAAAGCTAATCTTTATGACTGCCTTCTCTAATTGACATAATATTACTCCCTTCTTTACCTTAAATAATTTCCGTATGGTATTATATACTGACTGCCGGCTCCATGGCACCTCTTTCGCCAATGACGTATTATATAAGTCAAGCATTCATTATAAGTATGGATTTAATGGCGCCGTAAAAGGAAGATTGGTAGTAACGATCTAGCTGACTGTTAGCTCCTTCACTTTATTAACATTTAATCTTACAGTAGAAAGCTCTAGGTAGTGCCATTTTAAAGGGGGCTGACTGTTAGCGTGAGATGAATCTTTATATATATTGCCGTCCGCCTTAGTGATTATATATGACCTATATCCAATAAGGCGCTAAAAAGGAATAAATGTCAGACTTATACACATATTATATGCCTTTGGAGATGTTTAATTGGTGATGTGGTGTTTATTGCGATGAATAATAAGCTCTTCCCGCCTTTATTACATTTCGAGTAAGCCCAGTAGGTCTGCAACGTCTGCAAATTAGGGCTGACTTCGGTGAGGAAGAATCTGTAGGCTTGAATCCAGCTCCGCCGGCCTTTGCGATTCTTGTTGGCAATATACTCCTTTAGTATATACCTCTTGCAGCCAATCTAAACTATTGGGAGGTCAGTAAGAGTCGTTCTCCTAGATTCAGCCTTAATGGATATAGCGTTAAGCTGCTGTTTTAGTGATTTGTACTGACTGCTAATGCCTAGGAGTGTTTCTAGCGACCGCTGTTATGCTGTTATAGTGGATCATTAGCGAACCGCAGATTGTGGATGCTTCTCATACAGATTTGGGTTCTAAGTTAGCTGCGATACGTCTCGAACATGTAGGCGAATAAAACAATAAATCCGCAATACCCCTACCGTATCCCTAGGTTATTATTAATGCAATTAGCTTGGGGCCATATTCCGGACCACATCAAATTTATTGCCCTACACCTTGGGCCCGACGAACCCCAAAGGGCCTCATCACTCCCAGGACCATCGCATAGGACAACTCACAAAATACAGTATTTTAAGTAAATCAAGTAAATCAAGTTTGAGGCATTATGAACTTACTTACTTGAAATACATAGGGCCGTCAACTTACTTGACTTACTTGAAATACTTGACTTGATACTTGAATTGAGGTCAGCGCTGCCTCAAAGACTCCCAGTCCCGCACTTGGCCCAGTTTCATCGAAGCCGTGACCGCCCATGGTCGCCTTCTAAAGCCTGGGATTATCTTTAAGGGCAAAGAGCTTCAACAACAGTGGTTTATTGATGAGCTCAAGGGGGTCGCCGACTGGTATTACATTACCTCCGACAACGGCTAGACAGACAACCATATCGCAGTCGAGTGACTCAAACAGGTTTACCTTCCCCAGACGCAACCGGAAGATGAGTCTGACGCGAGGCTTACCATACTAGATGGTCATCGAAGCCATGTATCTGTGAGTATCTACCTGTCCTAGATCTTGTGGATCGAAAATGTTGCTGACTCCAAATTCAGGATGAGTGGATGGCTACCTGCTTCTTGAACAACGTATACTGCTGTTACCTGCCAACTCATTGCTCCCACGGTCTACAACCACTCGACAACGGCGTATTCAATGCATCCAAAGCTGCATATCGCAAAGAACTTCAGAAACTGACAAGCCTGACTGATTCTGCACCGGTAGACAAGGTCAACTTCATTAAAGCCTACGCCAAAGTCATATCAGGGATCTAGCGAAGAACAAGAGCGCTTCATCAAGAAGACGGTACTCTGTGATATCGAAAGGGTTTGAAGCGCAAGAGTCAAAGACCGCGTCTCTAAGCTCAAGAATAGCCAGTCTGGAGGAGGAAGTTGGGCGGTTGAGTAGAGGCAAGAAGAGAAAGGCGATACCGAATCCCAATAAGAAGTTCATGACACTAGCCGACGCTCTAGTGGCTGGGGATACTATTTCAGAGCCAAAACAGGCGAATGTAGAGACAGAGGCTGTCGAGGATGTAATCTAGGTGGGAGGAGTAGAAGAGGATGAGGCCTCAAATTCGGAGACGGAAGAGTTACCGGTGGCACGCACGCGCGCTGGGCGCGCAGTTAAGAGGCCAAGAGAATATTCAAATACATTCGATTCTAAATTGGAAAATAGCAATCAGTTTGTTATTCCTATGTTTGGTAACTGTTCGTGAGGGGGTTGAAAAATAATTAGCAGTTTTTATAGGGAACCTTTTTTCTTTGCTTGCCGGTAGGTGGCTACTGCATGGTAAATATAGGACTTTCAGACTGTTAGTCTGAATCCTGAAGGAAAGGGGGATTCCCGGATTTTCCAACAACTCTAGCCGCGGTATGGGAGAAACTCAAGCTTCGAGAGAAGATTCTTGTTCTTTGAAGCTGTGTATCTGATCTGATCTGGTCATATACACGGTGACAAACATCTCTAACCTGGCCTTATCGAAGCAGTTGGACCTCATCCCGCCCGTAGAGGGTAAATAGGCTTCGGGCCACCTACAGGCATTCTCGAACACATATATTCTCAACCACCACCCTTGCTGCAAGACGCCGGTGCTGAACTCCGAGCTTCCGAATGGCATCTAAGTCAGACAACATTTCTAAGTGCCAACTTCCGTCATAGTGCTAAGTTTAGCGTCTCTAGTTCTCAAGAAAGGTGGAAACGAATCTACTTAGGTTTTACCTCTCTCTCTTATCTTAATTCCCATAACGCAGGCTGTTGCGAAGTCGGCTATCTGCCATAGGCGGTCTTACCCATCAAGTGAAGCTCACGCCTTTCCTCGGATACATAGAAGGTCGGCTGCCCGCTTACGGTCTAAACGAGCTTGTGGCTGACTTGCACGTTCAGACGAGGAGAATGGACGAGCTTTAAATTTGCATTCATTGTGCTTCCAGGGGGCTTGGGACCCTCGAGGGGTTAATTACTATCCGCATGTGGCGAAAGCTCAGTTTGTCGGGCTCATATTCTAATCATTTCTTGAGCATGCCGTTTCTTCCCAGGTGCTATCGAGCACCCCATCATCCTGGTCAACTATAACGGTTTGTAGGATGACTTCCTGGACTGGGTCGCCATGTCTAACAGTAATGGCTTTAACTGTGGTAAAAAGTCTAAGTGACTTGCCGAAAGAGCTTAAGGCATCATTTCTAAATATGATGAAGCAAAGGAAAGTAAACTATCCATGATTGACATCTTTAACTTATGATAACTAAAGTATGTTAGTATTTAAATTTAGAAAGTTTTCCTCGATGTACCTCTTTATATACCGGTACTCCTGTATTATCTATATATATATATATATATACCTTTCCTACACCTTCATATAGCAAAGCATTTTACTCCGTTCTTTTATTTGCACTATTACGTCCAACATGAAATCCTCCGGTCCTCTTAGTTTTATCTTAAACCTAGCTACCGTTCCTTTAACGGCTGCAACGGATCGTTTTATAGTTTATAGCGCGATGAACCCTGTGAAACCATTTTGTTCAGAAGGCCCTGGGGGCTGCGATTGTCATATTTGCATGCACGAAATTCCTGGGTACAAGTCGCGTCCCTGCACGTAAGTTCGCCTTCTGTTGCTTTATAGCTAGGTGTATGGAGAACCTATTGAGCTATAACGCCTAAAATGACTATCTCCGAATAGCTAGTACTCAAGGTCCTCCGCGAGACACATCAGAATCAACATGTCATCTGCCACAGGAGCATTTACACCCATATCGTTACCGTCGAAGGGGGAAATCAGAAGACTCGAATATCACTATCATCAAACTTAGGGCATTGATCTAAATCTGTTCAATACTGTATTTAGCTGAAGTATAGCATCAATACTATTGCACTTTTTATCGATGATATTGCCAAAGGTTTATCTGCCGACCCAACTTATGAATCACTCTGGCCATCTACGGTCGGATATACACACGATAAGATCCGCAGATTATAAACGCAGTGTTCGTCGCTCTTGTTTTTACCGCAGACACAGTAAGAGACCGCTGCAAGAAGACACTCCAGATAAGCAATAGAAGCCTATCTTGCTAGTAAATGGCGCCTCTCCTATGCATGCTTCCCCTTCGAGCTGTGGTTTGGCGGACCGAGCATAGTTGCTAGCTTCAGGGTGACAGATTCCTTCTTGGCTCGAGGACGGAAAGGTTTTGAGGGCCTTCAATTCGCCGCCAAGGACCATTTTGGTATTCTCCACGGAAAACTGGTTCGAATCGTTGAACGGGTCATACGTGCGGAGCCTGCGGCCAACGATGGGACCGAGCGAGCTCGATTTCCTTGAATGAGGACCAAGACAAACCTGTCCAATTCCATCGGAGAGCAGACGAAGTGGCCACTATTGAAGATTTGTTACCTGGCTAATATAAACACTGATAAGTGCAAGTTATTTCCAGTTGAAAATTCACATAAAGACACCATTCCCTTAATGATCTAGTTTACGATATAATATTCACAATCCCAAGATATATAAGATCCTCTAATGGTAAACAGACTGATCTAATACATCTCTATTTAGTATACACCTCAAAGGGAAACAGCTTGGCCAAGTGTAAGTGTAACAGGTGAGCCATCGAGCTTCACCCATTGGATCGGAGGCTCAGTGCCGACCTGGTCCGCAGTAGCAGAGCCGCCGGAGGCAATGACAGAGCCCGAGGGGATGGTAACGGGAATAGGAGTGCTGCACTGATTGCCATCAGCAGTAATAATTATCGACTTGATAGACAAGCCACTGTCAGAGAAAGCGTATAAGAGCTTTGGATGACAATCATCAACCGCCTTTCTGTTGAGGAAATACTGTGCGATGTCGTCATGCTTGAGTGAAGTAATGGGCCAGTTGGTCAACCGGGTCATCTCCTGAGTAATAGTCTCAACCCATGACATAACGAGGGACATTTTGCCGGTCTGGTCTCCCACAGTGATAGTTGGCATGTCGGTCTGGCGCATGTTGGCCTGATGGAACATATAAGGGTCCGACATCAGGGAGAATAGGTAACGCGTGTTATCATTCTTAGCCTGGGCCAGGAGGTCACTAAAACCGCCACTGCCCCCAGATGTTTGAACCCACTCCAATGTGGTACATTCAGCCGTGTCGCAGTTGTAGTAGATAGTCGTTGCAAATCGAGGCAAAATCACGAGGCCATCATAGCCGTTTGCCGCGACAGTGCTGATCAAAGGCCAGAACTTGTTGCCAGGGTTGCGTAAGGGAACGCGGGTGTTATCGCCAACGACGTAGTAGATGCCATTATCTAACCAAGCCTTAATAACATCGGCGTTGTGCAAGCCAGTGATAGCAGGGGGGATGAGACCATTTGCAGAGAATCGAGTCGCTTTGTCAATTCCCATCTGGGCCATCCAGGCCTGGTTGAAATGGATCTCTCGAGAGGCATCATGGTATGTGGCATTGTTCAGCTCCAGATGGGTGAAGGTGTGAGAAAGATGGGCAAACTGATTAAGGTTGTCGGTGTTCAAGAACCACGTGGCAAAGGCATCGCGCTTGGCGCAAGTCAATGACCAACCATACTCGACAAACTCTGCAGGCCAGAGATCTGTGCCAGTTCCAGGAGGCTTGACCCATTCAAGAGGAGTGTCGGGGGGAGACTCATAGTCTACTGCGTAGTCAGGAACGCACACATTCTGCCCGTTCCCATTGCCGTCTGTCGAAGCTATGATATCTCCATTACCATTATGGGCAAGCTCCAATCTGAAGTCGGAACCAGCAGGCAATCGGGTTTTAAGGTTATTCTGCCAGTTGACGTGGGCGTCAAGATCACCAGTCCGGATCTTGAACTCCTGACCGGCTGGATAGTAAAGTCCAGTGGAGAGTTGGACGTCATCAATTTGGCAGCCCAAGTGAATCTTTCGCTTGCCAAGGAAAAGACCTCGAGTCATCCAGTGGATATGAGTATGCTGAAGGAATGCCGAGGTCTGTGACCAGTCAGGAGCCCAGCTGAGGAACCAGACAAACTGCTCACGGCCGTTAAAGTTATTAATCACAGCAGCAACGCTCTTGCTAGAAAACCCTTGCGCAGTGCCAAATTCAGCGACTTGACGAGTAGTGCTCGTGTCGTTAATGGTTGCGGGAATGTGGTAAAGACCTTTGGTAGACAATCCTGCGTTCCTGAATACTGTTAGTGAAAAGGTTTCCATCGAATCAAGTATCGGTATTAAAAACGTACGTCTTGACATTGGCAGTAGCAAAACCGCTGGTGTCGGTGATGCTAACTGATTGTTCCACGCCGTTGTCACAGCATCCGCCCGCGACGGCGCTGGCACCTATCACCTTTATTAGTCACCACGTAGACTGGTTTAACTTCTTGACTGTTACTTACCAAAGCGAGTACCGGGATACTCATTGATACGGACCATGCGAACATGGAAATTAGCCTGATACTCATAGAGGGTGGCCCACTGGGCATCAGTAAGAGCGCTGTGCCAGTTGCCATCGTGGTTATACGAGACAGAGCCAATGACGATAATACCACCATAGTTGCCGTGTGATGCAGACGAGTTCATGGTTGGCAGATCAATACCGGCTTGAGGCACGAAGAGATTCTCGAAGGGGATACCATAACCCTGAAGACCTAAACTAGCAGTTGAGGCCGAATACTCATCAGGGGCAATGATGAGGACTGTAGAATCCAAAGTGGCAGCGGAAGCAACAGTAACAGGAGTATCAGAAGATGTCTGAGCGTCGCTAGCTCCCAGTAAACTGAGGGCAGCAACAACAAAACCTATAATGGAACGCATTACGACTTTAATGTCAAAAATGACAGAATGAGTGACGAAGTAATGACAAAGCTCAAAGAGTGACAAAACAAGACGAGTCTATAATGAACTTTAAGCTATTAAGACAGATGAAAGAGTGACGATGGAAGAATGATAAACAAGTGGTAAGTGAAAGAAGCTGAATCTCCGTATGGCATCCTTAATAAAGATACAAGTCTAGAGTAGAGATCAGATGACTAAAAAGTTCACAACAGCTCATATTATCAGGACTCAATAGTGAAACTATTGCAGGTCAAAAATGGACAAATCTGATAAGCGTCAGAAGGGGGGGGGGATGCCTTCTACCCAAAATGGCCATGGTTTCGACATTGAAGCCACAGCGCACTGGTGGTGGCGGTTTTGACAATGCAATTATAAATGAACAGTGGCGAGGCTCTCTTTCAATTGAAAGATGATCCAAACGTCGTGACGGTCTGGTTCCCACCGGCCTAATCAGATGAATCCCGCGCTAACAACCACCTACACACCGCTTATGCATATGCTTGTTCTCAGTCTTGGTACGCAGTTGAGGCGCCCATAGGAGACGCCAACGCACCCTATCCATGCCTGAGCACAAGCCGTGCGCATAGCCTGCGCCGAATCTTTACATTTGACAGTGGTCATGGTGGTGTCATCCCAAAGCGGCCCCTGCGTTAGGAAGAGGACATAGCAATAGCTAGTACTTAAGGGTAGCCCCAACACAGATCTTTTCCGGATTAGCAGCCTGTAAGTGGCGTTCGATTAGACGAGGTAACAGCGAGGATACGTTTCATCTCTAATAAACCTTAGTTTCTTAATCTGAAAAGAAAGCATAATTACGTCACTAAAAAGTTCTAGATCACTCTTCGCCTTAGCGTCTTTTACTCTCCCGTCCCTTTCGATCTATTATTATCTAATGTCCCGTTTTTTCACCCTAATAAACTACCTGTGATAGCTAGTTGGTGGGGTTGCTTAACGGATGTAACGTGTCGGGTTATTATGTCCGGTGGCCTGTCGCTTTCTCTATGCAAGTAAGATTTTACTTTCTAATTATGGTGTAAACATGCAGTATTAAGAGTATCTCGGGGCCTTCCGGTTCGATATTTATTAACCGCTCGCAACGCACTAGGAAGTAGTACCACATGATCCCAATCCTTTTCTGCCGCTTTTCTGCTTCCGAAGTTGTTTCTCATTCCGTCAGTCCTGTACTAAGCACTGTTTTTTCTTCCCCCTGAACCATGGCGGCTGCACAGCTGCCATTTGGCAAACGGCTCGCTATCAAAACCTCTTGGCCGATGTGGAAAATCCTTTCTCTTATCGGGCTCTTCTTCATCATTACAATTCCTCTCGGGGCTGTTTTAGGCGTCGTCTATTCCCGCAAGAATCATGTGTCAGATGATCACGATCATGCCTCGAACAAAAACCACAACAAAACAGAAATCTGGCAACCCAAGGTCGGAGCATCTTGGCAGATTGTACTTCTCAATCCCATTTCGATTGATAATAACAGCAAAGTCGAGCCCAATGTAACAATCTACGATGTAGATCTCTTCGACAATGATGCCGACACTCTCAAAGCTTTGCACAAGACTGGCAAGAAGGTCATCTGTTACTTCAGTGCCGGGTCCTATGAGGACTGGAGAGACGATGAGGACCAGTTTGATGAAGCTCACTTAGGTAAAGAGCTTGAGGGTTGGCCTGGTGAACGCTGGGTCGATGTTCGCAACAGAACCGTGCGCGACATCATAAAGAAACGCATCGAGGATGCTGCAAAGAAGGGCTGTGATGCTATTGATCCCGACAACGTCGATGGTTTCGTAAGTTGGCCCCCATATCATCAGCTACGCAGTCGGTAGATGATCTAGGTATCTGATGCGTTGCTAACTGATGCATATTAAGCAAAACGACAATGGTCTTGACCTTACTCATGAAGATGCTGTTGATTTTGTCAAATTCCTGTCCGAGACAGCCGCGGCCTATAATATGTCTACAGGTCTGAAAAACGCTGGTGATATTATCCCTGACGTTCTTGACTTCGTGCACTTTTCAGTCAACGAACAGTGCATCGAGTATTCAGAGTGCGATACATTTGCGGCCTTTATCGAAGACGGGAAACCCGTGTTTAATATAGAGTATCCTGCAGGAGCTCCTAATAGGGTTCCAGACTCAATGGTTGATGCGATATGTGGCAATTCGGGCAACGCTACGGGCACCGAGCACTTCAGTACGGTTATTAAAAAGATGGATCTCGACGGTTGGGTGCAATATTGTGACGAGGGGTCATACACAACCGATTTGAAAAGCTCTAGTTGAAAGGTCTCTGGTATTTTCTTTGTACACTTTGATAAAAAGAAATGCTTCATATGGGTCGTAAAAGAGCGGGGACTGATGACAGAAAGTAATATAAATTAGTCTCTAAGTTAATATACACATTATTTTACAAGTTCATCATTCAAGAGGACTCCATATGATATTTTCCTTGAAGTGCCTGCTTCTCTGAATACTTAGAAAACATTCATGTTGTAACGTAAAGAATAACATTCGATAAACCTACTGTTACAAAAGATAATGCAGTAATATATTAAATTACTCCATAGACACAATATCCTATTGTGGACAAAAGAAGCCGTGAACTTTAAAAGATAACTTTGATCTACCTCTTTAAAATGTGTATGGGTCTGAAAATAGAAAGAATAAGTTACCATAGAGCAGAAGGCAACAACGTTATTATACGGTTCACTAACTGACATAAATTGCACACAGGTAGAGAATAGATTGCTCTAAGTTGATTAGATGACTGGATAAACCATGGAGCTCCTCATATCTATTTTCTGCCTATCTCCGCAGCCACCGTGGCCCACATGACCGGCCATTTAGTGAAGCCACCACCAACTTGCTCCGTTAAATGGAGGCCTCCAAAACCAAGTAAACGTATCTCAGTAGTGAGCCGGGCCGCATCACCGAGACTTTCCGTTAAGGAGTGGACAATTGCAACAGCTTTAGACCTCAACTCTAGGGGCACCTGAGTGATGCTCTTCTGAATTTCTGGACTTCTCCAATGAGACTCAGACTGCTCAAAGATCACCACTAAATTGGGATCTTCAAAGTAGGCACGGTCAACGACAACGCCCGGGTTGTAAACAATCAAGCTGGAGCGATCAGACGTCTGTTGCCATTTCTTCCTCGTGTATCGGGCAATAGCGGACATGTATGGAAGCAGTTTCGGATCCGATGGGGTCTCGTCGACGAAAATACCCTCTAGCCGTAAGTCGTGATTCCAACCATGATAGACATCAATGTCTCGACAGATGGCATCAAGGCTTCGCCGGCCATAGCTGCAATGGATATAGCCGATTGGTCGTATATTAGGAACGGACCTGAGCCTCTGCAGAACTGCTGCGTAACTTGCGTCCGGGAGCCTGTCCGTGCCAGGCCCATTGCAGGGGTTTATGGCTGCGATGAATAGAACATGAGGTATTGAGCACGCAATGTCAAAAAGTGGCTGCCAAGCGTTTCCCAGGGGATAGATATAGAGAGGGAGGAGAACAAATGGCTGACCTGGGACATGGCCATGATGCGGCGTCGTGGTTGTGGTTGTGGTCATGGTTACGCTATGGTGAGAATGAAAGGGGCTAGCAGGGATGAAGAAAAGGAGACTTGCAGGTACCGTGTCGTCTTGGGATGAATGGCACTATATAATTTTCCTAACACACGGGCAGTGGGCGGGCTAGGCGCTTGGACGATATGGCATTAAGGACACGGACCTAGTAGGTCAGTAGCGCACAAGTCTAGATCTAACCCCTACTCTGAGTTGATGTCATGGCGAATGCTACGAAACACAAAATCAAAGTTAATACAAGATAGACTTATTTTATACTTTAGAGAGAACAAGAAGAGAATCCACAAAGAGTAATAACTAAAACAGAACATAGAAACAAGATTCCCTACCACATTAGCTCAGCTCCTTTCCTTTCCTATCCAAACCCAAACTTACAGTTCAAACTCTTGACGTTTGATTAGTCTAACCCGCAGCAAATGGATGATGTGGCTGTAGTAGCGCCTCATATTCCATGTATTTCGCCAAGTTGGGGTGCTCGACCCACTTGCGTTTTTGAAATAAAATTCCAAAGGTCAGTGGCGCATTGTGAGATGCTCTCGGTGGCAGACCAGCCGAGCTCCTTAACCGACCGCGCGTTAGCTGCGACACACGAGCCAACGTCGCCATCTCGGCGTGGAGCCAGTCGCACTGGGATTTGCTGGCGCGATACTTCTTCTAGGCTGGCCACCGCTTCCTGGACAGTGGTGCCATTACCAGTGCCTAGGTTGAAGCTACGGAACGTCGTGTTGATGTTGGCGCTGAGGGCCGCAATATGGCCCCGAGCCAGATCCGAAACATGGATAAAGTCGCGCACGGCAGTGCCATCCCTTGTATCCCAGTCGGTGCCGAAAATTTCCAGCTCCTTTCGCTCACCCGTAAGTACTCGGGTGATCATGGGAAACAGGTTGCTGGGCACACCCCTGGCCTCCTCCCCAAGGAGACCGGATCGGTCACATCCGATAGGGTTAAAATATCGCAAGGCGACAATGCGCCAAGCGGGATCCGAGAGAGCAATATCTGCTAAAATGGCCTCGCAGAAGTACTTGGATCTAGCATAGGGACTGAGGAGTCCTTGGACCACAGGCATCCTAATCTGTTCCTTGCCGTTCTCGTCCACGTACATCTCAGGATGGTGAATCAGATCTTCCTCGTGGAGCAGATGTCCCTCATCTGCCTTGATGCCATACACAGTTGCAGACGAGGAGAAGACGAAGTTGCGGATGTTGTGTTTGCCAAGAAGTTCGACCAGTTCAACAAGGCCGCACACGTTGTTGCGATAGTATTGGACAGGCTTCAAGATGGACTCGCTGACGGACTTGTACGCGGCGAAATGAATAACGCCCGTAATCTTGGACCTGTGCGTCAGGACGGGGGAGCCATTAGGAGAGCTTGAAGGAACCGTGACCAGGTCTGAGTATGACTCGAGCAAAAATCTCATCGACTTGCTACGGTAGTCAAGCTTGTGGAAGTGCAGGATAGGCATGATTCGGTGATCCTCATGGCAGAACTTCTCAGCAACCTTCATTACGCGAGTGAAGACGCTGTGGAAGCTGTTGCTTAGGTCATCGACAATGATAACATTGTAACCGGCCTTGAGGAGCTCCAAGGAGGTGTGCGATCCAATGTATCCGAGGCCACCTATGACTAGGATAAATGTGCCAGTTGAAGTCGACGACTCCTGGTGGCCAGTAAAGCCATCGCCGAGATTAGGATCCGGGGTCGTAAGAATGGAGGAAACGGAAAGTGATTCCGATGAGGAAGACGAAGACAACATCCTCAAGTGTAATTGGATAGAATCCGTGTTGTGATTGGTGATTGTATTACTTGGTTTGGAATAAAAATACTTTTGAGAGGCAGTCAAGACTCCTGGGGCGGGATACTGATGAAATGAACGGATATGAAAATGGTAGACGAAGCGAGAGGTTTATGTGCTAAGTGTTGAACTTTTCGAGTGGACGAACCCCTGATTTTGAAGACTTGTTGCTGGTACGCATCTCATGATGGAATAACGCACAGCGGCATCACGATGAACAAAATTGCGAGTCCAGAACCCCCCACCGACTGCTCAAAGGCCAATGGTGATGAGTTTAATTCGGCATCACAAGTCAATGACCCTCACCGTACACTTGGATATCCAATCTAAGCTAAATCATATGCAGTCCGTTGGTAATTCGTGAAATTGGATGGCTTCGCTCGTACATGAGGCTTCAAAATGACTCATAGTCTGAATACTTGATGCCATAATGTTTTGAAAATTAGCGGGTACTTTGGGGTGATAGTCCTTCCTCGGCCGTTGAGATCGCAGATGGGGTCATTTTAGTAAACGCTGAATGTCCCGTCATCTTATTTTGGGGTTCCGGGCCATCGAAGCCCGCACCCTCAGTCTGCCGCCTCACCACTAGCCTACCATGAAGATGGGCCTGTGTCTGTTCGTATGCCTATGCGGCAACTTCCACAGGTCTGTGTCTGTAATGTACTACACTAGTCTATCATTAGATGAATCGTCTCATGATTCTAGATTCTAGATTCAGCTGTGCTTGGACCGACGCTAGCTGCAGCAGCTCAGATGGCAAAACCAGGGCTTGTATGTGCATGGTCTGAGCGTGCCCGGGCTACTAGCCAGGGTGTTTATGCAGAGTGCTGTCGTTATGGTTTAGCCTGTCCATGGTTTTAGCGTCACGTTGAAACTGACTATTGATGACTTTCCCGCGGTTTAGAGCCACGTTCGCACGCTGACTACTGATGGTTCTCTCCCAACCACAGGAAACCTCAATCCATGAGCTCTGTTCCTGTTACAGTAATGGGGACGTTGAGGCCTCAATGTTTGCTGTTTAGGTTTTCCCCGAAATGAACGGGCGTTTTTGTCCGAAAGGATTTGCATACCTAGGTCTGTGAAGTCACTGGCCTGAAACAACCACAGGAGTGGCTTAACGGTGTAGCATCGTGTCAAGATGGCCAAGAAATTTTGTTTCTCCGCATTTAATTCTGTTCTAAATCTATCATATTGTTTTCGTCCCATGCATTCAATGTTAATCTTTGGCATGCGTTCTTTTCTTGTCAGTTCGGTTGCTACCCAACTCTTTCATGAATATTCCTAAAAGCACATTCGTTTAAGCACATTCTTTTCTTGACATTGATTGCGGTTTCCATTCATGTTCTAACGCCAGTGAAACCTTCATTGCTCTAGTCTCTCTGGCTGTAGGAGCTGATTCCTCATCCCTTCGTTTTACTTCTTTTTCTCTGCTCTGAAATGGCTTCCTTCTTTCAGCCTGGGTCATCGGACCCTGCCCTTGATGATTGCAGTAACTCTAGGTTTAAAGTGTACTGCAATAGCATCCTTCCGCAAAATCAGAGATTCGTCCATACGTTCCAGTTGGTGAACCTCTCACTTGCTCTCAGCTCCTTCTTGATCCCTGTCTTATTCTACTTCACGTATTACATCATAACGTTTCTGTTGAAGGGTGGTCTCAAGTCACTGTGGTAAGTCGATGGTGTCCTCAGTGTCTAATATTTATCGGTACTGGCTAACAACTTTCAGGACCTCAAAGGAGAAAAATGTGAAGACAGATGGCTCAAGAGATGACAGCAGGCCAGCGTTACAGATGTTCCGCTCCAACAAATCATTCACCTTCCTATCCGAACTCGATGTCCAGTCGCCCAATGGCTCATATCGGGAATACGATCTGGTGGTGCTGCCTCTCTATATGGGAGGAAGTGTCAGAGGTGAATCTGGTGGTTCGCACTCATCCATATATACCGTGGAACACGTCACCTCCAAGATGAGTCTCGCCAATATTGATATTGATGCTTTTGGCCCGCATGCTCTCGAAGACTTGCAAATCGAGGAAACGATCGACTTTCTCCTCAACATTCATCTCCGCAATGAACTGGCCGGATTTGCGCTTCAATGCTCTATTCCCAAGAAGCCTGGGCAGGTAAATTATCTGTTAGAACAACTCTACGCCTTGAATATTCCCGTCCTTCTCTCATGCCAACATGATTCCGAAGCGCTGGACTCCATTAGTCTTACCCACGCTTCGGGATTGGTCATTGAGAATGCGTGCATCCTTTCAAATGGGGAGCGTCGCGATTATTTCAAGGCGAAGCGACTCCGTCAGATTGTGGCGAGAGTCGGCACGGAGCGGGAACAGAGAGTCGACTTTTTTCTTGGCTTCCTTGACAAATGGGATCGAAAACCTCATCCATCCGTAGTTCGGCGGGCAGCAAAGCTGGCTGAACACTTTGGCGCAGTGATTGAGCATGGACCAAAGGATGCGAATGTGTTACTGAAGGCCACAAACATGTGCGCAACCCGGACGCTCAGTGGTTTCGAGTACCTGCGTCGATCAGAAACTATTGAGGCATGGAGCTCCAATTCTTTCCAAATTCGATTAACATGGCTAATACTCTGGGCAGCTTCAAAAGTCTTGGACATGTGAGGCCAGGAAGGTTTGGATTCCCAACGGATCGCCTGATACCAAAATCGCACACCTGCCTTTAGAAGACCTGGATGCAGTGATTACTCGTGCTTCGGAGCTTTTAAAACATGATCAATTGGCACCCGAATTCAAGTCGATACGCACCCAAACCGTCAAACTTTACTCATCGCCTGAGTACGTCGATCGGGCACCTCCCCGGGCCAGCTTTTGGGATTCCTCCCACGATGCCAAGAGATTGTCAGCCCTAGGATGCTTTCCAGTGACCTCCGAGCCCAAGGCACAACATTACCAGGCCGTTGTGGAGACTCAAGTCCATCTCAGACAGCTGAACATGCTGCTTACTGTCGAAGGAAACGAAGAGGAGACATTGCTGAAGGCTTTGTCTATTCTAGCAAAGCGTGAAAAATGTGACATGGCCATTCACGACCTGATCGCATTGTCCAAATCTGGCCAAGTTCGAATTTACAAGGGTCTGGATACGGGATTTGGCTTTACGGACGGTGATGCTCAATTTTGGGGTGTTTCTCAAGAGTGCAATGAACCCCCGGGGCGATGTGTTGATATATACATTTCACAAAAAGCCCCCAATGATGCTGCTGCCGTTCTTCACACCTGGCTGGCGCACCAAGGAACTCCCCGGGAACAACGGTTCGAGCAAGAATTGGAGCTGGAGTTAGCTCACAGCCCCAATGGCGGCTCGAGCGTTCCACTGAGTATTCGAACTGCGATAGAGAGAGCTACGTACACCGAAATCCTTGGCTTGGTTCAAAAGTTGCGCGTCTCTCGCCTCAATCACCCGATTGGGGATGGTATCAAGAGTCTATGCCATTCTATCCTCATCAACGAGACCTCCAAGGCATCATGGAAACAAACATGTGCCCAAAGAGTGCTAGATGAGTCTTCAAGCATGAAAGACGTCCTCCGTATGAGGTTAGAACATTACGTGCGACAGGGTGCAACGGAGCTGCCAACGTTGGACAACCTGGTTACTCTCCATGATGTCACCAACGAAACTGTTGAAGATGCTCTTTTCTTTGGTGAGCGGAAAATCCTCCGTTCACTGACCTCTGTTCTCTTGTCAGCTTATGATCCATCCAATCCATCGAATGATTTCGGTTTTGTCGATATCAACGCGGAGCTGTTCGCTCTCATTTTCTTTAGCGTCGTCAGAAGGGCTGCATTCGAAGATGTCTACATCGAGTCGACAGATCGCTGCCCACTCTTTGCCTCACAGCCCGACCAAGCTGCCGTTTTCTGTGAGCTCTGGGTTCTTGGCTCGCAATGTGAGGCGTACTTTGGTCTGCTCCCTCGTGACCTTGGCAATATTGTTTACAACAAGTACCGCACCTTTCTCGAAGCTTCCCCTCCAAGTGCAGAGGACCGCGTCGGTAACGAAATTATGACCATGTACTCCAAGACCGACGCGACGCCTGCTCCAAAGGATATCCATGATCCTGCGTCTATCTCCGAGAAGCTCACTCGCCATGAGATCGTTCAGCTCTGGAAAAGGAGATTTGCCAAAGCTGGTGCCATGTCCATCTTCTGCATCCCAGCTGTTGTCGATATCATCCTGCTTACTTTTGTTGGGCGAGGTTTGTTTATGACGGCCTTCATGGACCCGGAACACCTTGAGGCTGCTGGCTACGCGTTGCTCCTCTCACTTCTGCTAACAGCTGGAGTCACGGGCTGGGTTGGCAGTACGGGAAACTACTATGCCGCACACTATGCCTATGAGAATATGGTATACTTTCACGTCCAAAGGCTCTCTGGCGGCTTCGTCCTTACTCTGGTCGTCGGCTTTGCTGGTCTTATTCTTTTTTCCCTCCGGTTCTCGGTCGCCATTGGCTTCGTTTTCGTGGCCTTTCTTGTTTGCATTACCACCTACTTTAACCTCTTGGGTGTTATGAGTGCCATGCATCAACACGAGAGCCCCATAGGATCTGGTCGCAATATTCTTTTGAAGGCCACGCCGATACTGTTGATTTCTCCCATTGTCTCTACCTTTGTCAACGGCTATGACCTGGCAATCTACCTTCCTGTCATGTATACCTTTCTGTTCGTGACATTGTATAGATTTCGACGACTTTGTCACGAGTGGATCAGCTGGATGGACCGTATCCCCAAGTTTACACACAGTGATATCGTTAAGTGGTATCAAGCTCAGGAAGTCCCAGAGTTTCGCGATGACGAGAAGGAAGGTGAGAAGAAAGATGAGACTGTTATGGCACAGGAAGCATTCATCCTCGCTCTTGTTTCTTACCAGAGGCGAACCAGGGAAGCTCGAGCCTCTGGTGTCTTGGCCGATCCCTTGGTGCCTCGTGTGTCAGAAGGAATGCCGTACATCGACTGGCTGTTCAAGAAGACAATACCCACCGGGAACCTCCCTGAGACCTTCAGTACTGCATGGTTTACCTTGGTCGCTGAGTCAACAAACCAGCAACGTCAGTTATCGCGAGGCCTCAAGGATCACAACGTCTTTATCATGTTTCGTCTCGCCCGCTTCGACATTGGACAGAATCTGGGATTGTTCTTGGTTGCTCTCCTGGATCGTTGGCTGATGATGGTATGGAGCGCAGGAGGCCCATACCCCAGCATTTACACCGATTCTAGATCTCGTTACGGCCTGTGTCTCTGCATAGTGTACTTTTGCGTTGGCGCCATGTTGCTGGACTCGACGCTACATGAATACTGGACGTTGAAAGATAACATATCTAAGGAGAAACTGTGTGATTTGGAGCATGCTCAGGAACTTGCGGCCAAGGCTGAGGCTTATCGCCGTGTGAGCATTTTCAAAGCTTTAACCGACATCATAGCCAAACTCTTCGTTATCTTTGGCATGGCCACTTTGATGCTTTGCATTTTTGTTGATACTTTGGAGACGACTATTGTTTACTATATGTATGTCTTGGGATACACATCTGCCATCATCTTTCAGTTCAACAGATGCTTCACCACAAACGTCAACGTCCACATTACCATCATTCTTACCTCGGCCGCTATCGGGTTCATCGCTGGCTGCATCTTGCATATTGTTCCCGCCACGGCGCAGTCTCTGTATATCGACGTTATCGCGCAAAACATAGCTTCGGTTTGCGCTGCTGCTGGAACGTCTCTTTGGATCTTGAAGGATTGGACAGCAGCCTCACGCTCGGAGTCCAGTAGTAGCACTCATCGAGATGAGTCCAGTGTCCTTGTTCAGCGAAGGCTTGGGGCGGAGGCTTGCCCACATTTCAAGACTCCGAGCGCTACGACGTTCAAAGCCTTGAGTGGCTCAACGGTCCGGCATAATAACGGGAATGTGACTTCCGATAAGATCTTGGATCTATTGTACCACAGCCTTGAAACCCAGCGTGAAGTTGCTACCGATGCCCCTTGGTCTCTTGAGCTTCTTCAAACCACTTTGGAAATGTGGTTGAGACAGTCAGTCGTCGCCAAAATCGCCAGCCGTGAGGAATTTGTACGAGCAGGCTTGTCAGATGTCACCTCCTTCAGCCTGAAAGAAGACAATGTCCTTCAGGTGACGATTGGCTTAATAGGGGAAGCTGAGCTCGCTAGTCCCGCCTGGCAGAGTTCCCTGATGGCAGTGATTGGCGAATGTCTGCTATACCACGTAGCACGTTCGCAACTGAAAGTCTCCCATGCCAAAGCGATCCAAGCTGAGCACTTGCTTCATAAGACGGGGGTTTTATCAAAGCGCATCGATATGGAACTTGCACTTGGAGATGTACCACATGCGACACGACTCGCCCTCAAGACAGAAGCAGAGTTGATGAGACACCTCTGCCTGGACGTCGACGTCGATTGTGAGTGGGGGAGAACCCCTCAGGTTGTTCGTGAAGTCATCGTCCATCGCATTTCTGGTGAGGAAGTTGTTGTGTCCCCGGAGATGATGCAGTGGGCACTAGCGGCCGGCGTCGACCTGGAGACATCGGACTTTCACATCAACCTCACTCTTCAGGTGTTTCAGAAGTGCCAAGAAAGACTAAGCGAGATTCCAATCTTTCCCCATCAGGAGCTTGGGGTTGTACCAGAAGGCCCAGCTGAGTTGAGGCCTATCACTGTCATTGGTAAACCAGAGCCCTCAGGGTTGCTCCAAGGTGTCTGGAATGCACTGATGGCAATCCCACTGCTCTTTGTGAAATGGGTTGCTATCATCTCCAGTGGGGGCTCCAACATAGAGCGAGAGCTTGCCTATTGTCTTGGAAATGCACCCTTGCGAGATGGCGCCATTCGGATCATCCTTTTCATCTGGAACATTTGCCGAGCCATGAAGAACATGTGGCTTTATTGGGTATTGATCTATCATCGACCCTCGCTTGTGGGCCTCATGCGTATTGCCCAGAAAGGCGCACGACGCAAAATCCAGAACAACTCTATCATCGTCGAGATGCCCCGGCAGGCTATCACTGGATTTGCATCGATCAATGACAACGGGACAATGACGCTGAGAGTATATTCCGGAACACTTCAAGAGCAACCAGCTAATGATGCACCGCTTTCCGTCAACACCTACGACGAGCAAGTCCGCCTCAAAGTCAGAGAGGATAAGAGTGGTGGTGTTTCCACGTATGAGTATGATGAGAATGATTGTTCTCGTTGGCCACTTACCAAAATGGTTTCTGAAAACGACTTTTGTAGCGTTGGCTACTATGACGAGCATGGAAGGGTAGTACGTGGAACTCTCAAACATGAAGACATGGAGTTTGCTTTCCACTTCCACTACAAGTCAGGCCTCAAGGACAGTTGTGACGTTTTACGCGCCGATTTCAAGCTTGCCAACTCAGATGCCGACAATATGTTATCTGTATTCTGGGGAATGCCTGTCGATCCTGAGGACTACAGCTGGGTTGTGTCTGAGAAGGTGGGCCGCATTATCAGAAAGGTCGACGGCAAAATATATACAAGCGTCTACGAGTACCTACATCGACGTGATCCGATCATCACGACCTTTCTGGATGACGGCAATGGCCTCAGGACAGCCCTGGCCAAGGCTCCTGAGGTGTTTCCCCAGGAGTCTATCTTCCTCAAGTACCCAAAGGATGTGTCGTTCGATTATGATGATCTGCTCATATACCATGAGACATATCACATCCGACAGATGCAACAGCATGCTTCTGGGACTCGGAACGTTTTCTCGTCTCTTAACCCTGTTTCATGGATTGCGTTTTGGAACCGACGCATGTACAAACGAGTGCCGACCTGGCGCATCCGCACTGAACTGTGGAACAACTGGCTTAAGAGTGGCACCCTCGATGCTGTTACCGCCTGCTGGATAGATGAGCTCGTTCTTCGCGAGGAGCGTCTGCTTTGCAAGTACTGGCATGCCAGGGATCGTGGCCGCTTGGACGACGCTCGCCGAGCTTTGGATGAAAACATTGATCAAATTGTATCAGCTATTGATATTGAGACAGATGTGTCTGAGCTCTGTTTGCTTACTCTCAAGACTTCAGATCTCTACGCCATGGGCCTGAGCAATGATGCTACACCAATTACAGCTCGCCCTCAAGACTGTTTCAAGGACACAGAGGATCGCATCTCAATCATATTCAACGACATCGGTTGCTGGCCGGTAGCACCTGGCGGTGTTTCCAACTGCCGACGTGATCTGGTTAATGGGCATAGTACAATCCGTAACCACGTCCTCTCGGAGTGTGCCAACGACTACGGCGTCCCACGTTTCCAGATTGAGAAGAACGTACAATCGCTCAAGCTGTTGCCACTCTGGGGCATTGATGGCGGCACAGCAAATCATGGTGTCATTGATAACCTCCTCGAGTCTCAGGTTGATGAGAAGATAGCTAACACTGAGGTCCAACGGGATATTATCGATATTTTTGTGCCGCTCCTCACAGAATTTGTTCAAGGCGCTCGTACAAAACGACTGTCCCGCCCCGACCTTATCAAGTACGGTAATGTTATTCTCTCCATGGCCAAGTACTACGAACATAAGGATTATTCTTCCACCTGGACATCGCCGCATCTCGAGGAAGGGTGGGTGGCGGCTTGGCTTAAGGAGTATGACGACTCTAATATCGTTAGCCCATCCCAGTGCTTCGAAATCGAGCGACCCAGTATCCCTGATTTCCGTGATGCTCTTGGTATATTCCGCGCTTATTTCTTCATTTTCGCGGTTCAGGTGCCTGATGACTGTCCTCGTGCGTTCCAAAGCACTCATCATGGCATTAGCAGTCTATTTGGCTTGATACTCAAATATCGCCGTGGCACTCACTTCAGCATCTGGGATCATGCCATCCTTTGGCGAGAGACCTGCCTGAATATCAGCACTGCCCAATGTGAGCTGCCCATTGCAGTGCAGTCGATGCTACTTGCTGGTGTTGGTCTTGCTACACGCCTCGCTTATTTCCACGCCGATGTTATATCGCCCTGTGCGTCACTTTTCAACCCGTAGGCATTATTCCCGCAAGCAGAGAAGATCCAAGTATCACTAACTCAGTATTCTAGCATGTGGGAAATTGAGATTGGTACAGACAAAGGTACCGTTGGTAATCGAAACATGTTTAGTCGTAAGGTCGACCCAATCGTCAACGGCATCAGCAACATGGAATCCTTCACGCCTGTCGATACTATCCGCACAGACAAGCCCACTGTTGTCATGCTCTCCAACGTACAGGTAATCAAGGGCGTCAAGGTGGCCGCCCAGGCCGCTGAAATCATCGTCAACCGCTTTGGCTTTACCGACTACCAGCTAGTCATATATGGTGCAAAGGATCGCCAGCCAGCCTACGCGCTGGAGATGGAGAAGTTCATCGTGGATAACAACCTGTCGGACAAGGTTATCCTAGCGGGATTTGGCAACCCAAAGGAAGTCTTAAAGGATGCGTGGCTGTTCATGAACTCGTCAATCTCCGAAGGTCTGCCACTAGCCATTGGCGAGGCAGCTTTGGCCGGTGTTCCTATTGTCGCCACCGAAGTCGGCGCCACGGCTCTGGTCTTGACGGACCCGAAGGACCCGGAACAACAATATGGAGAGGTTGTACCTCCCAACGATCCCCTTGCCTTGGCCCGTGCCCAGATCAGTATGCTAAGTATGGTTGGACGGTGGACTCAGTTTACAGATGAATCTGGGAGCCAGAATAGTGTTCCCGAGTTGCCCGATGACATTACCCCTGAGGACGTTGAGTGGCTCACTGAGCGTTTTTACAGCAAGAGCGAGTATCGCCGGACGCTCGGCATGTTTTCTCGTCAGATCGTCCTGCACAGTTTCCACGGCAGCCGTTATTTACGGGAGCATGAGCAAATGTATTGGATCCAATGGCACCAGAGTGGGATGATGGCAGATGAGAGCCTCCGAGCCTTATCCAATCGACGTTTCAAATTTGGGAATCCACTACCACTCCGGTACACAGAGAGTGATAGCAATTTGGCAGTTGAGGACGTGAAGCCTGGGAGGAAACGGTCAAAACTAACTGCGCTTGCGGATGCAGAAAATACTTTTGCGGCTGGAGTGAAAGACGGGTTTAGTCTTAGCATGTTAGTGACCCCTGTGTAGGATACAGGGTAAGCCTCAGTGGTCTATGACTACTAAGAATGATGGTCATGTTTCGAACCAGCAGATAATCAGTATTATAAATTAAAATACCTTCTCCTTCAGAAAATTTCAGCATATTCATTATTCAAGCCAGCAATTGGAAAGCTATCGCTAAGTGATAATGCTTAGTTATTAGGCCTTGCACAATATTGCAGAACGTTACGTGCGTTTATCTTTACAGCATAGCACGTATTCCCGAACATATCCAGATTGACTGAGCTTATAATTAATCGTAACATCCACGTATTAGACGGCCAGCCATAGGCCATACCCATGCAGCACCCCTAGCCTGCTGACAGGGGGGGCTGTGCCTCGAGCGCACAGGACCTGTGCGCCTAGACGGCGCCACCCGGGTGCAGCAATTCTAAATCCGCATCCGGGTGCGCATATAGCGGCCGCCCAGAAGCTTATTGGAGATTAGTAATGCATCATTCGGGTTCAAGTGTAAGGTGTGGCAAGAGGTAGGGCCCCAGAAGCAAAATGTGGCGTGCCCATCTAAGATCGGGGCCATATCTCGCCAGTTCGCGGGATCGAATGTCAATCCATGTTGCCTCCTTTCTCTTTCCTCCTAAAGAGCAATCATATCATGCTTCATTGACCTGCACTTGTTAATTGGCTAGGTGCATGGGGTACAGACAGAAGCGAAAATGACCGCATGTTCTCAGCCAATGCCGAGAGGAGAGCAACGGGGCTGCGACTGACTGAGTGACAGACTCCCTGCCCAATTCTGCCGTCTGAGCTTTGAATGGCGTTACCCCTCCTTGACCAAGCACCAAGCATAGCGGAGTAGCATGGCCTCAAGAGATGGCCCATTTTGTCGCAGTGGAAAGCGCAAAAGGACAAGGACACCCTACTAACTTGATCTGCGACTGCCACGCTTGCTCGCACTAGTTTCCCAAAGGAAGAGAAACATGGATAGCTCATTTGTCGGGTCCTGACGAGCTAAGGATTAGTGTCCCTTCATCCGCGTGTACTATACTCTAAAAACCGTGGGCTGGGAACGCCACGCCTGTTGCTTGTTTGGTTGTGGATAGACGTTATGCCGGTAGCTCGTTCCAGGTTGTTCAATTGCCGTTTTGGCATGGACCCTGGTATAATCCACGCACATCCACCCACGACATCGCTAAGTGGATTCGGTGGATTAGCCAGTTTACTGGGATTTTGCTAGTGGAGTGGATGGAGTGGCTTTCAACCCTGGCAGACAGTAAACCGTTTAGCAAGAATCAACCTGTACAACAGACACGGAATTGGGTTAACCTGCCGATCGGGCATAGAGCACTCCCAATTGTAAGGTGCCGAGTCTCGGCAGGCACTTGTAATGCATGCATTCATGCATGGCCCTAAAAGAAATAATTGTTCAGTCCTACGCCACAACTGAACCCGAGGGAACTATGGCTGAGAAATACTGCATTTTGGTGTCCAAAACAGCATCCCGTTTTGCAGGGCGTCAAAGCGCAGGAACGACTGCATAGTATGCCGTCCAATTACGGAGTTGTACAAAGAAAGGCTACACAAATGAGGCAACAAACGCTAATACCTGTAGGAATCAGGGGGAATTGGCTTGAAGAAATCTGCTGCAGCATACTCACGTGAGGCAGAGCCCCCTCTTCGACAGGTGTTGGTGTACGTAGCTGGACATCAAGCTTCGATAGTACAGCTTGCAGATCTAGAGGAATAAGTCCGGCTCTTCTAAATCCCCTTTTGATACTAAAATCCATAATTATGGCTTGAAAGGCGGCGTGAAAGACCAGAAATACTCGGTCTTTGAAACGTGGGTTATGGAGCTTCTAATTAGATGCTCAATTTCTCATCCATTGGCCTTTTTGAGCGACCCAAAGCACCCGACGTCAAGAGGCTGAAGTAGATGCAACGAGTGATGATGCCATTATCCTTACAATATGACTCAAAGCCGGCTGAGTGGTGGCTTTCGTGCCCATCGAGGATCAGAAGGTGATAACGACCATTTAATCGACTCTCTATATGCTGGCCAAAGTGCTTTAGCCACACGATACCCATATCGTTATCGATCCAGCCATTTTGAGTCGTGGCAATAGCCTAGTCGCTCTGGAGGTTGCTTTCTCGGTGCCAGTTGGCCAGATGATATTGGCCCGCAGCCGTGATAAATGGCTGGATCGCCTGGATGACCTGAACCCATTCGCGGTTTCCAGGCTCAGGGTGGTCATCAATTCAATCTGAGACATCGATTGAACTGTAGAATGGATGTCACGGCCCAGTGTATGGCACTTGTACGCTCGCCCGGCTCACTTGTTGATCTTTTGTCCACCAGATGTGCGATTGAATTGAATTGATGACCACTCTGGTTATGAGTTGATAACATTAAGTTAAAGTTAAGTTATTCTATTTAAGCTTTAAAATACTCTAGGGTAAGCCGCTTTTAGGTGCACAGTACAGCGATCGGCATGCTTGTCTGATCGGTATGCTTATCAACCACGTTAACTGTATCTGAATTTAAATAACTAACTAAAGAAAAGTGAGAATATTCTTGAGATTTATTACGGTTCTAAATACAAGAAAACAATTCTTTAAAATTGAGCTACAAATCTTTTACTTCGCAATCTCGTGAAGCGGGCCTATGATAAAACATATTTCTAAAATAGAAATTTTCAAGAAGCATTGTATCAACCTTGAACTTTTGCGATCATACCGAGTATTCTCGTCCTGTTCTGTTATGTCTTATGTAACTTGGTGTTACTTTCTTTGAGGTATGAGTTTTCGTGGGAATTGGGAGATATTTTGGAACTTTTGCACACCACTCACTGTAGCTCCAGCCGTCGCTGCTTCTGCCTTCGACGCCTCTCTCGCCTCTCGCGATATTGCAGAGCTCTCTTGGTAACTATAAACATTATTAGTTTTATTGGTCATTCTTATGAGCAAGCAAAAGATACGTACACCAATCTCGGGCCTTGAATTTTGTCTCAGGATCAACCCAAGAGTAATGCACGGCCCGCTCAGGGTACCGCTGGGCGATACCAAGGGTTTCCATAGGCTTGTCCTGACTGTCCCGCTTACTACACTTGATGCTGACATGTCGAGGCTCGAGGTCGTCATCGTTGTCGAAGCACAGCCAGCCATCCTGGTCCCAAACAGGTATGCGCTGGTTCATACGGTAGTACCAGGCCTGAAGACCTTGGACGGTACGTTCGGGGGTGCTGCCAAATCGGGCGGCAAACTCCTGCTTGATGCGCTGCCATTTCAACTTCTTGTCGTGCCAGGCGTAGATGATATAGTCGCCCTCCTCTGTCGTGTACTTCTGGTTGGCGTGACGACTTTTGCCCACGGGAGGCGGGCTCGGATAGCAACTCATACGTGGCAGGTCATGACGGGATGGAGTGCTAGCTTCATTGCCGAGGTACGCGTTCGGCTTACTGTAACTGCCTTGACGTGATTGTAAAGAGTCAGTAACAGCAAAAGGGTCCTGGCCTGGGTTGGTGTTGGTTCTCCGCTGTGAGGTAGGGTGGTCGCTGGCTGAGTCTTCAGCAAAACGATTATGGAGTGGAGATGGAGGAGTCCAAGTCTTCAGTGGTCCATTCGCTCGAATGAGGACCTCTACTCCTTTGTCAAAATCTCCCAAACTAGGAAGTCTTACGGGTGGGTCCCCTTGAGGTGATACGAGATTGTGCAGTCCTGGAAGGCTTTTAAACTCTTGAGGTGTTGTTAGTCTCTGATTGTTGTGTTGGAAAATAAAGCTCGTCATACAACGACAAGAAACTTACCCTCAATCTTCACTCCGGGGCTTCCTGAGATTGAGATTGGTGGGGTCAGGGGTTGGGTCGAAAACTGATAAGTGTGTGTTGGGCTCGGATGTTCCCCTGATGGTCTTTCAAAAGTGGCTTCCATGTGGAGGAATGGATGAATGCTCATATTGATAACGGTTACACGGCAAGCAGACGGGGCGATAAAATTTGTTCTGGCTCTTTGATGTTCCAGAGTTATTTGTTGTGCTTCAGGCAGAAAATGGTTCGCCTCTCGAGAAATTATCAGGGATGCGCTAGACGGCAGTTGGAAACTTCGGCAGCAAATGGAAGGGCAACGTAAGCTGAGAATTAGATACGTGGCCGGTAAATAAATTAAAGAGGGATGTGAAACTTATATTAGAAATATACTATGTGTTGAAAGAAAATTAGCCAGGGTCCGGTCAGTCTGATCAATAACGTTTCACTCCCGCCCCCTCTTTCTTGACTACCAATCCCCTGTTGGAGCCCTTATTGGCTCATGAGAAATAGCAGGGATAGATATGTACGTACCCTACACTGAACAGGCCGAAGCAAGGGTTACAAACCTTCTCCGATTCTCTGTACGACTCAAGTCACTCAACCGGGCTCACACTCTAGCGAGTCGAACGCTTCCACCCAGTTAGCCAATGTATCACGACCTCATCAAACGCAAATACCAGCCACAGGCCGAGAGCAGCTTCAGAACACGTCTTCGACGCACCGACGAGCTTCTCAAGGCCTGCGCACGGCCATCACTCCTTTAGAAATGCTTTGACCAACAGCAAACGCCACCGCTGCAGATAGCATCGAAAGGGGAAACGGCCAACGCCTTCCTCCACTAGGTTCAGTCACTCGATCCACTCACCTAAGTTATTTACTCGGACGGCTCCCTGATCTTAGACGGGGCAGCAAGCTACGGCTTCACCATTCACAAAAACAATCTCCCTATCTTAACGGATCAGGCCGCCTCAGGCCGGCGGAGGTCTTTAATGCCGAAGCTACAAACACGTTAGCCAAAGCAGGATGGGCGGTAATGATAGCGACGAGCAGCTCCGCGAGGAACAATCTTGTCGGCATGGGAGCAGCCACTAGAATTCCCATATCCATGGCAAGAGCCGACAAGGACAGCGAAACCTTTTCGGTCACCCTGGGTATAAGGGAAGAATGCAACCCATATACAGCCGAACTAGCAGCGATTTCTCCTGGCCTCGGCTGTCTGCTAGAGATTAAGTATCAAGTTATTGTGATCTTGATAAGTAACAGATCTACAGCACAAGCTATAGGTAACCTTCGCCGGCAATCAGGTTAAGGGCATATATGAGAGATATATGATGCTGTAGAGAAGCTTAGAATAGACAGAAATAGAGTCAACCTCATCTGGCTGCCACCTGACAGCGAGCTTATAATTCAGAAGACAGCCAAGATGTCAGCCTGTTATGCAATAGAGCTGTATATAATGCCATAGAGAGGAATATCTAAAGTAAAAACCATAATTCTTAATTGAATGAAGGTAGATCTATGAATGGAGAGGAAGCTATTAGATAGGGTTGGCAGGCATTCTAGAAAGGTTAACTTAGCTCTGCCTGGAAAATATACTTGCCTGTTATACGACTAACTATTATGGAAGGAAGCCAGCATACTGGTATAACTTAGAACCGGAATGGCGTGACTGAATGGCTATCTATATTAGATTAGAGCAGCACCGATAGATAAGTGCCTATATGGGCAGGTAAAGGAAACAGTAGAGTATTTCCTCTTCCGTTGTGTGAATGGATAGCATAATGTAAAGAGATGCTTTAGTGTATGGATGAGAAACGTGGCAACCTCTCCTTTCATCTAGGAGGCAAGGCGGCATTAAATGGACAGAAATGGACACCAGACATGGACGCAGTGCGGGCCAAAATCAGGTTCGCGATCGCTACAGGTCAATCCGTCCTCGCCCGGAGATTTCCATGCCTTGGTCGCCATCACCTTCTCTTCCACTTCCTCCAGCCTCAACTCTGGCATCGCTACTTATGGCTGCGCCGGCCGGAGCCCTTCATCCTCGATCACAGCCGGCAGAGGCGGGAAGAAGACGCTGAGAAGCTCCTCTGTCCGCTCTGCCTTGTCGCTCGCCGTCGTTCCATCTCTTCTCTTAAGACACCTCATCTAATCACCTGTCGCTTCGCCTCCTGACGCGAAGTACTTGACTGACTGCTAGATGTTGGTTCCGTCTTCGATAAAGCTGTTCCAGTGTGCTCTCTTCTGCCTCTTGATCCCATCGTGGTACTCCTTTGCCACTTCCCTGGCCTTTTGTTTCAGGTCTGCTGCCTCCCGACCCCGTCGTCGGCATGCCCTTGCTTCGTTTCGCCAGTACGTGTAGCCCATTTAACGCCATATCCGTGACGCCACGCAGACCAAAGGTTGACGCCATAATTAAATCCACGCTGTGAATTGTTAGAAGATGCTGCGGCCAAAATACCTGTGACTGTAAACCCAGTAGCCCTGGGACGACTGGCCTATTGAGCATTTGCCTGGGGCTAGTAACCATCCTCGCAGGGTACATCAAAACCAAAACATCGGATCATCTCGTCAGAGTCAGCACTGCTCTGCTGTGGACGTGATAGTCCTACTGGAAATGACACTCTTAATACCGCAACGACAACACCTAGGTCCAACCTAAAGAGTCGAAACAGTTACTTTGCTTGTGCACAACGCACCTTGAATCACTTTATACAGGAAAAGAGCTCCGGTTTCGCCAACTCGCCCGAATATCAACGCTACTGAAAGGTGACTTATCTCAGGGGCAGGGAATCTGTGGCGGGCTGGTTGGCGGCGACATGAATTCAATTGATCTGTCGAGCATGATAATCATCGAGCACCCGACGTGGGCCTGAGGGACGTTTGGGGGGATGAGCCGATGCCGACACCACCGGTCCTTAAGCACTTCCAGAAAAATATCACATATGGCAAAGCTAGAGGAAATACACGGGGTTACCAATCCGAGAGATCCAAAACCCGAAAGCTGTTGGACAAGTTTCTCTTCACAGGGTCCATTGAGACATTTGCGCTGAGCGAGGCTCAAGACTCCACTGGAAGGTTAGGTCGCTTTGGAATAGGATTGAAAACTCAAGTTGGGCTGGATGATGTTTGTGTCAGCGATCACTTTGGATCACTGTAAATATTAAGATTGTCTGAGGGCTCAAACCCGATGAATAAGCCCACTTGCGCTCCCTGATAACGGCTTGCCTATTACGTCCTACAAAGACTCATAATTCACAACTATTGAGTATCTAGCCTCACTAGAAGATGATGAAACAAAAAGGGGTTACCCCCAGAAGACTGTTGAGGCTTATACTTCAACAAAGAAAATGGAACCCCTCGGCTACTTCCTGGCCCCATTCACCAATAGCTCCTCCTCTCCACTCGCTACTGTCACTGGCTTATAGTCGCATTAGGCGAATGCTTCCTCAGAGAGGAGGTCTTAGTTGGTAGTTGACCTAGACTCAGACGTTACGCTTGGTGGAGCTTTTTCGTCACATCCCAGCAGCATTAATGTGGAAGTAGTTACGGGGAGCTCTTGCGTTCCTAGTGAGATTTGGGTCTACTCGTGCCTGAGGGCTTGGCTCTTGACGCTGGGCTCGGGGGGCCACGGCTCAGACGTCCACTTGGAGAGATAGATAGATAGATAGATTTTATTACGCCTGGGAGAACGAACCTTATAGGGCCAGAAGATACATTAACGTGTATAATAAGCGAGTGGGCCAAAAATCCCTTACCTTCCATCTTCTCTATTTGATCAGTTATTTCTCAACAATCAGATATGTCACAACCAGATTACGAGGCTCATCTTAATCTTGCACTTCAGGCTCTTCAAGGTAATCCAAAACTAAGTATCCGACGCGCCGCAGAGATCTACACAGTCAATCGTAATACCTTACGTCGCCGCCAGCAAGGGGTTCAATCTCGATGCGATACTATGCCTAACTCCCGGAAGCTATCTGACCCTAGAAGAATAGGCTCTTCTTGAGTTCATTAACGACCTAGATTCGCGAGGACATACCCCGCGACTGCATGGTGTTGAAGAAATGGCTAATCGACTGCTTGATGACCGCCACGCGCCACGCGTCGGCGCGCGCTGGGCTATGAATTTCGTCATGCGACAACCATTACTGAAGATACGTTTTCAGCGGAGATATGGCTATCAGAGGGCCAAATGTAAAGATCTAACTATTATTCGCAACTGGTTCAGGCTTGTACAGAATACGATCGCGAAGTATGATATCCACTTAGATGATATCTGGAACTTTAATGAGACCGGCTTTATAATAGGCGTTTTCTTAACCAGTATAGTCATTATATATATCGAGAGGCATAAACGGCCTAAAGGTTTACAGCAAGGGAACCGAGAATGGATTACAGTGATCCAAGCGATCAATACAGCAGGTTAGGCGATCGAGCCATTTATCGTGGTTGCGGGCCAACATTACCTTCAGAATTAGTATCAAGAATACAATATTCCGAGCGATTAGGCCATCGCCACAACCCAAAATGGCTACACAGATAACAAGATTGGTCTGAAGTGGCTAAAACACTTTAACCGATGTTCATTAAAGCGAATAATTGGTACCTATCGTCTTCTGATCCTCGATGGCCACGAAAGTCACCATTCCGTCGACTTTAAGCTATATTGCAAGGAGAACAATATCATTACGCTTTGTATACCGGCTCATACGTCTCATTTACTCCAGCCTCTTGACGTCGGGTGCTTTGGGCCCCTTAAGAGGGCTTATAGTCAAGAAATAGAGCATATGATGAAAAGCTCTATAACCTATATTTCGAAGACCGAGTTCCTCCCGGCCTTTTATGCCGCCTTTCAAGCCACTATAACGGAGAGCAATATCAAAGGGGGTTCTAGAGGAGCCGGGCTTGTTCCTCTTAACCCAGAAAATGTGATCTCAAAACTTGATGTAAAGCTACAGACTCCAACACCTAACGAGGAGGAGGCTAGCGCATCCACCTCTTGGGTTCCAAAGACCCCAAATACAGTCCGCGAGGTAGAATCTCAATCTGAATACCTCCAAAGGCGAATCAGAGGACATAGAAGTAGCTCCCCAGAGCCAATTATAGAGACTTCAAAGTCTCTTGTAAAGGCAGCAACCAGAATATATCACAAGGTTACTTCATTATCTGCAGAGAACCGAGAACTTCGACAGGCAAATGAGGCACTAAGCCGACGCCGCAGGGCAAAAAGAACCCGATTACAGAAAGCAGGGGTACTAACAGTAGGGGAAGTTCAGGATCTAATTGATCAGATAGATGTTAATACGCAGGTAGTGGCCAAATCGTCGAGAAGTGGTGGGCCAGGGAAGTTCGGCGCGACCGAGGAAAAGGCATTGTGGAATATGCGGCAAGACTGGGCATAATGTAAAGACCTGTCAGGTAGTAATCGAGATATCTAGGGAAGAGAATAATGAGTAGTTTTAATTAATTAGATAGTTTATTATGTTTTTATGATAGTTTATCCTTTGAAGGGTAAGATTTCTGGCCCACTCGCTTATCATACACATACACGTTAAAGCTATTTACGATTCCACCGCATTGATCCGGTCTGCATAAAAGAAAGCCCTATTTCTCTTCTTACGTGTTTTCCGTTTAAGCCTTGCTTGACTCTGCTTGACAGGCCTGCTAGAAGGCCAACTTCTTTAAGTGTTCAGCATCCTATCTGCAGCAGCCAGGCTCGCGGTCTATTCCATTTCCATTCACGCAGCCTCTTGTAGAATGGATGGATGTCCACAGGGCTGCCGTCAGATCAATCAAATCAGATTGGGACCCAAATCTGATCTGAACTGATAGTTCACCATTCGAATCTGATCTGATCTGATTGATTGATTGATAGATATCTGATATACCGTAGCTCACGTGAAGCTTCCCTCGGCCTTATAACCCTACCGTCGGATTCTAATTGGCCTGATTACTTAAGTATAGGCCTCCAAGAGTAACACATCCTCCCCTAACCCAGTTCTTCAGTAGTTAGATCGACTTAATGCTCGATTTAAGTAGAGAATGTCGCTATAAGCTAATAGTGAGCTTCACAAGACTAAATGCCCTCTCGCAGTCAGTTAACATAGCCGGAATAGTAAGAATATCTAGTGCAAACCTACTTAAACGTAAGAAAGCATTACTATAGTCAATCCACTAATAAAAAGGGTTATCTACCTATTCTGGTTTAAGCCTATAATACCATTCAAGTTTACTGCCTATTGCTAAGAGCTTAGGTTGCCGGCTTTTTATCCACTGCTTAAACCTACTTTACTCAGGTTAGGTCGTCAATAAAGGCGTAATGAAGGCACTCTCAGAGACACTATCGTCATTTCTTAAATACTAACGCTTAAGATAGACTTTAATGCCCTCCTTTGCATCCTGAAGCCATTATAGCTATTCTGGGGAAGTCCAATTAGTCTCTAGCCACTAGAGGCCAAGATCCAGATTTAGAATAATAAAAGCTGCAAATAGAGGCAATCATCTAAGGAAAGTATAGTACTCATTTAGCTTAATCCAAACATTATTTATACTTACCTTAATACTAATATGCTCCTAACTCTCCATACTGGCAATATTACTTATAGAATAAGCATGATTCTATAGGTAGTCTTCTTAGGAATATATAGGAAGTGCATCTTTATTAAACTATAAGCTAATGGGTAGACAAGCTGGAAGTGCCGTTTCGCGACGGCAGCGTAATAATGTAATTTCGTATCCTTAAAGTTATACTGGTAATCGTGACTACCATAAGGGTTACTCTTAGGTTTATCTGACTGTCGGTTGCCGTAAAAGTGTTAGTGTCACACCTATAGCCGGTCTAGCTTCCTCCCCCAGGGTTGTATACCTTTCTTCTGCAGCCGGATCAGCAGTTTGATCCTCGTAGAGAACCCTCCAGTCTTCGAGATGTTCTAGGACAAACTCCATTCCTGTTATGACTTCCTAAAGCCGGCTATAACCCCCGTTTATACCCTATCCCTATATTCTTATCGTTATATTGTAGACCGGCTTTAAGATATGACTAACTTCCCTAAGGACCTTCCAGTCATCAGACATCAGAATATTAGCTATAGGAACCCTTTTTAAGGCGTCTACTTCTAGCCCTAACTCCTAAATAAAGCTATTAAGCTCAGACTGCCTAACCAGGGCACGCTTAATCATTATATAAGTTAAGTTCTATCTTATAGCGTTATTCTATATAACTTTAAGCTCGGCGGTTAATTCTTCTGCAAGCTTATATAAGTCTACCTCCTCCTGCTCCCTTATATAAGTTTTAAATGCTTCGGTGCGTTACGGAGAGGCTTAGATAAACTTAACAATATTATAAAGCTTCCTAACCGGACCCTTGGCTCGCCAGTGTTTAAGGTCTTCTTTAATCCGCTTTAATATATTATAAGCCTTAGACTGAAGTTTAAAAGAAGCTATATTATTGTTATAGAGGAAGGCTTAAGCAATAAGGTTTAGAATATGACTGAAATATTGCATCCTTCGTGCCTCTATATCCGCTCGAGTTATTAAGGCATTGAGAGTTATGTAGAGGTTTTGCAAGTAAACATTATTCCTAACCGCATTATTATAGATTGAGACCCCAAGCTTACTATTAATACCCTAATTATGGACTATATTCCTTATAGTATAAGTGATATTCTTGCTGGCGTGAGATCCGATCTGCCTCTTGAAAGCCAGCAGCCGGCTTTGATGTAAGAGTCTCCGATTGATAAAGTGACGAAAAATCGAAATAAAAGCTAATCTGTTAGGAGAGGTCTAGAGGTCGAAGTTAAGATGTATCTGGGTAACAGTATGATTGAGTTCCTCCTTGACAGCCGCTTTCTTTGAAACGAGTATGTCTTTTAGATCTTTCTTGGTTGCAGTTCGACACCAGGGCACCTGAGCATAAAGATCAGAGTCCAGCTGACGGAACAGCTCCTGTAGATAGGTACTCTTAAAGGTAGTAAAGGGGAGATTAGAATCAACGATATAACCAACAGAGAGCTCTCTAATCCGTGCCATCTTTGCTCGAGGAAGAAGGAAGGAAGAAGAGGCGGGCCGTTTCTTGGATGCATTTCTCTGGAGATTGATAACTGAAGAGTCACCAGATGAACCCGCTTTAAAGGTCTCGGTGATCCCGTGAGCTCTAAGAACCGTTAGTGATAGCCCGGAAATGAGAAGTACCACAAACTTGAAAAGATGAGCTGATGCCGATGATGTCGACTGAGCATTAAAAAATCGCGGTGCACCCTTATCATCGCAGAGCCGGCAACGCCAGATATCCCCACTGGACGTATTGTCTTTCCTCAACTCTGCTAGGAACCAGCCATGGTTTCCAATCCAGCTTTGCCTGCCCCTACTTTTCCTCTTGTCTAAGAGGCTTGCAATAACAAAACGTCGTTGGCCCCAAATGATCTTGCAAAGGTCATCAACGGATGAATTGGCAGTCGAGGCCAAAGCTAAAGCTGCATCATACTGCTTAGCGATGACCTTAGACCGGGGACCCGAGACGTGAAAATGTGGGTGGTGGCGGCGATGACGAAGGGCTACAAGCAAGGCTGCCTTTTAAAGCGGTCTCCAATATTATATGTTGTAATCAGTAGGAGCTTTAACAGACTGAAACCTATCAGCCAGGATATATTTCTAAAAATTTAGGGATATATTGGCTTCTCTGGCTAAGACTGTATTTGTCAGAAAGGGCACCCTGTGCCAGAGGCTAATGAGGTTGAAGTTATATATATTCAACCCGAAATCGCCGTTGACTTCATCTCGGTAGCCTCAACACCAAAGTTACCTCCTTTGACAGGGACCTCGGGCTCTGATGAGAATGATATTGAGATCATTACATGCCCCCAGGTAGCAGCTACCAGAGGAGGCCTTTCCAATCACTCAATGATGCCATTTGGCGTGGCCATTGATGTAGAGGAAGAGGTTGAAATACCTGTGATACCTCAGAATGGATGGGGCTACGAGCGTGCGCCGAATTATTATTCTGATGAAGAAGATGAAGGTTATGTAGAGGTGGCTGGGGTCATTGTGCTTGCGCCGAGGTCGCGGGGTCGGACTGTTGGAAAATCCGGGGATCCCCCTTTCCTTCAGGATTTAGACTGTTAGTCTGAAAGCCCTAGATTTAGAGTTCAAAGTCCTAGATGAAATCACCTAGAGATATAAACCCGAGAAGAACTCTCATCTCAATAATGAACAATCAAGTTTCATAAATATATTTTCACCCAGCACTGCTACGCAATATAAACAACACGGACTGGCCGTTCAAAAAAGTTACAACACAATACCATAGTTTGGAGTTCAATTTGAATGAAACTGTTATCGCCAAATGTATGAGATTACAGAAACTGAATGATATAACATTTATCTTCATACGACCAAAATTGCCTATTGCAGTTCAGACAAAGATTAGGTTATGCGGTTATGGTTTGTCCGCGGTTAGAGGTTACGGCACCCCCTCTTTAGAGGGAGGGGCAAAACCACTTTTATCAACCCGCCGGGTGTCATGAACAAAGTCAGTCAAGAAAGAGGTATCGCGCAGGGGACGAATTCGACCTTGAAAATATAGCAAAAAGAGCACCTTCTGGTCCGCCAGAAGATGAGGTCGGATAGCTTTGCTTGTCGTTTGCCCAATAGAAGTCCAGCAATAATGTTACTGTGTAGCAGACGCTACTCCATACCTCTTAACCTTATCTCCTCAGTGCCCACAAGCCTCAATTCCCGTTCTGACAGCGGGGTCGGTCCAACTAAAATGCCTCACACAAGAGGTACTTTATTGCCTACCTAATTTCTATTATGATAGAAGTATCAACAATTCCCGTCGTTAGAAAGAGGAACCTTGCACACTCTACACCAATAACCAGTCTGCCCCCTTCTTGCATTGCCGCCACCCTCCCCTAGGGGCCTCCTTTTTTGGATTTTTGACCCTACTTGGCCTTGCCGAAAGCCCCACCTTTAGTCATACTTGTACGACGTTGGCTGTTTTCCGTACTTAAGGCGACGAAGCAACGCATGGCACGCGATTGCGAGTTGTGACGGATGGTTTGCTTTCCTTTTTCCTTCTTACCCTTCGACCACGTTCCCTTAAAGTTTTATCAAACAAACTTGCACCTTTAATGGTATGGAATCGTCGTCAACGTTGTCGGATTATTTTCATTGATTTTTATTCAGGCTTGTTGTCGCCTGATCTCCAGATTGCCTCCCCTGTCTGCCCTACACATTTACTACGCCTGCGATTTTCCTCCCCGTGAGAGAATGTAATGCGCCATAACTCACTGCTCGTCTGCCTCTCTTCTGGTCCTTGACAAGCTTGCAGCATTTCACCCTTTGCTATTCCCCGACTTGATCTGACCATTAAAAACTCGCGTTGTGAACGATTTGTTATCGCATCACCTTGTGCGACGCCAAGAGATAGGGATCGAATGGAATGGAGGGAAATCTAGAGGCCGAATCCGTACGAGGGGACCAACCCCTCGTACCAAAGGCAGAAGCAAAGGCCCCAGTGGATGTCGATTTACCATACGACCCTCAAGGATTCCAAGGCCACCTTGAAGTGACAGATGAAGCTCAAGTTGAAGACCCAGCAAAAGCCCACGTCAAATGGTGGATCGAAGCCCAGAGCGAAACCCAACCCCAACGGCCTCCGTCCGAACCTCCAACTGGCGATGCAGGGGGTGATAATGCTGTAGGTCAGCTGCCCCGCGTCAAAAATGATGCTTCCAGTACAGTGTCCGGTGTGATTGACACAACAGCTGGAAGTGCTTCGACCACGACCTCAGCTCCAGGCACAGACTGGCCAACACCGGCACCACCCGCCGCTAAAGCTGGAGTTGGAGTTGTAGCTGGACCGGCTTTGATAACTCCACGCGAGCGGGCTGCATCAACCTCCACTGGCCCCTCCACCACAGCCGCCGGTCATGGCCATGTCCCTCAATTTGTCGCTCCGTCATCCTACCTCCGACGCAGGACTTCTATCTGGAGCCCAATAGCGCCCACCGAGCCAAAACCTCTAAGTCCGTTAGACAGAGATCAGTTGCAGGGTCTGGTATGTGTTCATCTCTTTGTCTCCCTTTATGTTTGTCTTGTCTCATCGCATCCGTCTGCCCGCACGCCCGTACAACATCCGACATGGGGCACGCGCACATCCGATGACCGACGATATCTTGAGTTGAAGCTAATCTCCTGCTTGGTAGAATGCCATTCGCGATTTCCTCAAAGTTCGCACCAGCTACGATGTTCTACCCTCCTCGTTTCGACTCGTTGTTCTCGATACCGATCTCCTCATTAAGAAAGCCATCAACATCCTTACGCAAAACTGTGCGTCACCCGATACCTGTAGATTTGACCACCAATGCTAAACCTTCGCCACAGCAATTGTATCGGCTCCACTATGGAACTCAAAAACCTCTCGATTCGCCGGTATCCTTACGAGCACCGATTTTATCAATGTGATTCAGTACTATTGCCAGTTTCCTGACGAGTTCAGCAAACTCGATCAGTTTCGAATCAGTAGCCTAAGAGGTTGGTCGGTGTCTTTATGCGGTGCATGTATAGCTAATAATGGCCAGACATCGAGAAAGCGATCGGCGCAATACCCATCGAGACGGTCTCGGTTCACCCTTCAAAGTCGCTTTATAAGGCCTGTCGATGCATGCTCAAGACCCGCGCTCGACGAATCCCACTCGTCGATGTCGATAGCGAGTCCAATAAGGAGATGGTCGTTTCGGTCATCACCCAACATCGTATCCTCAAGTTTATCGCCGTCAACAATGAACACAACACGGTGCTGCTGAAAAAAAGAGTTCGAAACATTGGCCTCGGCACATTCTCAAGCATCGCTACCGCCTTGATGAGCAGTTCTGTGCTTGACGTGGTTTATCTCATGGTGAAACACAACATTAGCTGTGTTCCAATCGTTGATTCACATGGGCGGGTGCTGAATGCCTTTGAGGCAGTTGATGTCATCACCTGTATCAAATGTGGTGCCTACGATGACTTGGACGGCTCTGTTGGTGAGGCACTATGCAAGAGACCTGACGAGAGCCCTGGTATTTATACATGCAGCGAAGGCGATAGCCTAGATTCCATCTTTGACACAGTCCGAAAGAGCAGAGTTCATCGTCTGATAGTGGTTGACGATGGGAATAAACTCAAGGGCATCATCTCGCTCTCAGACATCCTCAAATATGTCTTGTTGTACGGAGTGGAGGACACAAGCAACTGAGCTTGGCAAGATGAATTCATGACTCTATACCAAACATTATGAGGCTTAGAATGACTGCATGCCGTCTACGGCCAAGGGAGCTCTCGTAGGAGAGACAGGCGCCGGATAGGGAGGCAAGCATATAAACTGGCGCAAGGGGAATTTCTGTGGAAAGAATATCAATGTGTGTATACTATTTCTTTCGCTATAGACCATTGACAAGCCATGCGTATATGATGCAACTTGTCTCAGGAAAGCCGACTTCTCGAGACGTGTCACAGCAACGGGCGCTTTTTCTCGGCTTCGGGAATCGAGTGGCTGCTAATGTTTGGGTGGGATTGGCCTGGTCTCATTTGATATGAATGACAAGACGGATTACAGTCAAACTTGATGTTATTTCTTGCTGCACTCTGGCGACATCGGTGCTATCTATTCTATTTCAGTATTTCATCCCCTATCTCCCACTTTAGCTGTTTGTTTTGAAAGTTACTCTCAATATCCAGCTGTTAGACCAAGTTTTATAGTGCATTATTACCCTATGCCCCCGTCACGCTGCCAGTGGCATACACCGAGTGTATTACTTGTACAGCCTCGTTTTTGTCCTGTCTCGTAAAGTAGACACTAAATCTGCTTGAGAAGTAAATGCATGTGCCTAAAAGTCCCCAGCATACTTGTAATAAAGAGAATGTTGTCGCAAAAAGGAAAATGCCCATGCACTATACTGTATGCAATCGACCAAGACAGAATGATGACGAGACTCACAATGATTAGACTTCGGTCCAGTGTCTACGAGCAGTCGGCTGACCACACCAAAGCTATCCTACACAAAAGCTTACAGCTTCAAGTTGACGTGGCAGATGATCAACCAGTTACTGCTTCCTGTGCGAACCAACTGCATATGCAGGTCTTTGTTATCAGGTTGCTGTGAAAAACTGCAAGTCGCCGAATTCGAACAAAGGCTTGAAGTTGGCGTGGCTATTGGCTGCGTGGGTATCACATACAGTGGGAGCCTTGTTGATAAATCTTTCTTGATGGGACTCCTGAGGTACATCCTACGGCACTTTTGGGTTATGTGGACGTCTATCGCGCCATTATCTATTTATGGGACTAGTCCGGTCGTAAGGTGACACAGGGCTGCCGGTTGTAGTTACGTCAACACGCTCTTTTGCAACAGCACTTGGGTTATGTGCGAAACACGTTTGTGGCCAGACTGACAGTAATAGAAAGGACGGTCATGGTTGCCATTACCGTTGCGATGCGTTGATTGATGTAGTAGTGGTAAGTATCTGCGTTTTTGTGATCCATTACCTGCTGAAGCCCCCCCCCCCCCCCCCCCCCCCCCCCCCCGAGATATTGCTTTCTATAAAAGTAGTTTGAAAAGCGGCGTAAAAGGCGGGAAGGAACTCGGTCTTGGAAATGTGGGTTATAGAGCATCTGATCAGATGCTCTATTTCTCGACCATACGCCTTGTTCAGCACTGCAAAGCACCCGACATCAAGAGGCTGGAGTAGGTGAGACGCATGAGCTGGCATACATAGTGTGGTGATTTTGTTTGCCTTGCAATACTTCTCAAAATCGGTGGAGTGGTGGCTTTCATGACCATCAAGGATCAGAAGACGATAGCGACTATTTAATCGCTTAGTTGTAGACCGATTAAAGTGCTTTAGCCACTCGAGACCCAGTTGGTTATTTGTCCAACCATTCGGGCTCGTTGCAATAACCCAGTCGCCGGGGAGGTTACATTCTCGGTACCAATTCGCAAGGTGATATTGGCCTGCACCAATAATAAATGGCGCGATCGATTGACCTTCCGCATTAATTGCCTGGATCACAGTAATCCATTCACGATTTCCAGGCTGCACTGATTTTGGTCTTCCTTATTTTTCTAAACCTATAACTGCCATTCCGGCCATTATAAGGCCCATTATAAAGCCAGTCTCATCAAAGTTCTAGATATCATCTAATCGGATACCGTACTTTGCGATTATGTTCTATACGAGCCTAAACCAGCCACGAATAATAGTCAGATCTTCGCATTTGGCTCTCTAGTAGTCATATCTCCGAAATAAATGCATCTTAAGCTCTGGTTATCGTTTAATGAAGTTATGAGCCCAGCGCTTGCCGACGGGTAACTCGTCGCGGTTAGCCAGCAGAGAATTGGCTATTTCTTTAACAAAACGCAGTCGCGAGGGAAATCCTCGCGAATGCAGGTCGAGAATGAATTAAACTATTATCTGTTCCTCCAGATCAGATAGTCGACGTGACTTTGGAATCCAATTGCGTTGTGATGGGATGCCATTCTTTCGATTACGTAGAGTACCATAGCTACTTTATAGGCGTTTGCAGCGCGTCGGAGACTCATTTTTCGGTTATTCTGAAGGGCCTGAAGGGCAAGAAGTCTAGTTTTATTTGAAGGTTGTGACATATTAGGCGGTTGAGAAGTACTTGATCAGATGGAAATGTTTGTAGGATGAGGGATTTTTAGTCAGACTACTTGTCCAGTCAGACTGCCTATCAACCACGTTAGTTAATTGAAGATAAGTTAATATATTTTATAACGTAACTAAACATTAAATACAAACTTGGGTATTTACTTCATAGTAACAAGGAAATAATATAGCTTTACCATCCCGTGCAGGTCTGTTTTCGTCAAACAGCTTTGATGCAATCAATACCTTATCGTCTTGAGACTTAAATTCTTCATGATGAGACAACAGTTTCCCATCTATCATCAACAACCTTTCTCCGATGATCCTCTGTAGAACTCTCTCCTCATACACCGCAACGTCATCAAAAGAATCAGTCTCCTCTTCGTCAACCTCCCCATCTCGTCTCCTATGGCTGGCAAATCGGAGAGGTGTCTCTGTTGGCTTGACTTTACGGACAAAGTCTCGCCGTCGTGAGGCATGCCGTTCAGACCTTGCACTCCAAAAGTCTTTGGCCATCTCGCTTAGTTCATGCGCTCTTGCGGATGCAAGCCCTAGAGGACTCACGTCGACCTGGTACTTCCAATTGCCCGCCTTGTAAGGGGTGTAGGTCATTCCTCTAACATGATACCTTATTCGGATATCGAGGATGGCGCCCGAGCCTGGGAGGACGTGGTCTACAAGGCCTATTTCTCTGGCTTGGTAAGCCGATATAGGTAACATATCCCGTAGAATACGCTTTGAGTTCTCTGGTCCACAGCGTCCGATGTACGACAAGGAGTGATACTCAGAGCCGTGAAGCCCGAGGGCTCGGTATGCAGGATTGAGCACAGACTCTGAGCCTGCTATCACCACGTCACAAGCGGCCGCCAAGGCCACGCCACCAGCAGCACAATTTCCCCTCATCGCGGCGATGGTTGCGACGTTCTTTCGAGGGAATACGTCAAGCAACATGTGCACGACATCATCTATGCGATTGATGTTGCGCCACGACTCCGCGGAGGGATCGCAACTGGCTTCGATGACGTTGAGAGCGATGCCGTTGCTGAAGTATGAATCGCCACCCATGAGCACTACGGCGTCAAGAAACTCGTGAGAAGCGACGAAGTCAAGAGCTTCAAGCAGCCGTGAGCACTGGGTGGTACTCATGGCGCCGTTATAGAACGCAAAGTAGACAAAAGCAACGTGGTGCTTGCCTGCACTGGATGCAAAATCGACCCAGACGTCTTGATGGGTGGGATACGTTGCCTTGGACCAGCCGATGATCGGACGCAATGACCCTGTGCTGTTCAAAATGCTTTGGTCAAATAGACCGAGGTCGAGCAAGCCCGAGACAGCTGGGACCTTGGGCCAAAGCATCGAGTCGACTCTGCGTTTCATCCTTCGAATATGCGTGATCCAGATTCCCAGACCATCACAAGTGGCAACGCAGACTGCATCGTCTCTGCAGCCAATGACCTGTCCGGGCTCGTGTTTGCAGTACGAATCTCCTCCTGCCTCTATTGTGCCTCCGTAGACGTAGAGACTGACTCCCCCGAACAATGTCGTGAGACAACCGGGTTGTGAATCAGCCGATCTGATCTTGCGTGATATGATTCGAGCTGATTCATGTTGAACGTCAAAGTTCCTGTCAGCTGCCTTAAGGAGAGGCCGACGATGCGTCGCTCCGCCGAGGAAGGGTTTTCGTTGCGTTACAGACAAAGCTTTGTACATGGGGTTAGGGAGAAGATGGACTGATATACCGCGGACATCAGGTGTTTGCAGTAATGAGATTCGTGATAGGGCTGTTGTTGCACTTGATTCAGAGCAGCCGTTGGCTGCCGAAGCAATGCGATTAAGAGCTGTGAGGGTAGCAGTTATGGCGGCTTGAGTGACTCGTCCACGGTAAAGAGTCGACTTTGTCGTTCCAGACGCATCGATGTCGATCTTGAATTGCTCAAATGCCCAGACTGGGCCGGCGTCCATCTCAGAGACAGCTTGTAATACTGTGACACCCCAATGAGATCGACCCGTCTGACTCCAGGATTGTGATTTGAGAAGCTTATCAGACTCCGACACAGTGCCATCGTCACCCATCAAGACCCAGTCGAGGGCACTGGGGCCAGCATCTCCTGACGGTCCTGGATGGACAATAAGAGTCAGATAGTTGGAGAAGATCTCGCTTGGGACTCGGGAGGTCAAGAACGGGCAAATGATGATGTCTGGTTGCACTAGGCTCGCAGCCTCCATCATGGCCTCGTCAGATAAGGCATATTCAACTGTAACAGCATGTCTTTGACTTAAATTCAGATAAAGCCGCTGGGACAGTGAGTTGTGCGCAGTGCAGAGAAAGAGGATCTTCATTGTCGGAGTTCCTGGTGGTCGAGTTCCAAGAGCCGTATTAGTCATCTCGCTGGGGCCATGGGAGAGTTGCTGTGAGCCCTATCATGAAAGGTTGGAGCTTTGTCTTTGCTAGGGTACCCACATTAGGTAGAGGTATTTAGGGTTTAAGTAACAATTTCTAGTGGATGAGTGAATAGAAGAGGTTGTGACATAATGACTGATGGAGGCTTGCGGTGGCTTCACAGCATCATACATTTGATCAGACGACCTTTCAACTGTGAACAGCCTTGTGCGTATCACTTGACAGTTGTAAGAGATTGACGTCAACAAGAGTAATATTTATTGGCTTATCAAGGTATCAGATTGTGCTGCTACACTTTGGTCGTTTTTGGTGGCTGCTGAGCTATTGAAAACTCTCGGAACTAACCCATACTTGGTAACTGTTTACCCGTTGGCTCATGCGGGGGGGACCCGGGCAAGCCAACCGCAAGCTAGATTGCGCACAAAAGTGTGAGGCACCTTTTTAGGTGCAAATATTAGAAGTCCTCATAGAAATCTAGCTTTTTAAAATAACTAGGAAAAGCTAGTGACAGAATAATAAAAACCAGATAAATTTTCCTTTTATTAATTTAAAGGAGTATTATCGGATAGCGCTTTCCTACCAAAAAGGGTGTCTCATACCTTTGTGCGTGTCTTGGTTTTGTGCCCAACTTAGTTTGCTAGGTTGGTTCGCAGATTTCCCATGAACCAACGGGTAATGAGTGCTTCAGCTGTGTACTAGCACACAGACACACCCACCACGTTTTACTTATGGTCAAAGCGGCTGAGGATCAGAGTTTTGGCTATTAAACCTTATTATGTATTGGATGCGATTCTCACCTTGCTAAATTATTAAATTGAATTGCTCGGCTGTTTTTACCCCTTGTAGTTGGCTTTGACCACCCGTTTTGACTCCTGGGAGATGACTTGACATTTGCCTTTTCCCGTAATGTTGCTGGTTTACACAACATACGTGATTAGCTAATGTGGGATTGAAATTGTTACTTCCTCAGCTTTAATCATACTCGATTTCTAGTCGTGAACCGATGTTATAGCAAGCAGTTAATGGTACGTTTAGAACCAGGACCCAAACAATTCTTCTCGATAGAGACCTATTTCATGTTAAAGGGAGCAGGTGTATGGGGAAAGGGAAGAGGATATCTCATTCCATGAGCTTAGTATGAACAGTGGATCAGCTCCAGGTCAGTAACTGGTCAGATAAGAGGCCAGCACAAGCGAGGAGTTTTAATCATTCTTATGGGGATCCCGACCATGTCAGCGAGAAACACCAAAGTGGTGATGTCAAGAGAATTCCTTTTCACACTGACTTTGACCATAGTCGTTGATTTTGGGCGGTCAATAGGCGGACGGGTACCCCGCTCGTACTCTCGTCATCGTAGGGGTCATGTGGGGCTAGGTAAAGAGGTGTTGTCTTGTAAGCACTCGTGGGATAAGCTTCGTCCATGTATCAACGGGCCTTGTCAAAGCTCATCGAGATGGATTGGGGAGCTTTCACTCAGGAGACCCAGAACGTTGAAGAGGCTCCCGGCTTTCTATTAAACCATCCCTAGTAATCGTGGCCTAGCCATAGGTGCTAATTACCTTATCGTAGAGAAAGCTACCCTACCTAGAGGATAGAAAATCGAATCCGTCAGCCTAACGACTCATACCCTGCCCCACATGACCCCGGTCGTGACGACAGTACAAGCGGGGTACGGAAAGCTAGTTCAATAAGCAATTTCGGTCAAAACACCATACAAATTGTTCTAAAGTTATCAATGAATTCCCCGCCAATTCTAGAAGAGATACATGTTATCAATACCTATGATGACAGTAGCTTTATTAAAGAAGATTGTAGTTGCCGTATACACCCAAATGACCCAACCTGTTGAACAGTAGGATGGCCGCACGGGGTATCATGTGACCTATCGGTCAGCTGTCGGCGACCCTAGACCATTCAGGACAGCCAAGGATGGGAACCATTCAATTCAATCAACGGAATGCCTCAGTTGCGTTGAGTTGACCTGGCCAATCATAATCCCTAGTGGAGTTGATCAATTGCGAGTCAAATTGAGTTGAATGTCCACTGGTTGAAGTCGTTGACATCCAAGCCAAGCCAAGCGATTCCCACCCTCGCTCTTCCATCTCCTTGTCTTCACATCCCACTGCTACCCACGATGTCTCATCGGGCCCAACACCAGTACTCTTCTCGACAGGAAGAAACAATTCAGCCAGGTCGTCGATCACCCCACCCCTTAACCATGACCGCAACACTTGGCATATACCTATAATATCGCATCAAGCCGGCTCCGTAGAGGCGTCACCATACGTCCTGCCGCTGCAAATAACCTCTTACACTCTGCTGACATCGGCTGAATCGTAAGGAAGTCCAACGCCCTTCATGAAAGACGAGGATACCACCATCTGCGCTCATGGCAATACGATATTGGGTCTCTAACATCGTTGTCCCCATCCTCCCACGACGACTGCCATGATTCGAGCTCGTCCATCTCGTCATCGATGCCGTCAGGCGAAGAAGCTTCCTCTTTCACCATACTGCACCCAGAGACCGGTCGAGTGCGGTCACAATACACCTGAAACGGGTTGTAGTACTTCCGCTGTCGCTTGGCAACTGGTTCGTCGGCCACGGAGTTTCGTACAACCTGAAGGTGACAATATTCCCTTTCCCATACTTCTCGAACCACCTGCTTCGCCTTTGTGACCCATTCCGTCTTGTCCTTCCACTCATTCTCGAAATATCCCCATCGGGAGGCCGGGTGCAACGCTAAAGCCGTGTAGTAGATCGGCGTCTCGTCCAACCTGCTGTAGTATTTATTGAGCTTTTCTCAACCCAGATTGATGTTGATTCTGAAGTGCTTCGCATCAGGTATCTCAGACGCAAGCTTCTTGTAGTCCTCCAGCACCTCCAACAGGAACTCGAAGCCCTGGATAACCTCCCACACATTACCGTAGGAGCCAACCAACCCTCGTTTCCACCTGCGCTGCTGACCGTCCCCTTCTAGAGTCTTGACAGCATCCTCGTAGAACCCAAGAAGCTTGGCCAGGTGGTCGAGCACGTCCCAATGATTCGTCGTAAGCAGGTTTTCCTCCAAGCAAATCTGGGGCTCCTTGGCTGACTTCCTGAGGTTGCCTGTCCTCCTCGACCGATTACCCTGCTCCCATTGTTGACGATGCTTCAAGACGAGCTGCTCGACGAACGGCCGAAGAGTGAGGGCGCGCCTGATTATATACAGTTGAGAAAGCCACCGGGTATCATTGTTAATAATCAAATCGAGTGGTTTCTTTGCTTTGATCCTGGGATCCGAAGATATGTCGAATTCAGAACGTTGTATGCTCCGCAGAAGATAATTAAGCTGGTCCGACCTTCTGACTTTAACCACCAGGTTGTGCAGCTTCCGACAGGTCCTTTACGCCGCTAAAGTGCGTGCTCTGCCTCTGACAGTGCCGCTGCGCCTGACAACTGCTCCTCGAAAGCCTCAACATTGTGGCCAAATAGTAGCGCTTTAGCCGAGAGATTTAGAGTATGGCCGAAGCAGCGTCCACGCCTCGTCGATCCGACAAACCCAAGCTCGCCACCAATTACCTCCATGGCCTTATCGTTGCTTTCTGCGTTGTCCAGTGTGAAGTACCCAATTCTGTCCTGGATCTCATAGGCATCAAGAACGTCAAGTATTTCGGCCGCAATGTTGTGTCCGAAATGGCGCGTTTGTAATTCAGGCACGCCGAGCACCAGCTTGCGCGGCTGGCTATTCTCATCCCGAAAGAAACAAGCAATCCCGTATAGGCTGTGCCTGTTACCTGACTTCCATCCGTCAAAGGAGACGTGAATCAGGCCGCTTAACTGCTTCAACGCCGCCACAACCTTACCCTTATATGATTCGTAGGCTAATAGAATTCTACAGCAGATGGTCTTCCTGGTGATACTGGCATCAGTGATCTTGACAAGTGGGTTGAGGTATTCGAATATCTGGCGCAGTCTTCCCTGTTCACAGATGCTGAATGAGTGGTTCTCCCCAATGATCCATTCCAGCAGAAGACGCTGGAAGTGCTTCCGGTCGAAGCTCTTAACAAGACTATTCGCAATCTCTTGTTCGCGTGGGAGCCTAGTATCGAGCTTCATCACATCGGCGATCGACCTCTGATCTTTCGTCTTTATCTTTTCTGCTTTCTTCTGAGCTGCTGATTTTGTCGCTTTAGCAGGAGCCTATATTCTATGACCTTTGAATAAATGAGCGTTCGCGTTCTGGATGCCCTTTTCTGCGAAGCTTCTTGGTCTTGGGCTCTTGTTTTGGATATAGCGTTTGCAGACCTATCGGCGGCTGCCATTGAGATTCTGAATATTATATTCAAGATCCTATACCCAGGATGATGTATTGCGAACACGTTGTCACCATACATGGTCGGGGAAACACCGCCAGAGGTATTGATGTTCTGGATCTTGAGGTGTTTCTGATCGCATGCTGGAGGCAGGTGTTGCTAGGAAAGCTTCAACAGGCGTCATGCGGGAGAGCGTCTCGGTTTCATCATTAATTAAAGGCGTGTTGGGTTCCATTTTGTCGGATACAGCACGTCGTTGGCCGTGGTGTCGCAGCACGGAACTTCTTGTCCGTTGAAACGCGATCGCGAAGTCGCGTTTGGGTTCTGGGCATTACTCTTGGCGTGTCTCAACTACCTTGGGCTTAGCGTGATCGGAATTGTGAGGTGCAGGGGCCACTAGTCGACTTGGCTCGATGACATGGCGCTGGGCCATGACCAAAGGCCAAAAATCTGGGCAAAATCTTCTAAGTTACCCTAAATCAACAAGTCAACAAATTCAACCCATTCAATCAGAATGACCAAAGCCATGAACCAGGCCATGAGAGCCATACTCCCCGTCTGGAAGACGACACCCATCACTATCCTCCACCGAGAAAGCGGGATACCGCCAGTCGACCGACTACTCGAGTTTCAGGCTTTAGCGGCATCGCATGGATCTACACAAGTACGATGGATACCAGGACACACCGACATCCCCGGTAACGAACGAGCCGATAAACTGGCCAAAGCAGCATCGTTGCTCCCTGAGCCCGAAGGGACTCGACCAACGCTGGCTCATCTGCGAAAAATGGCGAGACAGAATCCAAAAGAGACATTCGAGACGTGGTGGTCCACCGCCGCTCCTGAGCAGTACAAGAGACTCAATCTCAAGACGACCACAGGCTGTCCGCCGGAGCTCTCGTTCCCGCGAGCAGCCTTGCACCTGTTGAGACAGTGTGGCTAAGGTGGTCCGATCTGCGGGTGGCTAGGATGTGGATACTATGTAAGGAGCTGTGCTCCTCTCAGACACATGTAACTTAGAACTAAAAATAACATAATCAACCCGTTTTTGCTTTAACTAGCTCATAACGCGACATCGCAAATTTACTACACTAAACACAAACAATCATCTCTTCATCCTTCCATTATCTCTCATTCTTTTTCTTCGCCCTTTCATCGCGCGACTCGTTGTTTGCCTCTGGAAACCCCTCCTTCCCTCCACTCCCGACGCGGGCATACCCAACCGCATCAAAACGCCACAATGAGTAATCAAAAGCGATCGCGCTCCGTCGGGGAGGAGAATCGCGCAGAGTGTCCTTTTACAATTTCTTACGCGCCTAGCCCATCGCGCGCAGATCAGGAACGTCATAAGAACAAGAAGCGGAAGCGCGACGGTCAAGATGACGATAAACGAATTCAGATTCAAATCTCTCCCTTCTCTCCCACAGGCAGCTTCAAAACCCACAACACCATGGACCTGTATTATACAGTCAAACCTTGAAAGCGATGGCAAGATATGACGTGCTACAACAGCTTCGTCCGTAAGTATCCGATGAATCTCGGCGTCTTCCAAAATGTGAGGGGCTTATGATTCTTGGCAGTTAATAGCATCAAGTACTACAGCGAGGGCTTCATCTATGTCGCCAACGAGTCAACCATCGAGCACCAAAAGGCCATAAATGATGGCAAAGGTGCCTACAAGAAGTCTAATGATGAGTGGGTTGCGTGTATCCTCAAGATTCGCGCTTCCGATGAGCACTATGTTTATGCATGCGTTTACTGGATGTACTGGCCCGACGAACTGCCTCCTGGTACCATCGACCGCAAGAAGACAGTTCAAGGCCGCCAGCCATATTATGGTACTAACGAACTAATCGCCTCCAACCATAGTACGTTCTAGAATGCTTAGCAATATCGTCCGATAATGTAACTAACCGATTACTTCAGTGGATATCATTAATGTCATCAGTGTAACAGCACCCGCAATCGTTAACCAATGGATTGAGTTAGATAACGAAAAAGTCCAAGCCGCGCTTTATTGGCGTTAAGTATATGACTGCGGCAAACCATAACTTTTGGTATGTTGCGTGATAGCTCCCCTTACCTTCGCGTTTACTAATATTTGTACAGTCCGTTGGCATTATATGCAAATGTGAAACTCCCGCGAACCCCGATGAGACGCTTATAAGATGCATGAGCTCGGAGTGTGGGCAGTGGATGCATCACGAATGTTTGACTGATGGTGTTCTCATGTAAGTTTATGAACGACTAGGCACCGACAAGCCTCATCGAACCGAGGGAGCGATTTTAAATGAGGAAAAGGCCGAACAAGCTACCCGTCCTCTATCACCAACTGATGCCGAGGAGAAAGAGACCCAGCCCATGATCGATGTCCGCTCTGGAGAGACTCAAGATAATGTACACGTAAAGGAGGTTATTCGAGAAACACCTCTAGAGACCGAAAACTCAATGCCTAGACCAACGCCATTGAGATCTATCAGTGCCGCACCAGCCAAGGGATCAGCCAAGAAGGGCCGCAAGAAGAAGACTGGGGATTGTAAGCCGTACGCAGGACTCTTTGAGGCTAACCTCAAGATGCAAGAGGGCCCTACAGCGTGGGAGATTCGTGACTTACGCGAAAACGTAACGGGTGGCGAGAAGTCATGGACGGAGAAAGCCTACTGTCTGATATGCGGCGCTGGTATCGAATGACTACTCAAGTAAGGGACCACATAACTACACTGGACCTGTTCAGGTGAGCAGACCCATCGAGCTTTCGAAGGTGAAAGTTGAGATTGCGTAGGCTATTTGTTTGGCTCCCTACGTGGCTTGTAGGAAACTCACACCTGCAATATCACCAGCTCGACCTAGTTGCCTTCTCGATACCATCCAGGACCACCTAACGCATAACCCCACCTAATGCATAACCAAACTTTCGCTCCTCTCATACAAAATCCAAATTTTCATGTCCACAAAAACATACCCAATTCTTAATTAATAAATAAGGCTTTAGAGAAAGTTTCTAGAAAATTACTCAAATTTTACTATCTACGTGGTTTTTTAACCTCCCAACCGCTGCATATGCGCTGGCAGTGCTTTATTACGACCATAAAGTCATCACTTGCCGGCTCGTTTTCGGCGTATCATCTAAGTGCAGTTAAGGAGGGCTCAGCGTCTTGAACTCTTCCAGCTATTTTTCTTTATCCAGTTGGATTTCCAGATATATTAGAGCTTTATAACGGTTAATAGGCCAATTTCCAGTAAATATCCAGCTAGATAAGATAATATCCTTCCTTATACCTACCTCTCTGGCTTTTGCATATACCCGGATAAAGTTGACTTTATTAACCGGCGCAGAATCGGTTAAACTGGCCAGTCTTTAGAGTTCTTTCCAATACACACCTTTAATAACATTAAAAATTCCATTATATAACGGCTGCAGACCATAGGAACAATATACTGGTAGGTAACAGCAGTAGACATTATTCAGAAAGCACGTCGCCATCCACTCATCCTAACTGCTTGTTAATAGCCCTATAGCGGGCAACCCTACGGCGAAAACACCAAAATACTTACCTGCACATGGCTCCTATAACCGTCAAGGATAATAAGTCTCGCATCCGACGCATTATAAGGCTCCATGTAGGGTAGATAGACGACTTTCAACCATTCTAGGGCTATATGGTTGTCTGTCCAGCCGTTCAGGGATGTAATATAGTGCCAGTCCGCTATTAATTCGAATTTATTCAGAAACCATTGCTTCTATAACTCTTTTCCTTTAAAGATAATTTTCGGTTTTAAAGAGCGGCCAGTTACAGTAATAGCGTTAATAAACGAGGTCCATATATACAACTGAACGCTTTTCAATATCGCCTTCTTCTTTAGGTTAGAGCTCCCGATTACAAGGCTATCCAGGCCTTATAGATAATTAATTAACTATGCCTTATAAAAACCTATAGAGTACTTATAGAAGACTTACTGAAATCTATTATTATGCTGCCCTCGTCTACTTTAACTATATTCTTAGGCTTGATCTAGCTATACTTATTCTCCTGGATATTAAAGTACTAATTAACCGCCTTCAGGGTAAATCCGTTAAATCTGGCGGCTTCCTGACGTTTTATAAGCTTGGTAGATAGTTCTAGGTAACGTTTGACGAATCTCGTAGTCCAGTGCTTGCCCAGAGGCTTGTTATGGCCTCGTTATTTAAGGATGGCCTTGACGCAGGCGCAGAGCTGGCTGTGCGAGAGATTATAGCCTAGAGACTCTTATCGCAGCACCTAACGAAGGAGGGTCTCCTCCTGGCTCTTGGAAATACGCTGGTGGGCCTGAATACGTTCATTCCTGCTCGCTTAACCGGAAAGTCGTCCAGAAAGAGTCGACTGAGGCACTCCACGTTTCTAAGCCGCCTCATTCTGTAATAGGCCTCTATCAGTAATATCCAATATAGCCTCAGCTACGTCATCTTCGGTATAGTTACGACGAACCATTGCAAAAGGAGTTCCGTCGATTAAATTAGGCGAAAACTCGGCTTGAGTAGATAGAGTCGCCTAGGTTATATAAGGTGAAATGCAAAAAAGTTCAAAGGGCTATGGAACCAGGCCACGAGACGGAACGGGGAAAGTTTGAACCGAGATGGGAATTTTACGAAAAAAGCAATATAGTACAGGGCCACAGTCCTTTGTCTCTTCGAGCTCCAACTGGTAGCGCCTGTGCCAAGGTTGACATGGTTCAAATCCATACCACGAAATCCATACATGGATCCATAATGCGGATCCATATCCATTCCACGTAAGCTTCAGCATTCCCATATCCACGCCACGAAACCCCTTCCACATATTCCATATGTGGATATTGTGGAAAGGAATGAAGATTTAGGTAGGTTTTGAAAATACCTAGAATTCCTTGTGAAATAGCGCATACCCTAAGTACTTTCTATCGCCAAGAACAACGCAATAGCAGCAATTTTCCACTCCGTTTACCCGTACACAAAGCTCAAACAAGTCTATTCCAGGAGGGTTTACTATTACTCATGCCCTTACTACCCCAAATCGAAATGGCCATCCTTCATCCTACCAAGTCAACCACACCCGTTCCAGAACGTACAGAAGAAGACAATCAACGACTCTTTCAACTCTACAAAGGCTGGACCTTGACGGAGAGAGACGGCCAAGTGCGTCAATGGGTATATCGGTTCGGCTATGATATCCAGTATGCCCAGAAGGGGGATCGCCGATGGGTGTGTTACCTTTGCATTAAGCAAAAGCGGCCGAGGCCAAAGAGTTATGCCATCAAAGGGTTGCAGAACGCTGAGGGTCACCTGTACATGGACCACAATGGCATCGTGGATCCGACAGGCAAGAGGCAAAAGCCTGCAAAGGCATCCGAGGAAGTACATCGGTCTATTGCAACGATCTTACAGTTGAACCCCAAGGAGCCGAAGGAACAAGACTTGATCAATACGCTGATTAAACGTTTCGACAAAACTGTATTCCAGCAGAAACTCGTCAAATGAGTTGTCAATTCAAACTAGTCTTTTTCGGTCGTCAACGATCAAGATCTATGAGCCATCTTTAACTACCTCAATCCATCTGTCGAGATCTCAAAAGCTAACATTACCGACGTGACCGTGCGTGCCATCGCAGAACGAGAATTTACCAACAACATGGAAAGAGTGAAGGATGCTTTGCGAAAGAGTCCAGGGCAAATCCATATCAAGTACGATGGCTGGAAGTCCGGTAACCGACACGCCCTATACGGCATTACATGCGTGTTTCGGGATTCCGACGATCGGCCAAAGAAGTATGTCCTCGGCCTGTCTGAGCTTACAGAGCGGCACACGGACGAGAATATCGCCGGGCAGATCATCGAGATCATTCAAGAGTACGAAATCGGCGACAAGATTGGGTATTTCACACTGGAAAATGCCGGTAACACCAACACCTCGATGGAGGAGCTAGCATTAGAATTTGGCTTCGACTGGGAGAAGCGATTGATTCGCTGTATTGGCTATATCATTAATATAGTAGTGAAGTAGATGCTATATGGTAAGAATTCGGATGCTTTCGAGAAGGTCTTCGAAGGACTTTACACGGCAGCGAAGGAGCATGAAGTCTGGAGGATGTAAGGTTCTGTTAGAAAGTGGTATAACTTTGATATATGGGGAAACTTTTTTTTTGACTTGCCGGTAGGTGGGTGCTGCATGGTAGTGCCGTTCTGATGACATTAGTTGACAACCGAAAAGCTTCCAACAATAGTCTAAAGCAGATGAATAATTGGGTAAATTAGTCTAGATCTATAGAATAGCAAAATCACAAAGGGCGGTCACAATAAAGGCGATAAACCCACCGACGGCCCATTATGGCTCGAGAGAATCATTAGTAGGTTGTCATTGCAGGGAACGCTTCAGAATATTTCAAGGAACCCGCAAAGAGGTTATTGATTCAACAATCCTAAAGTTAGTAGCCCTGGATTATGGTAGGGGTTTTTGTTGTCTACTAACAATTGGTGGTACGGGTCGGTTTCGGCTTAGATGAGAGTCGCTGTGACATGATTGCCAGATGTAGATGGAGGGACGTTGTGAGGGAGCGATCATCAGAATTTCACACTTGAGGAATGATCTCGTATTATCATAATTGTGTATATGACTTGAGTCAGAGTTTTCCCCAAGGCTGTCTTTCCCTCCTTATAAACAAACATTTTATTCAAGTTATACTCGATCTCACCAGTGTGTATGTCCCGACATAGTCATAGTACGAAATTGAATCTGGAGATAAATATATCCATAGAGCAATGGTTTATATAAGAGGCAAAAGTGATGACTGGTCTGTACTCTCAAGTCAGATAGCAATGTCTCAGGTAGAGTAGAGGAAATCTTCAATAATGATTGGCGAACTTGCTACAGGAGGGTCGGAGATGAAGAAGGTCAATGCTTTTGCGGATTTGTTAATGTTCTATCCAATTGACGGCAGACAGCGAAAGAGAACCAGAAGAGAGAAACAAAGATCCCAGGTGATACCTTGTTGAAGATTATAGCTGGATGCTCGTAGTGACACCTCATCTTTTTCGGCATGAGAGAAATGAGAGATCATGAAGCACGCCATCATGATGGGACGGGTTCCTCGAGGCGGGAGCAACAGCAAGTAAAAATCTCGTTGCGCTAGTGACAAAAAAAAACACCTGCCCAAAAGAGGTAGGAAGGTCTCAAGGCCAGGTTACGCCACAGACAGTGCAATCAAAAGATCATCTGTTGTGCCTCCGGCTTAAGCCATCACTGGTAATACGAAGTTATCTAGCTGACTTATCCCGACAGATTGGGTCAGACAAGGGCTAATTGCAACAAGAACCGGGGATTCTGGAGTGAGAAGATGGGGCTTCAGCTGCAGGAGTGGCAATTTACCTTTCTGGGGCTGAGCTAGTGCGCACCGGGGTCCCCTACCAATACTGGCCATTCTGAGATTAACGTTACACAAAACTTAGGGGGCTCGGAACGTTGGATGGGGTGATAAGCAACCGCCAGGTTAATGCAGAGGCGAGATGAAAACCAAAGGTGCACTATATCGCCTACCATGAGAGGACATGGGCAGGGTAGTAAAATTGGAGACTTGAATAAGACCGCTAAGGGAGGAAAAAATAAAGGTCGACAAGAGTCCATTAGCACGCATCAAGAGTGCGCCAAATAGTGGTCCCGTGGCAGTCCAGTTGCAGGTTTACTCGCTAACCATCGCTGATCTCGGTGAAGCTGGCCTTACAGAGATGGATGCACGGACCTCAAGTCCGAGCAATAGTGGGACAGCTTGCCATTAGCGGACTTGCAGGTGCCATGGCCCTATTTACCAACACGCCCTAACTGTCTAGACTTCAATAATGCTTATCTTCTCCCATCCCGGCCGCAGCCACTCTACCAGGGACGTTCGGCAGGCGACAAGCACCAGTGGTAGGTGGGAGGGTTACCAAGGATCCCAAAACAATTCCCGAGGAACAACGATCAGTCACTATTCTGTCCTGCCCCAGGCATCTTTATTTATTTATTGGCTCCGAGGAGAAGGTCGTTTCACCTCCGGCGATTTCCATACAACCCGGCATGCATCGTGTACGCTTTGAGACAAGGATTGGTAGACGGTGCTGATATCCGACGGAGCCCACTCATTTTGTCGTCTCTATTTGCTGGAAACACTATTGGTCCCTATCTAACGCAGGGCACGGGCCTTTTTGGATCAATCCCGCGGAGGATCCCGCTAGATGTCACATAGGAATATACCGTACAGCCGAACAGTGTCTCAATGACCTCCTAAATGCCGCAGGCCCAAACCAGGTTGTTCTCAGCCACGAACATTCTATTGAGTAAAGGAACTACTAAGCTTCGCGGCATTTTCCGAGCTAACCATATAGTGGTTACTCTTTCCAGCCAGATCACTCAGCCTAAATCGGTAGCTTAGTTGTAGCGCATATCGAGCGAAGACCCCTAGTCAAAATCAGACTAGGCACGGAAATATTGCCACACCTCTTTCAAACTCCATTTCCAGCGACTCGGATCCACCATGGACCAACACATTTTGTTTTGGATTAGTTACTCGTGAACTTTCGCTCGCCTGTGGCTCTTCCTAAGATGGCTTGTGGGCTTCGTACTGGGAAGCCTGCTTTAGATAATGACCGTATGACCTCACTTTAAGTTGTGATTTCTTCTCTTTTAGGGCAATGCAAACCATTGATATTACAAAACGCCCTGATACTATCTACACTATCGCCTCCACTGGTGTGTCTCGTCTTGATATAATAGTGGCACCAGCCTGGCGCTGTGAGATACCGAAGCTACCCTTGGCCGCTTTGTTTATTTGTACTAATAGTGAAGTAAAGATACTCCTATATATCTTAACGATTGCGATACCTTAGAGAATACTATCAAAGGAAGATTACAGAATGATGGCAAAGTTACATAAAACATAGCATGCCTCCCGCCTCAACAAGAAGTCGATCAACTACCTTCTCCCACCAAGGCTCTCTTTCTTGGATTAAATAAGGTAGGTTTTTGGCTGACGGCCATATCTGTTTCCATTCCCAGGTTCGCTTCAAGGCTTCGTAGATGGGAGGAACAGTCTAATGGAAGTTAATAATAATTCTCAATATAATTCACCGCAGGATAGAAAAGAAACTTATAAGATGTACTAAAAAGTAGGACTTACACTTCTGACCGGCACTTGAAGCACTCTCTCAAACCAGTCTTGCGCGATTCCTTTGTTCTTCGCGGACAATAAACCAAGTAGGAATACAGGCAGAATAGGGGCATTTGCAGTGAAATGAGGGCCAGATGTCGGGACGGCTTGGATGCATTTGGCTAAGGCTTCTAAATGCCTTTCCACATATGGGTGACTAGGTGGGTACCTACCAACTGGTTAGCATAACTATCTGGAAGAACGGTTTATCCACAATCTTCCCTACCTCTGCACTCGGCATTGAAGATAGATGATCGCGGTGAGAAGCCAAGCATAAGCTGTTCCTTCGATCATCTTCATAGTGGGGTCAATAAAAGGCTCGGCCGACCCGGTGGGTTTTAGCTCATACAAGAGTTGGAGTAATTTCTTTGCTGTTATGGGCACCACAACACTTTTACCATCCTGATGCAACCTTGCCGCACAGTAATTAATTTGGCTCATGATATGCAGCAGTTTTGGAGAAGCACCGCATCCTCCATGGATCGTCCAGACATCCTCAGATGAAGCCTGTAGCAACCAGCTAAATCGGCGACTTTCTTCCAATGGAACAAACCTTTCTGGCTGTGGTAGTTTCGACATTACCTGAGCAAGGATAATTCCTCGAGCGACCAAGACGGCCTGGGACATATGAAGGCTTATCGGGTGGGAGTGCTGATGGTCCGTCGGTGAGGTTCCCATTGGGTTTGTCGGGTAGGTGTCGTGATGACTCGTGAGTTGAGAAATCTTTTGCCTTGTCGGTTGGGGCTCTCCAAAGCCTATCGGCAAGGTATCTTTCAGACTCTTGGGAATCTTCTGATTCCAACATTCTTCCTCCCAGAATGAGGGTTTTTGCCCCATCTTATCAAGCTGCTTCTCCGCCAGTCTTAATCCCTGATACCATGCGGGCTCAAAGGGAGCCTGCATTCGATGCTCGATCCGGAGGGTCTAATCGATTAGTTTGTATAATTGATACAGGAGGAAATTCATTACTTGCATCTATAGTGGAGAGAATTATCAGCAACGAAATGATCTCGCTGGATGATCCGTCTTGCTTGCATTTGAGGAGGTTGCGAAGGTAGGCAACAGCGCGCTTGTGTAGTTGGATAGCTCTATAGCCGAACCCGTGGTTGCGGATCACTCGATCCTCATTTCTTTTGTCGGAGACATGGTCATGAAGATGCATGGCAGCAAGACACAGGATAGCCCATCGGATTCCCGGACTATTTTGGAAAATAACAAAGTCAAGCCATGGGTTCGTCTCAGGGATAATACTCTTGCCAGTGCAGATAGCAAACCAATCTAATGGAAAATAAAACGTTAGATGTATAGAACACACAAATTCTTGGTTGCCCACCGCGAGAACCAGCGCTTCGAGTGCAATAAATAATGTATGACGTACAGAAGGCCAACAAGATCCGATCTGATGGCTTATGGACTGCCGTATTCCAACAGGCTGGCATGACTCGTTGAGGGTAGGCGAGGACTTGAGCTTTTCCTCCTGAGTTGGGGTGGGCGCGTTTGAACTTGAGAAAACTATTGATTTCGCTACCCATCGGTACAGGGAATAATTTCTCTCCAAATACGACAACGTTGCCGCTGTATTCAAAGGCGCCAAGTGTAGACTCTTCTAATACTTTTAGCTCGGGTACTGGCATTGCCTGTAAGCCAGCATGTGGCTGATCCTCTGATATAGTAGCCGAATTGCCTGTGTCAATCTGTATACCAGGGTTCGATAACAATATGAAAGAACTCAAGTTGATGGAGTCTACTTCAGGATTTGCTTGAGAGATCTTGGGCTTCTTTGCACGTTCGTCATGCAGACAATCACTAGCCTGTCCACGTTTGGCTGAACAGACGGTGATTGGGTTCGCGTATCGAGTAGTCAATTCCTGAAGCGGAGCTCTGCATTCCCCGAATGCTTGATCTGAATAAGTCAACCAGTCTTCCGGTAAGGGCAATAGATTTGCCACCAATAGGTGCAATCATGAGAAGTAGCAATAAGGTGCAGTATATTAACTTACCACCGGGCCCTAGCGAAGATGAAGGTAACGAAGGGGGCTCGTAGACAGTATGCAGAGGATAAACCTGATAAAGGGACTCCATCGTAGATATTTTAAATATGCGTTGGCCAGTTTTAGTTAATGATAGAACGGCTAGAAGACAACGAGAAATGCAACGAAGGAGGGGCTGACGGTTTGCTTAATACTTAATAGGGTTGGCAGATAGACATATAAAATGTGGTTTGGATGAGCCGCGTTCCCGGCTACCTGGTCATACCCGGTTGCGGCAACGCCACGACCGGGCATTATGTCTCATTCGATGACATTAATCCCGTCGTTTTTCATAGTTGGGCTGGCCCGGCAGAGACTCGATCCCTCTATTCATCATCCACCAGTCCCGGTAGTCTGGGCTGCACTAGCACGTTTGCCGGCAGCAGGCCCAGGCTTTCCCGGACGCTTTGACGGGGCCACAACGCTAGCTATTGTCTTACCTGTGATAGTACGATTTCAAGTGACGGAGAGGCTCGAACTGACATCTAAAGTGAAAAGCCTGCCCTCGACCAGCCATGGCACAAAATGATATGATGCTAAGAGTAAATAGTGAAGATTGATAGTTAAGACTTCCTTGATGACTTACCGCGGCATCTGTTTATAGATAGATATGTTGACAAGTTCTAAAATGTTCTACACAAATAAGGGTGCCTGTGTATAAATGGCAGCAGAATACAGATACGGTTAACAGCGTCCAAAGCAATATCGAAGGCATCAACGCCACATCCTTACGTCTACATATTAAAAAATCGAGATGAAGTATTCCCAAAACATCAGGGGTGGAAGCGGCTTCCTTTTTGGACCCCACTAGAGACTTTTATCCTGTATCTGGCGTTTAACAGAAACGAATAGGACTTGGGAAGCTCTTGAACACGGCCTTGCTTATTGCGCTAGCTTAGCTCTGCCGGAGTTCAGTGTTTAGGCTATGGGAGTGCGGTGCTCCTTACCACCGCTGCACTCAGATCATTGCTAAGTACGCATACAAATGGGTTTCCATGCCGGAGCCAGTTGCCTCCGATACCAACAGCGTAGGGAAACCATCCTTACATGTGACCAACAATTTCATCTCCTCCGTGTCTAGAATGAACGGTTTCAGTTTTTCAGTTGGGGCTTCGGGCACGGACGCATCACGTCTCACCATCAAGCCCGATTCTGACATAACTATGCGTCTCGCTACTTTAGACAACGTTGACAGGGGTATGTTCTGATGGCCCCGCCTAAACAATGTGACTAGATGCGTTGGTGGAGAAAAGATCCATAGAATTCTGCAGCCTCGTCCTATTTGAGGATTCTCACCTCCCGGCTCGTGGCTGCGAATGGTAACCGGCCGGCTAATGTTGTGGTTTGGTTTTATTACTTATGTGGGACGGGGTGATGCATAAAGAGTGAATGGCGAGGCCGTGCGGGGCTTTGAAAGGACTAGATGCAGCACACGCCCACCCTTTGCAAGTCCAAAATCAACATGTTTCATTGAAACGCTGAGTGATGGAAGCAACCAAGCCCGCTGCGAAGGGCGAGGGCAGCATATGTCTTCCCTTGTCCCATCGTCAGTTAGCGAAATCAAGTAATTATGCGATAAAGCAAGCTCTGTGACTGCCAAAAGCGACGTGTCATATGCGAACGTGATGGTTTAATTTGCATGCATGGCCTTCTCCACCCGCGACCATGGTTTGTTTCTCAGCTCGGACCTCGGTTTTGACAATAAGGAGGATACAACAAAGAGAAGCCAACTTATCATAGGGTTAATCCTGTTATGTTTATCCAAGATGTTTCTGCTCTCCTAATTCATGTATATATTAAGAACTTCCTCGCCGCTGTCTCTTACCTGTACTATGGAAGTATTTCTCAGACACCACGGGGATGCGGAGAGTGATCTGCGACTTTTCTGTGTGACCTGTATCCAGCACCTACCACATGTTGATATATCACATGCGTCCTGCACAGGGAATTAGCTTTGTCAGCCGCCTCTAGAAACTTAGCTTCCTATAAGGCTAGGTACTTCACCCCGGGCCACTGCCCTAGCGGCACGTAATTGGGGAAGGAAAAAGAAAGTAATATTCTGTAGCTCTCAAGCCCGCCGCCACTTGTTGGTTTGTCATTTCTTTGACATTCCATGTCTCCATCTACATCGAACGACTGGGAGTATCTCCGCGGCATCTTCCGTAAACCCGTTCTAATCCTACATTGCGTTTGTTCGCATCACATGGGGGTCTCTGCCTACCAAAACAAGACCGTTAACTACGGCTCCCCTACCAACGCTTGCACATATCGCTGGGTCTCATGGGCGAGGTAGTTCTGCATCAGAGCGCAGTTGCACCCTGACTGCTGTAGAATCTGCATCTTGAGCTCATATACCTGGAGGGATAAATCGGCTACGCAAGTGGAAAGCTCGTGGTGGACACGCTCTAGTTCTTGCGTGCGAGATTTCAGTGTTGACATGTCTTCCCTCTTCTTGATACGGAACTTGTAGGCTGTGATTCGATTTCGTTCTTGGGGTTTGTTAATGCGATTGTTGCCCTGCTGGGCTGGACGAACGCCGTTGCGGGTCAAAAGATCGTTGGAGTTACAATTCTGCTTCGGAATCGTATCCTTTGCTGTTAAGGGGAGGTACGAATAAACCTGGAGGGGAGGCAATTCCTTGGCAACGATATGCTTAGAAAGTGATAATGGAGGCGCGTACTCCGTGGTAGAACCAAGGCCATTCCACCAAGAGGTAGAGTCGATCATAGGGCTGATATAATTCCAACGATTTGTTGAGTCGGCGGCATAGCTATCGACGAAGCCATCAAGTAGAGGAGCAGTCTCCGTGTAGACGCCATTTACCGTGGTGCTCTTGTCTCCTGGTGTACCAAGAGGATCTACATGATCCGCCGATAACCAATGCTCCCCTGGGGGAGGTTGGAAAATGCATCCTGTCCCGAAAGGTAAATAGTCTTCCATGGGTTCCAGCACAGCGAGAACCCTATCACCTATCAGACAGAGAGGGTTCAATAGGTATATATTGTATAAGAGGTTTAACCGATGGTCGAAACGGTGGTAAGAGTAGCTAAAGAATGGCTTTAACTAATTCAAAGTGTGTTAAATTGATTGGGGGTATGATGAATGTGCTAACGATGGCAGATATAAGTTTATGGATAATTGTGTCGTGGAGCTTAGGAGTATCGGCGGTAAAAGAAAATAGTGTACTAATTCTCACAAGTTATTGCAAATAAAGCGAATTACGTTATAGAACGTATTTACCAAGCAAGACATGGGGCAACTGGCAAAGAACTCTGTTAAATGCCTATATATACTCGGACTTGAAGAGTGGCAGGAAGGCTGAGGCTAAAGGATATTAAAATGCGTGGGTAAGAAGAGACCATAGTTAAGATTCGTAGGCACCCTTGAAACACTAGACTCACAGCCAATCTCAAAATACGTGGCTTGGCCTTGGAGTTCAGATGTCTCATCTTGGCGTGCTGTTCGATGGCCATCACCCGTACAGCCTGACTTGGCATTTGCGGGGAGGGATGATGCCAGGGGGATGACGGAGCCGGAAGAGCTTCTATTGGGCTTGATAGAAATATACTTGCAGATAGAATCATATTAAAAGCCTGTCCTACCCCATCCTATTACAGAGTGGAGTTGCTCCCGTTGCAACCGCCATTGTTTTGAGAGGGCTTACGGCGGCTAGAGGTAGTGGGATCATGTCGAGAATTACCCGCATACAACCTTGAAGCGAACTTTGTTATAGGAAAGATAAGGGTCAGATCATGAACATTTCAACTAAAACCCGTTTCAGTCAAGGTTATCCTGGCATATTAAATTAGGACCGCAGGGCTTAGGGCGACATTCGACTAGTCCTATGCTAGCGCGGTGATCAGACTTGGATGCATCACCTGCCTCATTGGCGCCATGATCTAATTCTCACCCGGATAGCCAACCGTTGATGGGATCGAAGATTCTTAAAGCCGAAGCGGCAAGTCGGGGCCAAGGAGGCTGAAAGCGGTGGACGAGTAGGGCGTAATAAAAGGAAGGGGATGCCTTTGTTACCAAACCCACTGTGATTGTCCAATGTTATTGGACATGGCCTACTTAGCCTACACCCCATCTAGAGATTTCCCACTCTTGCTTGCAGCTTCTACTATACCATTGGAGTCCTTCTCCGAGATGCCGTGAACTTAAGGTCCGAGCCGCATTTATGTAATCCTCGAAGCCGCCCTAGTCACACATTGTTCTAATGCAACACTTGTCGCATATTACGGCGACGAAGGCAATGGCCCTGAAAAACAAGATCGAGATAACCTCTCCGTGGTACAGACCTCGGGATAAGTAAGTAGAAATGACAAATGAACCTTTTGTAGCCAATAGGGCAAGCAGGTCCCCTTCCCCAAATCCCTGGATAATATCACCAAGTGACACAGACTTCGAAATAATACATCTACCCTGGTGGTTTTCCCGCAATGGCATTTCATTATATTTGCCATCCTCATGCCGTCTTACTCCCATTGTCATCCTTGCTCGGGTCGCATCGAATGCTACAACCGCCTATGTGAGACCTTTCGCTGTGGCTTCCCTTCTAATGCTTGCATATATCGACCGGACTCATGAACGAGGTGGTTCTGCATGAGGGTACAATTACATTCTAACTGTTGTAGGAGTTACATCTTAAGCTCATAAACCTCGAATCTCAGGTCGGCTACGCAGGTGGAAAGATCATGGTGGATACGCTCCAGGTCCTGCTTGCTACACTTAAGCCCCTGCTATTCTTCCCTCTGCTTGACACGGAGCTTATTGGCTGTAACTCTATTTCGTTCCCGGGTTCTTTTAATGCAAGCGCTACCATGTTAGGCTGCATGAGCGCCGTTACTGCTGGCATAGCTCGTACGGCGAATAGATAAATGTTTTCCCTTCTTTGTTGTCTGTAGATTGATATCCCGATCACCCAGCGGAGTTCGTCTAGTGGTTATGCGAGACGTAAGATTGTCAGAGTATGAATTTATCTTTTGATTTGGTGTTTTTAGTGTCAAAGGTGAGGGCCAATGGACCTGGGCGGGTGATTCCTTAGAAATCCCATGTTCAGAAACCGGAAACATAGGTATATCCTTTACGATAGGATTGAGGCCGGTCAGCGGATTTGTATAGTTTATTTCATGGCCGATATAATGCCAATGGCCTGTCAGGTCAGTGACGTATCTATGTAGGGAACTATCGATTAGAGGACCCGTCTGCGTATAAACGCTGTTTGCCGTGCTGCTCTTGTCCTCTGATGAGCCAAACGGGATTAGCTGGTTTGACGACCACCATTGTTTCCATAGAAGGGATTCGGGAGCGTAGGATGTCCCGAAGGTTAAGTCGCCTCCCATGTCACTCGGCCCACCCAGGGCTTTATCGTCCGCGAGGTAAGAGATCGCAAGATAGATCTCTATACAAGAAGTTCAGCTGATGGCCAAAGCAGCAGGAGAAGAGCTAAAGGGAGCTCTAGATATCTATACCTGTTGGGTTATAGTTTTGTGCTTATGATAGCGATTTTGAGTAGGTGTAGATACGCGCCTTGGAATCTCGGGATGATCAGTGGTAAGGAAGCTACTATGCTGACGCTCATACAGGTCGCTGCGAACGAAGCGACCCTGCAATATATTAATGGAAACCGAATACAGTACGCGGAACGACCAACAGTGAAGCTCATTCAACTGACCTAGCCCGATTATGTCTCGACGAGCGGCGAGAAGGGAAAGGTCAAATTTAAGGATGTGAAACCGCATGGATAATAACCCATATCTCAGTGCTCCGTGCCATTGACGCTCATAGGTTCGGAATAAATTCCCCTGAAAAAGTGCCTGGTCTTCACAGCTAAGATCCTCGATCTGGCATCCGGTTTAGAGGCCACACAACCTGACTCGCCATTTGCCGGGAGGAATGGCGCGAGAGGGATGCGGGCGCTAGCAAGGTATCTGGATCACCGAAACGTGCAAGAACCTGACAGACTATCCGTGCGCTCGCTGTGACAGGCTGGAATGGCCTGCATTCTATCCTCACCACTTCACAAAGGGGATAGTTAAATGAGATCAATACAATCAGTGGGGCCAGCCTGAGCCCAACATTGTATTGTTGTAGACCGTGCGAGAGTTTTTGGAACCCCCGCCCATCGGGGAGCGGAGGTTGAAGCATGTGTCTGTCCTCCAACCGTGGAAGTGAAAGGGAGTACTGTCCTTAGTAGAGGCTTATTTAAGTTAATTTGGCATAGTTCATAGGGCGCAAACATGCAAACACCACACCGATAAGATCATGAGACAGGACAAGAGGAAACCATGGCGATGGTCAAAACGAAGGATCGTGTATGATGCTGTTCTGGGATAGACTACTGTACCGAGGAAAATCTCTACCTTCCGCCGAGTTGCTCACATTTTCCCGTAATTATTAGTTCCACCGCCATAACACGCACTTTCACGAGCATGGAGAAATCTCACTAGGTGATTTACCTGGTGGCGTAGCGCCGACTTGGTCCAAAAGCGTGGACCTTCAGCTTGAAGCAGCCCTTATCAATAGCTACTTTGTGCAGCTTTGAGGGCAGCCAAGTGGACGCTATATAAAAGCCAAGCTGAGTGGCGGCAGCGTATCATTGATAACGTGTTCAAGTCCTTCCACAACGCCAGTCAGCCAATGCTTAGGCTTCGGCCTGGAGATGAATGCATGCCTATTGAGCAGCATCAATACGTCTCTTGAGGGAAATAAATTGAATTGAATTACTTGTTAGGACAGTCGTTCTCCGTGTACAGGGGGCATGGGCCGCCAAGAACGATCGCTCATCCAATGCGGGCCAGCTGAAAATTCCGGTGTACAGAGATTAGGCCCCTAAGTTGCGTATGTTCTTGTTTTCAAATGGGCCTATACCTCTTACCGGGAGCCTGTCATGGGAGTAATCTGATTGGTTGCCGCTGAGTCAGGGCGTGATTGCAAGAGCTGACTTCCATCTGTCTTATTCTTATACACAGTTATTGCAGCTTGCTGAAGGAGACGTTAGCCAGGCTAGATTTGGCATGCACATCGCCGTTTCTGCGGGTTTTGGTGTACATTCTCAGATCTCGAAGGTTGTCAATGGGAGCATTAAAAAGCAGCGCTCGGCGATGCTCTATGCCAGCCAATGATGACGGCTGCCGCAAAAGACATTCAAGGGATGACAACTTTTCTAACGTATTTTTGCGTGTGTTTAGGATGCAGACGGGGCACACCGAGTTGACCTGATACAACATTAACATGAACCGTGGTCACGGCAGCCAAGCGAGCCATGCAGTCCATTGATCATCTATGAGCATTTAGTCGGGGCCATGACGCCGGGTATACGTGCTTTTCGCTTGTAACAGAATAAAGCACGAAGCCACAAGGCCATTCCTGCACTAATCCTCCTCAGCGGGGATTCCCCACCAACCATAGCTAACCATTGTCAGTCACCACTCTATTGTCACTATGCCATTCCTGACTTCGGCTCATTCCCACCGTCTTCCGCTTTGACCCTTGCCCCTGGATCCAGCCCCACCCCAAGCACAAGCCCACGCTCCGCCTCCCCGGGATCCTGGGCTCAACCAGGGATTACGGGGATCAAGAGCCGCAGTGTGGACAGTTGATTTATCGCATTTCTTGTCACGCTTTGTCCCCATTTCCAAGCGGTATCGTGTAGCGTCGGGCCGAAGGCTGAGGTTTGCTAGGAAGCTACCCTGCTGTTGGACATGATCCTGATCTCCATGATCAAATGATAAGTATTGCCCATCCATGGCTGTTGGTCTTACAGTCGATCAGGCCATGGAGCGTCCACAACCCCCTCCCGTCCCCTGGCGCCGATGCAGCGTCTGGGTTAGCCCAACAGCATCTCACAACCGAGATCCTCCATATGGGTTAAGATGGCGTCGTAACTGAACGCAGCGAGGGGTGCCTGCCAAAACTGCCATGCTCCCGAATGGGACCTAACACCGTAATGAGATGGTGGTAGACACCCTATTTTGGATTAAAGTTTAGTGCGGAGGGGAGGCTGAGGACGTGTAAAACCTAACGCTCAGATACGTCTTTGGTCCCGTACCTACCATTTTCCCCATTCCTCTCTAGCACCTATTCAGGCTTTTTCTGATCATAATGAAAGATGACTCAGGGAACGGCAATGAGTAGACCTTCACCAGTGCGATGGCACAAACTACATGCTCTTTGTTAGCGCTGTCAGCCGCCTCAAGGATCATCCCCGCTACTTTAAGCAGCCTCCCAGAGCCCAGTCCACAAGTGATTGTGCTAAAATAAGCATGAGGCTTTGCACCTAAATTATTTCATGAATCGATTGTCCACAGCATCAGTGTCCCCCGCTCGTTGACTATGCTATAGAGTACAACTCTCTCGCTTACATGTATTCAGCCTTTCCTCCACACCTGTCTCCACCATGCCAAGTTTAGGTCGTTCTTTCAAAGACTGTACATGGAAACTAATTAGTAAGATTTGGCGGGTAGCATAGCTTTTTTGCAAGGACCAGATATGATAGACGTTGGCCCATCACAAGCCCCAAAAGCCAACATTTTGCACTGAGGGGCTGAGCGACGGCAGCAACAAGGCGCCTCAGCGGCTCACCTTCTCTTCCCCTGGATGTGATCGAGATCGAGATCGGATCGAGTAATTGGTAGGGGGCCGGGGGTCAATGCGCATCGAGTTCCAGCTCCGTCTCCCCGAAGCGAGTTGTCATGCACTAGCGATTCCCAATTGGGCTAAGGCTCATGGTGCTAACTGTTGGGGGAATCGAGGCCTGCTGCCGTCTGGAAGAGAAATGTGTCGTCAGTACGTGACGTGCAGGGCCGGTATCGGATCGGATAGTCTAACATACTGTATTCATGACAAAGCATGTCGGCGTCGACATACTTGCCAACCTTTGCAATGCAGATGGCACACTCAAGACAAAGAGTCTCACGGTAATCCCCGAACCGCTATAGTAAACCAACGTCAGCATAGGTGCTTCTTCTTCATGCTTGGGAAGGGAAAGGCAAAGGAAAATAAAAACATACCTCGAAGTCGATAGCGGCCAGGTCGGATAGAGCCTCGCCGGCTACAAGTCTCTCGTAGCAGTCGCACATAAGTCGACCTAGGTGGTGTGAGGTCTCGGCGCCGTTCGAGGACGGTTCTCGTTGTTGTCGGTTGTATCCGACATCGTGGTGGCAGGAAGGAGGGGGAGAAATAAATGAAATGATAGGAAGGAAGGAAGGAAGGAAGGAAGGAAGGTGGAGAAATGAAGAAGGAGGGAGGAGAGGGACCGGCGATATATTTATTGTTAGGCAGACTGGGCAGACTGGGAGGTGAATGGTGATATACTTGAGGTGAATGGCCATTGTACGGTGGGATGCCTAGTCGGATGCCTGAGGAATCGTCGGTGAACATCTGTTCATGTACTTGCTAAGCGGCGCGGCAGTGCCACATGGCGCTGGTGCTATGCTACGCTGTGTAGCTGCCTTATGTTATATAGCTACCGTAAGATGCGTCATGCTGGGCTTATATACCTTGATGTTTTTCATGTTCTAAGATATATCACGCTGAGCTTATATACCTTAATGTTTTTTATGTTCCAAGATGCATCACGCTAGGCTTATATACCTTGATGTTTCTTATATTTCAAGATACGTCATGAAGGATAATCTAGATAAGTTTGTTCTTCAAGTTATAGTAAATTTAAATAGAAGATTTAATTCTTAATTCTATATATATAATATGGCTCTACCTTTATGTCTAACTATCTAATCGTATACTTGCGTATAGTTACTAACCTCTTCTTTACTTTCCGACCAGGTAAATACCGACTTCCTCGAAAGTATGGCCTGGCTGTCGACTTAAACATAGGCAGCCCAGCCAGGTAGGGTCCAGCCCACACATACAAAGGGAATAGTCTGTAGAGTATATGATTAGGTAGTGTAGACGGTGACCAGCTGCGTTGAGAACACGCTAGGCTACTCTGGGCTAATGTCTCGCCGGGGGATTGACCACATTGAAATCTGGCTGATTTAAATAAAAAGATTCAATTATAAATTCCACAGACGGGATATAGCTCCAGCTCCAGTTACTGCTATTCGATCTGATACTTGCGTAAAGTTACTCAGCGTTTCTTCACTTTCCGATCGGTAGAATACTGACTTCTTGAAAACGTGGGCTGGCCGTCGATTTAAACGTGGGCAGCTCAGCCAGCTGTTAGCGTCGCGCTAGTTTCCCATACAAATTAAACGTGGGTAGGTCCAGCCCACGAATACAATAACTCCAGGAATGCAGCTTGATCTCCATACAAGTAGACGAGTTCACGGTCGATATTGATCCGGCGACGTGACCTCCATCTCTCCAACTGCAGTTTCCGAAGCGCTTCGTCGCAGACGGATGCCTTCTTTCGCTTGCGGCCTGGTGTGAGAACCTCACCAAAGCCTCCCATTGCGGACGGGAAGCCTAGTAATCGATGCCATTCCTCACTGATGTACCGGAAGTTGACGCGGCGTTCATTCGTTTCAAATGCTCCTTCCGTAATCAACCGTCCGTATATCAAGCCTGCGGTCTTGGACCCGTGACCCGCCTGCAAGTCGTGTGGGCTATCCTTATTGTCATCACTTTCGCTACCGCTGTCATCTGAGTCTACCTCATGTAGTAGTCTCGTATGTGCTGTAGATGCGTTTCGAAAGTACCGTCGACCGATTGCCGTAGAGATATGCCTCCAGCTGCTGATGTTTAACTTTTGCCCACAAGCCAGAGCACTAAGCCTTCTGATGTTGCGTGACAAGCGAGGAGATGTCCAATGTCCCCCGGGGCCTAGTGACCAACCATTCTCTTGCGTAGCCTCCCCGACCTGGCTTGTCTGATTTTGGCTGGGGTCTATTGCCCCGTCTGCCTGTTCGCTGTCCTGACTCCTCTCGCTCTCCTGAGTGCCTTCTGTCGCCCACAACCCAGCATCGAAGCTAGATTTGTTCCATATATTGGCCTGAATATCTTCCCAGAATGGCAAAACGAGCCACAAGTAGTATATCAGTAGAGTGCCAACCTCCCGCGGCAAGAAGCGATGGATGATCTTGAGCCTCCCAGTCGTCTTGAAGCCTTTATGCGCCCCTGTGACAATCATGATGAGTCCACAATCACAGAGAATATTACATATGCCTCCGTTACTTGTGTTGCGATGCCTGACGACAAGAAGTTTCCATGCTCGTAGTGGAAATCCGCTACTCATATACGCGAGAACCGCTAGCAGCTCCAATGCTTTCTCCACCTTAAGACCATATCGATATGCTAGCCTGGAGTTTAACTCTATACCGCCATCATTCATCGACTTAACCCACTTGGCTCTTAAGCTATTGTTTTGTAAGATCTTCTTGGTGACCCAACCTCTGCTAGTACCTCCATCGTGCTGGAATAATTTATCGATAAACGAATGCCCGACTGTTTCGTCAGCCGCATTGTCCAAAAGCTCATCCCACGGGATTTCGGGCAATCCAAGTTCGGCGGGAGACTACGCAAAGAACTCCGTAAAGAATAACAAGTCCTTATAGAGTACAGTCTCTAACTATTAGACCGCCAATCTCATCGTGGCCTGTACGTTAAGAACGCTGAGACGAGTACCCTTATAGATAAGTTCCTCTCTGCTATTATCCCAGCTCACTGATCCATATGCTGCTGTGCTGTTTTGTGCAGCCATGCCGAAGTTTCGGAGCCGGATAATAAATTGCGTCGGTGTCGTTTCCCAACCCTCTCCTCCGCCTATTATAAACCGTCGAGTCATCTCAGATATTAGTAAGAAATGGCTTAGGCTATTCTCTTCGGCTGCTTCTTAAATCTAACCTTATTGTATCTTTTACTTGGTAGCTTTGGTTCGTTGGTCGACGGCGTATTTAATAATGCAGAGACGAGAAATGGCCATGATAGCAGAAAGCTTTGGCGTGAAACCTCCATACCCCTCCTAAGTACTATCTGCTCGCACACTGAGAACAGTTGAGAAGCTGACAAGAACGCTATCATACTCAGTGTCTTTCGTGAAATGGTCGAGAACAGAGATGTATAACTCGAGAACAGCAGTCTCTAACAAGTCAAGAAGTCTGGCGATCTCGGGTGCTTCTGGGTCACCACTGTACTCTTTCCAAGCCTCGGTCAAGTTATCTGCGTGTTCCATCATAACATCGTAAGCACTCTGTTGCCGTATACTAAGTTTGAACGGTGGCCGATCTGCCTTGTCCTTGAAAGATATGCATCAAACGATGCAAGCGAGTAACTGCTTGATAACAAGTGCATACCTCCTCTGTGTCTCGGGCTTGAACCGGAAATGGAATGGCTTCGTCCTCTCCTTCACCAGTTCCTTGCGATTTACCTCAAATAGAGCATTCCAAGATATAACATTCGGAGTAATAACAGCCCTGGCATGGTTAATTAGCCGACTAAATGCGATATGCACAAAGCGCAGTTAAGTGTCGTCTGACCTGACTGGATCGTCCGGATCTGTTTCGTATTCCATGGCGATTAAGTCTCTCAAGAAGTCCTTTTTCCCACTAAAGTCCTTTAGATGGAGAGCAGAACCCAGCCGACGAAGCCACGGGTTCGGTGCAGTGACATCATTCTCCGCATCAATACGCTCCGCCTCTCGGCTTCGAATATCTTTGCCCTTGCTTTGGAATGCGTCAATGGCTTGCTAAAGTCTGACTTGTGACTCACGGTCTTGAACCCTTGATTGTTCGAGATTCAGTCCCCTTGCCACTTCGAATAGCTCACTTCCCAGCCCCCTAAGGAACAGCCGCTGATAGTAGACCCCCGTCCTCCATGGACTATTACTCCTCTCCTCCTCTGCCACAGCAGCTGAGCGACGCCCGCCCTTGAGGTCTAAGCTCCAATGATGCTTGACCCCGAGATGTTCTCGAATTCGCCTCAGATCTTTGCCCACGTATGGGCAATCGGGCTGGCAAGTACTATGCTCCGGGACAAACTCGCACCGAATACCTCCTGTACCTGGCGGCCCTAAAGCTGTAATTGGCGGTGCATTGCCGGGCCTGGGTGGTAGATTATCGTGAACCTCTTGCTGACACTTAAAGATTTTGTGCTTAGATGCAAGTTATACTATAGCCAGCTAAATCCCTTCTTCCTCACCCCGGCTTCGTCATCAACTAAATCGAAGCTATTCGGTCTCTTCTTATTAGTTATTTCCGTGTTATCTTGCCGTTGATTAAGGATAGATTCAGTATCGTCGTACTGCTATATCATAACTCTGGTCTAACTACTTTATCAACAGTCCAATTCATGCAGATGTCTTGCAAGAATGCGATTTTGACTGATCGAATAAATATTCAGAGCTCTCAAGTTCTAATCCCTGATCCTGCCAACCTCAAACCATGAACTTTTCGGACCGCTTCTGAACATGCGCTGGTAAGTGACATTATTTCTCCACAGATGCGACTGTTGGCCTAGTCTGCTTAAGTCCACTGAATTATTTGCCTCTAGAATATCGATGTGATCTCTCCGGTAGTGTTCTCGTATCCGGCGAAGGTCCCGCCCAATATGGGGACAGGAGTTGCAGCCCAGCCCACCATGCAGTGGTGGTTCGAGATATGGTATAGGCTTTACATCCGGCGATGGAAATTTCCAGTTTTGTAGATTATCCGCATCTTTGATGATGTTCGGTATCTCCAGAATCTGGTTACTGATGTCTCGGCGCTCTTTTAACGTAAAGTGCTGACGGTGCAGGGGATCGACGAGATGTATCTTCACTTGCCTGGCCAGGATAGCTGTCTTGCAATCAAGGCATATAACTAGGTTCAACTCCGCGAGGTGGATAAACGGCCCGATTTTGGGTGATATGTCGTCGTATGTGGGCTCGGCCTGCTCCTTTTGTTCTCCAGGTAATGGGCTGGACATAGAATTACAAGTAAACGAGTTGACCTCTTCCTCGGCTCTAAGAGTCAGTGGTTCTTCGTTGTCGGGCTGTACTCCTACTTCATCTGACAACAACAAACCAAGTCCCGATTGCGGTCTCTTGCTATTCGAGGGTGTTTCTTCTAGATCTGATGTAAAAGGCCGCTTTCGATATGTTGTGAGATCATGACGAGGGCCTCCATAGTTCAACTCAGCATGCTCGGCCTCAACAGGGATAGACCCAGGTTCGCCGCTTTGATCACATCTCCATAAGAAGGCATGCCAGCTTGCCGATACTCGATCATAGACTCGGAGTAGCGCAGGTTGAAGATGATCTGGATACGCACCATCGAGACCGTAGGTTGTATGCCGCTGCATGGGTCTGTGCCTGCTCTGCCAAGCATAAGCCACTTCGGGCCCAGCCGTCCCGGTGGTATCATCGAATCGATTGAAGCGTATAGCGGCGTCATGAACATGACGTTCTGTGATGGCGATTGAGATTTGGCGGTACATTTGGACCCCAATACCGGGTGGGATACCTGTGGCAGCACTACAATGCCGTCGAAGCTCCTTGGTGAATGTTGAGACGGTCCAGGGTGTTGATTTTGGGCCTATTTGAGAGAGCGGCGAGAAGACAAGCGGGTCGGTATGCCCGATATGAAAGCATTTACGCAAGATTGATATCGCGACTGGCCGTATATAGACGAGGTACTGGAAGATGAGTGGGGAAATAGGATTGGAGAAGAAGCGTACGACATAAAACTCGTTGTTGGTTGCCAATCGAGCCTTGTGGTGCCTAGAGATGGAGCACATCTTTGCGCCCCATAAGGCAATACCCCGCTCTCTTGAAGCAGTGTTGAAACACTCTAGCGTTAATAGCTCTGAGATTCGTGCAAATTGACCGTCGTCAAGGTTACAAAGTACCATAAGTCCCTTCAGATGATCATCGTGGGCCTCTAAGTACGCTCGAATAGCTTTGGTATTCCAAGTTCCGTGGTCTTTGCCCTGTACACGGAGCAAGCCATCGATTGGGGATATACATGCTCTGAGCAGTAACTCGGGGTAGGCGCCTGTCAGCTTATTGTTAGGATTAGATATGAAAGAGTAGCCCGATGTTGTCGTTGATAGATTATCCCGAATTAGCGATAAATCTATGTGAGGGGGCTCCCAATCATACATCAAACGGGAACAGGAAGCCGTGACTGAACGCAGCACTTCACGAGCCAGGCCACGGAAGTCTACCATCGAAAGCCGTTGGTTGCCATCCCAGGACAAGACCTCGCCATTATCGCTCCAGCAGAATCGGAAGGATGACCCTTGAGACCGACGAAGAGCGTTACCATATGACAATAGACTTAAGAATTCGCCCATGGGCGATAAGGTACCATCACACATATATTCCCGGCAGGCCGCATTGAGCCTCCGCAGCAGCCCGTGACGCGGCGGACGCGCAAATCCCCCATGAATGTGCGATAAACGCGGCAGCACGGCCTCGAGAAATATCAATCGAGAACAGTATATAAGCTGCGCCAAAGTCGGGGTGAATCGGTGAGGCTTCAAGTACTCATCTCCTTCTGGGGTTGTTAGCCCGCGCACGGCACTGAAATACACCAGCATCATCGAGCTCACGACACCGCCGTCGTAGTCCTCAGTAACAGCAGAGTAACAAAAGCGCAGGAGAATATCGAGCGCAGGGTCTTGTGGGTGGTCCTCTTGACTGTCCGAAGACCAAGTGAAAGTTGCCTCGTCATCAGATGGATCACTCGTGTCCACAACCACCCTTTTCTGACTTTCATCTTCAATCTCGTTGTATCCTTCATCATCTTCACCTTCATCGTCATCTTGGATTTCGTCCTCATCCTTATCATCATCCTGATCCTCATACTCCCCTTCGTCCCCATCGTGTCCTCCATTCTTATTAGCAGCAGGGTCTATATCAACATATTCCGCAGACTTCCATATGTCATCCAACTAAAGCTCCCGTAGGGCTCTAAATTGATGCTTTTTCAGCGTATGCCCTGTAACCTTCTGAAAAGTCATCGGCAATAATCGAAATAATCAGAGCCAGAAATAGATAAAACGTTTCAATTCTTTCCAATAAACCTTCTCGGAAGACGGCCTTGCAACCAGTTCGAAGGGCATCTTGTAAGGGCGGTCTGGATACCTGCCGCGGAGCCACTTTCTCAAACATACATCCATTGCCCGGACTGTCTCACCACATTAATCCAGGAGACAATCAAGCGCATCCACCATAAATAATAACCTTCGCTCATTATGTGCCGGACTGACGATGGCTTCTCCTTTAAGGACACCAAGAAGCAAGGGTCAGTTATCCGTGCAGTGAGGTAGCGCTGTGAGGCGAACTAGAACATCACAACGCGCGTTTCTAAATGTCGTTTCCCAGCCTGTACGCCGGAGCCAGTTGGTCTGCAAAGCGGAAGAAGCTGGAGTCTCTTGAACACATGACCTTCGACCTCCACTCTGCTGGTTTTCTAACCGATCATACTCCTTGGTGAACAGCTTCTGAGCAAGGAGCTTGATGGGATCAGGACTGGCCTGTAGAAGAATACTGCTGGGTATAGACCTGCTGTTGACCTCGTTATCACTACTGACGAGCCATGACCTTCAAGTGTTATTCGCTGTCTAGCTTTGGAACAAAACTTCTTGTTGGATATGGTCTCGCAGCTAGTGCTGTCGGCTTTCTTTTCAGCTGTGAGTTCTAACTTGTCATGGTGTTCGGTTCTGAGGTGATCCTCTAAAACCTTCCTATTAGCAGAGTGGAGACCGCAGTGCTTACAAGACAGGCCTTTTTGTACGGCAAGGTACGGGTGACGTCGTGATCCGTGAGGTCTGGGGGCTAAAGCGTCTGGATCTGGGAGGTTCAGTGAGCCCAGGAGGGGCTTGAGGCCATGCCGAGCAGATCTGGCAATGCCATGCTTTTTGCCGGGATGCTCCGATGCGCGTCTGGGACTCAAAGCAAAACCGCATTTGATACATATGATAGCTTGTTCTGGCGAATTGTAATAAAGGCCGAGCGACTCGAGCTTCTACACCTTTGCTGGGGATAAAATGGGATGAGTACTTTGCTCCTGAACAGGTAAGGGGTCCATTATAACTAAGCTCAGAAAAGTTTATAACATAGGATGAAACGGAGAATATCGAGTAGACGTTTTACGAAGACGATAGGTATGTCAGATTCAGCAAGCAATAGCAAAATCATGCCGTTATTTGGGTCTGGAGTGATCAAGTTTAACAATTTGACAAGGGCCAGCCGACGGAAACGCGACGCGTTTCGTGTTTTAGGTTTTCTAATTTCATAAGTGCGGTACAAGAAACGCAGTGCGTTTCCATCGGAGAAATATGGGGCGAAGATGCTAGACGATGATTGGTTAAAAATAGGAAACGCAATGCGTTTCTGCTAGTAATACTTGAGTAGGGTTAGGGTTAGGGTCACAGGTCGATCACAACTCCTCCTTGTCCTCTTGTAACCGCTTCTCAACACCCCTAACTCTCTTAACTTCCCAGTGTAAGGATATTAGAGACCTGCCGAGGCGTAAGCTTGGCTAATGACCGGAGACTAGTTAGTCCGGTCCGATCTACCAAAAGGGATCCTGACACGTAGAGTCGAAAGAGGACTCTGCAAGTTGAAGTCTATCAATATAATCAGACATATCTACCATCTAGAGCCACCCTGACTTATTGACCCTCTTACACCCAGGTTAAAGTAAAATCCACATTTTACCTTAGGGTTAGGGTTAAGGTCAGAGTGCAGTATAGTATTAAGGGTAAGGGCTATATAAAAAGAATAATCTTTATATAGCATATATTTAGTTTATATAATAAGTAACTAATTTATATATAAGTTCTATAAAGTTATAACTATATTTAGTCTATTAACTAGGTATATTAATTACTAAATAAGGTTATATTCTTTAAAAACTCTAGGATTGAATTTCTTTTAACCTTATAACCCTACTTAAAATTCCGCTATCAAGAGAGAAGCTACACAGTTAGCATTCACACACCGACTACCACCCAATGATGCACTCTTGCCAAGCCATAATATATACTCGTGGCATGTCCTGAAGGACTGGTTAAAATGCTTTAAGAACCATTGAGTTCGTCCTAGCCGACTAAACACTCCGAAGTACAAAGGCATAACCATATCTGGGAATTGGCATGCTGTTACCTCCTCGTACTCCGGATCTGCAGCTTGATATATCTCTTGTGGCTGATAGTACTTCTAGTATACGGCAAATCTATCTATCTATTCTTTATTTTTACCCTGACACTCCTGAAGTGCTTTAGTCTTTGCTCTAATCCAGTCGTGGCGACGTATATAGGTAGTGGCAGAATGCTTAAATGGTTTGCCTTCCACCCGGCAGTAAAGGCAGCAACCCATTATCGTCTCCAGATTTTTCTCATATTAGCTTAGTTCTCTGTCACATACTGCATCCTGGCAAATCACCTCAGTAGGCCCAGTAAAGGTCATTATCTCAACAGCAGCATTATTGCCGGGCTGATCTTTATCCCCGCTACCCTGGCCTACAGTCTCGGTGGCTGCCGGGGGTAGACGAAAGTCTAGGATAGGTGGCCGGCGTTAGGCGTGGTATTCCGGACAGACGTCACAGAGTTCCTCGCCCTCCATGCACTATCGCCAGTCCGGCCGTATGTCGAGGAACTAACTGAGAATACCCCGTGAGCAGTAACGCTGTGTAAGGTAAAGCTGCATCGCCTCCTCGTCCGGCCCTGGACGTCGATCTAGCTATGGCTGCCAGGCCGCGTCGAGTAGGACGATCGACTCGGCCCTTTTCCCATCCCGGCCTGCTCTGCCTGACTCTTGCGAGAAGTCTGTGAGGAGCACTGGGGCACCAATGTATATGACATATCTGATGTATAGATAATCGAAGCCGGGGCCTAACGCTGATGTCGCCACGATGACGGGCGAGTCGATAGCTGCCAGCCATCGCTCCAAGATCGCCTACTTCTCCTCTGCCGTACCGGAATCGGCTGTATAGGACGGGCAACTAAGCAGTTCGGCGAGTTCGGCCACAAGGTCCTTCGTTGGACAGTGGATGATGACCTTATCCCGCCCCCTATCGAAAAACAGGTCTGTCCGAGTCAAGCACGACTGCACAAGACGAACTGCCCGCTCGCAAAGACCGCCTGGCCCACATTCCCGCCGCACAATGTATCGGATGTTAGGACGATTTGTTAACTCTCTGACGACATATGGCCGTACGAGCTTGTTGTGCTTGATGAAGAACTCCTGGTAGACCGGCGGTAGTATTGCCGTCAGCCAGATGGTCTGTGTGCGGATCTGCCGTACGTGCCATGCCAGCTGCGACATGCTCCGCCGGTAGCTCCCTGCCGTTATGGTGAGATGGCATTCATTAACCACTATCCTATCTAGCTTCTGCCGACTGCATAATTAGTTAGCATACTCAAGGAAGCTTTCTATGTAAGCTGCCTCGGCCGATGCGATGACGATGGGCGCCGACCTCCTCGAGCCTGGGTGCCAGACGTGGTGCTTCAATGCAACCTTGTCGAGGCGTCCAAGCATGTTGCCGGAAAGGGCTACGGTGGGGAGGATCAGTATGGTTGTTACAGAACCCTCCAATGCAGCCCCGACCATGAAAATCAACGTCTTGCCAGACCCTGTCGCTAGAATAACGACGACCTGGTCGATTCGGAAAAGGCTTCGCCAGCTTTCTGATGCTCGGTAAGCTCGGTGGAGTAGGTTTGTCGTGGTCAGAGTCGTGCTACCGGCGTAGGCGTGATTAAATGTCCGAAAGCTATGGTTACTCATCCCAGCAAGAAATGCGATCTCTGCTTCGTCCTCGACCTCCTCCGATGCTGCAATCTCACCCATTTCGAAATTCGCCTACTCCTTGCCGCTAAACTTCTCCTTTATAATAGAAGCGGCAACTTGGCGCCACCATGCCACCTAGAACTGGGGTACCTTGGCACGAGCGCATGCCCGTCGGAGGCAGGATGAGACCGTATGGTCTTCCCAGGTTCGACCGCCAGGCTCTGACCAGAGGTATAATGAAAGTAGGGCACCAGGCTTACTCTGACGCAAGAAGACCTGGCGTAGGTATGGCACATACGCCAGATATATTAGTAGAAGGTTTCCGACAGCTGGTGGTAGGAATCTGATGTTATCCCTCTGGGTGCCGGTCTGTTCCTGGCTCTTGTGGTACCGCACGTGTATCAAAACCATCTTCTCCTATAGTAACACGGATCGACGACAAGTCCCTGTGTTAGCATATATGATGGTGAGTAACTCTGGAGATTGCAGTGGAGGACCGGCCGGAACTTATATAAGTATTAGTATCCTCTATAGGAACTCCTAGACATACACTTTATATATTACTATAGCCTTGAGGCAGAGATAAGTCTTCCTACCGTTATAATAGTTCCAATCCGGCTGAATAAATACCTTACGTAAAGCCGCCTTCCTTTCTATATATCTAAGTAGGGCATTATAAGTTCCTGCTAATATCTCTCTGTTTCTCTTATCTAACATCTACAAAGCACCGAATTCATCCTCATCAAGGTCATTATATAGCCTCCACGCCTCAATCGGAGCAATATTATCCATTCCGAATAGCAGTTTATCATATAGAAGTGTATATACTTGGCGGAACTCCAATATAACTAGCTATAATATGTAATCTATATATAACTTGACCCCCCTGTAGTTAATAGTCTCTTTATTAAGAGACCAGCAGGCTTAATGCTCGGTAAGATTAGTGCTAGAAGCAGCGAAGAGATAGAGTCGCCATTACAGGATATAGCCGAATGGCATTTCTGCCATCTACTAAAAGTACCTCCTTTATATCTTATTAATTATATTAAGAATTCCATCCTTATTATCCTGCTTCTTAAAGTATATAAAGTTAAATATAATAACTTAAGCGACCTAGATAAGCGACGATAGGTTACTATTAAAGTTTCCAGGCTTATGCTAAGTGTATAGCCTATATTGCTATTTATCCTGCTAGCGCATTAGGTTCTTTTTCTGGCTAAGTATAGCGTAGAAGCTCAGTATAACGGATCGGAACGGCCTACTTCTGACAGTATGGTAGATAAGGGAGATATAGAAGGTATAAATGGCGTAATTAAGATCGATATCGCGCTCCTTATTGCCGCCACTGCCTGATTTAACCCTCGAGGTTCTATCCTGCCGCCGCAGAACGTTAATAATACCTTGCATTACCTTTTCCTGCCAGCTAGTCACTTTAATAATATCTCCTGATAATACCTAGTTATTATCTTCTCAGGTAAAGTGCCTACCATTACGGTATACTACCCGGTAGTAATATATAAAGAGCTGCTTTACTATTTAGAAATAGGACTTAAGCGACTTTATATTCTTAAATTCGCGGAATTTACTGGCTTTGACACTACTTATATTATCTTCGCTGCCGCGGAAGTTACTTAATTATAGTGCCCGCTGTCGTGTCATCTTTCCATTAGGTAATACTTCACTACATAACGTATATGCATCTATTAGTATGCTATCTACTGCGGTTAATATGCAACTAAGATCTATGTTAATATAATTATCGTTACTAAAATCGCTGCCGTCGTTATTATCGTCTCTATTATCCTGCCTGCCTAGATCTATACTTTACGGTAACGCATATAACAATAGAATCTCGGCGTTATATAACCCCTATAGGTAAGTGGCAAATCCTGTACATATAAGCCAGGGCACTCAGTCTGCGCGTGACTCCTTAATGCCTTATATAATCTCGGCTTTACTATCTCGGTTATGTAAAGCCTGGATAATATCTGCCTTTAGATTACTAAATAGTTTCCCCTCCTTTTACGACGGTAGTGGCTCCCCTCTTATCCTTAATGGCCATGGTAATAATAATGGCTCTACTTCCTTAACGACGAAGTAGTTAATGAGACCCTTTGCCGTAAAGTATGTCTAGAGCTTATATGCTTTCTATAGAGGCTGAATGCTGGTATACTATGAGGCTTTTTTGCTATGAGCCGGCATATGGTTATGTATCTTTTCCACGCGCCGGGTGTAGTAGTCATACTTATCGTCAGTGCAGATATACCCGTCATAGGTAGTAAGGCCCTCTAGCGGCTGGTATGGCCTTTTCCTATCATGCCTTCACTGTCGTAGCTTTTTTACTGGGCGTAGATTGTAGGTTAATAGTAGGTTGACGGTTAATCGTAATTCGTCGCCTCTTATCTAATGCGGCCCGGCCCACAGATGGCTCCTCTAGCTCGTTGCTTTCGGGACTAGGCAGGTTCTACATAGTTAACAGACTATAACCCGGTAATCGGGAATATAAGTAAAGCTATTAAGACCTATTTTATTATATTATATATATAAAGCGTATTATATCTTATCTTTCTACTTAATTTCGTTCACGCGTTTGTTTATTTGTTTGTTTACCTTCTTACGTAATATTATATATTTCCTAACCTCTTTATTAAACTTTTCTTTTTTTATTTCCCCCCTCTACCCTTCAATATCTTTTAGTTTATTACTAACTAGTATAATAAATTTAATATTTTTATATCTTATTAAGCTTTCCTAGCCCCCCCTATCTTCTCTCTTTTCTAACTAATTAGCGTCTCCCCTTTTATTAAAATCCTCTTTTACTTTACACTTCCCTCACCCTTGTCAACGCCATGTCATTTCCACACTAAATTACGCTATCTAAGGTACTTTCCCAACCCGACAAGGGTCTCTTCTTTTACTAAAAGAGTACCGACTTATACTAAATAGGTCTCCACGCTTTCGCAATCGTGTAATCATCTTTACCTGGATTCTTGAGTGGGATGATTCGAGCATGTCTCCACTGGTCTGGTATCACGCCTTCATCCAGTGATGCTTGGAAGATGGCAAGGACGTCGTGTTTCACCGACGGCCAGACTTGCTTCTAGACAATCGCTGGCAGTCCATCTTCTCCTGGCGTCTTCCATGACTTTATCGCCCAGAGTTAACGTTCCACTTCCTCCAAAATCAGGTTTGGCATCGTTACTGGGGCTCTTTGTTGCCGTAGTCCTTCGTCTTCGATATTGTCTGGCAATGGCGGGAAGAACTTCGCCAGCAGTTCTTCGGCTTGCTCTTTATGGCTTGTTGTTGCTGTTCCGTCTGCTTTGACGAGCTGCGGTACCTTTCCAAAAGTTGCGTCATCCCCAGACTTCATGTATTTAGCTACTTTCCAGATATTATCATTATCCGCTAGAAACTCCTTCCAGTGAGTGTTCTTCCGCTGCCGTACGGCATCGTGATATTGCTTCGCCGCAGCCTTTGCCGTGCTTTCTAGTCCTTTAGCATTCTATCCCGCCCGCCTTGCGGCTCTAGCTCGATTCCTCCAGTATATGTATACATGCCGCAGCTGTATGAGGTTATAAGTCCACCACCGCTTTACATATAGTAACGGCTTAGCTCTGGGCGTTAATGCCTGAACCGCATCCAGCACGGCCGACATCAACCTGTCCGTTTTCTGCTATACCGTGTTTCCCACTGGCCTAACTCTCAGCATGTCCACAATCCTGCTATTAATCTCCTTCCAGGGTGCATTCTTAAATAGAAGTCTTTCTTCCTATTTCGGCACCGGGACTGAAATGTCAAACACCGTCTCTATCGTGCGATGATCTAATCCGTGCTCTGTGCCATATACCGCGCATTTGATGTTTGCGTCCGCAAGCTCTTCGGAAGCCAGAGCCAAGTCAATGGTTGTTTTGTAGTCTCCGCTTTGCCATGTCTTTATACCCCGGCGAAGAAGGCTCCTAAGCATGAAGTCATTCATCAAGTCAATGATGGGATCCGCCTCGCCCTATCTCTCCACTGCTATATCGTCTCCGCCCCACATCTAGTTATAGCGATTAAAATCACTAAGAACCATTACATCCACCGCTTTTCCTGATCTCCGTCTTACTTCTTTAATAGCTATACGAAGCTTAGCGTATATGTCCTGTAGAGCTTGGCCGTCTCCCCCCGGCATGTAGACAGACGCCGTGAAGACCAGACGATCTGGCAGCCGAACGACCGCTGCCGTCACATCTAGGGAGTCTATCGGCACCTACTCGGCTTCCACCCCCTTGTTCACCCAAAGTATACTCCGAATTACCCATCTACCTTCCCTTTCTGTCGTAGGTACCATCTTGACCCATTTGTGGTGCCCCATGGGTGTCATTAACAGTCTACCCTGGATCCTCCGCGCTTGGGGTTCTTAGATGGCTAATACGGTTGCATCCTAAATATCCCTATCGTTTATCAAACTATTATGTATTGGCCTTTGTTTCCTGACGTTTAGTTAAAATAGTCGGAATATGCTATTTATGCTGGGATGGATAGAGCTTTCGGCAGTTTTTACTAAATGACTTATGGGGCCCGCCGCACGGGATGCATTTCAGGATAGTTCCTATGCATCCACTGTGGTAATGGCCTTCTTATACGCACCTACCGCACACTTGTGGTCTATCGCACTGGTAGGCTTTATGGTTTATAATCTATTGGCAATTATAGCATTATTTAGGGCGGTCATGTTGTTTAAATACTTTCATGGTGTTAGACTCTCCTCCAGCCATAAAGAACCCTTTATCGATAAATCGCCTGGCTTCTGAACGCTTCTTGAGGTATACGGCCATCGAGCCGTATGCCTTGGGGATGTCTCTCTTGCTAAGCCATGCTATCTTTGCAACCTCGGTGTCATTTTCTCAGCCGAGCATCTCGGTGATCTCAGCTCGAACTTCGTTCCTCTCGTCTAGCACCGCAATACGGTTGACATTATCCACTCTCATTGGATAGAGGTCGTCTCGTAGGATGCGGACTCCTGAAGCCAATTTTGTTTACGCTATGCGTTTTATAATCTTATGTTCGCTCTTGTTCCTGCAGGTGATTCTGATGCGGTAGGGATTCTTTGGGTCCTTAGTCACCGCTCGGCATCGCCACGTAGGATTGTCTAGTTCGGATCGGACTTGGTTCTCCACTGTTATTCGGATCGTCCCGGCTGAGAGCCTAGCCTCATCTTCTCCTAGTCTTGAAACGTCAATCGTGCAGTAGAACACGTCTATGGGGTTCGGAGGAGCGGCTAAGGTCCTCGAATCGTTATGGGGTAAGAACGGTGTCAGTCATGTGACGTCGGCATATGATCGTTGAGGTCCGTCCGTTGCGCTCGTGGCGATAGTTTCGAGTTGCTTACGGGCCCGCTGTAGTTCCTCGGTCATCCGTTCCTTCATCTCGACCATCTGCTTGCTCATCTCGTGTACTGTCTGTTCCTGCTTTGCAACAGCTTCCTTAAGTTCCCTGGTCATCTCCATCTGTTCCTTCAACGCTTCCTGCAGCCTCTTGGTCTCCCTGCGCGACTCTGCCAGAAGATCCAGCGCCTTCTGCAGCATTGCCCTTCCATCGCTACTTCCGCTGCCGCTGCCGCTACTCTTTCGGGTTTCGGTCGGTCGGTCGATCTGTTCTTCGGCCGGTACGTTTCGCGTCGTCTGTCGAGTATTTCGTCGCGTTTCTATGGCCGTGTCTTCCAATTGTCGCGCAGTGTCTCGGACCTTGCTCGTGGGCTTCACCACCCGACTCGATCGCTTTGGCGTCGAAAAAGGGGCGTCCTGCTCCACCACGATCTCGGTCCCCATTGGATCCGCCATGACGGTAGGCTCACCAACCTCCACACACACTTCTCAGTCGGACCAACAGCAGCAATCTTCTGATTCCCTTGGGTGCGGTTAAAAATGCAGTGAAGCTTTGGGCATACGCAGGTTTCCCTCTTCACCCACGCGTCGATGTATTGTGCTTAGCTCATGTACAATCCCAGCTAAAACTAGAGGCCGCCCTAGCTTTCTGTTAAGAGTTCCTGAGCACGTACCGTACTGTGTCCGAGTTCTGCCCTATCCCTACACGTAACACCCCAACACCGGTTCAACAAGTATACAATTATCCAGACAAAATTCTGACGGTCCTTCTTTCAAATAATGGCCAAAAGCAACCCCATTTCCTTTCAATTGCCTTACATCTTAAAGTGGCGTGATTATTGATAAGTAAGCGACAAGACTGGTCACTCTCCACGATTAAGTGATCACGCAATTCTGAAAGATGCGTCACGCTAGAATGACCCACCGTCTTAGCCATAACCTACCAGATCCTCAAAACTTAGTATGGTAGTTCCAATAAAACACCCCTCTTGCTCATGACGACGATCCAGAGCTCCAGCCTGGCCGATGTGAATACTTCCGACGGCTTCTGCAGTGTTCCAAATTGGCTTAAGTCACGTGTACTATGCATGATTGGGACTGAGCCTCGCTAACCCCGCACAATGTTTGGGCCGCGAATTGCCATCGCTATCGTCAGCAAACCCAGGAGCGAGTGCAGTGATCAGATAAAATGGCGGAAGCGCTCGGCGTCGCTTCCAGCGTTATTGCAGTGATCGATCTGTCAGCCAAGGTGTTTTCCCTATGCTTGCAATATTCCCGAGAAGTAAAGAACACCAAGGACGATATCGAAAGACTCTGCAAAGAAGTTGCTACCTTTCAGGACACAATCAAAGAACTTAGGGCTCTCCTCGAAGGATTTCGTGGGAGGGAGTTGAAAAGATCTCAACAATTAGTCTCTGCGATAGAAGATGGCCACTCAACGCTAGGAATGCTTGAACAACGGCTCCGACCTTCGACCGGTCGAAAGGCAATGAGCCGTTTTGGTATGCGTGCGCTCAAATGGCCATTTGAAAGCAAAGATATTGAGGGAACCATTGAAAAGCTTGAGCGTTGCAGAGAGAATATTTCTTTGGCATTGAATATCGATCAGACGTAAGTGATACAATCTGGGAAACGGCGGCTGAGCTAATGCGGATCGAATATAGCGTAATCCTCCAGAACGTCGATGACCGAACGACCCTCCATCAACTGCCGATTGCATACGGTGCCTCTTTCGACTCTAAGGCCGAAGAACATAACCCGATATGCTTGCCTAATACTCGTGAGGAGTTACTCAAAGAAATAGACCACTGGATTAACGACCCTAAGTCGAAGACGATCTTCTGGCTAAATGGTATGGTGGGGACGGGAAAGTCGACCATCGCACGTACTGTTGCACATTCGCGATCTAAACGAGGTGATCTCGGTGCCAGCTTCTTCATCAAGAGAGGAGAGATAGACAGAGGCAACCTAAACAAACTGATGTCGACTCTAGCCCACCAACTGGCCTCGAGCATACCAGGAGTTACATTCTTCATCAAAAAGGCTCTTAATGCTAACCCAACCATTGCGGGGAAGTCCATGAAAAAGCAGTTTGAGAAGCTCATCCAAGAACCGCTATCTGAGATAGCGGCAATGCCGATAGTTCCGTTGTCAGTCGTCATAGTAATTGACGCATTGGACGAGTGTGACCAAGAGGCTGACATCAGGTCACTGATCAATGTTTTCTCACAAGCTAAAACTCTCAGGCCTCATCTCCGCGTATTCTTGACCAGCAGGCCGGAGCTTCCGATTCGACTGGGGTTCAGCGAGATTCGGGGTTCTTACCAAGACTTAGTTCTACACGACATCCCAGCACAAATTATCGAACACGATATAATTATCTTTTTAGATAACGAGTTTAAAAAGATCCGACATGATTTCAACATTACTGTAGGCGATGAAAGGAAGCTGCCGTCGGATTGGCCAAGCCACCCAACAGTACAGAGTCTCGCCCAAATGGCTGTACCGCTGTTTATCTTTGCAGCGACCGTTTGTAGGTTTGTTGGTGATTCTCGACGAAGAAACCCTCGAACACGATTGCAAACAGTGTTGAATCATGGAAATAGGAATCAGGGGTCCCAACTTGAACAAATTTACGCACCGATACTACGCTCACAAATCACCGAACTGCCAAAAGAAGAGAAACAGGAGGTTATTAAAGACTTCAAAGTAGTTGTTGGCAGCATCGTTACGCTTGCGAGTCCTCTATCTGTAACAGCACTATCACAGTTGATTGATGTCCTCCCTGAGGTTGTGGATGAAAGATTAGATGCACTGCATTCGGTCTTGAGTATCCCGCTCGAACGAACAAGGCCTGTGCGGCTGTTGCATCTATCATTTCGAGACTATCTCGTGGATCCTCGAAATAGAGAGACGGTAGAATTCTGGGTGGATGAGAAACTCGCTCACCAAAATCTAGCAAAACACTGTTTGCGTGTCATGCGTAGCGCTCTACAGGAGAACATATGCGACCTATGTTCCCCAGGGACCCGCCGATCGACGGTGGATAATTTAGAGCTGGGGGAACGTATACCCCCTCAGCTCCAATATGCTTGCCTGAACTGGGCTTATCACCATATGGAAGGTGATTCCAAGTCAAATGATGATAATGCAGTCCACGATTTCTTAACGACACACTTCCTGCATTGGGTGGAAGCACTGGGCTTGATGGCCCGAGCCAAAGAATGTCTCGGCTCGCTTAGGTCACTGGCAAGATGGCTAGAGGTATGGTATTTGCATGTTGAAGCTTCGGCCCTGCTGACTTGTATAAGAAAGAAGATTCGAGCGTGGCAACTTTTGTGGCTGACGCAGTGCGATTCCTGCAGGCCAATATTACCATAGTCACTGAAGCACCGCTGCAGATTTATTCTTGTCTGGCTTTCACACCAAGCAAGAGTGTTGTGAGAAAGACATTCGAAAAAGCTATCCCAAGATGGATAAGAAAACTGCCGAAAGTTCAAGGAAGCTGGGACGCATGCTTATTGACTCTAGAGGGCCATGGCGACTTTGTCAACTCAGTGGTGTTCTCACATGACTCGAAAAAGGTGGCATCGGCCTCAGATGACTGTATGATAGGGATCTGGAATACAGAGACGGGCGAATGCGAGCGAGTACTACAGGGCCATAGCGGCTGGGTCAACTCGGTGGTATTCTCACATGACTCAAAAAAGGTGGCGTCGTCCTCTCGCGATAAGACGATACGGATCTGGAACGCAGAGACAGGCGAATGTGAGCGAGCGCTACAAGGCCATAGCGATAGGGTTAACTCGGTGGTATTCTCGTATGACTCGAAAAAGCTAGCATCAGCCTCAGACGACTATATGATAGGGATCTGGAATGCGGAGACCGGCGAATGCGAACGAGCTCTACAGGGCCATAATGATAAAGTCAAGGCGGTGGTGTTTTCACATGACTCAAAAAAGGTGGCATCGATCTCTGATGACGAGACGATACGAATCTGGAATGCGGAGACCGGCGAATACGAGCGACTATTAGAGGGCAGGGTGGAATCAGTGGTATTTTCGCATGACTCGAAAAAGCTGGCATCAGCCTCTTATGATAAGAGGATACGGATCTGGAACGCAGAGACAAGCGAATGCGAACGAGTATTAGAAGGCCATAGTGACTGGGTCAAGTCGGTGGTGTTCTCGCATGACTCAAGAAAACTAGCATCGGCCTCTTATGATAAGACAATACGGATCTGGAATACGGATACGGGCGAATGTGAGCGAGTATTAGAGGGCCATAGTGACTGGGTCAAGTCGGTGGTGTTCTCAAATAACTCAAAAAAGCTAGCATCGGCCTCAAACGATAAGACAATACGGATCTGGGATACAAAGATAAGCGAATACAAGCGAGGGCTAGAGGGCCACAGCCATTGGGTCAACTCGATAGTATTCTCGCATAACTCGAAAAAGCTAGCATCGTCCTCAAACGATAAGACAATACGGATTTGGGATACAGAGACGAGCAAATGCGAACGAGTATTAGAGGGCCATACCAGAAGCGTTAACTCGGTAGTGTTCTCACATGACTCGACAAGGTTGGTATCGTCCTCAAATGATAAGACTATATGGATCTGGAACGCAGAGACGGGCGAATGCGAACAAGTACTAGAGGGTCATAGCGACTGGGTTAGGTCAGCAGTGTTCTCGCACGACTCGAAAAAGCTAGCATCGGCCTCTTACGATAAGACGATACGGATCTGGAACGCAGAGACAGGCGAATGCGAGGACGTCATCTCGTTGGAGGATTATGCTCGTGTTATATCTTTTACTCCCGACATGCGTGGCATCATCACAGATCGTAGTGTGGTTATTTTGACTGGCGGCTCAACGTCATCCGTAGAGCCTCCCACGTTGTTGCATCCTTCGGAGGCTCCGACGCTTATCTGTAAAGACGGCACATGGGTGACAGCAGGAGAAGCAGAGTTACTCTGGTTGCCTCCCGAATGTCGCGATGGAAAAGTAGCTACTGCAGGAAACACTATTGCCATTGGCTGTAGATCAGGAAGAGTTATGTTATTGGGAATTTCTGTGGCAGACATACAGTAGTGGACATGCAACCTAGAAGGTAGAGGAAGATAACTCGGACCCTTTGATGTAGTTCAATTACTGAAAGACACTGAAGACGACCGCGCCTGATGGCCATTTGACTACTAATCCCGGCCTCTACTGTTGTATGTGGGATTATTGAAGGAGCTTTTCGTTGGCAATAACGGCGACCCAGGTGTTTACTTTGAGCTAAGGGACAGGTTTATTCTGGATGTGATACGCGGGGTATGAGATGATAGGCAATAAATTTCTTGTGCTTATAATCGGCCGTAAGTTTTTCTCTTTTCTTTTTTGGTGGCAGTCAGAGACAACGGCAGCCATCACAAGGACGTAAAGAAAATAGTCACAGTCTAGAAATGGTGTAGACGCAGGGTAGCGAGACACATTCACCGGAGCTGGTCCGTGCTCACGACATTAACTTTGAAATAATTAATCCTTAAGTTTAGTATTTAATAGTAATAGCATTTTATCTTTATTAATAATCTTATTAAGTTATCAGTAGTCTACTATAAGCTATAGTTTGTTAGTATTAAGTTTTAATATAAATACAACTAAATATCTTACTGAGGATTTTAAGGGTTTAATATAACATGCATGATAAGCGAGTGGGACAGACAAGCGAGCGGGACAGTATGCTGTGCAGCTAAAAGTAGCTTACCCTATAGCATTTTAGTACTTAAATAAATTAGCTAAAACTCTAGAAAAAGTATTTCTTAAAATAGTATAGTTATTCATACTGAAAGGCTTTTTCTAAGGATTTTTAATTATTTTATTTTATATAGAAAACCTTAAAATACAGTATGAATTACAGTGTAAATAGACTTTAAGGCTTATAGCTATATATGATTTTTTTTAAAACTTTAGGAAAATTAAAATAGCTTATCTTAGGACTTATATATAAGCTATTAAAATCTTGGCTATTTTAAGCCTAGTTTGAATTTTTAAGAATTATTTAAAAACCTGCCTTTAAGGTGACAAGTGGGGTGTCGCACTCGCTTATCATGCACGTTATCCTTTTTATAATAACGTAGACAATAAGCGGGTGTTACAGATAAGCAAGTATTGTTGAACCGGAGCTTTCATGTAATAACACGAAGGGCGTTTTGACCAATTGAACCTCGGATCAAGGAAAGGAAAGTCACCTGACTAGAAGAGTCCCAAATAGGAATAGCGTAGAGTAAACACCTAAATGAGGGGAACCAGGCCAGATAGATCAATCAATCAAGACACACGTCAATTTGACCACGATTCACGGTTCAACAAGTATTACAAAAATCCCTCATACACCTCACCTTCTATCGATCAATTAATGCTCAACTACCCAATATGCCACAATTAAATGAAGAGGCTAGACTTCTTCTTGCTCTTCAGGCGCTCCAGAATAACCCTAAATTAAAGCTCCAACGAGCCGCAGAGATATATAAAGTTAGCCCTATAAAGCTATAGCGCCGACGCAAAGGCATACTCTCTATACATAATACTATCCCGAAGTCGCAGAAACTATCTAATCTAAAGGAACAGATCATAGTTCAGTATATTCTCGACCTCGATTCGCGAAGATTTCCTCCCCGGCATCGTAGTGTTAAAGAAATGGCCAATCAACTGCTTACTAATCGCGACACATCACCAGTTAGCAAGCGCTGGGCTATCAATTTTGTCAAGCGGCAACCAGACCTCAAGACACGTTTTCAGCGGAGATATAACTATCAAAGGGCTAGATGTAAAGATCCGATTACTATTCGCAATTGGTTCAGGCTCATACAGACCACAATCACGAAGTATAGTATCCAATCAGATGATATCTATAACTTTGACGAGACCGGCTTTATAATGGGCATGATTGGAAGCGGTATAGTTATTATAGGCGCAGAGAGGCGTGGAAAGCCAAAATCTATGCAGCCTGGAAATCGGGAATGGGTTACAGTTATCCAGGCGATTAATGCGGAAGGCCGGGCAATCGATCCATTCATCGTGGTTGCAGGCCAATATCACCTTGCCAATTGGTACCGAGAAAGCAACCTCCCGGGCGATTGGGTTATCACCAAGACCCAAAATGGCTGGACAGATAACGAGGCAGGTCTCGAGTGGCTAAAGCACTTTGACCGATGCACAGCCAATCGATCAGTTGGTTCCTATCGTCTTCTGATCCTTGATGGTCACGAAAGTCACCACTCGACCGACTTTGAGATATATTGTGAGGAGCATAATATAATTATGCTTTGTATGCCGCCTCATTCATCTCATCTACTTCAGCCTCTTGACGTCGGGTGCTTTGGGCCGCTGAAAAAGGCATTTAGTCGAGAAATTGAGCATCTGATCAGAGGCTCTATAACGCATATTTCCAAGACCGAGTTCTTCCCGGCCTTTTATGCCGCTTTTCAGGCTACTATGACCGAGGACCTTCAATCGTGAAGAGGTTCTTCAGTTGTTGAATGTTATCGGGGTCAACATGCACCTCGTCTTGATCAACATCCTCTTTTTCGAAGCCGCCGATTGCCAATTTGGTCTGATGTTCTAAGGAGTACAAGAGCATTTCCCAAGCTTCATCAGACTCCTTGTCGTAGTATGTCCGGTAGACTGTATAGCCCCATTTGCGGTAGTGGTAAACGTTGTTTGGGTTGTTCCTTCCTCCAGTATATCGCGTAGGACTATATTGGCAGTTTCCAACCATTTCTTCGATATACTCAGCCATTCTCACAGGGGCGGTTGAGTTCGTGATGGAAGTGGAGTCAAAAGTGGACGAGTCTGGAAAAGAGAGGAAAGGATGAGTCTAGCGGCGTTACAACCAACAGGTGTTTTACATGCACCGCACGGCCTTCGCGTAAACTATTATCCCTGTTACCAAAATATTGCAGCGTGAGAGCCAGTATGTGGCACGCATTCAGACGCGTTGGTAAGGCGTAGAGTAGCGATGTAGTCGCTATGAAAATCAATACATGGAAATAGGCCGGAGATAGATGCATACGTGAGAATGTACAGGGGGTAGGTGACAACTTGGGGTACACGACAATTAAGAAGAGAAAAGTAGGGGCTCAAGGCCACGTTGAGGAGAACTGGCAATGCCGTGCTTCTTGCCCAAATGCTCCGATACATGTTTAGGAAGTAAAGCGAAACCGCACTTGGTACTGATGGCGGCTTCCGGCAAGTTGTGATAAAAACTGAGCCTCTCGAGCTTCTGCAGCTTTGCTGGGGCTGTGAAAGCGCGCTAACCTGATTCGGAATGTGTAACGCTAAATCGCAATCTGTCGTTTGCGGCCTTCGAGGTCATTGAGTTTAACCCCGTGATACAACAGCAACATAGATCTAAAACAGAAAAAATGCATTTCTATGTTATTGATGCATATGAGTAATCAGCTAACCTATACAAGATGGGTAACTCTGGTTGGGATCTTGAAAACCTAAGTGCTGATCCCCCTGGCTGTCGCTGACGTTGCCATCCTCTCCTAGTTGCAGTTGACCGACCAGATATAATATATGCTGTATCATCTTAACCTCATTGGATTCCAAACGCAAGTTATATACCTCCTGATGCTGCCGCGGCGGGTATTGCAGAACGCGAAATACGAAGCAGATAAATCTTTTCCATATTGCCAGATACTTCTTAAAGCTTGGTATGACCCGAAATCCATGCGGCCAAAAAGCATCTTTTGTATATGTATTTAGCCAACAGCGTGAGATATATGGTGTGCGATCAAGCGTAGCTCTTGTTCTGTTGAACATCAAGTCTAGCCCGCGAAGGATAACTTGCAACCGGGCTTCTGTTTCGGCAGAGCTCCAGAAATCAAGCCCTTGCCATTGACCAAGTAGGTATTTCCGACTCCATTGCGAGGCCGGTAGCTTCGCCGTGGCGGCAATGATTTCGATTGATCTATTACGGAATAGCTCAGCCCAGCGTGTGTGCTGTAGCCATGGGGTCGTCTCGCTTCTTCCAGGGGCTGCAGCATAGTCAGTCTGAGTGCTTTCGAATGGCCTCTTCATGATGTGATCGTTTCGGCGTCGTGATTGGTATTTCCAAAGAGATGATGGCAACGAAGGATTCCAACTCGTTAGGTTCCTACGCCTCGGCAGGTCAGCAGCCAGGGTACACGATATACGCGCGTCGCCGCGTATAAAACATTAGTATAGCTTCAAGTTGAAACTCTTGGATGAGAAGAAAAAGCAAAGTCAACCAATGAAGAGACGAGATCACCACTTTAGGTTGTATTTTGCTGGGGGTCTGTTATTTACAGTCCTCTTTCAGGTGAAAGTGGGATGCGGGGTAAGTACAGGGATAATCAGCCGATAGTATTGCAAAGATTCCACTTTCAGTGAAAGTGGAAGATTCGATAATGATGTAGTAGTAGCCCTAAGAAGCCAGGTCGCCAAAGGTACTGACCCTAAGGATCTAACTACGTATTATCTGCACCCCCATACGTCAAGCCTAAGGCCTGTAAAAATTCTATCTCGTCAATAAGAGCATTACCTGCACCTAACCCGAACGGCTGACTTCGAATGACATGTCGGATACTGGTGGCTGATACCACGTAATCTCGAAACTGGGCCGCAAAACCAACCCCACTGGCCTCTGCCTACTGAGTGAACCGGCTAACATCGTCTTCGACTTCGGTTAATTGGCTGACGAAAATCAACTCTACCCCTGTCGATAAATTCAACTCTACTCTCTGCAAAGCGGGGCAAGAAAATCAACTCTACTACAATTGATTTTGTTATTCACTACTAGGCCTTCAAGCAGGCCCGTCATAGGGACAAGCGAGGCTGGGAAATGTGATGAAGAGTAGGGATTGGTGAGGTTTCAGGGTCTCGGGACCAGAAGTCGGAAAAGAATGTAACGAGATTTAATGTCGTGGGCCCTATGAGGCGTATCCTCCCGGGCGGAATAAATTCATTCATTCAAAGTTCATTGATCAGGGTCCCACAAAGCCACTGATCAGCGAAATCAACAATCCAACTCCTATCGAGGTAATTTTACGGTCGGATTTCTGGTTTGATAACACTTTTGTTGACCTTAAATCTTTTTTCATCTCTTTTTTTCGCTTTCGTTGAGGCCTGAGTCCTGACGCGACGGATGAAACTTCCTGGCGGACTACCATGAGTTGCGACATCGCATTGTCTTCGTGCCGTCGCTTCCGGCACAGGAGGGACTAGGGATTGGGTCCATGCCACTTCCCGAGGAGGTATTGCCGGCCTAAACATTGTACTCTACCATGTGTATGTGACCAACGTGCCATGTAGTTAGTGGTTTCACGAAATTCAATTCTACCCCCGGTCAAAAAATCAAGTCTACCCCCTGTAATGCGGGGTAAAATAAATCAATTCTACTACAATTGATTTTGGTATGTAGTACTAGGACCTATCGAGAGGTAATAAAAGCCACTGAGGAGGAGGAAAATAATTAGTTTTATTTGATCCGATAGGTTGTGGTGTTTTTATTACTATTTTAATTGAGAAAGGTAAAGATTCTTGGTTCGCACGCTGATCAAATACGTTAACCTTAAAAATCATGCGACCTAGGCATCTTACTTCCCGGCCTCTAGCTCGAAAGGAATGCTGTCCTTAACGTTTAGACTGCGTCCCGCTTAAACATTGTGAATTTAAAGGCAAAAGCGGTAAGGCAGACTTATTGCACATACTTATGGCGAAACTCTACATCACATCACTCTCGGGCCTAGACCAAACAGAAATTGTCTCACAACAAGCCTTATTTTCGCCACAGTCAGCAATAAATCCTGTTCCAATAGATTCTGGATCATAATCAGTGAAGCGAGACAGATCGCTGTTATTTCGCGAAGGCATTGATTGGGTTGAGACTGTTCTAGTTTCATCTAGCCACATATTTACCGTCCTTGCTTTTAAGGCGGCTGAATCATGATGATAGGCAGGGATAACAACCTGAGTCACACTCCGTTTTTCAACGGAGTGGATCGCGGAGCAACTTCCCATTGGCAATGTTAAGTTATACCGCCGTACTCATGACTTCAAGCAGCAGAGATCGTCGCCATGGTATGACAGACCTGGTCGAAATTGGTTGTCCATTTGGACGCTCTCTTCGATTTCTAGCGCACGGACCGTGCTGGGGGCGTGTATGTAGTAGTGTACGGCGAACACTGTCCTCGATGTATACAGGACCCACATACGTGAATAGCATGGTCTTGTGCAAGCCAGCTGTAAATTGGCTTGCGCAAGTCTAGGAGTCGTTTTCTGCGCGTGGTCTTTGGATGTCTTTTCGAGCTCACAGAGAAAGGAGATGCGCTTTTCTCTACATTGACGATTGTTTCTAGAAAGGTACTTTGATTACATAATTAACTTGGGCTGGATCGAAATGAATCTCGAACCTGTTGCAATTTCCCAGTTACTCTCTTGAGAAAGGGTTGTTTCTTGGTTGTCGAAGTATCGGATGGCCCTACACTGAGGGCGGATAGAATAAAACGTAGACATTCTGCCGCCCGAGTTGTATACGGATGCTCATCGCCGAGAACCCGCTGCATATTCTCAAACACCTCCCTCATCATCGATGCTGCTTCATCAAGCTTGCCTTGATCGCTTAGCGTAATTGCAAGATTATTCATCGCTGAGATTGTATCTGGATGCTCATCGCCAAGGATCCGCTGCCTCTTCTCAAGCACCTCTCTCCTCATCGATGCTGCTTCATCCAATTTGCCTTGACCGCTCAGCGTACTTGCAAGGTTACTCATCGCCGAGATTGTATCTGGATGCTCATCGCCAAGGATCCGCTGCCTCTTCTCAAGCACCTCTCTCCTCATCGATGCTGCTTCATCAAGCTTGCCTTGATCGCTTAGCGTATTTGCAAGGTTATGCATCGCTGTGATTGTATCTGGATGCTCGTCGCCAAGAATCCGCTGCATATTCTCAAACACCTCCCTCATCATCGATGCTGCTTCATCAAGCTTGCCTTGATCGCTTAGCGTAATTGCAAGATTATTCATCGCTGAGATTGTATCTGGATGCTCATCGCCAAGAATCCGCTGCCTCTTCTCAAGCACCTCCCTCGTCATTAATACTGCTTCATCCAGCTTGCCTTGATCGCTTAGCATACTTGCAAGATTATTCATCGCTGTGATTGTATCTGGATGCTCGTCGCCAAGAATCCGCTGCATATTCTCAAACACCTCCCTCATCATCGATGCTGCTTCATCAAGCTTGCCTTGATCGCTTAGCGTAATTGCAAGATTATTCATCGCTGAGATTGTATCTGGATGCTCATCGCCAAGAATCCGCTGCCTCTTCTCAAGCACCTCCCTCGTCATTAATACTGCTTCATCCAGCTTGCCTTGATTCCTTAGCGTAATTACAAGGTTATTCATCGCTGAGATTGTATCTGGATGCTCATCGCCGAGAATCCGCTGCCTCTTCTTAAGCACCTCCCTCTTCATCGATGCTGCTTCATCAAGCTTGCCTTGATCGCTTAGCGTATTTGCAAGATTATTTATGGCTGTGATTGTATCTGGATGCTCATCGCCAAGAATCCGCTGCCTCTTCTCAAGCACCTCTCTCCTCATCGATGCTGCTTCATCCAATTTGCCTTGACCGCTCAGCGTACTTGCAAGGTTACTCATCGCCGAGATTGTATCTGGATGCTCATCGCCAAGGATCCGCTGCCTCTTCTCAAGCACCTCTCTCCTCATCGATGCTGCTTCATCCAATTTGCCTTGACCGCTCAGCGTACTTGCAAGATTATTCATCGCTGAGATTGTATCTAGATGCTCATCGCCAAGGATCCGCTGCCTCTTCTCAAGCACCTCCCTCATCATCGATGCTGCTTCATCAAGCTTGCCTTGATCGCTTAGCGTAATTGCAAGATTATTCATCGCTGCGATTGTATCTGGATGCTCGTCGCCAAGAATCCGCTGCCTCTTCTCAAGCACCTCTCTCCTCATCAATGCTGCTTCATCCAGTTTGCCTTGATCGCTTAGCGTAATTGCAAGATTATTCATCGCTGCGATTGTATCTGGATGCTCGTCGCCAAGAATCCGCTGCCTCTTCTGAAACACCTCCCTTAGAGATAATGCTGCCTCATTCCACCTCCCAATCTCCACGAAGAAGATGCCAAATCTTTCCACATCCTCAATCCAATCAATTCTGTTCCAGTCATAGGCTGTTGAGGCCCTTTTAAAGCGGCGGACGTTTTCTGTCAAATGTGGCACAACTTGTAACTTTGAAGCAAGACCATCCTGGCGATCACCAATAGTCTTTAGGTAGCCATCCAGAAGCTGTGATGCTGCATACCAATAGCGGTCCACTTCCTCTCCATCGCTTTGTACTCGGTCGTAGCCCCAAGCATGAACAAGGCGATGAATCGAGTATGAGCTTTGTATCATCTTGCGCTGACAGAGTGAGTAGTTTTCAAGAACCCGAAACCATTTCTCTAACTGATGAAGGTCGGCTCCCATTTGACACCCTAAAACCGACATCCATGGTGCAACCGCTCTTAAACCTGAATCAATGTCTAGGGCGAATAGCTCGAGGAAGATGTCATCATAATTAATAAAACACAACAACGTCAGAAGTCGGCCCGCCTCAGGAAGTTGCTCGGATACCGCAGAGTAAGACGCCTCCCAGACTGTCATGACGCTATGGTGGTACATCGCAACAAGTTCATCGGGTGTTTCTGAGAGCAGATCCTTTCGACGGTGACGGAATTCATCCAGATATACAGATAAATTGGATGATAGCCGCGGGGTCTGGGACACATACTTTCCCGCCATGCTGACTGCCAGGGCAAGGTAACCCAGCTCATGCACGATGAGTTTGGTTTCAGCCACCACACCCTCTCGCGCTGGCTGTATCCCTGCGCAAGTCAGGAAGAGGTCAACACTCTGCGACTCTTCAAGCTCCTCAACAGAAACTCCTTCGAACGTCGACATAGACTTTGCGATGGATGATCGACTCGTGATAATAATGTGTGTACGGGAGGATCCCGGACAGTATTCAGACAACCTCACAAAGTCTTTGTCTGTTTGGTTCAACGAATCAGCACCGTCGAAGATAATAAGATACTTTCCAGATGCTCTAGCAAACCAGCCAAGCACTTCTCGCTTCACATCTTCGGGGTTCGGATCGCATAGTGAAGGGGTAGTCTCTGCTAGCAGTCGGTAAATGGATAGGAAATCTCGGTCGATAGAGGCCGTCTGGTCTGCCTGGATCCAGAATGTGGCATCATACTCGGTTCGATAACGCTGTAGGTAGCTGAGAGCTAGCTGTGACTTTCCTGCTCCGCCCATACCCCATACTCCCACCCTCTTTACCTCCCCTTGTCTATTAGCATCCAAGGGTTTCGTGAGCTGATTTCTTATGCTGTCACGAAGCAGTGGTCGCTGAACAAATGCCTTGACTGGTTTCATTGAGCTCAAAGGATAACTCGGCACGATAGAAGTGGCTGGAGCAGATACAGTCATTGTTAGTTACTAGAATATAATGAATCATATAATTGTAGCTAGAAAAGACGAAGACTAACCAGATCTACTCATTGCCAGAGCCCGTTCAACCTCATCAGCGATGGTCCCTAAAACTAGTTCACACGCCAGGTTGTCAGGAGAATCAAATTTGCAAATAGTGCTATGATCAGCGTGCATGGCTATCTGCTTCTCACGGGTACCAGGGAGATTCAACGTAGCAGACTTTTTGTCAACAATCTAATAGAAGTTAGTGAGGTGGCTTTATCTGGTTCATCTGGTTCATCTGTTTGACGTACAAGACCTATCTTGCCATACGGGTCTCCTTCATAGAAGTTAACGACAAGGCACCTCTCGGGCAAATGGCGAGCCTGTTCAAATCGTTGCATTGCTTGGTCCGAGTTTTCCTTCAGAGCATCGAGAAGATCATTCCTTGGCTTGGACATGCCCGTTCTGACTATCTTGGCCACGATATCACCAAGACTGGCATAATTCCCGCCCTGGTGCGGCGTAGCAAAGAAAACGAGAAGACAGGCTGCCTCGACAGTAGATTTGTATGTGACGTCTAATGTGGCCGCCACAAGTGCCTGTAGGGCATTAATTTTGAAAATTAGCTATGCGGGCAAGCACTCTCACCTCTTTGACGATCAATCCACCTAAGCTATGGCATATGAAGATAAGAGGCCTTTGTGGGTCATTCTGCGCTGATTAGAATGGGACCCTAATCAAAAATGGGCTTTTTACTCAAGGTATACAGTACCTTCCGCTTCAGCTTGAGCCATTGCAACAAGTTGTTCGCGTGGCCAGACAGCTTGATAGCCGTCGCACCAAGGGCAGGGCTCGAGTTGTATTCGAAGAGCATCACCCGAGGGTGTTTTGGAAGAAGAGCGCCCGGGAGGAAGTCTTTCAGCCAGAGCTTGTCACTCATTGTCCATGTCTTTCGGGCATGATCATTACTGTTTTTGAAGTTGAGACCATGGACAGCAACAATACTAGCGGCACAATCTGTTAGCTTTGCGCAACTACGAGGACTGTAGCATATACTCTAGCTCCGCCACATGGGGAGGATCATTGGAGGCGCTGTCATAGATGACATGGAGGCCAGCCTGGGCCATTGTCGACGATGGCAGGGCGCTACAAGGTAGCCTGGTCAAGGAACCAAAAGCGGAGTAGATTGTGGGGTTCTCAGGAATGACAAGGGAATCTCGGGCACAAGCAGTAGTGTTGCGGGGTAAAGGAACTAACTAGCAGAGGGGATAATCGAGGAAGAATGACATGAGGACTAGCCCAGGATAAACAGGGGTATTTTGGGTGGTTGGAAGGAAGAAGAAAGAAGTCAAGGATTAAGATGCGCCAGATGGCGAGGTAGTTTTCAGCTGCGGTGTTCATGCCTCAGGCAGGTTCGATGCCTTGGTAAGCCAATAGATAGGAAGCACAAAGGAAATAGTGGAGGAAATGCCAAGGACTCGACAATGAACAGGGAAATGGTCAAAGCCCAGTCCCGCAAGGCACATTTTTCTTGCTTGTAGTCATAGATGATCCTTGTTGACAATGTATTCCCACCAATCATACCACTTGATACCCTACGAGGGCAATCCCCCGGTCTTTGACGCTTATTCACCAGAATACCTAAAAATAAATCATGGCGGTCCTAGGGTAAATGAAGATTTTACACTGCATCACCTTTGTTCCCGCTAAGTCTTTACGCGTTTTCGATAGACTAGATAGTGAGGATGAGCATAAAATATTCTAAATTTCTTATCCGTGTGTAATACAATACACGATCAAGATGGATGCATTTTATGATTCTCACTAAAAAGTATACCTCTACGGAAAACCATGTTAGACAGAAAGTCCATTCACAAGATCAGGAGCTATTGTAGGTTCTCCTCAAACGAAACGGATAGTTAAACTAGCGCGCGGCCCGCTCCTAGCGTCATTTGATGATGATCGTAAATCACAAGATGGGGCTACAGCTACAACGAAGCACGTGAAGACGATAAAGTTACGTTCCTCAGGTCTCCTCCTAGAGATGCTATGATGCAATCTGATCTAGGTGGAAATGGATATCGCGATTCATCAAAGGACCCCACAAACCATGCTGCTAGACTGAAAGTAGTGGAGCACTGCCGCGTCACAAAGGGCTTTATGTGGGGTCATCCAGTAAGGGCGGTTCTCTTTCACTGCCCCTCGTTAAAGGAAAAGGTCGCTCTTTCGCACCCTACGGAGGGATTTTCCTTTCCCATTCTGCTCCTTCTTCTTCTTTTGCGGTGAGTAGGCTGTTAGTATTGGGCAGTACGGCACGATGAACGACGACGATAGCGATCTTTTCAGCTGGGCGGCAGATGACGAAGATGCCAATCACGAGTTGACGTCACAGTCAGCAGTGATCCGTGATGCAACCCCGCTTGGTCAGATCCGGCATGGTCGCTCCAGATTACCTTTGTTGCAGCTCGCCGAATGGGACGAGACGCTCGCCTATGATGAACAGCCTCCGGCTTGTGTACACTACTTGATCGAATGGAAGGTGAAGCTGAACAATAGGTGCATTAGTAAAGACACTGAGCCTGACGTTGTCCTGGCTCCTGGCGCGTACTAGACTAAGTATCTCTGGTCTAAGGTAGACAAACTGGCAAAAAAGAAGTTGCCCTCAAACCGAACCTTCCACGTCGACGACACAGACATTACCGTTTGTGTTAACTACAAAGGCGAACCAGACCCGAATACGAGGTCTGACGGCCTTGACGTTGATTGGAAGATGATAGAGAGTAAGCTGCAAGCCTGGAGTCACTTGCTCCTCGATGGCAAGAAGCTCAAGATCAGCCTTTCCTTTAACTACATCGAGACTAGCCGGTCGGGTAGTGTTGTCGCACGTGGCAGAGGTGGCAGGAGCGCAACTGCTTCCCAGCTTGCCGAGAGGGCGATAGATATTGGCGAAGAGGAGACGGCGTCGGCTGAACCTGCAGTGTGGAGGAAAGTCTACGACTTCTTCCGGTGCACGGGGTCGCCGTGTGGGCTCGGGCCACATTGTTGGGTCGATACGGTCGGTAAGAAGCATTACAAGCTAAAGACTCACCATCTAAGAGCTCTCATCGAGCATGTGCGCTTGGGAAATACAGTAGATTCACACGACGACGTACCGCCTGATGTTCGCGATCTACTGTATGCTGAAGAAGAGCAAAGTATCCAGCGTAAGAGGAAGCGGAGGTCATCATCCACTGATGCTCGGCCTGTTAATATCACCAACGTCATGCCTACTCGTACTGGCCACTCATCGGATGATAATGATACGAGAACGCCATCCGGATCGGCCGAGGGGAGTCGATATGCCCCCAAATATCTCGGCATACCAGGAATGCGCGACGTGAATGTGAACAAGTACTGCATCTGGCACTGCTCTAAGAATGCCAATACCGTATGGAAGATGGAGTACAAGAAGGCATGCGACCTGACTCTGGCTGAGGGACTAGACCTCGAGCAGATTCGTCTCGATCAAGATGCCCAGTTCTTCGTCGACAAGGGAGTCAAGATAGGCATTGCTAAGCGTTGGGTGAGCGACGTTGAAGTTTGGTTTCGCGATGTGGAGACGTTGGAAGAGTTAGAGTAGACCACACTCAACATTTAGTTTATTGCATTCTATCTGCTTGGAGCGTCCCGTTCTGGCGGCTCTTCTATCTCTACGCCGGCGTGACGAAAGTAACCTTCAGCACTCTCCTGTCGTGACCCGACCCTATTCACGCACCACTCTAGGTATGAAGCAAAGTCTATCTGGATAAAGTGCTCATTCTCATGCCAGTGTCGTCTGATGAAGGCCTTCAGTTCAGCAAAGAACTCTTTTATGGGGTTGAAGTCAGGCGAATAAGGCGACAAGTATAAGAGCTTGACGCCGGCGTCTTCACACATCTGCTCGATCACAGATGATCGATGGAAGGACGCATTGTCCATCACAAGGACCGAGTTTGGCTCGGGCCACTTACCGCAGTGATGCAACAGCTGCTCGATGAACTCTTCAAACCTTGCACTATCTGTACTTCCAGGGAAAATATCATAATGCAGGATTCCCTCTTGCGTGTAAGCTGGTAGGATCTGGTACCTTTGGTCACGATGGAAACGGTCTATCTGAACTGGCGTGACGCCTTTTGGAGCCCAGCCATATCGTCTTCGCCCTACGCGTCTATCGCATCCAGACTCGTCAATATACACGAGTTGGTATGAGCGGTAGAAGGATAGCTTGTAGAGGTAGTAGTCGCGAAGGTCGGCGTTGCGTCCCTTTGCGACATGTCGGGCCGTCTTTCTCGACCATCGTGCTGACCTTAAAGATCGGCCGATGTTGGAGGCTGGAATAGTAGTCTCAAATTCTTTCTCGAGGAACTCGACCATCTCGTCGCGATACATATTGGGCTTGACAGCGAGGCGGTCGAGCAAGGCAGTCAGCATAGGAGGGCTCAATAATCGACGTCGCCCAATGCCATTCGGAGGGGCTTTGGTCGAGCCATAGCATCGCATGTTGGCTCGAATCCGCCGAACCGAGCTTGCCCTGCAGTTAGCGGTACGGGCGACGACAGCATTCTTGTAGCCGGCGAGAATCATATCGTGGATCAAGGCATGCTGACAAGCAGCCAGATTGGGGGCCATGCTGATGTTGCCGATGGTGTTGGAAGGAGTCGGTTTTCGGTCATGCTGACCAGCTGGCGAGACGTGGGACGCGGGGGAGAGGCATGGTGTCGTCCCCTTTGTGACGCAGGCAGAAGCGGCCGCGTCACAAAGAGATTTTGGACCCATAAATTTGGATTTGTTTTGGTTAGCACTCAACTTTCGGAGAAACGAGGAGCAAGCGTGAAAATTCACTATGTGAACCAGAATAGCATGAGAAGTGCCATGGTGATGAAGTAACTTCAATATTGATTGCTTTTCTGCGGTGCTGTTGAATGGTTGCCATAGACGGAGAATCGCTTCTGTTTTAGTTTTATTAAGGTCCTGCGTCAGATTTTGGCCACTCTTGACATAATACTGTAACGCCCATTTCTGGACGCCGTGGGAGAAGGTCAGCATATGGAAGGGAAAGGATGGGACCGATTCTGTGCCGTAGAGTAATCACGTTGTGCTTTTTGACCATGGATGTAAGCTGTCAGCAGGAAGTACATTCATACTGTATGAATAAAGAAAAGTAACTGTGTAATCAACACGCCCCAGGCTAAAATGTCCGTGCGGTATAAATCAAAGAGAGTAAAAGATGGACAACCGATTTCGAACTTTACTGTATGTGACAGACTGATATCAAGCTTCCAGAGCATGTAGGCATGTCCAAACAGGACTAAGTCCTAACTGATACGTAAGTGCACGGTCAACTAACACTACATTAGGGTTCGTTCATATGTCGTTGAGGCACTGTGTCTGAAGATGCCGGAGAATACGTATAATATAATTATTGCCTAGACTTAATTGCTTATTGGCTTTTATTGACATCTGCTAGCTGCATTTTACAAGCTGGCCTAGACTAATCTGAACTTTCCTCTCGAGGTAACAAGCATATGTCTCACATTCCATTCAAATGAAGCTGAACTTCTGGAGCTGTTTGTGGCGTATGGAATGGAAATTGGCGTTTTCCCTTAGAATTCAATAAGGCTGAATGATACGTTTAGGAGGTTTTACTACAGAAATCTTGCCCGGCGATATGCGGTCACAAGGTACTCTTCAAGCATATATATAGTCTCGGCATGGCCTCACATTTTCAGTCATCGAATACAACCAGAAATTGTACATATATCAACATTCACCACTTCCTAACAGAAATTCTTTCCAACACAAGATTCTTCTCCAAGAACAAAGCTAAGATGTTCAAGCTTCTGCACGGGAAGTTCTTTGTCGGAAATGGCCTGCAGCCAGATGGCGATACGATCAGGTTCAAGCCTGACAATGCTGATTTCGTTGAAGAGCTACGACAAGGATCTCATGGTCGCCCTATCACTGAAGGAGGTGTCAACATTCGGTTGGAGGCTGTTGACGCCCTGGAAAAAGACCAGGAGTTAGCGGGCGCCACAGCCGCTCGTGGCGAGCTGTTGCGCAGGCTCGGGTTTACAAACGTTGGATATTCTGGCAATCCCCCGTTTATCGTCAATTCTGGCGATCAGGAAATCAGTGGGCATGTATTATCCAATGGCTTTGACAGCTTTGGGACCCGGCTAGTTGGCTTTATCTACAAAGGCGACGGTAGCGTGCACGGCTCCGATGGCTCTGTCATCTCCCTGGACAAGAGCCTGGTAGATGAATCGGTTAACGCCTCCCTACTCTCCGAGGGATATGTCTTCCCAGCGTTCTACGACACTCTTCCGGAGAACCTGCGCGAACATATGGCCATGAAGTCGACAACTGCCCGCCTGGCACAGAAGGGCGTCTGGTCACGATCAAAGGGTTTTCCAGGAGATCCGCTCATCCTTAAAACGCCAACCTTGGCAAACTTGAGGAAAGCGGTCCTATGGCCAAAGCTTTACCGCCGCCTACAAAAATACTTCGAGTCTGGCGGACGTAATGATTTCGATGGCTTTATCCCCTGGCTTCAAGAAGATACCAAGTTGCGAGATGACGGCATCCTGCTCATTCAGCGTAACCCACCCGAATCAGTTCGCTTGCATGATGTGGTGGAGGCCTCTGGCAATAGTGTCGGGCTCAAGTTTAGGCCCGAAGAGTTTGTTATCCAAGGCCACCCTACGAACATAGACGGATCCTAGGCGTGAGATACGCGTTTCCCCAATCGACCGAGACGGCCTATACTACACAAACCAATTCTGAAAATAGCTTAGGTGCATTCCATAGCTTAACATATTAAATAAATCCTATGAATTTGTCATGCAATTATCTAGTATTGCGGTAAAATATTATGCACGTTAAAGTTGATAGTTTAATGGCTTCCTAAGTGGTTGCGCCCACCTTATCTCCTCCTTGTCCACAAGTTGTGTTGCTTAACTAAAGGAGGGTGACATATTCTCATCATCTATATGCAGGGTTCAAATCCATACCACGAAATCCACATATGGATCCATAATATGGATCCATATCCATTCCATTCCGTTCCACGTAGGCTTCAGCATTTCCACATCCACGCCATGGAACCCCTTCCACATGTTCCACATGTGGAAATTGTGGAAAGGAATAAAGATTTAGGTAGGGTTTGAAAATACCTAGAATTACTTGTGAAATAGCACATACCCTAAGTACTTTCTATCGCCAAGAACAACGCAATAGCAGCAATTTTCCACTCCGTTTTACCCGTACACAAAGCTCAAACAAGTCTATTCTAGGGGGTTTACTATTATTCATGCCCTTACTACCCCAAATCGAAACTGCCACCCTTCATCCTACCAAGTCAACCACACCCGTTCCAGAACGTACAGAAGAAGACAATCAACGACTCTTTCAGCTCTACAGAGGCTGGACCTTAACGGAGAGAGACGGCCAAGTGCGTCAATGGGTATATGAGTTCGGCTACGATATCCAGCATGCCCAAAAGGGGGAACGCCGATGGGTGTGTTGCCTTTGCATCAAGCAAAAGTGGGCTAGACTAGCTACAGTCATTATACCAGACTTCTAATCTCTTATGACGCAGGAAGTAGAGTATTAGCCTGGGCGGATTCGTATTCTGATGTTCTAATTCATGCAATAACACGGCCGACAAGAAAACTCACACTGATATTAAAGGAAAATTAACAGGTCACCCTCCCTTTCGGCTTAGCTTTTTGGGATGATGCGCTAGGCCCTATATGGGCTAGTATTAACACGCTTCTGAAAATGGATGGTTTTTGACCACGAAATTCACGATTGGCCGAAAGAGAGCCCCACATATCCAAAAACGGCCACATTTTGACCACAAAATTCTAATTGGCTGCAATGCTTGGGACCGACGACGAGGTCAGCAACTTCCAAGACGAATATACCAACCATAAGCTAGAAGGTCTTATAAAAATATTAATATGTTGAGTCTAAAGGTTATAATGTATGTATTTATATAATAATAATAAGTTTTATACTACATTCAGTGTCCAGTCTGAGTAGGTAAAGAATCGATGTTGTGAGAATTTTGCGGAAAATAGAAAATGGTCTGCAAGCCGGTTCTGGCGTGTGGCTGACTAGAACGGTCTCGGAGGGTATATAAGAGGGAGGCATTACGGCCCAGTCTGTATAGGCTAGGTTGTATTACTACCCTCTTGGATTTAAGAAGTTAGTTACTTAATACCAGTATATACATAATAGCAGTTCTATAGCTAGGCTATAGATTGGTTTAAGTCTTATTATAGCTCTTATAGTTAAGTCTTTTTACAATCTATATTGTAGCTTTAGAACTGCTTTAATGCTTATACTTATATTAGCTTATTGATATCTTAAGTCCGTAGGTTTTAGGGTGTAGGGTAGGCTAGCCTATATTGGTATTCTCTATGTGCTATATGGTATAGGGTAGGCTAGTCTGTCTTGCTATTCTATATGTCTTATACAGTCTATTCTAGCCAAAACTATACCTTAGTGCTTTACTCTAGGGCAGAGTTCTCTACTACTCCAGGGTAGGCCACCTTCATTTCTGACCCACCTACCCTATACCCCATCTTTAAACGCCCCTACCTCAGCCCACAGGCCACCCACACCATCGAAACCATCACCACCACACTCGCCTCTTCGCGCTCTACAAGCCGGTGGCCATTTCGAAAAAATGCGTGCAAAATGGTTTTGTGGTTTGGTGGCCGTGAGTCGATTTTTTTGTTTTCCCATAGTAAAGAATTTTGCGGAAAATGAAAAATGGCCTGCGAGCCGGTTCTGGCGTGCGGCCGACTAGAACGGTCTCGGAGGGTATATGAGAGGGGCCCGCCGCGGCTCCAACCTGCACGGGTTGGATCAAGCAGCGGCGATGACCCTCTCACGTACCTGATCTTGCAGGCTTCCACTGCGTGTCTCTCTGTACAGCCTAGAAGGCCCCGGCCTCAGCAGCGGGGGGTTCATAGTGGCGGTCGACCCCCACGAAACTGCACGCTCCGGCGTGACGGCGTACTGGGGATGCCTGCGTTACGGCAGCTAAGGGCGTGCTCTGGCTGCTAGCAGATGGGCCTCTGTGTGGATGGCGCTGGCCAGAGGCACCACACGGGGCAGCAGGAAGCAATCTAGCCCCTGTGGACGCCGCAATGGCTGAAGTACTGTGCTACGATCTCCTCCGGGGACTGGTGCCCCCCGGGAAATCCGAGGAAGGCTACCCTTATGGTGTAGGCAGTCCCCCAGGGTCGCCGCTATCCAGCTAGGTAGTAGCCACGTACGCCGGGGATTCTTTGCGCTCCCTGCCGGTGGGCTAGGTGGTATATACAAAAGGTCGACGGCGGCTCACATGAATAGCAGACTGGATAGGCACGGTCTTCACCCGAGCAGAGGCACTATATCCTCCAGCAGATGTCAGTAACGGATCGGCACAGTGGCCTACGATCCGTGAAGGGGGCTGAAGTGAGTTGCAAGGCGCCAACCGGAATACTATCTTCTTACCTGGCAGGCTTGGTTATAATGATCAGGATTAGGATGCTACCTACCCCGCTGCTGGTTGGTAGGTCTAGCTATTGGGTTTTCCTGGACTGTGTGGGTATGGTGCTGGTTAGATAGGACCCTCCGCCTCTATACGGCATGCCTATACTGTGGAAAGGGGGGTTTCGTTTGGCCGGTCTGGCTTCTATGTGGCTGTAGCCTATACTGTAGCCTAGTGGGTTATCTCGGTTGGTTGTGGGGGGTGTGGTAAATACCTTCCTCCTCTACGTGGCATGCCTGTACTGTGGAGGGAGTAATATCATGCCTTGTTCTTTGTAACTTCGCTGCCCCTGGCCTTGATGGCCCATACCCTCTACCCTCTGCCCCTTTCCCTCTCCCCTCCCTTGCCCTTGTGGTGATCATTCTGACTTAGTGGTCATTGTGATTGCTTCCCCAATCTCACTGCACCTCTATAGTCTTCCGTAGTACAATAAAAACTTATTTTATTACAACCCTGCTATATGCATGTATACCTGTGGCGTATAGGTAATATTAATTAGCGCTAGGCTCGGCTCCGGGGATTTGCATATATATACCTGTGGCGTATAGGGACTTCGATAGGCGCCAGGACTCGCTTTGCGAGGGTTTGAGGGTGGGCATCCATACTATGATGATTGTTTTGGGTATGTGTGGTATTACTCTGTACAGCCTAGAAGGCTCTGGCCTCGGCGGCGGGGCTTATACGGCATACCAACCTCCACGAAAGTCAGTGCCCAGGTACTAGGCCGTACTGGAGTTCCTAGCAGTGTCTTTCCATAGTAGGCACCTCGGTAGCTCAGCCCCAAGTGCTCTTTTAGGGGAGGCTATACACTAGATGGGCCCAGCCTTGGCTGGGTAACAGGAGGGCTCACACTTTGGGGTTATTCACCGCAATGGTTTATACGATCTTAGTGCCTCCTTTGAACGAGCTAGTGGGTTTAAGAGCCAAATACTACTAGTCCTGGTGGGCTTGTTGGATCGGTGGGCTTGTTGGATCGGTGGGCTTGTTGGAGCGGCGGGCTGGTTGGATGGTGGGTTGGCGGGAAAACCAGGCCGGAAGCCGTTGCTGAAGGCTTGATAACACTTGAACGAATTAACCCTGACACCCCTATTAGAGCCGCTATGGCATATGCTAGGCCGGTGCTTAGGCTATTGGGATATCTCTCCCTCTCCCTCCTGAGGCGTAGACTTTGCTCTTTGCTATCTAGAGAGGATGCCTACAGGCCTGGGGGTTACACCCTATGGTGAAGTAGATGTGGCTATCACGGGGGCCTTATTACGGTCTAACCGGCCTAACCTTGCCACCTCTACATGGCATGCCTGTACTTTGTGGTGGCAGGGAGCGGCTGGGAGGGCTAGTATAGAGGCACCTGACGGGCCATGGCCGAGGGGGATGGTCGTGCTATATTGTAGTATGCTTCTTCCGAGAGGCCTCTACTATAATCTGTACTTCTTCCCTTCCCCTCTCCTTCTTTTGTGTGGGCTCCTTTTTGCTGGAAACGTCAGGCCGGCCTGTTACCTTATATTCTCTCCAGGTCATATTTATATGGCCTGGTAGGGCAGGTAGTAGGTTCCTGCCCAAAAATGCATTGGTAGGGTTGGTCTTTTGGGACCCGACTCCTACGGCTAGGTCTCAACTCCTAGACTAGGAAATGCGTGAGGTGCCTTAGGTGAGCCTTTGTGCCCTACACCTCTGACCTTACAGCTTTGCTCCCCGATATCCTTCCGGGGCCGTGGGGAATTATATGGTTGGCCGGCCGAGTTTATATCATCCCATGCTACCTAGTCTGAGGGGCCCGGTAGATCTTCCACCCGGGTCTCCAGTTATGGTTGAGATGTAGAATAAAAGCGTTGTATGAAACTAAAGCCCGAGCTCTCTAGGCAGGGGCTGCCTTATGGCCCGCCCCATGCCACTGTTCCTCTGTGGCGTTATCCTACCGTGAATGAAAAACGCAATATAAACTTCTATTTATATTTCTTTTTGTAATTCTTTTTTATGTACTTATATATAGAGATAAGAGGTAAAGTTTAATTTTAATAAAGTGTAAAGTAATAAGAAAATAAGGTAATAAAGAGCTTTAGGTTTATAATTTTATATTTCTTTTTAAGTTAATGTATAGATAGAGATACTAATAGATAGAGGCTAATTATTATATTTACAATCTTAATCAGTACTAAATATAGATCTTAGTCCAACGTAGCCTTATTTATAATATAGCTAAGCTATAGTATATATCTCTAAATTGAACTAGCCTATAGAGCCTTCAGTCTTGGGGTAGGTAACTATAGTAGTCTGGGGTAAGTAACTATAGTAGTCTAGGGTATATAAACCCAACGTACGGGCCAAGTTTCGTATCCAGTTACATGAAGCCAGTGGAGATATGCGACAAGGCATATGCCATCCCATCACTTCTAACATTCATACAAGGTAACCCTAACTCCTATCCGGTACCCACCGCTGCTGCAAGTCATCGTTATGATTAGGCAAACGTAGATATCTACGGATCTGCTCGATAGAATATATCATACGAGATGGGTATGTACCCTATTGTGGACGAGTGTCTATATCCTGGCTTCACACTATGGCTGCAACGGTGTCCGTCAACTTGGCATCGTTAGGAATAGTTGTGCATGGCTTGATGATATGTGTGCAGAGAACTGTGCGGCTGCCGTTCTTGGCAGTTACAGACATGACGCCGTTGATCTTGTCAGGATTGGGGAAACAGAGTACCTGCCGGCAGAAGCGGTAGTACAGCACGCAGAGGAAGCGTTGTGCCGTGATGAACGGACTACGGCTGAGCTGCTCGAACGCCTTGATAGCCCTCTTAGCCTCCACGCGGAAATGCTGGCTTTCGAGGTGTCCACGGCTAATGTCACTATCAGCGAGGGTCCATGCCCAAGCAAAATAGGTCGAAATATGTTTGATGAAGAACCGGTGGTTCCCCGGAGGATTGCAGTCTCTGCCCTGTACGGCTCTCGACTCAGCACACACGCCAGCCAGGGTAAATTCGAACACATCCATATCCGGCACTCTTTTCCTTCTGCCCTTCGCCGGGAAGAGCGCTAGGTATGCCGCTTCCTTATAGCTACGAATCAGGAGCTGTGAGAAGATTCCAAGCACGTCTTCCGCCTGCTCCCGCGTACGGATGTCATTGCTAATGGCGAGGCTAATCACCTGATTGATAAGGTGTCTAGACTGCCGCAGCGATGCCTCCTCTAGCCAGTGTGCCTTAATGACGAGTTGTGGCACCTGCAGCAGGTCCGTGGCCCAGTCGTGGAGCCGGAGCTCATGCCAGTCCACCACGTCTTTCGGGAAGAAGGCGAACCCCCGCTGCTCTCTAGAGCGGGCCATATCGAGACCGATCTTGCCCCCAGCAGCGGTCGCAAGAGGCGCAGACAAGATCCTGGCTAGTACGTGCGGCTAATGGTTAATGAAATGTCAGAGAGAGAGTGTAACAATGGCATAGAGCGATGCCGCTGACTGCGGCGTAGATAGGTCTCGCGCCCAGTACGACATGATGTAGTCCATAAGCCGCAGATGCTTGTCGATATTCTGCCGCACGAACGCGTTTAAGTCTCCAGCCACGAGTATATAGAAGGCATCCCGGTCCGGTGTCACGGCAACGGCGCCTGGCTCGTCAGATAATCGGTTTGCCCGCTTAATCAGTCGCCACCAAGCCTCTTCCGCCGGCCGCAACTAAGTCGCAAGTGTTGTCGTAATGCGCAGCTCGACCCGCCAGCCATACCCCCGTGACAGGTCCTTGAGGTTACTGGCCATGCGCTGGATTGACTGCGACAGTGCCCGTTCCGCGTCCTGGCAGCTAGCCTTGATATTACCCTTTTGGGCCACTGCCGCCCAGGCCTCATCGCTATGCGCGAGGTTGAAGATGTTGGGGTGTGAGAAGGCCCAGACGGCGGCCACGTTGACGTTTCCCTCCTCTACGGTGTAGGATTGTACATACGAGACGCCACGCCTAAAGATCGGACTAGTCCTCCTGGGCTCAGAGGTGATGGAGATGGAGTCTCGTAGCATGTGTACCGGGTACTCAGTAGTGGCGGCGCGTGGGATCCGAGAAGGCTTCCAACTCTCTCCTGCAGCCTGCTCCTCCTCACTCCCCCTTCTACGTAAAGCTCGCCCATTATCTCTATTATGGTCATTTTCATCATCCCCTTCCTCATCTTCCTGGCTACTACCGGCCTCGTCATCCCAATCACTATCAGCCTCACCCTCCGCCCGCGTGGCTATCCTTCCGAGCAGAGCCTTTTCAGACTGCCCGTAGAGAAAACGCAAGGTGTTGTGCTGGCAGCACCGTCGAGCCAGAACGGTGTGCCCGCTTCTCGTTGGAAGGAACTCGGACGCCACTTCAACAAGCTGGGTTTGCCTCCATGGCGTCGGGTCCGTCCTATTATTGCCGTAAGCAGGGTTACCAGTGTGACTGCTGGCTGCCGGCTCCTGCTCGAGGCTGACGACGCTACATCGGCTGCGAAAGTCTCACAGCACCCCAGCGATGCTGCTGCCGGAGGACTGGTGCCATAGCTTGGTGTCCTTGTAGCTGCAGAGGAAGATGGCATCGCCAAACTGCCACAGCCTACTGGCATCTTCCATTCCCTGCACGCTCCCGTCGCCGCCGGGCCGGAGCCCGTCAGCTGCCATGTCGCGCTCCGCACGATCTAGTGCCTCCTGCATGACGCTCCACAGCCTGGGGAGGTTCTCCTCGCTATATGGCACCTCAAAGGCCGCCCCGCGTACAGCCGCCGAGCCCGACGACTCCTTGGCGATGCAGTGATGTTGCCCGGACGGAGTCATAGCTTCCAGGCAAGTGGTGCACAAAGTGCGGTCCAACCTTCTCGATACTCGGCCTGATAAAGCTGTCAAAGAACAATCGGTTCTGCCCCTCTCGCAGGGGCACTGGGCCTTTCTTCCGGCGCTTATCGTCGTAGAGCCGCGGGAAGAACATATAGACCGTTCGTGGCCTTTGGTGCGCAAGCACGGTGTGTGGGATCTGGTAGATCGGGACCTGCTTGATCTTCTCTCCCACCTGTATGGGCACGCGAACGTGAATGGACTTAGAGAGGAACAGGCTTGGCTGGGCCGTGATGCATATGTTCAGAGGCCCTCTCAGGCTACGCGGGTCTTTCGTGACATGTAGGAAGCTGTCGATATCGTGAACGGCGGGCGCCAGCTTCCGCTGCGGCACATCGTCTTTATGGATGCAGACCTCGGTATCTGACCAGTCTTTATCCTCATGCCAGCCCACAAATTGGGCCCCGAGCCGGCTGGCTGACGGCAGCTGGTCGCGACGGAGGCCTGTGACTGAAGCATCAAGGGGTCGGACGGTCCGGTCTAGGCCGAATTGCCGTAACTGTTCCTCTCGCTCGGCGAAGGATAACCCGTTGACTCGGGCGCTGGACCCAGCCCACGTCTCGCGCAGGTGCAGATGACGGCGGCAAGTTGCGAGGTGTGATATGTCCTGGTCCTTGTGTTGATCTGCAGGGCATGACACCAGGCCGGCAGTGAGGATATAGATAATACGTCGAGCCAGTTTCTCTCCTTCGTCTAAGTCTTCCTCTTTAACCCAATTGTAAACTTCCTGACGGGTGGGCAATTCCGCAGCAACGGGCTCGGCTCGTTTGTCGTCATGTGCTTCGTTTAGGGGATACTCGCTTCGGGTAGCAATACTTTCGCGTAGGTCATTGTTTGCCCTGTTTATCATGCCGTCTAGGGCGGATGGTTAGCGGACCGGGGGTATTTTGTATAGATTGGATGTTTGACCTGCGTAAGACCTATAACTAGACGGAGGTGTTGAGCGTATATGCCACGACCTGTCGTCCTCCTCGGCCGGATCTATCTGCATATCGGAGCCGTATATTAACGAGTGGTTGTTCAGCAATAAGTCGCCATCCGGGATAGCTGCGTCTGTTATGTTATTATCTATTGAGTCTGTTGAATTGATTTTGTGTAAGTGTGAGTATGTTAAGGTCTGCACCTGGAAAAGTGTACCTGGTATGTATCCCTTTCCGCCGTGGTGCTGTCTAACTGGAGACCTAAATGAAGCCGGCTCGTCTAAATATCTAGCTTGTCGCGATCTGGCATTCCCTGAGGGTTTATTAATCGGTGGTGACATATCCGAGTTCAGTGATTATAATGGTGACTCGGGAAAGGCAGTGCTTGGTGCGACGAGGCCTGTTCTGCTGCCATTGCCTAATCTGTTGGCAAGCGTGCTGTTGCTGGTGGCAGAGGAGAAATCTGACCGTAGCGTGCCAGAGCTTATCGCTTTTGGTGGCGTTCTTCTTTCCGAAGCTGCAGGTAAGGGTGAACTTGACTGCAGGTATCGCAGGATACTATTCTGAGGTCTGGTTACACGGACGCTGGATGAAGACAAGCGGGAAGAAGAAACACCTCTTCCCTGGCGATCCTTAGTCTGAGACCGCCTTCTTAACGTGCCTTTGGCTTTCTGGCGCTCCGGAGCTATGATTATAATGGTGATATAAATGCTTGGTGGGTAATAATGGCTGTTAACCTATTTTGGGATATTGCTTGGGATTTGTTGTAAATATGCTAAGGGTCAAGTCTAGGGTAGTTAGCAATAGAATAAACTTACAAACATGGATATCAGACATTCCCTTAAATTTCCACACACTTATAGCATTAAGTTGATTATTAAATTAAATGTAACTTAGGTAGTTTCCTTCTACGCTTATTGGATCCAGCATGCTATCACATGTGTGATAGACAGTTGGTTTCGGCATTAAATATGTCCATATCCCTGTCACAACAGGGATATTCTAGACAAGAAAACCAATTTAGATCGTCTGAGCCGAGGTCATAACGCAACATACCCCAGCAGCCTTAGGAGATTATGAATACATTCATCGCTTCATTTTAAACCCCTTTCCGCCCTCGTCTACAATAGGAGGAAGGAGAAGGCTATAGGAAGAAGTCATAATCTTCAAGAGACAGACCAGCAGTATGTTACCAACCGGCAGAAAAAGGACGATAATCTCGGCCTCCACTATTACAGCAGAGCCTAGAAAACGTACCTGCTTGCCCAGCTATGCTGGCGACTCTTTCAGCACGTCTAGATCTCGACCTGGGAGGCTCGGATCGTCCACGCGCCACGCTCTGGACGGCAGTGGTACTACGGTTCTTAGACGTGACAAGGGTTCGCCAGTGTCCTCGGACACGGGCTTATTTGTTGCCGATGACCCTGACGCGTCAGGGGCTAGGTCAAGCCAGCCTGTCTCGCGGAAGATACTTAGCTCTGGACAGGATCCTGACGCCGACGCGCATTGCAGTCTGCCGTCTAGCTTCCTTCCTGATTCCACCTCCCGCGCCATCCCGAGTACAGACACTGCTGGCTTGTTAACGCAACATACATTGCCGTTGTCTGAGGCACTGGATGAACAGGATGTCACTGATCTGCCTAAGACCCTCTCTAGATATGAGAAGAAGCTTAAGAAGTTTGTCGGCCAGTGGCACGCATCCCTCGTCAAGAAGGGCATATCGGAGCATCTAGCCTACGAGCTTGCCAAGTACTGTGTTCAAGCCAGTGACGAAGAAGGCAATTCGGGGACGGACAGCCACCATGTGAGTTGTGTGAAGAAGCCACTTTTCCCTCCCTTACTAGATGCGGTCTTGAGAGGCACGCAGCTCTTCCAAGCATCCACCTAAGTGCCGAACAATTGTTGAGACGATAATGTAGACGGCGATATCCCTTTACGGCTATCTACCAATCTAATTCCCACACAGGTCCCTTAGATCGATGACGAACCCGTCGTGATACAGCTGGGCGCCGGTGCGCGAGCACCAAAGCAGGGACTTGGCGGGGATGACAAGCCAGCCACCCTAGTGGAGGCTCTACAAGCCAAGAGCAGACTCAAGAATTACGCTAAAGAGGGAGATAAGGCTTTCAATACTCTAGCCGTTGCCCAAAGGCTGTAAGAAAGGGACTTTGGCGGCAGACTGTCCTCGCAAGAGATCTACGTTATAGGTATCGCCGTCCTACATAAGGTATTCGGCGGCCGAGGCCAGAAACGACTCGCTAATGCACCAATGCACCTTTATGGCCGTTACCCGGGACGCCATCTTGCCGACCTTGACCGTAACGCGGGCAGAGTGGCAGACGAGATCCGCAAGGGTGGCCCGGCGACACTATCCAGCTTCACCCTACGTTAGGCTCAGGCCGTTCAGTACGACAGCCCCAGCATGTCGACGATCGACGACATTCGACTGGCCGATATAAAGGTGTCGCTCGTCCGTGAATCCATTCACGGTTTCCAGGCTGCACTAATTTTGGTCTTCCAAGCTTTTCTGAACCTGTGACGACCATTCCCCTTAAAATCATACCCATCATAAAGCCAGTCTCATCGAAATTCCAAATATCATATAATTGGATACCATATTTCGCAATTGTGTTCTCTATAAGCCTAAACCAATTGCAAATAATAGTTAGATCTTCGCATTTAGCTCTCTGGTAGTCATATCTCCGAAAGAAACGCATCTTGAGCTCTGGCTGTCGCTTGATGAAATTATTAGCCCAGCGCGTGCCGACGGGTGATGCATTACCGTCAGCGAGGAGACAATTGGCCATTGCTTCCACAAAAGACACTCGTGGGGGAAACCCTTGTGAATCTAGCTTGAGAATAAACTGAACTAAGGTCTCTTCTTCTAGATTAAAGAGTTTCCGAGAGTTCGAGATAATATCGCGTCGTGATTGAACGCCACGTCGGCGGCGTTGTAAAGTACGAGAATGAACGTGATACATTTCTGCGGCGCGCCAGGCACTTAATTTTGGATTATTTTAAAGGGCTTTAAGTGCAAGAAGGATTCTACCATCGTTATTAGGCTCTGACATGCCTAGTGGTTAAGAATTATCTAATCGGATAGTGATGATGTAGGGTGAGGGATTTTTGCGACACTCGCTTATTATGCACGTTACATGAAATTTCTTACATTTTTTAAAAAAAAAGTCCTATCTCTTTGACCGGCACAAGACTGCAACGAGGTCACGACAGGGGTCTAGAGCCAATCAAAATTAGTGTAACTTAAGGTACATCTCCACACACCTAATTTGGCGTGTGATAGAAGTACCAGCAGCTCGCTGTGTTACAAATAGCTACATCACATTCTTTGCAGCCGTACCGGGTCTGCGACCGCCGCTGATTTCCTGATATCGGCTGTAAATAACCTCCTTTTTTGCTTCTTTTTTTGAAGGGTCGCGGCTGCCCTTGCCTGCAGCCTTTACAAGCTAGGCAGGCGGAGTTTTTGCCTCTATTGACATGATTGACATCTCTTTGTAGGTGAATTTGCCGTGCTTCAAGATCCTCGCTGTCTTCTTCCTTCCCTGTACGGCATCTCTTCCTTGTGCCGCTATCGGTACCGTATTTGTTGAAAATGGCGTTATAGATAGCCTCTTTCCAGTCTCGAAGGGTGCTATAGGGCTTCCAATGAGGCTGTTGGGTCTTCTTCTGCAAAATGAAGCTATTCGCAAGTGCAACATCAAGGAGGAAAGACCAAAGCAATGCCTGCCAAGGGCCGCGCCGGAAACGATGCTGATATGAGGTATAAGATCTTATCTGATCACCGCGATCTACGTGATTCATTTCATCGTTATACTCAGCGGTAATAGAAGGAATAGAGATTATCTTAGCCTGATCTCCATTGAAGACCTCCTTCAGGCGTTGTGCCTCTGCCTTCGTGCCTCTTTTGGTAGGCAATTTCCTCTCTTTTGGTGTGCGGTTAAGAGGAGCTCCGCCGTGCACAGTTGTAAGGAAGAGGACCACAGAGCTATCCTTCCAAGCGACTTGAAGGACCTAGAGGGAAGGAAAAGAGACAGATTAGTAGGGGAAATATAGGGAAAGCTGTCCGTACCTGTTTATCTGTTGTCGGGATTAGATATACCTTATTATATACCAAAGGCTGGCCATCAGGAAGCTTCCCGGTCTTTTTGATCTGCTTCATTACGGTGGTGATGCCGTAATTAGGGCGTGCTGTGCCTGTGGCCCCGTAACCAAGCTGCCGAAGGAGGCGGAAGAGCTGCGGTGAGGAGAAGAGGTTATCTGTAAAGACGTGATGTGTCGCTGTTGTCAGCCTTTGTAGTAGGTGAACCACGACGCTCTGTGTATTGCTGAGAGGGGCCTCGGTCTGGAGCTTTCCTTTCTTGCCGTACGGCTTTAGTATCTCTAGCTTGACCGTTACAGCCGTAACTGGTGATGCCTTCACGTGCCAAAGCCACTGTAGGAAGTAGCCCTGTCGTGCAATAACCTAGACTTTGAAGCCTAATGGCGTAGGCTTTCCCTTAATAAGCGTTGTCTATTTTAATCTGCCTGTAAAAGGGACCATACACTCATCTACAGTCAGATTAGTCCCTGGAAGATAGAGCTTAATAGACACCCTTTGTATATGATTAGACCACTCTTCAGCCGCTTAGAAGGTCTTCGGAAGATCTCTCTCATTGCTCACATCGAGATTGGTGTGATCAAAAGTGCGGAAATACCGTGTGATCAGCTTGAACTTCCGTAATGGCATGAACTTCGTAAATGGGTGAAGGGGGTGCTGATCTCCTAGGCTAGGGGCCTTCCAATGGTCTTTAAGGGATATTTCCCTATGAATTCCTAGGTAAATAAGGATACCAAGCCATACATAAGCCGTTGCGGTGGAGATGCCTTCCCAAGCCTGCAAACGCGAGTGGTTGGAAACGGGGGTATTCCAGCTATCAATAACGCCATTTTCAGCGTAGAAAAAAGCCCAGTTATCAGTATATCCGACCCATGACTGTATAAGGGAAATAGGTACGAAAAGCTGGAATAATTCAAGTGGTTGCTGGGGCAGAGGGTTGATCTGAAAATTACGATCTTTTATGTTGAAAGGTTGAAAATCATTATCACAGCCCTCTTCGGGCAGAAGGTTAGGTGCATAAGTGGGGTTATTAGCAGCTGCCCAAAAAGGCGGGCTATCAAAGCTATGATTATCTATAAAATCATGTATCTCTTGAGAGCTTATTGTTTGAATTGAGACTCGTTACGATTAATTTGTATGAGGATTTTGATGATTTTAGTGATGTAAAAGAAGAAGCTGTCTGACGGGAACTTTACGTACCCCGCAGGTACCTATAGAAAAGCGGGGCATGCGACATCTTGCAGTCTTGTGCCGGTCAAAGAGATAACGTACTTTATAAGCGACCTGACTATATAAGCGACCTAACCAAAAATCTTAACATTCCTCTTTTAATTAATAATAAAAACACTACAACCTATTAAATCAATTAAAACTAATTACTATCCTCTTCATCAATGGTCTCAATGGCCCTTGGGCAGGTCCTTGCATTATGCCCGGCCTTGCCGCATATACTACAATGTATAACCCTCAGTCCCTGTAACCTTCCTCAACCACCACTTCTCGAGGATTCGGCCACAACCTGCGTATCTATATCTATCTGATCAATTTGACTTTGACTATTCCCTATAGTCATCTTGCCGCTATCCTATAGCCGGCTTCTTTTCCCCCCTTTCCCCCGGCTAAGCCTTGTATTCTCCTCTTCAAGCTCTTTGACCTTGGCCTCTAATAGGGCAGTCTTATGTATATTATGCCTCACTGCCTTAGTAAGAGACTGAAGAGCTTCGAGGATTGACTCTGGAGATCTCCTATGATGGCTTCTGATTCGTCTCTTAAGGTATTCTAAGTGAGAATTAGTCTCAATAACAGTCCTTGGTGTCTTTGGGGTCTAGGGTTAAGCCCGGCCAGTATCCTCTTCGGGCGGCGTTGGAGTTCGTACCTATATATTAAGCTTTGAGATTACATTTTCCGGGTTAAAAGGAGCAAGCCCGGCTCCCCTAAAACCTCCCTTATTATTGCTTTCTGTAATAGTAGCTTGATGAGCGGCGTAGAAGGCAGGAAAGAACTCGGTCTTAATAATGTGGTTTATAGAGCGTCTTATTAGACGATGGATTTCTTGACTATAGGCCGTTTTAAGCGGCTTAAAGCAACTAATATCAAGAGGCTGGAGTAGATGAGAGGTATGAGCAGGCATATAGAGCGTAATGATCTTCTTTTCTTTGCAGTATGCTTTAAAGTCGGCTGAGTGATGACTTTTATGGCCATTAAGGATTAAAAGGCGATAACCACTAACTGATCGGTTGATTGTATGCTCATTGAAGTGCTTGAGCCACTCGAGACCTATCTCGTTATTTGTCTATCCATTTTGGGTTGTGGCGATAGCCCAATCGGCCGGGAGGCTGCTTTCTTCGTACCAGTTACGAAGGTGATGCTTGCCTGTAACTATAATGAATGGCGGGATGGCCTAGCTTGCCGCACTAATCTCTTTAATTACTGTAATCCATTTCCGATTTCCAGGCTGCATTGATTTTGGCTTTCCACGCCTCTGTTCCCTTGTAACTACTTTCCTGGTTGAAATCATGCCCATCATAAAGCCGGTCTCATCAAAGTTCTAGATATCGTCTGTATGGATACTATATTTCGCAATTGTATTCTATAAGAGCCTAAACCGATTGTGAATAATAGTCGGATCGTCACATAAGGCTTTCTTATAGTTATGCTTCTGTGGGAAACGCATTTTAAGCTTTGGTTGTCGATTAATAAAATTGTTAGCCCAGAGCTTGCTGACTGGTTGGGCGCCGCGATCAGCAAGTAGTCGATTGGCCATTTCTTCGATGATATGGATCTGGGGAGGAAAGCCTCGTATATCTAGATTAAAGATAGATTGAAGAAGGACCTGCTCTTCTAGATTTGATAGGTTCCGCGATTTGACGGTAATTTCGTGTTTTGCTTTAATGCTATTCTTCCGGTTGCGGACGGTACCATGTTTAACCATATATATCTGACATGCACGTTGTATGCTTAATTTCGGGTCATTCTTAAGAGCCTGAAGAGCAAGAATAATTCTAGCTTCATCTAATGACGATGACATTTGCGGTTGTTGAGAATTAATTGATTTGGTAGTGTTGATGTAAGGTGAGGGATTTTTGGTCAGGTCGCTCATAAAGTACGTTATTGTTGAACCAGAGATGTCATATAATGACATGAAGGGCGTTTTGACCAATTGAAGCTCAGATGGATAAAAGAAAGATCACCTGACTAGATCACTTCTTAATTAGGACTAGCGTAAGGTAAAACCTCCCAAAAGAGGAGAAACAGGCCAGATAGATGATCAATCAAGACACACGTCAATTTGACCACAATTTACGGTTCAACAGTTATAACGTTAGCTATAAATTTTAAAGTATAAGTTACTTACACTGTAATTTACACTGTAATTTAAGGTTTTCTACATAAAGCAAAATAATTAGAAGTGTTTAGAAAATACTTTACTATATAATAAGCTATACTATTATAAGAAATAATTTTCTTAGATTTTTAGCTACTTTATTTAAAGTATTAAGAAGCTATAGGGTAAGCCACTTTTTGCTGTACAGTATACTGTCTCGCTCGCTTATCGTGTACGTTACCCATAGAAGACTGTTGAGGCTTATACTTCAACACTGCCGCTGGGTGCTTCCCAGCCCCACAGTGGTCTCCGCTTTGACTGAAAGCGGCCTTCTACCTCACTCCACTCTGGCCTCTCTGTCTGACCAATCACAACCTTAAATACGGACATGGGCTTACTCTTTTACTGAAAATGGGACGGACAATAAGGATGTAGGACCAGTCGAACAATTGCCAGACCTTATACTTCCATATGACTTGGAGCTGGGAGGACAGATATTCGCTCAACTGAAATCCCACACAATCTCTTCTGACTCTGGCTGTCATCATATGCGTTCGAAAGGCAAAGGCCAACAGCCATTTCTGGACATTTCGGTACTTTCTTTCGGTACTCTTCTCTGCTACCAGACTGAAGTCTTTCGTGAAAGTGCTGGTCCCTCGTGCTGTTCACCCAGCATAGAAGAAAACGACTTGTTCGATTGATCGTGTCTTCGCATCGGTCCACCACGATGCCCAAAGCCCCTAAGATGCAAGAAATCTTCTGCTCAGCTTCGCTTGAGCTTACTATATCTAGATCGGACTCTTGGGTTCCTTGTCCCAAGAAGCAGTCAATTGCCAAGGCGCGCCGGTCAGGTAGTCGAGTCAATGCTCGTAAGATATCGCGCCTTGCGCCTTTGTATATAGCTTGCCATTGTGTCCTCTCCATCCATATGCTTGTAGTTGCAAAGGAGCCACTGTCCATATCTGTACTACTAAAACGTGGCTGGTTTACTGTTTACCAGTATGTCTCTTCACGGTCTATTAATTCACCTAGATGAGAATGTGAAACCTGGTCGAGTTCTCGTGGCGCCACTCGCGATTGGGACGAATTGGTATGCACTCTCTTACGTACATCCCTTTGTAACCGTGTCTGGGCATTTACTTGGAACCATCTGCTTCCAGCCCTTTCAGGGAAGAATCGTTGACACGCGACATGTTCCTCCCACAGTGGCTCATAAGTGGATACGTGGCAATTCGGCGGTGGTCTCCCCCTGCCTCTTGGGTTAATCTATTGATGCTTTTTAGCGCAATGTTTCTGTATATTTTAGACGCGACGGAAAATATAGCCACAAGCACGACATATCAAACCGTCCGGTTTTGGTGGTGCAAGAAACGGAACGGGTTCAATCGTATTCGTTGGGTACCGTAAATCACGTAGTTCGTCCTGAGTGTGGAGAGTATTCGGGATCTGGTTTATCTTCTCTACCAGATCCTGTCGATGATCCGGCTGTCTATCGCGATGCCGTGTTCTTAAATGCGTAGCAACCTCATCGGCTACAGAGGCGAACCCACAAACCTGGCACACAAAAAGGCGGTATGTAGAGAGAAGAACGTAGGGATAGGTTGCACTGCATGGTTCAGATTGCAAATTTGAAGCCGTTATAGTGATCGCCATAGTGACTTTGTAACCGATAGTAAGATCTGAATGATCAAGCTTCGATCAATAATGAAACCAATTAGAGTATGCTACCCCCATGGCACTTTACGCGACAAGACGAGTCGCGTTCAGTGGCAAAACCCTGGCGAACCCTTGTTCTGATCAGCACTACTGTTCCTATATATGGGATAAAGTTAAATCAACTCTACACCTTGGCAATAATCAACCCTACTACGTTTTACAGTGGGCTGATAAAATCAACTCTACTAGAATTGATTTGGTCATTAGTAACTAGGTAGACAGCAAAGGGAATACAGGAATAGGGCGAATTTAGACGGCGTTAAACGTAATTGCCACGGCAGCATTGCTGCCTCACGCTCATCGATGGTCATATCAATGCCTTAGGCAATATATTGAGAGACTTGGCTAGTGTACTTGCGCACGGTACTACCCCGCAGCAACTCCACTAGCTTGAATTTGTGTTAATGAGGTATAGTACCTGAATCTTGAAATTACTGTAAAGCAGCAGTAAATAGACGACCTTAATTAACTTCATCAGCGCTCGAGAGGGTCCGAGTTTTAGCGCTATGTCTCATCATTGCTTGTCATTCTATAACAAATGCGACAAGGTTACCGCCATGAGGATGACTGTTTACTGCGCAATCTGACATAATGGGGTTATGACGACGTTGATATTTTTCTTTGACACATCAACGCTTAGACATAAACCTCTGCGGCGTTTGCCCGACCAATCCAAACCTACCACCAAGCTGCTCAGGATAAAGATTACTGCCACTTCAGTCAAATAGCGACAATCATTACAGCATATTACCGAATCTCCTTCTGGACATATCAATGGGGTGGAAGTTGCGGCTGAGAGAATGAAGGCTTTGCAGGGTCATAAATGACACATAGTAAAAGCTGTCGTGGCGCCTTGCTTTCTGGTGGATAATTCAATTCTCAGGCTATTGATACAAAGATTTAACCGAGGTGAGAGTTGCATGAAGAGATTATTGTTGGACTTTCTTTTATTGATTACAGAGAACGGAACATTACGAAGCCATTCAACAATTTCGAATTTAACTGGAGGATATGGGAAGAATGGTTTTGTAAATGTGGCCATCTTTTTTTCGCGGTAAGGAAGAAGCTCAGGACTGATAATGCGTTTGTTTGTTAGGAAGATCTTCAATGCAACAACAGGCGTACAGTTATAGGGTAGACCCGACGGGCCAGTAGAGAGATCAGCACCCCTGTGTGTGGAACAATGAATGCTTGGTCGAGATTAAAGCGGATGCGCCGCCCCGTTATGGAAGGCCTACAACTAGTAACTGTACTGGGAATCATTCCCCCGGTAGTGGACTTCCCTTACCAAGCCCGATTGGTAAGATCGGGTGCTTATGGCGGGGCTTCCTGGTCAAGGACTCTAGCTCCATCAGATATCCCCTAATAAGATTTGAGATTACTGAGCACAGACGCAAGTATAGTAGCACACGCCGGTTCTAACTCACCATTAAAGTGTAAGGATGCAATGTCCATGATTTCTCAACCTTACTGAAATCTCACTGGAATTTAAATTTGCTATGATAATAAACCCCTCCGGAGCCACGAAGAAAGAGAGATGCACGAGTTCGTCATGACGACGAACTCCGTGGCAAATACAAGGCCGATGCCGATATTCCGATTACTGATACTAGTTTAAGCTAATATTACAGCTGTGCGCATAGCGTTTCGCTATCGGTGCGCCTGTCAGGCCTGTATCCTGATTGGTTTCGATTCTCTGCTCTTTTGAATTGATATATGTCATTGTGACCAATGTGGCGGTGGTTTGAAAACAGAAAAGGGAAGTTGGTTAGCTTTAGGAATTAATTTCAAGCATGATATTGCTTGCAGCACTAGCGCTAATCTATCGAAAAAGCTTCCAGCCTCATAAAAAGCCACCGTCTTAACTTTAACTTAGGAGTAAATATGTGTTGTAGTAGCGTCGGGCTAACTCCACTGGCTGTTGAATACGATATGCACGTGGCGAAACTAGGTACCTGGGCCTGAAAAGCCACGTATGGATCTAACGGTACCGACGAACCTTCATATTGTTGTATTCTCACCCACCTTGTACAAATATCGCTACCCCTCAAGAAGTGGCTAAAGGATCTACTTTCAACAGTGACCTGGTACTCTGACCCAATGTGCTATATCTATCCACTGTATTTAACATAATTCTTATATAGAATACAGGATTGGCAACTACCAGGATAAAAGCTGGATCACCGGTTACATGTATCTTCGGTCTTATGGCTATGCTTAACGAGATACACACGGCGGTCATGTTTCATTTGAAGGCGGCAAACGCTTTATTAACCACTGAGGTTGCATGATATGACCTGTTTCTCCGCGGAGACTAAAGTTAGTCCTGTTGCTGAGCAAACCATAACAAGAAAATGTCATAATCTTGAATGTATTTGGTAATGCCTTCTTTTCTTTTTAACTCGCTTCATCCATGGCTGTCAATAATGACAATGATTGATGTAAGAGCATGATTGCCGAAGCGCCTCCATCAGAGTCCACCTACCCAACTAGGAAGGAATAGGAGTTGGGCAATATGTTACCAAACGCCCAAACTGCAGTGCTGAGATGGAGCGACTTTCTAAGACATAGCGTGGATAGAAGGCCGCGATGAAAGGGTGGAAGACTGAGGTGGGATGGAAGTTTGGGGCCGGATATTACCGATAAATGGTGATGTTTGAATAAGACATACCCTGTCAATATTGAAACTCAATTCATACATTATTGGAAAGCTAGTAAGAAGTCTTTGGAGAATGCAACCAATCTGGGGGGCTCGTATTTCCGGAGCAAAGCTGGCGGCTCGATCCGTGTGTAGTGTTCTGGATTTCGTTGTGGAGTTTGTGCATGGCTGATAACTTATACTACCACTGTCAGCGTTTCTGAGATTTCTCGACCTATTAGATATTAGAACATGAGAAGACTATGCCTTAGTTCGAACATGTAGTGCAATGACAGTGCGAATTGGGGCTTGTTCTTTGATGTTTAGACACTGGAGGATCAACCATTTTAGCAAATTTGTATGGTGTAAGTGTGGCCTCTAGACCGTGGTCTATCTACATGACTGCATTAGTGTAATCAATAGAAAGGATGTCATGCATTAGTGGATAGTCTTTTGAAACGGATGCTTGTAAAGTAAAGACTGATTAGCTGTAAGGCTTCAAAGGAGTAGGGGCACAATTAGGCCACTACAATTCGTGAGAGAACAGGAAAGGGAAGTGAGGAGATTATAAAACATCAAGGGCACCCCTTACTCACCGCCAACAGAAACCCTGTTCAGCAGACATCTTTTCTATTCCTGCCGATTTCTTTGAATAACTCAGGTTATAACAAAGAAGCCCTACGTCCAGGGGTACATTTGACACTTCTTCTCAACTGAGGGAGTATCTGGCTCGACCAAAATGCGATTCAAACAATTGCTGCTTGGTACGCTTGCCATCCAGTTAGTCGCAGGTTACCCTCAGCCCGAGGCCAAAAAGGAGACCATCGAGACGAGGAATGAGGGTCTAAAGCATCGAACGATCATAGAGAATATCCAGGGATTAATTTTGAGACGAGCACCACCCAAATGTACTGACGGCCAAACTCTCGATCCCAGTGGCAAATGCGTATGTCCTCAGGGTCAAACCGCCGACAACAGTGGCAAATGCCAGTGCCCTGATGGTCAGACTAAGGATGCTGCCGGAAAGTGCAATTGTCCCCAAGGACAGACCAGGGATGCCGCTGGTAAATGCCAATGTCCTGATGGCCAGACCAAGGGCACTGATGGAAAGTGTGGCTGTCCTGACGGTCAAACCAAGGGCACTAACGGCAAATGCGAGTGTCCCGACGGTCAAGCCAAGGGCATTGATGGCAAATGCGAGTGTCCTGATGGCCAGACTAAAGGCACTGATGGAAAGTGTGGCTGTCCTGATGGCCAGACTAAAGGCACTGATGGAAAGTGTGGCTGTCCCGACGGTCAGACCAAGGGATCTAACGGCAAATGCGAGTGTCCTGACGGTCAAACCAAGGGTACTAACGGCAAATGCGAGTGTCCTGACGGTCAAACCAAGGGCACTAACGGCAAATGCGAGTGTCCCGACGGTCAAACCAAGGGCATTGATGGCAAATGCGAGTGTCCTGATGGCCAGACTAAAGGCACTAATGGCAAATGCGAGTGTCCTGATGGCCTGACTAAAGGCACTGATGGAAAGTGTGGCTGTCCTGATGGCCAGACTAAAGGCACTAATGGCAAATGCGAGTGTCCTGACGGTCAAACCAAGGGCACTAACGGCAAATGCGAGTGTCCTGATGGCCAGACTAAAGGCACTGATGGAAAGTGTGGCTGTCCCGACGGTCAAACCAAGGGATCTAACGGCAAATGCGAGTGCCCTGACGGTCAGACCAAGGGTACTGATGGAAAGTGTGGCTGTCCCGACGGTCAAACCAAGGGCACTAACGGCAAATGCGAGTGTCCTGATGGCCAGACTAAGGGTACTGATGGAAAGTGTGGCTGTCCCGACGGTCAAACCAAGGGATCTAACGGCAAATGCGAGTGCCCTGACGGTCAAACTAAAGGCACTGACGGAAAGTGTGGTTGTCCTGACGGTCAAACCAAGGGCACTAACGGCAAATGCGAGTGTCCTGATGGCCAGACCAAGGGTACTGATGGAAAGTGTGGCTGTCCTGATGGCCAGACCAAGGGTACTGATGGAAAGTGTGGCTGTCCCGACGGTCAAACCAAGGGCACTGACGGAAAGTGTGGTTGTCCTGACGGTCAGACCAAGGGTACTAACGGCAAATGCGAGTGTCCCGACGGTCAAACCAAGGGCATTGATGGCAAATGCGAGTGTCCTGATGGCCAGACTAAAGGCACTAATGGCAAATGCGAGTGTCCTGATGACCTGACTAAAGGCACTGATGGAAAGTGTGGCTGTCCCGACGGTCAGACCAAGGGATCTAACGGCAAATGCGAGTGTCCTGACGGTCAAACCAAGGGTACTAACGGCAAATGCGAGTGTCCCGACGGTCAAACCAAGGGCATTGATGGCAAATGCGAGTGTCCTGATGGCCAGACTAAAGGCACTAATGGCAAATGCGAGTGTCCTGATGGCCTGACTAAAGGCACTGATGGAAAGTGTGGCTGTCCTGATGGCCAGACTAAAGGCACTAATGGCAAATGCGAGTGTCCTGACGGTCAAACCAAGGGCACTAACGGCAAATGCGAGTGTCCTGATGGCCAGACTAAAGGCACTGATGGAAAGTGTGGCTGTCCCGACGGTCAAACCAAGGGATCTAACGGCAAATGCGAGTGCCCTGACGGTCAGACCAAGGGTACTGATGGAAAGTGTGGCTGTCCCGACGGTCAAACCAAGGGCACTGACGGAAAGTGTGGTTGTCCTGACGGTCAGACCAAGGGTACTAACGGCAAATGCGAGTGTCCCGACGGTCAAACCAAGGGCATTGATGGCAAATGCGAGTGTCCTGATGGCCAGACTAAAGGCACTAATGGCAAATGCGAGTGTCCTGATGACCTGACTAAAGGCACTGATGGAAAGTGTGGCTGTCCCGACGGTCAGACCAAGGGATCTAACGGCAAATGCGAGTGTCCTGACGGTCAAACCAAGGGTACTAACGGCAAATGCGAGTGTCCCGACGGTCAAACCAAGGGCATTGATGGCAAATGCGAGTGTCCTGATGGCCAGACTAAAGGCACTAATGGCAAATGCGAGTGTCCTGATGGCCTGACTAAAGGCACTGATGGAAAGTGTGGCTGTCCTGATGGCCAGACTAAAGGCACTAATGGCAAATGCGAGTGTCCTGACGGTCAAACCAAGGGCACTAACGGCAAATGCGAGTGTCCTGATGGCCAGACTAAAGGCACTGATGGAAAGTGTGGCTGTCCCGACGGTCAAACCAAGGGATCTAACGGCAAATGCGAGTGCCCTGACGGTCAGACCAAGGGTACTGATGGAAAGTGTGGCTGTCCCGACGGTCAAACCAAGGGCACTAACGGCAAATGCGAGTGTCCTGATGGCCAGACTAAGGGTACTGATGGAAAGTGTGGCTGTCCCGACGGTCAAGCCAAGGGATCTAACGGCAAATGCGAGTGCCCTGACGGTCAAACTAAAGGCACTGACGGAAAGTGTGGTTGTCCTGACGGTCAGACCAAGGGTACTGATGGCAAATGCGAGTGTCCCGACGGCCAGACCAAGGGATCTAACGGCAAATGCGAGTGTCCTGACGGTCAAACCAAGGGTACTAACGGCAAATGCGAGTGCCCTGACGGTCAGACCAAGGGTACTAACGGCAAATGCGAGTGTCCCGACGGTCAAACCAAGGGCATTGATGGCAAATGCGAGTGTCCTGATGGCCAGACTAAAGGCACTAATGGCAAATGCGAGTGTCCTGATGACCTGACTAAAGGCACTGATGGAAAGTGTGGCTGTCCCGACGGTCAGACCAAGGGATCTAACGGCAAATGCGAGTGTCCTGACGGTCAAACCAAGGGTACTAACGGCAAATGCGAGTGTCCTGATGGCCAGACTAAAGGCACTGATGGAAAGTGTGGCTGTCCTGATGGCCAGACTAAAGGCAATAACGGCAAATGCGAGTGTCCTGATGGCCAGACTAAAGGCACTGATGGAAAGTGTGGCTGTCCCGACGGTCAAACCAAGGGATCTAACGGCAAATGCGAGTGCCCTGACGGTCAGACCAAGGGTACTAACGGCAAATGCGAGTGTCCTGACGGTCAAACCAAGGGCATGGATGGCAAATGCGAGTGCCCTGACGGTCAAACCAAGGGTACTAACGGCAAATGCGAGTGCCCTGACGGTCAGACCAAGGGTACTGATGGAAAGTGTGGCTGTCCTGATGGCCTGACCAAGGGATCTAACGGCAAATGCGAGTGTCCTGATGGTCAGACCAAGGGCACTAACGGCAAATGCGAGTGCCCTGACGGTCAAACCAAGGGTACTAACGGCAAATGCGAGTGCCCTGACGGTCAGACCAAGGGTACTGATGGAAAGTGTGGCTGTCCCGACGGTCAAACCAAGGGTACTAACGGCAAATGCGAGTGTCCTGATGGCCAGACCAAGGGATCTAACGGCAAATGCGAGTGTCCTGACGGTCAAACTAAAGGCACTGACGGAAAGTGTGGCTGTCCTGACGGTCAGACCAAGGGTACTGATGGCAAATGCGAGTGTCCCGACGGCCAGACCAAGGGCATTGATGGCAAATGCGAGTGTCCTGATGGCCAGACCAAGGGATCTAACGGCAAATGCGAGTGTCCTGACGGTCAAACTAAAGGCACTGACGGAAAGTGTGGTTGTCCTGACGGTCAGACCAAGGGTACTGATGGCAAATGCGAGTGTCCCGACGGCCAGACCAAGGGATCTAACGGCAAATGCGAGTGTCCTGACGGTCAAACTAAAGGCACTGACGGAAAGTGTGGCTGTCCTGACGGTCAAGCCAAGGGATCTAACGGCAAATGCGAGTGTCCTGACGGCCAGACTAAGGGCACTGATGGAAAGTGTGGCTGTCCTGATGGCCAGACCAAGGGATCTAACGGCAAATGCGAGTGTCCTGATGGCCAGACCAAGGGTACTGATGGAAAGTGTGGCTGTCCCGACGGTCAAACCAAGGGATCTAACGGCAAATGCGAGTGCCCTGACGGTCAAACTAAAGGCACTGACGGAAAGTGTGGTTGTCCTGACGGTCAAACCAAGGGCACTAACGGCAAATGCGAGTGTCCTGATGGCCAGACCAAGGGATCTAACGGCAAATGCGAGTGTCCTGATGGCCAGACCAAGGGATCTAACGGCAAATGCGAGTGTCCTGATGGTCAAACCAAGGGCATTGATGGAAAGTGTGGCTGTCCTGACGGCCAGACCAAGGGATCTAACGGCAAATGCGAGTGTCCTGATGGTCAAACTAAAGGCACTGATGGAAAGTGTGGCTGTCCCGACGGTCAGACCAAGGGTACTAATGGAAAGTGTGGCTGTCCCGACGGTCAAACCAAGGGATCTAACGGCAAATGCGAGTGTCCTGGCGGTCAGACCAAGGGCACTGATGGAAAGTGCAAGAGGTGCCCTGAAGGTCAAACTCCTGACAGGAACGGTCAATGCAAGTGTTCTGATGGCCGAACACCAGATCAGAACGGCAGCTGCAAGAGGTGCCCTGAAGGTCAAACCCCTGGCAGGAACGGTCAATGTAAGTGTTCCGATGGCCGAACACCAGATCAGAACGGCAGCTGCAGAAGGTGCCCTGAAGGTCAAACCCCTGACAGGAACGGTCAATGCAAGTGTTCCGATGGCCGAACACCAGATCAGAACGGCAGCTGCAGAAGGTGCCCTGAAGGTCAAACCCCTGACAGGAACGGTCAATGCAAGTGTTCCGATGGCCGAACACCAGATCAGAACGGCAGCTGCAGAAGGTGCCCTGAAGGTCAAACCCCTGACAGGAACGGTCAATGCAAGTGTTCTGATGGCCGAACACCAGATCAGAACGGCAGCTGCAAGAGGTGCCCTGAAGGTCAAACTCCTGACAGGAACGGTCAATGCAAGTGTTCCGATGGCCGAACACCAGGTCAGAACGGCAGCTGTAAGAGGTGCCCTGAAGGTCAGATGCAAAACCCCAGGACCGGTTCTTGTCAGTGTTCCGATGGCCGAACACCAGATCAGAACGGCAGCTGCAGAAGGTGCCCTGAAGGTCAAACCCCTGACAGGAACGGTCAATGCAAGTGTTCCGATGGCCGAACACCAGGTCAGAACGGCAGCTGTAAGAGGTGCCCTGAAGGTCAGATGCAAAACCCCAGGACCGGTTCTTGTCAGTGTTCCGATGGCCGAACACCAGATCAGAACGGCAGCTGTAAGAGGTGCCCTGAAGGTCAAACCCCTGGCAGGAACGGTCAATGCAAGTGTTCTGATGGCCGAACACCAGATCAGAACGGCAGCTGCAGAAGGTGCCCTGAAGGTCAAACCCCTGGCAGGAACGGTCAATGCAAGTGTTCTGATGGCCGAACACCAGATCAGAACGGCAGCTGCAGAAGGTGCCCTGAAGGTCAAACCCCTGGCAGGAACGGTCAATGCAAGTGTTCTGATGGCCGAACACCAGATCAGAACGGCAGCTGCAAGAGGTGCCCTGAAGGTCAAACCCCTGGCAGGAACGGTCAATGCAAGTGTTCCGATGGCCGAACACCAGGTCAGAACGGCAGCTGTAAGAGGTGCCCTGAAGGTCAGATGCAAAACCCCAGGACCGGTTCTTGTCAGTGTTCCGATGGCCGAACACCAGATCAGAACGGCAGCTGCAGAAGGTGCCCTGAAGGTCAAACTCCTGACAGGAACGGTCAATGCAAGTGTTCCGATGGCCGAACACCAGGTCAGAACGGCAGCTGTAAGAGGTGCCCAGGAGGCCAGACACAAAACCCCAGGACCGGTTCTTGTGACTGCCCTCAAGGGATGAAGCTCAATCCTTACAGCCAGAAGTGTGTTCGCGGTGGCTATCGCAGATTGTTTAAAGCCTAATGGCTGTTCTATCTTGTCTTCGTTATATGTCTCCTAGGAGTATGATATTTATTCCTTTGTTATCCTAGGAATGCTTTTCAGTTTGAGATTAAAATCTGTTAAAAAAGGCTAAATCTTAGTCAATATTATATAAAAATCTCTTTGTTTAGTTAGTTAATTCATAAGTCAAGTCTTTTTAATCAACCTACGTGATAAGTACGTGGATAAAAGTCCTCAACCTTTGTATCATAAATCGCAATAAAAGCATAACAGACTATTTAAGCAATGGAAATTAAGTGCTAAGCTCATTTCCAGAGGCCTTATACCCTCCTGACAGGACTATGCATTGTGACCAGTTTTGCCGCAAGTCTGGCAGCGCCGAATTCTCGGCTGACCTGAACTCCCTTGACCACCACTTCCCGGTGATTCTGTTAATGTCCACGTTCCAACATCCATCTGATCATGTACCTTCGACCCATCATACACTGCCACTATACTTCCTTCATGTAGTCTAGTTTTTTCTTTCCATGTGGCCCTGCCTTGCTGACATATTCACCTCTTCAACTTCTTGAAGCCTATCTTCGAGTAAGGCTAACCTATGTAGAAGAAGGCTTGTCCTCTTTTCAAAATATCTAATAGCTTCGACACTTGATTGTGGGGAATTATCTATGTGATCGAACACCTGGTCCTGTATATACATAGATAGACTGGAACTGAGCTTCTGTCTTTAGTGTGCCCAGAATTCGAGGGGTCGGTGGTGGTTGATCAGTCTCCCTGGGAGGCGTTGTGGTCCTTGGATGCACATCAAGCTTCGAGACCGCAATTTCCGGATGGGAGGTAGCAACACCAGCTCCTTTGAATCCTCTCTGTATGTTATCTTCCGTCATGGCTGCTTGGTAAGATGAATGGAAGGCAGAGAAGAACTCAGTCTCGTCGATATAGGTCATCGAGTATCTGGTGAGGGGCCTGGTCTCTTGATTACATACCTCTTTCAACGCCCCGGGGCAACTAACGTCGAGAGGCTGAAGAAGGTAGGGCGAAAGAGCAGGCGCGCAGAGCGGGTCGATCTCATTCACTCTGCAGTATTTCTCAAAATCAGCAGAGTGGTGCGTCCAAAGATCAGGAGACGATAGGGACCAGTGGATGGATCCCTTGTAGATAGATCAAAGTGCTTCGGCCATTCGAGGTCCAGCCAGCTATCTGCCAGACCATTCTTGCTTACGGCAGTAACCTAATTGCCCGGGAGGTTGTTTTCTTGGTACCAGTGAGTGAGGTGATGTTGAGCTGCAATAATGAGGAACGGCAGGATCGCCTGGCCTCCCGCGCTAGTTCCCTGGATCGCTGTGGCCCATCCGAATTTCTCGAATCCATCGATTGAGGCAAGACTTCCCCGTCTCTTTGAGTTTGTGACTAAATACTCGGTCGTCGCAATATGTATCTTGAAGGCAGTCTTATGGAAGTTCCAGATATTATCTGATTGGATCTCATATTTTGCCACCACATCTTTCAAAAGAGCAAACCACCTTCGAACAGTTACTGGATCTTCGAAATTGGGTTTCTGATGGTTCAAGGATACAAATGATCCTACTCCCGGAGTTAACTCCAGGCCCACACCAAGATGTGCTCCGGAGTAAACTCCATCACGTGTATGGACTCTATTAGCGACTTGCGCTAACTATAGGGGCCTCCAGAAACGGATGACGTTGAAATAATTACCGTAGTTTAATAGAACTTATCAATCGCTTTTCACTTTTAACCACGCTTAATGTACTTAATGAAATTATAAACCGTTAGTAATCCTATAATATTAATTTTCTTTGGCTTAAATTAAATTGGCTATATCTTAATAATTTTCGAGTATTAAGTTATCTTAAAGTATAGTTTTCTTAACTTTTTATAATATGAACTTGATTTCGTTAGGGTAATAGATTTAGGCCCCTATCTTTATTAATGTGGTTTTATTTTATATAGGGTTTCCATTCGAACTTGGGCCTGTTCCTACTATGTATGTTTAAGTAGGCTAAGCCTTTTGAGCTTCTATAGCTTTGCAGGATATAAAGTGGAGCGACTTTGTTGCCTATGAACAGAGGAGTTAGCCATTATAATTAATTATATATAAATATGAGAGATAAGACGGAATGGTAGAGATAGAGTAGATACTATAATAGAGATGATGAACTTGTAAATTTCAGTAGACGATGGTAATGGATGTTTTTTTTAAAGATTTAGAGTAGTTAAGTTGAACCCGATGAGGGTTAACCGACGGAAACGCGATGCGTTTTGTGTTTTAGGTTTTATGATTTTATTAGTACAATTTGAGTAACGCAATGCGTTTCTACCGTGGGAAATACGGGGCGAAGATGCTAGACGGTGATTGGGTTAGAAACCGGAAACGCATTGCGTTTCGGTCGATAATTCTTGAGCAGGTGATTGGCCATCGTGTACGCTCGAGCCACAGGCCTGTCGCTGCAAAAGAGTCGTCGTCGAGAGCCTTGCTGTAGAAACGTGGTTGTGTCTTAGCATCTAGATACTGTTGCTCTCTTTCTAGAACCTCCCGTAGATGTGCTCGCATCTCTGGGTTCAGTTGAGACTGTGCCGAAGAATCACCAACAGCGGTTTTGCTCTGCTTCCCCATGCGAGCGTGAGTGGCTGTTTTGCGACCAACCTCAAACCATCTGCTCCCCCGCCTCTGGACGGGGAAAATCGTTGGCATAAAACCCCCTCTCTCCATGGAAGCTCAACTTCCAGCTCACTACCATCTTGTCTGGGCCTTCCACGGCGTTGTGGGTTATTCCAGAACTGGCAGCCATGACAATGTGCCTTGATCTTCTTTAAATGCTTGATAATATAAGGATATTTCCGGCATTTGAGTCCATCCCGCTTCGGCGGAGCGAGGAAAGGGACGCTACTTATGACAGGAGGAGGAAACTGGAAATCTTCTAGCTCCGCTTGATCTTTAATTATACCAGATATGCTTCCAATCATTTCTGCCACTCGCCGGCACTCTGTACGTGGTATTTTTCGATGTCGTGTTTGCAAGTGAGTGGGTATCTCATTCGCTACGCAAGCAAATTCACATTTCTTGCAGACAGGAACCCGATATGTTCCTAAATAGACCAAAGGTTCCATAACGTTGACCGTAATTGGGGTTGACTGATATGATCTTGCAAGCTTGCTCAGGTAGGACGTGTTAGCTTGCATACACTTCGCGTCGACGCGCTTCTTATATAATACATATATGAGGTTGTGATTGGTTGTTAAGAAAAAGAACTCTACCCCTGTCGATTAAAGGAACTCTACCCCTTGTGAAGTGGGGCTTTTAAAAGAACTCTACTAGAGTTCTTTGAGTCATTAGCTACTAGGGCACGCCATCGAATCTTGTATCAGGACCTGATACGCGGGGTAATTGGTACAGTAGGAGAGGCTTCGAAGCTTATATACCCTATAGAATAGGGTTAGCGATAACACGCTTCTGAAAGTCGGCCGGGGCGAAGATATCGCCCAATGGGCCGAAAGCAATGAACTTACTATACTAAACCCCTACGATGTGCCTACTAATCCGCACGGGCACACCATAGACCTAGCATTCTCCAATATCCCAGGAGCTAAGGCGACGGTAGAGGACCACCTACAGACCACCTCTAACCACTTCACCATAAACATCACACTTCCAACCCGCCCAAAGATCCCAACGGTACAAGGACGGCGGAAGGTTAAAGACCTCGACCGCTTCAACGAGATTATTAAAGAAGAGGCCACACACCTCCAGTATAGGACAGCTAGAAGCAGCAAGGAACTAGACGACCAGGCGCAGACACTGATCAACCTATTTAACCTCGCTATCCTCTCCACCAGTAATCAACCTAGGTGCCACACCTTACAAGCCCCATGGTGGACAGAAGAGTGCGCAGAAGCACACCTAGAATACACCGCTACGGTTCGAACTGGGCTCTCAGAACTGGCCTTAGGAGTGAGATCCCGCCTATAACAGGTTACCTGCCAGAGTAAGAAAGACTACTGACGAAAGCAATTATTAGAGATTAAAGGACCTAATGATATCTTTAAGATTACGGCGTGGCTTAAAGGAGGGAGATAATTCCGCCCCCTACCCCTTGAGCACGAAGGAGTGATCTATGAGACCTAACTGGAATGAGTAGAAGCACTGCGTAGGCTTATACTTAAACGAAAGACCACAGGAGACGATATTAATGACCCCTAGGAAGGAGAATGCACCGAGTGAATACCATTTCGCCTGGATATCACCCTTGAAGAAGTGAAAGACGCTATAACTCGCACCGGTAATACTTCCCCCGGGGCGGATAATATTACAGTTGATCTGCTTAAGAGAGCCTGGCCACATGTCGGGGAATATATCAGAGCACTCTTTGAGAACTGCCTCCGGGTAGGCCATCACCTAATCTGCTTTAAAGGCGTAGAGGTGGTTATGATCCCTAAGCTAGGGAAGAGAGACCTCTCCTCCCCAAGAGCCTGGCGCCCTATCTCGCTACTCTTATGCTTTGGCAAGGGATTAGAGAGACTTATTGCCTAGCGTATCTTGCATGTAGCGGTCGTATATAAGGTCCTCTACCCTTAATAGATTGGAGCCCTACTAAAGAGATTAGCGGTAGACTTAGTATTCGCCCTGGTTAGTGATATTGAAGACGCCCTATAGAGGGGGCTGGTGGCTATACTGGTTATAGCAGACGTATAGGGAGCGTTCGATGTAGTGCTGAAGAACCGCCTTATGCTATCTCTACGTAAGCAGGGATGGCCAATATAAGTAGTTAGCTGGGCCTTTTCCTTTATGACTGATAGGAAGGTAAAAGTTAGACTATAAGAGGCCTTGACAGAGGAGGCTTCTCTTAACTGTGGATTACCATAAGGCTCCCTAGTCTTGCCAATCCTATTCCTACTCTATACCGCGGCAATCTATGATATTGGAAAGCCAGAGCCGGGAGCGGATATGCGGCTTATAAAAGAATGCTATCATGATGCGGTAATGTGATTTAGGTATGCTGACGATATGGCTATGCTAAGGATTGGGAGCTCCCTAGAGGAAACCTCTAGAGACGCCAATTGGGACCTGGCGGCCTTGATTAATTGGGGATCCGTTAATGGCGTCTAATTTGATTCCTCTAAAATAGAGGTTATGCACTTCTCACGCAAGACCAAAGGGGCATATTAGAACACTCCGATCTACCATGGAAATACCCCTAAGACCGCAGAACTAAAAGCTATATGCTGGCTAGGCTTCTGGCTGGACCGGAAACTTAGCTAGAGAATATATATGTAAAAATGGACTGTAAAGGCCAGTACAGTCTCCAACCTACTGCGCTGAATAGCTAACACTAAACATGGCCCTCCACTAAACTATACCAGAAAAGCGGTTAAGGCCTGTGTCGAACCTATGCTACTCTACGGGGCAGCAGCCTGGTATCCAGGGAATAGAGAAGACGGGAGGCCAGTTAAGTATATTACTCTCCTAAGAAAAATGAAGAATGTATATCACTCAGCCCTCAGGGCGGTGGCTCCAGTCTGGAAGACAACACCACTAGCGGCCCTATACCGCGAGAGCGGCTTTCCCCCCCTCGAGATACTCCTCGAGAGCCACCGGAGAAGGTACGCTGCCAGGCTGCTTAGCCTGGATGCAGACCACCCACTGACCACCCGGACTACAACGCACGGGAATCGGCGCACACCTCTCACTAGGACAGCCGATATGCTCCCGCGGGCCCCTAGGCCACTACTCCTTCCTAGAAGCCCCCCAATACGGCCAGTAACTGCAAGTAAAGCAAACGCGGCACTTGACTTCCAGCGTTGGCTAAGCACAGTCCCACGACGGGACTTGGTAGTTTACTCTGACGGCTCGATGCAAGACCACGGGGTCGGCTTTGGCTACAGTATCTGCAGGAATGGGCGGCAGATAGCGCAAGGCTACGGAGGACTAAGATCAGCAGAAGTCTTCGATGTAGAAGTCATCGGGGCAGCGGCAGGCCTAGAGCACGCTCTCAAAGCCACAACTCACAAGGTTCCCATACATGTATGCCTAGATAACTCAGCCGCGATAATGGGCCTCCAAGGAAGACCCAGCGACTCCTCGCAATACTTCTGCCTCAGATTCCAGAAGTTTGCGCGTCAACACGGAGCTGTAAATGTTAGATGGTGTCCAGGACACCTAGGCATTGAAGGCAATGAGGCAGCAGACTCCCTGGCGAAGAAGGGCTGCAGCGAAACCCCCCTCGACTTACCCCCTACGCTGTCCTATATCAAGAGGACAGCAAGGGCAAAAACGCAAGAGGAATTCTCAACCTGGTGGCATAATAACATGCCAGAGATATACGAGCCCCTAGGCCTTAAGGCGGAAGCAGGATGCCCCAAGGAACTGGCACTTCCAAGGACCACCCTGCACCACCTCTTGGCTGCGAGAACCCATCACGGCGACTTTGCCGCATACCACCAGCGATTCAACCACGAGGACGCTCAACTCGAGTGCTCCTGCGGTCACGATAAGAACCCACACCACATCTTCTACTGTAGGAAGGTAAATCGAGGCAAGAGGATACCAACACAACAACATCACGATTTTCGTATCAATGCCCTACCTCCAACGCTATCAGAATTGTTCCAGCTATTTTTGCCTAAATGGCCTCTGGGAAAATGGATCGAGTACACCAATAGCTGGGTCTCGTACTTTTGAAGATGGTGTTACTAACTGCTAGCTTCTAAATCGAGGTAGTTATAGTAACATATGTGGTAGGATTGATGACTTGATATGGTAAACCCGAACCCCCGCCCTCCAAATTTATACTGCCCTTATTGGCCTGTCAAAGCCATAATGTGCTAGGCGGGAAAAGTAATCTGCGAGGCCGTCGACATTGGCGCCGCCAACGATGTCGTCGTAGTGTGGTGGGGGTGACATGACTCCTGTTTCGGATATTTCTTGGAAGAGTTCGCGGGCCGGTGGTTGTGCGATATTGTTGTTGAAGGTAGCCGGGTTGAGGTTGGGGACTCGTAGTAGATGATGGATGGGTCGATCAGGGTCGTTGGCGCCGGCTATCTCTGTGGAGGGGCGTGCGCTTTGTTGGTCATAGGCACCATGTGGAGCCCCCTGCGGCGAGGAAAGGTCCCTGCTAGTTAAGTCCACACCAGGCAGTGTTCCCATCACAGAGCGGGGCGAGCATTTGGTCGGGACGTTCAAAGCGTCGGGGCATCCACAGGTTGTCTGATGGGTAGTGCACTGGTATGTGTCATCGGAGTAGGCGGGAAGGTTTATGTTGGCCTGTGTAGCTCGACAGTTGAGTAGAGTAAACGGCAAGTTAATGGCGGTCTCGAAAGACTGGCTCGTTTTCCCATTTCGATCATCAGGACCAAGACGGCTGATTCGCAGCACGATCTGTCGCATCAGTATCAGTCTGAAGTTAGGTGGGAGCGTGGAACAAATTCACCTTGACCCAGTGACGGACATTGACATTCTTCCAGCTACACTCGGAGTGCAGCCTCAAGTCCTCGTTCCTCGCCATCATCCCGCAGGTCGGGATCTGCACGTCAGCTTCGATTTCGGTCGTGACCCCAAAATTCTCCAATCCCAAGTCTGAATTGCCCAGTAGGTTATTTTGCGTCTCTGGTGAGGGTTGGGACGCCATGTGTTGTCCGGCCCGTTTCAGCACGGGGATAAGTTCACTACCTCGGACAGTTCTTAGGTCCGAAGGCGCCCATGGCGGAGACAATGCTTCCCCAACCATCTTGTTGAGGAGCAGGATCGTACGACTGGGGGCTTTCCTGGCAATTCGCCTGTCATTCGACCTGTATTCTATCGACTCGATCACTGACACCTTGAGCCCTTGCACCTTGATCCTGGCAAGAGGCGTCAACTTGAAGGCGACTGGGATCTTGCTACCAATGGGGAAGCCCTTTCCAGAGATGATTATATCGTAATGCAGCTGGTCCTGGCATTGCCGGCTAAAGAAGATGGTCTCCGTCATCTCCAGAGACAATGGGTCGGGAATTCTTATAAAGAAAACTTCCTTTATGCGATGTAGGTCAGGGTTGAATATACCAGCGCGATCGACAGTCGCATGCAGTTCCCACTTCACAGAGCCATATTGTACCTTCGTGGTCTCGAGTTGGCGGTGGTCGATGGGAAGCTCGAAAGAGTAGTTGTATGCGCCCGGATAGAAAACCTTGTACCAATTCACTTGAGTTGCTGTCGCCACCAAGCTGTCCGTGTTGACGTTTTGCAGTTGAATATCTTCGGGAGACAGTTGCCTTATTCTTTTGGCACTTATACTACTGTGATAATGCGGCGTCAATGACCTCAGGGAATTCAGTCGACTCACAAGATTGGTGTCGCTGGGCGACGTGCTCTTCCAGCTGTATGTGCACTGGTTCCCATAATCGTACTTTCCCCGGTTGTTCATGGCATTGAATAACGTCAAAACCTGTGTTTGCAAGTCCTCCTCTTCATGATAACCAGACTCCATTTTCTGTTGCCATTCCGTGCGGGCGCGACCCAACAACTTGAGCTGCACTGCCTTGATCTTGGTGTTCTTGCGGACACATAACTGGAGTGCTCCGCGCAACAGTGCTGTACCACTCTGGCCCTCGCGATAACCGTGGCAATCGTGTTCAAACCCCCTGAGGAAAACATCCTGTTCATCGAGGAGGATAGAACAGGTGGCACAGCTGCCAAGAGCGACGGGCATGAGGGCGAGGGAGGTGATGGCGAACTCGACGGATCGAACAGGCAGGCATGAAGCTATTCCGACTGGACACGTTGTACGCTCTCGCTTTCCGAGGGATGGAGAATCTGACAGCTAGAGTGGAAGTTTGGTTTGGTTGTGTCTCTTAACAGTTTAGACCTTCTCTTCACCCTTACTACTTTTCTCTCCATATTCGCTATTCAGGGTCTTCCGATTGTGAAGTATGTCCGGCCCTTGAATGCCGACCGTGTATGCCTAACCTGTTACACTTTGGGACGAACCTATGTATTACGTACTTATCAGATTGATGTCTAATAAGGCTTGATCTGGGCCCTGTCCATTTCTCAGCTGTCTGCTCCTAATTGGTGCCCGTCTGTTAGGATGCGTGCGCTAAACTAGCTTCATAAGGTGGTAAGGCCCTGAAAGCCTTCAGAAGCTTCAAGGATCATGAGACTGGATGCTGAGACAAGGAGAAGCCTTTTTCTGCGCCTATGATCGCAGGATGATGCCTCCAAGAGCGCTATCCTTGCTACGCAGGAAGTGGAGGGAGCCCGGAGCCTCTCTATATACTTGACGCATCCAGAATATGATCACCAATCTCTCAGCGCCAAGTTTTGAGGCACAAAACAGTGTCAAAATTATACAAAATAGATGTTGTAATATTTGCACGATTTATTTACTTATTTGATATGCGTAATGCGGTCTATAATAGTTCTTTCAACCTTGGAGACCACAAGATGCGTCAGGGGATGTTTCTTTTGATCAGTAGCGAACAATAAGTCGAGCGTTGCTGATGTCATGGCCGCACTGGCAACTTTAATTCCTTTCTCTCCAACCCAAGATCCTCTATCATTTCGGATTCGAAATGCCACTTCCGCTCCCGCGCAGACACCCTGCTGCAATGCGTGTTCGCTCTTGCTGCGGTTCTTTGGAGTCCGCGTATCCATATGGTCCCTCGTTTGACTCGGTCTAGCTGATAAGGTATTGTGTAAGCGCTGATAGCGAGCTGATATACTAAATGAGCCTCACTGATTAAGTTCTCTAAACTCTCGCGACCGCCGATGTGTCTCCTCTCCTTTGGCCATTGGTTCCTTTTTGTGGCATGGTCACCCAGTGGCTTCTCATAAACATGATGATGATATGACTCGCTTTTATCGTCGAGGGTGTGATGATGTCGCCGCCCTTGTTTGAAACGTCGACTCTGGTCTTGCCGATGCTCGAGGCAAGACATGTTGATGGTCTGGATGCAAGACCTCGGGTTGGTTAAGGCAGTCAAAGATCTCAGACCTTGGGAGAACAAAAAGCCATTTTATAATTCTTGGCTGCAATTGAGGTTTGGTCAAGATGTTTACTGATGCTAAGTGAGCAGATTGCCTCATGCCTGACCTAGCTGGTGGTGTGGTGCCAAACCAGTAAGATTCTCCAGGAGACTGGCACGTGCTTGTGTGTGGAAATGTGCCACCATATGAATTCATGTGATGAACTAGGAGTCACTCGTAGTGCCCGCATCTAAGGTGTAAGCTGCCGATGCTCACTCAGGTATCCTTAAGCAAAGCTCTAGGCATTATATTAGGCCAAAGTCTCTTTCAACGACATGGCCAAATTAAATCATTTAAAGTTGGTTTCTTCCTTTCTGTTTACTATCAACTGTTTACCTAATCTGCACAAGCACAAACTACCAGTCGGTTTATCCGCTCAAATCAATATGAATATGGCCGCGAGGGAGCTGCTAGTCGTTATTTTGAATCATACCAATGAGGAACTCAACATCGAACCCTAATCCCCAAATCTCGACCATGGCGATTGGATGAACACGCCAAACTCACGGCCGCTGCAGATGATATTGGCAGGTGAGAGCGGTATGTTGTGCTGCAAGTCGAGTCACATAGGCGGGGGGATCGATGGTTCTCTTACGTACCAAGTCGTTGGCTTCGAGGGGAACAACAAGGTGGCGTTTAAGTGGAACGTACCCTTTGTCGGGCAAAACAAGTATGACAGTGCTTGCGCGACAGATGCTTTCAAGGTCACAGTTTTAGGTGGGCACGGAAATCAGGCTGTTGTTATCTTCGTATTTGGTAAGTGGACCACATATGGTAATAACCTTTATTTTGAAATCTGACAACTCCAATAGAACCAGCTTTGAGGACAGATCCTAAGTTGGATGATGGTGTGTTCGCTACTATCTGCTAGGGTGTGCTGAGGGTCCAGTAGGTGGTCTACCCCACAGTAAGACGAATATAAGATTTAGCCACGCATGTCACTTAAAATTTACATGTGATCTGATCCCTTGCGAGCCTACTGGGGAATTAGTGCACTGCAGTGGGATGGTTCAACAGCTCGCTCTAACTGCAATCATTTCATTAGACGATATATTCCCTTGTGTAGTGAAAGATGCATGACCCGGTAGCGCTTACGAAGTGTTGTATGGACTACGAAGTCTAAAAGGATGTTGAATGAATATTCACGAAGATGTATACGTAACTTTGACACAACGAATCTGAAGCATGTTACTCAAGGCCAAGGCTTGTGGTTCTATGATCCCTCAACGATTCGACATCATTTTAGGACATTAACGCTGCTCTCACCTTCAAAGCCGTTTAACTTTTTGACGCGTCGTCTCCCGTCGCCTTCAACTCAGTTGATACATAACACAAGTTCATTAACTCAGACGATACAGAGCTTCCTTCGCAGTCCACAATGGTGGCATATGATCGAATGATTCAATTGGCTTTGTTGCTGGCCTTGTCCACCGGTATGTTAATGCTTCATCATCAAGAGTGGGCCTCGACTGAACATAAAACTCAGTGACACAGTATGGCGTCGTGAAGGTTGAAGTCTTATCACTTCTTGAGTCGAGAGCCGTTCTAAATGCCCTTGATCGCTACGCCCCAGGCCGGGTCTCATGCCCGGAGACACGGCCAGTCATCCGCCAGGGAATGATATTGTCAACTAACGAGACAACATGGCTGGAACTTCATAACAATAACATTATTCCAGCGTTAGAAGACTTTCTCACTCGAGCCAATATTGGCGACATAGACACTGAAGCGTACATGAATGGCATCGTGAGTGATGGCGGCGTGGTGCCGCGGATCGGTATTGCTATCTCTGGCGGGAGTTATCGGGCCATGATAAACGATGCTGGTGCTATCGCCGTATTTGACAACCGAACCACGAGTTCCATAGATAAAGGCCACTTGGGTGGTATTCTCCAGGCTGTAACGTACCTTAGCGGCCTATCTGGGGGCAGCTAGGTTATGGGAAGTCTATGCGTACAGAACTTTACGACGGTCGAATCCATTATCTATGCATCCGGTGGTTTCCTAGATTCTCTGGCAATTTGGTGACATAATTATTGAAGGTTAGTCAAGACTGAATTTCTGGTTAAGGAGACTTATGTGGCACTTGCTCACTTCGATGAAATCTAGGACCAGCAGACTTACCAGTAGCATGATACTACCGCGAGCTATATAACGATGTTAAGGATAAAGCTGACAAGGGCTACACCAAGACAATAACCGATTATTGGGGAAGGGCTTTGTCATACCAGCTTGTGTATGCAAGCGATGGAGGGCCAGGCATGAGCCTTTCGCGACTGACTGATTAAAAAGCTAACAATTGCCATAGCATATACCTTCTTATCAATTGTAAATGATACCGAGTTTGCTGGCGCTAGGACACTAATGCCCATCACAGTTACCGTGGAACGGACATCGGGACAGCTCCAGATAGCAAGCAATTCCACTATTATGGAATTTAACCCATGGGAAATGGGCTCCTTCGATCCGGGACTAGCCGCATTTGCGCCTCTGAAATATATTGGCTCCGATTTCGAAAACGGTACAATTGACCGGAATAAAGTCTGCATCGTTGGGGTCGACAATGTCGGGTCCGTTATCGGGACCTCGGCGTCGTTATTCAACCAGGCATTCCTACATATCAATAAAGCCGAAAATATTCCAGATTTCTTACTTTAGGCTATAAATAATACTCTGGCGGATATTGGCGAGGAAAATGGGGATATTGCTAGCGGGCCTAACCCTTTCTACAAATAAAACCCTAGGAACAACGCAAACGCGGACAGCACAATTCTCACGCTCCTCGATGGCGGCGAGGACTTACAAAATATTCCATTCCATCCATTACTCATATCTGACAGACAATTTAATGTTATCTTTACGGTTAACGGCTCCGCTAATACCATAACTCGCTGGCCGAACGGCACAGCCCTCGTGGCAATATATCAGAGGTCTAAGGAGGGCACTTCGACAAAGAATAGCGAGTTTCCGAAGGTGCCAGATCAAAACACGTTCATTAATCTTGGCCTCAATAACCATCCGACATTTTTCGGGTGCGACACAGGCTCCCATAACTCATCAGGACCCCTAATCGTCTACGTCCCCAATGTACTATATATATATCTGTCTAACTTTATAACTTTCGACCTTGAATATGACGATAGCGAAAGGAACCAGATTGTCCGCAATGGCTATAATGTTGCCACAATGGGTAATGGCACAGAAGACTCCGACTGGCCCGCCTGCGTAGGCTGCGCGGTGTTGGCTTGTAACCTGATCCGCCTAGGTACGGATATACCATCCAAATGTGTGGAGTGTTTTGCGAGATACTGTTGGAACGGCACGATAAACTCGATAATGCCGGGTACTTATGAGCCAGAACAGATCATCTCCAGTGGCGTAGGGGACCTGGCACCGTGTTTGAGAGCGATGGAAGCTCCTGTATTGATTGCTCTCATGCTCCTGTACCTGTGATTCGAGTATCCACGGATGGAAGAATAGATGAAACTGTTATGACAAGTATTTCATACTCAATAGTTTGTCCACTGAGGAATGTTTACCAGAAATACAACGCGTTTCCCGTTCTTAAATTAGGCAACTACTATAACCTTCCTCGACGTAACCACACTTCTGGTCGCTCTGTGCATGTCATAAGATGTACCCAATCGGGGCGCCTTAATCGTTCACTTTCTTAAATACTGCGCTAGCGCATCCTTGAAATAATCTTGTGCCGCTTCGCACATTTGTCCCCGCTGATACTCCCATCCCCCCTCTCTGAAGAGGTCCTCACCTAGGCCAACCGCGAACTGATCACTGCCCTTGACCAGGCCATCATACATTTGATCAATAAACTCGGCTAATGGCATGCCAATTTCGCCCCCGTTGACTATATCTGGCTGGTGTTTCTCGTCATGCAACTCGGTCTGTACCGCAGGCGGGAAGACTTCCACTATACGTAAGGAATACCCAGCCTGTTGGAGCTGATACCGGATATTGATAACAAAGGCATGGAGAGCGGCTTTAGAAGCATTATAGTTTGGTGTCCGGACCATAGCTGGGATTAGCCCGAGAGTTGCATTGATATATATGATATTTCCATGAGGCTCTTTCTTAAGATGAGGTAAGAATGCCGTTGTCAGATGAACAACAGAAGTATAGTTCGTCGTAAGCTCATCCCCGAGAAGGGAGAGGTCTACTGTCTCGGGCTGTGAGAAGTTGAAGCCACGTTGGATACCCGAGCTGATTACGACACAGTCAAGATCTGGATTAGACTGGATGATCTCATCAGCAAAGGCCTTAATGCCGTTCAGATTCGTGACATCGAAGGCGACGGCGCTGGAGACGTCCGAGCCGTATGTCTTCACGAAAGCTTGCAGGCGATCCCGTCGGCGGCCCACCACCACAACTTTGGTGCCGTTCGCAATAAGCTTGGATGCAAGAGCCGCCCCGATCCCTGAGGTAGCTCCGACGACGAGTGCTTTCTTATAGAGCGGAGGCATGGTGTTTTGAAGACGATCCTGGAGATAATAGAGGGCGCCTGGAAAAGAATGAGCTGGGGAAGTGGCTGTTAAATGATGGACTGGTTTGCATTCAGCAACTGCACACTCTCTCTACCTTATTCATCAATGCTCTAAAGACTCGACTTGTGGCTAAATATGTCGGCTCGTATTGGTGACAAGTTCAATTAGTTAACACTGTCTCATATGGTAGGCGTATAGCTAGAGAATGGCAACAGAGTGATCTTGGTATGTTAGGCCCACTGTGGTTTTAGCCACACCCCGCGATCATACCCGTGCAATGTAATTTGTCCTCGCGTGCTGTCGGGTGTAGGGTATGGCTAGCATTGGAACAAATCAAAGTAGCCCATGAATAACAACAATCCCGTAACATTCCGAAAACCTTAAATAAGGGAGGGAACCTGGAACCAGCGGGCTTGTATATCTAGCAATAGGCATGAAAGCAATCACATCGAATGAATTGCTATGAAAGCTCCGTGAGATTATTTGTTTTAAATATATTATATAACCCCAGGCATCTGTGACTTTTCACAAAGCTCTAAGCCTTCAGCAGTTGAAAAAAGCTCTTCCTTAGTTGAAACTTGACTTGCTCTGCAGTTGCCAAGATGTCTCCCACGTGTTATCAGGGGGAGCTATTCTAAGGGTTTAAACTTTAATCAGATGACGCGTCCATGCACTAATGCATCAGTTGATGGGACAGGATGTCTTGAAGGGCTTTGCCAACTAGAGGGATAAACTTTGGGTTTGCGCAGCGGAGGCTTTAATAAAGTTCGCCGCTAAAGTAGTATTGGATGGAGCTCACTATAATGCCCTAAACGTTCGTTCAATCAACATATGGTCAAACTAATCGTCTAACAAATGTGGGTCGTAATACCCTGGAAGCCACCTTATTATCATGACGTGTCCTAGATGCATCTATCTCTAGAGTGTGCTGCGAGTGTTTTCAGAAATAACACGAATAGCCATTACTTAATACCAGAGACAACACTGTATGAATGACCGAGAAGGAACAAGTCTTCACATAAGCTCATTCATCAATGTCACCTTTTTTACACTACGAAGCTGACGCCATGAGATTTGGCGTATAGATGCGCTTAGAGGGGCATAGCCGTGTCAATTGCCTTGCCTGCTGCGTGAAATCATCAATAGATTCGAATCGTAGGTTCGGTGGCTGTACTCGTCCACGCATCCAGGGCAGCCGCCAGACATGAAGTACGGAAGCAGGAACTGATGGAAACTCAACGTGAGGACGACATACAGCGGGGGATTGAGATGCAGAGGCGCGAAGAAGAAGAAGAACTACAAACGCAGCGCGCCGTCGACGAAGCCATGAAAAAGGCTGCCCTGGAAACCCAAGCTGCTCAACAGAGAGTCCCTACAGTTTCACCCTTGCCGCAGTATCGTGAAACTTACCCATCGGTGCAAGTTCAAACACAAGATATGGGGCTGTATGGCTCCGTTCAGAACGCCGGGCCCATCAAAGGATAGTTTGCCAGATAGTCCACAAGCCCAATCCCAGCCATTAAGGGCCTACCTATACATGCCGGCTTTGCATGTACACAATGTAGATTCCTAACTAAAAGCTGGAAGTATCTCAAAGTACATCACAATCAGATTCATGGAGTAAAGGAGATAGGACACCGCTTAGGACTCTGGTCTAGCGTCCAAATACAGACCTTCTTTACGGCTTCCAGGTCAGCTATCCATTACTTCTGTGTTACAGCCTCGTCTAGAGATGGGGTCTAAAAGGCTGGGGGTTCAGGTGATATTGCTGTTTAGACCACTACAAGAGCTAGCACTACGGATCCTGGCAGGCTTCTGGATGCAGCGACTCGACGGGGACCCTTTTGTGAGTCCGCTGTGGCACTTCGTCGGCGTGCTGGGATTGACGGCGAGACGGGGCAACTCCGACCTGCTCACCTATTCACTTACGTACTTGCAGGTCTTGTCTTTACGGGACGGGCGCTACTGGGGGAACGGGCTATACCTACCCGGGAGCGGGACGGCATGGAAGACCTCACCTAACGATTCGCCCAGGTCCGGGATACCTGGCTTTGTAAGGCCACGTACTCACCTATGGGCTATATACTTAGCTTGCTGTTGTTCGGGAAAAAGATCTATATCTCATCACCAACCCTTGGATGAGGCCTATAATGGAGTTGATGGATTCTTCGGGCGGCACCCCTGTAGCAATGTACTACGAGTTCCAGATACCCCCAGGTCGCATAGGTGGGCAGTCTTTCTTATCAATCACGGGCTTTTATGACTGAAGCGTTCTCAAGGACCGTGGGAGCTCTTGATTCAAGTATAGAGAGACTTCCAGCTGATAGGAGTGTTCTCTTGACCGCGACATGAGGAATTGTTCGACTAGTAGAAGAAGGAGCTACGGCGCGTTCAGCACTGTGAGTAATAATGGATGTATCAGCATGAAGCATGAATATCAGCCTTTCTCGCGTCCTTATATGAAATACAGACAGTAGGATCGATTGATAATTGCTAGCCTAAATTAAACCCAATGTGAAGCTTACTACCTGTGCAAAGGATCTAATTTTAGAAGGAGCAGACATGAATGCTCAAGGCGATATTTATAATATTACTCTATAGGCTGCCTCACTTAAAGGCCATCTAGAGGTTATGTAGCTACTGTTAGATAATAGTGCGGATATTAATGCGCAAGACGGTCTTTATGCACTGCTCGATAGGCTGCCTCGTTACACGGCAGACAAAATGTTATGCAACTGGTACTAGATAAGGTAGCGGATATTAACTAGAAGACTTGCTAGTTCGGGTTTATAACCATGGGGTCTGTCTGCTTGGGGTCACCAGTGGTCTTAGCATAATACTCGGACCAGTTAATACATTGGCTTAGATCTGCATTATACGCATATCGGAAGTTATAATATGGGAAGGTAATTTAGTTTATAACGAAGTTCAGTATATGTATGTTGGACGATATTCATTCGCATTTCACAATCTATAAGGAGTGGAGACAGTTGTTTTATTTATGAGATTGAATTATTCCTTGTTACAGTACAAGCAGCTGATGACTAATCAGGTATGCAATGCTATGCTATTAAACTTCCAAAACACCAATTCATACAAGTTAAAATCGCAATAAGTCGTTACTGATATCGACTTGGTGAGAGACCTGCGATTTGGGGAACCCTCATATTAAGAAGGATCAAATCCGGACTATACTATTTGAAGGCCGGTCGATTAGTGAGATTGCTGAAGCCATTCCTTGCAGCGAACGTGCCGTCTATCGAACCCAAGCGACTATACGACGATTCGGTACGGCAACCGCTCCTACTAACCGTGCCGGCCCCGATCCCAAAATAACCCCTCTCATGCGAGATACACTCTGTAGAGAGCTAGTCAAAGAGCCAGAGATGCTGAGACGTGAGATGGTCGCTTTCCTCCGAAAGCGCTTTAACGTAGACGTGTCGCCCACGCGCATCACTCGAACCCTGCAAACCTTACAGTGGACCCGTAAGAATACACGCCGCGTAGCGAGACAGCGAAACCTGCAGCTGCGCCATTACTACCATTACAGACTGAAGTTGGGCGGGTATCGATTGTATCATCTGATCTTTCTCGATGAATCTGGCTTAGATAGAAGCATTGGAGTTCAACGAAAGGGATGGGCTCCCAAGGGTGTCACTCCCATGCAGATTGCTCGTTTTCAACGAGAGGAGAGGTTCCAGGTCCTGGCTGCGTACACATAGAGGGGCATCAAGCTGTCGCGGGTGTATCGCGGGTTGACTAACACTGCGACGTTTATTGACTTTGTCGCGTAGCTGCTGTGTCACTGTGGGAGATGGCCAGAGCCGGAGTCTGTGCTTGTTATGGATAACGCTAACATTTACTGTTTAGATGAGATTAAGTAAATGTGTGACGAGGCTGGCGTGAAACTGGAGATGACGGCACCCTACATGCCTGACACTAACCCGATTGAAGAGTACTTTGCTGAGATAAAGGCTTATGTGAAACTACGATGGGATGAACACATCAATCTCATCGAAAGAGATTTTGGATCGTATGTCAAGTCATGTGTGCAAACTGTTGTTCAGCGGCAGGCGAGCGCTAAGGGACACTTTCGTAATGCAGGACTGGCGGTTGAGTAACCTCCGTAGAGACACAAGACACTAGATCTTAGACACTACGCTAGACATTGTTTGTAGTTGAAGTTAGAAGGAAAGGAAATAAGGTGTGAGGCATAAAGCATGAGGGAGAAAACAAAATATGTTCCTCATTCTGCTACCCTAGAGCTTCCTCAATCCAACGTGGCACATTATTGATGACTAGAATCCCTATTTGAAAGCACAGTCCCTTAGCGCTGTGTAATCGCAGGAGACTTTAATGCACGCCATAGCTTGTGGCAATCCAAATTACATTACGGTCGAGGCAACGACATTACCTAGTGGGCCGAAAGTAATAAACTCTCTATACTAAACCCCTATAATATACCCACCAACCCATACGGACATACTATAGATCTAGCTTTCTTTAATATCCTAGAAGCCGAGACTATAGTTAAGGAGTACCTATAGATGACCTCAGACCACTTTACCCTAAATATTACGCTTTTGATATGCCCTAAGGTCCTAACAGTCCCTAGCCGCAGAAAGGTAAAGGACTATAGCCAATTTAAAGAGGTTATAAGGGAGGAAGCCACTTATCTATCCTACAAGAGGATATAAACCCCAGGAGACCTGGATAGCCAGGCAGTAACCCTAGCCAACCTCTTCTAATTTGCAATCCTAGCCACTAGTAACCTACCATATAGCCATATATTATAGGTGTGACGGTTGGATTTCCCAAGGGATAAACTAGTCCGTACTAGGTTTATGTTGGCAGATACTGTAGGGGGTTACACTGAGCGGTTGCGAAGTGTCACGTCTCTTAATAGTGAATAGAGCGGTTTAGGCGTATTCAGGTAAAGAAGTTGTATTGATAGCTGGTGAGCTAATATCTATGAAAGTGCTAATGAATGTGTATATATACTTGAGTAGTTTCTTAGGGAGCGAAGCTATCGTGGAGCGATGCGCTCCTGCTGGAGTCGCTCACGGGTTTTATTGGATAAGTTGACGTGAAAGTTGTGGGGTACACGTGACGTAACCGCCAGGGCCGTAACAATAGGCCCCCTGATAGACTGAAGAGTGCGTAGAAGTATACCTTACATATACGCCCGTAGTGAGAATAGGACTTAATGATTACATCTCAGATGTATAATACTACTTGCGAAAGGTTCCTAGCCGGAGTAAGACAGACTACTAGGAAAAGTAGACCTTGAAGATAAAAGACCTAAATAATATCTTTAAAATCACTGTATGGCTTAAAGGGGGCTGGCAGTTTAAGCCCCCCTCTCTGGAATATAAGGGGATAGTCTATAAGACCTAGCTAGAGCGAGCTAAAGCCCTATGCAATTTAACACTAGAAAGGAAGACTACTGGGGATAATATTACCGACCCCTAAGAAGGAGTATACCTCAAAAAGATCCCACTCTGACTAGATATTACCTTAAAGGAGGCAAAAAGGTAACCATCCATATAAAGAATACATCCCTAGGCGCTAATAATATCACCATTAAGCTATTAAAAATAGCCTGGCTATATACTGGAGAGTATATTTAGGCACTCTTTAAAGATTGCCTATAGGTAGGTGCCACCTAACTTGCTTTAAGGGAGCTAAGGTGGTTATAATTCCTAAGCTAGAGAAAAGAGACCTCTCCTCCCCTTACTTATAGCACCTAATCTTATTACTTTCTTACCTTAATAAGGGACTGAAAAGACTAGTTATATAAAGAATCTTATATATAGTAGTTATTTATAAGGTTTTATATCTATAGTAGATTAAGGCTTTCCTAAAAAGGTCTGTAGTTAACCTAATAGCAGTATTAATTAATGACATTAAGTATGCACTCTAGGAGGGACTAGTAGCTATATTGGTTATAGCTGATATATAAGGAGCCTTTAATGTAGCCCTATGTAATCGCCTAGTGCTTACCTTACGTGAGTAAGGATAGCTAATGCTAGTTATTCGCTAGGCACTCTCCTTTATAACCAATAGGAGTGCTAGGGTCTGACTACAAGACATAATTATAGAAGAGGCCCCCTTAACTATAGACTCCTATAAGGATTACCAGCTTCCCTCATACTCTTCCTACTATATACCGTAGCTATATACAATATAGAATAGACAGACACAAGAGTGGACCTAAGGCTAATAAAAGCACGATTTCACGCTCCGGCAATAAGAATCGGAAAATCGCTTGCGGAGACCTCCACAGCGGCTAATAAGGACCTCACAAGCCTTATCTAATAGGGATCTGAGAACGGAGTCCTCGTTAACCCCTCTAAGACAGAAGTTATATACTTCTCTTATAAAACTAAAGAGAGAGAAATAAACCCTTCTATCTACTATAATGGCACTTATAAGAGAGTAAACCTAAATGCTATGTAATAGCTCGGTTGTGGCGGCCAATGCCATAGGGATCACCGCATGCTTCCACCGCCAGCACAAGGCCCCCTTTATCTTGTAGCCGTCCCGGCAGAACTCCTGCAATACATGACAGTAGAAGCAGCTTAGGAATCTTGCCTGCCGGTCCTTCTTATAGTCAATTAGACCCTAGAAGTCTATATAGCTACGGAAGGATAGGTCTTTTATCCCGGCCGTCAAGTCACAGTCGCCCCATATATGCCAGGCCTCCTCGATACCATTGAACATCCAGTAGATACAACAGCCTATCTTGCCGAGCCCCTCGACCTCTTCCAAGGCAGATTCGAGAGCTTTAAGGGCATGAGCATCCTGCCTACCTCGGGCCCGCGAGGCAATAATCCCTTGCGCCGACAGCTCGCTCTTCCACGCCAGCTCGTCATAGTGGCAGTTATCGCATCTTGTAACCTTGGCCTCATTATTGCCGCCGAGGTCTTTACAGTCCCGTAGGTCGCCGTCTAGGCATTAGCCGAGCAGCCAACGCCGGCACCCTTAGGTCCGTATCAACCTACATACCTCCCGCACACTTAAATCCAAGCAGGCCTCACCCATGGCGTCCTCGTCCGGCCAGTCCTTATCCTCAAAAATAACCTCGGCCGTCACAGGCTCTCCGGCTCGTCCGGCCCGCCCGGCCTCCTGGGCATAGTCAATAATACTAAAGGGGGCCTCGAGGTGGATAACGTAGATGATACCGGCGACGTCAATGCCTGTGCCCAGAGCCGCCATTGCCACTATATAAGGGGCCTCGCCTCGAAGCCATGCCTGGAAACCCTCCTCACGCTGGGCAATAAACTGCGAGTCGCTGTCATCGCGTAGGGCGTGGTAGTAGTGGCAGCCGAGCTGGCGGGCGAGGGCCCTACAATTCGCCTGGCTGGTATAGTATATAATGCCCTTCTCCCCTACCAATAGGTCTGACAATTATGCCTCTACCTGCCTCTTTACTTCCATCATGCCCCGCCCGTTATAGACGCGAAAGACGGCATATCGCATATTCAGCCGGTGACTCGAGGCCTGTATATAGAGCGGGTTCTGTAGCTGCATGGCCTCCTCGAAGTCACACTGGCGGAGCGGTGGCAGGGTCCCGGTAAGGAAGACAAAGGGATAACCCAGGTTCCGTAAGAGGACGAGGCCCCAGAGCTTCAAGCGGTAGGTCTCGGCAGCCGTAAAGGTTAGGTGGCACTCGTTAATAACTATACGGTCTAGCATCCCATTCACGCTTAAGTCGGCCGCCTACTGCAGGAAGTTATCGGTTATGGCAGCCTTAGCTGACATAAGCGTGACCCTGGGCTAAGATAACTATACCTCGGGCCAGGGCTTGCAATCTAGGCCGGCATTAACATAGCATTGGACGAGCAGCCTCCTAAGCTCGGCATAGGGGGTTACCACGACGGTAACACCTACGCTTACTAGCATGGCCGGGACCATAAAGATGAAGCTCTTACCGCTACCTGTTAGTAGTACTGCCATGAGCGGGCTCTATTAAGCCGTAGCTTACCTAACGGCCTCTTCTTGCTGGGGTGACCGAAATCGGGCATTATCATTACGTAGTACTGCCTGTAGCGCCTATATAATTATATCCTCCTTCTCTTCCTCTTCCTCTTCCTTTTCCTCTTTATTCTTCCTTCTCCCCTACTTCTCTTTCTCTCTCACCCCTATCTTACCTGCCTGCAATTTACCCACCTACAATTTACCCGCCTGCAATGCCTTGAGAGATGTAATCTTGGCCTGATTCCTAGGGAGGTGACCCTCCTTTACCTCTCTGTCTTATCTAGGAATAGGCTTAACCTTCTCACCCGACGGCGACAATAGCAGTGATGAGCTTGTGCCATAGCCGAGGAACTTATTCCAGCGGTGTCTTACCTGCCTAAAGATCTCTAGGGACTCAGCCATTAAGCGTTTAAGTATGTCAATTGTCACGCTATAGTTAGCCGCCGTCTGGCCGGTGTGAGAGGCGGCTAGGTTATCTGGCACCTTATACTGCTCTGACTCGTCATGATTATCCTTGCCGTCTTTGAAGTCGGCCCGGCCAGCTCCTCAGTTGCGGGCATGCTTCTTACTGATAGCAATAGCAATATGGCGCCAATCCTGAAGCATAATCCGGCGGCCAATATAGTAAGACGTCCACCTCCCTATAGCCGCTGATATCTGGCTGCTCTCCCAGGGTACTCCTCCTGCCGCCTTGTTATGCCAGATAAAGTCACTTGGCGGGGCTATCTTTTCCCCGTACAGCTCCCACTTATCGGCCTCCTAGCGATCTGTTAGCGGCCGGATATAGATCATATATATTATAAATAGCTGCCCGATCCGCCTAGGCAAGAAGCGAGGGATGACCTTAGGCAAGTCAAAGTGGGCAAGGGACTTATGGTACTGCGTAACGAGGACGACCTCGCCGTCAATAATGAAGATGTTGCGGTCCCTATTGATGCCGTTGATGAGGCGTAGCCCTGTAATCTCCTCTCCTTGGCTAGGTTGGCCTCCTGTGATGTGGGCGAGGAGTAGTAAGAACTCCTCAAACCTCTTCACTGGCTTGAGGTACTTCCTAATACCCGCCCACTTCCACTCACCCGTCTGGTCGAGAAGGTCAGTCTTCCGGGAGCTCGCAATAAGGTCCTTAAGCATCTCAACCTCCTTGCCGGTAAGGCCGTTGCGATGGATGAAGGATTGCCCCCGCCTTGTCTGCGTAAGGTTGTCCTTAATACCGGCCAGCGGGATTATAAAGCGCTCGTCATCGCCCTCTTTGAATATAAGCTGACCCCAGAGGAGGTCCTCGGCGTCGGTTGTCATACTGGCCACTATAGCCCGGAGGTCTTCCATTAAGAAAAGCTTACCCATATAATGCATTATCTCACTTTACTTACTCCAGGATACTATAAGCCTGCTCCCTGTCTCCCTCGCGATCTTCTTCCTGAATAAGAGCAAGCTAAGTATATAACCTATAGGTGAGTATGTGGCCTTATAGAGCCAGGCATCCCGGATACGGGCAAATCGCTGGGTGAGGTCTTTCATGCCGTCCTGCTCCCGGGTAGGTATGGCCCACTCCCCTAACAGTGCCCGTCCTGTGAAGACGAGACCGGCGAGCATGTAGGTGAACAGGTGGGCCGGTCGCAGCTGCCCCGTCTCGGCGTCGATCCCTAGCACGCCGACGAAGTGCCATAGCGGGCTATCGAAAGGGTCTTCGGGGAGCCGCTGCGTCCAGAAGCCCGCTAATACCTGTAGTATCCGCTCTTGTAGGCCCTTATCGCTGTTAAGGCCATTATGGCTGCGGCGGCGGCGACGGCTGCGTAATGGCCTGCCCCCCTTGACCTCCCCTTCTGACTCTGACTCTGACTCTGACTCTGACTCTGACTCTGACTCTGACGCCTCCCCTTGCAGATAGGCCCAGAGCGTCTTGAGGCTGGCCCTTTACGCTGGCGTAAAGCGAAAGCCATGGTCGGCCAGGAGGACCTCTTCTTCTAGCGATAATATATTAAGGCAGTAATATAGAAATCGTTTTATATAGGCTAGATACCAGTCTATACTGGTCTTCTCCTGCAGCGGCCTGAACGGTCGGCTGTAGGCGTCGTGAGGGTGTAGGCTGGCCAGCAGTAGGCGGGTTATTAGGGGCATGCTCTTCAGTCCGCCGATACAGCGGTTAAAGAAAAGTCAACCGAGAGCTTTATTTATATACCGTAGCACTTCGTCATTGCCCTTATTACCTCAGCCGGGCATCTTACTATAGGCCTGGATATTTATTAGGTTCCTGCCGGTAAAGTGGGCCGACCAGCCAGCCCGCTTCAGCCAGTTGGTTATCTCATACCTTAATATACCTTCGTCTATAACCTTCTGCATCTCTTCTTATTCCTCCTACTAGAGTAACCACCCCTTGGTAATATAGGCGATTGTTATCTGGTCTTCTGGCTGGGTAACCGTCACTCCTCGTCTCCGTCTTCTCTCACTCATCCCTCCTCTACCCTCTCCTCCTTCATCTCCTCCTCTTCCTGCCACCCGGATACAAAAGTAACGGATTGCCCTCTTCGGCCCGACAAAGAAGGTCTGTAAATACACGCTGGCCCAGAGGTCCTCCCAGGTCTTCCTTTTGTCTGCCTTGGCGTTATACTTGCCGTTTAGGTATATATACAGACACTTCCAGCTTAACGTAAGGTACCCCAGGTAGCCCGGCCAGGTATATACAAAACCCCGGTGGATAGGGAGACCCTTAACGGGCTCGGCCGGGTTAGACGGGCCGTGCTGGGCTAGCTAATCCTCTTTCGGTCCCTCCTCTAGCAGCGTTAGCAGTAGGCCCTTGTAACGGCAGATGAGTTCGCTATGGGCTTAATGGCAGAGATCTGGGTGACGGTCCCTTAGGTAGCCTTTTAGGTTGTGGATACGGACTGCATAGCCATAGAAGGCATAGATTAGTAATTGATATTATTTATTATAATAAAGCTACCTTCCTTCGCCCTCTCCTCTTTCTGGCCCTTCTATTCTTCTCTCTATTGCCTGGGTATTACTATTAGTATTGCTAGGTGGTAAGTCTGGCGGGTGCTATTGGGCTACTGTAGCTATAATTAATCGGTTAGGTTGTATATGTGGTTGGATAAATTAAGCTGGTTAGTTATGGCCTTTCTAAATTGAGATAGATAGAGAGAAAGAGAGAGGTAGTGTGGATAGATAAATAGATAGATAGATAAACAGACTATCCTAGCCTCTCTTTTTGTTTTCCTTTTCTCTCTCGTATTATCTATTACTCTCTCTCCTCTTACTTTACTTTTTCTGTTTTCTCGTTTCCTGTCCTGGTTTACCCTAAGGATGAAAGTGGAGACTTGGGGTTAACTCTACGTCTGTGATTGGCTGCTCGCGAGGTTGGTAGTTTGGTGTTGGTAGTTTGGCCCCCTGTCAACCGTCCCGCCTCCACCTGACAGGGCTTCCCCGCATTACCATTGGCCCGTGCCATTTTCCGAGGTTGGTAGTTTGGCCCAAACTACCAACGGCCTAGCGGTTAGGAGCTTGGTACAATGCTCCTGCATCGCCTGAACCTGGCGAATATTAAAACCACAGTGTCGGCATTTAAGGACATCAAGCTTAGGTGGGGCGAGGCAAGGAATGGGTTCGTTTGTTGGTAGTGGATATTGTAATTGAGGTAGTTCGGCCCGGGTTCGAACCACATCTGGTAACACTTCGATAGATTCCACTAGTCTGCGCCGGGTCCATAGGTCGATTTCAGGATGCTTTTTGGCAAGATGGGTGGTAACTTCTCTGACCAAGCATGCATATTGACATTTCTGACAAACAAGAATCCGATATTGAGAAAGAAGCATAAACGGGTATATAGGGTTAGAAGGGCCGAGCTCGGTCAAAGGCTTGAGTGTCATGGTCTGACGAATCAGTGCTGTGGGCAACCAACAGTCGTTGCTGGCTCTATATCACATTTGTCGCGACGGACGCTGATGAATCGGAGCCAGAACTTGACGCGCTGCTGTTAAAGTGTTGTCTTGCTTGAACGTGTAACCAAGTACCAATCAGAAATCCAAGTCAACCCCCTATTGAGGTCCACTCTATCCTAACGCTAGACCATTTTTCAAAATTTAAGTCTACCCCCTGTAAAGTGGGGTAAATTAAATCAACTGTACAACAATTGATTTTGGACTGTAGCACTAGGCGTCTCTATCTAGCTGTATTATTCATCCACACCAAGGCTAGTTCGCGACAGCTTCATCTACCATCACAGCCTCCCATATCCCCTTCACATGATCATCATCAGTAAAGTCACAAGGCCATGCAATTCTCAACAACGCCGCCTTTGCATCCTTCCACGTCTTCGATCCTAAAATCTGACTCTGATTCCGTACAACACCTTCAAAATACGGCCTAATACCAGGTTCTTTCGCCAAGTCCCCTTGTTTCTCGTGCATTTGCAGACTCAACACCGCAACAAATGATTGCCAAAATAATAATTCGGCAAGCTGCGGTGCATCTGGCTTCTGCAAAGTATAGCTGAGATCGCGCTGCAATATCCTCATGGTGTAGAGATAATTATCCCTTGTGAAAGGTCGCCAGAGTACCACTACCTGCTCCAGGTACAGCTCTGTTGCGACTGCTAACCCAATCCATGAAGCCTTTTGCTCACTCTCGTTACAGGTGTTGGTTTTGAACGTATGATTTTTCGACACCGAGTTTTGGTGCGCTTCAATAAGACCGTCGTACAGCATAGCCGTTGTCTCCGATTGCCAGAAGTCGTCCTGTATTTGGTGAGGACTTCTGGGCGATGGTTTTGAATGCCCATCGTAGAAGTTTCTTGTGAGGATATGGAGACCTTGGAGTACACGGGTGAGCGGAATACCCTCTAGCTTTTCTCCCTTGTAGTTGGAAGTTACGGAAAACATGCGAATAGCTTTGAGTGTGATGGTATGAAAGTAATGGCCGCTATCTGTGGTATGCCAATTGTTTATGTAGCGAATGGCGTCCGAAGATGATGAACTGGTCTTGGCTTCAGTGAGGCCTGCAGCTCGGCGGGTGCCGTCGAGGGTCGTCGTTATGCCATGCATAAAGGTAGAAGTTCTTATAGTTTTGGGGTCAGTTAATGGACGACAGAGACGGGTGATGATGCCTACAATATGAAGTATCGGTCTGACAGTTCTTGATCCATAGTCTTGCCACCAGTGGTCACTTGCTCTTCTGTATGGCGTGAAAGAGCATAAATGGCACTTAAATGTTTCTCTGCCATTTGAAAATCACCACGGCAAACCTACAATAGCTTAGTACTTCTCTAATGCTGACGGTCGGTGGCTCCATACCTCTGTATACGCCAATATTGCCATCTGCTTGGTGATGGCAGCAGAAAGCGTTAAATCTCCCTTTGCAAACCACTCCTTTACTAAGCGTACTGTCTTGAGCTTGTGAAAATAAAAAGTCTGTTCAAAGTTTTTTAGACTGCCAACCTTGAATGCGAAATGGGTGGCCGCAATTAAAACTGCACTTCGAAGTGCTTCAGGGTCTGATATGATATGTGCCATACTACTTGATGTTAGCCTTTTCTGTTGATGAAGTAAACCGAATTCACGAACCACTCTTGGCTGTGGTCTGCAGGCGATGCGCTAACACTTTTATCTTTTCGGTAGACTAACAAGAACACATTAATAATGACCTGTTACTCCAATATGAAGTGTCTCACAGTAATGAAAGAGTTCATGCGATTTGAGCGGCATGTTAATCGACAAACAATCCAGATTCTTCTTAGAAGCAGATAAGATAAGCTGGCGAACCAAACTCGGCGTACTAGGCAACTCAGGTTGCTTCGAAGAGGTCGAAGCGTCCCATGGTGTAGGTTCCCACGGCTGAGCAACTCCAGCTCTCTCCAGAATTCTTCTTTCCCTCAAAGGGATCTTAACCGGGGGATATTCACAAATTCTCTTGCTCTTGATACAATTCTGGCTATAAGATGTACAGTAGTCAGCATTTGAAACAAAGAACAAATTATCAGCTCACCATGTAGGACGCTGTTCGTCACATCTTACTCGTCGAGCTTTGCACTCAGCGCACCCCATGCGGCTTCGCGTATGTGCTCGGCGCTGTCGGACTTTAGCAGGCTTTCCATCCTTCGGCGTCATGGTTTCAGTAGCGGTTTCGGCCATGGGTGGTATTGTTTTGCGAGGAGAGGAAAACGGGCGAGATATTATACGGTTTTTTGAACAGTCAGCACTAACCAGGATTGTTGATAGGTGGAAATACGTAGTGTTTTGAGTCTCCAGACTGCGCGTTAGAAAAATACTTGTCAGATTTATGCCAAGAGGTAATTATTGAGTTGGTCTGGTGGGGAAAAACCTCATCTAGTTGACCTAAAGTGGTCTGATGAGTATTGCATTAACACGCCTGTATGAGCGATGATTCCACATTTGCTATGGCATTAGTAGCATGTATACTTGAAGAAACCAGCGCAGGTTCATTACGTCAGGGCTAACACGGACGAGAAAACGTGAAGCAGAGAACAGGCAGCCAGGGCTTAGCGTGGAAAGGCGGAAAGAAAAAGAGGGGCAAATGGTCCTAGGAACCTTGACAGGGCTCCAATTGGACATATAGCACGAAAAGTTTTCCTTAGAACATAGGCTCCGCGCAAATTACCATCATATACTGACTGACTCAAACTAGACATTGAATATAGTGTAAAACTTAGTAGTATAATATAAAACAACACATTAAGAGCTTAAGACTCGCCTTACTTATATTTCCATAACTTGTCTTAGCTGGTTGTTGGTATATTCGTCATGGAAGTTGCTGACCTCGTCGTCGGTCCCAAGCATTACAGCCAATCAGACTTTAGTGGTCAAGATGTGGACGTTTTTAGATATGTGGGGCCGTCACTTAGCCAATCATGAATTTCGTGGTCAAGATCCATCCATTTTCAGAAGCGTATCGCCGCTAATTCATATAGGGCCTAGCGCAGCATTCTAAAAAGCTAGGCCGGAAGGGAGACCAGTTAATTGTCCTTCAATGTCTGTGTGAGTTTTCTTGTCGGCCGTGTTATTGCATGAGTTAGAATATCAGAACACGAATCCGCCTGGGTTAATACTCTACTTCCTGCGTTATAAGAGAGTAGGTGTCTATATTGCAGGTATAATGACTGTAGCTAATCTAGCCCGCCATATAAGAGGTATTCTCATAGGTTGGGGTACCAATTAGCAGTATGCTGCTATAGTAACCGCAAAACAAATTAATTATAGGCGTGTTAAGAAACAATCTCCAGCATTAACATACAGTAACCGTTACCACCTCCTATAATAATATACTGAAATTAATATGGAGAGGCCACTAAGACGTAAGCGACCACGTACATATACAACAGATAAGTATAAAGAAATAGCAGCCACTTAACGCAGGCAGAATAAACGGCAGAAAGCTATAGCTAGAAATAGAGGGGTACCCTATAGCAATTTCCATAACTTGCACTATCCTATCCAGCAGTTATATAACTCATAAAGCAGTGCTTTTACACCGCTATAAGAACAAGACATTAGTAACTTTCTGCCTCTACCTAGCCCTCTACTCTAACCGACCACCGAGGATATTTTCTCTAATTATAATAAGCCTCTCAGGTCAGTATCGATTATATCCTTAAGTAGTGCGCCCAACGCATATAACGTAGAGACATCACTGCCCCTACTCCCAGCAGATCCTCAACTACCCGGAAATACCGACAAACAGAGTATACCTTATATTGGAACTTCCACCCTTACGGAAGATCCAATAGCTATTTCAAATCAACAGGGCCCTAACCCGGTTTAGGATATTATCTTTACTATAATACCGGAGACCTCTCTATAAGTGGGGAACGGCAAGCTAGATCCGGTTAGGCATCTCGCATAGGAGCTAGTAAAATAACTTCTAAACTTTCAAGGATATTATAACGAGTGCCACCAAGCAGCAAAACGCAATTATATAGAAGATGCCAACGAGCATATTGGACTTACCATGTACCTGAACTTCACGCCTAATTTAGGCCCCAATATCCTCAGTCACGAGACTATCGCGCACCAGAAAGATAATCTGGCAGAAAAACTAAGTCCTGAATCCAGAAGACAGATCTTTATGGTGTTAACTCCAGAGAGGAAGTGCCATATATTTACTTAGATAAAGATAAGCGGGTTTTAGATAGTGCTGGGGTTACCTTCGATATCGACAGCGTCGTGGCCTTCCTGAGTAACCTTGCGGTTACTAAGAAGGGTATTTACTGGTCTCCTAACCAAATAACTATATCTAATCTCCAGTCTGATCTCCACCTTCAATCAATACCTGTCATATTTATCAATACAAATAGAAAGCAACATCAAGTCCACCGGTCCATACATTAGATTCCTCACTATACATTCGGTCGTATGATTAGGTTTAAGGATATATCTTTATATCTTCTATTCCCTAATCTATATCAAGAAGAACAGAAATGCAGTAAGCTCAGGGATGAAGACTTTCGACTATAGATAGATGGTAATCTGCTTCCTACGATATACCAATGCTACAGCACAGCCCTGGCCTGGACATCTTACGAATCTATCGAATCGAATGCCAAGCCTTGGCGTTCGATTCGAACATGACTCGGAGGATTCGAATCGAATCGAATCTTCCTCCTGTAGATTCGTATCGAGTCGAACGCACCATAATCTATGTCCCGTCGATTCGATCGGGCGTAAGACGAATCCCAGGGAGGACCGAAACAACAATAGTACATGGAACCCAATGGATCCTTGTAATTATCACTAGGCTGTCACGCCTTCATACCCCCAAGTACGAGGGGTAAGTGTTGCAGAGGTCAATCACGGCTTCGGATAAAACGTCGTGGAATATTGTAAATTGCGCAGGGCCAGGTAAAAAGCAGGCTAAATATCGTCTATCCCCTTCAGCGACGCAAGTGCGTCAACCCATCCATCATCACTGAGGCTAAGCAGCGGCAACGAAGGCGTGTAGATCCCAGCTTTGCTCCATGATCGAATGCACTGAGCCATCGCCACTATCTCCCCCCTCAGTCGGCTTCTCAATGGTGATGTCATACGCCCTGCGCTGCTAAATGTCCTTTCGCTCTCCGCAGACGACGATGGAATGGTGAGCATATCAACCGCCATTAGCGACAGTCGCGGATACCGACTCCTATTGATCTTCCACCAGTCAATCGGTCTGCTCCTGTAGTGGTGACGATTGGCAACATCCTCAGCACAGTAGCGAGCGTACTCTTCATCGGCTGTCGCTCCCAATATTGTATGTTTTGTCTTCCGAGTGATCTTGCGGGCACTGCACGTTGCCAAGGACGAGCCCTGGGTGCATGATAATCCAGTTACACTCCTAGCAAGTCTACGTTCGATGTAATCCATTGGGGCCTCATCAGGCGTAACGAATACCTCATAGTCGACGTCACGCTCCTTATACCTCCTCCCCCATATCTCCAAGATTTTTGCTTCGTACTCTAATCGCCAACTTTTAGCCTTACGAGAAGGTACTCGAGACCATAGTTGATCGACAAGGCGCCACTTCTTCGCGGGGTTGAAGACGACAGCACCGACATAAGCTGCGCTAGTCAGACGGTTGTAGTACTTGTGCAGCTTCTTCCACCCGAGCTTGATGAAGACCTTGAGCAATCTACGGGTTCTGCTATCGAGCCCGTCGTAGATGGCAACATCGACGTCCTTTTTCTCCTTGGTCACTGGATCCTCAACTTCTTCAAAAATCGTACCTTCAATAGCTCCTTCGAGGTGGTCAAGTAGGATCTCGAAGACAGGGAAGTATTCATCAAAACTACCACATGTCGACCTTGCGCCAGGGATACCGTCGCCCTGACGTTGCTTGGTGGCAACGTCAAAAGGCTTTAGAAGCTTGACAAGTATCTCGATAACCTTCCAGTCGTACGCACTTAAGCGATATTGCAGAACTGCCGGTTTCGGTTTTTCACAAAGGCCCTCGGTTTCCTCACGGTTCTGAACGTCATTGAAGAAAGTATTGAGAGCCGGGCGGAGGCGAAGCGTCCTCTCCATCATCCGCATGTCCGAGTTCCATCTGGTGGCATTGTTAAAGACCCACTGAAGCGTTGATTGATGGCCAGACTCCTTGGGCTGAGACTGAAGGAACTGCTCGTACAGCTGTGGACTCGCTCGCAACTGGATCCCGATGTTGTGAAGCATTCCCGGGGCGCCGTGCTCACTGTACTCCCTGAAAGTGGCGCCAGTTATCTCTTCTGGAGTCGGGTGGGATGATAGGAGATCCTCTTCTGGGACACGAACTGCAGCGTTCGCCTGCAAGTCTTCATCCATGTCGTCTTCCATTTCTTTATCCAGGGCCTCGTTGATGACTTGGTCAAGTTGCTCCTCACCGTCACCTCTATCGTCGCCGTCGGCAGCGATGATTGCCGCGAAGTCCTCTCCCTTAGAACCGTACAGCATTGCCCGCACGCAGAGGTTGAAGATATGCGCAGCGCATCTGATCCGTCGCTCTTCAGGCGAGAATCCGTGTTCAAAGGCAAGATCATCCATGCAGGTGTCATTGTTAGCAGCATTGTCCAGCGTGAAGTAGCCAACCTTGTCCGGATCGTTGATTTGCCAGACCGCGAGCGTATCAGCGACCTCATCAGCGACTGAGGCACCGTTGTGTCTGCCCGAGAGTGGTCGAAGCCCAAGGAGGATTCGGTGTTGGATAAAGTGGTTATCAATAAACTGAGCGTTGATCCCAAGAAACGAAGTGTATGACTTAAATGTTCAACCGTCAAAGGAGAAATGGATCTGGGATCGAACGCTGCGCAATACTTCGGTGACCGGCCCGACGGCACCTCTGTACTCAGATTCGAGCATGCGAAGCAACGTCTTCGCAGAGGGAATGTGGGTCATATCAAGGATGGGATTGCCGTAGAGCAGGATCCGCTGGAACCGCTCGGCATTGACAATGTTGAACGGCAGATTATGGTATGTAATCCAGTCGAGGAGGAGTATCCGGAGGCCTTTGCTGCTAAACCTTCCACGCAGTTTGCTAACAAGAAACTGGTCGTGAGGATTATTCAGGTCGGCATTGATAAAGTGGGTGATAGTCTGGTCGCTCAGACATGACGCTCGCACACCACGGGCAACGTTGTTTGGGGCCTACCAAATCAACATACTTTGTTGCTGAGTTATCCACGAAAGGTACGCACTTACCAGAATCCCATGGGCGTTGCGGAAGTGGTTCTTAATAGCGGCTCCGGTCGAACAGACGAAGCAGAAGTCTGACTTCTTTTTGAAGCCTCGGGCGAAGCAGTCTGCACAGATCCACTTGAGCTTATTACTCTGCCGCGAGTTGGAACGGTCCTCGACACGATACCCATATTGCTGCCACCACGCCCTCGTGTCCTGGCCGCCAGTATATTGCTCGAATCCGGGCCATTTAGCCCACTCTTGGCGGCCCCAGAGTGCCCAATCAACCTGAATAAAGTCGCCAGCCGTTCCACGAGGACGGGGTGACGGTGTCGCTGGCAATGAAGTTCCTGGAGACGACACAGGAGACGACACAGGAGGCGAAGACGAGTACTCAACGCGCTCTGTTGCACCTGATTAAATCGACGGGAGAGGGCTTGAAAGGAATGGTTCGGACATCGTGGCGTTAGGTTGGTCGCGTGAATCGAGTGAGCTTAGAGAGAAAGGCTAGAGCCATCGAGGCTTCGCCGGTGCTCAACTTATAGGTAACGCGTCCATGACAGCAACGCAAACGATCACCTCGCGCGTCATGTCCGATGGTTTGCGCGACGACGACTCTTGGCACAACCACTGGTGCTCGACGGTTCTTCAGGTGCGTGGCGCATCAAATACAATGGCGCCAGCAACCAATCAAATTGAGGATCTTGTCACTGAAGTCGGCAAACTCTGACAGCCTAGCCTAGGATGGCTTCATCTATTTCTATTAGGTCGGGTCCTATACGCACCATCGAGGTGACACATGACGTTTCCTTGCGCGCTGGCCTATTACGACTTGGGCTCAAGTTCCTCAACATGTCGGGCCTGGACAAGAGTCAGTGGAGTAATGGGAAAGGTTAAAGGTGCCAGGGACATATGAGGGTCCAATATCGAGGTATTTTCTGACTGTGAGAAGACTGGTACTAATAGAAGATCTCTAAATACACCGGTTTTTGTTTCGCATTACTTCTGATTTACAGAAATGCATCATATGTTAAAGTTGGATGTTTATGGTTAGAGGTGGGAGGATTTACATGGCGAAACTACCCTATACCATGATGCTAAAACATAACTTGAATAGCAATGGATTCTTCCACAACTGGATAAGTACCCTCTAAACAGAACTATTCGTATTTCATGACCACAAGGATTCCACTTTTCGACCTCGTGGAAATTGGGAAATTGTCCCGTCTAATGAATTACCGCTGAAATATTGAAGAGCTGTTATTTATTTATTTATGGGCTGCGTTCAAGCATGATTTCTGCAGTCACACAACATCTATATTCTGATATGTAAGTCGGGGGAGATCGGGTGTTTAAGATATCTCAGCACCTCCATGTAAGTTAATGTGTGGCCTGAGCATTCAAAACGTCAAAATCATGCTCCGTCGCGTCAAATAGCGCGTGGGGCCGATCGACGCGCCCGAAATGATGCTAAAACAACCTTCGCGAGAGCTCTAGCGATCCGCATCACTCGTTCGACCGAATATGTGGGGCCATTCGATTCGATAGCGAATGAGATATGTCATGTTCGATACGTATGTCAAATGAGAAACGCCACATTCGATTTGACGGAATCGAACATCGAATGAGACCGTTTCATTCGATTCGATGCGAACCGAACGGGCCCGTGGTAGATTCGATATCGAATCGAATGCCAAGAAATTCGATTCGATATTTGTAAGACTTGGCATCGAATGAATCTATCGATCCAATTCCCGTTCGTAAGATGTCCATCCCTGACTACCAGCACGGATGCAGTGGCGCGTAGGGCGTTCTGGTGCATGCAGTCCAAGTCCGCTTGTACGAACGCATACTATGGTTGGCTCATTCACGTATATGAGCTTTCTTATCTCCATTTTTCAATATGTCAAGACTCAGAGCTTTGTCAGGTATGGAGAGCAGCCATACGGTCCGGCCCCTACATCCCTACTGTCCGTCCCATTTTGTAACGGCACGAACAGCAGGAGATTGTATTTTGGTTCCTTCCATCCCATAATCCATTCCACAAGATGGAACATCGAGGGGAAACGTCCAAAATGGGTCACGTTTTAGTCAGCCTTAGGCAATTCTGGTGAAACCACAGAGGTCGACTACAGACGTTTAGCCCGCACCTCATCATACTGAGATCGGTATCGTATATTTTGGAGCTTTCATACAACATAAATATCACCCATGCTCTAATGAGGTGGAACTCTCGAAACTCAAGAAAAGCCAGTGTCAAGATGGGTCGGTTAAGGAACTTACCAGCCGAGGTCCTGCAGAACATATCATCTTTTTTTCATTCCCTGATAAAGCGAGCTACTTACAAGCGCACAATCTAACTATACGCCATTTTTATCCTTCATATAAAGAACAACAGGAGCCTTTTCGTATTTGGGACCTATCGTGAAAGATATTAGCTGGCTGCGAAAGGTCCTGTCATGGGGCTTGATACCTGCCCTAATTCGTAAAGATGTCAAGACCTTGTCCACAGCAAAAGAAGATCACAATGGCAATTTATATGCTACACTTGGATTCGTCAACCGGGATAAGAGAAAAAGACATAGGAATCGCTTGGGTGCGCTTTAATCTATAGATCAGACTATACCGTCTCAACTCCGTTGCATTTCTCCCAACAATGCGCCTGGGAAGCCAAGTTTCCAGGCTTTATGCTGGGAATCTTTTCTAGCCCTCTAGAATGCTGTATTGATAATCCTTTTGCAGATTCTTGAGTCTAATGCAACAGAAACAAAATTGCATACTTTGATGATAAAGAAAGAACTACGGTCTACACTACATCAGATATCGAAGTAACAAACAGTACTATCAAGATTCTCGATAAAAACGCAAGGAAGTTTGAGTTTTAATATGTCCCATAGTCACGTCAGTCACACATTTGTCCAATCGGGGCATTCGAGATCACACAGTGAAGGACCTGATGCATGAGATAGACCGGGCCTTACGGATCAATTATCTGCTGTTATATAAGGGGAAGTCTGACATTCACTGACAACTGAAAACAATCAGTTTGAACTATCTTTCCTTCTTTGCCCCCATTCTTATAACCAAATTTGATAATGTTGATTTGAATTCCCATCTTGTGTGGTATGATCTATCTGCTATCTGCTGTTCTATTCCGATTTTACCTGCTTGATCAAAGAAAACTCTCCCTGAACATTCTTATAACAATCTGACGATGATGTTTAGCAGAATAGATTTCGAGAAGCCTCCATCGTGAAGGAGAATGCTATTGAACTAACGTTCGGAGCTCTCTGCTACCGTCTCGAATACGCACGAGGTTCTCGCGCTAAAGGCTATACTGCCTGGCTCCATCACTACCTAACCGACACCCTTGATGCCCGGGTGAGCCAGTCTACTCTGGCCCTCACACCCACGCCATTTAAGCAAGGCTCTATCACTCTCGGTTAACGGACGGGAACGACCGGCGTCGGCGGTTCTGAAAGGGTCAGCGTGGGCATGAACAAAGCAGGGAAGCTCGTCGCATTGGAACGCATCCACGTTGACAAGAATAGAGAGCACGCGCAACAAAGAACAAGACGGGAGACGTTGGCGGCATTGTGCAGGAGACATGATGAGGAACGAGTTCTGAGGCTGGTGGAGGTTATTACGGATGAGGTGAGGGCGACGAATGACCAATGCAGTCTGGCATCATGAGGACCTGGCAAATTCACCACTAATAGCCCTAGGAGCATATCCCATCGAAGACGCAGCTCAGGCGCAGCAGCAGGCCGAAGAGATGGGTGAATATCAAATGCGAATTGGTGTGAGGATATGGACATGGATGGAAGCGTGTATGAAGATCTCGGGAAGGCAGACGATGTCAGGGATGATAGTGGTAACGTTTTCAGGTCTAGCTATGACAAGGACGAAGAAGGGGACTTGGTTAACAGGCCCGAACAAAGCATACACCTTACCACTCTTGCCGAGCTCGCTTTCGGCCTACGTTTGGCGCTCTGTACAGAAAGGTTGACGGATGGCCAACCAAGCTCGACTGTGCTAGTGTACTTTAGCGGTATACTTGTGTTCTCGGAAGTAACTAACATCTTCCTCAACGCACGTGCTTATATGCCTTATCTTTATGGACTCATATATATATATCCAGCGACTTCTCTTCCTCGAGCGAGCTCTTCCCCTCCGACCATATGATTTGCTAGGAATTGAACGACCGTCGCGGTTCAAACAGCTTGGCTATGGTTTAGTAGTTACAACAGTAGGCTAGGTTATGATTTCCGAGAAGAATATCAACTCAAGTCCTGGCATCACTGAGGAGGCCAATAAAGCAATAATATCCTGACAGAACATACATTAGCTGCATAGTACGGCTCATTAAAAGATTCCTGCACACTATCACTTGGTAACATGATGTCGTTCTGCCTTCGAGATGGCCCACTTCGCTGTCTGCCGGATACAATTGAAGTCATGATACTTGAGATAAAGGTCGTTAAAGAGCAACATCTCACTATATTGGCTAATAGGCCTAGTGTGCTTGCTGGAATGGGAGAATCGGGATTACATACAGGTTGGTTAGGCGAGGGAGATCAGTGAGGGGTAAATAGATATACATATAACTTATACATATAGGTTTATTATGCCCGGTAGGCTAACGCTTAATGGGCTCTGAAGCTAAAGATACATACACTTCGCTAGTTATTGCCTTGCTCTTGTTAAGCCTAGATGATTCTTGCCTTATTCCTTCCAGTCTAGTTAATACTCTTTTCCTTGGCCCTTGTAATTATTAGTAGTAGTAGTAGGTTAACTTAAAGCCTATTTTCTCTAAGTGTTTAGTTTCTTATCTTTGGCGGCTAAAGCGGTGCCTGCTGTTGACTATTTAAGGGCGGTAAAGGTTATCGGTTAGTGTTAATAAAATGTTGTTAGGTGAGTGGTGTTCCTGCTATTTCTGTTCTAGGCGACCTGTGGCGATTGTAAATCTGACTGTAGCTTGTATTGTATTTATGTTTGGTGTCTATTTCTAACTGTCTGATGCTGCCTTACCTCCTAGGTAGAAGGAGAGGTTGCTGCGTTTTTCTTCTGTATATTTTAGTATCTTCTTACAGTACATTGTCTACTTTATGTAATGAAAGAGGAAATACTTTACTATTTCTTTTATATGCCTATATAGGCACTTATCTAACGGTATTGCCCTAATTTAATATAGATAGCTATTCAACTATACCATTCCAGTTCTAAGTTATACTAACATACTGGCCTCTTTCTATAATAATTAATTATATAGTAGAGGGGTATATTTACTAGGTAGAGTTAGGTTAACCTTTCTAGAATGCCTATTAACTCTATTTAGTAGTTTTCTTTCTATTTATAGATCTACCTTTATTTAATTAAGAATTATAGTTTTCGCTTTAGTAAATTCTGTCTTTGGCATTATATATATCTTTATTATATAATGGGCTAATATCTTGGCTATTTTTTAAATTTTAAACTTACTATTAGGTAGTAGCTAGATAAGGTTAACTCTATTTCTATTTTTTTTAAGCTTTTCTATGGCATTATATATCTTTTATATGTACCCTTAACCTAACTACTGGCAAGGGTTACCTATAGCTTATATAGCCAGTTTATTACTTACTATAATTATAATAACTTAATATTTTATTATCGGTAGGTAATTAAGGCTATTAGTAATAGCTACCAGTTTGGCTGTATATAGGTTATATTTTTCTTTTATATTTAGGGTGATTAAAAAGGTTTTACTAATCTTACTGGCCTTTACTGGAGATATAGGGATTTTAATAGTTCCTTTTATACCGACTGGATTATTCTTTACCAAGCTGCTTATTACTATCCTGACTGCCTATCTTGCTTTGGCTAGCTCTTTGCTTTTATCCTTTTATTCCTCTTCTTAACTATTCGGTATAACTTATAGGTATACCTTCTATAGAATAAGGGTAAATAACTAAATAACTTCTATAGTATCCTTCGGTAACCCCCCATATATATCTATAATACGCCGGAGAGGAAATATAAAATGTCTAAAGTTTTTAATTTCTTATAGAAGATTCTAAACCGGGTTAGTTTATAGCAGTATATATATATATCGACCTATAGCTTACTTACTTTCCTTTAAAACTATTTATAAATAGTTACTATATAGACTTTAGTCTTAGCTATTCTTATTATTATATTTATAAAAGACCTTATAATTACTTATATTCTTATTTTCTATACTTACTAAATGGTATATACCAGTAACGTGTATGATAAGCGAGCGTCGCAGTCAAGTGAGCGTCGCACTTTTCTATACACCCTTTATCATCTACATGATAAGATTCCTACAATTCATCTAATCAATTAAAATCACTCACTATACTCCTCTCTAGATAACTCCGGAACTACCTGACAGTTCCTTGCATTATGCCCGGTCTCGCCGTATACACCGCAGCGCCGAATACCTGGTCCGACCGACCTTCCTCGACCACCAGTTCTCGATAATTCGGCCACTACCTGCGTATTAATATCCATCTAATCAATTACTTGTGATGTTTCCTGTATAGTCATTACCCCTCCTTTCTGTAGTCTGGTCCTTTTTTGTCTGCGGCGCCGGCTTAGTATTTTATTTGCTTGTCGAAGTTCTTTATTCTCTGCCGCCAGTAGGGTAACCTTATGCATTACTGCTTTAGCTCCCTTAGAAAGACAATGTAAAGCCTTAATAATTGACTCTGGAGAGCTACTTTAATGCCGCCTAATTCGTTTAGTAAGGTAGTCAGACTGAGATTGGTTCTCTGTTACTGTCTTTAGGGTCTTTGAAGTCTAGGGAGAGGAAGGCTTAGCTGCCTCCCCAGGAGGCGTTGGAGTCCGTAGTTATATATCAAGCTTTAATATAACGATTTCTGGGTTAAGAGGATAAATTCTAGCTTCTCTAAAAGCCCCCTGGATATTACTCTCTGTAAAGGTAGCTTAAAAAGCGGTATAAAAGGCAGGGAAGAACTTAGTCTTCGAAATGTAGGTTATAGAGCATTTGATTAGATGCTCTATTTCTTAACCATAAGCATTCTTCAGCACTAAAAAACACCTAACATCGAGAGGCTAGAGTAAGTGGGATGCATGAGCAGGCATGTAAAGTCTAATAATCTTGTGATCCTAACAATATCTCTTAAAGTCGACCGAGTGGTAACTTTCGTAACTATTAAGGATTGGAAGACGATAGAGACTAAATAATCTCTTGGCTGTTAATTGATTAAAGTGCTTTAGCCACTTAAGACCTAGTTCATTATTTATCCATCCATTTTAGCTCATTACAATAACCCAATCGCCGGGGAGGTTGCATTCTCGGTATTAATTCGTAAGGTGGTATTGGCCTAAACTAATAATAAACGGTGGGATTGATTAACCTTCCGTATTAATTACTGGAAACGCAGTAATCTATTTACGGTTTCCAGGCTAGACTGATTTCGGTCTTCCTTGCCTTTCTAAGCCTATAATGGCCATTCTAGACTGTATAAGGCCCATTATAAAGCCGGTCTTATTAAAGTTCTAGAAATTAGCTGATTAGATACTGTACTTCGCGATTATATTCTGTATAAGCCTAAACCAGCTATGAATAATTGTAGGATCTTTGCATTTAGCTCTCTAATAGTTATATCTCTGAAAGATATATATCTTTAGCTCTAGTTATCGTTTGCTGAAGTTATAAGCCTAGCGCTTGCCAACAGGTAATACGTCGCGGTCGGTAAGCAGAGAATCAGCCATTTCTTCCATAAAACGCAGTCGCGAGGGAAATCCTCGCGAATCTAGGTTAAGGATAAATTGGACTATTATCTATTCCTCCTAATTAAATAGTTTCCATGACTTTAGTATTTAATCATATTGCTATTAAATGCTATTATGGCGGCATTGTAAGGTACTTCGTTTTAGGCTATTTTAAAGGGCCTGAAGGGTAAGAAGGTGATACCGGTCACTAAGCACAGGGGGCAAGTGAAGGTATTCTAATGAGGCATGATTCTCTCAAAAGGACCCGAGCTTGGTGTTGCTCTTGTGAACACACCAAGCTCGGACCTCTACGGAACGGACTATCTATGGGTCCGGCTTCCCCACCAAGGTCACGATGCCTTCATGCATCAGAAGGATTCTAGCTTCATTTAAAGATTATAACATGCTGAGTGGTTGAGAATTAATTAATCAGATGGTTTAAATATAAGGTAAGGGATTTTTAGAACATATACTTGTCTGGGATACATGCTTATCAAGCATGTTAGTATATCTTATATATAATTTAGGTAACCTATTAACTAGGATTATACTTAGCTAAAAGGGGTTATATTTAATCTTAAAATACAGGTTAATAGCTAAATAACTAACTCATTTAATATAATCTAAATTATAATATACCTACTAAGTAAGCCATTTATAAAAGTAAGCTAGGTAATACTTCTTTGTCTTATAATATTATAATTTAATTAAATATTTCCTGATTATCAATAATAACCCAACAATTGAATAAAACTAGAACTCTTCTTACTCTTCTTACTCTTCTTACTTATAATGGTTACACAAGCCATTAGGCCATAGTGACTAATAATAAATATCTATTACATATAGCTTAAAGGCTTATATCTCAATTAAGCTACGCTACACCTTAAAAACAATATATGTTATAGCTTTAATACTTTAAGCTACTAGTATAGAGCCTTTCGAGTTAATCTATAGAATATAGCTAATATATTTATGGCTAGAAATTGTAAAATAGTTTACACACTTATGTCTTTTAGCTATTAAGACTAAAACTCTATAAACTCTCTGCTAAGAGAGACTTCATTATAATTATTATAAGGTTATAGGTATCTCTAATATTCATTATTAATTATATAAATAAGAGTATATATTACTAAACCCAGTTAATAATATTCTTAATATTATTGCGTGTTGTATTACGTTATGGTATGGTGGGATTTTAAGGAGGGTTATGTGGCCGTAATCTGGTTTAATTAAACCTGCGGCCCGAATGTCAGTTGGCTCTGGTCGCGTTAATATTTAGCTTGTTATAACTAATTTAGATAGTTAACCTTTGACTTTAGGCTGCCTTGATTTTAACTTTTTCTCTGAATACATATTCCTTCTAGAGACTTTAACCTTCCACACTTTTGCCCTAGCCCCTTAGCGCCCTATGTAAAGCTCCTATTAGTTCCAGCTTTATGTATTATTCTTTAAGACCTCACTCACCTAGTCGACCTGCCTTTCCAAGCTGTTGTATTAAGCCTTGTACTTCGACTTAAATGCCTCGAGGAAGGTGTCGGTCTCGAGGATTGGCCCCCCTTCTGTAAGCCTATTTTCTAGGCTTCCTATATTACGATTCGTGCCCATAATAGCACTATAAGGCTTCTATAGGTAGCTGTAAGTACCACCATAATCGCTCACATAGTGATTATGGCCCGATCTTTTGCCCTGTGGCTTAACGAACTGTGTAACCGTTACATCTTAGGTTCTTAAGCTGCGGTCTAAGATTGCGATTCCGATGTGGTTTAGGTAGCCTTATTTCATATAGTATTAGAAGTTCATAGCTAAAAGCGATTAGCTTGATTAAGTTTAGATTATCCCGTTTAATATTACGTGGTGGTATTATGCCCCGAAGATTCCACCCTTGGTTGGTCTTATTGAGGTTTTTGGCCTCGTCTCTTAGCTTATATCTGTCTTGGCAGTTATTGATGGCAGCTTTGACCTTACTGTAAGTTAGAGTAAGGCTTGCTCCGCGGTAGCGGCTTGTTTATTTAGAGATCTCTTGTTAGGTGGCAGCTGCGAAGGAGCTTAGCGATGTGAACCGAAGGGGGGCTAGGGGTACATTGACTGACTGTATGTGGTCTACCTTGTTGCTTTTCTTCTAGTAATTCCTCCTTTGGAGTAACTCGAGTCTTAGATACTTGATGGATTGACTAACCGACGGTCGTAAGGGTCGATTGACTAGTGTGTTGCAGGCTTGTTGTGTTCAATAGGTTGAGGGATGAAGGAGGCAAAGCCAGCTTTTGTGCGTACGGCTGTGTGAGTCAAATATGTGTTCATCTTGATTGGAGTTCAGTTACCGTGTGCGACTTCTGTTGTATTAATCTTTTTGAGTTTTGACCTAAAAAGGGGTTATTTTATTGTTGATAATATGGAGGACATTGGGAAGCCTGGGCTTGGTAAAGTTTAAGTTTGAAGTAAGAAATATATATTATTAAAAAGCAAACAAGCGAGCTCCTGCTTCTATTTTTACCAGAGCAAACTATAGGGTAGGCAAAAACGGAGATCGAAGGATATTACATCATTATTTGCAAAGCTCGAACCACTTCTCCACAGGCCTAAGTTGATCTAGATGCTTCCATTACCCTCCTCTGTAATCGTGGGACTTCCAGAACCTCCGAGTGGTGGGTTTCTTCGAGCTTTTGCGAAAGGTATGGAAATTCTCATCTCGACCACATCTTCTACATCACCAAGTTTATAAAGCGAAGCTTCTTCTTCTCTAAAGCTAGACTTCATTCTTCATCAGAACACACACAAGCAAGCAACAACTACAGCTACGACTTCCAAACTCTCTTCGCACTCTTACAAATCAACTTTTTCTCAAAGGCTATCACTATAAAGCAATCCACATTCACATATACCACGAAAAAAATAAACATAATGGCTTTCTTCCCTCGTAACTTCTACAACTCCAATACTTCCTTTACCCCTCTCTTCCGTCTCCTTGACGACTTCGATAGCTACTCTCGTCAGGACCAAGGACAAAACAGCACTCGCCGCAGTGGTCTCAGCCACTGGCAGCCTAATTTCGATGTCCGCGAGACTGGAGAGGCCTATGAGCTCCATGGAGAGCTTCCTGGCATGAGCAAAGAAAATGTTCAGATCGAATTCACCGAGCCTCAAACGATGCAGATCCGCGGCAAGACTGAGCGTACCTATACTGCCGGCACTCCACCCGTTGCTTTTATCGAGGGCAGTCAAGAAAAGGGTGCTATCGCCGAGGGCAGCGAGGAACACAAGAACTCTCACCACGCTACTGTTGAGGATGAAAAGGAGGTCGCTGCCCACGAGACTAGCACCGAAGTGACCAAGCACGAGGAGCAGTCTATAGAGGCTAAGAGGAAGCCCGCTGACCAGTCCAAGTACTGGCTAACTGAGCGCACCGTCGGCGAGTTCTCTCGTAGCTTTAACTTCCCCACTCATGTCGACCAGGAGAATGTCTCTGCTAAATTCAAGGATGGCATCCTGAGTATTATTGTGCCCAAGGCCAAGAAGCACGAGTCTCGACGCATCACCGTCGAGTAAACACAATAATACAGCAACATAATATAACTGGAATCTTAATATGAGAGTTCCCCAAATTGCAGGTCTCTCACCAAGCCGATATCAGTAACGACTTATTGCGATTTTAACTTGTATGAATTGGTGTTTTGGAAGTTTAATAGCATAGCATTGCATACCTGATTAATTATTAGCTGCTTGTATAGTAGCAAGGAATAATTCAATTTCATTAATAAAACAACTGTCTCCACCCCTTGTAGATTGTGAAATGCCAAGAATGGCGAGAAAAGACGAGTATTATGTTAAAGGCAAGAGTACAGTCAATTCAATCCGCTACCTACAATGGCAAGGGACGATATATAGCCTTGGCCCCTGCTGGATGGTAGAGAGTATTTTTTAGGTATTTCCTTTTTTAGTATTGCCTATAGTGTATATAATGACTTATATTATCTTGTGATGGTTCTTAAGTTGTGTTAAATGTTAATCTTTATGTCAGAGTGAAGAGTAGAGTTATATATAAGATTGAGAGGTATTGTTCTAGGTAATTAATAAAACTTCTAGCTATAAGGCTAAGGTATAATTTAGTAGTAGGAGCATTAGGGTTATAAATGTAATAAAACATTTCTTAATATATATAAGTCCTAGCCAGTAAGTAAGAATAAGGAAGAAGCAGAATAGCTAAACTAATATATCCTTATATTATAGGTATGTAAGTATTATTCTTAAATTAACTAGGTTTAAGATATTAATATAAAATAACAAGGGTTTATAGTTATTACAACTTTTGGTAATAGACTTAGATATATAAATATCTTTATGTTTGTGAAGTTATTATCCTTAAAAATTCCTCTAATTAGGCATAGGACTTACTAAGCTAGGGTTACTTTCTATAATCGAATTATATAATGTATGCATTTTATGTAATATATAATAATAGACTGCACTATTTGGTATATTATTGTTATAAGAAGTATATTTTATTAAGCCTCTTATCTATTAAGGGAGTAACTAGGTATAGCCTATGAATAGTAGTTATAAAATAAGCTTATTGCTAGGTAAGCTATAGTAAGATATAGCTATGGTATATTGAAGCTACCTTAAGTAATTATAGCTAGATAAAGAGTATAGCAGTGCTTTTTGTATAACTGAGTCTAGGTAAGAAATGGAGGTAATAAAAAGGTTATATAGGGAATAAAGAGTAAAGAAAAGATGTAAGTATATCTCTAGTCGTTTTTATATAATAGTAAGGGCAGATCTTTCTAAATAAAATGCTTTCTTTAAAAAGCTTAATAAATTTAATAAAGCTTTTTCCTATTGTAAGGTTAACTTCTATATTCAGTAGGCTAATATTATAGGCCGATCATACTAATACAATTAAGTTGGAAAGTAAGGTAGTATTAGTCTTCTTTACTTGCCGGCTTTAATCCTATTTTCTTACTTCTATATACTTATTACAGGGGAGTGATTACTAGGTTAAAGAATGTGCATAGATACCTATTCCTAGGTTTGGAATTGGATCAGTTTAAAGTCTTTAGCTGTTAGACCTTCTTAAGAAGGTAATAGGTTATTTAAAAAAAAGTATATTTTCTGTATTTAATTTTTAAATTAACTATTAAAATAAATGATGTATAAGTAAATGTATTGCATAACTACTAATATTGTGAGTTTATATATGGGTATTAGTATTAATTAGTTCGCGATCCGGTAAACATGACCTGGATAGTAACGGGGCCGTTACGAGTTTGAGGAGCCTATGTCGAATTCAGTAATTTCAATTAGTCTAGAACCAGTAACGGGCCCTGCTACTAACTAGAATACTAGAGTAGAAAAAGAACTCTACTAGAGTTCCTATTGTTATTGACTACTAGGACCTTGAACTATTTTCTACCTCCCCGAGAGGGAAAGAACCGTTGACAGGCAACGCTCTCGATCCATGGTAATTGAGTAAATGACTTGAGACCTGATATTGGCCTTCCTCTTCCTCTTGGGTTTTTCCATAGGTACTCCTCTATATAATAAAGCCCCATTTTTTAAGATTGCAGGAATATATAGCTATGTTTCCAGTATTTTAGCCTAATTAATCTTGGTATAATAAGGTAAGAAATTGGTTTAATTAGTATGTATAAAAGTTAAAGCTTAAACTGGTCTTAGAGAAGATTTAGGATTGCTTTAACCTGATTTACCAATTCATACCGGCATTCTAGAGTAATATCCTTATGATTTGTCCTGAGGTGTATATTAATCTTATTAAGGAGGGTTATAAATCTATATAATTTATATACTAGAAGTTAATATTCTAGAAGAATAATAAATAGGTAAATTAGGTTAAACGATAGAGTTTACTTAATAAAGCCTATTATCTTAATTAGAAAGAAACTTATTATATAGCAAATAGGTATATACTCCCTATATTTCAGTCTTAGTTGAGGGGAAGAATCTCTATAGACCATCTAAAAGGATATTACTAGTTAATATACACTATAGATTATGTATAATCATGTCTACTTACTAACTTTGTGTTATATAATTAATTTAATTATTAACCCTGGTTTAAATTAAGTCTACCCCCTGCGAAATTCAAGCCTACTCCTTATTAGGTAGGTCTAAAAATTAAATTCTACTCCCCTGTAAAAATCAATTCTACCCTAGGTTGTTTGACATAAAACAAATGAATTCTACGTAGAATTGATTTTGGTATGGAGCACTAGGCTATGCCGTGGCGTTGGATTCCGACCTCGGAATTCGCAAACCGGCTATGTTGTCACTTCTGCCTATTCCAACCAAGTGTGCATTTAGACTTGTCAGATCATGAAGCTAGCACAAGCCGCTTACCGGCCGCTAAACGATCTGCACTAGGGCAGGCTGATGTGAACTAGAAGAATCATAGACCCGTCCCATGATAGTATAGGGCCGACTGTTTTACCCCGTCTGCCTAACGGCCTTCTTTTATCACATTTTCGTCAGAATTTTGTCATTGCCGATAGCTAATAACTGCTGTCCTCGGAATTCAGTGCATTTTCTCACTGCAGAAGTTCGAAATCTGCACAATTTTTAAATACATTATCATGCGTGAAGAGATAATGTGATTCAAATACCGGAGAATGAGCCTTCTTACCTGCCTGCGGTGGCATCCCTACTCTTCCTATGTACTCCACCTAGATTTTATTGACAAAGTTTGACCGGTGAGCAAGCATTCGCGAGTGTTGCGTCCAGGACGGGACGCCTGCCTACCATTACTGGTGGTGTGGGCTGTTTCTTGAGGATGTCTTACCACCCCCTCAATTAACCTTTAATCAAAGAAGAGGTCGACGGCTTTCAAGGCATAGACGGCACAACACGAGGATAGTTGCAGGCTTCAGGTGCCGACAACTGCGTATTTGTTGCATTTTCCCGGTTTTCCATAATGCAAGATGATTTGTAGGTGTCGGGCCAATTAGGTTGTTCAATGGATGGCAACGGACAGCTCCCAAGATCCACCAATTCCTTAACCGCAACATCCCAAGCAATAAACACTCAAAACCTTGCCTTGAATAAGAAAATTACGTTTGCAACGAGGTTTATTACTGTGTTCCAGAAACACGTAAGCATTTGCCTTGTAGCGTGACCCATATTTCTTAGCACGGAAATAATGGTATCCGAGACATGTCCTAGTTATGCATACTAAGATGCCACGTAATGAGACACCACGGAGATTCGATAGGGCAAAAAGAGGAGAGAAACATATAACCAAGCTTCAAAAGATCCACGCATATCAGCAATGAGGGTGTTGAGAGACGTGAGTCTGGATGTATCATGTATGGCTGCCTTGAGGCCTACGCTTCAAGTTCATCCCGCCACCGCCTGGTTTGATATATTTGAATAGACCAACTTTTCTTGTTCACCTATTTCAAGAATTAAGCACAATACCAGAAGGGAATGAAGCAGCATGCAAGGTGATATCTATATCACCTCACATGCACAAGAGGCATTGGTACGGACGCTGGTCAATGGCGTGATGTCTCATATCTCTGGTGGGGTACGGACCAAACATTCCACTAGAGGGCCTCACAACAGGTTCAAGAAACAGGAGCGTAGTATGAGTGATTACTTCATAGCTGAATATTGAAAAAAAAACCGAAAAGCCTCCTGAGTACATAAATAAGAGCGGTATAACTAACGGTGCTACATCCCTAGCTCTCCCTCACTCAGCAATTATTATTTTCTCACCAAGACCAGCGATCCTGCCAATCATAGCCTTATATCAGACTTAATCATGAGTCAAGTTGTAAGATACTTGAACGAGAGCGGTGATGCTTTACGCAATTTCGTGGATCAATGGTCTCGAGACCCTGTCACGTATACCGATGTGCGCGGAATCGAATGGCCTCTACAGAATACTAGCAAACTCGCATTAAGTTTGAATGGAAGTCCTTTGGAGGAGCTCATAGAGCAAGAAATACTGGAGGATTTCCTACCGGTATACGAAGGGATGAAATACCTGCCTCTTATGGGAGAAGTAGAAGAACCTATCTTTATTGACACCACACGCAAACGAATCCAACATGTATGACTCTCTACTGCTATATATATATATATCACATACTTTAACTAACACATTCTATTAGCTGCTCGAGAATGTGGCAACCTGGTGCAATTTCTTCACATCGAAGGCAGTCATATACTTCTATCGACGTATGACAGAAACAAAGTACCAAACTCCAGCACACATGCGGATCGTGTATGCTGTAGCCGCTGCTTTAGAACTCGTTGTACTGGTCTCTATCATAATCGATGATGAACTAGATGACGTAACGAGTCGGAGTGGTGTTGATTCTTGGCATTTGAAAAGTCCAGTCCCAACAGCAGGCGATTGCATCCTTCTCAACGAATTGGCTAGGATGGTGATCCGAACATGTGTACCAGATTCTCATCCTTCTAAGGCAGATCTCATCCGGCTTATAGACGACACCATAGTTGAAGTCGCAAATTATTTTGTCCTTCCAACCTTTTTACAAGCGCCAAAGAATAATCAACAACCAAAGCGAGGTTTTCCATTTTCAATTGAGCTGATAACAAGAGATACCGTGGCATCACGGAACTATGTCCGTGCTGGGAAGTGGCTTTATAACCTCTTCAACCTGCCCCGTCTAGCTGCTTGTTATACCGGTCTCCGCCCAGATGATATGGGTATTATTCGTGACCAAATATTTCGAGTGTCTGATATCTTGTGTATCATAGACGACCTGCACGATTCACCAAATCCTGAAAAATCACTGGACAGTTTGACAAAAGACGACCTCTCAGATATATTAAGCTGTGAGCTCCAGAACCAACTACTCTTGGCCGCTTTGGAACACGCGCGAAGCAGCTGTCATGGGGATGAGAAGAATGCAATTTTTGATATTCTTCAATCTCGATATGGTACGAATGACCTAGGTGACGCTCGCATGGTTACTGATTTGTATCGCAAATACAACATCGCCGGCCATGTGAAGGACACCCTTCGTCAAACTGTGGAAGCTTACAGGAGAGTCTCACAGACACAAGCAACACATCTGAATATGCCTCAAGATATTATTTACTATCTGGCTCGCTTTTTCCTAATTGGCCAAAGGGTAGTTGAGGTGGTAAATGATGAGAAAACGGGTAAAATGCTTAAATTATTTCAACAACTGGGGCAAAACATTATGTTGAGCTCAGTAGAGAAGGAAAACATGATTCTAAAGCTGGTGGAGAAACTATAGACTGCTTGTTATAATATTATTGTAGGGTTAGGGTTGAGATAGGGTTAGTATTAACTATATAAGCTGTTTTACTTGAAAGGTTTCCCGTAACTAAGGTTACAGCTTATAATACTGAGGGGAGGTGTTTTAAGAATATAAGATAATAAGGGAAAAGAGAGATAAGAGGTAAAAGAAATATAAAAGAGAAATAAATAAGAAAAGAGATAAGCTAGAAAAGAGAAATAGCTAAGAAAAAAGATAATAGAAAAAGAAATGGGCGATATGACTTGAATAGCTAGAAAAGCTAGAAAAGCTTGAAAATAGAAATAAATGAGATGTTATGGCCGAACGTCCCGACACATGATGGGGGGTGTCCACGCCCTTTTCCTCCAATCAATGCTAATTAACCAACTGTTGTCCTATTCCTAGCGAACTTTCTTTATTTACCCTCCGCTTTTATGCTTTTATATCTCATAGCGGCATTCTTCTCTCTCATACTATCCCTCAGCATTTATGCCTCTACTCCTTTCCCCTCTTATTAATTTCTCGAAAATATAGGCTAGCTATTAATTTTAAATATAGACTGACCTGCTAGCTATTAGCGTTATGCTAGTCTTCTACATAAATTAAATATAGGTAGGTCTAGCCCATAAATATAATTACTCTAAGTATTCCTATAGATTTTACTCATTAGTATAGTACTTTCAAGAGAAAGTATAATAAGAAAGATTTTTAGTAAAGATTATAGATAGTGCCAGTAGGTAATATATTTAACAACTAATATAAAAATTTCTATTCAAGAAGAGTTAACTATTAACCTCGAAATACTATCTATACTAACCTTTTAAGCAAGATCATCAGTGGCATCAAGTGAAGAACACTTATGCCCTTGCTCAACAGGTCGAACCCACTTGTTATTCTCAGCCGCACATCTCGACTTTGGCCACAATCTCCCAGCCTGTCCATCCTGACCAGCAAAATCGCCCGCTAACCAAAGTGAACCCTTCTGGATATCACTGTAGTTACCCTTGAGAGTTGGCATGACAAAGAAACAAGGAATGTCATAGGGATTCGATGTCTTCAGAGTTCCGACATCAGTTTTCATCTCTCCGATCTTTCCACCGTTGTTCTCCCAGCATGCCACGGTATTGCGGAGCGTAGCAAGCTTGTCCATGCCCCAGCTGTCCCAGGCGAAGTAGATATCTGTGTTTCCGCCAAAGGTCTTGCCCTGCTCCTTGGGGTACCACGCGAGAATGTCGAGGCATCGGCCCTTGGAGTCGTCCCAGGCGTTATTGCGATTGGTGCACTTAGGCCTGGGCAGGTCGTCACGGACAACAACGTACAGGCCCCTCCAGCGTCTGGCCATCTGCCACAGCAATGCCTTGTCCTAGAAAAAGAGTTAGTAGGAACTAGGATCTGGAAGCCGGCGAGTGGCTTACCAAGTTGCTGCGCATCGTCTTGATTGTGCTTGTAAGGCCATCGAGAGGATTATCCTTGACCCAAGATCCCCAGCCAAATACCCGGACAGCAGGGTTCTTATACTTGGCGTCTCCAACACGCATACCCTCTGGGATAGCATCTTGCGACTGACCCTGTCGACCAAAGACGGCACCAATTACAGTAGCAATGGCATTCATACCGTTTGTCTTGATCTTGGAAACTGCGGACCTGATAGTCTCTGTAGACTTGGAAGCCTCATCAGGTGAAACTTCGCTAGGCGATGTACCAGAAATCATGTACATGATACCACTGAGGCCAGCAATTGGGCCGCCTATGGCAGGCACGGGTGTAGCGCCAGCACTGATAATACTAAAAGCAGCACCGAGAATGGCAGCAATGTCAAGAGGTTCCGGGGCGCCTTCGCCGATGTTAAGGCCATCGGTCATATCGTCAATCTGTTCGCCCACAGCAGTCAATTCGGTGTCGAGCTGCTCGTGAAAGTTGTCCATGTATTGGAAAAACGCGCTCATGGACTGGAACATGTAGTACAGTCCGCCAAGGCCTATGTCGTTGAAGTCCTCTGCAAAGTAGATATATTAGAATGGAAGTCTTGTCGGTGATACGATACGTTAGTGGGGAGTGTAGACTTGCTGCATTGCTTCTTGAAATCGCATTTTGCTCCTGGTTGGTCACAGATGAAATCATTGAGGTTGACGTCGTCAAAAAGGTTGACGTAGAGCTTCTGCGCCCATTGTGAATGGTCCTTGAGAGAGTTGATGTAGTCTTCAGCCCACTGCTCGGCACCGGAGTCAAACCAGAACTTGCCCTTATCCTTATGAGTTTCGTATGTTTTGGCGTTTACGCAGTCTGGTAGTTTTCTGTTCTTGAGCGAATCGGGGATGGTGCCGCCAATACCTCCTGGTATCGAAGGGACGGTGCCGCCGCCTGAACCACCATCGCTGCCGCCACCGCTACTGAGGGAAGTCAGTGGTTAGATGAGACACATGGGGGAAGAGGCTTACGAAGAGCCTTCACCAGCTTGAAAATCGATACTCCAGATCATAGTACCACCAAAGCAAAATCCATCAGCCCAAGCCTTCTTCGCAGCAAAGGTTTCCTCATCTGAGATATTGTCAGTAGTGTAATAGGAGGACGAATCAACCGAGAAACCTACCGTCGTATCCAATCCACTGATCATCCCAGGTAATCTGCTTCATCATCGTCTCCTTATTATACACAGACTTGACAGTGCCCTTCTTGATCAGATTCTTTATCTCACCAAGTGACATAACACCATCAGAGTCGGTACATTCCCCCTTTTTACTAGGACCAGCAAAAGAGCATCCAAGATCGTTGCAGTTCTTACTGGCCACAGTGTAACCACGTCCATATAGGGCGAGACCAAAGTTGATTTTCTTAGGGTCTAGACCGTCAAACCAGAGAGGGATCGTATTATTACCGATCTCGCGAATATCGGCCTGACCGCGGATGATCTTACCGAGAGTCCTAACATCTTCATCCCAGTAGCCATGCAGATCTATTTTAAAAGTCAGTATAGGACAGAGGCAAAATACAAACTTACCATAGGCCATAAATCCAAAGAAATCCACATAAGGCTCCATAGCCTTTCCATCAAACCAACGAAGATACCAATAGTCAGGAGCTAAAGTCAAGCTAATACCATACTTACTACCATATGCAGCTCTCATTTCCTTAAGCAATATAGAGAAGTTACGAGTATCAGCAAGCTTTCTACCGCCCCGTTTAGGCTCGCCAGGATATTCCCAATCAAGATCAACGCCCTGAAAGCCATACTCATCCATATAAGCGCGAACGGACTCAATAAAAGCAGCTCGGTTAGCCTTAGTGGAGACCATATCGCTCCAAGTGGTGTGAGTAGGCGCTTTTTCGTTGCTAAAATCAAAGCCGCCGATGGCAATCCAGGTTTGTAGCGTGCTGTCTTTAGAAAGATCAGTAAATTCACGCATCTGCTTAACGTCATCATCGTGGGCGGGTGTGACCTTAAACGAAATAGGGTCGATAAAGGCAAAAGAGTAGAAAAGATGAGTGAAGCCTTTGGTGTTAAGCTGTTTGGGGGTCTTAGTGTCACATTTGCGAGCTCGCACGTTCCATGATTGGTAATAACCGATTGTACGACCATTAGTACTGCCACCGCCCTTGGCACATGAAGGCGAAGAAGCAATATTGCAAGATCCGTATCCGGCCTGACAAGGAAGTGTTTTATGCAAAGGATCGGCATTATCGCAGAAGACTTCGGTGGTCTAATATAATCAGTCAGCTTGGTATAGGGTATAAGGTTAAGATAATACGTACACCGCACCATCCCGAAGCAGAACAGCACAGGTTCATACCGCATGGCATTTCACCGTCTTCGCTATGCTCTCCGCACATGGCTTTAGCGTCACATTTGGACGAACATCCAGTACCGCAGTAATCAGGACCATAGCCACAAATGCCCTCGGGACCGCAGCAACTAGGACAAGTCAGCATTTTGCGCACGTGTCAAGTCTTGGTAAACTTGCCTGTCATCGGCACAAGGGCCATCTTTGCAGTACAGCGGACCACTGCCACGCTTCTCAAGAGATCGGCGAGACTGGTGAGATTTGTTGGGTGATACATCAGCAGACTCAGTAGCGTCTTTTGCATCTTTGTAGTACTCCTCAATACTAGTTGCAGAATCCTTAGAGAGCTCAAGTTCGACAGTTGGATCCGGAGGTGCCATCACGGGGTTCTGGTGACCAGGGCTGTGAGTGATCTTCTTGGCCCATGCAGGGGCCTTAGCTATGTATATTATTAGAACAGTGGTCTTGCGAGACCTGAAGTTGAGCTTAGTGAAGATTTCTTACTGATGACATTGGCACGACGGTGGATGCGGGCACGGCTGCTATGTGGCTGCCTAATGTTGTTTGCGTTAGTTAAGGTTGCAAAGCATAAGAAACATAAAGCAGCCGCCCAAACGGCGATGCTTGAGAGTCTTAGAACCATAATCATTAACAATGTGGCAGTGAACACTGCTTGCCGTTGAGTCCGATAGAATTGGATGGGAGATAGATAAAAGATTATCTATATATACATGCTCATTGAAAGCGATTAGAACATAAACCAGCTCGACCCGTTATTTCACCCTCCTTGTCAATTCTTTTTCCGCCACTAACCAATTCACCGACATTGTGTTACGTTACGGTACTGAATCCTTTCTTCGGGGAGAACATCCCGAAGCGGCAAGGCTAAGGAAAACACAGCCGCAGTGATATGATTTTTCAATTTTCCATTGCCACCATATCGCTTTATCCTATAAAAGCATGAATACGAGTTCATCCTAAATTAAATTAACCCCTAACCTCTGTGCATATCCACGAATCATCGAAAAGTATAACAGGGAGACATGCTGCTAAGTGGGTATAAACCTCGGGCAGTGCCTGGAAGGAACCGATGGGATCTAAATGCTTGTTATTTTCGCGCTTGGCATAAGACTAGTTCGAGTTTTTAAAGCAAACAGGATTCCAATCTTGGCAAGATTGCTGGATTAAAACTCAACTGGCATTAAATAACCCATTACATGCCGCTACATGAGCTAACAAACCGGAGCTAAACTTAAGAGGATGAAGTGACCTTCTAAATAGGATTTAGTTCACATGGGGAAAAGGTTTTCCAAGAGTCACGTTAGTAGGATTAGTTAATTAAGCTTAGTAAATTAGCTAACAACACTAACTATAATAAAACAAAAGGCCAATAACTACAACTAATCTCTCTTTCCTAATGCTAAATGTATAAGAAAATGGCATATACTATATAAGGTCTTAACTTATTATTATTCCTTAGAATAATTAAACTTCTCACAAATAACCTTAACAATAAGCTTAGGCGGTCAGCAAGGCCCACTCACACAGCCTTCAATATCACCGCTGTGGAGATATCTCCGAGGTACAGGGATTATACGCGAATTATCCTTTGAGCCTGCCCAATAGAGACTCTTCGGCTCCCAAATCAAGGTGGAATACCTAGAACAAACAGGATACTAGGATCCATAGCAGCACAGCAGGAATAATACGTTCGACAATCCCTTAGAGTAAAAGAATAAATCCAAAAAGACAAAATAAAAGTTAAAACAATCCCAAGTCATGGCCCCTAGTTTGAGAGTTATACGCAGACACTAATAGGACACGAGAAGGATAAGATAAGCAGGCGAAGTAAGTCAGTGCTAACCGAAAGAATTTCAAAGTCTCTATAAAGATAAGTTATAAAATACTACATAAGTTATTTCTCAGTCTTCTATACTTATAAATAAAGTATAAAATATAAAACATAAAAGACTACTAGAAAGTGGCTAAATAGTAAAAAAGACATAATATAGATAAATGTTATGTAACTAAGTTTTAGGGAATAAACTTCTTACTCTATGGCCTTTACTAAACTCCTTTATCTAGTTAATAATAAGTCTCTTAAATATAGAATATTACTAAAAGTATAAACTTAAACATTTTAAAAGCCAAGAAATTAATTCTATAACTTTAAATTTATTATTTTTTATAAATAAGATAGTATAAAACCTTACATACAGATCTTACTTTTAAGGCAAAGCTTCCAACTTACTTTCTTTTATATATAAGTTTACTAAAGCTTTAGTTTATATTATTATAATTTTAAGGTTTATATTATATACACTTTAGCTTACTAGTTATTAATATAACTTCTTTTACTTAATAAAACTTCTTTACTTAATATAACTAATCCGCTCTATTAACTATTAAAAGATATAATATCTTATCTACCAATCAAATATACCCTACAATCCTACAATACATATTTAGTATAGACTAGTATATTACCTTAGAAATACCTTCCATTATAGTCATATTATATTCAAGACTTATTTAATATTAAGTTATTTTAAAAGGCTTAACAAGTAAGAAGTATTCTAGGCCTGTAACTACTCTAGTATACCATATAATTGATAATTGATTAATTCAATAGAGATAATATAGGTTAAGTGCTTTTAAGGCACTTAGTTATTTAATATACTTACTTATTATGTATATCAATCTTATTTTCCGTATAGTATATATAATAGTTGGGTTCCATAAGGGATAAACTAGCCCTTATTAAGTTTTACTAAGAGATACTATAGGGTATTATACTAAACGGATGCGAAGTATTATATCTCTTAATAATTAATAGAATAGGTTAAATATATAAAGGTAAAGAAGTTATATAAACAGCTAGTAAGCGAAGTCTCTATCTTGTACTAAATAAATAAATGTATACTGATAATGGGTTATAATAGTGGCTAATATGGTTATCAATAATTTAGTGTTGGGTGGGTTAACTGAAGTGTGGAGAGCGAATTATGGCCCCAGCAGTTCTTGCAAGGGTTTTTATGCCTTTGAGGAATAGAGTTGCGGTGGCTGATATGGTAAGTAACCTTATTGAATTTGAGATACTATTGCTTTTCGATCTGTGTAGAGACCTCTATTGTTGATATTTCTGTGGATTTTATTGGGACAGCTGGATTTCTTTTTCAAAGGTGCTACAAGACGTCACATAAATACTAACTATTCTAGTGTAAGGATACGGCACGAGGCCTGTAAGACCTGCCGCGTCTGAAGACCTAGGCTCCTTATATACTGATGTGGAAGGCAGCTCAGACACGTTGTGTCTGAACTGATTGATCTTTTGGTCTATTGGTCAATGTAACACCTTCCTTACATTGTTACATCTAGGCTCAATTAAACCTATTGTAAAACCAGTCTTATTAAAGTCTTAAGTATTTTCTAGTTAGATATTATATTATATAATTTTAATCTTTATAAGCTAAACTAACAATAAATAATAATTTGGCGTTAATATTTAGCTTCTTAGTAAATATATCTCTAGAATTGATATATTCCTAGCTTTAATTATCACTTAGTGAAGCTAAAATCCTAGCATTTATTAATGTATAATATGTTATAGTTAAGAATTAGAGAATTAATTATATTTTTTACATATAACAATTACAAGGGAAATCTTTGTAGATTTAGGTCTGAAGTAAAATAAAATACTATTTATTCTTCTCAATTAGAGAATTATCATATCTTGTAGATACTATTATATCGTGGTTACATACTATATTAATAGCGATATAGCTTATATTAAGTGATCCTACATACTGTTATAGCCTGTTAAATATTTAATTTTAGGGTATTTTAAAGAGCCTAAAAGGCAAGAAGGGTTCTAGCTCTTATTAAAGACTATAATATTCTAGGTAGTTAGAAATTAATTCATTGGATAAAAAGTTAGTTCTAAGGGGGAATAGTGCGATGCTTGATTATCTGCGACGCTTACTCATGAAGAACATTATAGTACTACAGGAGATAAAATTTCACGGCAATATAGTAAAAATTAAAATATTAGGGACTCTTTTAATTCCACTAAATTATCTGACATGTAGCTCTCTAACACCGCCATGTTGAAGTAACACAGCCTAGAACAAGTTAGGCCCGGAAGTTAATCCTTTAAAGACTCATTTCGCCACAGAAACCTTTAAACAGTAGCGATTTCATCAACACTGTGTGGCTAACCATATACAATACTATGTAATTGTACTAGTTCTCGGATTCCTCCGACAATCCGACATCTATGGCTACTAGCAAGGGTACCTAGGCCTTGACTAGCAGGGTTATAGCTCCTACCGGAAGCCAACCCATTAAAGACAAGTTTCTAACTTAATGCTCCGTACACAACTCTAAATTGCAATGGTTTTAGGGACCCCCTGTACCTGACCTAGTGCTTCTCAAGGATATGAGCGGGTGGCGTTTGCTTACCCGCTACTACCCATTTCAACCAATCCACTTCACTTAAATTGGGTAAAAATCAGCGCTGGCTGCCACACACTATGGCTCGGATGAATTAAAATTTTCTTGGAGTTACCATTTACCAATCTATTATGCCATATGAGAGACAATATCAATATACTAGGCGGATTGCACTTTATAGCTTATTAGTTCACATTTATAATATAGGCGGGAAGGTATTTTCCGGACGAGTGGGGCAGGCCACTTGGATTTGCGTGAATTAACCTCGGACCTGCCTAGATAAGGTTGTACCGAAACTGTAGGATTCGACTCCAAGAGCAATTACGGGTAACATTAGTATCCTCCTACTAGACACTAGTCCTTGGTATACAACTGGATCCACAGTAGTCTTTTCTGGTTTTAGGCTGTAGAGTAGAGGGTAAGTCAACTTGGAAAGTAACATGTGACTATTTTGCTGAGCGATACGAGTATTCAGTCGTATAGCACTCCGTAAAGGCTTGGAACAAACTGTTATAAGTACAGTTAAGTCCTCCTCCTCTCGACTTCTTCTTCTCTTAGGCAGCTCACTATTACTTTACTATTCAAGTCAACCAATAACAGCCATACTTAATAAGCATACTTTATCTTTTCAATATGCAATTCGCTACTATCCTCTCTGCTATTGCCTTTGTAACTGGTGCCCACGCTTGGGCCCAGGCTGGCAATGGTGAATGGATTGCTAATAACCAGCCCTATGGTGTTATGCCCTACTCTGGCGGTGCTAGTAAGTTATTTTAAAGCCTTGTATTATGTTGAAACCTTTAGGCTAATATATCGGATAGTTAATGCTTGGGAGGCATGTACCTACCATGGCTCAAACGCCTTGGTCCCTGCCGGCCATGGTTGCCGATTCTGGACTAACGGACAGGGTGGTATCTTCTCCGGAAGTATGTGCTGTTCTTCTATCTCTAGCCATATATGACACTGACTGTAATTTCTAGCTTGCCAAGACACTCCCGGTCATGTTATTACCACCCGTAACTGCCGATAAGTTTCCTACTTCATTGGTTTATTTCCATGAGAGACAGAGGGAAGCTGAATTTAGTAATGGTGGACTATGTAAAGAACCTCTAACTGGCTTTGTTAACTAGTGCAAGGGAGATATACTAAGTAATTAGTTAGTAGAAAGTTTGATTAAGCTATAATCTAACTAATATTAATTATATTATATGTTGAAGACTATTTTGTATCTGAGTGGTTTCTAAGAGAATGTTATAACCTCGTTTGCAATAATTCTCCTCTGGTCTGCTAAATGGTACTTATCTTAAGCTAAATGTTTATTATATAATATGCCCTTGAATTACTCTAAGCTCTACCGACGAAAGTTGTTTTTATTTAAAGACTATAGGTATAGTAGAACTAGTATTATTCCTAAGTTCTACCCCATTCTAAGTCCAGACTAATCGCTAATCAAGATCTCCATTATACAATTTCTTTTACTGACAGGACCAAACTGTAACCAGAAGGTAATAACAGAGAATATATTATATTATATTTAGCAGTTAATAATATACAATCACTAGGTAGGTAAGGTACTTTAATAATAATTAGGTAATTAAAACTATACTTAAAACTGTTTGCTAATAATCTATGTAAGAAGGAACTAGGCCTAAATTTATATATACTATAAGTAGATATAAGTAGATATAAGAAGCAAAGAGATTTCTTATAGACCAAGTTATAGATTTACCGTAACGGACAAACCTGGATTTACCACTAATAGATAATCACCTTGGTTTACCTCTACCTAAGTATTATACTAAAGATTCTAGCTTTCAGTCACGCTACCATACTAAGCGTTCTATAAATACTTAGGAAGAGTGCATTTAGAGTATATACCAGTAGAGTACCAGATACTCTCAAAAAGTATACCCCGCTGCCTAGTCGCCCCGCCGTTACAGCTAAAGACATCGCAACGCCATGTCTGTCAGACCATTAGTGCCGACCATCCATCTTTACTAGTATACCCGGCCTTGCTTGATTCGGCGCCGCCCAAGATAGAACTGCCGTCACCTTTGTGGCCGCTGCAGATATCTTCGGCGACGTGGTCGCTAGGCATGCTAATGAAACTATCACCGCCCTCGCAGAGCCACTTGCCGTCCTTCCAGACCTGCACACGTACGATGGCATTAGGAAAAGGGCAGTGATTCGGGAATTCGCGCATTATGATGCAGGGCCTATTGGGCGTGGGCGCAGGTGCGGTCGTAGGGGCAGCGTTAGTGGGCTTTGGAAACTCCCACGTGGCGCACCAGGTGGACGTAATGGTCGTATCGCCCTTGGGTCCGCCAGTAATATCAAGCACAAGCATGTGATATTCGCCCTTTTGACGCGCTTTTGTTTGCTGATTAAAGTGCTTGAGCCACTCGAGACCTGTATCGTGATCAGCCTAGCCATTGGGAGTCATCTTGACGACCCGGTTGTTTGGAACGCGGCCAGTAGAGTACTAAGCGGCAAGATGGAATCGGCCCGTAACGTAGAGGAAAGGTAGCACTGCATGTCTATATACCACAGGGGCATAAATTGCTGTGATCCGTTCTCTATTACCAGGCTGGATAGTTTTTAGTTTATTAATTCGATTTAAGTACAGAACAACCATTCTGGCGCCGATTATACCTATTATAAAGCCTATCTCGTCGAAGTTATAGAAGTTGCCGTCCTGGTTACTACATTTCGCACGTATATTATCAACTAGACGAAACTATATATATTTAATACGTTAGGATCCTCTTGTAAGGCTCTCTGGTAGTCATACAGGCGAGAAAAAGGCGTATAGAGCTTTAGTTATTGCGTAATAAAGCGATTAGTCTAATACTTCCTAATGCGTCGCTTATCACGCTTGAGTGGTAGAAGATTTGCCATATCTTCCATATCAGCTTTCCGAGGTGAAAATCCTCTAGAGTCGAGCTGTGATATATATTAAACAATCTTATCCTCTTTAGCTATCGTCAAATTTGACTGACTGCTATGCGTATTAGTCTTTAAAGGTCTATCCATTCTATCTTAAAAGGTCGTACGCGGAATATTAAACTGCTTTGCGAGATGTTAAGTGCTTAATTTTGGATTTTACGTTTCGCCTCCTTTATAATAATAATACGAGACTTAATTATAGAATTTGGTACGATTGTGGTGGAAGAAATCGCGTGTTGAAGTTAAATGAGATAAAATTAGTAAAAGTGGCTGAGTAGGTAGTATAGCCGACTGAGTGATAATCTATATTACATCCTCTGGCCTGTTCGTATATTTTGTTTGTTTATATGTCTATGTAGTATCTAATAGCCTGTCCTTATCGCAAACCTGATCTCTCCTCGCATAGCTGCCAGGTATAGCCTCCACTTGTCCTTTTCCTCTTAAACACATGGACAAAAGTGCAGAAACAGAAAGGTATTAACTTAGGCCAAATCACGTCATATACAACGACGACAACAAATAAGAAAGGGGCTGAATATTACGAGAGATATCGGCAAGGTCATAAAATCCTCCATCACTTCATTTCTCAATGCATAAGGCATTGGCGCAGAGGGCAAGCTTCCTGCCTCGGGGTAAGTCTTTAGTAGCTGATTCACAACATCAATGGAAACCTCACCATTATTAGTAAGATATGCATCTTTAAAGACGAGGGTAAAGGATCTTGAGCAAAGCAAAAAATACTAAACCCTCACCCAAGGACAAAAAGGTCTAGACTATAGAAAGGAGGGGCATTAGTAGTACAGAATGCATTGCAAACAATTGAGCATATAGATATTAATATACAGGTTTACTACACGTGCTTTTCGGCGGTAGGCATCACATCAAGCAGTGATACGCATTATAGTGAACCGGCAGGCATACACGCAGATACCCAGCTATCGAAAGTACTCAGCGCCCTGTACAGCGGATGGTAAAAAGGCCGGATCCTCCAAGCTCTTCGCTACCTTTTCGAGCCAACTCTGCGTTATTTCTCCCACATCCTAAACCGTAACGAAGTCGGGAAAAGAGTCTTGGGTAACCATGGCGGGTGAAAAGAATTGAATCATACCACCGAATGATCTAACAAGCCTCTCGTATGCCCCTGGGTCCAGAACAGCTCCTGTCTCGATATTGAGATCAATACGCCACTTCTTGGCAAGGTAGTCAATAAGTTGAAGTGCTTGCTCGGCAAGTTGATGACAAGGTTTCATTTCTATAAGCCTAGCCATGCCTTGATTGACAGCCTCAGAGAAGCCAGGGTCAGTCCTCGCTGGCGTATCTAAGTTGTTTATCTGCGCCGTTTGGGCCATGAGGGCAAGGTGCATAAGTGATGAGGCCAGCGCAAAGTACGGTATAAAGGATGGTGCCCACTTCAGTGTGTATAGCCGTGAGTATGTTGTGAGGAAGCCCTGTATGGCATTTGCAGCCTGTAAACAGATATCTCGCGGTGATATCTCAGACCCAATGATACGCATTGTGACAAAATTTCGGAAAAGCAGCAAGATGGCAAAGTGATAGTACATACTATAGTAATAATTAATAACTAGAACCGTCTTGGAGAGATAGTGTTTCTTACTGAGTGAACAACAATGCCGGAGTGAAATTATGGCCAAGTCGCAGGCCTTTTGGCATATGATCATACCAGTAAAGGTACTCTATGTAGATGCTCATTAGATTTTGTGTCGTTAGATTCTGCCCTGGTGAGCGGAGAAGGTATAGGGTCTTCTGGATTAGTTCGCTTAGCTCGTAGGAGCACTTATACACCGACCGCTCATTTGAAGGCTGCTCGTATCGCTGCAGTAGCGCATCTAGGCCGGATTAAGAATCTAATTAGAATTCATGATATTTACACTGGCAGCTTACCATCGTCAGTGTAAGGAACCCAGAGTGATGCCTCAATATCTCCTATGATGGCAGGCTTGGATGGCAAGTGTGGGAAACAGGAACAATTGGGTAATAAGCCGAGTACTAGAGAGTACGCACTAGGTAAATATCACTTGTCAGCCTTATGCTTGTTTGTCATACTTGTCGTGAAGCGCTCTTACTTATCCATAGAGAACGCGCCCCAGAACGTCGCTGACCGAACCATAAACTCATCCCTGCCTCCCTCGTTGTGAGTACGATGCAAGCCCATTTCAAAAACGAGTCGTATGCTTTGTCCTGCGTAATATTGACCAACTGAGCTTCTGCCATAGCTCGTTTCTCGAATCGACATTATTACCAAGGCTTGGACTGTCGTCAGTGAGTGATGGTCCCTCTCTCGATTAAAAAGCCGCTGCGACTCTTCAAAAAAGTAGTCGCCTGCTGACTGTAGGTCTTCAGAACTAGCCCTGGTAATGTGGGTTGTGGAAAGGCGGCAGCCAAGGGCAAGCAAGGCATTGACAAGTAAGGGCGAACAATATCTGTGTCGTCCTTCACGAAAGTCTTGGAGGAAATGCTTTTTGCTAAAAGGTGCAAATATGGGGTGCTCCCAACAAAAGTACAGAGCAAGCAGATGTAGTATCAAGTTAATGTCGTCGGTAATGTTGGTCCATGTCGGAAGATGACACTCCCACTTTTGTTGATCTGAAGTAAAGAGATTTCTATCAAATCTGTGGAATCGGAAGAATTCTTCAGGAATGAAGCCGTTCTGTGCACCCTCAGACCATGGTGTAACCCGAGGCAGCGCTGACCATTGGCAATTCTTTGAAGAGCCCCTGATTTTCACCTGGTCAGGCCCAGCATGTTGGGAGCTACTTGTCCTGTCATGCTCGGAACCTTCCCAGGACTTCGGCTCCAGCGTCACCATAATGTTCATGACATCGAGCTGAGGGTTTCAATGACTACTTAGAAAGAAGAGTCGTTATGTTCTTGAAAGATAGCGCTTCCCTAAGCATTTTATGTTATGTAGGAAACACAAATGCGGGGGTCGAAAGACGTTGATATGTGTACGTCGTGCAAGGGGTGGCTTGATTCTCAAGGTGAGGTGAGACCCTTATTAATTTGCTGCTACATCTTTGTTAATCTTGCCTGTTTTGGATGAGGCTTGGTAATATTGACAAGGTAACCTGTCCTTCTGACCCCAAAGATGTTAGTTTGCATAGCAGGCGCCTCGTAGCATTTTATGTCCTCTTTTCTGTTTCATGCAATTGTAGTCTGTAAGGTGTTTATATACTTCTGCAAGCATTAAGCTCGAGCTGTGTCATAGATGTGATGGAATCTCCCGGGCTAAGCAGGTTGGGTAACCCTTAGCATCTACTTACGAGCTTTTTCTATGTACTAGCACCTTTAGAGACTTGATACCGCCATCTCATTAAACTTTTCACTTCACCCTTTGGTCGTGGCTTTTCCGGTTTATGCCTCAAGAATGTTGTTTCCGTCTTTTTGCTCCGGTAGTTCCATTCCTTGGCGGTCTGGTTGAGCACCATTCTTTGTGGATAATAACATTTCCGCGGGACATACGGTAGTTTAAGCGAGCCTACCAGCCCCAAACTACTTTTCACCCTTGCAGTCGATCAGAGACGCGATTAAAAACATAAACAGAAAAGAAAAATAGAGAGAAAAGCCAAAAAAAAAGAAAAGTCGGCGATAGCCACAACGTGTAAGATACGCTTAGACGATTCAATCTTTCGAAGACACACCTTTACCTTTTTCTTAACAGCAGGCATTTTACGAAGTTTAGAATCAAGATGCCCTTACCTGTGTATGCTTTAACATCTTTCAGGTAGGAAATGCTATTAGAGCAGCCAATAGCTATCTAGGTCATTTTAGAAACTCTAGCATCACACATGGATGAGATCTCGGCCCATATAGCTACGATCCTATTAACGACTGGGAGTGACGTGCGGCTTCCACTATTTTCATAACGACGTCCCTGGCGCAGGAAAAGCAAATAATAAAATAGGTCTAGACTCATAAATACGGACCGTGGCGGAGATGAACTAATCTCTTAGGGCCAATGGCTACGCTAGGCTATTTAGGCTTCCCCACTCTAGGTTCATCTCATCCAAGACAATCACATTATTCCCAACAAGTTGTTTTAACAGCACCACTTGAACAATATTTGACAGGTCTGCGTCGAGTCCAATTTCTCCAAGTGTTCAGCGTTCTATTATCAGTAGCCGAATCATGTTTTAACAACTTGAAGCTGTGTAACGTCAGTACCCTAGCATTCTCACATTTAATAGTCACATTCCATTCTTTAGTTCAGTTTTCCTGTCTCTATTTGAAACCTGATTGCCACCCGCACCCGACTGTAGATTAGGCGCCTACTGCGATCCATCCGAACTGACTTCCATCGAAGGGGAGAAGTGGTGGTTCGTTTGCTTATTCCAGCCGCACAAAGAGCCCATATTCATTAATCTCTACAGTATTAAAGGATGCATTACAGCTATAAATTTCCACATTTGAGTAGATTTGCAGGGGATGTCCCTGCTATTTCGGTCATGGCCACCGACTGTGAGAAAGCGTTTGATCTTGCAAAGCTGATGGTCAGTCCGTAACTACACTTTCTACTGGGATTGAGCATTGGGTCGTTCCAACTACTGAAGAACTAGGTTTGGAGAGTTTGTGTTAGTTTAAAGGGGCCTATATTTGAGCAATACGACCAGTTCGGTTTCAAAGGCAGGATCCTGTGGTTAGAGATGGCCTGTTATATATCGGATATCTATCAACCGCAGTATATTGACTATCCATCGGCCTGGTAGATACATATGCATCCTAACTAAATGACCTGCCCTCAAAGCTATTAAATAATTCAGCGTTAAGTAGAGATTTACCACTGTTTGATCCTTATAACCAAGCCTTGTAGCAGTCGAAGCGATCCCGGACTGCAAAAACCACAACTAGCAGGGCACAAATGATAAGCATTCTTCAAGTTGGAATTAAGTATCCTGAACTGATAAAGCCAAAACTTCGTCCAGTTGAGTTATCGGTAATGTTTGGCTGACGGACCTACTTCGAAGAGGAGCCCCACGGCACTGTATGCACTCCCTGGAAGGGCCACCCCTTCAAGCTAAACGTTCTGCTTGCTAAACCACGACGTACCGCGTTCATCTTCCAGAAATTTACAGTCCGTATGTCTTAACGGCGGGCGGTGGTTTGTTGTCTCAATTTTGACCAATATAGCCTTTTGATATCCACCTTGTTGCCTAATCTCTTTCTCACACCTTTTCACAATAATAATCCTCGAATAGTGTTTGTATAAAATGGAACGCATCGATGAAGCAAATTGCATGGCTCTCCTTGTTTCTGCTGCCCTACAATGACCTCCTAGAGCATGGATAGGCCTGGTATTAGTGCTTCTTGTCGTCAACCGCCAGAGCCTCGGGAAACCTTTATCTTTAGTAGCCCTATCATCCCGCAAGCTTGAATGGATTAATGAATTTATTCCGCCCGGGAGGACAGACCTTATAGGGCCCACAATATTAAGTCTCGTTATATTCTTTTCTGACTTCTATCCCTATAACCCTCGAACCTCACAAATCCCTACTCCTCACCATATTTCCCAGGCTTGCTTGTCCCTATAACGGACCTGCTTAAAGGCCAAATTCTTTAAGTATTTAGCATCCCATATTTAGTGGCTGAAGCCTGGTCTGTCTACTAGAGGCTATACCATATTAGTTCTTACTATATTATATCGTTTGGTTTATTAGTATATCTTATATACTTTCATTTCTGTGTAGTACCTAAACGCACCGTGCTTTTCGCAAACGTAATCGCTGCTCGCACTGCTGCCTGATTCGGCCTCCACTTATGCCTATCTTTTACCGCCTTACCTCCCAGGAAAAATAATAGATTGCCTACTATTTCCCGGTTGACATTTTATATATGTTCTTCTTGTTTGTCTTACTATAGACAGTAGAAGAGGAAATTGTTTGCCGTTTCTTCTTCCTAACTGCAGTTATATATGTCTGTCTTCACTGCGCCTATCCTGTGTAGATACCTATTAACCTATGCCATTCCCGTTTGTAGTTGCACCAGGATATTGGATTTGTGTCTTCTCAGGGCGTTATATAGTCTGAGTGTGTGTTTGCCGGGTAGCGCCTTGTTAAGCCGCTTTAAATAGCCGCCTCCGCTCTCTGATAATACCATGGGCCGTCTACACTGTGCCAGCAGTACTCTCGGTCAGGTTGATTGGGCCTGATACGGCGGTCTCAGTACTTTACATTTGCTATCTATTAATTTTCATACTTCCGCCTTTACTTTTACTCCCAGTGTGGCAGACTCATTCGTAGACGATTCCCAACGCATCTTGATAGTGTTACCACCCTTGTCCAGTCATTCCGCGTGTCTGTAAATTTCCCGGATGGTGCCTTGTCCTGACTGCTGCCGAGGTTTCGCGATCGCTTGCAGTGCCAACCGATTTCGTGTCCCAGCAATGACATGTCAATGTCGGAGCCCGTCAAGCATGCACCTGAGGACTACTGCTATCGCTTCTAGCTCGGTCTTTTATGCGTTCTGCTCGTGTCTCGGGCCAAGAGTAACTGAGTACCTTGCTACTATATTATCCGCTCCTCCGATGGTGGTGTTGCGCCTAACGCCGCCCATGCCTACTTGTCCGTTTCTCGCAGAAGCGCTCATTGCGATGAGCACTTGTCTCAAGCTGCTGGTCTCGGTCACGTCATCACCTGTGTCTACATCCGCCGCTGCCTCCTTATCTGAGTCGTACTCCACCATCATGTGCCTATGCCACGGTGGTAGCGCATATGGCTCGATCATTTCCATCCGTTCTATTAGGCCATCGTGAACGAGTGCTAGGTTCTTCAAAGGTGACAGATACCTTCCTGTTTCCCTCACCCTAATTATCGCAAGCGAGTGCGTCTTCGGCAGTGTTTGCATGTTGACGTAGAACCTGCGCATGACGTTCGCCGACTGGGGTAATGCTGGCTTCCGCTTCCGCCACTGCTACTGACATCGTCTTGAAGACTCCTGTGATTGCCTGCGCACCCATCTTCTGTACCTCGTTCAACAATTTCGTCTCCTTTACTAAACTATGTCATTGGCCCAAATAAATCCCGTTTAGAGGGAAGCTGAGTTGTATTAAGAACCTCGTCCAGGAAATTATCTTTCGCTTCCGGATGAGGCTGCTTTGGAAGTGGCAGATCCCTGTACTACCGCCAGAGGCCATGGAGTTGTTGTTCTGCCCTACAGATCCAGCCATCATCTGCTCGGTCGGCCCATAGTTGCTTAATTATAGTCAGCCGGAGTTGAGGGTGGAGGACCACATCGGCGATATAGACTTCAGTGTCGTCGAGCTTCGTGTAATACTCGTCGAGCTTTTGATATCCGAGCTGAATGTTCGGCTTAAGGTCCTCGTCCGGATTGTGCCAGTATTGCTCCATTAAGCGCTCCAGATGGTTCAAGAGAAACTCATAGAAAGACAACACCTCCCACATAAGGCCGTTGCGGCCCTGCCGTGGATATCCTTCGAGTTACTTTGTGGCTAGCATCAACGGTTTTAATATCCCCACATAACTTGTGACCGTGACCAAGTCCTCAGTGGACATCTTATCTTCCACAATCAACGGTTTGGCTGGAAACTTGATATGCTTGTCTGCCTCTAGTCGTCTATTTTTCTGTGTAACCCGGTCAAGACGTGTATGTCGAGCGCGCTCCTCCTTCTCGGAATAGGTGTCGATTGAGACTCGATTGAGGACGGCCGTCCCGAAGGCATGGTAATGTGAGTCCCACCGAACATTGTCCGGCCGTTGGAGCTCGGCAAGGGGTCGGCAGGGCTCATCGTCCAGAAGGCAATTTAGGGACTCGATTTGTAGCGCTGGCGCGGTCGCCGCCAGCATGTCTATCAGTAATCCACATGATGATGTTGCGGAGCTTACCTAAGGGCACCCTTGCGCCGCCAAAGCTCGAGGTCGTCCTGGAGGGCGCGAGTAGCATCACCCTCGGTCTCAAAAACCCTTGGATCTTTGCCATACATGATCTGCGTGGCCACGAGATTAACAATATGAGCTGTACATCGTAGCCGAAGTTTGCTGAAATTAAAGCCAAACATTCGTCCAAGTGCATCCACGCCTGTTTTGTTATTTCCGGCGTTATCCAGGATGAAATAGCCCACGCGTTTCTCGAGGCCAAACTCCTTGATGATCTTGAACAACGCTGTCTGCAATAGCCTCGCCCGTATGGCTCCCGTTGATTGGCGGTATAGACAGGAGGATCTTCTTTTTCTTGCCAATGGAATCGAAGAAGTGTGCGAACACTCCATTAAGGCTAAGAATATTGCCAGTAGTCCAGAGATCAAATGTAAAGTGGATGTGGCCTTCCACCTCCTGCAGCTGCTCTACAACAACAGCCGTGTATTGGTGAAAGTCTCGTTTAGTCCAGCTCACAAGCGTATGAGCTGTTGGTAAGCATCCAACGATGCCAATCTCGGCGTATGCCTCCTGTAGAAGCTCATGAGATTCGGAAGTTCTACTTGGCGGAAGGAGATATTTGCGTAGGCTATCTAGCGTAGTAAGGCCGTCTTGAACCGCTCAGAACTGAAGTCGGATATTCGCTGATTGACAAGAGCTTGCTCGATCGGCCCTGCTGTCGAGGTGTCGCCGTTAAAATTAAGGCGCCACTTCCTTTGAATAGAGCCGTTCGCATCAAATTGTGTTTATCTTGGAGGTGACGTATCTGCGAATGCGAGCCACCAGCAATATTGTACATCATGTTCCTCTTAGCCTTTCTCCGTATGCAAATCTTGCAAAGCCAGAAAATAACTTGGCTATTCATGTTCTGAACGCGATATCTATGTTCCCATGTCCAGGAGATGTGCTGTCGCTTGGAATGCGGTGCCATGGTATAGCCTTCGAGCTTACTCCAGTTAATACCTTTGTAGGCATCGTCGACATCATCGGTACTGTCCTCATGCATACCGTCAGGGCTTTGGGGATTTTCTCCTGACATACGAAAGAGGCTAGAAAATTCCGTAATGTTACTCGCATCTGTGGAAATAGCAATTGATTGTTCGTCGCTAATTAATGATGCCATCACCAAGTTTGGGTTGAGATTCAGCTACTCCACAGCAATGGCATAAACGGCAACAGAAAGGCATTTTGTCACTTTAAATACCATCAAAGCCTTCTAGGTGACATAAAATATTGAATTATAGCGATAGGCAGAAGTCGTTGGAGTGTAGAATAATTGATGGCACAAAGCCAGGCTTCGGTAGCTGCCTGCGCAGTCAGGCCAACATTTTGCGCTGTAACGGCTGCATTACAGCACCGATATCTGAGGTATTTAACTTATGTACTGTATGTAGGTTGGGTTAGTAATCATATTTCCCACCAGGCTCAGCTAATCAGATAGCATCATTTACTCACCTGACAATATGGGCTTTATATGGGCAGCGGTCCAGTCCAGGAGCCGATTATGGACCGTCTTTTTCCCACACTGGGAAGGGTATAGTTCAGGATGTCACAAAACAAATGGAACAGCCGGAGGGGAAGTGATTGATGCGGATGATTAAAGGATCGAGGAAGAGTTGCAGGGTTATTAGCCAAGGACTAAGAAAGACAAGCCTTTCAAAGAATAGGATATCCCGCTCTCTTGCACCTTCCCAAAGGACTTGACCTCGGATTACGAACGACACAAAGGCCATACTTATTAACGGTGTCGAAACACTAGTGAAAATCTATTGACTGAAGAAAGTGTTCTTTGTTATCTTGTTGGCAGCCTGAAGTTAGAATTAGTGGCTTGCATCTTCTTCCATAGCCAGGTATTGACTGGAGTGTCAGTTCTTCGAGAACCATCTCATAAATACATTATGGCTCTAACATGAGTTCAGCGTAATAGTACTCGATGCCTAATCTTTTTCATGCAGTTCATTCAGTCTTTGGGCCATGACAGCAAGTCCAAGTCATCTCGATAGCTTTCTGTCAATACGATACTTCTGCCAATGAATTGAAGGTATCCCCTCCACACCAACGCCACGCTTAATGAAGCTGATATCCCCACATCATAATTTCAACCACCAGTCTTAACAATAAAACCCTCATCAAAACGCAGACCGCATAACTTCTTCCGCCAAAGCTTCCTCAACCATAGCCACTCTGGCTTACCAACCAGGTTCCATAAAGCGAGACATCAATATCAATCGTTTCGCCGCTGTATCAATCCCCATATTCTCTTTCATGACCCCAGCCTTCTCAGCGTCAAGCTGTCCAATCCTCTTGGTAACCAACGCAATCTTGCTGTCGGTTTTGGAAAGTCCAGCAGTACTCTTGTCAAGTTGTCTTTTGACTATGGTATATATATTTTCATGTTCGAGAGCCGTTCTTTTTCGTTTATCCAGGAAGGTGCGAAGTTCGTTGTCCCCAAGATATTTGTTGTACAGATTTTCCTGGTCCCTGAGCAACTTGTTCTCGGAGTTCATTGATTTCTCTACATCCTTGAGCGCGTCTTGGGCTTTTTTCTGGTCCTTTGCTTGCTCGTCACTTTTAAGTCTGAGGTTGCGCTCCACGGCGGTGAGTCGGCGATGTTCGTTGTTGATAGATGTTAAGAGTTCTTCGAAGCTCTTGATATGGGGTTTTAAGGCAGCCGAAGCGGCCCTCAAGCTTGCTCTGAAATCGTCTCTGGTGGGCTGAAAGAAGTTGGTTTATGATGACCACATCGGATTGAGTCAATTCGATTAACTAGATTTGCGAATGTTGTTTACAAGAAGAGCGTTCCAATCCAGTGATCCAGTCACCTGTGAACTTGGGTGTTGAAAGTTAGTAGTCTTTTGTCTTTTGGTTGAAGGGGCTGTGAGTAATTCTGAAATGGTCGCTGCTGTCTGGCTGATGAAGTAATTGGTAGATGTAAATGTGCTTACTGGCAATGACGGAGCAGAGCGCTTGTTAGCCCCAGCAGGGGCGATGAGACGAGGTGTCGACGGTTGACTGTCTCCTAAGTGGGAGTATAGAGATGTTTGAGTAATCGTATTGGTAGACGCCGATGGTCGGTGATGCGGTTGCTGCTGAGGGCTTTGAGAACTCATAACGGGTAATGATGGCTGGCTACTTGATTGTTGATCAGGCTGTCGCGCGCTCTGGGGGGTGGGTAGAGATGCTGATGATTGTGCGCGAAGCTGTACATAGTTCTGAGCCGCGGTTGCTGATCCCCTGGCTGCCTGGTTGTGGCTGACGGCGCGTAGTGCCCTGTGGTGTCGTAGGAAAAGACACGTGAGTCTAAGGATTTCCCGGAACAGATGACACTGTTTGCTTGAGCGGTTGCACACCACATCATTGAGCACCCTGGGCGTTCTGAGAAGCAGAGGTGAGAGGCGCCGTCGTTTGGGAGCTTGGTGGTTCGCGTGGCTGCGTCGAGCTTTGAAAAGCCTGCGGAGTTGTAGCAGCAGAAGACGCCGAAGCTTGTTCATTTGGTCCCTCTAGACGGTAAATAGAGCTCTGGGGGTTATCATGACCCAAGCGAGATGGTGGTTGAATGCCGCGCCGAGGGCAAGCGCTTGACTCGGCTGCGTTGGAGCCGGAGTTGGAGGCGACAGGACTGCCTCTGGATTGCCCATTGGTTATGGCGGGAGCAGACCTTGGATTGGCCGCTATGGTGTCCTCCATAGGCTCATCATCTTGAATATCACTGATGTCTCTGCTTCGCAACCAAAGGTTTCGTTCATAAGGGGCGCTCTCTTCCTCAGTCTCTTCTTCATCTTCATTTTCGTATTCGCTGAGACTTTCTCGAGAGCCTAACGCGATAATTTCATCACCCTGTTCAGAGTTTGCCTCGGCTCCTTCACTATCTACAGTCTCATCCTAATCAACTTGATCATCCGCACGTCCATTCCATCGCCGTGTTTGTTCAGTATCAATTCCCATCCCGCGTAACCACTTTCGCACCTTTGCGATATCTGACTTACGAAGTCGAGGACGATCTGAGCGCGGATAGCCAGTGGCGAAAACCTTCAATATATGGCGCACCTCGTCGAGCTCCACGTTCTCAGCAGCCACTACCAGAGAGATCAACGTGGAAAGGCCCTCGATGAGTCAAATAACCCAAGTCTCAGGTACAAAACTTTTGCAGAATTCAGTTGGCCACATACCGCATGCTTGATGAATGCGCTGCGCTGCGTACAACGCTCGCTGGATTGGATAACCTGGTGATGATGATGGGGCGTTCAATGACGGCCTACCACGTTTGCGCGCAAATGCAAGGTTGGGAGTCATGATTAAGTAATTTAGATTAAAGATTAAAAATAAAATCAGTTGTCAAGGTTGATGAGTCGCCGTGTGGGAGAGGTGAGCATTGAGCTAATAGCAATGAACAAAAAAGAAGGATAGTGATTTGATCATATCTTATTGGTATATTAGGGCCTGCTCGCTTCCGGCCAAGCTTACGGGCTGATTTTGCGGTTACCTTGGGAATTAGTCGCTATTTCTATGATGTCCAGGTCGTTGCATTTTCCAAGGATTCCGCAAGAAAGGACCCTTATAGCACTCTCGCAGAGGCTGCAGAAGAAAAACGCAGGAAATATAGGTTCCTAGGTACCTTCTTTCAGCCTATCACTATCTCGACAGGAAGCCTTATGGACTAAGAGACCTCCAAGACCTACCGGAAGCTTCAGGACCTTGGCTAGCTTTCTTTCCAGGAGGTGTTGGATTCTATAGCTACGTATTAAGCTTTAAGATTATACTTTTATGGTTATAAGGAACAAGCCTAGCATCTCTAAAAGCCACCTTAATATTATTTTTGGTTATAGTAGCTTAAAAGGTGGTAATAAAAGTTGGAAAGAACTTAATCTTCAAAATATAATATAGAGACCTCTTAAGTAGATCCTTAATTTCTTATCTATATACCTTTTTAAGCGGCCTAAAGCACCTAACACTAAGAGGCTATAGTAGGTAAGATATATAAGCTGGCATATGGAGCATAATAATCTTATTTGCCTTGTAATATGTCTTAAATTCAACAGGGTGGTGACTTTTATGGCCATTAAGGATCACAAGATAATAGGAACTAACTAATTAATTAGCTATATATCAATTCAAGTGCCTTAGCCAGTTAAGGCCTAGTTCGTTATTTATTTAGTAATTATGGCTTATTGTAATAACCTAATCGCGCGGAAGGGTAGGTTCTTTATACCAGTTGGCAAGGTGATTTTGGCCCGCGTCTTGAGCTCTAGTTGTCACTTAATGAAATCATTCGCCCAGTATGTGCCAATAGGTGATACATTACAGTCAGCAAGGAGACAATTGGCCGTTACTTCTGTAAAAGACATTCAAGGGGGAAACCCTTATGAATCCGGCTTGAGAATAAGTTAAACTAAGGTCTCTTCTTCTAGATTAGAGAGTTTCTAAGAGTTTAAGATAATATTGCGTCGTAATTAAAAGTCATATTGGCGGCGTTAAAAAGTATGAGAATAACTATAATACATTTCTGTGGCGCGCCAGGCACTTAATTTGATTATTTTGAAAGGCTTTAAGTGTAAGAAGGATTTTAGTTTCGTTATTAGGCTTTAATATGCCTAGTGGTTAAGAATTATCTAATCGGATAGTAATGATATAGGGTGAGGGATTTTTGCGATACTCGTTTGTTTATGCCACTCGCCTATTATGCATGTTATAGGTTTGATATAAAAATAAATTCTTAATAATATGAAGCCTGCAATAACCTTTAAGCTTCATTTATAATAAAATAACCTTATTTATTAAAAGTAATAAACTTTATGATTAAGCTGTTTCTCTTAGAAGAATTTTTAATTAGAACTTTCTATGACGTATATGATAAACATGCGGCACAGGCAAGTATGCGGTAAACCCTACTTATTACCTTAAAGGCAGATTTTTTAATAATTCTTTAAAACTCACATTAGGGTTAAAACAGCTAAGATTTTAATAGCTTATATATAAGTCTTAAAATAAGCTATATTAATTCTTTCTAGATTTTTAGCTATTTTATTTATGAGGCAAATCTCTATAGGGTAAGTTATTCCCAGCTGCGTGGACCTGATGTGACCTTACAGTCTGGAGGACGGAAGAAGTTTATGGTGGTGGGTGAAAAGGCAATCAGTCTTTATGATCCAGCCTCAGTTCTTGTGCACCCTATGGTGAGCCCAGCACCGTATATAGGCGATCCAAAGAGCTATGGGGAAACGAGGGTTTTCCCTATGGATTATTACAACCCGAGCGCTCAGGAAGCAGGGCTTTTGTCAAGGGAGGAGCAGGACCAGTGGTATATAGGATGAAACTAGAATGGCTTTATTACTATAATGACAGTTGTACTATACGATTTCGGAGGCATTAGTTTCAAACCAACAGTCTATGCAATGTCACTACTAGGTCACCTGCATATTGTGATAAGGGTTATCTTGTGATCATATTGAGAGTCGTATTACATGTGCTAGCTGCACTTAACTATCATACTAGGTAGTTCTGCGCCGCCCCTATGGTATTATACGCAGTCGATTATGCCAGAATTGTCCATACAAATGGGGCCATGGGGTTGGTTTATTTTCGTAAATCCGTCTGCCGCAGGGTTGCGCTACTGGTTGGCTGAAGTTCCTTGAATACTGGGGATGAAGTAGGCCATTGTCAACTTGGGTTAGACTTTAACGAACCTTTTCTTGGGGATACGCACGTCGGGCACTCGAATTTATTTCATCCTTTAGCCTGCAACCTTTAACCCAGACCTCTGAATCAAGCACTGAATTGACGAATATACGCTAGAACTCTTCGCAAAGCTTGTTGATCTGTCGCTGCCAGTGTTTGATCTGATCAAGTACATCGTTGGTCAGTTTATTGTGCCCCAAAACTTCCAAAATCTCGATCTACTATCGCGTTTTGAACGCGAGAGACAACATAATAGAAGTAATTGGCCCATGACAGGAACGATCGTTGACGGTAATCGTTTTCCATAATGCTTTTACTGCGTTTTAGGTTATATTTCATAGACCTGAGATTCGATTTTTCACAACAGACCTGATTCAGAGAACAAATCAGTTTCAACAAAAGAGAATTTGTTAATTCATGTAAGAGATCGTGCTAATAACCCAATCGTAAACAGCTAAATATTTAATTGAAACATAGGAAACAAACCATGAGTGGAGCATGAAAGCTAACAGTGGAATATAAAGACATAAGAAATAGCTGAAGGACAGATATGATGGCAAATCAACTATACAGTATACAAAGAGAAAAGAAAATAAGTCAAGGATCAAGGGAACCCGTCTAGACTATAAGATTCGTACTGTTAATACATCTAGCTCCATCGTTCCAGCTAGACACGGGACCCGTTGCTACAAAAACGGGGGATCCGACGGTTGGGGCGATGGGGAACTTGTAGATGTTTCCGTTGCTGTTCTCTGAACCGTAGAGATTGCCATTTGAGGAAGCATACACGGCACCAAACAGGTTAGAGCCAGTGACGAAGCCATATGACTTCACAGTCGACCATGTGTAGGAGGTACGACTGAAGCGGCCCAGAGTGGATGTCAAGCCAGCCGAGTCGTACATGATTCCGTACATATAGTCACCACCTCCAGGAACAAATGCCCAGTCGGCCACACCGAGAGTGGTAGTAGCAGTGCCACTCATGAGGATCTTGCCGTATGTAGCTGAGCCGGGCATAAGATCAATGCACCACCAAGCTTTTCCTTGGTTGGCGATCCAATAGCGGCCCAGGTTATCAATATCACCCATATTGATATTGGGGTCCGATGTACGGGTGGAAAGAAGCGTGTAACTACCATCGGGACCGATGCGGACGATCTGAGAGCCTGTGCTATCCTGCGCCATACCATAGATATAGTTATCGAACGAGTTGTATCCGATGCCATTAAGCTGGCCACCAGGCCCAATAGGACTGGCAATCAGAGTCGTCTTTCCGGTAGTGATGTCAACACGGTAGAAGGACGTCTTTTGGGTGAGATAGCCATAGGGATCGCAACTAAATGAAGGCTGAGAAGCTGCAACCGTTCGAGAAGCTGGGGTAGCAATGATGACAGTACCGGGACTGCCAACTTGGGTTGCGCTTTGGTACGAGGTAACTGGAGCCGTGATTGTAGTTCCGCCATTTGTAGTTACCGTAACGTTGTAAGGGGCGGGAACTTGGACGATGACAGTGCCTGGGGCTCCGACACTAGCAGGCAGAGCGTATGTAGTTATGAGCTGAGTGATGCTTGGAATGGTTGTTGTGATGGTAACATTATTTGTTGGAGGCAGGGGCAAGCTGGCGGTAGAATCTAACCCTATACATCTTGCACCGTCCCCTGATAGATTGACGATAGAACCACCGGGTATAGGCGTAGGATTAGCAGTACTTCCCAGAGTGAACTTCCATGTCTGGCCCAGAAGGTTCTCTTGCGCATATAAAGTTCCACTAGGTCCTGCCCAGACTGCTCCCCAAACCAAGTTCAGGCTCGTGAGTACAAGGTTAGGGTATGTCTGGAAGATTTCCCAGGTCTGTGTTGAACGGGACCACCGGACAATGTTGGTGCGTAGGAGACCGGATTGAATGAGTGAGGCCTGTACAGCGTATAGATAATCTCCTGCACCAGGAATATATGCCCAATCACCCACGCCAGAAATGATATTGACGGCGGATGTTCCGCTCTTGATAACCGTGTTGACTGTCGGGGAAGTAGGGTTAACATCAATACACCACCAGTTCTTCCCGCTCTCGGACACCCAAAGACGTCCCTGTTCATCGACATCACCCATAGTGATTGCGTTTGAAGGAACGGTAGCTGGGAGAGTTTGATAAGTACCATCCGAAGCAATCCGAATAAGCTGGGACTGTGCGCCACCAAGAACCGTAGAAATAACTCCCCCGACCAGACCTTGACTGACTACACCATAAATATAGTTGTCAAGCTCGTTATAACCGATGCCGTTTATAGAACCACCAGGACCAATGGTGGAGACAACTGTCGAGCGAGTACCATCAGTGACATTGACCCTTGTGAGAGTGTTACCAAGAAGGCTTGAGACAACATAGGCATTTCCGTCGCAAGTAAACGGTGGGGCGGGAACTGATGCATCTATACACCTGGCACCGTCTCCTTGTAAGTTCAGGATCGCACCACCAGGGATCGATGTAGGGTTGGAACTACTGTTTATGTTGAATCTCCAGGTCTGACCAAGAAGGTTTTCTTGACCGTATAGAGTGCCACCTGGCCCTGCCATAACAGCACCCCAGACCAAGTTAAGGCTTGTAAGAACAAGGTTAGGGTATGTCTGATGGATTGACCAAGTGTACGTTGTTCGTGACCAGCGCACAATGTTTGTACGAAGGAGACCTGACTGGATGATTGACGCCTGTATAGCATAGAGATAGTCACCTCCACCAGGTACATACGCCCAATCACCCACGCCAGAGATGATGTCAACAGCGGAAGTACCACTGTTAAGCACTTTGCCAAATGTAGCGGAGCCAGGCTTGACGTCAAGACACCACCACTTCTTTCCACTTTCGGAAACCCAAAGGCGGCCCTGCTCATCGACATCACCCATGGTGATTGTGTTTGAAGGGATAGTGGCCGGCAGAGCCTGATAAGCACCGTTCTTGGCGATGCGAATAAGCTGTGATGAAGGACACCCGAGGAGACCGCAGAGAATTCCTGAGACGGCGCCTTGATTGACCACACCATATATGTAACCGTCGAGATGGTTGAATCCGATACCGTTGATTGCGCCGGCAATGCCCGCGACGTTGAGTAGGGAACCGCCGGGGCCAATACCGGTCGCAACTGTTGTACGTTGACCATTGTTAAGATTGACCTTTGTAAGAGTATTGCCAAGCAGAGTTGAAATGACATATCCATAGCCATCGCAGTCGAAGGTCGGGCCAAAAGAGGCTTGAGCGTACGCGGTGGTGGTGCTTGTTGTAGATAGAGCTACGACAGGAATAGAGCTACTAGTAGTGGAAATGGAGGTGACTGGAGGAGGGACCTGGATGATCACGGTTCCAGGGCCTCCCAGTGTGCCAGGAGGTACGTAAGTGGTTGCGATCTGGCTAATGGTGGCGACTGTTTGAGTGCTCGTCACATTGTACGGAGGCGGGAGCTCAACCAAGATTGTGCCGGGATCACCCTGATTTGCACCAGGGTTGTAAGTTGTTACAGCCTGACTAATTGTGCTGATAGTTGTGGTCTTTGTGATATTGTAGGGAACTGGGAGCTCGATCAAAATCGTTCCAGGGTCACCTTGAGCGCCAGCAGGGTTGTAAATCGTTGTGACCTGAGTAATAGTGCTGATTGTTTGAGTGCTTGTCACATTGTAGGGAACTGGGAGCTGGATTATGACAGTTCCAGGGTCTCCCTGAATATTACCAGGGCTATAAGTAGTCTGAGCCCTACTAATGGTACTGACGGTTTGAGTCGTGGTGATATTATAAGGGACTGGGACTTGCACGATGACTGTGTTAGGGTCACCTTGAATGCCAGCTGGGTTGTAAATTGTTGTAGGTCGGGTAATACTGCTGACTGTCTGAGTGCTTGTCACATTATATTGAGGTGGAAGCTCAATGATAACAGTCCCGGGGTCACCGAGAGTTGCACCAGAGTTGTATGCCGTTATGACCCGGCTAATAGTTGCCACTGTTGTAGTTCTGGTGATATTGTAAGGCACTGGGACTTGCACGATGACCGTGTTAGGATCACCTTGGATGCCAGCTGGGTTGTAAATCGTTGTAGGTCGGGTAATACTGCTGACTGTCTGAGTGGTAGTGACATTATAGTTGACTGGGACCTCGACAAGAACTGTTCCAGGGTCACCTTGCGTTGCACCGGGGTTATAAATGGTTCTAACGCGGGTCATCGTGCTGACGGTTTGAGTACTTGTGACATTATAAGCGGCCGGAACTTCGATCAGAACCGTACCAGGTGCACCTTGAGTTGCCGCTGGCTGGTATATAGTCATAGCCCTGCTGATACCGCCGATGGTTGTAGTTGTTGTCACATTATATGCTGGTGGAAGGTCGACATAAACAGTGCCAGGGTCACCTGGGGCTGCTGGGCTTACAAAGCGCGTAGCAGGGGCTGTGATAGTAGTTACAGTTTCCGATATCGTGACATTGGAGTTCGGAGGCAGTTCGACAATAACAGTGCCAGGGTCACCCTGTGTGCCTGCTGGAGCAAACGTAGTTGATGCCTTCGTAAGTGTTGGGATTGTCGTAGTAACAGTGACATTGTATTCGGATGGAACCTCGATGAGTACAGTTCCTGGGTCACCTTGCGTTGCTCCAGGCTTATAAGTTGTCATAACCCGACTGATCGTACTAATGGTTTGGGTTGTAGTCACGTTTCTGGCTGGAGGTACTTCTACTATGACTGTATTTGGATCGCCCAGGGTGCCGGCTGGAGCAAACGTGGTCGACACTTTTGTGATTGTCGGAATGATCGTAGTAACAGTGATGTTATAAGCGGGTGGCAGATCGACGTAAATCGTACCGGGATCCCCAATAGTTCCTGGACGGGAGAATAATGTGGTTGGTCTAGTGATTGTCGAGATCGTCTGAGTTGTTGTAATATTATACTCCGGTGGCATCTCGATAACAATGGTGCCCGGATCTCCTTGTGTTGCACCTGGGATAAATGTTGTGCTTTGCCGTGTGATACTATAGATTGTGGTAGTGGCAGTGATGTTGTATTCCGGTGGCATATCGATGTACACAGTGCCAGGGTCACCGATTATGCCTGGGGCCGAGTAACGAGTAGCTGGCCTGCTGATTGTCTGAATAGTATCGGTTGTCGTTATGTTGTATTCAGGGGGCATCTCTACGAGGACAGTGCCTGCATCTCCCTGAGTAGCAGGGGGTATAAAGGCTGTAGTTGCTCGACTGATTGTACTAATCGTTGTCGTCATCGTGACATTATGGTTCGGTGGGACATCGAGATATACCGTGCCTGGGTCTCCCTGAGTACCAGGAGGCACGAATCTAGTAGCTGGGCGCGTAATTGTAGGCACAACCTCGACAATGGTTGTATTGGTCTCCGGAGGGTCCTGCACAATGACGGTGCCAGGGTCACCCAGTTTGCCAGGGGGTGCATAGGTTGTGGTGACACGAGTCATTGTGCTGACAACCTGAGTAATTGTAATGTTCCTATCAAGAGGTAATTCAATGATAATAGTGCCTGGATCACCGGCGTGCGTGGGGGGAGCATAGGTTGTGTAGGGCGCTGTAAGAGTAGCAACCTGAGTTGTGGTGGTTACATTCCTGTCTGGCGGAAGTAGCACGATCACAGTGCCAGGATCACCGCGACTACCTGGAGGCGAATAAGTGGTATAAGCTTTGGTTAGCGTAGGAACTATCTCTGTGGTAGTCACATTTCGATCAGGAGGTAGTGCGATAATAATTGTTCCTGCATCACCTTTGCTTTCGGGTGGTGTATAAGTGGTATAAGCTGCAGTGAGACTAGCAACCTCTGTGGTGATAGTGACATTGCGATCAGGGGGCAATTCAACAATAATAGTGCCTGGATCGCCTCTTGCACCAGGAGCAAAGTAAGTCGTATAAGGAGCTGTCAAAGTAGGTAGTTCGGTGGTGATAGTAATATTCCTTTCTGGCGGTAACTCAATAATGACAGTGCCTGGATCACCTTTGCTTCTTGGTTGAGCGTAGGTTGTGTAAGCAGCAGTCAGGCTGGCCACTTCAGTTGTGATGGTGACATTGCGGTCAAACGGCATCTCCACAATAACAGTACCCGGATCACCCCGGTTCGCTGGGGCTGCATAAGTTGTGTAAGGGGCAGTCAGGCTTGGGACCTGGGTTGTGACGGTCACGTTACGGCTAGGAGGCAACTCCACAATAATAGTGCCAGGATGTCCTTTCATCGCAGGTGGGGAGTATGTGGTGTATGGAGCAGTCAAACTTGCAACCTCAGTTGTAATAGTGATATTGAAATCAGGAGGCATTCCGATGAACACTGTACCGGGATCGTCTTGCTTCCCAGGGGACAAGTAGGTTGTATAGGGGGAAGTGATGGTGCTAAGTACCTCTGTGACGGTCACATTAGGCACTACAGGCACCTCAATAATAACGGTGCCGGGATCGCCCTGATGCGCCGGTGCCGAATAGGTGGTATAAGGAGCAGTTAGACCGTCAACCTGGGTTTTGATAGTGATGTTTGAATTAGGAGGCAGTTCGATGATAACGGTGCCAGGATCCCCTGAGTTGGCCGGTGGTGAGTAAGTTGTGTAGGGGACGGTTCGGGTACTGACGATGGAAGTAATCGATACGTTCCTGTCGACAGCCATACCGATAATAACAGTGCCCATATCACCAGCAGCGCCCGGTGGGGAGTAAGTCGTATATGGTGCTGTGATGGTAGCGTCTTGCTTGGTGATTGTGACATTATCTTGAGGAGGTACTTCAACAAGGATAGTTCCGGGGTCACTTGCAGCACCGGCTGGTATATAGGTTGTGTAGATTGCAGTGATGGTGCTGATTGTTTGAGTCGTAGTGATGTTGAAGTGAGTCGCAGGGCCTGGGGTCTCGATGATTACGGTACCGTCATCACCACTGCTCGCGGGTGGAATGTATGAAGTGACGGGGCCAGTGAGTGTTCTTGGGCCAGGCCTCGTAATCGTGACATTTTGGCCGGGCCGAACGGTACTAGACGCACTATGCGACGTCGATATAACCCGTTGGTTGGGCACGATAATCACGATGGTGCCGGGATCACCTGGAGAAGCTGGAGGGTTATAGCTCGAGACTGTATCAGAGATAGAGTCAGTGGCCGCACTAGTGACCGTGACATTGTAGTGAGGAGTCTCAACCAGAATAGTTCCCGGGTCACCAGGTGAACCTGGAGGTAGGTAGGTCGTGACTGGGGCCGTAATTGTAGAAACACCTTGAGTTGTAGTAATATTGTAAGGACCAAGGGGCGTTTCAATGATAACAGTACCAGGGCTGCCGGGACTTCCAGGCGGGATGTATGACGAGCGTAGGGTAGTCACCGTTTTGGGCGCATCTGTTGTAATCGTGACATTATAGTCAGGGGTTTCAACAATGATAGTTCCTGGATCACCGGCCGTAGCTGGCGGCGAGTAGACTGTGAGAGGTGCTGTGATTGATGCGCCCCGAGTTACAGTAACATTATAATCAGGGGTCTCCACGATAATAGTTCCTGGATCACCAGGAGCACCGGGAGGAGCGTATGCTGTTACCATTCTAGTGACTGCGGCTGGTGCAGCCCTTGTAACCGTGACATTGTAGTCATTCTTTGGAGTTTCGATAATAACAGTACCAGGGTTGCCAGGTGTAGCTGGAGCATTATATGTCGTTCGAAGGCTTGTAACAGAAGCGGGTGCCTGTCGAGTGACCGTAACATTGTAATCAGGGGTTTCCACAATGATAGTGCCTGGATCACCAGGGGTGTCTGGAGGAGCATATGTCGTGATTAAAACAGTAACTGACACTGGTGCAGGCCTTGTGACCGTAACATTGTAGTCATTGTTTGGGGTTTCAACAATAACAGTACCAGGATCACCAGGTGTAGCGGGGGGTACATATCTTGTGAGGGGAGCGGTCACTGTGGCACCCTGAGTAACGGTAACGTTGGAGACAGGGACCTCGACGATGACAGTGCCTGGGTCTCCCGCAGAAGTGGGAGGGTCGTAAATCGTACGGATACTTGCGATTGAGGGTGGTGCCTGTCGTGTCGTGGTAACATTGTAACCAGGTGTTTCGACGAGAATTGTACCAGGGTCCCCAGATGAACCAGGAGGCAAGTATGTTGTTATGGTTCTTGTGGCTGCTGCAGGACCAGCTCTTGTGACAGTGACATTGTAATCATTATTGGGCGTCTCTAGGACAACTGTACCGGGATCACCCAATGTGCCTGGAGGGAAGTATGAGGAGCGAAGACTTGTCACCGATGCAGGAGCCTGTGTCGTTATGGTCACATTGTAGTTAGGAGCGTAAATAATGACTGTGCCTGGGCCACCAGCGGTACCTGGTGGTAGGTATGTAGTATACTGGGCCGTGACGGAAGTAGAGGCGGCACTCGTAACCGTGATATTGTATGTGCTGAGAGGTGTTGTATCTACCCGTCCAGTGGGTGTCTGAATAACAACAGTACCCACCTGGCCAGAAGCCGTAGGAGGTACGTAAGTAGTGCGGACTGCTGTGCCAGAACCACCACTGTAAACAGTGACGTTGGTAACGCCTGCTGCAATCTTTGGTGTATCAAGAGAACCGACTGGTGTTTCGATAATGATGGTCCCTGGATCGCCTTCAGAAGCTGGAGGCGCGTATGTGGTAAACGGAATCGAGGCCGAAAGTGCGCCAGCTCTGGTGACGGTCACGTTATAGTCTGGAATTTCCACTATGAAGGTTCCTGGATCGGTCGATACTGCTGGCGGCGCATAAGTTGTCATAGGTGTAGTGACGCCGCTAGGTGCTGGTCTCGTTATGGTAACATTGCGGTGCTCAGCCAGTGTTTGGTCCAAGTAAACGCTAGTCTGAACAACGATGGTTCCCGGCTCTGATCCACTCGGAGGGATGATAATGGTGTTTATTTCTGCACCGGTGGTGGCAGTACCAGTTCCAGAGTTGAACTTCGTGCCCGTGAGAGTAGACGGGTCACCGGGAATCGTGACTGTGGCACTGATGGTCACATAGTTGCCGCTATCAGAAGCACCTGGAGACGCTCCATCGGTCGCTAAAGTGTCGATCGGTGTGTAAATAATATGGGTGCCAGGGTTTCCATTCGAGGGAGGAATGATTTGCGTGACATTCTCTGCGGCATCTGGGAACCTAGTGTTGGGCTCAATGACTGTTACATCATTATTACTATCGCTAGGGGTGAGGGTGAGTGCGTCAGGGTTTGAGCTTGTCGAGCCCGGCGAGATAGTGTAGTCGGTTTGGCTGCCCTTATCGGTGGTTGGAACTGCCGAAATCGAACGCGGCCCGCTTGCGGAGTCTTCCAACATGGCAGAGCTACCAGAGGCAACAACATTGGGTGTTTCAATCAGCACAGTAGCTGGCTCACCGGACTGGCCTGGCGTAAGATATTTCGTAATAGGCGTATCGATCGCTTCAGTTCCGGTAAACGCCCTGAAGATCGTCACGTTCGGGCTACCGACATTGCCAGGGATCGTAATGCCAGAAGGTTCTGTTGTTGTACCATCCATAGCGGGAATCATCGAGCTTTCACTGGTTGCATCAATGACCGGGGTCTCAACAACAACTGTGCCAGGCTCTCCTTTCACGGTAGCAGGAATGTATTTGGTGATGGGTTCAGTGATTGAGCCTGTTCCGGAGTATGGCCTGATAATGGTGGTGTTGGGACTCTGGGGAGTAGGAGGAAGAGTTATTACCGGGTTGTCAGTCATAGGCCCTGAACTTTCTGAAGCGTAGGTCTCAATGATAATTGTACCAGGCTCACCAGGAGCAGTGGGGGGCACATAGCTTGTGATAGCTTCAGTGATCGAGCCTGTACCGGTGTAGGGCCTGATGAGTGTGACATTGGGACTGTTCGAGCTAGGGGGGATAGTGATAGCTGGAATTCCTGCTGACGCTGGCACGGAAGACGTAACCCCACTATGCAGGACTTTTGAAGTGGCCGGACTCTCAATAATGACTGTTCCTGGCTCGGTTCCAGTTGGCGGCACGTAAATCGTGCTAACCTTACTACCTGTGCCACTTTGAACAATGGTAACATTTGGACTGCCTTGATGGGCTGATGTAGTCACCGGCGCGTCAGAGGCGGCCTGAGAAGTCTTCACTGCGGGCGTTTCGATAATAATGGTACCAGGGTCGCCTGATGAAGCCGGAGGCGAGTAAGTGGTGAAAGGTGCAAAAAGATCTGAAGGCCCCTGCCGCGTGATGGTCACATTACTTCCGGCCGGATACTCAACAATGACAGTTCCTGGGTCCCCTGACGAAGCAGGAGGCTGATATATGGTAGATGGAATCGTTAGAGAGTCAGGTCCTTGAGTGAAAATTGTCACATTCGTCTGTGGAGCAGCCGACTCAGAAGCAACGGTCTCGATGAATACAGTTCCCGGGTCTCCACTGTTTTGAGGAGGATCGTAACTAGTGATTGGCGTCTTAACACCTGGTGGAGCCAAAGTATACAAAGTGACGTTTTTACCGGCCGCCTTTGATGTCTCACCAGGAATAGAAGCGGGAGTCTCAACAATAACAGTTCCAGGCTGTCTTGAGTCGCTTGCTGCCTCATAGGAGGTGATGGGAGCAGTGATCGTATCCGTGCCGGAATACTCCCGAACGACTGTAACATTAAGGCTTCCTCCACTGGGCTGCGTTGTGATACCAGCTGAAGAATCCCCAGCTGGAGTCTGGATGAGGATGGTGCCAGGTTTACCAGCAGAAGTGGGCGGGATGTAGCTAGTGGTGGGTGCGGTGATTGTTCCAGAACCAGTATATGGCCTGATAACTGTAGCATTCCTGCTCTGGTCGGTAGATGGAATCGTAATTCCTGGTAGAGCTGCAGATTGACTCTCGGTAGTTGGCTCAGGAGTAGGTGTCTCAATTATAACAGTGCCTGTGCCAGATAATGGGGGAATCGTTGTAGTTATTGGCGCAGTAATAGACGCCGTGCCGGTGTATGGCCTGTGGATAGTCACATAGACATCGCCAGCAGTCTGTGAAGCCGAGGTCTCGATAATCACTGTTCCAGTGCCAGATACTGGGGCGATTGTTGTGAGTGTGACCGGAGCAGTAATCTTGTCCGTCCCATTGTATGCTCTGTAGATTGTCACATAAACATCAGGCGAAGCCGAGGTTGAAGCAGCCTCAGTGGCAAGCTGGGGAGTCTCAACAATGACTGTGCCAGGCTGACCGGCTGATGCGGAAATAGTGGAGACAGTGATAGGTGCTGTGATAACTCCAGTACCTGTGTAAGGCCGGAAGACCGTCGCATACTGGTCCTCTCCCGGTGGGAGAGTGACATGGTTGCTACCACCCTCACTGCTGGATGTTACTTCCGTCGCTGGAGTTTCTATGATAATAGTGCCCGGCTGACCCCCTTGAGGAGTCATGGTCGTAGCGGCAGACGGTCCTGCGAGAGTTCCTGTACCAGTGTAGAGGCGGAACGAGGTAACATAGGACCCGGAAGTTAAGTTAATCGAGGTGATAGGTGCTCCTGAACCAGGTGTCTCTATAATAATGGTGCCTGGCTGACCGCCTTGAGGTTCGATAGTGGTGATGGCGACTGGAGCAGTGATCAGGTCCACGTCAGTATGAGGCTGGTACACCGTCACGTAGGTCGAAGATGCAGTGGCTGATTTAAGCGGAGCCTCTGAACCAGGTGTCTCTATAATAACAGTGCCAGGCTGATCGCCTTGAGGAGCAATCGTTGTAAGTGTAACAGGTTGAGTAATTGCGCCAGAACCTGTATGTGGCTGATAGATTGTAGTATAGGGCAACTCAGAGACCGATGGGGTAGAGGTGATAGGCGCTGCCGATCCAGGCGTCTCGAAAATAACAGTGCCTGGCTGGCCGCCCTGGGGCGCGATCGTTGTAAGTGGAGTGGGTTCAGTGATTATGCCAACACCTGTATGAGGTTGGTACACGGTAACATAGGGGACATCTGTCGATAAATCCGATATTCCCGATCCTTGTGCGGGTGTCTCGACAAACACTGTCCCCGGATCACCAGCTGATCCAGGAGGCTGGTACCTAGTGTATGGAGCCGTGAGAAACGCCGGACCTTGGGTAATGATAGTCACATTGCCTCCGTCGCCGGAGCTTATCGCAGACTCGGAAGCTACAGTCTGGATAAAGACAGTTCCCACTTGTCCCTGCGTTTGTGGAGGGGCATAGCTGGTGATTGCAGTCTTGACACCTGGTGGGGCCAAATTGTAGAGAGTAGTGTTCGTGTCAGTGTCCGATGAAGTCTGGGAAATAGCAGCGGGAGTCTCGATGATCACAGTTCCAGGCTGTCCAGGCGTACTGGGTGGCTCGTAAGAGGTAACAGGAGCAGTGATTATGTCTGGGCCTGGATACTGACGGACAACTGTGATGTTAGGGCTTCCATCACTGGGAGGAATCGTAACAGCGGGAGGCGACGTTGACAGATCCTGAGACTGAGCTCCTGTAGTAGGCAAATCGGTAGGAGTCTCGATAACAATAGTGCCGGGTTGGCCTGATGTCGCAGGGGGTACGTAGCTAGTAATAGGCGCTGTAATCGGTCCAGGGCCAGGGTAGGGTCTGATGACGGTGACATTACGGTTCTCATCGTTCGAGGGAATTGTGATCGCAGGTAAGGCCGAAGACTGGCTATTGGTTGTTGGCTCTGGAGTAGGAGTCTCAATTATAACAGTTCCTGTACCGGACACAGGGACGATAGTCGTAACAGTGGTAGGCTCTGTGATATGCGCTGTGCCAGTGTATGGTCTGTAAATAGTTGTATACACATCGCTGGCAGTTTGAGGTACTGATGTCTCAATTATTACAGTTCCTGTTCCAGAAACCGGAGCAATAGTTGTAACAGTGATTGGTGCGGTAATTTGACCAGTACCTGTGTATGGCCTGTAGATAGTTATGTGGACATCCCCAGGCGTGCTGGTTGTGGGCGCAGCTTGAGTGACAGGCTCAGGAGTCTCGACGATGACTGTTCCAGGTTGGCCTCCTGAAGGAGCCACAGTAGAGACAGTGATAGGTGCCGTGATAAGTTCAGTACCAGTGTAAGGTCTGAAAATGGTCATGTAGTTATCGTTTCCAGCAAGAAGAGTAACTGGAGCATTGCCGGATGAAGTGCTGATAGTAGTCTCTGGTACTGGAGTCTCAATAATAACAGTACCGGCCTGGCTGCCTGATGGCAAGATGGTGGTAAATGTCACAGGCCCTGTGATCTGAGGAGTTCCTGTGTAAGGTCTGAAAACAGTCACTAGGTTATCGACGCCAGCAGGAATAGTCAAAGGAGAATTAGCTCCCTTGATCACGGTTTGCACTCCTGGGGTTTCGACGATGACCGTGCCAGGCTGGCCACTTTCCAAGGGGGCTATGGTTCGAGTGATCTCGTCAAAAATCTTGCTAGTTCCGGTGAAAGGCTCGTAAATGGTGATATACGAAAGAGCAGGCATTGCAGTAGCAGGCTCTCCAGTTCCTGGTGTTTCAACGATAACCGTGCCTGGTTGACCGTCTTGGGGCTGTATTGTTAAGATTATTACTGGTGCAGTGATCTGATCAGTACTAGTGTGAGGCCTGAAGATGGTGATATAAGGAAGATCAGCTGTTAGTCCTAACACTGAAGTAACAGGTGGCTGAGAACCAGGTGTCTCAATAATCACAGTACCAGGCTGGTCGCCCTGAGGTTCGACAGTTGTTATAGTGACTGGTGCAGTGATCTGATCCGCACCGACGTGAGGCTGATAGACTGTAACGTAAGAGGCCTCGGATTCATGTCCTGGAGATGTAACTGGACGTCCTGAGCCAGGCGTTTCGATAACCACAGTACCAGGATCTTTGCCTTGACCGGCAATTGTAGTAACAGTGACGGGTTTCGTAATGCTACTAGTACCGGTGTGGGGCTGATATACCGTGACGTATGAGGGCATAGCTACAAGGGCTGATGTAACTGGGGCACCTAAACCAGGTGTCTCGATAATAACTGTACCAGGCTGATCGCCTTCAGGAGCAATGGTAGTGATAGCGATAGGCGCTGTGATGCTACCTACACCACTGTGAGGTTGATAAACCGTGACGTACGAGGTCAAGGCTACAGGCGCTGATGTAACCGGAGAACCTGAGCCAGGTGTTTCGATAATGACAGTACCTGCCTCAGTACCTTGTGGTGCAATTTTTGTGGCTGTGACTGGCTCAGTGATGCTACCAGAACCGGTATGAGGCTGATAAATAGTCACGTAAGATTGCTGATAGACAAGTCCCGACGTAACTTCAGGCTGTGAACCTGGCGTCTCAATAACAACCGTACCAGGCTGATCGCCTTGAGGAAGAACAGTCGTAACCGTAACTGGAGCGGAAATGCTGAAAGCACCAGTATGAGGCTGGTAGATTGTTAGGTAAGACGACTGGGACGCAGGTGCCGACGTAACCGGAGAACCTGAGCCAGGTGTTTCGATGATAACCGTACCAGGTTGATCACCTTGAGCAGCAATTGTAGTGACCGTGACTAACACTGTGATGGTATTGGTACCAGTGTGTGGTTGATAGATTGTCACGTATGATGCCTCAACAGTGCTGATTGAAATGACCCGAGCGGCAGGAGTATCAAAGATAATTGTGCCGGGCTGATCACCCTGGGGTTCAATGGTAGTTCTAGCCACATTTTCAGTGATAACACCTGTTCCAGAGTATTCCTCATAGATTAATGTGTAGGAGGGAGCTTGGGGCGATGTAGTAATACGAGGTAGAGTCCCAGGGGTCTCGATCACGATAGTACCAGGCTGTCCGCCGTTGGGGGCAATACTTGACACGGTGACAGGGGCAGTGATTGAATCAAGTCCCATATGAGGCCGGTAGATTGTAACGAAAGGTGCCTGTATATGAATAATGACTGTTCCAGGCTGGTCTCCTGACGGGGGAATCGTCGTAGCTACGGTCGGTACAGTAATCTGGTCAGGCCCGGTGTAAGCAACCGTAGTCGTGATATACGATCCCGGGGTTCCCACAATCACAGTTCCTGGCTGATCACCCTGAGGAGGAATTGTAGTAAGTGGAACGGAGCCAGATGCCAAACCAGCCCCAGTATTCAAGGTGGAGGAAGTTACATAACGACCTTGGGTCTGCACAATGACAGTACCTGGCTGATCGCCCTGAGGTGGAATAGTGACAACAGTGGTCGCCTTAGGGAGAATGTCTGTTCCAGTGTATAGACTGGTGACCGTGACATATAATGGTGCAAGAGGGCTTGTAGTAACGGCAGGGCCAGCACCAGGAGTCTCAATGATAACTGTGCCTGGCTGATCTCCAATAGGGGCGATCGTGGAGATCGTTATTGGGCTCGTGAGCTGGTCAGATCCAGTGTGTGGACGATAGATAGTTATAAACGGAGCCTGAGTTCCAATGATAACAGTTCCGGGTTGACCGCCCTGAGCCGGAATAGTGGTCGCTATAGGTGCTGTGATCTGGTCGATTCCAGTGTAAGGGTTTGTGATAGTTACGTATGAAGCCGGGGCAGGAGCAGAAGTGATAGGAAGTGCTTGCTGACCCGGAGTGTTAATGATAACTGTGCCGGGTTTGCCATCAGCCGGCTCGATTGTCGTTTGAGCCACTGGTTCTGTGATTCTTCCTGTTCCGGTGCCAGGTTGATATACCGTCAAATAGGTAGCACCAGGTGCGGAGGTTGTGATAGGTGATAGGTCTTGATCCGGAGTTTCAATAATGACCGTGCCAGGCTGGGTTCCTTGGGGTACAACTGTCGTAATAGTGACTGGAACTGTGATTCTCTCCGTTCCAGTATATGGGCGGAACACCGTGACATAAGAAGTGCCCTGAGAAGTAGCAGTATTTGCTAAGTCTGAGCCTATCTCTATGCCTGTTCCCGTGGCCTGGACTGGGGTCTCAATAACAACCGTGCCAGGGAGGCCGTTTTCAGGCGCTATCGTCGTCATAGTGACAGGGTCAGTAATATCAGCTCCAGTGTGAGGTCGGAAAACGGTCACGTAAGACTCGTTGGGGCCGGGAGGTAAGGTAACCGTGGGGTTCGCCCCAGGAGTCTCCGGCTCCGGGGTCTCGATAATAACGGTTCCTGGCTGATCACCCGAACCAGGGATAGTTGTAACAGTGGCAACAGCAGTCAAAGTATCGGTGCCAGTATGAGGCCTGTATACAGTAACATACTGGTCGCCTGGACCAGGAGGGAGAGTGACTGGAGGGATGTTGATTTTACCGCCAGTTTCAATAGTTGGTGTCTGAATGTTAACAGTCCCTGGGTTACCACCAGAAGGCTCAACAATCGTCACTGTAATTGGCTCACTAATTGTGTTAGGTCCGGTATAAGGTTTGTAGACTGTGGTGAACAAATTGCCATGGCTAGAAGTAGCGGCATTGTAAGCATTGGTATCCGGGGTAGGAGTAGGAGTCTGAATAATAATAGTTCCCAGTTGCCCATTCACACCGTTGATAGTCGTGACAGTCGTAGGTGCCGTGATAGTATCAGTACCTGTATAAGGCACGTAGACCGTTGCGTACGAACCACCAGGACCAGGAGGAACAGTCATGGATGCCTCTGCGTTATCTGTAGAGGTAGCAACCTTCACAATAGGAGTCTCAATGATAACAGTTCCAGGTTGTCCGTCGATACCCTCAATGGTAGTGGCAGTCACAGGTTCTGAGATGCTATCGGTGCCGGTATAAGGCCTATAAAGCGTTGCATATGAGCCGTCAGGACCAGGAGGAATAGTCATAGATCCCCCTGTATTTATGTCGGGGGTAGTGGCAGCAACCACAGCAGGAGTCTCGATGACAACAGTTCCGGGTTGCTAATTGACGCCCTCGATGGTCGTGACAGTGACAGGTGCCGCGATGATACCAGTGCCTGTATAAGGTCTGTATACAGTCGTATAAGTACTATCAGGACCAGGTGGAATGGTCACGAGGGCTGCAGTAGAGGTAGGAGCCTCCACAACAGGAGTCTCAATGATGATGGTGCCGGGCTGGCCATTGATACCTTGGATTGTAGTTACGGTGACCGGGCCCGCTATTGACCCGGTACCCATGAATGGCTTATATACCGTCAGGTAGGGGTTATTTGGGCTGGGCGGGATTGTGACATGCGAATCATCGCCAGCTGGAGTTAACGTAGAGGCTTCTTGTGCCACAGGTGTCTCAATGAGGACAGTTCCGGGCTGGCCGTTGGAAGGTGCAATAGTCGTGATGACCGTAGGACCAGTGATAACATCCGCGCCGGTGTGAGGTTGGAAGATTGTCACGTAAGACTCATTGGGTCCTGGAGGAATGGTGACTGTCGGGTTTAGCCCTGGAGTCTCTGGCTCTGGAGTTTCAATGATAACCGTGCCTGGTTGACTACCTGATGGCGCAATAGTCGTGATTGTGACTGGCGCTGAGATGGTGCCAGTTCCAGTGTAAGGTTTATATATAGTGGTGTATTGAGAACCTGGCGCAGGATCGATTGTCACTGGAGGAACAACGGCTGTAGATGTCCCGGTGCTGTCAAAAGCCAAGGTAGGAGTCTGGGCCACAGGCTCGGGAGTCTCAATAATAATAGTTCCAGGCTGACCATTGGTACCGGCGATAGTTGTCACTGTGGCTGGGGCTGTGATTGAGCCAGTACCCGTGTATGGTCTGTAGACCGTAACATGAAAGTTGTTTGGGCTAGGTGGAATGGTCACAGGCGCCCCGATATTCCCTTGAGTAGAGGTAGGAACCTCCACAACAGGTGTCTCAATAACAATAGTCCCGGGCTGGCCATCAACTCCAGGGATTGTGGCAACAGTAACAGGGACTGTGATTGATCCAGTACCTGTATAGGGCCTATAGACCGTCACGTGGGAGTTGTTTGGGCTAGGTGGGATTGTGACAGGGTCATTACCGGCGACTTGAGTCGTGGTCGGAGTCTGAATATTAGGTGTCTCAACAATAATTGTTCCAGGTCGGCCGTTAGACGGGGAAATAATAGTGACCGTGGTAGGAGTTGCAATAGCACCTGTACCAGTGTATGGCTGAAAGACTGTAACATAGCCGTCATTGCCCTGAACTGAAGCGATAACCAGTTCCAGACTAGTCTGCGTGGCAGTTTCTGGAACAGCCGGTGTTTCTATGATAACAGTTCCCGGCTGTCCATTAACTCCCTCAACAGTGGTGACTGTCACAGGTGCCGTGATAGTTCCAGGTCCCGGATGCGGTCTATAAACAGTCATGTAGCCACGGTCGTCGGGAGGAATTGTGACAACAGGAGCAGAAGCAGCCGTCGGCGCCTCGATCGGTGAGGACACAGGTTTAGCCGCAGGAGTTTGGATGATTACAGTGCCTGGCTGGCCGTTGCTTGGCGTAATGGTGCTAACAGTAACAGGCGCAGTGATTGTGTCCGTCCCGGTATATGGCCGATAAACCGTCATGTACCCATCTTGGCCCTGAGGGATTGTGACAGGCGGGTTATCTGTGCTTGTTGGCTGGATTCCAGGCTGGGATTGGGGCTGAGATGCAGACCCTGGAGTCTCGATAATGACAGTGCCCGGCTGGTCGCCGGATGGGGCGGCTACGGTAACAGTCGTTGGGTTTGTGATTTGCTCAGGACCCGTATAAGGCCTGAAAACCGTCACGTATCCCTTATCTCCAGTTGGGAGAGTAACAGAATGGTTTCCCCCGTCGTTGGTCGCTTGTTGGCCAGCGGTTACAACGATCACAGTACCAGGCTGGTCTCCCTGTGGAGTACCGACCGTGCGAGTGATCTCTGCGGTGAATTCACCAGGGCCAGTGTAAGGTTCGTAGATAGTGGTGTACGAACCGGATGGCGTAAGGGTGACAGGAGGTTCCGCTCCGGGTGTCTCGATGACAATAGTACCCGGCGTATTTCCTTGAGGAGGAAGAGCTGTAACTGTTAGAGGCGCGGTAATGGTATTCGCGCCAGTGTGAGGCTGATAGATTGTGATATAGGAAGCCCCAAGCGCCGGGGAGGTACCGCTTGTAGGAACGACCTTCTGACCGGGAGTCTCAAAAATCACAGTACCAGGCTGATCGCCTTGAGGCTCAATGGTAGTCTTGGCCAGTGGCTCAGTTAGATCACCAGGTCCAGTGTATGGCTCAAAGACTGTTGTATATGATGGGACAGGAGGTGACGTTGTGACGGGAGGCTCAGAGCCCGGGGTCTCAACTACCACAGTACCAGGTTGACCACCAGAGGGGGCGATCGTTGATACGATGTATGGCGTGGTGAGGCTGCCGACTCCAGTATGAGGGCGGTAAATTGTCACAAATGGTGCTTGGGTCTGGATTACTATGGTTCCGGGCCGGTCCCCTGTAGGGACCGCAGCAGTAACAGTAACAGGTCCAGTTATTTGTTCAAGACCGGTGTAACTACCCGTAGTCGTAACATAAGGAGGTATCTCAATTATCACTGTACCGGGCTGGTTACCCTGTGGTAAAATGGTTGTAACAGCAATTGGTTCAGTAATTGAATCGGTTCCCATATACAAGGTCGTGGTTGTGACATAGACTCCCGGTATTCCTATGATAACCGTTCCTGGCTGATCGCCCTGGGAAGGAATAGTCGTGAGAGGTGTAGGGGTTGCAATAATACCAGTTCCAGTATAGATGACTGTGGTGGTAATGTATGACGGTGCAGGGGGAGTTGTCGTGACTGCCTTTTCTCCGCCAGGTGTTTCAATGATGATGGTACCGCGTTGGTCTCCTGTAGGGGCGATCGTGGAAATGGTAATTGGACTCGTAACCTGGCCTGGTCCTGTGTATGGGCGATAAACGGTCACAAACGGAAGCTGGGTCTCGATAATAACAGTTCCGGGTTGGCCGCCCTGGGATGGAATAGTAGTCACAATAGGCGCGGTAATCTGATCGGCCCCAGTATAAGGTCTTGTAATGCTGATGTAAGAGGGAGCAGTATGGCTTGTTATAGAAGCTGCTTGTTGATCTAGAGTCTCAATAATAACCATACCTGGTTGGTTACCTTGAGGAGGGATAGTAGTCATAACTGGTTGGTTAATTAGGTCTGTGCCGGTATAAGGCCTAGTAATAGTCACGTATGCATCGGGAATAGGGATGGAGGTCACGGGAGGCGCTTGCTGACCCGGAGTCTCAATAAAAACTGTACCGGGTTGGCCATTAGCTGGCTGAACTGTTGTTAGAGTCACTGCTTCTGTGATTTTATCTGTTCCTGTGGCAGGCTGATAGACTGTCACGAACGTAGCACCAGGCCCAGCGGAGGTAGTGATGGGAGGCAGGTCTTGATCCGGAGTTTCAACAATCACGGTGCCGGGCTGCCTGCCAGTAGGCTGCTCGGTCGTGATGGTGATTGGGGCTGTAATACGATCGGCGCCGGAATGAGGGCGGAAAATGGTAATGTAAGAAGCCGTAGCTTGGGGAGCAGTACTATCTGCCAGACCTCCAGGACCAAGGATTGATGTAGGCTCAGGAGCAACAGGAGTTTCGATAACCACAGTACCTGACTGACCGTTTACAGGTGCAATCGTTGTGATTGTTACAGGAGCCGTAATTACGTCAGCTCCCGTATGAGGACGGAAGACAGTAACGTAGGATTCGTTGGGTCCTGGAGCAAGGGTGACTGTTGGATTAGGTCCTAAGGTCTCTGGCTCTGGCGTCTCAATAATAATGGTTCCTGCCTGACCACCCGAAGGTGCGATGGTAGTGACTGTCGTAGGTGCGGTGATAGTCCCAGCCCCCGTATATGGTCTGTAAATAGTCGTATACTGATCGCCCGGACCTGGGTTAAGAGTAACTGGCGGAACACCAGCCTTACCGCCAGTCTGGAGACCTGGGACAGAGACCGACGCTCCAGTGGTGTCCAAGTTGGAAACCGGGGTTTGAGCTGGTGGAGTCTTCACAATGATAGTACCCGGCTGGCCATTAACACCCGAGATAATAGATAGAGTCACTGGTGCGGTGATAATGTCGGAGCCTGTGTGGGGTTGGAACACTGTCACGTAAGGGTTTTGAGGCCCTGGAGGAGTTGGGACAGGACCAGTACCGCTGAGCTGGCTTGAAGCCGGTGCTTGTACCACTGGTGTTTTGACAACAACGGTTCCGGGTTGCCCATTCGAGGGCAGAATAGTGGCTGTAGTGGCCACCGTGATGACACTTGTGCCGGTATATGGCTGGAAGAGTGTTACATAACCGTCATTGCCCTGTACCGTAGTCACAGCCAGCTCGGTGGTATCTTGAGCTACGGTCTGGGGCACTGGGGTCTCGATAATGATCGTTCCTGGGCGACCTAAGGTAGGGGCGACGGTTCCTACTGTATGAGGCGCATTGATCATTCCCGGTCCTGGGTAAGGCCTGTACACATTAATATATCCGCCATTAGCTGCAGGAATGGTAACCATAGAAGCCGTAGATCGGTTCTCATCTGATGAGGTCGAAACCACAGGCGCAGGTGTCTCGATGATCACGGTTCCAGGCCGACCATTAGTCGGTGCAATGGTACTGATGGTAACGGGCGTAGTAATGGCGCCAGGACCAACGTGAGGTTGATACACTGTCACGTATCCATCTTGGCCTTGAGGAATGGTAACAGGTGGGTTGTTTGTGGTCAAGGGTTGAGACGTTGGCTGAGTAACGGGTAACGGTGTCTCTACCAACACTGTACCAGGCTGTCCTCCCGCAGGCGAGGCCTTAGTAACCGTAATGGGCGCAGTAATCGCAAAACCGGTATGGGGCCTGTAGATAGTGACATAGTTGTTGCTGCCAGCTGAGAGGGTGATTGCGCTCGAAGCAGCTGTCGTTGGCGCAAAATTAGTATGAATATCCAATGAAGGAGTCTCAATAATAATTGTCCCTGGTTGTCCACCCGAAGGAGTGAGGGCAGTGATGGTGATTGGATGATCAATATCCCCAGGACCAGGATAAGGTTTATAAACCGTAAGGTACGGGTTATTGTTACCAGTGGGAATCGTGACTGGACCTGTCTTGGTAGCAGTATTGGCGTTCGGATTGGGAGTCTCGATGATGATAGTTCCGGGCTTTCCAAGGGTAGGACCTTGAGTAAACGTAACCGGAGACTTGATATCACCTGGACCAGGCCATGGCATGTAAACTGTCACGTATGATCCTGTGGGATCAGGAGGAATGACGATAGGGGAACTCGAACCAGCGGTTGACTGCGTCTCAATGTATAGGGTACCGGCTTGACCATTCGCAGGGGCCTGTGTGAGGGTGATCGCTGCAGTAATGGTTCCAGGACCAGGGTACGGCCTGTATACCGTTACATATTGTTGAGCGCTGGAGCTCACTGGAGCGGGAGTTTGGATAAGAACAGTTCCAGGTTGGCCGCTAGTTGGGGCCTTCGTAATAGTGATAGGCCCAGCAATAATGCCAGGGCCTGGGAAAGGCGTATAGATGGTAATATAGTTATCTGCTACTGGTGCAGAAGTCTGGGACTGGGTAGGAGTCGTAGTGGCTGGCGTCGTAATAAACACAGTTCCAGGATTACCACCAGACGGTGCTTGCGTACTAATAATAGGTGCTGTAATGGCACCAGGGCCCGGGAATGGTAAGAAGACTGTCACATATTGGACACCCACAGGCACAGTGCTAGCCGCATTCTGCTGTGCCGTGGTTAGAGGTGCCGGTGTTGTAATGTAAACAGTACCAGGCTGGCCACCTGAAGGAGCTTGCGTACTCGTAACAGGTGCAGTGATGACTCCTGGGCCTAGGAAAGGCAGGAAAACCGTTACATAGCCATCACTGCCTGACACAGTACTAGTAACTTGGGTTTGCTGCTGCGTTGTACTAATCTTCGCAACGGGCGTGGTGATAAAAACAGTACCGGGACGGCCGCCTGAAGGAGGCTGGGTGCTAGTAAAAGGCGCAGTTATCTCGCCTGGCCCAGGATATGGGACGAAAACTGTTATATAACCATTTGTATCCGACGTAGTGCTCGGCACATTTGGCTGACTAGTAGTTGCTGGTAAAGACGCTGGCGTTGTGATAAACACAGTTCCAGGATTGCCCTTTGAAGGCGCCTGTGTCCTGGTATAAGACGTAGTGATGATACCAGGACCAGGGAAAGGCAGAAACACAGTTACAAAACCATTGGATCCTTGCGTCGTGCTAGGTTTTTGCAACGGGGTAGTGACAGAAGTCTGCCCAACAGGAGTTTCAATGATGATGGTTCCGGGTTGAGCACCAGAGGGAGTAGCCTGCGTGATTGTGATTGGCGAATTGATAATTCCTGGCCCAGGGAACGGCTTATAGACCGTAATATACTTATCGTTGCCTTTAACTGTGCTTCCCGGCGCAGATGAAGCAGGGACAAACTTGGTTGCAGGGGGTGTTACGATAAACACTGTTCCTGGGTTCGTACCAGATCCGGCCACCGAAGTAGTGATAACTCCTGTGATAACATCCGTGCCAGTGTACTGCTGTGTAACCGTGACGTATCCGTTTGTACCAATGACAGTAGCCAACGACGTTGTGGAGGTACCAATTTGCACTGGGGGGGTCTCGATGATGACTGCGGTGGACTGGCTACCCCCAGAAGCTGTCACAATAACAGTCTTTGTAGATGTGATGCCATGATCTGTGCAAGGACGATAGATGGTAACTGTTCCACCGACTATGGTTGGAGTGACAGTAATCGGGCCTTGGGTCTCAACAATAACGGTTCCTGGTTGTCCATTCTTGCCACTAATAGTTGTGACAGTAATGGGCTGAGTAATCGGATTACCGATATGCGGTCGGTAGATTGTTGTGTAGGCGCCAGGAGCACTAGGTTGAACGGTCACTGTCGTACCTGGTCCAGTCTCCAAGTCAGTCACAGTCTGAAACTCAGTTACAGTCTGAACTGAAGGAGCAGGGGTCTCTATTATGATAGTTCCAGGCTTTCCATTCGAGGGAGACTGTGTAATGGTTACAGGTATACTGATAGCAAGCCCTGTATGGGGTCTATAGATGGTCACATATGGGTTATCCTCACTTGGAGGAATAGTGATATGTGAACTATGTGCTGCAGTCGCAGTGATCGCATTCTGACCCTTGGGTGTATCAATTGTGGGAGTTTCAACGACAATGGTTCCAGGTCGATTGCCGCTAGGAGGAATGGTGGTTGTGATAGGCTTTTCAATAGAACCGCCTGTATGTGGCCTATAGACAGTGACATAAGGGCTACCACTGCCAGTAGGAATAGTGATTGGCCCCTTGCCAGCAGCGTATGTAGCTACAGAAGGTGTCTCGATGATAATGGTGCCTGGCTGGCCATTCTGGCCTTTTTGAGTAAGTGTAATAGGTGCCGAAATGGGATCACCGCTGTGGGGTCGGAAAATAGTGACATATTTACTACCAGTCCCAGGAGGAATAGTGAAAGGATCATTGGGGTATCGGGTGATCTGACTGCTTCCAGATGGGACCGGAGTTTTGATGATGACAGTTCCCGGCTGCCCCTGCACCCCCGTCATGGTGATAGTAGTAAGAGCCGTAACAGCCTTAGTGCCGGTGGGTCCCTGAATAATAGTCACGAAGGACCCACCTGGACCAGCAGGAACTGTAATCTCCCCAGTTCCGGGTTGAGAGGCAGGAGTCTCGATAATAATAGTTCCCGGTCGGCCTCCACTGGGTGCGATTGTCCTGGTTGTAGCGGCGGTGATGGGATTCACAGGCTGCTTTACAATTGTGACATAACCACTATTGGGATCGGATGGAAGAGTGATAACCTGCTGTCCCGCAAGTACATTTGGCGTTTCGATAATGACGATTCCAGAGTTAGTACCAGATGGGGGTACAGTGTAGGTCACAGGTGCAGTGATTTGGCCGGATCCAGCATGGGGTCTTAGGATCGTAGAATACGGATTGTCGCCGCTGGGAGGAATAACCTGAGGTTGGTTCTCAGGCAAGTCGCCTTCCTGATTTCCGCCGCCTCGCGTGCTGGATGCGGTGGGAGTCAAGATGATAATCGATCCATCTCTGCCAGCTGAGGTGGGGATGAGGGAAGTGATAGGCGTAGAAATGGGCGGGGCCCCTGTGTGAGGTGCAATGATTGTGGTGAAATGTCCACCGTTACTCGGAGGGATCGTAATAGCACCACCGAAATTTTGATTGCTTGGGGGGACCTGAACATAGACGGTGCTTTGACCACCTGCATAGGCAGCAACGGTAGTAACCCGTGCCTGTGTGATACGATCGGTTCCAGTGTACGTCTCGATCACCAAGACGTTTGAGATACTGGCGCCAGCACCAGCCTGACCACCAGCTTGACCACCAGCACCAGCTTGGCTGCCAGCGCCAGATCCAGCGCCCATAGTGCTCGATGGAACGTCTGCCCACTTTGTCTGGATGACAACAGTTGCCGAGGCAGTCCCCGCTGCAGGAATTGTCCTTGTAGCATCACCAGTAATCGTAACACCGTTAGGTAGCGCAGAGATAACCGTAGCCGTTGGGTTATCTTTCGAAGGCGTGATCGTCAATGCGCCGCGCTGCCCCGGCGAGAAAGATGAATATGCAATACCGGGAACATCCACTAGAATTGTACCGGGATGAGTTCCGCTCGGTTGGGCGATTGTGATTTCTTGCTTCGTGGTGGCATCGGCACCTCCATAAGCTTGGATAATCCTTTGGTAGGGATCGTTCCTCGTCGGCGGAATCGTAATGACGGGGTAAGGAAGGAGCGTAACGGGAAATAATGTCCCGTAGTGGGTGTACGTAGCTACGGTCGGTTGGGCGTTATGCTGCTGGGTAATGGGGATATAATTGGCACTGCCAACTGCCTCAGTCGCAGATTTATTGAGCTGAGTCGAGTCAAATATTTTTCCAGAATCTGCGCCACTTGCAGCACCTCCCGCGTTTCCGCTCAAGGTGGTCACCGCGTGTTGGATGAGTGTTTCTGCAAACCCTTGGGCGATCTGTATCGCGGCATCGTCGATATCGTTCTGCGCCTTGGCGGCCAGAATGAGCGTGGAGGTTACCAACCCCCTTAATAACCACATGATGTAGGATGATGTAAGTTACTGCATAAATAGAAGTAGTGAATTAATTAATATTAAAGAGAGAATGAGTGTGTTTGTTTATTATATATCAAACTCTCACTGGGGGCGTATCGATTTATAACCATTCGGAGATTGATCGAAGATTGCTATACCATCCGGCCTCTTCTATATATCTAACTGTCTGTTTTCAACATTATGAGAGACGCCACCGCCCACGAATATCTTTCCCCTCAGTTCTTCGTTTATAGTTAAGCTTCCGATTTCTGCTTTAATAGACGCGTGAAGCCATGAAGCCATGAAGCCATGAATACACATGAAGTCAGGAATAAACAGCACTTGCTTTGGAATGATATGTCCATGCGCCTGGTTCTGATTGGTCTATGTCCCGATCTAGACACTGTAATAAAGTCCCGAAACCGTTTATCAAACTAGGATGACCTAAGGCCCGTTGACAGTGTTTTTAAGACCCGATTGCCGAGCGCTAGGATTACGTACTAAATCATGGCTGTTTTAGAAATCAAGCGGTCGTTCAGCTCCGGACTGTGGGGCTCATCAAACCTAAGCTCCATTTTTAAGCCAATCACAGACTGATCTACAGGTAGAACTTCTCTCTGATTGGTGTGTACTAACCAGAAGCGTACAAGCCAGGAGCAGCATCTCCGGGAAGAATGCCTTGTGGAAGTTGTTAGTAAATGTCAGCCAGGCCAGGCACGACAGATGTGTGCTCATAAGGTATGGTTCAGGCACCTCCATCTTCTCGTTAGCTCAGGACCTGAATGCCAAGCCTTGCCGACCTAGCTATTCCCGGCTTTTACCTTTCTGACAGAACCTTACCCGCTAACATTATTTGCAGATCCTGCCGTTCATTCGAAAGTTTGTGTTGGGAGTGCTGTTAATTGTAACCTGTTGCGAATCAGCCAAGGTTCAGCTCCAGCAAATTGTATTGCTCCATGGCACATTTGACCAATGGAGTGTTTTTGAAAAAAACCGCCGAAACTGACCATATCCGTCTAAACAAAATGTCGCTAATCTGTCAGTTAATTAGTCACAAACCTTCTTTATTGGGAAAGCTCCACCAAGTCAATGGCGTCATAGGCGCTGTCACATATCTACCTGGGGGGATGGTGATCGATGCTAGGATTGTGATCGTTAGGCTAGCTTCTACCGTCATTAATGCTTGCATTCATAAAGACAAAGGCAAATGGTTCGGAAAAGTCACGTCAGATATGATTCTAGACGGCCTCCGCAAGATACGTACACTGCCTATGCGTAATACCAAGATCAATCATATTATCAGTCACCTACATGCTTCTTGTAGAGCCTTCCAAATCTAGATGACTTGGCCATAGAACTAATGGTTTATAATCTCACATATGCCTTAGAGCACAGGAGGGCTCTTCTTATTAAAAAGGTTCTGACAGCTTGTTATTGTGGAGAAAATACCTAGATTTACCATGGTTAGGGGTAAAAGTATAAGCATTTTAATCCACACCTACAGAACCATCAGTCCCCGGAAACAGCCAGGTATACATACATTTATTTAGCATTTGATAGAACTTAGCTCACCAGCTATTAATGCCACTTCTTTACCTTATTAAGCCTTACCCGCACTATTGACTATTAAGAGACGTGATATCTTCATTCTCGCTCAGATTCTACCCTGTGATCCTACCAACATGAACTTAGAACGGACTAATTTATTCCTTGGGAGATCCAACCGTCACACAAACAGTGACTGTCAGGGTATCTGCCAAAATAACACACATATTTAACATGCAGGACAGACTTACGTAGCTTTATAATGAGTTTATAAATAAAGAGTTATATGTAGAGGCCTATATTATTAATAAAGATTAATAGTTCTATAATATTCTTAATGTGCTCGTCCAAGCAAATAATTATATCTACTCAGTTGTTGGGGATTACCTCCTGATCTTTAGTCCCCTAAAAAAATTACAAGACTATTAGGGTAACTATAGGGTAGCTCGGGCAAAGTTAAGTGATTATTCGCTTTGAGCTCTACTAGCTAGTCAGGGGCTAGAAAAGAAATAGATTTTTAGCAATAAAGCATTCGGGGTGTTTCTCCTCCCTGCGACTCTGTACTAAAAATTATTTTTTGTTTAGTATAAGTCATACCGTATAAAACGCCACAATGCAAGGTTCAACCTTTCAGAGGATTGAGCCGCTAGAAAATCAACTGAGACTCAATATATCAGCGGCCGCCGGAAGACTCTGGAAAAAAAGCCGAAGACGGATGCCAGGAAGGATTCACACCTGAACCGCTGCATCCTTGTCAGTGGAACCGCTAGGAGGGATACTATGGAGTATCTTTAACCAATTGAAAGTTATTTTCAGCTCGATCTGGAGCGGGTAGTCTAAGTGACAATCCTCCCTTGATAAAAGTTTAGGGGTTCAGGTGTATAGTAGGTCCACCTCTAACTGAATGTCAAAGGATTCAGACCCCGAACCTAGTTCTATACTACGCCACAAAGCAGGGCGCGTACCATTGACGGTTGTGGTAGGTATCCAATGGCAACTTGCCTTGTGTGCGAGCTGCGGGGTAGGTAGGCTGTCTTAATCCAGATGGAGGAGTAGCACCCCTGTGATCTAAGCCAATAAATAAAGTGAGGCGAGAGGCGAAGCTGGGTGGTGAAACACACGTCTATACGTACCAACTAGTACAAGAATAAGAGCGTTAAAGTAATTACACTATGTATTAGGCTGCAACAAGAAAAACTCTTGTATGGATTACAACTTGGAAGGGGAATCCTTTGGTTACGAAAAAGGTCGAACTAGCAGAGATCATTGATCACTTGAAAGTATTGGCCACATAAGATTTGACTCAAATTCATTCAACGACCAAGAGATTTTGAAGCCACAAACAGGCTGGCGATCAACTCAATTCAATCACACATGATACCGGTCACTAAGCACAGGGGCAAGTGAAGGTATTCTAATGAGGCATGATTCTCTTAAAAGGACCCGAGCTTGGTGTTGCTCTTGTGAACACACCAAGCTCGGATCTCTACGGAACGGACTATCTATGGGTCCGGCTTCCCCACCAAAGTCACGATGCCTTCATGCATCAACACATCTGGTGGACAAAAGATCAACCAGTGAACCGTGCGAGCGTGCACGTCCCATAAAACACACCGTGTCAGCCCTGCTTCAACTCAATCAACACCCCAGATTGAGTTGATCGCCACCCTGGCCACAAAGTCCACTATGGTCAACGAAAATTCTAAGTATGGTATCGAATTTGTGGACCGTGCTCGGGTGCTTTGTATATGACGGTCTTCTCTTAACTTAATTTACAAGCCAGCTTGGTGATGGCAGGCCACTTCATGGGGCGTACGGGAAGGGGCTGGATGTGGGAAGAGGCGGGCGTCAGGAGTGGTTGGCGGCCCTTCTGCTGGTTCTTCTCAGCCTTATGAGCTGGGACCTCTTAGGGACGAGTAGCTGTATCCCTGTACCCCACTTGGCATTTCCCGCCATGCTGGAAAAAGGATGGAGGTGTGCATGGAGGGCAGAGGGGTCGGCGCGGTTCGGGGCGTGCCGCATCGGGACCTTAAGAGTTAGTACAACAAGGACACTGGCTTGGCGCGCCACCTGAACCCGCCCTTCTCATATGGGTTCACGGTTTTCCGTATATGCTGTGCACCTTGTCTCTCGTCCAAGAATCGGTGTTCTCGCTTGTATAATCAGTTGTTTAGGTAACGGTCTCAATTGGCGATCGAGTGGCCGCCGCAGCTGTCATGGGTCCCGAATCTGCTAGTTTTTGTATCCTAGTACTAGACAGAGGGAGAGGGCAGGCCATGATATCTGTGTTTGACGCTTAGAAAACTAACGAACACGCGTCTGTGGCCGGCGTGGCTATCCGCACCACTCATTCCTTTGTTCCTAACTGCCTCACAAAAATGCCCTACATTCCTGTTCTATTTAGTCTTCGCGTCGGCTGGTGTTGTTGCGTCTAATTCATATGGCACTGCGTTCGTTCCCCCTCCGGCCCAACCCTGGGCATCTTTTCCAGTTCCAAGTTCTGCTCGAAGATTTTCTTCAATCCTAGCTTCCATCTCGACAAGACTGTTCTTAGACTTGGCTTCTATCTCGGCAGGAGCCTTGTTGGTTCCAGCGGGCTGCATTGTTAGATTTTTCTGCCTCCTCCCGGCTTCTTTCGGCCTACGTGCCCTCGAGACAGCCACAGGCGGTCTAGGTATAGCTTTAAGTCTCTCTCCAGACCCCTTGAAACCCCGTGGCTGGTTGTCTGACTCGCTCGACTCCCCTTTCTTTCTTCTGATGCGGTTTCCCAAGAAGATAGCGGCGATGATGAGTCCAACGCCGGCGAACACAGCCCCGAGTGCAACGCCAACCTTAGACACCCCACCTTTTCTCTTGTCATCACTTTCCTCGTTTGGCCTGTTCCAGGGATCGGAATCAGTTGTGGACACCGGGAATTCGGATTCGATTGTGGACACCGGGGATTCAGATTCGGTGACTATTAATTGTCTATTAGCAATTCCTTTGTTTAGAATTTTCTTGAGGCTCATCTCACACCATGACGGCAGATCTGGTTCCTTATGATACAAGGTGCTCACGGGGGTTTCCAAGCCAATTATATCCATACAATCAACTACAGTATATGTTGCTCGGTCGTCGGAGTCGGCTGAGTAGTCCTCTACCACGGTGACTGATATGCAGGGACTATCATCAGCGCTATTTTCTGTCTTTAGCATGTTAAGAAACGGCAATGGTATTGATAAACCAACCACGGCTCTTTGTTCTCGCTGCCTTGGAGATCTGTATAGAATACGTTCCCGTCCATATCGCACGCCGTGCCGACTCTATTACTCCCAGAATAATCGCAGAAAAGAAATTCTGAGTGGGTATAAACTACCATTTAGCCATCGGTATTTTCTATGCAGCTGACTGTAGTGACTACCACATATATGTCAACACACCTTGGATATCTCGCGAGTAAGTTACAGATAAGTCGCACTCACTTGGTGATCCCGCTTCAACAACGTATCCGAGGACTTCTGATGCTGTGGTAGTCTTACATGAAGCCCACTGAATGAAGATGAGAATGGCAGTTAGGAAACGAGCTGCCTTGACTCCTAAGAATTCCATGGTCGAAGGAACCGTCCAGGAAGGTTTACGAAACCACATGGCTGAGGGATAAAGTTGCTTCCGAAAGGGACCGTCTTCGGCGCGACTAACAATCCAATCGAATGTGGAGGGAGAGCCTGATTTATGTATGATCAAGCCAAAAGCATTCCACGCAGTACTTTCAGTTGTGGCGCTTCTAGACCAGGATACCACGCCACCTTGCCCGACTTTTCCTCAGCTACCAGAAACTATTGAAAGCCATTGCACCGCAATGGCCGGCCAGGCTTGCGATGCGCACAGCCTGCTTGTCTCCCGTACAGCCACCTAACATTGAGCTTGTCACTAACCCGGCAGAGACTGTGGGCAAAAGGCCTTATACGGTCCCGCTCAGATGCGGCAGGCTCGACAGTCGGCCGTTTGGGTGTGTCACATGCTACCTCTCGCCTGCTTTAACGGCAAACAAGCTCAGTGGGCGGTTCCCGAGTCCCATTTCCTCCATCAGCCAGTTCTCCTACCTAAGATGCATAAGCCGCCACCAGTAACCCTGACAGTACAAGCATGTATGCAGGGCTCTCCCTTGGCTAGCCTCAGCCATCGTTGCTTCCTAATAATGTAGGTAGACCTGCACCCTCGCTATCTCTGGGCTCTTGACGTCCTTTGAATAGCCCCCCTGGTTACTGGCACTGGTATCTTGCAAAGCTAAGAAGCCAGATTCCTCATTTACTTTCCAGCTCCATGAGCTTCCAACATATTTACCTTACCAAGGACAGCTTTTCTATATAATGTACGAATCTAATAATCTGCTCACTGTGTAGGACTGCAATCATTGCCCCAAACCCGTAGTATGGATACCCTTTCCCCCAATTGCTTGTCCATACGATGAAACTGTTAGTTGCTAGCGTCTAATGAGGTGTAGTTTATTGGGGCTAGGGTTCTGTCCGGGAGTCTAGACCCCGGATTAAAAAAGGATTAAGGTTGTTAGATTCAACGCAACTGTCCCGTCACAGCTCTAGACTGTAAAAATATGATGTATGATTGGTCAAAACGGGAAGTGCGGTATTGATGCGGCGTGCTAGTAGGACACGGGTATTAAATGAGGGCCTGGCATGGCCTTGACTTTTCTTCATGTTCCTATAGGATTGAAGTAACTTTACCCTTTAGGCTCTTGCTACCTCACAAGTACCACCCTCCCTGTAGCAAATCCAAGGGACTTGGAGTTTCTCTCCCGCCCCCCGACAAATTAACAGTAGTCCCATTAACCCCCTAGACGAATAATATAATATTAATCATCTCGCGGCATTCCCACTCTCGAAATTGAACTCTCCCTCACTCACTCATATTAGGAAACAATGTCATATTTTCAAGTCACACAGTAGCTTCGCCACCAATCCTGTCGCTATGACGCCCAGCGACGAAGTTCAGTACCCCAACGCCCGTCTGGCGCTCGTTGCCCTAACCCTCATCGCTACTATTGTCCTATTCTTCTACCCTTTCAGGCTGGCTCCCCGGCGTAAGGACCCCGCTCGAACGGCCTTTACCTATCTAAAAGCAGCCTTTGCCGTCTTTGCAGTGTCAGTAACTTGCGTTCTTCGTCACCTCCCTCCCCCTCAGGCGCGACAGTTCGTGTTGTACCCCATTGCATCCGTATTGTCACGTCAGCCCAGTCTAGTCTTCTGACTTCCTATATGGCCGTAAGTCTGACATGTTGCATATGTAGATTCTGTGGTTTCGACATCTCTCGCTATGTTCTTATCGTCATCTTGTCTCTACCAAGCGATGGGTATGGCATTCGGGATCAAATAAGGCGTCGTGACATCTTCTACCCCCACGCCGGTGCCGAGTTCTTAATATGTTTTACAGACATCTTGATTCTCATCATACTTCTACGCATCAGCACCATTATCGCTATAGTTCAGCCTAGTGCGGTGGGTAAAACAGCTGAAATACATAGGGTTGCTTCCTATATCGCTGCTGTCGTCCTTATGGCTATTTCTCTCACACAACTCGTGTTTGACATCCAGATCCCCATGGACGTCATGGATAATGACATGAACCCTGCGCCTCCGCTTTCTATCACCTCTCGCGTGCTCACACTCGTGGCAGCTCTCTCCGTCTTTGCCCGAGCCGTTAAAGTCAAATTCCAGACACGATCTGAACAGCGTCTGGTCATGGTAGGTGTTCCTTACCTTCACGCATATCTTTTATAGTAACTCAGTCTCGTCTAGGCTTCGAATCTCCTGGTCGCTTGTTCTGTTCTCTGGCTCTTGCGTACAGCGTATAGAATTGTTGCAATTGCCATATTCGAGCCCGACAGTTCCACATTCATCCATTCAATGTCTGCATATGACGAGAAGTCTCTATCATACCACAATCTTTTGGACATTTTCTTTTCTGTTTGGCCCACTTTCATCATCTTGTGCATCGTCCTAGCGATTGGCGCCAAAAAGCAAAATGGGCTCTGGTCCACCGACCAGCCCTTCATGATGGTCAACGCCACCAGCCAACAGTCGCATTCTGACTACACCTACAAAGACCCTCAAGATCTTTCGCAGTCCATAATACAGCAGCAGCCACCGACACATGCAAGAAGGCAGTCAGGGCAACAAGGCTACCACCAGCCTCAAGTACAGCAACATCTGCAGCATCAGCATCAGCATCCTCCCCAGGAGCTATTCTCACCTCCGCCAGAGCTGTTTGCACCCTCACAATACTCTCCGCAGCAACAAAATTCTTTGTCGAACCAGCACGATCCTTCCAGCACAATTTCGTCAACTACGGGGACGGTTCCTCCTCTTGAGGGCTCCAGGCGTTTAAATCAAGTGCCAGATAGCGCACAAATCGGTGCATTGTCGAGTGACCAGTCAATGTATCCGTGCCCTCAATGTGGCGGAGTCAATCTAGGAAATGCAGGCAGATATAGATACGGCAACGTAAAGACCTCTGGCTTCGCGACACCTGCCGAGACCAGGGCAAACGTCGCTTCCGGAGAACGTCCGCTTTGATGACAAGGATCCGGCAGCTGGCGCCGATATTTTCTCAGTCGGGCTGAGTTTCATGAATCTTCCCTCCATCGTAATTGCTGCAGACGCCAGGCGGGTTGTAGCTTGGAATTGAGGTTCATGAATATCGACAATTCTCGTAGGACAGATTAAAATATAAATCTGGAGCCTGAGCTAGCTCTTCTCATATGCTGACGCCGCGGACATGGACGGGGTGTTGGAGGAACCTGCTGGCGGGCTTGATTGCTTGCTTCTCGTCAACCCAAAATAACGGGGCCCCGCGCCGATGGCCCACATCTCACCGGCCGTGGGGCGTTCCGGACGGAGCAACCCGTATCGGACCTTGCCAGAAGCCGGTGCATTGAGATTGATTTTCTGCCGAGTATACAACTAGGAAGTCTTGGTTTTAGGTTGAGTTGTGTTGCTTGCTGCTATACCCGGAGACGCGAAAAATCCACCCAACAGCCTCAATCTCGACTTAGGGAGCTTGCGAACGAAGCCGTGAGGTAAGGCCAGACCCTTTTTCGCGAGCAAAGCAGGCACACGAGGGCCTGCGAACTTGATGCAAGTTGCAGATTCATGTTTCTGCAGAAGCGCGGTCAGCCCATCTCTTTCATCCCTAAGTCGCCGATCCTCCAGTGGGCTCGAACTCTTGCCCGACAATATACTACTACGCGGGTACCTCTTGCCATGTTATTTAGTTGGAAGTCTTCTACGCTCAACTGTGCACCACCTCTGCCCTTAAATGTTGCCCTGGTCCTTGTAGGTAAATCCTAGCATATGTATTAAGTCTATTACTATTCCATCTCCGATTAATGTTCTTCTCACGCCTGCCTTGTGAACTCGTCTCTATGTCATCTCAATGTGTCAATGCGTCAAACAAAATTCCGTCTGGGGAATTACCCGTGCGTCTGTATTCACCCGGCGTAGAACAAAGATAGCAACAACAACGTTGACGCAATTATTTGGGTACGAATGACAGGTAGGCCCCATGGTTTCGGCAGCATAAGGACTGGAGGTTTGGTCGTAGGTTTAACCGAAACCGGTAGAGTCTAAAGTCGAGATAGTTTCGTTCGTTCCCTGATGTTCGTCTAGCTGGATCGCTTTCTGGACATCATCTTGGCGCCGTTCAGATTTAAGTAATTGCACGATCTCAGGGTTGCCGCTACGTGAGGCAGCCTGTAGAATCTGCACGTTGACATCGGCTCCATTAGCTAGCAGCAACTGCACAACCTCTAGCCCGCTGTTGTATAACGCAGCCTGTAAAGCATTGCCGTAAAAGCCGCCCTGAGCGTTGACATCGGCTCCCTTATCCAGCAGCAATTGCACAACCTCTAGCCCGCTGTTATATAACGCAGCGTGTAAAGCATTGCCGTAAAAGCCGCCACGCGCGTTGACATTCGCTCCATTGGCTAGCAGCAATTGTACAACCTCCAGGCTGCCCTTAGATGAGGCAGCCTGTAGAGCATTGCCGTATCGGCCGCCCTACGCGTTGACATCCGCTCCCTTATCCAGCAGCAATTACACCACCTCTAGGTTGCCCTTAGATGAAGCAGCCTATAGAGCATTACTATACTCGCCGCCACGCGCATTGACATTCGCTCCATTGGCTAGTAGTAATTTTACAACCTCCAGGTTGCCCTTAGATGAGGCTGCATATAGAGCATTGCCATATCGGCCGCCACGCGCGTTGGCATTCGCCCCATTGGCTAGTAGTAATTTTACAACCTCCAGGTTGCCCTTAGATAAGGCTGCATATAGAGCATTGCCGTATCGGCCGCCACGCGCGTTGACATTCGCCCCATTGGCTAGTAGTAATTGCACAACCTCTAGCCCGCCGTTGTATGACGCAGCGTGTAAAGCATTGCCGTACTTGCCGCCCTGTGTATTGAGATCCGCTCCCTTATCCAGCAGCAGTTACACGATCCCACGGTTACCGTTAATTGAGGCAGCCTGTAGAGCATTGCTGTACTCGCCGCCACGCGCGTTGATATCCGCTCCCTTATCCAGCAGCAACTACACAACCTCTAGCCCGCCGTTATATAACGCAGCCTGTAGAGCGTTGCCGTATCGGCCACCACGCGCGTTGACATCCGCTCCGTTCTCCAACAGTAATTACACCACCTCCAGGTTGCCCTTAGATAAGGCAGCCTGCAGAGCATTGCTGTACTCGCCACCCTAAGCGTTGATGTCAGCCCCTTCTGTCGTCAGATCTCTTGCAGCCCATAAAAGCCCACCCAGACAAGCATAATACAATCTGGATGCTCTAGGAGGTCTTGGTTTATTGTCCTACCAGAGGTCGGCCTCATATAATCGACACCATCGTTGAAATGTTGTCTCGTCTTGTAAAAAGCTAAATGTAATCCGAATGATGTCTTCAGAAGGTTCGGCCGAAACGGCGTAGTCCATCCAGGATTTTGCTGCATACCGTGCCATTGGAAAATCACGTCGGATCGTGCTGTGGCTGCCCCTGATATCGGTAAGGTACGTCAAGCAAGTTTTAGCGACGGCAATGCTGGCATTTTCGAGGTTGAATTGGGCTTGTTCAAGAAGATACTCTTTGACAGAGAAGTGAGCAAGATGAATTTCTTCCACGGTCTCAGCATAGTTCGTGACTTCGGCGATTATCACCAAGCTGGGGCAGTATCGTAGAATATCGGCTGCTTGAAATAGTCTGCGTTTAACGCTGAAACCTCGAGGCTCTTGATCTATCTCTGTGGCTATTACTTCGACGGCCTCTGGTAGTGTTAGAGGCCGCTTGGTGTGGACGAGAAACTGCAGGAGACGAATCGCGCTGTTCTTATATTCCGACGGTATTTTTTCGAGCATGCGGTAATACGTCTCGTTCAAATCATGAGGCAAAGACATGAGGGCTATCTCGATGGCTGCTGGACTTAGACATCGAGAAAGACTTTCTAGTTGACAAGCTGCCCATCTGAACCTGCGATAAACGTTAGAAAAGATCTTATCTTCTGTACCTGACATATGCTAAAATTTACATTCCATCCGCTCTGTTTCCAATCTTGTCACGCATCTCCTCTAGAATACTCAGAGATAACTTCTTATCCACGAAATCGGCCTTCTGCTTAAGCGTTGCCTCAACATAAGAGCATATATCAGTGTTGACAGCCTGCTTGTCAAGTAAGATACAATTGTGCTCATCGAATGAGCGAGGGATCTCGCGTTGAAAGGCGGCTTCTGGCCGACCAGTCACGAGAAGCTGGGCGTTACTAGACGCCAAACCTCTTATCCAATGCAGAAGTTCTTCTCTTGTTGTACACTCGTCCAAAGCGTCGATGATGACGAAGACCTTTCCAGTGATTTGTATCATTGTATTAATACAGGCTGATAAGGCACCCGTATCTGGTTGTCTCCGTCCATCATCATGCGAAGCGAAAAGACTATCAAGTCTTCTCGCGGCTTCGTTTCCCTTATGATAAAGCTGAACTGCCAGAGAGTGCAGGAGATTCTCCAGTTTCTGTTTTCCGGGATCACTAAAGTCGAAGAAGAAGGCAAGCGTGGTGTGGGTGTCTATTTGCAGAAGGTGATCAAGAATCGTCGTACTCAGAATGGTCTTGCCACATCCTGCCAGACCGTAGAGCCACAGATGTTGACGTGTCCCAAGTTTCCATTCCTGGAAAGCGGGACTGTTTAGAAGCCAGGTCCCAGTGCCGGGATGACGGCGTTCTCTCGCCAAGTTGGCATTGGTTGAACAATCTGGCGGGGACAGCCATCGCTTGATTTTGGCGAAATGATGGTCAGACGCCATGCTCATCACCGCATGTTTAGTTTCATTTCCCGTGGATTGGACTATTCCAAGTTAGACGAGGAAGCATGAGCAGGCATTGTGATACTAACTAGAGCTGAGGACTTCGCTAACAGGCTTCTCAGCCTCGACCTTGCTTGGAGGAATCTGGCGTAGGAGATCTTTAGCATACGCCGCTGCCATTATTGCAGCAAAGCCCTGCCACTCCTTGTTCTTGTGCGAGTCGGAATAATCGCATATCCCGCGGATTACCAAATACGGAAAATGGTTCATTAGCCCAGCTGCCTCCATTTCGAAGCAGAGAACGCCCTTCTTCGTTGCAAGCGTATCCCGTGCCAAAGCATCCTTCATCAACCGATTTGACGAAGCGATCAAGCCGTAATGGATAGCAGGATTGTCTTCATATTCAGTACGATCGGATCGCACTACCAAGGTTGAGGGATCATCGCCACAAGCTTTCGAGCAGCTGGACTGATCATCTGGCGGATGAACCTTTGAGGCGTAGTACAGTCGGTCGGTGCTGGATTCGGGCCGTTGGAACTCTTTCCTAAGTCTCGGATTCTCTTTTAAGATATCATTGATATATTTATCAAGCTGGTGTCCTTTACGCTTGTATTGCGTCAAGAGTCCATGCACGGCAGTTCGCAGAATTGTCGGCGGCTGATTCAAGAATCCGGTCTCCTGGAACTCCTGACCCTGTACGGCCTTTCCATAGTCGTACTGGAACACACCGCCCTTCCCGTGGCCAGAAGCACTCACCACGACGTCCCCAAGGCGGATGTCATGCTCAGGAGTCGGCGCACCGCCGCCAATTCCAACCATCAGGCCGAATCTGACGTTGGGGAAGCTGTGAAGCATATCTTTCGCGACACCAGCGGCAGATGATATGCCGTATTCGCCATGGGGGAGGACAGCAATGACAACATTGTGTTTCCCGATCTTGCCTAGTGTGTAGTTGTTGCTATCGTTAGTGGACACGAACTCGGGCCCTTCGTGCTCTTCGTCGAGAAAGAGTTGCGCAGCAAGGTACTCGGTTGCAATGGCGCAGATCCAGCCGACCGTGTACTTCTGGGGATTCGACATGATCGGCAATCGATGTTAAGCGAAGAGGAAGACGTGATGCTGTATGGACAGAGAATTGCAACAGAGGAACGCTCAAGGAGGCGCAAAGCAAGGCCCGCATGCTCTTGATGGCGGCGGGGATGTGTCAGGCTCTGAGGATGTATGAGGATCCCGGCAGTCAGCCTCACAGCGCCTCTATGCAGTGACTTGCAGCAGGCTGTGCGTTGTAGCTATATGATTGGCGAAGAAATCCATATCAAAGCCACTATCGCTCAGATGCGGAGCGAATGGCAAAGCACGAAAGGCAGCCATACATCAGCTGGACACCCGGTCTCCCAATAGAAGCAAATCCGGCGAACGGCCAGGCAAACACGTACAGAGTTGGATGCTTCCAGTCTTTCTTGATTACCGCCCGGTCGTTCTTATGGCACACATGATCCTTGCACCGACCGCAGTGGCTCTCCAATCTTATGACTCTTTGGAATTCTAAGATGGCCGCCTGTGTGTCGAGATCGCGCCACAATAATCATGAAAGGCGTGTAGGAACAACCATACTGGCGTTCGTTGCGGTAAGAGCAGGGTGGGAAAAATGCATTCTGTTCCGAAGAATGGTAGATGAAGAAGAAACCCCATTACCAGCTAATGGGGCGACGTCGCGATTGAGTGGTCGCCCGTTTCATGCTAGCGGGTCGTGCCGCTCATCACTAGCAGGTAATTCACTCCAGGCAACAAAGCAGATTCTGTGGGGCTTCGCCTTGCTCCGGTGGGCACTACAGCTCATCAGAGTCCACCAGCCTAGGCATCAGGATGAACCATTTGTGGTGTTAAAATTAACACCAGGATTGGCTACGTAGATGAACTTAATTCTTCTTGGTAAATATGTTAAGAACTGTATTTTACTTGGGCTACTACTAAAATCCAGATTTTTAATTAGAATTTACCTTTGCGTGTGAGCTACGGGGTTAAGTAAGGGTAGGCTGTCCAAATTAGGAAGAAAGTGCAGCACTCGCGTAATCCAAGTCAATAAGGTGAGGCGAGAAGCCAAGTCGGGTGGTGAAACCCATGTCTATACGTACCTGTACAAGAAGATATTTGCCCCTTCATCTACCAGACATCCGGAGGCCGCTGCGAGTTTGCAGACACATGCATAATACAGTTCCGTTGACCTAGGAGCTCCTGGACTTGTATTCCACGGCTTGTCAGCTTGATACAAATGGGTCCACCGCTGAAACGTTATCTTGTCACGCAGAAAGCTGACTGTGCTTCGAACAGTTTCGGTAGAAGTTTCTGCCGAAACGGCGTACTCCGTCCAGTACTCTGCAGCATATTGCGCCATCGGAAAATTAGCCTTGACTGTGCCGCGGTTACCCTAACCGCTAGGCCATTGGTAGTTTGGGCCAAACCTCGGAAAATGGCGCGGGCCAATGGTAATGCGGGGAAGCCCTGTCAGGTGGAGGCGGGACGGTTGACAGGGGGGCCAAACTACCAACCCTAAACTACTGTTAAACCGTGAATTGTGGTCAAATTGACGTGTGTCTTGATTGATTGATCTATCTGGCCTGGTTCCCCTCATTTAGGTGTTTTACTCTACGCTATTCCTATTTGGGACTCTTCTAGTCAGGTGACTTTCCTTTCCTTGATCCGAGGTTCAATTGGTCAAAACGCCCTTCATGTCATTACATGAAAGCTCCGGTTCAACAACTACTAACCTCGCGAGCAGCCAATTACAGACGTAGAGTTAACCCCAAGTCTCCACTTTCATCCTTAGGGTAAACCAGGACAGGAAACGAGGAAATAGAAAAAGTAAAGTAAGAGGAGAGAAAGTAATAGATAATATGAGAGAGAAAAGGAAAAAAAAAAAAGAGGCTGGGATAGTCTGTCTATCTATCTATCTATCTATCTATCTATCTTTCCACGCTACCTCTCTCTTTCTCTCTATCTATTTCAATTCAGAAAGGCCATAACTAACCAGCTTAATTTATCCAACCATATATATAACCTAACCGATTAATTATAGCTGCAATAGCCTAATAGCACCCGCCAGACTTACCACCTAGTAATACTAATAGTAATACCTAGGCAACAGGGAGAAGAATAGAAGGGCCAGGAAGAGGAGAGGGCAAAGGAAGGTAACTTTATTATAATAAAGAATATTAATTACTAATCTGTGCCTTCTATGGCTACGCAGTCCATATCCACAACCTAGAAGGCTACCTAAGGGGCCGTCACCCAGATCTCTGCCATTAAGCCCGCAGTGATCTCGTCTGCCGTTACAAGGGCCTGCTGCTAACGTTGCTAGAGGAGGGACCGAAAGAGGATCAGCTGGCCCAGTACGGCCCGTCTAACCCGGCCGAGCCTGTCGAGGGTCTCCCTATGTACAGGGGTTTTGCATGCAACTGGCCGGGCTACCCGGGATACCTCATGCCAAGCTGAAAGTGCCTGCGCATACACCTAAACGGCAAGCATAACGCCAAGACAGACAAAAGGAAGACCCGGGAGGACCTCTGGGCCAGCATACATCTACAGACCTTCTTTACCGGGCCGAAGAGGGCGGTCCGTTATTTTTGTGTCCGGGCGGCAGGAAGAGGAGGAGACAAAGGAGGAGAGGGTAGAGAAGGGATAAGCGAGAGAAGACAGAGACGAGGAGTAACAATTACCCAGCCAAAAGACCAGATAACAATCGCCTACATCACCAAGAGGTAGTTACTCCAGCAGGAGGAATAAGAAGAGATGCAGAAGGTTATAGACGAAGGTATATTAAGGCACAAGACGACTAACTGGCTGAAGCAGGCCGGCTGGTCGGCCCACTTTACCGGCAGGAACCTAATAAATATCCAGGCCTATAGTAAGATGCCCGACCGAGGCAATAAGGACAACAACAAAGTGCTGCGGCATATAAATAAAGCTCTCAATCGACTCTTCTTTAACCGCTGCATCGGCGGACTGAAGAGTATACCCCTGATAACCTGCCTACTGCTGGCCAGCCCACACCCTTACAATACCTACAGCCAACCATTCAGGCCACTATAGAAAAAGACCAATATGGACCGGTATCTGGCCTACATAAAACAATTTCTATGCTACTGCCTTAATGTATTGTTGCTAGAAGAAGAGATCCTCCTGGCCGACCACGGCTTTCGCTTTACGCCAGCGCAAAGGGCCAGCCTCAAGACGCTCTGGGCCCATCTACAAGGGGAGGCGTCAGAGTCAGAGTCAGAGTCAGAGTCAGAGTCAGAGTCAGAGTCAGAGTCGGAGTCAGAAGGGGCGGTCGAGGGGGGCAGGCCATTACGCAGCCGTCGCCGCCGCCGCAGCCATAATAGCCTCAACAGCAATAAGGGCCTACAAGAGCGGATATTATAGGTATTAGCGGACTTCTAGACGTAGCGGCTCCCCGAAGACCCTTTCAATAGCCCGCTATGGCACTTCATCGGCGTGCTAGGGATCGACGCCGAGACGGGGCAGCTACAACCGGCCCACCTATTCACCTACGTACTCGCCGGTCTCATCTTCACAGGACAGGCGCTGTTGGGAGAGTAGGCCATACCTACCCGGGAGCGGGACGGCATGAAAGACCTCACCCAGCGATTCGCCCGTATCCAGGACGCCTGGCTCTACAAGGCTACATACTCACCTATAGATTATATACTTAGCTTGCTCTTATTCAGGAAGAAGATTATAAGGGAGACGGGGAGCAGGCTTATAGTATCCTGGAGTGAGCAAGGTAAGATAATATATTTCATAGGTAAGCCTATCCTAATGGAAGACCTCCGGGCTATGGTGGCCAGCATGACAACTGACGCCTAGGACCTCCTCTAGGGTCAGTTTATGCTTAAGAAGGGCGGCAATGAGTGTTTTGTAATCCCGCTGGCCGGTATTAAGGACAACCTTACGCAGACGAGGCGGGGGCAATCCTTTATCCATCGCAACGGCCTTACCGGCAAGGAGGTCAAGATGCTTAAGGACCTTATTGCGAGCTCCCGGAAGACTGACCTTCTTAACTAGATGGGTGAGTGGAAGTAGGCAGGTATTAGGAAGTACCTCAAGCTAGTCAAGAGATTTAAGGAGTTCTTACTACTCCTCGCCCACATCACGGAAGGCTAACCTAGCCAAGGAGAGGAGATTACAAGGCTACGCCTCATCAACGGCATCAATAGGGACCACAACATCTTCATTATCAACGGCAAGGTCATCCTCATTACGCAGTACCATAAGTCCCTTACCTACTTTAACTCGCCTAAGGTTATCCCTTACTTCTTGCCTAGGCGGATTAGGCAGCTATTTATAATATATATAATCTATATCCAGCCGCTGACAGATCGCTAGGAGGCCAATAAGTAGGAGCTATACAGGGAGAAGATGGCCCCGCCGAGTGACTTTATCTGGCATAACAAGGCGGCAGGAGGAGTACCCTGGGAGAGCAGCCAGATGTCAGCGGCTATAGGGAGGTAGACGTCTTACTATATCGGCCGCCGGATTATACTTCAGGATTGGCGCTATATTGCTATTACCATCAGTAAGAAGCATACCCGCGACCGAGAAGCTGGCCGGGCCGACTTCAAGGACGGCGAGGATGATCATAACGAGTAAGAGCAGTATGAGGTGCCAGATGACCTAGCCGCCTCTCACACCGGCCAGACAGCCGCTAACTATAGCGTGACGATTGACGTACTTAAACGCTTAACGGCTGAGTCCCTAGAGATCTTTGGGCAGGTAAGCCACCGCTGGCATAAGTTCCTCGGCTGTGGCACAAGCTCATCACTGCTATTGTCGCCGTCGGGTGAGAAGGTTAAGCCTATTCCCAGACAAGACAGAGAGGTGAAGGAGGGTCACCCCCCTAGGAAGTGGGCCAAGATTACATCTCTCGAGGCATTGCAGGCGGGTAAATTGCAGGCGGGTAAATTGCAGGCAGGTAAGATAGGGGTGAGAGAGAAAGAGAAGTAGGGGAGAAGGAAGAATAAAGAGGAAAAGGAAGAGAAGGAGGATATAATTATATAGGCGCTACAGGCAGTGCTACGTGATGATAATGCCCGATTTCGGTCACCCCAGCAGGAAGAGGCCGTCAGGCAAGCTGCGGCTCAACAGAGCCCGCTCGTGGCAGTACTGCCAACAGGTGGCGGTAAGAGCTTGGTCTTTATGGTCCCGGCCATGCTAGCAAGCGCCGGTGTTACCGTCGTGGTAGCCCCCTATGCCGAGCTCAAGAGGCAGCTCGTCCAACGCTGTGTTGATGCCGGCCTAGATTGCAAGCCCTGGCCCAAGGCACGGTCATCTTGGCCCAGGGTCACGCTTGTGTCAGCCGAGGCGGCCATAACCGATGACTTCCTGCAATGGGCGGCCGACTTGAGCGTGAATGGGATGCTAGACCGTATAGTTATCGACGAGTGCCACCTAACCTTTACGGCTGCCGAGACCTACCGCTCGAAGCTCCAGGGCCTCGTCCTCTTACGGAGCCTGGGTTGTCCCTTTGTCTTCCTCACCGGGACCCTGCCGCCGCTCCGCCAGCGTGACTTCGAGGAGGCCATGCAGTTACATAACCCACTCTATATACGGGCCTCGAGTCACCAGCTGAATGTGCGATATGCCGTCTTTCGCGTCCGTAACGGGCGGGGCGTGATGGAAGTAAAGATGCGGGTAGGGGCACGATTGCCAGACCTATCGGCAGGGGAGAAGGGCATTATATACTGCACCAGCCAGGCGAAATGCAGGGCCCTCGCCCGCCAGCTCGGCTGCCACTACTACCACGCCCTACGCGACGACAGCGACTCGCAGTTCATCGCCCAGCGTGAGGAGGGTTTCCAGGCATGGCTCCGAGGCGAGGCCCCTTACATAGTGGCAACGGCGGCTCTGGGCACGGGCATTGACGTCGCCGGTATCATCCACGTCATCCACCTCGAGGCCCCCTTTAGCATTATCGACTACGCCCAGGAGGCCGGGCGGGCCGGACGAGCCGGAGAGCCTGTGACGGCCGAGGTCATTGTTGAGGATAAAGACTGGCCGGACGAGGACGCCGCGGGTGAGGCCTGCTTGGATTTAAGTGTGCGGGAGGTACGCAGGCTGATACGGACTCAAGGGTGCCGGCGTCGGCTGCTCGGCCAATGCCTAGACGGCGACCTACGGGACTGTAAGGACCTCGGCGGCAATAACGAGGCCAAGGTCACAAGATGCGACAACTGCCACCATGACGAGCTGGCGTGGAAGAGCGAGCTGTCGGCGCAAGGGATCATTGCCTCGCGGGCCCGAGGCAGGCAGGATGCTCATGCCCTTAAAGCTCTCGAATCTGCCTTGGAAGAGGTCGAGGGGCTCGGCAAGATAGGCTGTTGTATCTACTGGATATTCAATGGTATCGAGGAGGCCCGGCATATGTGGGGCGACTGTGACTCGACGGCCGGGACAAAAGACCTATCCTTCCGCAGCTGTATGGACTTCCAGGGTCTAATTGACTATAAGAAGGACCGGCAGGCAAGATTCCTAAGCTGCTTCTACTGTCATGTATCGCAGGAGCTCTGCCGGGACGGCTACAAGACAAAGGGGGCCTCGTGCTGGCGGTGGAAGCATGCGGTGATCCCTATGGCATTGGCCGCCACAACCGAGCCAGATCTATGGCTACAAATCCAAGCGGCGGCCGGCCGAGACTTTAAGGGCCGGCATGACTACGTGGACTGGCTTGGTCGCAAGCATGGTAAGCTGGTGTGTGGTCGGGAGATGACGAATGCCATGGCGGTCTTTACAATAATACTTAATTGGAGGCAAGATAAGTTTAGAGGGAGGTAAGGCAGTAAGGAAGATAATAAGGCTGGAAAAAGAAAGAAAAGAAAGAAAAGGAGAAAAGAAAAACAAAAACAAAAATAATAATTAAAAAAATAGGAAAAAGGTTTATAAGTTAGAATTAAATATAATTGTAAAGAGAGGTATCCCTAAGACAATATAACTACCTAGCTAGAAATAATAATAGGTATGTAAGTAGATAAAATAAATGGTTAAGTTAGTTAAGTTAAGCCTATAGTTCTATACTAAGTGCCGGCCTATATATATAATACCTATACTAAACAAAGAAAGCCTGGCCTATCCTAGATTTAAGATATACTACGCTGCAGACTAGCCTACCCTAGACCGGGGACCATAGTCTTCACCGACCGAAAGTATAGGTATAACCTAGAGCCCATATGACAACATAAAGAATAAGTATTAATATAAGACTAGGGGTTTATACCGCTATATTTATAGCCACCTATAGTTATATGAAAATAGTATTCTATCATTTCGATATAAAAAGATAGGAAAGAATATAAATGAGACTTATAAACCTAGAGAGATTAGTCAGTTTAATTATAGTTATATAAATCCTGGGCCTTCTTGATCTTAATCTATTTAGGGGGGATATATATATACACTTTAAGGCCTAGTCTAGCCTGGGTTATGTCGCGTCTTTCATTCACGGTAGGATAGCGCCACAGAGGAACAGTGGCATGGGGCGGGCCATAAGGCAGCCCCTGCCTAGAGAGCTCGGGCTTTAGTTTCATACAACGCTTTTATTCTACATCTCAACCATAACTGGAGACCCGGGTGGAAGATCTACCGGGCCCCTCAGACTAGGTAGCATGGGATGATATAAACTCGGCCGGCCAACCATATAATTCCCCACGGCCCCGGAAGGACATCGGGGAGCAAAGCTGTAAGGTCAGAGGTGTAGGGCACAAAGGCTCACCTAAGGCACCTCACGCATTTCCTAGTCTAGGAGTTGAGACCTAGCCGTAGGAGTCGGGTCCCAAAAGACCAACCCTACCAATGCATATTTGGGCAGGAACCTACTACCTGCCCTACCAGGCCATATAAATATGACCTGGAGAGAATATAAGGTAACAGGCCGGCCTGACGTTTCCAGCAAAAAGGAGCCCACACAAAAGAAGGAGAGGGGAAGGGAAGAAGTACAGATTATAGTAGAGGCCTCTCGGAAGAAGCATACTACAATATAGCACGACCATCCCCCTCGGCCATGGCCCGTCAGGTGCCTCTATACTAGCACTCCCAGCCGCTCCCTGCCACCACAAAGTACAGGCATGCCATGTAGAGGTGGCAAGGTTAGGCCGGTTAGACCGTAATAAGGCCCCCGTGATAGCCACATCTACTTCACCATAGGGTGTAACCCCCAGGCCTGTAGGCATCCTCTCTAGATAGCAAAGAGCAAAGTCTACGCCTCAGGAGGGAGAGGGAGAGATATCCCAATAGCCTAAGCACCGGCCTAGCATATGCCATAGCGGCTCTAATAGGGGTGTCAGGGTTAATTCGTTCAAGTGTTATCAAGCCTTCAGCAACGGCTTCCGGCCTGGTTTTCCCGCCAACCCACCATCCAACCAGCCCGCCGCTCCAACAAGCCCACCGATCCCACAAGCCCACCGATCCAACAAGCCCACCGATCCAACAAGCCCACCAGGACTAGTAGTATTTGGCTCTTAAACCCACTAGCTCGTTCAAAGGAGGCACTAAGATCGTATAAACCATTGCGGTAAATAACCCCAAAGCGTGAGCCCTCCTGTTACCCAGCCAAGGCTGGGCCCATCTAGCCTATAGCCTCCCCTAAAAGAGCACTTGGGGCTGAGCTACCGAGGTGCCTACTATGGAAAGACACTGCTAGGAACTCCAGTACGGCCTAGTACCTGGGCACTGACTTTCGTGGAGGTTGGTATGCCGCATAAGCCCCGCCGCCGAGGCCGGAGCCTTCTAGGCTGTACAGAGTAATACCACACATACCCAAAACAATCATCATAGTATGGATGCCCACCCTCAAACCCTCGCAAAGCGAGTCCTGGCGCCTATTAAAGTCCCTGTACGCCACAGGTATACATATGCAAATCCCCGGAGCCGAGCCTAGCGCTAATTAATATTACCTATACGCCACAGGTGTACATGCATATAGCAGGGTTGTAATAAAATAAGTGTTTATTAAACTACGGAAGACTATAGAGGTGCAGTGAGATTAAGGAAGCAATCACAATGACCACTAAGTCAGAATGATCACCACAAGGGCAAGGGAAGGGAGAGGGAAAGGGGCAGAGGGTAGAGGGTATGGGCCATCAAGGCCAGGGGCAGCGAAGTTACAAAGAACAAGGCATGATATTACTCCCTCCACAGTACAGGCATGCCACGTAGAGGAGGAAGGTATTTACCACACCCCCCACAACCAACCGAGATAACCCACTAGGCTACAGTATAGGCTACAGCCACATAGAAGCCAGACCGGCCAAACGAAACCCCCCTTTCCACAGTATAGGCATGCCGTATAGAGGCGGAGGGTCCCATCTAACCAGCACCATACCCACACAGTCCAGGAGAACCCAATAGCTAGACCTACCAACCAGCAGCGGGGTAGGTAGCATCCTAATCCTGATCATTATAACCAAGCCTGCCAGGTAGGAAGATAGTATTCCGGTTGGCGCCTTGCAACTCACTTCAGCCCCCTTCACGGATCGTAGGCCACTGTGCCGATCCGTTACTGACATCTGCTGGAGGATATAGTGCCTCTGCTCGGGTGAAGACCGTGCCTATCCAGTCTGCTATTCATGTGAGCCGCCGTCGACCTTTTGTATATACCACCTAGCCCACCGGCAGGGAGCGCAAAGAATCCCCGGCGTACGTGGCTACTACCTAGCTGGATAGCGGCGACCCTGGGGGACTGCCTACACCATAAGGGTAGCCTTCCTCGGATTTCCCGGGGGGCACCAGTCCCCGGAGGAGATCGTAGCACAGTGCTTCAGCCATTGCGGCGTCCACAGGGGCTAGATTGCTTCCTGCTGCCCCGGTGTGGTGCCTCTGGCCAGCGCCATCCACACAGGGGCCCATCTGCTAGCAGCCAGAGCACGCCCTTAGCTGCCGTAACGCAGGCATCCCCAGTACGCCGTCACGCCAGGGCGTGCAGTTTCGTGGGGGTCGACCGCCACTATGAACCCCCCGCTACCGAGGCCGGGGCCTTCTAGGCTGTACAGAGAGACACGCAGTGGAAGCCTGCAAGATCAGGTACGTGAGAGGGTCATCGCCGCTGCTTGATCCAACCCGTGCAGGTTGGAGCCGCGGCGGGCCCCTCTCATGTACCCTCCGAGACCGTTCTAGTCGGCCGCACGCCAGAACCGGCTCGCAGGCCATTTTTCATTTTCCGCAAAATTCTTCACTATGGGAAAACAAAAAAATCGACTCACGGCCACCAAACCACAAAACCATTTTGCACGCATTTTTTCGAAATGGCCACCGGCTTGTAGAGCGCGAAGAGACGAGTCTGGTGGTGGTGGTCTCGATGCTGTGGGTGGCCTGTGGGCCGAGGCAGGGGTGTTTGGAGTTGGGGTATAGGGTAGGTGGATCAGAGGTGGATGTGGCCTACCCTAGAGTGATAAAGTGGCCTACCCTACAGTACAGTTCCAAGGCATAGTTAGGGCCAGAGCAGGCTATATAATATATAAGAAGTATAAAGATGGACCAACCTACCCTAGACCACATAGGATATAGTGAATATGAGGATTGGCTAGCCTACGCTAGAACTATATAATATATAGAGAAATACTAAGACAGACTGGCCTACCCTAAACCCTCTATCCTTACCTAACTAACCCTTAGCTATAGGAAAACCAAAAAAATCGACTCACGGCCACCAAACCACAAAACCATTTTGCACGCATTTTCTCAAAACGGCTACCAACCTATAAAGGTAGAGGTAGCCTAACCTAGACTATATATCATATAAAGATTACTAAAGTAAACTAGCCTACCTTGACTAGTATTGTTTGCGTCGACGGTCTGCCGACGATTAAATTTATACGGGGAAATTTATGGCGCTAGCAGGACAAGGGTCAGTCAACGATTAAAATCGACGTCAACCGACAATTAGCGATTTAGGCGCTATAATAGTCGTAGTAAGTTAAAAATAAGTAGGAATACAAAATAAATGATTGCAAATAGATCAATACTAATTCAAACCTATAAACTTGCGGTGTTAGTAGTTAAATGGTGTAGTTACTTTGAGATTATCTTTTTTAATGGTCGTCACGTAATATGGTTTATTAACGGGGATTAGGTTATTATAACCAATCAGTATTCTTCAATTAATAAGAGTGACTGGCAAAAAGCAACCGGTTAAGAGCTTAAATGAAAGTCTAATAGGATTAATAATACTGAAAGCATTAATAGTAATATTACTAGTATTGCTAAGTAATTAAATACGTCCTTAGAGATTAATAACTATAAGGGCTATAATATAGTCTTTATTTATAAAAGTCAAGAAAAGTACGGTAAATATAGATTGTGAATATAAATAGTATAACCTTTTAGCGCCAGACTATACTAGCTAATAAACAATTCGAGGACCATACTTAGAAGAAGGGTTCCAGTTAATTGAGTCAAAGTCATAGACTCCCACCAGCTCAAATGCTTCCACAGTACCAGGCGCCTTACAAGGTGTCTTGAAGGCAAGGGAGGGTTTCTGAGCGGAATCCCAAGTAGCAGCTCTTCCAGCGGCAACTGAGAGACGGCCGATATGGTTATTTCGCTGGTTTCCAGGACCCCAGCCACCGGTAGGACCCGGGGCAGGCTTGATGCTGGTGAATACATCGATCTTTTTGCTTCCAGCAGGATTGGCGTTGGCGGGGAGGTGGAACTCCAACTGGCACTGTTTATTCTTGGCGGCGGCAGGGTAGGTGAATGTCACGAGGGCTGTCTGGTCCTTGCCGCCGTTGCCAGTGCTCTTGTAAATCTCGACGATGCTTGAAACGGCTGTAATGGCGCCATCTCTGACAGAGTACTGCCAGGTATTTAAAGGAGTAAAGTAGGATAATGATACGTTGCGTGCCTCAAGAGGAGCAGCAAGAGCAGAGGTCACAGCAATGGCGGCGGAGAGAAATGTCTTGAAGAGCATGGTGCCGGATGTGACTGTGTAGTAGAGATACAATTGGATATTCGTTAATCAGTATTTGGAATAGAATTGTATGTAGTAGAGGCTGGTTGCTTTTGAGTTATGATAATAGCTTCCAGGATATCAGGGATAAGACCTGATGTCTTTATACTCCAATCCCAGATATAAGAAAGGCTTATAGTTTAGATAGAGTGAGGCTTGGCCACTTTCCAAGCTTAGATCTATAAGCCACTTAGGCTGAATCCGTGGATGTTGGATGTAAAGATGATAATAATAGGTTACATAGCCACAAGCGCAGGCAGCTAAACCTCATTCGTCAGAACAAAAGCTAGTTAATGAGGTTATCAAGGCTGTGGTAGGGAATAACATCCATAGAATGGTAGGTAATGACATTGTGGCGTTCTACTGCTGCCTCACTATAGTATAGGGTTAAGCTTAGCCTCTTTCAATATGCCTTAGCAGAATTTCCATCAAATAACTAGCTTACGCCTCCACGCTAACTATGAAAAATAACGCTCCGCTATTATACGGAAGATATAGGCCAGCAAGGCGTAAGGCACTAATAGTGCGTATTCCATCTTAGCTGGTAATCTAGCCATAGGGTATCTACTGGTTATTCACTGCCCGACATTTCTTATATGCTTTAGCTGGCAGATAATAATTAAGTTTATGCAAGGGACCCAATAGCAGTAGCAAGTCAGGGGTCTGCTAATAAATAGCATTGTAGGTATTATAAAAGTTTAAGTAAGCTTAACATAGGTAAGAGCATAAGAAGAAATACTCGCAAGTTAATAAATATAAACATTATCGTGACAATTACTGCTTGCGTCGACAGCCTGCCGACGATTGAGTTTAAGTGGGAAATTTAGTAGCGCTAGCAAGGCATGGATATTACGACAATTAAAATCAACGTCAACCGACGATTAGCGTTCTGGACTCTTTAACTGTCAGGATAAGCTTAAAACAAGCAAAGATATAAAATAAATAATTGTGAATCGATTGATACTGATACTAACTTATAAACCGGCGGTATAGGTAGGTGCACAAGACGTTTACTTTAAGGTCATTTTCGCTGATGGTTATTGGGCGACAGGGTTTGTGAATATAGATCAGTCCGCTATAACTAATTAGACTACGTTTTTACTTATAAAGTTTAGTAGTGGCTGTGAGAGCATATATTGCAATATTTATATTACATTCAGCTCGAACTGCCAATATGGAAGAAAGGGGTTACAGGAAGGTATTAATACGGCATAAAAACTAATAAATTTGCAATATTAGTACACGACTTTATTATTATGAAATTCGTTTATAATGAAGTACTTTATATATAAACAAGAGTTCCGGCTTCTTTACTGTCGTATATACCATGTCATGGTTACGCAAAAGCAAGTGAGGGTGCATCTTCGCAATGACCCGCATCGTCTTGATACTGAGGCAGTTAGAGCTATGCAAAAGTGGGCATCTAAGGATGATATATTCGAGAGTCAACAGGATGTACACGACAACCTTATCCGGCGGAGGCGGCGCTCACAGCAGGTGCAAGCGAGGTAGCGGTTTCGTGGTTAAGGTAAAGAGAAGAAGAGATAGTCAGAGTAGTTGGTAACCGCTGGTGTAAGGGTTATGCAACGCAAGGGGTACTAAAGTAAGGAGGTAGGAAAGACAGAAGAGGGTAACCACTAACCACTGGTATAAGGGCTATAGGAAGCAGGAACTATAAAAGAGGAAGAAAAAAGAGAAACCGCTAACCGCTGGTATAAAGGTTGGTTGGGGGGGGTTCTGTACAGTACAGTGCGGTACAGTGCCATTTTATACAGACCGGGTTAGAGTTTAGGGTTAGGGGTAAAGGTAAAGTTAGGAGAAAGGGGGGAGAGAAAGAGAAAGAGAAAGAGAAAGTAAATAGTAAGGGGGTAAAAGAGGTAAACGCTAACGGCAGAGTGAGAAGTTAGGGTTAATAAGAAGGTAAGGGTTAAGTGGAACAGGTAAACGCAAGGGGTAGGGAAGTAAGGTTAGAGTAAACGCTAACGAAAGGGTTATGCGGAGCAAGGAGTAGTTAAAGAAGAGAGGGTAAACGCTAGGGTCAGAGTAAACGCTAACGGCAGAAAGAAAGTTAGGTAGAAATATTATATTTACACATGCCACCCATCGAACGACGAATAAAACGTGTTGTGGGTACCAAGGCTTCACCTACATTTATTTCAGGTACCGTAACTGTACCAAAGCCATGAAGTCCAATGGCATTGATATAGGCGGCACTGTAGATAGATGATACAGACCTGGTCGAAATTGGTTGTCCCTTTGAACACTCTCTTCGATTTCTAGCGCACAGACCGTATTGGGGGCATGTATGTAGTAGTGTACGGCGAACACTGTCCTCGATGTATACAGGACCCACATACGTGAATAGCATGGTCTCGTGCAAACCAGCTATAAATTGGCTTGCATAAGTCTAGGAATCGTTTTCTGCGCATGGTCTTTGGATGTCGTTTCGAGTTCACAGAGAAAGCACATACGCTTTTCTCTACATTGATGATTGTTTCTTGAAAGGTGCTTTAATTACATAATTAACTTGGGCTGGATCGAAATGAATCTCGAACCTGTTGCAATTTCCCAGTTACTCTCTTGAGAAAGGGTTGTTTCTTGGTTGTCGAAGTATCGGATGGCCCTACACTAAGGGCGGATAGAATAAGACATAGACATTCTGCCACCCGAGTTGTATACGAATGCTCATCGCCAAGAATCCGCTGCCTCTTCTCAAGCACCTCCCTCATCATCGATGCTGCTTCATCAAGCTTCCCTTGATCCCTTAGAGTAACTGCAAAATTACTCATCGCCGTGATTGTATCGGGGTGCTCACCGCCGAGAATTCGCTGCCTCTTCACAAACACCTCATTTAGTGATAACGCAGCGTTATTCCAGCGCCCGATCTCTCTAAAGAAAAGGCCAAATCTTTCTATAGTCTCAATTCAATCGATTTTATCCCAGTCATTGACTCTTGCGACCTTCTTAAAGTTGTGGATGTTGTCTGTTAAATGTGGTATAATTCGTAGCCTTGTCGCAGGTTCATCATGGCGATCACTAATAGTCTCTAGGTAATCATCCAGGAGCTGTGATGCTACGTACCAAAAGCGTTCTACTTCATCCCCGTTGCTTTCCAATCTGTCGTAGCCCCAGGCATGAACAAGGCGATGAATTGATTATGAGGTTTGCATCGTTTTACTCTGGCAGAGTGAGTAGTTTTCTAGAACCCGAAAACATTTCTCTAACTGGTAGAGGTCGGTCCCCATTCGATACCCTATGACCGACATCCATGGTGCAACTGCTTTCGAGCCTGGATCAATGTCTAGGCCGAATAGCTCGAGGAAGATGTCATCGTAATGGATGAAAGACAACAATGTTAGAAGTCGGCACGCCTCAGGAAGGTGCTCGGACACCGCAGTATAAGACGTCTCCCACACTGTCATGACGCTATGATGATACCTTGCAGTAAGTTTATGGGTGTCTCTGAGAGCAGGTCTTGCCGGCGATTATGAAACTCTTCCAAATATGCAGATAGATCGGATGATAGCCGCGGAGTCTGCGACACGTACTTTCCTGCCATGCTGACTGACAGGGCAAGGTAACCTAGCTCATGCACGATGAGTTTGGTTTCAGCCACCACATTTTCTCGCGCTGGTTGTATCTCTGCGCAAGTCAGGAAGACTTCAACACTTTGCGACTCTTCAAGCTCCTCAACTGAAACTCCTTCGAACGTCGACATAGATTTTGCGATGGACGATCGACTCGTGATAATAATGTGCGTGTTGGGAGATCCCGGACAGTATTCAGATAACTCCACAAAGTCTTTGTCTGCTTGGTGCAAGGAATCGGCACCATCGAAAATGACAAGATACTTTTCAGATGCTCTAGCAAACCAGCCGAGTACTTCTCGCTTCACATCGTCGGGGTTCGGATCAGGTAGTGAAGACGCAGTCTCTGCTACTAGTCGGTAAATTGCTAGGAAGTCCCGGTCGATAGAGGCCGTCTGGTCTGCCTGAATCCAGAATGTAGCATCATACTCGGTTCAATAACGCTGTAGGTAGCTGAGAGCTATCTGTGACTTTCCCACTCCGCCCATACCATATACACCCACCTTCTTTACCTCCCCTTGTCTATCAGACTCCAAGGTTTCACGAGCTGATTTCGGATGCCGTCACGAAGCGATGGTCGCTGAACAAATGTCTTTACTGGTGCCATTGAGCTTAAAGGATAGCTCCGCACGGGACAAGGGGCTCGAGCAGAGTATGCTAGCCAGTATTAGTGACTAGAATATAATGAATCATATAGTTAATGCTAGAAAAAGCTAAGACTAACCAGATATACCCATTATCAGAGCGGGGTCGATCTCGTCGGCGATGGTCCCTAAAACCAGTTCACATACGGGGCTGTCGAAAGAATCAAATTTGCAAATAGTGCTATGATTAGCGTGCATTGCTATCTGCTTCTCACGCGTACCCGGGAGATTCAATGTAGCAGACTACAATCTAATGGAAGTTAGTAAGGCGACTGTTTCATTCATTGGGTTCATCCGGCTGACGTACAAGACCTATCTTGCCATACGAGTCTCCTTCATATAAATTGACGACAAGGCATTTCTCGGGCAAATGGCGAGCTTGTTCGAATCGTTGCATCGCTTGGTCCAAGTTTTCCTTCAAGGCATCGAGAAGATCATTTCTTGGCTTAGATATGCCCGTTCTGACTATCTTGGCCACAATATCACCAAGACTGGCATAATTCCCGCCCTGGTGTGGCGTAGCAAAGAAAACGAGAAGACAGGCCGCCTCGATGATAGATTTGTATGCAGTATCTAACGTGGCTGTAACGACCTGTAGGGCATTAATTTTAGAAATTGGTTATGCGAGCCAGTAATCTCACCTCTTTGACGATCAATCTACCTAAGCTATGACATATAAACACAAGAGGCCTTTGCGGGTCACTCTGGATCGATTAGAATGGGACTCTAATCAAGTATGGGCTTGTCGCTTGAGGTATACAATACTTTCCGCTTCAGTTTGAGCCATTGCAGTAAGTTGTTCGCATGGCCAGCCAGTTTGATAGCCGTTGCATCAACGGCAGGGCTCGAGTTGTATTCGAAAAGCATCACCCGAGCAGGTTGTGGAAGGGCGTTCGGGAGGAAGTCTTTCAGCCAGAGCTTGTCGCCCATTGTCCATATCTTCCGAGCGTGATCATCGCTGTTCTTGAAGTTGAGGCCGTGGACAGCAACAATGCTAGCAGTACAATCTGTTAGCTTTGCACGACTACTGGGACTGTAACATATACTCTAACTGCGCCACATGGGAAAAATCAGTGGAGGCGCTGTCATAGATAACATGGAGGCCAGCCTGGGCCATTATCAACGATCGAAGGGTCCTACAAGGTAGCTTAGTCAAGGAAACAAAAGCGGGGGTAGATTATGGGGTACTGTGGGCGCGCCTCTAGGAAGGACGATAAATTTCAGGTACAAGCAGTAGTAGTGTTGTGGGGTAAAAGGACTAGCATAGAGGTTAATTGAGAAATGAGTGACATGAGATGTAAGAATTGGACGGCTTAACATTAACCCTGGATGAACGGGGGCGTTTGTGGTGATTGAAAGGAAGAAGCAAGAAGTCAAGGATTAAGATGTGTAAAATGGCGAGGTTGTTTTTAGCTGCAGTGTTGTGTTCATGCCTCAGGCATGACGCCTTGGCAAACCAATAGATAGGAAGGATAAATGAACCAAAGCACATTTCCTTTGTTTGTGGCCATGGATGTTGTCAAGAGCGGACCCACGACCAATGATATCATTTGAGACCCCTGCGAGGACGGCCCCCCACTTTCAAGGCTCATTCATCGGAACACCTAAAAATAAATCCAGGCAGTCCTAGGGTAAGTAAAGATTTATACACCACCGCCCGCGTTTTTTTTTACAGACATGATAGTGAGAAAAGAAGCATATGGCAACTGCAGATCGCTTGACATTACGTAATTGGATATGTCTCCAGACAGAAAATCTTCCATAAAACTTTTTCACTACGATCTATATTCCTGTAGGATGTCACGATGCGCGAAAACTTTTAATTTAATCAGGGAAAAGCCGTTCAGGCTTCCACCGAAGAAATAGTCAAGACTAGCACACGGCCCGTTCCTAGTGCCTTTTAGCGTTTATCACGTATTACATGTAGCAAGAAGCCGGAAATGAGGACTACAAGCGTTGCGGCTGATCAAACGATCCATAAGCCATGCAACTGGATCGTAAGCACATTTTCGCGTCATAGATGGCGATTTATTGGGCCACTCAGCGGGGTAGTTCCCTTTGAATGTCCTTTGACTGTTCCTCCTCGAAAGACAGGATCACTCTTTCGCATCTCCCCAGGGGGCTACAGGCAGAAGAGGCTGCGTCACAAAGAGATTCTGAGCCCATAACTATTGAGATATTCGGCGGCCACTCGTCCTCGAGAAGAAACAAAATGAAGAACTTTCTCGGCTTACGTTGTAAAAAGAAACAGTGGGAGAAGAGTCATGGTCAAGCTATTTTAGTATTGTTCTTGTATGGTTGAACAGCTGGACTGGGCATCTTATCCATTTTATCGAGTTCCTGCGGTCCGTTTCTGACACTCTCGAAACAGTACAGTAGCGTCCATTTCTGGGTGTTGTAGGGACGATCAGCATTTGGTGGTAACAAAGGTTGATGGCAATCTGCTGTGAAGTCGCATTAAGCTGTCAGCAAGGAGTACCTTGATACGGTGCCAATATTTATGAGCTACTGTGTAATCAATACGCCCCTGTCAAAAACGTCCGTGCGGTATAAATTAAAGAGTGTCAAAAAAGGGACAACCGATTTCGATCTTTACTGTATCGATTGAATCAATACATTTGGACTCAGTGGGCTCGAAGGTTGCAGTTTCTGGGCATAGGATAAGATTAAGCTACCCATATCTGACGTGGAGGACGATGATTGAGGGTTGAAGGTGACCGGTTGAAGAATTCCTTGCTCAAACATCGAGAAAAAAAAAGGTCTACTGGTATCTGGCTGGCCTGTCTCGTCAAATGACTGGATGCTTGGAGATGCGTTGAGTGAGGAAACCCTAAGGTTGCCGTCGACTCGGCGATATCCTGTTACACAAGAGATGACGCTGACATCATCAAGCAGGTTTGCGGAGGACGAAGAATATGTTCCAGCTGAGAAAACCAGACGACTATAGTATGTAGAACAGCCAACTGAGGTGGTCTTCAGGTATACTTGCTGCGTATTACTGACTGTGATTTTCTGCGCAAAGTGGCAGCCCCTGTCGTTTCCAGATATTATAATATTACCCGCTCTGTATCCAGAAACTTGATTTAATGTGATATTGTAGTCCTTTATCAGTTCGCAGTTGATATAAGAGCCAAAACTAGTAGATTGCGCTTTAATGTCTGCCGATACTGGGATAGTTGAATGGTTGGAGAACGGGCGAAACGCGTACTGGTTGTTTGTCCAAGCAATGCTTTTGCCTTCGTAAAGTAACGTAGCCGAGACAACATTTAAGACGGGCCGCCAGTTAGTTTTTGAGTTAAGATTGTTGTCTTTATACTCTGTGCTGTATACAATAGGTATTGGCTTGGGTATGGAAACAAGCTGCGTCGTGAACAGACGCGCCGCGAAAGGCGCTGTGATGTACGTTAACATTACAGATAGCAATGTCATTGCTCTAACCGTATTGTGAGATTTTTGAAATGCCGTCCACCAGCGCAAAACCACTGGAGTGACGCGATAATCGAACAAGATCGACTTTCTTGCTTTAGCGCCTGCTCTTTCGCGCAGTTCAACGTATGGTTGACGGTCTGCTATAGCGCAGGCTATCCAAGCCCAATGGGTAGCGAACAGGGCGAAAACAAGATTGGGCAGTGTCGTCCAAAAACTGCCCGTATCTAAAGAGACGCTGAATTGGAAGGGCTCTCTCCAAGGAAGGACCCACTTCTTGAGTGGGATGATTCGAGCATGTCTCCACTGGTCTGGTAACACGCCTTCCTCCAACGATGCTTGGAAGATGGCAAGGACGTCGTGTTTCACTGACGGCCGGACCTGCTTCCAGACGATCGCCGGTAGTCCATCCTCTCCTGGTGCCTTCCATGACTTTGTCGCCCACAGTTGGCGTTCCACTTCCTCTAAAGTCAGGTTCGGCATCGTTACTGGGGTCCTTTGTTGCCGCGGTCCTTCGTCTTTGATATTGTCTGGCAATGGCGGGAAGAACTTCGCCAGCAGTTCTTTGGCTTGTTCTTTATGGCTAGTTGTTGCTGTTCCATCTGCTTTGACGAGCTGGGGTACCTTTCCAAAAGCTGTATTATCCCCAGACTTCATGTACTTGGCTGCTTTCCAGATGTTGTCATTATCCGCTAGAAACTCCTTCCGGTAAGTGTTCTTCCGCTGCCGTACGGCATTGTGGTATTGCTTTTCCGCAGCCTTTGCCGTGTGTTCCAAATCTATAGCATTATATCCCGCCTGCCTTGCGGCTCTAGCTCGATTCCTTCAGTATGTGTATACATACCGCAGCTGTATAAGGTCATGAGTCTACCACCGCTTTACATATGGTGACGGCTTGGCTCTGGGCGTTAATGCCTGAACCGCATCCAAGATAGCCGACATCAATCTATCCGTTTTCTGCTGCACCGTATCCCCCGGCGGCCTGCTCCTCAGCGTGCCTATGATCCTGCTATCAATCTCCTTCCAGGGTGCATTCTTGAATAGAAGTCTTTCTTCCTATTTCGGCACCGGGACTGAAATGTCGAACACCGTCTCTATCATGCAATAATCTAATCCGTGCTCTATGCCATATACCGCACATCTGATGTTTGCGTCTGCAAGCTCTTCGGAGGCCAGAACCAAGTCGATAGTTGTTTTATAATCTCCGCTCTGCCATGTCTTTGTGCCTCGGCGAAGGAGGCTTCTAAGCATGAAGTCGTTCATCAAGTCGATGTTCGGATCCGCCTCGCCCTGTCTCTCTACCGATATATCGTCCCCTCCCCACATTTAGTCATGGCGGTTAAAGTCGCCAGTAATTACCACATCCACTGCTCTCCCTGATCTCCGTCTCACCTCCGTGATGGCCGTACCAAGTTTAATGCATGTATCCTGTAGAGCTTGGGTATCTCCGCCCGGTACGTAGACAGACGCCGTGAAGACCAGATAATCTGGCAGCCGAACAACCGCTGCCGTCACATCTAGGGACTCTACTGGCACCTGCTCGGCTTCCACCTCCTTGTTCACCCAAAGCATACTCCTAATCACCCATCTACCTTCCCTCTCTGTCGTAGGTACCATCTTAACCCATTTGTGGTGCCCCATGGGCGTCGTCAACAGCCTACCCTAGATCCTCCGCGCTTAGGGTTCTTGGATGGCCAATACAGTTACATCCTGAATGTCCTTATCGTTTATTAAACTATCGTATACCGGCCCTTGCTTTCTAACATTCAGTTGAAAAAGTCGGAATGTACTATTTATGCTATAATGGATAGAGCTTCCAACGGTTTCTGCTGTATGACTCTTGGGGGCCACCGCATGGGATATATTCGGGATCATTCCTGTGCATACACTGTGGTGGTGGCCTTCTTGCGCGTACCTTCCACAGACTTGTGGTCTGTCGTATTGGTAGGCTTTATGGTTCGTGATCTGTTGGCAGTTATAACATTGCTTGGGGCGGTCACGACGCTCAAACACCTTCGTGGTACCGGATTCTCCTCCAGCCATAAAGAATCCTTCGTTGATAAACCGCCTAGCTTCTAACCGTTTTTTAAGATATACAACCATCGAGCCGTATACCTTAGGGACATCTCTCTTGCTAAGCCATGCTATCTTTGCTACCTCGGTGTTATTTTCTCGGCTAAGCATCTCGGTGATCTCGGTAATTTCAGCTCGAACTTCATTCTTCTCGTCAAGCACCGTAATACGGCTGACATTATCAACCCTTTTAGAGTACAGATCGTCTTGTAGGATGCGGACTCCTGGGGCGAATTTTGTTTCCGCTATGCGTTTTACAATCTTATATTCGCTCTCGTTCCTGCAGGTAATCCTAACGCAGTGGGGATTCTTTGGGTCCTTAGTCACTCCTCGGCATCGCCACGTAGGATTGTCTAGTTTGGATCGGACTTGGTTCTCTACTATTGCTTGGATCGTTCCGGGTAAGAGCCTAGCCTTATCTTTTCCTAGTCTTGAAACGTCAATCGTGCAGTAGAGCATGTCTGTGGGGTTCGGAGGAGCGGCTAAGGTCCTTAAATCGTTATGGGGTAAAGACGGTGTTAGTCGTGTGACGTCAGTATATGACCGGTGAGGTCCATCCGTTGCATTCATAGCGACAGTTTCGAGCTGCTCACGTGCCCGCTGTAGTTCCTCGGTCATCCGTTCCTCTATCTCGACCATCTGTTTGCCCATCTCGTGCATTGTCTCTTCCTGCTTTACAACAGCTTCCTGCAGTTCCTTAGTCATTTCCATCTGTTCCTTCAGTGCTTCTTGCAGCCTCTTGGTCTCCCTGCGCAACTCTGCCAGGAGATCCAGCGCCTTCTGCAGCATAGCCCTTCCATCGCTGCCGTTACTGCTGCCGCTGCCATTACTCTTTCAGGCTTCGGTCGGTCGGTCGATCTGTTCTTCGGCCGGTACATTTCGCGTCGTATGTCGAGTGTTTCGTCGCGTTTCTACAGCAGTATCTTCCAATTGTCGCGCCGTGTCTCGGACCTTGCTCGTAGGCTTTACCACCTGACTCGGGCGCTTTGGCGTCGAAAAAGGGGCGTCCTGCTCCACCACGATCTCGGTCCCTATTGGATCCGCCATGACGGTAGGCTCACCAACCTCCACACACACTTCTCAGTCGGACCAACAGCAGCAATCTTCTGATTCCCTTGGGTGCAGTTAAAAATGCAGTGAAACTTCAAGCCTTATTTCAACTACATTCTTCTATAGCAATACAGTCCCGGCCGAAATCAGAGGCCGCCCTGGCTTTCTACAAAAAGTTTCTGGGCACAGACCATGTCATGCCTAGTGTGGCTAGTGTGGCTAGTTACAGTGCGCGGCATGGTTTGTCCTACCTTCTTGTAATGGCCGCTGTTGTCGCTTGCGGTCGTTAAAACGGTTGCTGATAGCCGCAAAAAGTCGGCATATTTCGTCTTTACTCTACGGCATGCCGGGCGTCCAGAATGCGCTTATTTCTGTATTTTAACATACTCAGTCATATTGTAATGCTGACAACAGACGACGAAAAGCCCAAATTATTCATCATACAGCAACAGACGCTAGAGTCAGTAACCAGATGACGGATGAGCACTGCTATGCTTATGTAATGATCTCTGCCTTTGTATAATACTGTAGAGCCACTTCCAGGGGTCGATTCCTACTTAGGGCACCCTGATCTTCTTAGTAGTCATGTATCCGTCTACTGCTCCACCTCTGCCATAAAAATCCCTAACACCAAGACTCTTCCTGATTGACAGCCTATGACACCGGTGCTTCCTGAAACAGCCACTCTTCCATTGCGGCATTCGGGAGGCAGCCAGAGCAAGTCCTTTCCCGCCGCCGTGACCCAGGTGCAGTCCTGACAAGCGAGCCTTGGGATCTCGGAAGATTGCCATGACATAGGAGACCCTGCGCGAGATTGTGAATCGCGTATTAAAAGAAATACACCACGATCTGTGACAATCCCATACTGATCAGGCGTAAAAGAAAGAACAATTGCATGAGCATCTACCGAAATGACGTCTTCGAGCTCGTCCGTCCCTGCATTCCAGATCCGTATCGTCTTGTCATAAGAAGCCGATGCCACCTTTGCCGAGTCATGCGAGAACACCACCGACAAGACCCAGCCGCTATGGCCCTCTAGCACTTGCTCGCACTCGCCTGTCTCTGCATCCCAGATCCGTACCGTCTTGTCATAAGAGGCCGATGCCACATTAGTCGAGTCGTGCGAGAACACCACCGAGTTAACCATACTACTATGACCCTCTAGCACTCGTTCGCACTCACCCACCTCTACGTTCCAAATCCGTACCGTCTCATCCTTGGAGGCCGATGCCACCTTCGTTAAGTCGTGCGAGAACACCACCGAGTTGACCTTATCATTATGACCCTCTAGCACTTGTTCGCACTCGCCTGTCTCCGTGTTCCAGACCCGTACTGTCTTATCGTAAGAGGCCGATGCTAGCTTTGTCGAGTCATGCGAGAATACCACCAACCTGACCATACTGCTATGGTCCTCTAGCGCTCGTTCGCACTCACCCATCCCTGCATTCCAGATCCGTACTGTCTTATCATCTGAGGCCGATGCCACCTTCGTCGAGTCATGTGAGAATATTACCGAGTTAACCCAGCCGTAATGGCCCTCTAGCACTCGTTCGCACTCGCCCGTCTCTGCGTTCCAGATCCGTACTGTCTTATCATTTGAGGCCGATACCAGCTTTGTCGAGTCGTGCGAGAACACCACCGACCTGGCCCAGCCGCTATGGCCCTCTAGCACTCGTTCGCACTTGCCTGTCTCCGTGTTCCAGACCCGTACTATCTTATCGTTTGAGGCCGATGCCAGCTTTGTCGAGTCGTGCGAGAACACCACCGAGTTAATCGAGTCGCTATGGCCCTCTAAAGTCAACAAGCAAGCATCCCAATCTTCTTGAACCTTTGGCAAGGTGCTTATCCATTTTGGCATAACATTTTCGAATTTCTCTCTGATAATGCTCTTACTCGGAGCGAAGATCAGGCAAGAATATAACTGCAGCGGTGCTTCAGCAATCACAGAGAAATTGGCCTGAAGGAATCGAATTGCATCGGCCACAAAAGTCAACAGCCTTGAACCTTTTCTATTCTAACACCTATCAGCGGGGTTGAAGCATCAATACGTCAAGACCAACCTCCAGCCATCTTGCCAATGACCTAAGTGAGTCGAGACATTCCTTGACTCGCCCCAGTAAACTCATCGCTTCCAGCCAGTGCAGGAAATGTGTCGTCAAGAAGTCATAGACTTCGTTTTCATCGTCAAGGTTGGGGTTATCCTCCATCTGATGATACGCCCAGTGCATGCAGGCATATTGGAGTTGTGAAGGCATGCTCTTCTCCAGTTGCCCAAGGTCCACTACAGATCGACGCATACCTGGGAAAGACAGGCCGCATATGTTCTTCCGCAGAGCACCGCGCATAATACGCAAGCAATGTTTCGCTAAGCTTTGGTGAGTATGTCTTTCATCTACCTGAAACTCACTTTCCTCTGTAATGAAATAATCTCGAAACGACAAGTGGAGCAACCGCACAGGTATTGTACGTTGAAGCGGGATGCTCAAGACCGAATGAAGTGGATCTAATCTTTCATCCACGACTTCTTGGGGGACATCAATCAACCACGATAGTGCAATTACCGATAGAGGACTCGCAAGGGTAATGATGCTACCAACGATCACTTTGAAATCTCTGATGATCTCCTCTCTCTCTTCTTTCGGCAGTGATGTGATCTGCGAGTGCAGTATCGGCGCGTAGGTTTGGTCGAGTTGGGACCCGTAACTTCTCTTCCCATGACCCAACACCGTTTGCAATCGCGTTTGAGGGCTGCGTTGGCGGTCGCCAATGAATCGACAAACGGTCGCTGCAAAGATAAAGAGCGGTACCGCCATCTGTGCGAGACTCTGTACTGTCGGACGCCCTGGCCAATCTGACGGCAGCTTCCGTTCATCGCATACAGTCAGGTTGAACTCGTATCGAATCTTCCGAAATTCGGCATCCAAGAAGACAAATATGTCATGCTCGACGATCTGTGCAGGGATTTCGTGCAACACCAAGTCCTGATAGGAACCCTTGACCTCACTAAACCCCAGTCGAATCGGAAGCTCTGGCCTGCTCGTCAAGAATAACCGGAGTCGAGAGCGGAGAATTTTGGTTTGCGAGAAGATATTGACCAGCAACCTGATGTCAGTCTCTTGGTCGCACTCATCCAACGCATCAATCACCATTACAACCGACGATGGGGTTGTTGCTGTTGCCGTTGCCTCACATAGCGGTCTCTGGATGAGCTTTTCAAACTGCTCTTTCACAGACTTTCCTACAACCGCCGGGTTATCATCAAGTGCCTTTTTAATAAAGAATGCAACTCCTGGTATGCTCAAGGCCAGTTGGTGGGCTAGAGTCGACATCAGTTTGTTCAGGTTGCCTCTATCCATCTCTCCTTTCTTGAAGAAGAAGCTGGCACCGAGATCACCTCGCTTAGACCGCGAACGTGCAACAGTCCGTGCGATGGTCGACTTCCCTGTTCCCGCCATACCGTTAAGCCAGTATACTGTCTTCGAGTTAGGGTCATCAATCCAATGGTCGATATTATCAAGAAGTTCCTGACGTGTATTAGGCAAGCATGTCGGGTTGTGTTCTTCGGCATAGGAATCGAACGAAGCTCCTTCGGCGACAGGTAGCATATTAAGAGCTATTTTATGATCGATATCGAGAAGGATCGAACTTAAAGACGCCATTAGCTAGATCCGTCGCAAACAGTGGTAGGAGCACCAACGTCTGGTCGACTTCCAAGGCTGAACAGATGGCCTTGGTACACCGGTCAAGATCCTGAATGGCTGACTGAACATCCTTACTCTTGAATGGCCATTTCAAAGCCTCAAAGCTGACTTTGCCCTGCCCATTTCTCTCTGTAAGCTGCCTCTCAATACGCTTAAGCTGAGATTGGCTGTTGACTATTGCCAGATAGAGTGCATGAGATGCTTTGAGCCTTGACCCATGCGGCCCATCTAATAGGTTGCGAGCGTTCACTGATGCTAGGTTCAGACACGTGACCTCTTCTGCCAGCCGCTTCTTGTCCTCTTTGGCGTGCGATACATCCTGAGCGTATCGTACGCACCAGTTGATTACCTTGGCCGACAGATCGACGACGGCGATGACGCTTGACGCGATGCCGAGCGCGTCTGCCATTGGAACCGATCACTATGTTTACCTTCGGGTTGATTAATAACAGCAATGGCGGCCTGACCATCGCGCGGGGTCAACGAGGCTCAGTCCTCCCAAACATGCATGATCCACGTGACTTAACGCCATCTGTAAGGCTGTAGAAGCAATTGCAGGTAGTCATATCGGCCATGTGTCTAGTCTTGAATTGTCTTTGCAAGTCAGAAGAAAATTTCATCAGAAGCATCAGACTAGGTTCTGAATAAAATTAAACAGATCCAGCACCCTGGAGCATTTAACGGCGACACGTCAGTCATGGCACATTAACCCAAGGCGGAATGGTAGCCTTTCTTATCGATTGCTTATTGATAACAGCATCACAATGAGATGAGATGCAAGGTCATCAAAGGGAAGTGGGGCTGCTCTGTTTTTGGCCCTTCTTTAAATGAAGGGGGTCACCAAAAGAGGGACAAAGAGATCAAAGGCCATGGGCCTACGTTGTTCAGACGGGCGGAATGTTCTAGCTAGCTGTAATCAAGTGCCATGAAACGTCTTCCCATGTGTTGCTGTCGTGTTTTCGCTCTTCCATCCCTCTCGTCTTCGTCCGTCATTCAAACGCCCTAAAGTCGCCGCTATGGAGGATGACAGTCAGCTGTTTGACCCAACCCAGTGGGACTACGACGATCTCGACTTTCGCACGCCTCAACTGTCAGGCATCAATAGCCACGGCGTAAGCCTCGCTGACCCAAGCCCGTCGCCGAGCTACCAGAGGCCTAGATTGCCGCTGCTTCAGTTAGACGACTGGGATCCTGACGACACATATGACGAATCTCCTCCTACATGTGTCCATTACTCAATCGAGTGGAAGCTGCAGCTGCGCAAGGGAAGGCTTTCTAAGCTCACAAATGACATAGAACAAGACCGTGTCCTAGCGCCCGGCGCTTTCTGGGATACGACTCTCAAGGACAAAGTAGACAAGCTTTTGAGGCAGAAAACTCCGCTGGCTAAGAAATATGTACCTGAAGAGACGATTATTGTTGTATTTGTCACCGACCGTGGCGAACGAGACCTCACGAAGCGATTCGACGAGTTCAATATCGACTGGCAAATGGTTGAAGAGCAACTTTGCAAATGGAGTCCGCTTTTTCGCGCAGGAAAGAAGCTCAGGATTGACATTTCGTTCATCTGCAAGGAAGAGCCTCAAGGCTCTAGGGTAGTGCAGCAGCAGGGTGGTGGCCGCGGTAGCGCAACGGCCCGGCAGCTCGCCCAGAGGGACCAGTTGCTGGAGACACAAGAGGCTGCTGGCCAGCCCTGTGTCTGGAAAGATGTGTATAATCTCATGCAATGCAACGGAAACTTATGCCAAGGCTCGTACTACTACGTTGATGAGCAAAGAAAGCATATGGGACTAAACACGAGCCTTTTGACTAAGATGGTTGAGTATGCTGAATAAGGTAACGAGCTAAGGACGTATAGGGATGTGCCACCATACATCCTCAACATGATCTATGAGAAGGAAAGATTAGACGGTGAGCGGAGAGTGAAACGGAAAGCGCCCAGTTCGGAGAGTGATCGCCCAATCAAGATCGTGAATGTCTTACCTTCACCCTACGGCCATTCTACTGCGGAGGGAAATACCCCGCCATTATCTAATTTTGGGATCGTTTCACCGCCGCCGGTAGTGGACCTGGCAGATCTGTCGATCCCAAAACCGATCGACAGGGCTGTAGATGACTACACCGAATGGCTTTGCGACCAGGTCGAAGACGAGCGCTGGAAAGCAGGCTTTCGCAGCGCGGGTAGCATCACAAAGGCTGACTGTCTCGACTTAAGGCACGTCTATCAGGATCGGGACATTGGATACTACATCGACCAAGGCGTGAAAGCGGGCATCGCCAGGTTGTTCGTTCAAGACGTCAAGATGTGGGCAGACAGTTTGTGATCCTGTGATACATATTAGAATAGGCATCGTTTATGCGTTTAGTTTTGTTCGTTATAGTAGTTTGTCTATTAGCCTATCTATTCATCTACCTAATGATCTGTTGCTCGATCTATCGCAGTTGCTCCAGGTACTCGTCAATAGCGAGCCCAGCGTGACGGAAATGGCCTCTAGCACTCTCTTTACGGTTTCCTACTGTCTCTACACACGCCTATATAAATGCTCGGAAGTCCTTCTTGAACAGTTTAGAGAGCTCCGGTCCAGGCTTCTTGATGAAGTTCTTCAGTTCTGCAAAGTACTCCTCGATCGGGTTGAAGTCTGGTGAATATGGGGGCAGGTAGACTAACTCCACTCCAGCTTCAGCACACATCGGCTCCAGTTCATCGTTATGGTGGAAAGATGCATTGTCCATAATGAGCACGGACTTCTCCTGTGGCCATCGGCCGCAGCTAAGCAATAGCTGCTTGATGAAGTCCTTGAAAAGAGCGGAATCAGTAGAACCAGGATAGACACGAGCCAGCTCTATACCATCCTGCGTGTAGGCAGCAAGAATCTAATACCTCTGTTCGCGGTTGAACCTGCCTACCTGGATGGGTGTCACCCCGCTTGAAGCCTATCCCTTCTTGCGGAAGCCGACCCGTCTATCGGCACCCGACTCATCGATGAAGCTCATCTGGTACGATTTGTATTTGGACAGTTTGTAAAGGTATAGATCTCGGAGCTGTGGGTTACGTTGTTGCGCGACACGGTGGCAGTTCTTTCGCGTCCACCGGGCATCCTTCAACAGACGGCTGATGGTGGAGAGAGAGACTTCATCCTCAAACTCATCGCAGAGGAAGGTCACCATCTCGCTCCGATCGGTGGCAGGATGGCCGGCGAGTCTATCGAGCAGGGCATCTCGTTTGTAGGGTGCCACCTTTTTGCGACGTCTGACGCGGTTTAGGGGCGCCTTTGTCGATTTAAAGAGCCGATACCTGACGCGAGCTTTGCGGATGGTTCGAGGGTCGCAGGGAATGGCCTGGGCTATTTGTTTAGTTGCCTCACCACTTTGGATCATGGCCTTCATTATCTTATGGTTAGCATTAGACAGTCGGGGAGCCAATTTAGGTTAGCAGGTCGGGGCTTATTCTGGACGTTACGGTCCGGATGGAGGATGACAGCTGTCGTTGCGACTCCTTTTTCCTTGAACCAAAATGCGCCTCTGTCAAGGGAAAAAGCACGTGACGGGAGCCTGTCATCATCCTTTCAGAGTCAAGATCCGATTGCTGACGTCCTGGCCATCAGCTCGGGGCTGTTGACTGCACCGTAGAGGTCTAAAAGTGACGGTCATGCTTGGTGAACGTGGCCTCTTTGAAAGGCCAGACACAGAGCAGCCCCACCTGCTGTTCTTGACCAATTGGCATTCAATGCTACGCTGCTGTGGATACCCTACCGTAAGCTGTCGTTGATCTTCGATTTCTGAGGCAGAAATAAGCACGTTTGTCGGGCCGGCACCTGTTCCCCCTGCCGTAGTACAGCAACCTGAGCGTCTCGATGTTTTCAATTCTGCTCTAACGCCGTCGGGCTGAAACCAAGATTTAGAATTAAGCTTTACAGTAATTCCTCTAGATCTATGTGTTGTAGCATTGTTTTTATCGCCAGAGCTAAAGGCCTCAGGAACTAAAGCGTTAAGCTTAGCTTCAATTGTTATAGGTCTACGCCGCAGGTGGATAACCTTGCGTCCAACTGGCAAGCTGTTATCGATAGGACTTCGACAAGAAGGGCTACCATTCCGCCTTGGGTTAACGTGCCATGACTGACACGTCGTCCTTAAATACCCCAGATTTTAGACCTGCCTAGTTTTATTCAAAGTCTTGTCTAGCGTTCCTAATAAAATGCGCTTCTGCCTTGCAATGATAATTCAAAACTACGTCCATGGTCGATATGGCTACCTGCAATGACTTCTGCATCCTTTTTGATGGCGTCAAGTCACGTGTAGCATGCACGTTTGGAAGGACTGAGCCTCGTTAACCCCGCACGATGATCAGGCTGCCGTTGCTGTTGTCGATCAACCTGATGGTGAACGTAGTGATCAGTTCCAATGGCAGAAGCGCTTGGTGTCGTGTCGAGCGTCATCGCCGTGGTCGATCTGTCGGCTAAGGTGTTTTCCCTATGCTTGCAGTATTCCCGAGAAGTGAAGAACGCCAAAGGCGATATCCAAAGGCTTTGTGACGAAATCGCTACTTTTCAGGCCACTACCAAAGAACTTCAGACTCTCATCGTAGGATCTCGTGGCAAGGAACTAAAAGCATCGCAGCAATTGGTATCTGCGATAGAAGATGGTCGCTCAAGGCTGGAAAAACTTGAGCAACAACTCCAGCCCTCGACTGGTCGAAAGAGGATGAGTCGCTTCGGTTTACGCGCACTCAAATGGCCATTCGAAAGCAAAGACGTTCAGGGAACCATCGGGGATCTTGAGCGTTGTAGAGGGAATATTTCTTTGGCGTTGGATATTGATCAGACGTAAGTGAAGTAATTCGAGGAACAATGGCTGAGCTAACGCGAGCCCGATTTAGTGTGATCCTTCAGAAGGTCGATGATCGAACGACCCTCAATCAACTGCCGCTCGCGCACGGTGCCTCTTTTGACTCCAAGGCAGAAGAACACAATTCTACGTGCTTGCCAGATACGCGTCAGGAACTTCTCAAAGATATCGACCGCTGGATAGACGACCCCAGGTCGAAGACAATATTCTGGTTAAATGGCAAGGCTGGAACGGGAAAATCGACCATCTCGCGGACTGTCGCTTGGTCGCGATTTAAGCAGGGTGATCTCGGTGCGAGCTTCTTTTTCAAGAGAGGAGAGGTTGATCGAGGAAACTTGGCCAAGTTCGTGCCGACTGTGGCTCGTCGGCTAGCTTGGAGCACGCCGGCGGTTGCGCCGTTCATCAAGAGTGCCGTCAATGCTGATCCAACGATTGCTGACAAGGCTGTCCGGGAGCAGTTTGAGAAGCTTGTTCGAGAGCCGCTGTCAAAAGCGACGATAACATCATTATCTCGACCATCGGTTATTATTGTCATTGATGCACTGGATGAGTGCGAAAAGGATGCTGACATCAAGCTCTTGCTCCAACTTTTCTCTAACTTACGCTCCGCGGGTCCTTTGCGTGTCCGAGTGCTCGTTACCAGTAGACCCGAACTTCCTGTACGTCTTGGCTTTTCCTCTATCGGCAATGCCCATCAAGATCTGGTACTGCATAAAATCCCGCTGCCGATCATTAAGCACGACATATCTGTCTTTCTTCGCCACGAGTTCGCCAACATTCGCAATAGCTTTAATAAAGACGGGGTAGAGGAGTTAAAACTACCGGTGGACTGGCCTGGGGAAGCCAGCCTCGAGAAGCTTACAAGGGCGGCGGTGCCTCTCTTCATCTTCGCCGCCACTCTTTGCCGATTCATCAACGACCCATATCTCGGCAACCCTGATGAGCTTCTACAGAGCGTGCTTAACGTCGCAGGTACTGGTCAAGGCTCGAAGCTTGACATGACATATTCGCCAGTTCTGAAGCAACAAATCGTCAATAGATCAGGAAGCGAGAGATTGGAAATCATCAAGAGCTTTCGTCTTATTGTCGGCACCATCGTCGCGTTGGCTAACCCATTGTCGATGCGTGCTCTTGCGCTACTTCTCGATGTTCAAATCAGTAAAGTAATGACCAGGCTAAGTGCGTTGCATTCAGTCTTAGATATCCCGGAAACTCTTGACGCACCAGTACGAATGCTCCATTTGTCGTTCCGAGACTATCTTGTAGGCCTGGAAAAAAGAGAGTTGGTCGAGTTTCAGATAGACAAAAGACATACTCACCAAAGCTTAGCGAAACACTGCTTACGCATTATGCGCGGTGGTTTGCGGAGGAATATATGTGATCTGTCTTTCCCAGGTATGCGTCGATCTGTAGTGGACCTTGAGCAACTAGAGAAGAGCATGCCTTCACAACTCCAATATGCTTGCATGCACTGGACATATCACCAGACTGAGGGAGACCCTAAGCTTAGCGATGAGAACGAAGCTTATGATTTCTTAACGACACATTTCCTGCATTGGCTGGAAGCGATGAGTTTGCTGGGGCGAGTCAAGGAGTGTCTTGACTCACTTAGGTTACTGGCAAGATGTCTGGAGGTTTGTCTTGCTGTCCAGGAGCTCTAACCTTACTAATAAGAGTTAGAACCGTAAAGATTCGAGCCTGTCGACCTTTGTGGCTGACGCGGTACGATTTCTTCAAGCCAATTTCTCCGCAGTTGCTGAAGCACCGCTGCAGATTTATTCTTGTCTGTCTTTTGCACCAAGTAAGAGTATTGTGAGAAGGACATTCGAGAGCGTTATTCCCAAATGGATAAGTAGTTTGCCGAAGGTTGAAGAAAACTGGGACGCATGCTTGTTAACTCTAGTGGGCCATAGCAGCACGGTCAGCTCAGTGGTATTCTCGCACGACTCGAAACGGGTGGCATCGGGCTCTGAAGACGTGACGATACGGATCTGGGATACTGAGACGGGCGAATGCGAGCGAGTGCTAGAGGGCCACAGCAGCACGGTTAGCTCGGTGGTGTTCTCGCACGACTCGAAAAAGGTAGCATCGGGCTCTAGTGACAAGACGATACGGATCTGGGGTACCGAGACGGGCAGGTGCGAAGAAATCGTTCCATTAGATGGTTATGCACGTGTTTCATCCTTTGCGACCGATGGGCATGGCATTGTCACAGATCGTGGCGTATTTGCTTTGTCAGGCGGCGCACTACTTCATGCCGAGCCTGCTATGCTGCGGCAAACCTCGGAGGCGTCGATACTCGCCTGCATAGACGGCACCTGGATCACGGCAACAGGGCAAGACTTGCTCTGGCTGCCTCCCGAATGCCGCAATGGAGAAGTCGCTGTTTCGGGAAGCATAGTTGCCATAGGTTGCCAGTCAGGAAGAGTCTTGGTGTTGGGGATTTCTATGGCAGAGGTGGAGCAGTGGACGGATGCATGACTACTGAGAGATAAAGGTATCCTGAATTGCAATCGGCCCTTGGAATTGGTTTTATTATGCAACGGCAAAGATCATTAAGCATACTAATGCTTATTGGCCTGGCTATCTGGCTATCTGGCTACTGACTCTGGCGTCTGTTGCTGTAGGATGATTAATTTGTGCTTTTCGTTATCTGTTGTCAGCATCACAATGTGACTGAGTATGTTCAAACAAGAAACAAGCGCATTCTGGACGCCTGGCATAGAGTAGAGTATAAGATGTAATATGCCGACTTTTTGCGGCCATAAGCAGCCGTTTTAACAACCGTAAACGACAACAGCGGCAATTACGAAAAGGCAGGGCCAACCATGCCGCGCACTGTGACTAGCCACACTAGTCACACTAGCCACATATGATCTGTGCTCAGAAACATTTTGTAGAAAGCCAGGGCGGCCTCTGATTTCGGTCATCCCTGTAAGCACCGTGGTTAAATAGAAGGTAAAAATATATTTCCTGCACTACAGTACAATACCCTACGTCCAGTACTGTCATTCGTCTATTTAACTGTAGCAATCTCACTACACGTCCATATCGGTACCAAGCGTACGGTCTGTTTTACTGGAGGTGGAGGCGGAAGTAAACTTACATATATTCAATGAGGTGGTCATATTCCGTTGGTCCAACTTGGGCGTCATCCACATCTGAATTAATCCTCTCCTTCCCTCTTTCCGTCCCTTTGTTTCTTCCTCAGCTTGGAAACATACTCTAGTGTCCACTTGGTACAGAATTGCTTCGTTCCTTGGATCAGCATGATAGGAAGTCTGAAGAGGACGAGAGCCCCCCACAACTACCAGTCGCAGGCAAGTATGCGCCGAAACTTTCGCTCACCACTGTACCAATCATCTTTCAGATACATAAACTCTACAAAGTCCTCCTACGAGGTCTAAGGTCGAGGTAGCACATCCGTTGACAACTACCCGAAATGGCAACTAACAGCTACAGAAGTGACAAGAGTCCTACCGGCTCCAGTGAGGCGAGTCCATCCTTACACGAAGATCTCATGACCAAATATCGTGAGATTCTTGCTCAGGGCGAGAAGAAGGCGGAATGGGCTCGCTATGTAGCCGAGAAGATCATCTCCTGCGTTCTGATCATTGCCAGCCTTGTTTTACCATGTTTCCATATGTCCGGGCGCCATCTCCCCATAATCGAGAGGATCCAAGGTCTTGTGAGAGAGATTGTCGGCATGACGGCCGCAGTCCGGCCGCTACTCAACATCATGTCTCCCCCTATCTCCATAACCGTTGCACTATCTTTAGGAACATGGTGGTTTTGCGGGCAAGGCCTGCGTTGGCTGTTGTCCCGCGTTCTCTTGTAGGCAATCGAAGTCCCCTGTCCAGATTCGCTGGTTAAATTATTGAGTGAACTCTAATCAGATGTCGTTTAGGTCTATCGCCATCAAAATGGCGGGTCGTGTCGTTCCACCTCCCGTTTCTGCGATCATCGATGCCAGTTTTGCGTCCGTGCTGCCGGGTGTTGTTCTTAACCTAGCTTGGACCCTTGTGATATGCAGCCTTGTTGTCCTTGCCTTTCTCCTCGCTCCCACTGTCATTTCAAGATCTAGACCACTGAAGCGTCGTGATTAGGATCATGCTATGGCCACACATGAAAGATGTGATCTGCTGCATTTTCGACTCTGATTAGCCAGTTTATGCATTAGATTTGGAGGACAATGGTACAACACACGTGGTTGTGTCTGAGGTCCAAAATCAAATGGGTAAAGATGAATAAAAACTCACAATTCGTGGTGTTGACGGAGATCAGTATCTCTTTAAACCCTTATCTCTTCAGATACTTATCTCTTCAGATAAGTATCTTACAATGAAAGTAAGAGCGAGTGTTAGGCTATAAATCATTTCAACTACCTGAATTCCTTGACCTAAAACCAAATTGAACTACTGAAAGCTTAATCGCATTACCTTGCCGCTTCCCATGACGCTACCCTAGATCCGCCTCCCCACGTCATAACACCACAGAACGCAACTCTACCTTGTCAAGAGTTTGCTTTGTATAATAGAAAAATTCCCGTAGATAGTATGTCTATATGTAGCCAAGAAGGATAACTTTTGAAATTTTTTAATTGACGTTTATCTGTATCTGCACTCCAGTTCTTGTTCTTGTGGCAAACCTCAAAGCCCCTCTTTCATATCCGTAGTGACATCAAAAAGCAGTTTACCCTTGATCCCTCCCGTATTCGGATACGAGTACGATTTAGTTATTCCCGAACGGGTTCGGTGGTACCCCGATTGTTTGCGATGCTGTGCCCCTCTTCTCAGCTGGTCTATCCTCAGCCTGCCTCTTTCACTATGGGCCGCGTCGGACATATGAATGTACGCTTGAGGAACGCAGCGATCCGAATGACGGTGGAAGAAGCTGCTGTAACCACCCTCTAGCACGTATATGTCCGGATATGTTAATCTGGGGTAGATGTTGCGCTCCCTATCTCGCGATCGGATGGATGCGGCTGTCATGGGTGCTCTTAAAAAAGAGAACTCGCAGTAGAGGATGATGACAATGTGATTCGACGTAGGTCGCGAGAACAACCAATCTATGACCAAGCTATCGCTATGGACGTTGGTGGCACTGTCGATCCCCACTGCACCTTGAACATGGCCTCCTTTGTATTCGTAATCGAAGCGGCAGTCGATGATCATCTTCTCGTCTACCTCATCATCAAATTCACCATCAAGGAAACGGATAAAGGTCTGTTGGCTGATGCGCGGGATCCCGTCTGTGGAGCGGGTGGGGAAAAAATACGGAAGAGCGGCCGTTAGCCTGCCATCGCCTCGAGGCTTCCGGTTCCCCGTTACTAGGAGGGCATCGTCCGCGGTAACCTCGGCCCCGTGAGCCATGGTATGAGCGGGTAAATATGATGGATGCGGTGCAGCTCAAGGGGCTTGAGACAACGGAGTACGGGGCATCAGAATCCAAGGGATCATCCAGAGAATGTGCTGCGAATCAGGACAAATTATATGATACAGTATGCGACAGCTCGTCAGGATATGCCGACAGGCTGAGCATCACCAGTCTACTGTACAGTAAAGATCAAAATCGGTTGTCCCTTTTTCACTGTCTTTGGTTTATGCCGCACGGACATTTTAGCCAGGGGCGTGTAGATTACACAGTCGCTTCTCACTATTCATACAGTATGGATGTACTCTTGCTGACAGCTTACATCTAGGATCAAAAAGCGCAACGCGATTACTCAACGGCAGATAATCAATCCCGTCCTTTACCTCCATATGCTGACCTTCTCCCACGGTGTCCAGTATTATGTCGAGAGTGGCCAAAATCTGACTTTAGGACCTTGATGAAACAGACACGATCCCCTGTCTATAGCAATCGTTCAACTTCACGGTACAAGAGCAATATTCAACTTGCTTCACCACCATGGCTCTTCTCATACTATTTTTGTTCACAAAGTGAATTTTCACGCTTGCTCCTCGTTTTTCCGAAAGTTAAGTGCTGACCAAAATGTATCCAAAATTATGGGTCCGCAATCTCTTTGTGACGCAGGCAGAAGAGGCCGCGTCACAAAGAGGACTCCGTTATGCCTCTCCCCCGCGTCCCACGTCTCGCCAGCTTACTCTCCATCGTCTTCCAATTAATGTCAAGACTATCAGGCCTGGTGTTCGGGTCTGCTTCGCCTTTGTAGTTAACACAAACGGTAATGTTTGTGTCGTCGTCGTGGAAGGTTCTGCTTGAGGGCAACTTCTTTTTTGTAAGTTTGTCTAATTTGGACCGGGGATACTTAGTCCAGTATGCGCCAGGCGCCAGGACAACGTCAGGTTCAGTATCTTTACTAATACACCTACTGTTCAGTTTCACCTTCCATTCGATCAAGTAATGTACACAAGTCGGGGGCTGTTCGTCGTAGGCAAGCGTCTCGTCCCATTCGGTGAGTTGCAACAAGGGTAATCTGGAGCGATCGTTTCGGTTCTGGCCAAGCGGGGTTGCATCGCGGATCGCTGCTGACTGTGCCGTCAGATCGAGATTGGCCCCTTCGTCATCCGTCGCCCAGCTGAATGACCCCACAAAAAGCCCTTTGTGACGCGGTAGTGCTCCACTACTTTCAGTCCAGTGGCATGGTTTGTGGGCCCTTTGATAGATCGTGATGACCACCTCCACCTAGATCAAATTGCATTACAGCATCTCTAGAATACCTGAGGAATGTAACTTCATTGTCTTCACGTGTATCGTTGTAGCTGTAGCCCCATCTTATCATCTACGATCATCATCAAATAACGCTAGGAGCGGGCCGTGCGCTAGTTTAACTATCCGTTTCGTTTAAGCAGAACCTACATCAGCTCCTGATCTTGTGAATGCACTTTCTGTCTAACCTGGTTTTTCGCAGAGGTATACTTTTTAGTGAGAATCATAAAATGCATCCATCCTGATCGTGTATTGTATTACACACGAATAATCAATTTAGAACATTTTATGCTCATCCTCACTATCCAGTCCATCGAAAACGCGTAAAGACTTAGCAGAAACAAAGGTGATGCAGTGAACAATCTTTACTTACCCTAGGACCGCTATGATTTACTTTTAGGTATTCTGGTGAATAAGCTTTGAAGGCAGGGGGATTGCCCTCGTAGGGGTATTAAGTGATATGATTGGTGGAAATATGCTATCAACAAGGATCGTCCATGATCACAAGCAAGAAAAATGTGCCTTGCGGGACTGGGCTTTGACCATTTCCCTGTTCATTGTCGAGTCCTTGGCATTTCCTCCACTATTTCCTTTGTTCTTCCTATCTATTGGCTTACCAAGCCATCGAACCTGCCTGAGGCATGAATACCGCAGCTGAAAACTACCTCCCCATCTGACGCATCTTAATCCTTGACTTCTTTCTTCTTCCTTTTAACCACCCAAAATACCCCTGTTTATCCTGGGCCAGTTCTCATGTCATTCTTCCTCGATTATCCCCTCTGCTAATTAGTTAGTTCTTTTACCCCGCAACACTACTGCTTGTGCCTGAGATTCCCTTGTCGTTCCTGAGGACCCCACAATCTACCCCGCTTTTGGTGCCTTGACCAGGCTACCTTGTAGCGCCCTGCCATCGTCGACAATGGCCCAGGCTGGCCTCCATGTCATCTATGACAGCGCCTCCAACGATCCTCCCTATGTGGCGGAGCTAGAGTATATGCTACAATTCTCGGAGTTGCGCAAAGCTAACGGATTCTGCCGCTAGTATTGTTGCTGTCCATGGTCTCAACTTCAAGAACAGCGATGATCATGCCCGAAAGACATGGACAATGAGTGACAAGGTCTGGCTGAAAGACTTCCTCCCCGGCGCTCTTCTTCCAAAAACCGCTCGGGTGATGCTCTTTGAATACAACTCGAGCCCTGCCATTGGTGCAACGGCTATCAAGCTGTCTGGCCACGCGAACAACTTGTTGCAATGGCTCAAACTGAAGCGGAAGGTACTGTATACCTTGAGTAAAAAGCCAATTTTTGATTAGGGTCCCATTCTAATCAGCGCAGAGTGACCCACAAAGGCCTCTTATCTTCATATGTCATAGCTTAGGTGGATTGATCGTTAAAGAGGTGAGAGTGCTTGCCCGTATAGCTGATTTTCAAAATTAATGCCCTACAGGCACTTGTGGCGGCCACATTAGACGTCACATACAAATCTACTGTCGAGGCAGCCTGTCTTCTCGTTTTCTTTGCTACGCCGCACCAGGGTGGGAATTATGCAGGCCTTGGTGACATCGTGGCCAAGATAGTTAGAACGGGCATGTCCAAGCCAAGGAATGATCTTCTAGATGCCTTGAAGGCAAACTCAGACCAAGCGATGCAACGATTTGAACAAGCTCGCCATTTGCCCGAGAGGTGTCTTGTCGTCAACTTCTATGAAGGAGACTCGTATGGCAAGATAGGTCTTGTGCGTTAAACAGATGAACCGAATGAACTAGACAAAGTCACCTCACTAACCTTAATTAGATTGTCGACCAAAAGTCTGCTACGTTGAATCTCCCGGGTACCCGTGAGAAGCAGATAGCCATGCACGCTGATCATAGTACTATTTGCAAATTTGATTCTCCTGACAGCCTCGCATGTGAACTAGTTTTAGGGACCATCGCTGACGAAGTCGAACGCGCTCTGGCAATGAGTAGATCTGGTTAGTCTTAGGCTTTTCGAGCTATAATTATATGGTTCATTATCTTCTAGTAACTAACAATGACTGTGTCTGCTCCAGCCACTTCTCCCGTGCCGAGTTATCCTTTGAGCTCAATGACACCAGTCAAGACATTTGTTCAGCGACCACTGCTTCGTGACAGCATAAGAAATCAGCTCACGAAGCCCTTGGAGTCTGATAGACAAGGGGAGGTAAAGAAGGTGGGAGTATGGGGCATGGGCGGAGCAGGAAAGTCACAGCTAGCTCTCAGTTACCTGCAGCGTTATCGAACTGAGTATGATGCTGCATTCTGGATTCAGGCAGACCAGACGGCCTCTATCGACCGAGATTTCCTAGCTATTTACCGACTGCTGGCAGAGACTACACCTTCACTATCCGATCTGAACCCCGAAGATGTGAAGCGAGAGGTGCTCGGCTGGTTTGCTAGAGCATCTGGACAGTATCTTGTCGTCTTTGATGGTGCCGACTCTTTGCACCAAACAGATAAAGACTTTGTGGAGTTGTCTGAATACTGCCCGGGATCTCCCAACACACACGTTATTATCACGAGTCGATCATCCATCGTACAGTCTATGTCGACTTTCGAAGGGGTTTCTGTTGAGGAGCTTGAAGAGTCGCAGAGTGTCCAACTCTTTCTGAGTTGTGCGAAGATTCGGCCAACGCGAGAGGATGTGTTGGAGGAAAGCAAACTCATTGTGTATGAGCTGGGTCACCTTGCCCTGGCAGTCAGCATGGCGGGAAAGTATGTGTCGCAGACTCCACGGCTATCATCCGATTTATCTGCATACCTGAATGAATTTCGCAATCGTCGACGGGATCTACTCTCAGAAACACCTGATAAACTTACTGCAAGGTATCACCACAGCGTTATGACAGTGTGGGAGACGTCTTACGATGCGGTATCCAAGCACCTTCCTGAGGCAGGCCGATTTCTAACATTGTTAAGTTTTATCCATTACGATGACATCTTCCCCGAGATGTTCGGCTTAGACATTGTTTCGGGTTCAACAGCAGTTGCACCGTGGATGTCAGTCTTGGGGTATCAAATGAAGGCCGAACTTCATCAGTTAGAGAAATGCTTTCGGATCCTTGAGAACTACTCACTCTGTCAACGCAATATGATGCAAGGCTCGTACTCGATCCATCGCCTTGTTCATGCCTGGGGCTACGACCGACTACAAAGCGATGGGGACGGAGTGGAACGCTATTGGTACGCAGCATCACAGCTCCTGGACGATTACATAGAAACTATAAGTGATCGCCAGGATGGACCTGTCATAAAGCTGCGAGTTGTACCACATTTGACAGACAACATCCACAGCTTTGATAAAGTATCAAGAGTCGGCGACTGGAACAAAGTGGATTGGCTTGGGACTATCGAAAGATTTGGCATTTTCTTTGCAGAGATTGGGCGCTGGAATGACGCTGCACTATCTCAGAAGGGAGTACTCGAAAAGAGATGGCAGATTCTTGGGGACGAGCATCCCGATACAATCTCGGCGATGAGTAACCTTGCAATCACGCTAAGCGATCAAGGCAAGCTAGATGAAGCAGCATCGATGAAGGCGGAGGTGCTTGAGAAGATGCAGCGGATTCTTGGTGACGAGCACCCCGATACAATCATGGCGATGAGTAACCTCACAAACTCGCTAAGCGATCAAGGCAAGCTGGAAGAAGCAGCATCAATGAGAAAAGAGGTACTTGAGAAGAGGCAGCGGATCCTTGGCAATGAGCATCCAGACACAATCTCGGCGATGCATAATCTTGCAAGTACACTAAGCGATCAAGGCAAGCTAGATGAAGCAGCATCGATGAGGACGGAGGTGCTTGAGAAGGTGCAGCGGATTCTTGGGGACGAGCATCCCAATACGATCTCGGCGATAGGTAACCTCGCAAACTCGCTAAGCGATCAAGGCAAGCTAGATGAAGCAGCATCGATGAGGACGGAGGTACTTGAGAAAAGGCGGCGGATTCTTGGTGACGAGCATCCCGATACAATCTCGGCAATGGGTAGCCTCGCAAACACGCTAAGCGATCAAGGCAAGCTGGAAGAAGCAGCATTAATAAGGAAAGAGGTGCTTAAGAAAAGGCGGCGGATTCTTGGGGACGAGCACCCCAATACAATCATGGCGATGGGTAACCTTGCAAACTCGCTAAGCGATCAAGGCAAGCTAGATGAAGCAGCATCGATAAGGAAAGAGGTGCTTGAGAAAAGGCGGCGGATTCTTGGGGACGAGCATCCCGATACAATCTCGGCGATGAGTAACCTTGCAATCACGCTAAGCGATCAAGGCAAGCTAGATGAAGCAGCATCGATGAAGGCGGAGGTGCTTGAGAAGATGCAGCGGATTCTTGGGGACGAGCACCCCAATACAATCATGGCGATGAGTAACCTCGCAAACTCGCTAAGCGATCAAGGCAAGCTAGATGAAGCAGCATCGATGAAGGCGGAGGTGCTTGAGAAGATGCAGCGGATTCTTGGGGACGAGCACCCCAATACAATCATGGCGATGAGTAACCTCGCAAACTCGCTAAGCGATCAAGGCAAGCTAGATGAAGCAGCATCGATGAGGACGGAGGTGCTTGAGAAGATGCAGCGGATTCTTGGTGACGGTCATCCCAATACAATCATGGCGATGAGTAACCTCGCAAACACGCTAAGCGATCAAGGTAAGACGGATGAAGTAATAGGGCCTTCGGGTGTTTCGACGACCAAGAAACAACCCCTCCGCAAGAGAGTAACTGTGAGATTACAACAGGTTCGAGATTCATTTCGATCTAGCTCAAGTTGATTATGTAATCAAAGTATATTTCTAGAAACAGTCGTTAATGTGAAAAAATGCGTATCGGCTTTCTCCTAGACCTCCAGAAACCACACGTAGAAAATGACTCCTAGACTGTCCCAAGCCAATATACAAGGCTTACATATGCCATTCTCGTATGTGTGTGGATTCTATGTACATTGAGGACAGTGTTTAACGCCCACTACTACGTACACCCCCTGTATGGCCCGTGCACTATAAATTGAAGAGAGTGTACGGATGGACAACCGATTCTGATCTTTACTGTACAGGATTGGCCAGGCACTGACAATACAAATACGGTACTGTACAGTATTTCGACTTTCCTGTTACGATGAAGGCACATAATGGACGAAAAGATTGACGACGAAAAATCCAAAATTGGACTCGGCGCGTGATCGCCTTTTTGATCTGACCGTGCAGGTGGGCTAGGAATGGCCGAAATTGAGTGAACATGACCAACATACACACAGCCAGATTTGGATTCCAAAGCCCAATCAATACCCATAGCCAACCAACGCAACAACCAATAGCTACTGACTAACTGACGGTTCTCGCATGACAAGGCCCACCCCGGCCGACACGCCTAGTGGCATTTATCGTATGCTTTTGCCAAGCTGCAGTGGATCAAACCATTGGTGGCTGATCTGCTTAGATGAGAGTTCTGGAAGATGTCTTGTCGCATAATTATCAATCTCGCGTCAAGTCCATCTCACATGATCAAATAACGCTGCGGGTTTTCTTTTACGAACTGCCTATAGCCTGTTCACATTCACAGACGCGAAGGATAGGCATCCGTTATTAGGTATCCAACAAAAGCAAAAGTTCATTCAGCATAACATAGCGCTTCGGAAACTAACGTTAGATATTTGTTCGTGCGCATGGTGTTCCCCATTCCGGCCACCATTCTAACACCCAGACGCTTCAGTCCAAACCCTGTGTCCTGCAACCATACCGAGAACATGTTGTATCCCGCGTGTTTGGCGGCCATCGCCCATCAAGTAAGACTGTCAGAGCCCAGTAATTGTGCCGCCATTTCTCTCGTGGTCGAGAGAACCTCTTCTATAACAGATTGTCTGATAGTAATGAATGGTTAGAAACAGAGAAGAAGAGATGGGAAGACGAAAAAGAGGAAGAAGAAGAAAAGCTGGATACAATAAACAGCAAAAGCAAGAGCTTTTGGCATCCTACTTACTGTTGTATGAGCTGTGAAACACTGGGTTACACTATCAGTAGCTAGTCAGAAATATGGAAGCCAGAGACATACAGTTGTTTCAGCTCGTTGAACCTGCAGTAGAGCTTGTGTTAGTCAAATCTGGTCCACCGCGGGTATGGGTGTGATTTCTTAGTTTTGTCTTACTGTGCAGTGCATTCGGATAGTTGTTGGAATACCCTAACATCACGCGCCATCAGCCCAAATGCTGTACGATATTCCATGTTCTGTAAGGGGCGAAGGCGACACAACTCACTGTGCAATATTGGGGTCGTATTGGGGCGTGGCGCCAGACCCCATGGGGAATGGCTGTGCATCAAATGTAGGCATCTCAAATGTGGGGATCCCTTGGGGTTGGTAGAGTGGGAGTGGGAGTGGGAGAGGGAGTGGAAGCGACGTAGGGATCGGTGGATTATCGAGTTCTGACCAAGGTGAGAGTGACCCATTTGACGGCACAGTCTGTTGGGGCTGGTTATATTTCGGCGGCGTGGGCTGGCTTTGTTTGAGCCGCCGTCGTTGTTGCTGTCGCTGCCGCTGCCGCGGCCGTGTCCGATTTGCACTCATTCCTGGCTGCTGGACAGGCGGAGGGTATCCATAGACCTGTTGCTCATCGGCGTTACAGTCCCGGCCGAAATCAGAGGCCGCCCTGGCTTTCTACGTAAAGTTTCTGAGCACAGACCAGGTCGTGTCTGGTGTGGCTTGTACAGTGCCCGTACCGTCAACTGTCAGAAATGGATCTTGTACTGAAAAATGCTGACACGTCATAATGCTTCCAGAGGCTGATAATTGCAGCCGGCAATGACAGCAATCAACTTTCGTCCGCCCCAAGACGTCCAGAATAAGCCTCAGCTTACTGACGACCCAAAATGGCACCTCGGCTATCTGATGCTGACCATGGGATGATAGAGGCCATGATCCGACACTTCATTACAGCTAGCTAGAAAGTTCTGCCCGTCTGAACAACGTAGGCCCATGGCCTTTGATCTCTTTGTCCCTCTTTTGGTGACCCCCTTCGCACAAAGAAGGGCTAAAAACAAAGCCGCCCACTTCCCTTTGATGACCTTGCATCTCATCTTAGTGCGAAGCTGTTATCGATAAGCAATCGATAGTAGAGACCACCCTCAATCAGGCAAATGGACAGGGAAGGAATGTTCAAAGTCCCATTTTTCGATGCATGCGTCACGCTAGAATGTCCTATGATTTTAGCCATACCCAACCATCTCCGTCAAACTTTGTATGGCGGTGGCAACGAGATGCCACCCCTTGCTCGCGACGAAGATCTAGAGCTCCCGCCAGGCCGATGCGAATTTTTACGATGGCGTCAATGGCGTTGCTGATGGGCTTGGGTCACGTGTAGTATGCATGTTCGGGAGGACTGAGCCTCGTTGACCCCGCACGATAACCAGGTCGTCGTTGCATGCATTTGTCAACCAACCTGAAGGTGAGGATAATGATCAGTTCCAATGGCAGAAGCAATCGGCCTCGCGTCAAGTATCATCGCCGTGGTCGAACTTTCGGCCAAGGTGTTTTCCTTATGTTTGCAATATTCCCGAGATGTGAAGAACGCCAAGGGCGATATCGAAAAGCTCTCCAAAGAAGTTGCCGCTATTCAGGCCACCACCAAAGAACTCCAGACTCTCCTCGAAGGGCCACGTGGCAAGGAGCTGAAAGCGACGCAGCAATTGGTATCTGCAGTAGAAGATGGCCGCTCAACGCTGGAAAAACTCGAGCAGAAGCTCCAGCCCTCGACTGGTCGAAGGAGGATGAGTCGTTTCGGTTTGCGCGCACTCAAATGGCCATTCGAAAGCAAAGCGGTTGAGGAAACGATCGAGGATCTTGAACGTTGCAGAGGGGCTATTTCTTTGGCGTTGAATATTGATCAGACGTAAGCGATGTAATCTTGGAAATTGCGACTGAGCTGATACGGATCCGATCTAGCGTAATCCTCCAGAACGTCGATGAACGAACGGCCCTCAGTCAACTGCCGATCGCACATGGTGCCTCTTTCGACTCCAAGGCGGAAGAACACAACCCGACATGCTTGCCTAACACACGTCAGGAACTTCTCGACGATATCGACCGTTGGATTGACGACCCCAACTCGACAACAGTATACTGGCTTAACGGTATGGCTGGAACGGGAAAGTCGACCATCGCACGGACTGTTGCACATTCGCGATCTAAGCGAGGTGATCTCGGTGCCAGCTTCTTCTTCAAGAGAGGAGAGATGGACAGAGGCAACATGAACAAATTGATGTCGACTCTAGCCCACCAACTGGCCTTGAACATACTAGGAGTTGTATTCTTCATCAAGAAGACACTTGATGCTAATCCAGCTATTGTGGGGAAGTCTGTGAAAGAGCAGTTTGAAAAGCTCATCCAAGAACCGCTATCTGAGGCAGCAGAAACGGCAACAGCCCCATCATCAGTCGTGATGGTGATCGACGCGTTGGACGAGTGTGATCAAGAGGCTGACATTAGGTTGCTGATCAACATTTTCTCACAAACCAAAACTCTCCGCCCTTATCTCCGGGTATTCTTGACAAGCAGGCCAGAGCTTCCGATTCGACTGGGGTTTAGTGAGGTCCAGGGTTCCTATCAAGACTTAGTGCTGCACGACATTCCAGCGCAGATCGTCGAGCATGATATATTTATCTTCTTGAATGACGAATTTCGGAAGATTCGACACGAGTTCAACCTGACTGTATGCGATGAACGGAAGCTGCCGTCGGATTGGCCAGGGCGTCCGACAGTACAGAGGCTTGCCCAGATGGCTGTACCGCTCTTTATCTTCGCAGCGACTGTGTGTCGTTTTGTTGGCGATCGGAAACGCGATAGCCCTCCGATACAGCTGCGCAAGGTTCTAGACTACAAGAGTAAAGGTCATGTATCTCGATTAGACCTAACGTACGGGCCGGTTCTACGCTCATTAATTACTGACGTTTCAGGAGACGATAAAAAGCAGATTATCAACGACTTCAAGATGATAATTGGCAGTATAGTGACGCTTGCCGAGCCTCTTTCAGCTTGGGCCTTGTCACAACTGCTTGAAGTCGATCCTGAGGTGGTGGAGAACAGACTCGACACACTCCATTCGGTCTTGAGTATCCCGCTTGAACGTACAATACCTGTGCGGTTGCTTCATTTGTCGTTTAAAGATTTTCTCATGACAGAGGAAAGCGAGTTCCGAGTAGACGAAAGACATATTCACCAAACCTTAGCAAAACACTGCTTGCGCGTCATGCGGGGCGGCTTGCGTGAGAATATATGCGGCCTATCTTTCCCAGGGACGCGCAGATCTACGGTGGACAGTTCAGAGCTGGTGGAACGCATTCCTCCACACCTGCAATATGCTTGCATGCACTGGGTTTATCATCAGATGGAGGGTGATCCCAAGCGTAACGATGACAACAAAGTTTATGATTTCTTGACGACACATTTCCTGCATTGGCTGGAAGCGATGAGTTTACTGGGCCGAGTCAAGGAATGTCTCGACTCACTTAGGTCACTGGCGAGATGGCTAGAGGTCTGTCTTCGTGTCTTGGAGCTTCAACCCTGCTGACAAGTGTTAGAACCGCGAAGATTCAAACCTGTCGACTGTTATAGCTGACGCAGTGCGATTCCTTCAGGCGTATTTTTCCGTGGTTGCCGAAGCACCACTGCAGATTTATTCTTGTCTGGCTTTCGCACCAAGCAAGAGTATTGTGAGAAGGACATTCGAACAAGCTATTCCCAGATGGATAAGCAATTTGCCGAAGGTTCAAGAAAGCTGGGATGCATGCTTAGTAACTCTAGAGGGCCATAGAGACGATGTCAACTCGGCGGTGTTCTCACACGATTCGAAAAAGGTGGCATCAGCCTCTTCTGACGAGACGATACGGATCTGGAACGCAGAAACGGGCGAGTGCGAGCGAGTGCTAGAGGGTCATAACAGCTCGGTCGGGTCGGCGGTATTCTCGCACGACTCGGCGATGGTGGCATCGGGCTCTTGGGACAATACGGTACGGATCTGGGACGCAAAAACGGGGAAATGTGAGGGTGTGCTACAGGGCCATAGCAGCTTGATCGTCTCGGTAGTGTTCTCGCACAACTCGAAAAAGGTGGCATCGGGCTCTTGGGACAAGACGATACGGATCTGGAACGCAGAAACGGGCGAGTGCGAGCGAGTGCTAGAGGGTCATAGCGACGAGGTCAACTCGGTGGTGTTCTCGCACGACTCGAAAAAGGTGGCATCGGCTTCTAGGGACATGACGATACGGATCTGGAATGCAGAGATGGGCGAGTGTGAGCGAGTGCTAGAGGGCCATAGCGGTTGGGTCAACGCAGTGGTGTTCTCGCACGACTCGAAAAAGGTGGCATCGGCCTCTTCTGACGAGACGATACGGATCTGGAACGCAGAAACGGGCGAGTGCGAGCGAGTTCTAGACGGTCATGGCGACTTGGTCAGCTCGGCGGTATTCTCGCACGAATCGACGATGGTGGCATCGGGCTCTTGGGACAATACGGTACGGATCTGGGACGCAAAAACGGGGAAATGTGAGGGTGTGCTACAGGGCCATAGCACCTTGATCGACTCGGTAGTGTTCTCGCACGACTCGAAAAAGGTGGCATCGGCTTCTAGGGACATGACGATACGGATCTGGAATGCAGAGACGGGCGACAGTGAGCGAGTTCTAGACGGTCATGGCGACTTGGTCAGCTCGGTGGTAATCTCGCACGACTCGAAAAAGGTGGCATCGGCTTCTAGGGACATGACGATACGGATCTGGAATGCAGAGACAGGCGAGTGTGAGCGAGTGCTAGAGGGCCATATGAGTTCGGTCTACTCGGTGGTGTTCTCGCACGACTCGAAAAAGATGGCATCGGGCTCTTGGGACAAGACGGTACGAATCTGGAATGCAGAGACGGGCGAGTGTGAGCGAGTGCTAGAGGGTCATAACCGGGATGTCAGCTCGGTGGTGTTCTCGCACGACTCGAAAAAGGTGGCATCGGGCTCTTATGACAAGACCATACGAATCTGGAACACAGAGATGGGCGAGTGTGAGCGAGTGCTAGAGGGCCATAGCCACTGGGTCAGCGCGGTGGTGTTCTCGCACGACTCGAAAGAGATGGCATCGGGCTCTACTGACGAGACGATACGGATCTGGAATGCAGAAACGGGCGAGTGCGAGCGAGTGCTAGAGGGTCATAACCGGGATGTCAGCTCGGTGGTGTTCTCGCACGACTCGAAAAAAGTGGCATCGGCCTCTTATGACAGGACGGTACGGATCTGGAACGCAGAGACGGGCGAGTGCGAAGACGTCATTTCATTCGATGATTATGCTTGTGTTCTTTCTTTTACGCCCGATGAGCGTAGCATTGTCACAAATCGTGGTGTATTTGCCTTGAGTGGCCACTCAAGATCTTGCTCAAAGCCTCCTGTCTCATTGCAGTCTTCGGTAACCCCAATGCTCGCCTCTGAGGACGGTACCTGGGTCACGATGGCAGGAGCCGACTTGCTTTGGCTGCCTCCCGAATGTCGCGATGGAAAAGTAGCTATTGCAGAAAGCATCATTGCCGAAAGCATCATTGCCATTGGCTGCCTATCAGGAAGCGTTGTGTTATTGGGAATTTCTGTGGCGGACATACAGTCCCGGCCGAAATTAGAGGCCGATTGCCGAATTCAATAAATGTAAGATAAGCTTTCGCGCATGGATCACAGCAGTGGCTAATGTGGCTTTCACAATGTGTATGACTGGAAATGCCGGGAAGATGTCCAAGCACGTGCCATGATTTCCATGGAGGCTGATTATGGATTCAAATGGGGCAGATGTCATCATCCCCCCACGTCCAGAATAGACCTTATTCAAGAGGAGATATTGACCTTAGTTGTCGATTGCTCATCCATAATGACGTCAGGGAGAGCAAGGTCCTACGCCCCGATGTGGCCTTTCTCTGAAAGCCATTTCGAGCCAGAAATCTAGGACGTATTCTAGATACGTCCACATATAATCAGATGACTTCTACCTTTTGGGAGCTATAATTGGTCAATTTGATGACAGTATGCGATAATGACAATGCATTACAAGGAGACAGGGTTAACATGACGGTTTTTGCAGCGCTCTGTGCACTGTCGTAAGCCACATGGGCTACGGTTCGGCCCGTGCGCGAAAGCTTATCTTACATTTATTGAATTCGGCCAGCGGCCTCTAATTTCAGCCGGGACTGTATCGTGTTTTCGTTCTTGCATCCCTCTCGTCGTCCGCCGCCCGTCGCCCGTCGTCATTCTGTGGCAAACGCCCCAAAGTCGCCGCTATTGAAGATGGCAGTCAGCCGTTTGACCCAACCCAGTGGGACAACGATGATCTCGACTTTCGCACGCCTCAAATGTCAGGCATCAACAGTCGCGGTGCAAGCTTCGTCGTCAGCCCTAGCCCAATGTAGGATGATGAATTCGTTTTTTTCCGTCGTCAGCATAGTAATATGAATGAGTGCAATATTATGAGATAAGAGAGAAGCTTATTGTAGACGTACGGCGTACCCTGCAGTAGAGTATAAGACGAAATATGTTGAGGTTCTTGCGGCCATAAGCAGCCATTTTTGATGACAGTAAGCGACAACGGCAGCCGCTAGGAGGTAGGGCAAACCATGACAGTATGGATAAGCCCAGACGCACTGAACCTAGCCACACTAGCCAGAGCATGGTCCGTGCTCAGACACTTTTTGTAGAAAACCAGGGCGGCCTCTCATTTCGGCCGGGACTGTACTCATCATCATCGCTGTACAGTTATTACTGCAAAATGGCAAGAAGCGACAAGGAGGTCAAAAGCTACCTTTTGTCGACTAGAAATGCACTGAAAGTGATCGAGAACGTATGTAGTCTCTGCTGGTCTTTCCCGTCCAATATGAGACCTGACTCCGTTTATTATATGTCATACTGTCCGATTCCGACAGTCTGGTTCAACCAAAGACGATTACAACTGACCCTGGACGATGGCGAGAAACGAGCATACCCTGCTCATCTTGCATCCCGTCCAACAACCAACAGATTGAGAATATATGGGGAAAAGAGAGGCAGCAGAGTCCTATTGTTATGTGTGGTTTCTGTTGTTGTTGTTCTTGTTGTAATGCAGTACTCCACAATGATTAACACTGCAGGCACGCGATCGTGGGTTCCGTGGCTTTCACGCCTGACCTGAATGTTAGCAAGGCTGAATAATATAGCCAAACTGCCAGACTGCCAGGCGGACCAGCATCCATCCTTCTGAAGGCTTAATTAGGCTGCTATGAACAGGAAGGCTGGCTGTATGGAGAGAGAATAAAAGTGTGTTTGCATAAAATCTATCCATGTCATATTAAGTACTGCCTATTGGCTGACAAGATCGCACACCAAGAAGCTAACCTTTTGGAGTCTGTCATGGATCAAGGCTTAAATGGCAGCACCTATCTCTCTTCTTGATCCTTCGCGTGTTCGGCATCTAATCCGGCATATCATTTCAGTCCTGCCATTCGACGACAAGGTTCAAGGATAAATAGAATATGCTGTTGGTGCAGACGTCAAAGCGAGCGGCATGGAACTATCAATCAAAAGGCTGCAGGCCCGCTGGATTCAGTCTGATAAGTGATCGTCTGGGCTTGGCCTGCATAAGCGCCAATAAGTGGCGCCCTTGATCACGATTTACCTCGATTGAACATAAGCAGCGGCGATCTACATCAGAGTATCAACCTGTTTTGACAAACTGTTGGGCTTGTTGCCGCCGTTGGCTTTACTTTCATGGCTGACAAATCGCGCAGTGAATTACCCATCCAAGAGCGTCCTGTTAGAACTCTTGCATATTCGAACCTTGTCACTCTCGACCGACTGTACTGTAGAGATAACTTCACCGCGCTCAATTGTTGTTAAGTGAACCTCAAAGGGTATACTTGACCACACAGAGCCAGCCACTTTCATGATTTTAGCCAATGGATTGCGTAATGAAATGTATTTCCCAGAATTAAGCTTAAGGCGCGTTACTATATTTTGTCTGCCAAGAGACGACAATCTAATAAGTGGAGCTAAAATTGTTTCGTCCCACAACCAGACACATCCTGCAGGAAAACCCTTGCAAATCGTCGCTGCACAGGGCATGTACAGGTTCAGCTCTAGGGTACTGTATGTGTATGAGGGTGGCAAACTTGGTGGTAGGATTGATTGCGCGAAACATTCTTCTTCATACAGAGTACAGAGTACAGAGTAAATAATCATTGGAAATGGGAAAGGTTTCATGTTAGCCGTCTACGCTTTATTTGTGATGTAGCCTCCCCGTCACCGTCATGGAATCTTTTACGATGGCTTGCTGATCCAAAAGGCCTGTCTAACTTTTGCTGCCGAATCAATGATTCAAGAGTGAAAGGAGACCCGCTAATGTGGCACGGATCACCGGATCCCTCCAACAGCTAAACGTCGAATGGCTCCTGTCGGCTAGATACGCGAAACTTCACTTCTCTATAAGAATTACCATATCCGTACGCTGGTTTGACATCAATAGCAGGGGCAAAAATATCCATGAAGTTGCAGGGAATTGCCCACGTCCCGCGGTAGAAGGTCGACGCGCTTTGGTCGAGCTGTCGCATCAGAGCGATATGCTCAGGCGTTCCTGTTTCAAGTCTACAAGCGATGCGACCGAAGAAATTGTACCCACCGTTCACCCATTGGGGAGGTCGGACCATGTCGAGCTCGAAGAAGAACAATTCAGCCCGAATGCACTGCGCCAGCTGCCTTATCTCTGGCGATTCCAGCGCGCTCACTCGGGCAGTTTCCGCAACGTCCTTCAAACGACTGGTGTCGTCCAGTGATGGTTGTTGACCGTTGAACTTGACGTCGAGGCGAACAAATTTGCCGCGTTGACCCTCTCGGCGTTGGCTGACGACCTGTTTCCACGCTCTGTTGCAGTCGGCCTGCTTGAAGAATGTACGGACCAGACGAGCAGGGAAGGTTGCGACCCAGCGAGGCTGGGAACAGTGCTTATCGTGTTGAAGCTCCTGCGAGGACCCTGTTCCAAGCGAAACTATAATGCTGGGCTCTGGAGCATCCGGAAAGAGGGCAGCAACCTCCTTGATGGCAATCGAGGCAGGATTGTTGAATGTAAGCCCTCCGTCTTGGAACCTCACGTCGCCGTCAATGGTACCATCAGGGTAATAGCTAATGATGGATTATTCCTCCTTTTCTTCATCATCTTCCCTCATTTACTTGGCTATGGGAAATTAGAGAAGGGTAAAGGGACAGACTCAAAATATCACTTACTATAGCGCTGCAGTACAGTAACGTAAGCTACACACGGAAATTAGCAAACGACTTTTTCATAGGTGATGTGACGCTATGACCATCTACATCATGAAAGAGGTACATCACGCCGCAAAAAAGGAAATTGGAGAGCAACAAGACAAAGAGATGGAGGAGGAGGGAAATCTTCCAGGACAACCTCTTTCATAACCTCTGTCAACGTACATCTTGGACAAAGGAGCGGAGCTCAAGCCCTTTTCCGTCGTCAGAGGTTGGTAGTCTGCCAGAAAATTAATTGATATGCCCCTCTATGTCACGGCGTCCGGTATCTACCGGTCTGCGCTTACCTTCATCGTGCGGCCTTCGTCCGACGCCGTTGTAGCTCGTTGCGACCAACGTGTTCGTACCCTGGACTGTTGTGAGTGTAACGCCAAGCATGGCACCCATGTCGCTCAGTGCGTCGGCATTCATGATACTGCGGCGGCTACCGTAGACATCCTGCAAAATCGTCTCGAGAGGCTGGGCCGAGTATTTGCTGCCGATCGCGAGCGAGAGCACAAGTCCCACTAGGCTGGGCATGAGAGGAAGCAGTTGAACCATGAACAGGCACAGACGGATGATCATGTGCTTCTGGAAGGACAGAAGGGCTAGAACGTCAAGGTACTGGATGCACTCATCAACAGTCCAGCCGTTGATGAAGAGCGCGCACGCTGACAAGGCACCTAGGATGAGACCGTGTCAGCATGTAGTACGGCTCTTGTGCCCTTGAAGCTCTGATAAAGTCAAGCGCGATCCAAGGGGAGACTGTGGCTCCGGAGGCGCTTAACTGCATCAAACCCAGATTGTGACGAGGAGAGAACAGGATGCTCGACTCTTTCCGGGTCCGTTGAGTCATGGCCAGAGAGTGCAATAGATCTCTACGTAGTGTCTGGCGCCTCTTTCGCTTTCTGGGATTATTGAGCTCCAGGTAAGCGGCAGATGCAGAGACGATACGGATCGATTGGAAGTAACTTTTCAAGGATATGGTGGTCTTAAAACTATCCAAGCGGTCGAGAGCAGCTTGCATCTCTGAGTGATCGTTCTGATCTGTGACTTAAAAGAGACCAGGGCGAACGGAACTGGTAGACGCATGACCTCTTTCGAGAAGCATCCTAAGACGAACAGCGGTATTATGTACTCCGCCAATGTCCTTGACAAAGATACATACAACATCTGTAAATGGCAGCAAAATCCTGTGCAAGATGTCGCCCACTATCTCGGGTATTTCTACGGCTGCTGGTGCTACAGAAAAAGTCCTGCTCTCAGTTTGATGACATTGAGCGTTGCCAGATGTTGTGGGCATGCGGTTGTGGGCCGGCCATTCCGCATCGGCAACGAGCACCGTGCTCTTGTCGAGACCATTAAGGGTCGACGTTTGAAGGTGAATCTCACCTTGACTTCTATGGAGGGCAGTGGTGCTACACCCGACCCTAAATTTGGCAAGTACTGAGGCTTTGGTCTTGTTGCCTATCAGAAGGATCAAACCAGTCGGGCGATCCGCTGGTGCCGATTTGTCTATGATCCGCCCGGGTCGGTCGGATACTTCCGGAATTACCTCGTTACCTTTCTTCCACAGCTTGGTCCACCCAGTATGCTTACAAAGGCTCATCATATAGGTGAGGATATTACAAGAGTGCAGGTTCCTCTGGCGGGGTGGGTTGACGGCTCCTTTATAACAGTGCAGAGATTGCGAGGTAGGGATCTAGAGAGGAACTGGACTGTCCAGATATGGATGTGCCGAGGGCAATGCACGGGTATGTGAGTAGTTCATTTGATAGGTATTTTGATAGCTAGGCTGGTATCCTTTAGCAGCACAGAGAATTTTAGGTCGGTTAGCTTTATCTATCTTTGCTCGTCTGAAATCCTTTAATAAAGTGTCACCCACTGAGACTGATTCATGGCCAGCATATACGCCCCCGTCCCTTGTGCAATACGCACAGCCGTGACTACAATAGCTAGGCATCGACGCTCTTTCTCATGCTCTCCCCACTACTTTTGTCGAGCAGCATCCTGATTCGCATCTTAGTAGGACACAGCAAGTACGCAGTATCGTCCAACATCTGCTTGATGAACGTGGGCGTGCCGAATCTTGCCGTGTAGAAAAGGTAAAGGACGACCGAGCCGCAACAGAAGCAGAGTAGGACGCACAATGTGCGGGTGATAAAATTGCTCCACCCTGTAAGTCTGGAGCCATCGGCCGCCGCATCAAAAAGGAGCGCCCAGTTCCAGGTCAGGTACATCGTACGTACAGAGACGGCAACAAACACCGCCGTTATCCCGCCAAACGCCGCATACGTAGCGATCCTTGCTCGGTTGCCACCCATTCTGCTCAACGCAAAGACGGGCACTGCACCCCAGATCACTAGAGTAAGCAATATTGTACACAGGATGAGGTATCCCAGGACTTCATCCGCTTCCTTCTTCAGCCCCAAATCGTGCAGAGGGAGCCAGAGCTGGCTTCTCACAGCCCAGGCCAAAAAGCTTGGCGTCGCCGGCACGCCGACCAGAAGTTCAATAAGAAAAGCCAACCAAACGAGGAAGAGCACGGATGTAAACAAATATCGTCGGAGCACAGATAGAGGTGTGGTAGTCTCCGGGACAGGGACCTTCCGGACAGAACAGAAAACAAACATCTTGTAGGGTCGGCTACAGGATGAAAGCTACCTAGAAGGCCTCCCCGTTGTTTTTATACATAGTAACTGCCGGAATAAAAGGTAGAATAGATCTCTACTTATAGTCTTGGACCACAGGCCAAATCGAGACTGGAGTAGCTTAGGATTGTGCACGGCCATGAGACAGTCAACACATATGTTATTGTGTTTTACACAACACGTCCTGAATGAGCCATTCTCGGAAGCATCTAGTCAACGATATCTACACGATATGCTTTCCACTGACTTAGGTATCACCATTTAGTACAGTGATAGCCGAAATCAGAGGCCGCCCTGGCTTTCTATAAACAGTTTCTGGGCACGGATCATCTGTGGCTTGTGTGGCTAGATCCAGTGCGTCTCGCCTGTGTTGACACTGTCATGGCATGCACCACCTCGTAGTAGCCATTATCGGCTTATTGTTATTTAAAAATAACCGTATATGGCCAGCCATAAGGAAGTCAGTATATTCCGCTTCGTATTCTATTACTCTATGCCGGGCATCCAGAATAAGCCTATCTCCTAATCCAGCATAATCGTTTAGTTCGTCATGCTGACAATGGACGACGGAAAGCATAAGTTTCTTATCCTGCAACAGTAATAGACGCAAGAGTCAGTAGCAAAATGGCCAGGCCAATAAGCATTATCATACATAATAATCTCTGCCTTTGCATAATCAAGCCACTTCCAAGGGTCAATTACAACTCAGGATGCTGTTATCTTCTCAGTAGTCATGCGCACCTGTCCACTGCTCCACCTCTGCCATAGAAATCCCCAACACCAAGACTCTTCCTGATCGGCAACCTACGACAACTGTCCTTCCCGAAACAGCTACTTCTCCATTGCGGCATTCGGGAGGCAGCCAGAGCAAGTGTTCCCCTGCCGCCGTGATCCAGGTACCGTCTGTACAGGTGAGTATCGGGGCCTCCGAAGATTGCCGCAACATGGCAGGCTCGGCATGAGACTGTAAGCCGCCGGATATGGCAAATACGCCACGAGCTGTGACGATGCCACGCCCATCGGTCGCAAAGGATAAAACATGTGCATAGCCATCTAATGGAATGATTTCTTCGCACTCGCCCGTCTCTGCATCCCAGATCCGTATCGTCTTGTCATCAGAGCCCGATGCTACCTTTTTCGAGTCGTGCGAGAACACCACCGAGTTAACCCAGCCGCTATGGCCCTCTAGCACTCGCTCGCACTCGCCCGTCTCTGCATCCCAGATCCGTATCGTCTCGTCCCAAGAGCCCGATGCCACCTTTTTCGAGTCGTGCGAGAATACCACCGAGCAGACCTCGTTGTTATGGCCCTCTAGCACTCGCTCACATTCGCCCGTCTTAGCGTTCCAGATCCGTATCGTCTCGTCACGAGATCCTGATGCCACCTTTTTCGAGTCGTGCGAGAACACCACCGACCAGACCCAGTCGCTATGGCCCTCTAGCACTCGCTCGCATTCGCCTGTCTCTACATCCCAGATCCGTATCGTCTCGTCACGAGATCCTGATGCCACCTTTTTCGAGTTGTACGAGAACACCACCGAGTTAACCCAGTCGTTATGGCCCTCTAGCACTCGCTCACATTCGCCCGTCTCTGCATCCCAGATCCGTATCGTCTCGTCACGAGATCCTGATACTACCTTTTTCGAGTCGTAAGAGAACACCACCGAGTTGACTGAGTCGCTATGGCCCTCTAGCACTCGCTCACACTCGCCCGTCTCTGCGTTCCACATCCGTATTGTCTCGTCATACGAGCCCGATGCTAGCTTTTTCGAGTCGTGCGAGAACACCACCGAGTTGACTGAGCCGCTATAGCCCTCTAGCACTCGCTCACACACGCCCGTCTCTGCGTTCCATATCCATATCGTCTTGTCATACGAGCCCGATGCCAGCTTTTTCGAGTCACGCGAGAACACCACCGAGTTGACATAGCTACTGTGGCCCTCTAGCACTCGCTTACACTTGCCTGTCTCTGCATTCCATATCCGTATCGTCTTATCCCAAGAGCCCGATGCCACCTTTTTCGAGTCGTGCGAGAACACCACCGAGTTAACCCAGCCGCTATGGCCCTCTAGCACTCGCTCACACTCGCCCGTCTCTGCGTTCCACATCCGTATCGTCTTGTCATGCGAGCCCGATGCTAGCTTTTTCGAGTCGTGAGAGAACACCACCGAGTTAACTGAGCCGCTATGGCCCTCTAGCACTCGCTTACACTTGCCTGTCTCTGCATTCCATATCCGTATCGTCTTGTCCCAAGAGCCCGATGCCACCTTTTTCGAGTCGTGTGAGAATACCACCGAGTTAACTGAGCCGCTATGGCCCTCTAGCACTCGCTCGCACTTATCCGTCTCTGCGTTCCACATCCGTATCGTCTTGTCAACAGAGCCCGATGCCAGCTTTTTCGAGTCGTGCGAGAACACCACCGAGTAGACCTCGTTGTTATGGCCCTCTAGCACTCGCTCACATGCGCCCGTCTCAGCGTTCCATATCCGTATCGTCTTGTCAATAGAGCCCGATGCCACCTTTTTCGAGTCGCCTGAGAACACTACCGAAGTAATCAAGCTGCTATGGCCCTCCAGAGTTAATAAGCATGCATCCCAGTTTTCTTCAACCTTCGGCAAATTGATTATCCATCTTGGAATAGCATATTCGAATGTCCTTCTTATAACACTCTCGCTTGGCGTAAATATCAAACAAATGTAAATCTGCAACGGCGCTTCAGCTATTACGGAAAAATAAGCCTGAACGAATCGCACTGTATCGGCCACAAAAGTCGACAGGCTTGAATCTTCTCTGTTCTAACACCTGTCAGCAGGATTCAAGCTCCAAGACACAAAAACGAACCTCTAGCCATCTTGCCAGTGACCTAAGTGAGTCGAGACATTCCTTGACTCGGCCCAGTAAACTCATCGCTTCCAGCCAATGCAGGAAATGTGTCGTTAAGAAATCATAAACTTTGTTGTCATCATTAAGCTTGCGGTCACCCTCCATCCAATGATATACCCAGTGCATACAAGCATATTGGAGTTGCGAAGGCAAGGTTTTCTCCAGTTGCCGATGGTCTACTACGGATCGATGCATACCTGGGAAAGACAGGCTGCATATATTCTCACGCAAACCGTCGCGCATGACACGCAAACAGTGTTTCGCTAAGGTTTGGTGAGTGTGTCTTTCGTCTACCCGAAACTCGCTTTCCTTCGTAATGAGATAGTCTCGAAATGACAAATGCAGTAGCCGCACAAGCGCTTTCCGTGTCGGAGGTATGCTGAGAACTGAATGGAGTGTGTCAAGTCTGTTATCCACCACCTCGGGATCGACCTCAAGCAGCTCTGACAAGGCCCAAACCGAAAGAGGATTGGCAAGGATGACTATACTGCCGACTATCTTCTTAAAGTCTTTGATGATCCGCGTTTTATCATTTTCTGAGATGTCAGTGATCAGCGAGCGTAGAACCGGCCCATAAGTTCGGTCTAACTGAGATACGTGACCTTGACTTCCGTAGTCCAGAACCTTACGTAACTGCATCGGAGGGCTATCACGTTTCCGATCGCCAATAAAACGACAAACAGTCGCTGCGAAGATAAAGAGCGGAACAGCCATTTGCGCGAGACTCTGTACTATTGGTCGGCCTGGCCAATCCGACGGCAGCTTCCTTTCATCGCCTACAGTCATGTTGAAATCACACCGGATCTTCTTGAACTCGTCGTTCAAAAAGACGACTATGTCGTGCTCCACAACTTGCGCTGGGATGTCGTGTAGAACTAAGTCTTGGTACGAACCCTGAACCTCGCTGAACCCAAGTCGAATCGGAAGCTCTGGCCTGCTCGTTAAGAATACCCGGAGCTGAGGGCGGAGAATTTTGGCTTGGGAGAAGATGTTTATCAGCAACCTGATGTCAGCCTCTTCATCACACTCGTCCAACGCGTCGATCACCATCACGATTGACAACGGGGTTGTCGCCGTTGCCGCTGCCTTAGAAAGAGGTTCCGTGATGAGCTTTTCAAACTGCTCCCTCATAGACTTTTCCACAATGGCTGGGTTGGCGTCAAGTGCCTTCTTGACGAAGAACCCAACTCCCGGTATGGTCAGGGCCAGGTGGTAGGCCAGAGTCGACATCAATTTCTTGAGATTTCCTCGATCCACCTCTCCTCTTTTGAAAAAGAAGCTGGCACCGAGATCACCTCGTCCAGATCGTGAATGTGCAACAGTCCGCGAGATAGTTGATTTTCCAGTTCCTGCCATACCGTTAAGCCAGTATACTGTTTTCGAGTTGGAGTCGTCAATCCAATGGTCGATATCGTCGAGAAGTTCCTGACGTGTGTTAGGCAAGCATGTCGGATTGTGTTCTTCCGCCTTGGAGTCGAAAGAGGCACCATGTGCAATGGGCAGTTGATTGAGGGTTATTCGGTCATCGACGTTCTGGAGGATTACGCTAGATCGGATCCGCATCAGCTCAGCCGCCATTTTCCAGATTGCATCGCTTACGTCTGATCAATATTCAACGCCAAAGAAATAGTCCCCCTGCAACGCTCGAGATCGTCGATGGTTCCCTTAACCTCTTTGCTTTCAAATGGCCATTTGAGTGCACGCATACCAAAACGACTCATTGCCTTTCGACCAGTCGAAGGTCGGAGCCGTTGTTCAAGCTTTTCCAGAGTTGAGTGGCCATCTTCTATAGCAGATACTAAATGTTGGGACGCTTTCAGCTCCCTCCCACGAGGCCCGTAGATGAGAGCCCCGAGTTCCTTGGTGGTGTTTTGAAAGGCAGCAACTTCTTTGCGGAGCCCTTCGATATCGTCCTTGGCGTTATTCACTTCTCGGGAATATTGCAAACATAGGGAAAATACCTTGGCCGATAGATCGACCACAGCGATGACGCTAGACGCGACGCTGAGCGCTTCCGCCATTGGATTCGATCACTACACTTGCGCTCAGGTTTGTTGACGATAGTGATGGCAATAGCGGCCTGATCATCGTGCGGGGTCAGCGAGGCTCAGTCCTCCCAACATGCGTACATAGTACACGTGACCCCAGCCAATTAGCAACGCTGCAGAAGCCATCACAAATATTCGCATCGGACAGGCAGGAGGTTCTGGATCTTCATCGCCGTTTCGAGGGTCGCAAGGAATGGCTTGGGCTAGTTGTTTAGTCGCTTCATCACGCCGAATCATAGCCTCTATCATCTCATGGTCAGCATCAGATAGTCTGGGCGCCACGTTGGGTCAGCAAGCTGAGGGCTTACTTTGGACACGTTGTGGTGGATGGAAATTGACAGCTGTCATTGTCAGCCGCTGAAAGCATTATGATGCGTCAGCATTTCTAGTGCAGAATCCCATTTCTGACATTTTACGTTGCGCACTGTAAAAGCCACACCAGCCACAACCGGGTCTGTGCTCAGAAACTTTCCCATGAAAGTCAGGGCGGCCTCTGATTTCGGTCCCCACTGTACCAATGTTGAACTCATTGTTCACTTTCCGTCCGTGCCAACCTAGACTACCCTTGATTTCTACCGATGTTCTTCCGAAATATCACCTCTAGATTCTACACTTTCTGTCCGTGCGTATCAATACAGCAACTAGGTTCGATACACTGTCTCCGATAAGGTTCGGCAAGTGTTTTAAGTGAGATCTAGATAGGCCATATAGACTATAGACCCTAAAACTTACCTAAAACTCACGACTATCTTATAGAAAAACAGGATATATGGGCGACTGAACTGGGGGCTATAATAGTAAAAACTAATCAGGAATGGTTCACTTATATGGTCTTGGAGTTCACATAAGACTGGTCTCTCTTTAGCAGCCATGCGGCTAGGCTTCTTAATAAGGCTAACCGTCTTAAACAGTATAAAACGTACTAGGGCTACTATTATGCTTATAACTATCATAGAAGGCTAGTCTGCTAACGCTATGGCAAGACTGGCCACATTATGGATAGTTATACTGCGCTGGAGCAGTCCATCAACTGCTTAGGCCTCCATATGGCCAATTTACACAAGTATCCTGCTCGGCTGAGGAAAGTATACAGTACCTTCTATCGACTTACTAAGGAGCAACAATAGCATGTCCAAACGGTAGGTATGGAGACATATAGATAACGCCACCTAGGACTACCGCAACTAGATATACAACAGGAGACACAACAAGACGTAAGATCGCCACAGAACGATAATACTATATTATATAAACAGTCAGACAATCGCGCTTTAAGTCCAGCTATATTAAGAACACCTTTATATATCATGGTAGCCACAGCTCCCCAGGCAGGTTATATAACAGAGGAGGAACCTAAATACCCCAACCCTAGGCCAGGCTCACCGAGAAAGCAGCATATAGTCCTCATCAACCATACTCATAACTGGGAATAAATATTCAAAAACACAAAAGAAAAAACAGGAAGCCACTTCATATCCTCCAGACTAACATCAAAAAGATACCTCCGGCCCACAACTACACCCTGGCGCTCACTAATACGGAAAAATACAATATCATCCTTCTACAAAAGCCATAAAGGGCCTATATAAAGACTCACTCTATAACCAAGACTTACCCGACCTATAACATATTCACGCCAGTCGAAGTATAGAATAGTAACAAGACTCAGCCTAAGGTCATAACATACATCCAACAAGACTTAAAACTTCTAGCTAATTAAATTCAGCCTTTCTAGACCTAAGATACTCTATAGCTTATAACTAACGGCATAACAATCATTAACTTCCATTATTAGAATAACAGAAAGGACGCCCTAAGTATACTACTCTAATAGCTTATTCCAGAATAATACCTTATTACTAGGGATTTCAATACTAGACATTATAGTTAGCAGATAGGCCAAGCTATAAACCGCGGCCAAAAGATTACATACTAGGCATTAGAAAATAACCTTACCCTCCTTAACACTCTACATATCCTAACAAACCCACACGGCAACACAATCAACCTTATATTTACTAACATACCTTTTATTGAAGCTACCATTAAGGACCACCTTATAACTAGCTCTAACCACTTTACACTTAGTTTAACTCTTCCTAATATCCGGCCAGCTCCGCTTTAACCGGGTAAGGTTAGGGTAATAACAGAGGATAAGCTTAAATAATTCGTTAAGTTCGTTAAGTTCGTTAAGTTCGTTAAGTTCAGGGCTATAAAAGTCCTTTAGGCAGACTTAACCCCAGTAGAACTAGATAAGCTTGTTTTGGCATTTATAAATCTACTAATATCGGCAGTAAAGGTGGCTGGCCGGCCTATATAGAAGAGCGTATATTCTACTCCTTAGTGGACCAACAAGCATACTAACGTAGCAGCTCTATTTTAGGTAATTAGGAGAATCTATCCCTATAGCTTTAGTTAAGATATCTAGATAGCTAAAAAAGACCTTCATTACGTAGTCTATTAGGAAAAAACGCAATACTGGCGAAATCTTATTAATTGCTTCTCCAGTAGTAATGCCATTTTTAAAGCTATTCGGTAGCTAAAATTCTCAGGGCCTTTCCAGCCACTACCCCTACAGGTTAATAATATTATACACTAAACTTAAATAGATAAGGTAAATATACTTTAATAAGGTCTACTAAAGCGGAGAACTTTAAATAATATATTATAAGCCCCTAAATATTAGTCTATTCTTCTAGGTTAATTCTCTTTTTACTTAAAATCTCTATTGACAACGCGTAGTATATAACCATTAATATAGGTAATATATCTCCCAGGTTAAAAAATATTGCAGTCGATCTCCTTAAAGCTATCTAGTATATTATCGGGACGTATATCCGCTACCTATTTGAAAGATACCTCTCTATAGGTTATTACCTAAAACCGTTTAAGGAGGCAGAAGTGATTATAATTGCCAAGCCTGAATGCCGTAATCTCATGTCACTACAAGCCTGTCGACCTATCTCTTTACTATCTTACCTCAGTAAGAGACTAGAATGGCTGATTACATGCCGTCTAGCGTAGGTAGCTATACACTACAGTATTCTCTACCTGCAGTAGGTTAGAGCGCTCCCTAAGAGTTCGGTAATAGACTTGGTAGCTGCCCTACTCCATAACATTAAAGAAGTGTTTACATGTAAAAAGGTAGTTACCCTGGTTATAATGGATATCTAAAGTGCTTTCGACACCGTTATACACAACAGGCTTATTCTTTAGCTCCGCAAATAAGGCTGGCCTACTATCTAGCTAGATAGGCTGAGTCCTTTATAGGGGACCGATTGGCTTGCGTTAGGTATTAAGACATCACCACCCCCTTTTCCTACTGGGCAACCACCCTCAGGGTCGCATCGGCTACACAGACAACACAGCCATCCTATCCATAGGCAACATAGTGGACGAAACTGCTACTATGGCAGTTAGCTCTGTCAACGAGATAGTACGCTAGGGTGCATTAAATAGTGTCTGCTTCGACCTAAAGAAAACCGACGTTATGCACTTCTCCCACGGTAAACTCAGGACCGCACCGACAGTACGTCATGGTGCTAGCGAGGAACACCCCGAGCTGGCTCTACGCTGGCTTGGCATCTGGCTTGACAGCAGGCTATCATTCTGGATCCGTGTAGAGAAGTGGGCGGCGAAGGCAAAGGCCGTCGCCTACCACTTATGAGGACTGACCAATACAATACACGGCCCTCTGCCGAGCGCTGTGCGGAGTGCCGTCAGAGTATGTGTCGAGCCAGTGCTGCTCCACGATTCCGAGGTGTGGTACCCGGGCACATCCAGGCCACGGTAGAACCAGCCTACAAAAGACATACCAACAAGCAACCAATACCTCCTAGAGAGAATGAAGAAGGCTTTGAACCAGTCCATAAGAGCTATCATTCCCGTCTGGAAGACAACACCTATCACCGCCCTCTATCGGGAGAGTGGGATAACGCCAGTCGGCCAGCTCCTCGAAGCACAGCGACTCAGGTTCTCCGCACGGCTCAAGTCGCTAGACAACACCCATCCTCTCGTGAGGTGGACACTACCGCCCCGTCAGCCCACTTACCACAATCTCATCAAACGAAGATATTAAGTATAGATAAAAAGCCGCCTTAAGATGCATCTTTATTACGTAAATAAGCTCCTTACACCTTACACGCAACCGAAGCTTATCCAGCAATGCTTCCACCAAGAACGGATACCACCACTACAGATAGCATTAAAGGAGGAAATAGCCAACGCCTTCCTCTATTAAGCCCGGTCGCTCAATCCGCTCACTATAGCTATATACTCAGCTGCTAGCTATGGCTTCACCATTTGTCAGGGTAACCTCCCCATCCTCAACGGACCAGGTCGCCTTGGGCCTATAGAAGTCTTTAACGCCAAACCCACGGCAGCATTAAAGGGCCTAAAGGCCGCCCTAAACCTATAAGGATCAGTAATAAAAACATTATAATTTGCCTAGACAACCCTCGCGGCCGCCACATGCCTATAGGGTACTCCATCTAACTATTCTTAAGATATCTTTCTCGAGTGTCAGGCTTTAGCGGCATCACATAGATCTACATAAGTATAATAGATACCAGGACACACCGACATCCCCAGTAATAAACAAGCCAATAAACTGGCCAAAGCAGCATCATCATTCGCCAAGCCTAAAGGCGCCCAACCGACACTAACATACTTACAAAGAATCACATGATAGAAGCCAAAAGAAGCATTCAAGACGTAGTGGTCTACCGCCGCCCCTAAGCAGTACAAGAGACTCAATCTCAAGGCGACCACAAGCTATCCGCCGGAGCTATCACTCCCACACGCAGCCTTACACTATCTAGCAGCAGCGAGGTCGCTTTATAGGGACTTCACTACATATCACAAGAGATTCAACCATAACGATACACGCCTGGTCTGCTTATACAACCAACTTAAAGCACCGGACCACATCTTTTACTGCAGAAAGGTACCGCCGCGCCATTATATAAGGCTGGGACCCTCACTAGATATAATAGTCAACCTGGCAATAGAAAGAGACTTCACCAAGTCCATCAAACTATCTAAAGCCAGTGCTTTCTTTAGAAAGATCTGCCCTTAATATTAAACAAGAATAACCCAAGACGCACTCGCATCCCCCTCCCCTCTTTCACCCTATATATCTCTTTTGTTACTTTTCTCTCTCTAACCTATTCTCGGCCAGACGAAGGGCGCTAGCACCCTTCACCTGACCGCAATCACTTAAAGGCAGCCCTGAGGCTACCGCGCCCAGAGGCTCGCGATTACCTGACAACGGGCCTATCTTACGGCTGTTATATATCAGCCGCGCCTAATCATTCCGCTAACGGGTAATGGGCTCGATAAGATGCGCCATTTGTGCCGTTGATATGCTGGATAGTGTGTGGTCTACCGACGCGTCTACAGAATTGGATTCAAGAGGAAGTAATGATATTCTGTAATTAGCGTATAGATAGGTTCCAATTTCTCTAGCTCAGCACGTCCTGTGCCCCAGTAGGGGACTTTCAGGGCCTATGGCCCCCTGGACGAAAAATATACATAATATAGCATAACATAACATAACACAACATAACATAAATTTGCGATGGCAACAGAAAGATTAAGCCAGGGAGGAATCTACAAAGGGGATAAACAGAAGCTTACTAAACATTAACATCACAGTTAATTACTAATAACAAACAGCCTCAAGTTGACAGACTATGCTTGAGCTGCGGAAAGATAGGATGCTGAACACTTGGGAATGATTTTAATTGGCCTTCAAGCAGGCGTGTCAAGCAGAGTCAAGCAAGCGGGCTAGAGCAGAAATGTTGGGAACAGCAGTAGGGCTTTCTTTTGTGTAAATTGGATGCAACACGGGATCCGTGAACAGTTCAGCGTAGCCATAGGCCCTATGAGATCCATTCTCCCGGGCGTAATAAATACTATTACTACTAAGTCGGACCACCCATTTACGGATCAGGGGCTTAGCTGACCGCCCCACTTACAACCGTGTCAACGACAACGCGTCTCTAGCCACACGCGTTTCTTCCTTCAATAACACTCAATTTGTCAATTCAACCTTATAACCTTCTTTTTTATGCCTAAATACATCCAAGAAGACCTTCAAACAGCCATTCAAGATGTGAAAAATGACATACCAATGCGAAAAGCAGTTAATCAGTGCGAAGTTCCTTATTCAACCTTACGCATCAAGCTTAATGGCGTACCTAGCCGCAATGAAGCCCACGAATGGCGCCAGGTGCTTTCTAAATACCAGGAAGACCAGCTCACTGATTGCTGTGTAAGTGGGGCGGTCAGCTAAGCCCCTGATCTGTAAATGGGTGGTCTGACTTACATATAGTTAGGGATGATTTCCTTGTCTTGGACTCCCGTGCTTTTTTCCCGCTGGTTACAACCTTGGATATGGTAGGAAGGGCCATATTCTGCATTGTCTTAGGTGTTGCTCGAAAATGACATCTGAAACGTTCTATAAAGCTCGGCTGGTGCCGACAACCTAGTGTTCTAGGATATAAAGGTAGTTCTAGACCATCTTTGACCCACCATTAGGGGGACAGTATAATCTGGTGACTATAATTAGCTAGTCATAGGGCGGCAAAGCCTCGTATTTGTAAATATGGTCTTTAGTGTCGTATTGCGCTGAGTGGAAAAGAATTGCACTGGGCTCATTCTAACTAATGTCATACGATTCGAAGGTCATACTTACCTTGGCAGGCTAGTCGCTTCGGAGGACTCTTTGAAGACTGCTTCCCTTGCGGATAGGTAATTAAGGACGGCCATGTTAAGTTCGGTTGTGAGTGCGTTAATATTAAAACGCGAGACTAATCGAGTCTCTCATTTCCCTTCCGGGTAGGGCTACGGTATAATCCTAGTCAGAAACCCTTCCAGTGGCCCCCGCAGCTGGATGGGAAAAATGGAAAATATCGTCCGCCAGATATGCACTAGTTTAGCGGTTTCAGGTTGAATAGCGTTATCCAGACGTTCGGTCTTGCCTGGTTACTATTAGTGAATTAATGACGCCATTTATCATGCGGTCAACCCTGCAGTCCACCAATTGACATCGTTCTAGAAACAATCGCCTTGATGGAGTTCGGCACAGGCTTGCAAGAGTCCAATGCTGACAGGTAACATCATCCAAAGTAGCCCACCAAGGACCGAGCTGGGTAGCAAATTATTGTCTCAACCAGTAGACTGTTGGACAGAAGATGGAAGGATATATGTGTGGAGAAATTATTCACGTTCATTTGAGTCTAGGGTGTGACATAATCAGGTACATACCTTGCAAGGCACTCTCATCAAACGTGAGCAGAAATAAGCAGTTGGTAGGTATACATATAAAAGGCAATGGGTGCGCCACGGGATTTTCATCAGTCAGTCAGTGCAAGCCAGCTTCAACGACTCGACAGTATCGAAGATTATAATCAAGACGGAAAAGAACGAATATGGTTTCCTTACGCAACTTTGCCCTCGGCAGTATGCTGGCTGTCGGCGCGATGGCATCATCCCTCGTAACAAGGGCGGTCAACCCAGGCCCAGTCAAGGGCGACACCTTCATTCACGATCCTACTATCGTCAAGAAACCCGACGGCGGCTATCTCGCAGCTTTCACAGCAGACAACATTGGACTCAAGACTTCCTCCGACCGCACCACATGGCGCGACATCGGCCCCGCATTCCCGAAGGGTGCACCCTGGACTACTCCCTACACTAAGGGCGACAAGAACCTATGGGCGCCGGATCTCTCCTACCATAATGGCCAGTTCTATATGTATTACTCTGCCTCCAGCTTTGGAACCTCTCGATCTGCCATCTTCTTTGCTACGAGCAAGACTGGCGCCTCTGGCTCGTGGACCAACCATGGTCTAGTAGTCGAGTCATTCGCTAATAGCAACTACAATGCCATTGATCCCAATTTGATCATCGATGCTCAAGGAAAGTGGTGGCTCTCTTTTGGCTCCTTCTGGTCGGGTATCAAGCTCGTCGAGTTGAGCCCCAAGACAGGTAAACCCATCAATAAGAACAACCTGATGACCATTGCTGCCCGCCCTCAGAATGGAGGCGCCGTTGAAGCGCCTTACATCATCCGCCATGGCAACTACTACTACCTGTGGGTGGCCTTTGACAGCTGCTGCAAAGGTACCGCTAGCACCTACCGCACTATGGTTGGCCGCTCCACTAAGATCACTGGCCCCTACCTTGACCGCAGCGGCAAGTCCATGGCCCAGGGCGGCGGCACCCAGATCCTTGCGAGCCACGGCAACATTCATGGACCTGGCCATCCCGCTGTTTTCCACGATAACGACGCTGACGTTTTGGTTTACCACTACTACAATGCCGCTGGTACTGCGCAATTGGGTCTCAATCTCCTTCGTTATGACAATGGCTGGCCTGTTGTCTACTGAGTGTTGAAGTGGCATTTTTCTTTGGAAAAGAAGGGGAGAGAATGGCTCATGCGGCTTTGCACCTGGATATTCTGTAATATGCCAGATCCGTTACATTTCTTATATTAAATATATAACGTGGTTGATAATGCCGTTGATTATTAGTCATAGAATATCCCGAGTCTGAAAGGGCCGGAACTGATCAGCCAAGAGCTTTAGGTCTCGTCGAACATATGTCATGACTCTAGGTCGAGTGTCGTTACTATCCCATGTCTCGACAGGTGTGAATGTATCGTATGCAGGATAGGTCTTAGTCATGGACCGAGTGTCTGTGTGAGCAGTCCACGACTCCTGTAGAAGAACGATGTCGTATCGTTCCGAGCCGGCTAGCGCTAGGGCGCAGTCGTGGGCCGGGGGGATCTTGCCGACGTTGGCCTGGAAGACCCTGAGCGGCTTCTTGTCATCCCTTCGTGTTTGCGAGTATCTATTCCTGGTTATGAGGACAAGTGATAAGAACTACACGCCGTTTTCGCGGTGAGCCTAGTCTGGGTTGCTCGGGCTCCTCCTCCACTTCGTAGCCCGCCTAAGGCCTTGTGGCTACCATGATGCACGAAGGTGCTCCTGATGCAGCTGCGCTGGGAGCACGAACGTTCGGCTGTTCATGTGATGCGGCATCGTCCCTTTGTAGGTCAGTCCCTGCTGAGTTTCCAGATGCAATTCTGGTTGTGATTTCAGGTGCAGTTGTCGGTATGTCTCCGCGCCCACCGTCCAGACATGTTCTCGTTGCTCTTTAGTGAGTCGGCGGAGGACGCCGCGTACTTTCTTCGGCCGAGCTGGGCACTTACGAAAGCTGGCCTGGTGAGGGCCTAAGCAGTTGATGCACTGTTCTGGTGTAGCGCAGTCGTCTATAATATGGTCAGTCTTGCCACAGCGTTGGTAGACTGGCTGTCTATGGCAGTTGCGGGTAAAGTGGTAACCCCAACACGTCTCACATTGTCTGGGTCGATCGGTTTTGTCAATCAGTCTCACCGCGCTACTGCTAAAGAGCGACTAGAATCTCTTTGTGGGCTTCCGAAAGGACATAAGTAGAGTCTTGGTTAAGGGGTTGTCTGAGAACTGTCGCGAAGGACGTATATCAACTGGCTTGAGCCCGGTCTGGATTTCTATCTCGTTACTGACGATGCTGTCACTATCCACCTTTTCACCGCGAAAGTCGGCCAGTCATGTGGGGAAGTTAGAGGCCACATAGGTGAACCATTCCTTGTTCGTTTCTACTGCCGTAGCTCCCAGTTCAGCCGCCCAATTGGCCTACTTTTCTACGAGAAAGTCGCGTGTTTCAGAGTCGGCAGTTAGGACGGCCCATCCCGATCTGACCTGGAAAACCTGTCGAATCTTGTTTGAGACGGCGCTGAGTTTTTCCTGGATCAGGGTTCGGATTGCATAGCTACTATGGGCTCTGGTCAGAGCCCCGGCTTCAAGAGGAATGAAGACGCAGAGGTCTTGTCGGGGTGAGATGATGGTCGTTTGTTGCCCTTGGCGATGAGGTGGATGTGTTTGGCGGCGTCCATGATGTTGTTGTCAGTAGGTTAGACGGTCACGGTTAGTGGGAGGCGAGGCAGCGGATACGCTACTGTAGGTAGGCTTGGGGGTAGTAGGTCCGGCATTGGAGAGCTCTCGTTTCCAGGAGTCGAGGAAGCTGTCGGCAAAATGTTGAGCGAAACGTCGTTGCGGTCCGGTGGTGAATTGTTGTGCGGCTTCTTCGAACTTGGCGCAGAAGGCCTGGAATACCATAAGTTTGTCGTTGTACTCCTCTACGAGTTCACGCGCGAGATCATTGGCTGATTCGATGATAGAGACTGGTTGTTGTTCAGAGACCAATGAAGGTTTGGGACGAGCAGCTCTTCCGTAGCTGCAGCGATGGTGGCGGCGTTGAGTGGTGAGGATAGTGTCTGAACCATCCGCCTGGGACCAGGTGAAACACCAATGGTGCCGTTCACGGTCGATTCCCAGATCGAAGGGGTCCGGGGCAGCAGGCAGGATCATCATAGACGAAGCTATCGCCGCGGCTTGCGACTGCGCAGAGCGCAAATTCAGGCGTTTGTTGTGTACTTGTTAAGGATTTAGGTGTAGACTGGGCCACTTTCTTAACACTTGTATGCCAAGAAAGTGTGATGACAAAGGAAGGTGCGTGCCTGTTGTCTATGACACGAGGTGTTTGATATAGGGTGAGTTAGTAAGTAAAAGAGAGTGAGTGACATTTTGAAAGCTGTCCTCAACGTTGCCTATTGTCAAGTCGACCGGTGGCTATCGCAAATTGTATAGTTACGCGGACTTCTTTCATATTTAGCGTCTATTTTGCGTCGCCTTGACAGTGACCTTCCTCCCAGGAAGAATAAGATATTTACTCATTGTATCTCGGTGCATTACATGATTTCGGCTCGGTGTGCTGTCAATATTCTACATCGGAAGAGAAAATGCTCGACTGTCTTTGTCACTTGTCTACACGCGCATTGCTATAATGATATCGCTGTGATCTGAAAAAGGTACCTGTTTAGTCTCGCCATGTCTATCCTGAGTTGCGCCAGCACGCTGACTTTTCTGTATGACAAGCCATCATATAGTTATCAAATGTGCTTGCCTGATAGGCCAGTATTGACTCTTTTCGAAAGCTTTCTCATATTATGCGGTAGGCGCTTGCTAGGACTCTGGCTTAATCGAGCCATATAAAAGGTCATCGAGACTGGTAATATATCCTTCCGAGCCACCTCCGGCCCAGGTTAGCTAGATCTCACCGTAGGGTAGTCTCGTCCTTACTCTAGGATAGGCCACTCTACCCTGCTGGGGCTTGGATGTCTGTCTCCTGGTTGGCCGTGGTCGGAGCTGTAGGGTAGGTCACTTACGCGGAAGATCCATCTACCCTATAGGCCAACTTCGAACATCCCTACCTCGGGCCACAGACCATATATGACATTGAGACCACCACCACCAGACTGGTCTCTTTACGTTCTACAAGCCGGTAGCCATTTCGAAAAAATGCGTGCAAAATGGTTTTGTGGTTGGGTGGCCGTGAGTCGATTTTTTTGTTTTCCCATAGTGAAGAACTTTGCGGAAAATGAAAAATGGCCCACGAGCCGATACTGGCGTGCGGCCGGCTGAAACGGTCTCGGAGAGTATATGAGAGGGGGCCGCCGCGGCTCCAACCTGCACGGGTTGGATCAAGCAGTGGCGACGACCCTCTCACGTACCCGATCTTGCAAACTTCCACTGCGTGTCCCTCTGTACAGCCTAGCAGGCTCCGGCCTCGGTGGCGGGGGGTTCATAGTGGCGGTCGACCTCCACGAAACCGCACGCTCCGGCGTGACGGCGTACTGGGGATGCCTACGTTTTCAGCAGCTTTGGGCTCTCTGGCCCTTGTGACTGCCAGTGGATGGGCACTGTGTGGATGGCTCTTCGCCAGAGGCACGGGGCAACAGGAAGCAATCTAGCCCCTGTGGACGCCGCAATGGCTGAAGCACTGTGCTACGATCTCCTCCGGGGACTGGTGCCCCTCGGGAAATCCGAAGAAGGCTACCCTTGTGGTGTAGGCAGTCCTCTGGGACCCCCGATATCCAGCTTGGGTAGCCACGTCCGCCGTGGGTTTTTTGCGCTCCCTATCAGCGGGGCTAAGTGGTATATACGACAGGTCGACGGCATCTCACATGAATAGCAGACTGGATAAGCACGGTCTTCACCTGAGTAGAGGCGCCGAGAAGCTCTAGGGGAAACCCTAGGATGTAATTGGGGCCGCCTCCCTCCCATTTGGGCGGGGAGGGTTATAGGCCCTGGTTCTCTCGGCAGCATGTCCTCAAGCAGATGTCAGTAGCGGATAGGCATAGTGGCCACGATCCGTGAAGGGGGCTGAAGTGAGTTGCAGGGCGCTAACTGGAATATTACCTGCCTCGTGATAGGCTTGTTTATGATCGGTAGATCTAGCCATTAGGTCATCCTGGGACTGTGGTATGGTGCTGATCGGATGGGACACTCCGCCTCTATGTGGCATGCCTATAATGTGAACGGAGGGTTGTTATTCGGTTGGTCTGGCTTCTATGTGGCGTTCCTATACTGTAGCCTACCTCTTTCTCTTCCCCTATGGTGGTCATCATGACTTAGTGGTCATTGTGATTGCTCCCCCAATCCCACTGCACCTCTATAGTCTTATATAGTATAATAAATTCGTTTTTACATACACCCCTGCTATATGTATGTACACCTGTGGCGTATAGGTATTCATAATCAGCGCCAGGCTCGCTCAACTCCGGGGAACTATATGTATACCTGTGGCGTACAGGGATTCCAATTAGCGCCAGGGCTCGCTCTGCGAGGGTTAGAGGGTGGGATATACTATGCTTTTACTTGGGTATGTGCGGTATTACTCTGTACAGCCTTGTAGGCTCCGGCCTCGGTAGCGGGGCTTATACAGCATACCAACCTCCACGAAAGTCAGTGCCCAGGTACTAGACCGTACTGGAGTTCCTAGTAGCGCTTTTCATAGTAGGCGCCTCGGTAGCCCAGCCCCATGGCTCTTTTAGGGGAGGCTATACGCTAGATGGGCCCACGCTGGGTGGGCAACAGGAGGGCTTCCGCTCTGGGGTTACTCACCGCAATGGTTTGTACGATCTTAGTACCTCCTTTGAACGAGTTGGTGGGTTTAAGGGCCGAATACCACTAACCTAGACCTTGCAAGAAAGACCCATCGATAGCTCTAGATTTGTCCTACGTACGTTTAGTGGCCTTTCCCCCCCGGCCCATAGGTAGACAGTGTCCCTTGGGCCATGGTGTTGTCTTGTTATGTAGGGACGGTAGTGGGCGGTGTATGCCATGCCCTGCCGCCTGTGAACCTCTATATGATCCCTGCTTGATGGTGGTGGGCTGTATGCTATGCCCTGGCTTGCTATTGTCGTGGGGGGCCTTGGGCGAAGACGGTTTTAGTTCTTCGGGCTATAACCCCGGAGTCCGGGGCAGAGATGACTGATTGGGGAGTATCTAGCTGGCCTAGGCCTTCCATGTACCCTGATTGGGGATGGCTAGTGAATCTGACGGCGGTACCTTCTAGTCTAGAGCTATAGGGTGTAATAAGAGAGTAAAAGTAACCTGTATCTCTTGCTTTTCTACCTCGCCTTCTATGGGGTAACCCTGAGGTATAAATAAAGAGACAGGGCTAACATGTGGGCTAATCTGCGGGCTATTCTGTGGGCTGTGGGCTACTATGGGCTACGGGCCTTAGCTATAAGCTACGGTGCGGTAATACACTTGAACGAACTAACCCTGATACCCCTATTAGAGCCTCTATGGCATATGCTAGGCCGGTATGTAGGCTATTGGGATCTTATCCCCCCCCTCTAGGCTAGGCTCTGTCCTACTTAGGGCTTTGGCTCTATAGCCTAGGGCTATATCCTTTACTCCTTTAAGGTGTGTTTTACCTCTTGTATAAGGGATGCCTACTTGCCTCGGGCTTTTAGCCTATGACGTAGTAGATGTGGCTATCAGGGGCCTCCATTGCCCCAGTCCGACCGGCCTAACCAACCACCTCTACATGGCATGCCTGTACTTTGTGGTGGCGGGGGCGGCTGTGAGGGCTTGTGTATATCTATAGGCCCCAATGGGCCCAGGCCAATCGTGTAGCGGTGTTGTGTTGTGGTATACTCCTCCCGAGAAGCGTCCATCATAACATGCACCACCTGTCTCTCTCTGTGGGCTACTCCTCTCTGGAGAACTCGGCCGGTCGGTAATCTTATCCTCCGAGATGGGCTGGTAGTAGGTGTCCTCCTAAAAGTCACTGATATGGTTGGTCTCCACGGGGATCCGACTCCTACGGCTAGGTCTCAACTTCTAGACTAGGAAATGCGTGTTAGGGTTAACATAGATTGCTTTCGCACTATGTGCCCTCTGACTGTTAGCTGTGCGCCCCGTCGAGTTTCCGGGGTAGTAGGGAGTTATATAATGAGCCGGCCGGATTATATCATCTTATACCTAGTCTAGGAGGCCCGGTAGACCCTCCACCCGGGTCTCTAGTTATAGTGAAGATGTAGAATAAAAGCGTTGTATGAAACTGAAGCCCGAGCCTTATTACGGGGCCGCCTTATGGTCATCCCCGTACCTGTTGCTCCGTGGTGTTATCCTACCGTGAATGAAAGACGCGATATGGCCCAGCCGAGGCTAGGCTTAGAATCTTATATACCCTGTAGAGTGAAGAGGCCCCTAACTTAATTACAAGGATGTAAAGGCTTACAGGCCTGAGGGGCCAGTGGCAGCCACTATGTGTATATGGCCTGGGCTTTTTATATACTAATATAGCAGGCAGTTTAATTACTTTGTGACCGAACTGGTTAATCTTTGCTAGTCTATTAGTCCGGTTAGTACTGTGACGGTTGTATTCCCAAGGGAGAAACCGGTCCGTACTAGGTTTATGTTGGCAGATATCGTAGGGTGTTACACTGAGCAGTTGCGAAGTATCACGTCTCTTAATAGTCCATAGAGCGGGTTAAGCGTATTGAGGTAAAGAAGTTGATTGGTGGAAGATGTGGGGTCCATGTGATGTAACCGCTGGGGTCGTAACAAGTACCTCCCCTACCCTACCTTCTTATATTTAGAACATTAAAAATATGAATATTTTTATAATATTCTTAAGACTAAGAGAGAAAAAAAATAATAAAATATCTTAACTTTATATATTAGCTTTATATGGCTGCCCTGTATTGTTGGTTCTAGGTTATGCTGAATATATTGGCAAAGATTATCGTTTGCGGTCTAGGGCAGGCCAGTCTTGAGAATAAGTTATGTCGACCATAATAAAATATGGCTTATTTGAATAAAAGATTTAATTATAAATTCCATAGATAGTGAATGGTTTTAATTCCAAGTCTTACTATTTGATCTAATACTTACGCAAAGCTATTAAGACTTTGATAGCTTTCCGATCGGTGGAATACTGACTTCTTAAAAACGTGGGTAGGTCGGGTGGGCTTGTCGTGGACGAAGCCGTCACCGCGGTTTGCGGCTGCGCAAAGCGCAGAATGAAACGTTTGTTGTGCACTTGTCAAGGATTTAGGTGTAGACAGGGCCGCTTTCTTAACATTTGTATGCCAAGAAAGTGAGATGACAAAGGAAGGTGGAAAATCATCCCGTCTTACTAAAACACAACAAGGTGGGAGGGTAAGATTGTTCTTGGCGCTCCAAGAAAACCACTCAGATCGTTGTGAAAAATAGTAACATTCAGTCATGGTCAGGGTACCGTAGACAAAATGACCCGACGGTCGGCATCTGCCGAGGACTTTGTAACTTATTTCCAAGGCAGCTCCTCGATTCACGAGTACCTCATCAACCTTCGATAGGGCAAGCTGACCCATCCATGCTAAATTTCAAACCCTCCAAGTATCACATTCATCAGACCACGAGGTCATTCACAAAGAGCTAGTAGTCGAAATAAGCTGCTAGAGTTTCAACTCACGCGACTGATCTTCATGATCGTCGCAGGGTATCCTTTTGAATGATCTCTCCCACCATCAACATACAAGCATGCGCTCAGCCAGTAACAGGAGAATTTCACTTGAACTTATCTTCGGCCAGTCCGATAGGGAAAAGGTCATTCTCATCAAGAACAGCGGTTTATACGAGGCCTCCTTTTTGTCAGCTAGGTCGAATTACGAGGATGTGACATCATCACACCTTCACAAGCATGTCGTGAGTGCGGTATAAGAAGCATGAAAGCTAACCTCCTCATCCTAATCTCTTCATCTCCGGATCTTTCTTTTATTTGCTCTGAGAGCTCATTCAATCAATTAGAAAGTTCTCTAAATCCTGAATCTACACTCTGTTGTATGACAATGAAGGTTTCTGCCCTCCTTGCATCAGCTGCAGCTGTTGCCTTCGCCGCACCTACTGTCGATACGCATGGGATTGATGCACGCGCGGTTGACACCATTCTCTACCCAGCTGGAACCTACCGATACTGGGTCCAAAGTGGCAAAATCATCTGGGACCCACAGGATCAGCTTCTAATCGTCAAGAACGGGAAGGCCGCTGACGAGACGACCACAATTGTGACTTTTGAGTTCGACGAAAGCACTCGCGGCAAGACCTGCGAGCTTCTATTTGAGCTCTGGGATCGAGATGTGTCCACTGGAACAAAGACTCTGGACGTCTTCACCTACTCAGATCCTCCAATGGGACCTCGAGCTTCCTCGGCTGCAGACGCTGCTAAGTGGGCATCCAAGAAGAGCAGAGACAACCATGTTGGTCGTATAAGAGTCCCTAAGCCTAGTAATGCTACATGGGAACAGTCGTACCAAGGGTGGCCCAAGATCCCCTGCCCAGCTGGGCAACTCGTTGGGGTAGAGTATGTGGGTGTCGGCGATCAGGTGCAGGTTCGCTGGGATATCGGAGTAACTGGACCTAGGTTTGGGGTTATAGGGTAGATAAAGATATGTTATTCTCCATATCTATGTGGGAAGAGACGATGAGAACGTTGTGTGTCTAGCAAAATGCTGGGTTGTATTACCATGTTGCAATTGATCATGTGGGCAACGTGACCGTGTATATTAAGCTGGAAGAAACAAAGACAACCTGCTTAGTGTCTGTCTTGGTAACGAGGAAGTTCGTATTTGCGTTTACTTTTCTGGCTGTAAGCGCATCTGATCAACGACATGACAATTACACACGAACTCATCACTGGCTGCCAATGATTTATCGATCATGACTGTGTAATTGTAGCGAACATTGGCTTTTCAAAGACTGTTTCTACTGAGAAAAGCTGGAATGCATTCAAAAGCTGGCAAACGGATCACCAGATACTTGTAGCTGAATTGCGTCCGGCTCATATGCCACGAAGTTTACATATCGTCAACTTGCTGTTCTTGATGTTTGAATTTGTCGATATCATTGAAAAGACATTGCTTAGCTCAAGAATTACAAACTTCGATAACTTCTACAAGCCTATGACATTGACAAGTGCTCATAGTCATGGAATTTCGTAAACTTATAAGTAGCTTCAGAAAAGCCATCAGATTATATTGAGCTTGAACAGCACTCATCATATGTCAATCAAATCAACTTTGGGGTCAAAGTTGATTTATTTGATTTAGTTGATACCCTATACCCATTTATGGACATACTATGCAACCCTCATTTGGTATCACGGAAATCAAGAAGCGACGAGCCGCAAGTTTAGTTTTAAGAGGGGAAAACGCAAAGCTCACATTTTGATAGCGTGCGGCCCCCTGGTAGATGACACAGCTGCAGCCGAATTAACACGTCTGAATGGCGCCGCGGACCTGATGGAGCGAAGATAATGTGCGATGCATAGGGCCTGCATTATGCCAAACTGGAAAGGAAGTTACAACTCGAGGCAAGTTCGATCGGCCCGAAACCCGAAGAACCAAATCGGCCGTGAGGCTCACACTTCGTGCCGCAAGGGTTGACCATTTGTCGACTATGGTGTAGAGATTCTCAAGATCCTCTGCCACAAACAAATCATCCTAGGCCACTTTCCCGTGGATATTTGCTTGGTACTCGAGGCACACCCCGCTTATACCGCAATCCCCCTAACACCACACAATCTCGATGTTACTAATACCTGATTTTCAGACAGTCAATGTAGGCCTTCTCTGGATATGCTTTACTATACTATGGATACCTAGGATTTAGTGGGTAGATCCGAAGCACTTCCAACGTTTGTCAACTTGTTGCTAACGACGCATCTTTGGGTATGATATTTTTATAACTATTCTTGCCGTGGAGGAGGTGGTTTCGGTGAATTTCAAATGAGTCTAGAAGACAGGATCCAAAATGTGAGGAAGGTTATTGACTTTCTCTTGGATATTGACCCCACGGCAATCAATGTCCAAGATAACGAGGGAAACATGCCTTACCATTACGCCAATGAATACTTTAGCCCAAGAGGCAAACGGTATACCGCTGTCTTCATATTGCCATGCAACAGGGGTGCAGATGCAAGCATATGCAATAAGAGAAAAGAAACACCTCTACATACCTTCTTGCGCAGCAGAAGTTGTGAACCCTTCGATACAGATGCTATAGCTACTCTACTCTGCCACGGCGCAGAGGTCACAGACGCAGATGATAACGGAAATGCACCACTGCATCTTGCCGCTTCCAGGTTGCATCAGGTACGTGCTGCCTCATTCTTGCTCCAGCACGGCGCCAATCCTGCTACAAGAAATTCGAAATTCGAAACATCCCTTCACAGAGCTGGTGGTGTGATCTCTGTGGAATAAAAGATATCAATAAAATGGCAGCCAAAAAAAAAAAAAAAAGAGCAATAAAGTATGATAGCGAAACTGGTGGAGGTTGGAGGAGATGCATTGATGGACCTGGCAAATGCTGAGGGGAGGTCGACATGGCAAATTTGTCAAGAACGTAGGAAGGAGTGGAAGGAACAAGAAGATAAAGACTGGTTGATTAGAAATGAATGGGGCCGAGGGAGTTCGTGGAATGACATGCTAAAGCTATAAAAGTAGAAGATAGCCCCAGGTTGTACAAGGTAATTAAGATCATACTAGCCTTCCACAGTTCAAGCATATCCCTTAACTTCTTTAGAAAGGAACGATACGCAGAGCTAAAAGTTTTATTTTTATACCAATATAGGTTAACGTGGTTGATAAGCATGCGTCGCAGTCAAGCATAGGTCGCACCTTTCTCTACTTTTTAACTTGATATCAATTTAAAACCACCGCGAACTATCTAATTAATTAAGAATACTTATTACACTCTTCTTTAGAAGTCACAATTACCTCTTGACAGGTCCTCGCATTATTCCCGGCCTTACCGTATAGCCTTGCCGTATATACCACAATGCCGTCTACCCGGTTACATCGACCTTCTTTATCTACCACTTCTCGACGATTCGGCCACTACCTTCGTATTAATATCCATCTAATTAATTACTTACAATACTTCTTGTATAGTTAGTGTCCCTCCTTTCTATATTCTATTTCTTTTTGCCCTCCGGCGCCGGCCTACTATTTTATTTACTTCCTGACTCTTTCGGAGCTTACTCCTTAATAAGACACTTTTATATATAGCTTCTTTTATTGCTTTAGTACTAGACTTTAAAGCTTCTATAACTAACTCTAGGGAGCTACTTTTATACTATCTTATTTAATCTTGAAGGTAATTATATTAATACTGGGCCTTAATTGCTATTATTAGGGTCACTAAAGTCTAATAGGTCGAGAGATCAGTATTCTCCCCGGGAGGTATTAGAGTTCGTAGCTATATATTAAGTTCTAAGATTATATTTTCCATGTTAAAAAGAGCAAGTCTATTGCTTTTAAAACCTCCCTAGATATTACTTCTAGTGAAAATAGCTTAAAATGTGGTATAAAAGGTAGATAAGAACTCAATCTTTAAAATGTAGATAATGGATTATCTAATTAGATACTCTATTTCTCAACTATATGCCTTCTTTAGCATACTAAAGCACCCAATATCAAGAGGCTTGATGCATGAAGGCATCGTGACCTTGGTGGGGAAGCCGGACCCATAGATAGTCCGTTCCGTAGAAGTCCGAGCTTGGTGTGTTCACAAGAGCAACACCAAGCTCGGGTCCTTTTAATAGAATCATGCCTCATTAGAATACCTTCACTTGCCCCTGTGCTTAGTGACCGGTATCAAGGCTAAAGTAGATAAGATATACAAGCCGGAATATAAAGCGGGATAATCTTATTTTCCTTATAGTATCTCTTAAGTCAGTGAAGTGGTAGCTTCTATAACTATTAAGGATTAGAGGGTAATAAGCACTAACTAATTATTCGCTTATAGACTAATTAAAGTGCTTTAGCCATTTAAGACCTATCTATTTATTCTTACTTGTTATAATAACCTAACCGCTCGGGAGGTTATATTCTCAGTATTGATTCATAAGGTAACGCGTTTGATAAGTGAATGGATCATACAAGTACGATGAGGCTGATAAGGTATGCGTTGGGTGTTCCCTTACTTGACTCATATACCTTGAGACTGGCATAGTCATATAGTGGAGCTGGAGTTTCCCTCTAGCAAGAGGGGTTCTAGAACTACTCAAGCCCATCATTGAAGCTATTTCGCATGACTTGGAAAACGCCAACAATGCTGTTCAAACAGCTACCAACCAACCCAACGACGCTGAAGCGCGCATTTGCGAACAAGAAGCAAAAGTTCAGAATTTGAATGACCTTACTGCCACACAAGCAAACCTCTTATCTCAAGGCTCATCGCTATTGTCTGAGTGCGGCAACATCTTAGGGGATGTTAAGCAGACTGAGAAGGAGATTGCGAGGATCAAAACCAGTCGTTTCAGCGCGTGGCAACTTGTTAGAAAGTGTCCAAACCGCGCTGAGTTAGCCGATTTTGCCCTGTAGAAATCAGATTACGCAAGCTCTATCTTGATGGATGTTGATGTTGCGCTTGATGACTATACTCTCACTGCTGTTTTAGTTGAGATCGTTCAGGAACTAACAAAGAATGATGATAGTAAAGGAAGTGTTCGCATGATTAAAACTGACGATCACCCTGACGGGCTGCTTGCTGTTGTGCAGAAGAAGCTGGAGCAGACTAGCTCTAAACCAAACCTTTCCGCCAGCCAGGGACCGCCAAAAGTCAGATCTGACTCTTCGTCGCTAACTGTTGCTCATTTGAGGCTACTTCGCAGCGTAGCAGCTACTCTGGCTATACCAAAGGGTACGGCAGGGTAGCGTTGATCTTTCGGATGAAGATAAGGGGCAGATTCTGGGAATGGTCCGTCTTCCACTAGTATCTGCGAAGGGCCTCACAGTTGCACCTGTCCTCAAGGGGTGAACTGCTGCGTTTGATCACGTGTGCCAGAGTAAATTCCATAAACGGCATTTGTCCTTGAAATCCCTCAGTACAATGGCAGCGTTCTAGATCGCGGTCTACTGGCGAAGGTACTAAAAGGCTAAATCCCTTTCTTGGCTAGCCTGATCTACAAGGTAGCATCGCCTAGTTTCTTGTATACATAGTCAGTGTATCTCCTCGGCACTACGTCATCAAGAGGAAACATAATTTATCACAACATGTGGTTTAATAACAACAAACAAAGCAAATTTAACCTAGAATGGAAGTTTAGATTTATCTTTGATATGAGTCCCCAAGATTAAGGGCTAAAACTGGGCCTTGACTAAGAGATTATACAAGTTTCTATTGATGGCTACAGACCGAGTGTTCACCAAGAATCGTGAGAAATATGCCCGCATCGCTTATCCTAGAACGTTTACTATTGTAATACTACTATTGTCTAAGAGCCCAGCTGTAAATTTCCTGCAACATACATGTCAATAACCTAATCCGAATGGCTTATTCCTATTGCCCCAGGAGGTCAAAGTTCGGCCAGTGTCATTACCGCTAGCCGGGAGTCTCTTGCTAATGCAACCCGAAGCTTGCAACTAGTCCATTGTAACACACTTCGTGGCTTGCAGCCGGTCATATGAACATACAGAATTAAGGTATAGGGGGCGGGGCTATACGCATCCCAGAATCTGGCAGGTCATTGTGGCCTGGGTCTGACAGCGCCAGCTCTCGGCGAAGCTAAATAGTGGACCATCGACGCGGCAGTTCAATGACATCCGTGTGGATACACACCTGTTTCAAGTGCTGGGATAATTCAACGAACTAACGAAGGTGGCTGAGTCTAGTACATTATTTATATGTTCCAGGCGGACTGCAGCTGCTAGTGATGCAGTACGTAAGGGTGAGAATAGATAGCGCCGGGATAAAACAGAGAGTAATTCAAGGGAAACCTGGCTTCTGAATATTTAATATAACTAATCTACTCGCCATATATCATGTCAGATAGATGAAGCGTTCAAGGTATTGCCCCGTAATAGTCCCCCTCGATATACTCTATCTTGACGACATCCTTATTATATAAAGTGCAAATTCTTGAGGAGCTGTTGTTGTAGAAGGGAAGGGCCGAGTTGGGCACGCTGACTTGGATTTGGCCAGCACTATAGCCGCCTGTTGATGATGGGGTCGATATGTTGGAGGGGTTGGTGCAGGAGATGGTGCTGGCCAAGTGTCCGCAGTTATTAGACAAGGGAATGTATTGTTGGCTGTAGTCGTAGAGAATGTTGTAGTCTCTAGAGAATGGTGTAGTGCTAGGAATGGCATCGTTACCAGTGCTGAGGTTTCCATTACAAACTGCTGATGTTGAGAGCTTGTCAGGACACAAAGATTGTTGTGCAGTGAGAAGTGTTTCATGGGAAGATAACGAGGCCGTTGCCGCCCCCATAATCTCCTTGAGTCGAATCAGCTCTCTCTCGATTGCCGTATTACGGCGTAATAAATCTTGGATGGTCTGGTCACGCCTTTGGTTGCTCCTGAGCTCCACTAGCTCGCGCTCTAGCCGCTCGATGTGTTCCTTGGTGCGGATGCGTATCGCCCTCTGGGCCTCTCGATCGTTGGCTCTCTTGCGGGCGAGCTGTTCATTAGTAAGGGTAGAAACCCTTCTGGTCTCTGAACAACGCTATATTAGTATGGTAATCATAGGTTGCCCTGTGCTCTTCACTTGAATTCTATTGAATATAATGTATTGGAGACCTATAGCATCTGACTTAAAGAGCAAATAAGGAGAATATATGACTTACTCTTTCGCCCGGATTTTGCGGGCTCTTTTGATGATGTTTGGATCATTTTGATTGTGTATGAAGAGGCAGAAAGCCGACTGAAAGTTGATGGCAAGCGGGACCAGCGGTACTAGATATACTCTTTTTCTCTTCTGCTTTTATGTGTACGTCTCGCTCTCTTGTCTCAGCTCTAAAGCCACCTGTACGATGATGGTAGAACTAGTAGTATCCTTCATGTCCCAAGCCTCTAAGAAATGCTGTGTAAGGGAGGGTGTAAATTTGACGCCCCTTAAAAGCCTTCCCTTGAACCTTCATGGAGACTCCTAAAGGCCTCAACTCCTCCCGATGTCTACACCATCATTTTAACATCGTATTTGTGGATGATCTATCGCAATCTCAGATGACTGGGGTGAAGACTAGCTTCAGCGAGGATCTACACTCTAAGAAACTGACATGCCAATAAGCTTTATGACAGTCGAGATGTCTCAAATTGAGTGCCAAGAACGCACATCAGACCTGCAGAAACGGCGACGGGAATGTCGAATTTTGTCTGGCTAACGTCTCGTCTAACAAGCCGCAATGACTGCGCATAAGGGATGACACAGATGAAAACCAATTCTTGCGAACTCGGCCTAACCCGATGATGACCAATCAGACTACTCCTGTGACAAGCTCCCACGAGGCACGGACCAAACCCAGTTAAAGATAAAAACGTAGGTCACAACGGTCGGAAATGTATAAATGTGGCCCCGGAATGTGTAACTAACGTGGTGCTATGGTTTCATACAACTCAGGGGCCCAATCTTTATACGTCGGGATTCTCCGCCACCTCACTGTGAATGTTGTACATGGGCAACCCTGTTTGGGCTAGGGAAATCCCGTTTGTACACGGAGGTTCACGTCCTAACAAGTCATCAATTTTATTTGTGCTGAATTGGTGCTGCGCTAAGCTAGCCCCCTGCTCCCTCCGTTTACCCCACACCTCCACCAACCGGCTGGTACGCTCCACAGGCAAATGATCCACCTCGTTCCTTCTTCTGGAGAGAATTGGCATGCCCCCTTGTTCTCACTCAAACACTCAAACGCTGCATGGAGTGCAAATGGACATCTAGTTGGACGTGGAGTCAGGTCTTACCCTAGAGCCTAGACGACCGGAGACGGAACAAGAAACCCTACATCCTGTAGGCTAACGACCTCCCAGTCTTCTCGAAACACTGATGATGAAGTTTTGTAGGGACGAAAGACAAGAGGGTCCGGTGTACACCTACGCTCATGTTCTTGCCTTGTCAGCATTCAACCGGCGCATAATTAATACTCTCGACACGATCTTGGCCAGTCTGGGGAAGATGAGACATTCTGGACGCTTCGCGATCAACACAACTGTAGGTCCAGCAAGGACCACCTGTTTGTGGCTTTATTCTAGTTGGAACCGCAGGCAATACGTTATCTTACTGCGGCCTACCTGTCAGTTACCCAGCCTTAATGCCTTTCTGTTGATTTCTGCTACTGGCACATCAAGGAATATTCCGCACGATATAGTACTACCATGGTAACGCCATGATGTGCCTCGGTGACCAGGGGTAATATATCAAAACCAGCCAGTCAGAGCCGACTACCTACATGACACCCAGCCCTGACCCACAAGATAGCATCACAATGATAACATACATCCTGCCTAAACTCTTTCCATTTCACCAGCATCTCCTCCTCTATTATATGACTGCATCTCGTCTCTAAAAATCATGGCTGAAAGTCTAGAATTCCAATCATTAAGGGGGAGATGATCACCGCACGTGGCTTGACAATAACAATTAGCAAAACACGTATTGTTCCCACTTGTACGACCGCTAATAGTATGGAATGGAGACCACGGAAGTTTCCGTGTTGCAACCAATACCCTTAGGCGGCATGACCCTTCACCATGTATCTTACCCCTTGACTCTAGGTACGATAACCTACAAGAGCTGCTCTAGTCAGTATCAAGCCACAAGACACATGACCCTTCTCAAAGAGCCCGATCTTTGTTGTAGTTAGATGAGTTCAAAGATAAGTGATGATAAGGCTTATTTGTACCCATTCCGTGTGCACAGCGTGATTATCTTAATGGGTTAGAATCTCTTGTTGTGAACACTCTGTAGGGCCATGCCGATTACAGGGATATAGCATTGTCATCGCAGAATCAAGGCTCCAGTATAAGCTTAGTTTAGTGCTCATTCTCCAGGATGCCTACCTAAAGAAGTTGTACCCTAGTAGTGTGTGTTCTTCTGGACAGTGTCCACTTGGGTGACATGAGTCATTCCCTCGCCACTAGTCACCTCACATCTACACCGCTTGAGAATCTTGAGATGCGGGGAAGAAACTCGCACGATCAAATACTCTATGAGCTCCAATAGGGAGTGCGATCACGTTGAGGTACCAGTGCGAGCGGGTAAATACAGGTGTCTCGGTCAGTATCTTCGGCCACGAAGGGAAGCGTATGCAGCAGTGTCTGAGATCACGGGGGGTGGGGCGCCCAGCAGAGAATTTCATGATGCTAGCGCCGGAACGGGACTTTGGGCAAATAAGCTCGAAAGTAGTGCCCCCTGTGACACGGCGCCTCCGAAGCTAGGGCTGCGCCGGACAAATGGGAATAATGAAGTGACGCTGTCTCAACGGCCCCTAGTGTTGAAGAGTCGCAGTAATAAGCTAGCGATAATGAAGACATTGAAATTACGTACTTGGACCACAATAATTGAATATATCTCCGCACTTGGCCAGATGCTGACTCCACTGATTATTCTTGAATGGAAAACATCATAGCAATCGTGGTTTTCTCAGCAAATTGCCTTTTGTAATACACGGGACTTTATGGCGAGTGGAAAGGCTCGAATAATGCCGAAATCGCGTCAAGATGGCTGAAACCAATTTTCATTCCTCATATAAAACTAGCAAAGGAGATATTAACTATGCTGTTATTATCGACGGTTGCGGTTAACCAAGCCGGTTTTTTGCATACCCACCGGTTTAGATAATTTCCGAAGCTCTCGAGGAAAGAGATAATAACCTTGGTCTATCACTCTTTCAGGGATTAATATAAACCCTATCATAGACATAGAGTTTTGAGCCAGCAACTATTAAGTATTAAGGCAGGCCTTTAAAACACTTTAATAGTAATAAATATTACCTTCAATATCTAGATGTTAATTACATTATGTTATAACATTGTAACATCTAAATATCTTACTATTCTTGGGCTATAATGATCCTAATATTGTTATTATTAAATATTTTAATCTTATTGGCTGCTCCAAAAGCCCGAACAGGCTTATCAATATAGTATTAAAACTTAATGATTTATACCAAGAGGTAACTTAATAATTTCATAACTGTTGCTATAGATGTTTATCTCTATAATCGGGATACTATTGGTCACTTCAAGAGCAACATTATCCATGTGATAGGGGGCCAGAAGAGGCTTATTAACATAGTATTAAAAGTCAACGATTTAAAATCAAGACGTTTACTAAGACGTAATTTAATAATTGTTGCTGTTGATGTTTGCCTCTATGGTGGCAGGGATGCCATTGGTCATTTCAAGAGCAACATTATCCACTCGACAGTGGCTACTTATATATTTAAGGCGCAGTCTGGCGATTCTACCTGATCTCAATGAAAAGAGTGAGGGTTATTCTTATACAGAGATATGACGTCTTTCTTAACTTGAAGTATATATAGACACGCTTTGCATGCTTCAGAACCAGCTATCGAAACCACAATCTAAATTTCAATCCAATAAACGCCATAACGTTGCACCGGTGTCCCCAACGTTCTTTCCTTATGACCAGCTCTTGCCACCGGGACCACCGTCCTTGTGATGGGTGTAAGCGGATTCGTTGGAAACCATATCGCAGATTATCTCCCTCCCGGAGGTTATAACGTCCGAGGCACTACTAGGGATACTGCCAGAACTTGGTGGATAGCTTCGCTATTGGAGAAGAAGTATGGTCCAAATAGGTTTTAACTTTGTACTGTGCCTAACATTGTCGAGGCTAATGCCTTTGCTGTGGTTCTAAAAGGTGTATTCTGGAAGCATTTGATAATATACTAGGCTGCCGATCTTTTATATGAGTTTCTGGTATTGTTTATACCGCATCGGATATGACGTTTGATTCAGATCCAGATCAAGTTATCACTCCAACCATTGCCATGGGCTTGAATTTCCTTCGTTTAGCGGCGTAGAATCTAGATATTAAGAGATTTGTGTACACATTATCTTGCGCTGCTGCAGCGACTCCGAAGCACGGGAATTGGCCGAGAATCTCAAGCGACACCTGGAGTAAAGAGGCGATTGTAGAAGCGTAGGCCCCGCCTCCATATCTTGCAGACAGGGGGTTTACAGTCTACGCGGCTAGCAAAGCACAAGCTGACTTTATTACATACGTTCTCCTTATTATGTTGATTTGTAAAATTTCTAACTTGTGTGCCTAGACATCGCAGCCAATACGGCATTAAGTGTTCCATTGAGGCAAGCGAGAGTTTCGACATCAAAGCGCTCGTTCTCTAGGATTTCCAGTCGGTCCTAAATTAACCTCCATACCAGGATATCCCCCACGGCATTTGAAGTGAGGGCCGTGTTCGCGAACGCAACAACGCCGTACCTGATATCAGGCAACCAATAGACCCGGGCTCCATAGGCGTGTACCCCTCCGCTGTGAGTGTATATAACATGTCATTAAAGAGGTTGCGGTTCCAGCCGAGTCCATATGTGATCATGTCGTTGGAGCCATCCAGTTACGTGGATTTAATCATTCTTAAAGACTTTATATCCCTGTGCATGTCTTTGGAGAATGGAAGTGCCTCGTGGAGTAAGCATTTTACCCACTGAGCATAATCAAGAACATTGGAGAAAACTGCCCCAGAACCGCTGAGCTGGGTAACGTTCATGAGAGGAACCTTACGGTAACTTCCTTCCTTCTTGTCCCGGTAGTAACCCGAAGCGAGTGGATTAGGGGCATGGATTGTATCTTGCAAGTCGAAAAAGGTCGAGTTCATACCTAGCGGCGCCCAGATCAGCTCTTTTATCACGTCTCCAAGCCATTTGCCGATGAAGGTCTCAATAGCATGTGATACTGTGGTATACATTGCATTCGTATAAGAGTACTTGACCCGTGGCCCGGTGATTGAGGGTAGATTCCTCAAGTTGCGGACAATATTTTTAGGCTTAGCTTCCTTTCCTTCCATTACCCCCGTGTAGGCCTTATCGTGAGCTACTATCCCTGTGGGATGGCTTATATCACCATCCAGCGTGATATGCTCTGTCGCCCACGAGTCCTGAAGCACAAAATCGTCATGGATGACCGAGGAGATTGTCGTCGACCAACCATTGGCGCGAGCTGGGTACTTTCCGGAGTCCATCTGGTGGGCTAGAGTAGCAGCAGTTTGTGCGTTTGTAGTTGAAGCGGCGTACCAAAGCGTTTCCGGTGTGGCTGGCTTATCAGGCAATGCCGAAAAGCCGTATCCCTATATCACATCAGAACGATTCATACTCACGCAATCAAGCCGAAGTTGCAGAGCACACAAGTGTCAAGTGCATACCACAACGAAGATTTCGTTGCCATCAATCACAGCAATGGATAGACCTGGGACCTTTTAGTTATTTAATGTCTCTGTGACAAAATTGTCGAACTCCTCGGTAAGCGGATTGCGAACGTTCGCCTGGGCAGTTACGCCCATCAAGGTAAATGAACCCATCGCAAGGCTGGCGATGAGATCCCGAAGTTGCTGCATGATGTGTATTTATATACCACTAATATCACTGGTATGTTGAACGGATAAGTCGATTATCAGGAGGCAAGAGTGAAGGACAACCGTGTTTGAGAACAAGTCAATATGATGGCATGCGACGTGTATTTATAAGTAAGATGAACTAGGTATAATATACATGACATGGGTCCGTTTTGTGTGCAACAGTAATAATGGTCTATGTTTATGATTCGCAAGTATCGTGGCTGAGGAAGCCAGGATTATAGCATATTAAACTAGGACACATTGGTGATATATATATGTGACGAATGAATTCCAGGATTAGTTCATAGGTTATTTTGAATAAATAGAAAAGAGATCCGGAATAATCTCAAGGGTCACATATGTTTTTCGGCTTTGTAGAAAGACCGAAGAACCTCACTACAATTTTACTTCAGAAAGAGACTTATAGTGTGTACCTGCAGAGAAATGTCCGACAACTAATTAATCTAATAAGCACGCGGACGTGCCCACGTACGTGACTAAAAGGGGGAGGCGGTTCCGCGTATATGAATCTAAGAAAACGACATATGACCGTGTGGTCATCGCCTTATATCTAGGATTTAGAGAGAAACACAGACTGACAAAATGTGTTGGACGTACCCTAATATCGACGACATCGTGGTAGAGTAAACCAAGGGTCACATGCGTTCAGGTGCGCAGGTTATTGAGATGCAATTGAGATTCTTAGTTGTCAGACATTAGTGGTGTTCGGTTTATTGACGCAGGTTCGTGTATTCAAGCTGTGTTGTGCCGAAAATCTGTCCCTCGGGGGCTTTAGTGTTTACGTACGCTGTCTTAGATGACCTCAGCTTGCATCCGACAACCCAGCACCTGTTCAGCAGATCCTCGATACATGGACGAGTCAAATTCTGTTTAATCCAATAAATTACATTATGCCCTTGCTATAGTAGAATATCTAATTTACAAGTCGATATTTTATCTTTGGATTGATTTAATTGATAGCGCAAGAAATTGTCCAAATTATCGAGGCACTTTATCGGTGCCACTAAGTCCTCCTTCCAGAATTGAATGCTTTTAAATTTTCTTTACTTCTCAAGAATGGAGTAGATGTGACGGTTATAGCTAGGAATGGACAGAGGCCACTGCATTTGGCAGCGCAGGCTGGTCATATCGAGATAGCGAAACTGCTTCTCGAGAAGGGAACAAATGTTATGATTGCGGATGGACGCCACTGCATAGGGCATCACAGAATGGTTGTACTGGGATAGCGAAGCTACTTCTCGAGAATGGAGCAGGTGCTATAACTGCAGATATTAACGGATCGATGCCACTGCATTTAGCAACATAGAATAGCTATGTTGAGTTAGCGAAGATACTCCGTCATAACATCGTTGAGTGAAAACTACTAATGATAAGAAGCAGACATATATTCACCATTTCCACTAAAATCTGAATGATGCAAGAAATGGAAAAGGCGAACTATAAATTAAGTATGTGGAGAGCTCTTTAGTGCCTTGAAGATGTCATTAATCTTGAAAGGGAATCAGGACAAGTTATACGTGCACGCTATTACTGCGAAAGTAGTGTTGCTCTTGATATATATGAGCTCTCAGGATGATGCATCAAATCTGTGTTGTCTGCGTCGTAAGCTGAAAGAACGCAAGCGAGCATGTAGAAGTTGGCGAGACTTGTCAAAGCCGTTACCACTTCTCGTAGTTATGTTCTCTGACGCTGCTGAGAGGATCGGGTAGGTCACAAGCTATCGGAAGATCTTCTTACGCTGACTGTACTTTTAGGAAAGATTTCAAGACGGTGGATGCCGTGACTCTCCAATTTGTGGCAGCAAAAGTTTTGGAACAGAGCCCTGCCGAAATTTTGTACCTTTGTGAGAGACTGAGTGGTCCCGCAGATGGATAGAGTTAGTGGAGCATAGCATCTGACTCCACAACATGATTGCTTAACTATTCTTTGTAATGGCTTAATTTGATCTCCCTAGTGCGGGCTCTGGGTGTGTCTTGACCGCTGTAAACTCTGATACGTGCCAAGAAGAATGTCAGCCAGACCTCAAGAACGGCCCTCAAGCCTAATCTTAATCTAGAAATCTCGAATTTACAGCCAAAAGCTGCATGGAGTAGATGAGCTTAATTCAAATCAATCCACAGATTTTATACAAATTACCCTTTTACATTCTCTCTACACCCAGCGACTCCTGGGCAGATGGAATATATGATGCACCGAGACATGGATTCGTGGATGAGATTGTATAACTCGTCGAAGACTTTAGGGTTCACCGAGATTCCACAGATGCGCACGGTGCGACACCTATCTTGGCTTGAAAGCGAAATGAGCGACTGTTCTACCTATACGTCTGAAGACGAATGAGTCCCTTCAAAGCAGACTTATACAGACATATAGAAAGCAACAGTGTTAGGCGCTTCTCTAGGTGATGCAAAAGGGGTAGACTGAATGTGCATTGTCGCTGAACTTAGATCGTCCTTGCTACTGTGGCCAAGGGTTGATCGCTGAGGGAATACAACGAAGGGGAACTGGCCTTGTATTCCGTTCCTGTAATTGGCAATCTTTGTAGCAAACAATCTAGAATGATCATTATCGCCGGACTCATTTATTTCTATCTACTCAATGAATATCTCGCTGACAATGCAATATTGAGTTTTGGTCTTCCCTTTAATGGCACACCCTTTCTGCTGAAACAGGCTCGGCCAGTTGAGTTTCGTGTCCGCTCTTCGAGTCTATTGTGCGAGTCTGCGTAACGGACTTGTTTCGCGGTCTATTGTCAGCGCTGTGGCTGTGGATCGTGGACTGTTCCAAGACAGGTTTGACAGATCCCTGTAGGTGACTTAGGTACTACTATTGAGTTAAGTCCTGGATGTCTGTAATTGATAATGATTGAGAGCCCGATATGTTGTGTAGTTCCCTCAGGCATATATGTAGAGGTTGTGACTATGGTATGTTATCTAACTAGAGCCGTTGTTTTTAAAAAATAGTTATATTAGACTAGACAGCGTTATATGAACGTGTAGATGCTCGAAGCGGATTTTAATATTATAGCGTCACTGCTGGGGTTACCTCTGATATAGGAAATAAGAATGTTTTAATTTTAAAACACGCCGAGACTCTTTTTATTTTAATTAGGCATTAGATGCAATTGATATTAGCCTTATAGTAGGCGCTCGGGATAGATCAGTCACCTTATGTAAGGGAACCCTGGTTTTTAGTGTCTTTAGGATAGCCAGGTAGTAATACAAATGTCAGTCTTTTGTTTTACTATGGCTAATGCTTTTTCGTCCTTACCTAAGCTTTCCACGTATCAAATCAAACTTCCTTGATCCAAGTCCGCCAACTTCTCTTGCTGCACCCTGAGTAGCTCCAAACAGTTTTCCTTCAACCGCATGATAATCTTTGCAAACCGCAATGCCGGATCATCGGTTTTCCTCGCAGTCTTTTCCATCTCGTCAACCGTGATCAGAATCTTGCGGATAGCGCTACCAAGTACATCCAACTCTAGAAGAACCCTTATAGCGGTTGTATATCGATAACTATTTGTCGGTTCTTGAGCTAGTTGTGGACGTGGTGAACGAGGCGTGGATAAGCCCCTGTCTAATGAGATACCGTTGGCAACGCGGGTTTTGTGATGGCTCTAATTAGCGAGTTAGTGACGGAGAAAAAGTTGAAAAAGAAAGGAGACATACATACAGGGCTGAGATCAAAAGCTTCTGACACATCATCTGCAGTCACAGACCTGGCATTGATCTGGCCCGGTTCGTGAGACACGGTGGTATTGTTGCATGGTGGAGCTGACGGGGGATTCAGAAGGGTTGCAGTAGTCTTGGTTGGTGCTGCTGGGTGAAAAACTAATTGGCTGTGGTGCTGCTCGCTTATTTTGCGCTTCTTGCCTGAAGTAGCATTAGATATGGAAGCCCCTCTCTTTTTGGACGGTTCAAGTTGGGTTAAAGTGAAAGTCGACATTGTAAAGATGTGGTAAGATTGATCGTTCTAGTGTAATATAGTCAATGGGGTATTCGGGTCATATGAATAAATAACTCTTCTCCTGTAAATTGTGTAAATGAGGTAGCCTAATCCGCCTGTCTGGGAACTAGCATTCTCCGTGGAGACAAGAGAATATACAAAAAAAGCCTTATCATATTCAGTTAGCGTCCAGCGGCCTATTCCTTGCGCGACAAGGACAAGGGAAAAAGGGAACCGGGAATCTGGGTGCAGCTAGGGATTATCATTGGTTGAACCTTAGATCTGGTTTCTTAGTGGATTTCAATCAACTTAAATGGCTGTGAAATAATACTCGCTAGCTGGAATGGCTAAAGCAATATCTTACGACCGGTTTCTCTTCTGCCATTTGCCGTCTACCTCTGACACACAGATGACGATCTGCGGGAATAGCTATTCCCTTATTTGCCAGATTAATCTGTTGCTAAAGTGGCGTGTTCCACACGAGTGGTAATATGAGATCGACGGCCGCTTTGAGAATAAGCCAGTCGAGTCCAGTAGCCTTGTGTTATTGCCGGTGGTAGTTGCTATTTTGCACGATTGTATTTCCAAATCTTTATATGAGGTTCTTCTCTTAATCCATGAGGCCTTAATAACATTCTCATGAGGGTACTACCTGACAACAAAAACAATACACCTTTTATAACCTCAGTCCTTTTCTGTTACTCAGTCAAAGATCTCACCATCATAAAATACTTCTATAACAAGTTAACTGGCTACGCCACGACTAACTGTGTTTGTCCCGGCTTACAGGTAAGCTGAAAGCCCATCCAGTAGCACACAGTTATGATCGAATGCAACCTGATAAGACACTGTGCTGCTGTGGCGTCAATGCGGCATGGAAAGCCCCTTATCGTAAACAGCCAAGACCTGAAGAAAAGACAAGTACGTGTAGGATGCTGTGTTTCTTTTAATGGGTGATTAGCTGCAGCTGTAGCCAAAGAATAAACCAATAGTGAAAAGCTGGTTTCTCATAGCGATGCAATTAATCATTTATTAAAGACAATTGCGATTGGACAATCGCCATCAATATGATCGATCTTAGGTGCACGAGGACAGATGTAGACTTTCGTAGGTAATGTAATCTCCCCAAATCGGGATGGCGCTTACTCCATAGACGCGCGTTCGCTGTTATACACACTGTCCCCAACTCTTGCGGGGAGCAGGACCTGCCTGGCTCAACTGATGTCTCAGCTCAGGACGCAGCCAAGCCCAGATCTACAGCCAACCATCGGCCCCCCTGCACTTTCCAACCTTGGTCCCAGATATCAGCATTCCCCTGTCTCAAGTCAAAAGCCGGCTTGGCCGTCTGCACTTGGAATGGAGGAACACGACGAGGTACATGTACAATTGTGCAAATAGAGAGGTCATGACAGGATAAGGAAATAATACTGTTAAAGGCGAATGTGCTACTTGATGTAGATGAAAACTGTCAATTGAGGAGGACAGACGCCCCTGTACAGGTGCTTGTACCTCCCTTGAAACTCAGAGTCGAGTGACATAACCCTTGACAAATCCTCTGTGTCCGTCGGCCGCGCTGTGGTAGGTACTAAGTCCTTGTCTTCGAACCCAGTTTTCTATAACCCATATTGAATAACCAGAGTACGTCACTTTGAACTCTCCGGAGTCTGGTCATTTTACTCTCGGAGCATAGTGATGTTTCTGTGCCTATACCTACCTAATTGAAGATAATGCTAGTAACTGAGAAGTAGTGACTGGTTCTTGATGAGGCCTCAGTTCCAAATCTCTCTCCGCACTGAATGGAGGCCCATGCCCCACAAGGGTAATTGATAGATTGACAGAAATCTCGACCAATTAATAAGGCACACTATGAGAAAAATGAATTCTAGCGCTTTCCCATATACTTCATCAGTGACAATCATTTTGCAGTTGAGTGCATGGTGTCAATTGTTCAGTTGTGGAGTTATGGGCGTCCCCCGTTATTGGGGGTTAGGAAAAGCATGCTGGGGTTAAGATGTCTAACCCCAGGTTTCCCTAATATCTGATTCAGCTAAAATTAACTTCCAAAAGAATCCGAACGAGCTACAGTGCACCAGGCTAAACCTTATATTTTTAATTATTTAAAAAGCATAACGTGCATGATAAGCCAGTGTTGCAAGAAGCCCCTCACCCTACATCATTACTCTCCGATCAGATAATTCTCAACCACTAGGCATGTCAGAGCCTAAAATCGAAGACAGAATCCTCTTGCACTTAAAGCCCTTCACAATAATCGCTAATTATCTCCTTGATAACCGTAATATATTACTTATAAGTATATACTAAGCTAATGATTTTATTAACTAATAATTAGAGCTTAAAATATATTTCTTTCAGAGATATAATTACTAGAGACCTAAATAAAAAGATCTAGATAATATTTATAATTAGTTAAGGCCTATAAAGAATATAATTATAAAATACAATAACGTATCTAATGAGTAAGTGTACTAGACAAGCAAATGCACTAAAAATCTCAACCTTCTTAATTAAACAGGTAATAAAACTACGAGAACCTATTAGATTAATCTAAATCACTCGCTATACTCTTTTATATTCACCTTAATTACCTCCTCACAGGTCCTTACATTATACCCGACCCTACCGAATTTACTATAATGCGAAACCCTTGGTCCCTTTAACCTTCTATAGCCACCACTTCCCGCCGGATTGGCTACTATCTGTATATTAACATCCATCTAATTAATTATTTAGAATACCTCTTCTATATTTAAAAGCCCTCCTTTCCATAGTCTAGTTATTTTCCCCCTCTAGTGTCGCATTATCATTTAATTCTCTTATTTAACTTATTAAAGCCTATCTTCTAGTAAGACCATTTTATAAATAAGGATGCTTATTGCCTTTTTAAAATGCTTAATAGCCTTAATAATTAACTCTAGGGAGCTACTCTTATGATTTTTAACCCTTCCCTGTAGATATTTAGAATGCAATTGGGCCTTTAGTAATGTTTTTGGGGTCCTTGCAGTCTAAGAGGTTAAAGGTACTGTGACCTCTACGGGAGGTGTTGGGGTCTGTAATTGTATACCAAGCTTTGAGATGATATTTACTGGGTTAAAGGGAGTAAGCCTGGCTTCTCTAAAACCTCCTTCAATATTGCTTTCTGTAATAGCAACTTGGTGGGCAGCATGAAAGGCAGGAAAGAACTCGATTTTGGTGATATGGTTTATGGAGCATCCTATTAGACGCTCTATTTCTCACCTATAGGCCTTTCTCAGCGGCCTAAAGTACCCTGTGTTAAGAGGCTGGAGTAGATGAGAGGTATGAGTAGGTATACAGAGCGTGATAATCTTATTCTCCGTATAATATCTCTTGAATTTAATAGAGTGGTGGCTTTTATAACCATTAAGGATTAAGAGACAATAGGAACAAACTGATCAGTTTGTTATTAACTAATTAAAGCGCTATAGTAAGTCTAGACCTAGCTGCGGGTCTTCTCTACTCTCAATTCTACTCTAGTGTTAAGGAAGTCTTTACAGCGGGAAATATATATCTATTTACAAACGTAGCCATTAAAACGCTAGCCCTTGACAAGAAACTAAGAAAGATACGGGAACTTATTAGAGGCGGTCTTAGCCACCAGCCAGCTGCATTAATCAAGGTATACCTATACATAAAGCTTCGATGCCATTATGCCATACTAGGATCTATACAAAACTCCTTTGGCATTTAAGAGGAGCATCGTGTTTCCAAGGAGCTATTCTATGCTATTAATACCTAGATAAGATCCAGAGAACTCCACGACAAGCACCTTGTCGTCCCTACTGACGATGGTTCCCCATACTATAGCTTTACGGCCGATACACTCCTTACATAGGTGCGATGTAATATTAATAAGTTCTGTATAGGGTTTGACATGGTATACAGCTTTTAAGATCCGCATTTTGTGACTTGGGAACACAGAAGAATTATGCTTATGTTTCTTCGCTGTCTCTAATTCTTATATACAAGTGGAATAATATAGAAGGTCGCGGGCTGCTGGCGAGACGTATGATAATAACCCGATCCAAGTCAGCTAAATAGACTTTGCCGCCATGAAGGTCTCGGATTTAAGCTCACTATAGAAAGGTATGGCTATGCCTGGTTTCTTGACAAGATCGACTGGAATACGCTTACCTTCCGCCAACCTTATGCACCTTATATGATGTTTAACAACCTATCGATGTAGAATGTCTATCGCGCTCGGTACCACTAAATCCGAGATGTGCAAATTGACTTCATTCGGGTGAATAAAGCCTACCAGTGGATACTTGAGCTTAGTGCTATTCCTTAGTGCCTAGACCTCTTGGAAAATTATCTTCGGGAGTTATGTCTGTATGCTTTTCGCAAGGACGTTTTCTTCTACGTCAAGTCAGCTCTGAAGCCAGAATATCTAGAATCTACATTGTCAGGAGAGATTTCCCTGTATTATAAAAGTGTTAATAATGCCATGCTGAAGAATTACCATCCACTTTAGCTTACACAAGGAAACCAATTGGCGGTTAAGGATATTCATGTCTTATTTGCTTGGCTTTGAAAATCGAAGAATGACTATTTTAAATGACAAGGATGGAATGAAAAGCCATATCGAATGCTATTCTAACAGAGCTTCCATGCCATCAAAACGGCGTGAGGGAAGGCTAGCGCACGGAAGTGGCGATAAGACCTGAAAAAGTCATTTCTTGGAAGCCATTAGATTTTTCCTTATCCATACAGCCGGGGATTTATACATAGGGATAAAGAAGAAAAACAGTTCACTTAATGGCCTAGCATGCATTAGGGACTTATTAGACACCACGCCAACTCCCGACAGATCGGAACTCTAGCGCATCCATTGCCAGCCTCCAACATCAAACTCCATCTTATTAATGGCTAGCAATTAGCAACGACTCTATTTTCCAAAAGCTACCTGCCTTATGTCATGCAACCCGAACAGGAGTTGATTCGAATGCTTGAGAAAGAGCTTTATGCCGAACTCGTTCGTCTCCGGAAGCAAGTCACAGCCGGTCTAATGCAATGTCCCTTTCCAGCGCCCATGCTGAAACTAGACAACTCGCCTGACAAACATTACTTCCCAAGTAAATAGTGTCTGATAAAGAAGATAAAAGTCGCTAAAACATTTGAGGAATGTGACGAAGTTAATGAGTGCCTGTGGTTTTTGAAGAGGGGGTTAGAAACCTACGAACGTCTCCAACATGGTTAACTAAAACGGCGGAAAAGGCGACGCCAGAATCGTACTACAATTCAATTAGATACCGATTTAAGTTCAGTCTCAGAGGATGAAGAAGCTAAGAATACCTTAGATAAGGAGAGCCTAGTTATTATGCAAAAAAAACAAGCGTAGGCCATACGCCAAATAGAAAGCCGATTATATAAGCTCATTAAAGTATACTTTCGAAGATATTTACAGTGGAAGAAGTATTATAACCCTAAGCTAAGGGAGCTAAATTACCGCCTAGATAAAGTTAAATAATATTGAGGAGGATAATAAATAGGCATAAAACAGAAACGGGCATATAAAGAAAGAATAAATATTGCTTACTACTAGGCCGAGTTGCTAATTAGTTAAAAATTCCACTTGGGGTTAATCAAGGTTATTTAGGGTGAGTATTATATTTAAGGTTTAGAGTGGGAAAAGCGGTTCTATAGTATAGATTTTAGGATTAGAATAGTATTTACTACTCTATTCTATTTTATTACTAAAATCATTTAAGCACTAGTTATAACTAACTATAGTATATAAAATATAGAAGTCTTAAAATGGAGTTCCTAAAATGACTAAATAGAAGGGTAATAATATATCAATCTCTCATCTTGGCCTAATCCAGGCCAACCCCACCCAAGTCTGCAATCAGTAGCCCTGATAAGTAGAGGGAGCCTGAGGACCCTCAGCAGTTACAATGTAGCCTCCCATACACATACCAAAGCTGACAGAGTTCTTCTCTGCAGCTTGGAGGTAGAAACTGTCGTACTTGCTATCCATTGCATCCTTCAGGGACTTGACATCACCATCCGGATGGAGAACCTTCCATGGCTCGGTACAAGTCCTACCCTTGCAGCTCTTCATGACCATCATAATAGCATCCAGACGACTTACAATACTGAGGAGCGGCTTGTTGTTGATCTTGACGCTGGAGTCGGCGTTTGATGCAATTGGCATACCAGTGCTGTTCTTACCGGAAGGGAGAAGATTGTTGATTTGATACGGGTCGACCTGCAGCGTCATACTTAGAGCTGATATATCAGTGGACGTAGAAAGGATACTTACCGCCATGTCATAGAGTTCATGCTCGTTCGTACAATGGACCGCGTAATAAAGGTTGTAGTCTTTGCTGTGTAGGCGGATTCCCTTGTATGTGTTTAAAGCACTCATAACCTCGCCTGGAATAGAATTTGTAAACATCTCTTCCGAGTGAGGAGGAGAAAGGTCAATCCTTTGGCTTTCACTTACTGTCGATTCCCTCATCAATTGCCAGACCCCAGAACTCAATACCAACGTGTTCAGCACGGCGCTGAGTGGCTCGCTTTAGTTCATCTTCAGTGAGTGGGACTGCCAGACCATCAAACTCAGGTCGTGGCTTGATTCCCGCCATGCGAAAGATGGACGGTGCGAGATCGGTGTGGCTTGTCATGACATTGCTGACTACACCTTTGGGAACTCCTGGTCCACGAATAAGAAGCGGGACATTGATATCTTCCTCAAACCCACACTCCTTTCCAGGTGGAAGGCGATGCTGGCCGATGTGATAGCCGTTATCACTAGTGTAAATGATGTAGGTGTTATCCATGATGTCGAGAGACTCGAGCTCTTTGACAATCTTGTCAACCATTTCATCAACAGCCTGCAAAGACTCCAAACGAAGGCGAAAGAAATCATCGCCATAGTCGATATAAGTCTGGTTCAGTCGAGGGTGCTGTGCTACCCAGCTGACACCACTCGGCTTGTCTTTATGTCAGCACTTATGACTAGTGGGATCGTGGACTCTCTTTCTTACATCTTCTGGGTTGAAGTTGGGTGTCCTGGGGACCTTTAGATCGCGGAACATGTCGGCGTGGCGCTTAGCAGGTTTCGGGGGGAAGACAAGAGGTTGAATGCTGGGGTCTGTTGGAGAGACAGTTCCGTTGTATGTATCCGGGTGCGGGACGACTTCTGTGTGGGGGGCAATGGGGGCGCTACCGATAAAGAATGGCTTGCCAGCAGCATGTGCTTCCCGAATGTAGTTAACGGTCTTGTTGGAGAGGTCATCAGTATTGTAAGTTCCTTCACGACTAACAGGAGCGCTCTGGTCCTTTTGCCACGTAGAGTTCCAATAGTTGTACGTGAAAGGGTCGAGAAGGAAATCAGAAGAGGTCCAGCCGGCGGCATGAGGCTTATCGAAATTTTCGACAGTGTGCGCATTGAAAAGCTTGCCGGTATAGTAGGTACTGTAGCCTGCTTCTTGGAGCCAGATGGGCAGGTACTTGCTGTTCAATCCCTCACTGAGGAATTTGGGGTACCCGCCTACGTCCGGTTAACCATCGAGGAAAACTTTGTGGCCTAGTAGTGAAAAGACTTACCATACGGTGCAACCAAGTCGGTCACATTGGTATTGTGTGCAAGTCTGCCGGTGAGAATGCTAACACGAGCTGGGCAACAAATGGCCGTGGTACTAGTTTATGTCAGTCCAGGTGCTACAACACTTTCGTCCTGGCGTACCAATAATGAGACGTATACAGGGTTCCCTCGTCCGCCATCTGCTTCTCCAACAGTGGCATGTGCTTGAGAGATTCCATATGCACATCTTGATCATCCACCAAGACTAATATGATGTTTGGCTTCGTCTTGGCCGAGGAAGCAAATGTTGCTAGAGACGTAAGCACGCCAAAGGTACGAAGAAGCATGTTTCTGTTCGAAGTTGCAAAGAGGAAGGTGGATATAGGAGTCGACGGATGTGCGATGAACTGTAAGATAATGAATAACGCTTCTCTTATATATGGAGATGCCAATGTAGATCCCTCGAGATTCTTTAATCAATAAGGAGTTTGAGATGATTTACTTGCTAAGGAAGGCTAAATTATACAATTGTCACCAATCACAGCTGAGTCTATACGAAGCATCGCCACAACGGGATGTCACCACTTGTTTATCCCCGTGACTCAACGGCATTCATAAATGCCCGATACGATGGCAGCTTCCAAATCTCACTCGTAGGAAACACCTCCGGTCCCATTATCTACGTCGTGATAACAAAAGCAAGAAAACATGCTTAATCTCTAAATTTCTCCGGAGGAGCTGGCGGCGGACTTTACCGAACTCCCGTGCGTCGATCATAAACAAGGGTCTCGTATTCAGAGCCAATCACCTTTCCCCGTCGATTCCGCGCTGCAAGGCACAAGGCGACAATCCCAGCGGACCTGTCGGATGTTGTCGCAGACAAAAAAACATGTCGCAGACTTTCTCCCAACAACTTGTGACGCAAGTTTATTAACTGCCGTAAGACTGCGGTCTGCCACGTGGCAGTGTACGTCTGAGCACAGCCGGCGATTCGAGTATTATTTCGACTCCACAGTATGTAGCCTGACATTGTTAACATCATTATATATACTTGGCCCTGCAGTATTTCTACACTTTGGACATACAGTAACCGAACAATTTCATTACCCTCAGCTGCGTCTTATCAGGTTAATTGACTCCCAGTCGCCCTCTAAGCGATCTCACACAACCATGGCGAAATGCAAAGAGCATCCTCTTGATGTCGATAGTTTGTCTTGATTCACCATAGCGCGAAGGTCGGCTTATTAACTTCTTTTAGTTGATGAAAAGGACTTGAGCATCGGCCTAACGGTTCATGGTCTCCTAATCCTTATCGCTGCTTTTTCGTGTCTCGTGGCATGTCTGGTCTCGGCTTACCTGATATACAAGCATGCACAGAACTTTACCAAGCCTCCGCAGCAGAGACAGTGGGTTCCGGTGCATCACACATTGCTTTACCGTTACTGACTGACAACTCCTTTTTAGAGTGATTCGAATACTCTTTATGGTGCCTGTGTATTCCATTGCATGCGTCTGCAGTATAATCTTCTGCCGTCAGTACATTTACATCGCCGCCACCTACGAGTTCTATGAATCGCTTGTCATCGCCGCCTTCTTCCTACTTCTTTGTCAAATTCTTCACGTCAACCTAGCTACCTTGCAGGCTAACCTTGCCGAGCTTCAGCCTAAGCCCTGGGTACCCCCGATTCGTCTAGTTGCCTTCTGTTTTGGCAACAGGACAGGGAAGGCTTTAAATGGCCAAAGATGGTTCAACGTGAGTTTTTCATGTTATTATGCATATAGCCACTGCACTTTTGCAACATACTAATCGCTCTCCGCTTAGACAATCTGTGTTGGTGTGCTGCAATTTTGCGTTGTCAAGTTTCTTGGAGCGCTGGTCAAATGCATCACTGAAGCTGCAGGCGTATATTGCAAAGAGTCAAACAGTGCTTCTCATGCCAAGATCTATGTAAGAGCTCTTGGAACTATCTACTTATAGTACTGACACTTGTAGGTGATGGTGATTGAGATTATATCCCTGGTTTCAGCCATGATGTGCCTGCTACAGTTTTACAAGGAGATCCGTCACCGAATTGCTCAACATCAACCCATGTTAAAGTTTCTGGCTATTAAGCTAGTTATCATGGTATTTTACATACAATCAGTATGTTTTACAAACTTTCTTCAGACTGAGGAGCACTCTACAGCGGAACGATACTGATCCTTTATTTCCTGTAGTTCATCTTTAGTTTTATCACCAAGCCGGGTGGACCTGTGAAGCCTACCGCATATATCTCCTACCCATCTTGGGCCGTTGGTATTCCCAGTACGCTTCTATGCATCGAGATGGTATTCGCGTCCGTGCTGCACCTCTACGCCTTCCCGTATCGTTCATACCAGAATATTCAGTCTTGCAGCAACGAGGGTTCAGAAGCGCTTGAACAAACAGATCAATCAGAAAGCGGATATCAGGGGCTAAATACCGCAGACTATTACTACGACTCAATCTGGTCTGAGGGCACCAAGTGGTCTGCTGAGCCCCAGACATCCGCCAGAGGTGCTGTGTTACAAGCGCTCGGTTTCAAGGAGATTCTGCAGGGAATAGGAAAAGCTGCGAAGTGGTTTTTTGTTATGCGGAGACAACAACGTTGATTGCACGCCCTCCCAGTTCCAACACACTCTTTTGGCACGTTACTGGTAATGACCTGTCTGACGAAGCGTTGTAGCTTTGGGTCTAGGCGGTGCGCTTTTTATGGAAATTTAGGACCCTGGTCCTTGCATCCCTTGAAATTACTTATAGAGAAGAGCTCCATTCAACTGAGCGGCATATGGGGGAAAGCTTAGTTGATGTTTTCTTGCCGTAGATTCTTCTCAATAAAAATTCCGTTAATTGATCCTGCCAATGCTTTTTTTGGATTAAGACACCTTTCCCTACTACCTGTTGTTTATATTGCGCAGTAGTGCTGGGTGAAAATATATTTTGTAAAACTTGATTGTTCAATATTGAGATGAGAGTTCTTCTCGGGTTTATATCTCTCAATCATTTCATCTAGGACTTTGAACTCTAAATCTAGGACTTTCAGACTGTGAGTCTGAACCCTGAAGGGAAGGGGGGTTCCCGGATTTTCCAACAACTATCGCATGTGTGATTCAGGCCCCACTTTCACATTATGTGATTCGTCTAAACTCACAGGTGATACAGTCGGGTGCGGGTCCAGCGTCAGTAAGCTGTCATTGGAGTTTTACTGAAAACACCCAAAAGCGGACTAAGCGTGGCGCATACACAGTGTACCATAAACGCCAACATGATCCCTGCCCTTTCCAAACGCTAACAGAGTCTAAGCGCCTAAGTACTTGCGCCACGCGTAGTCCATTTTGGGGCCTGCTTTATAAAAGGATGATAGTCAACTATGGGCCGCAAACCAGCACCCTATTGTACCGTACCTCTATGAAAATGTTCTATGATCACAACAACACAATATTTATGTAATTCTGGCTGGAAGCTACAGCAGTTCTATGAGGTGATGCCCTACATTGCTTAGAGAAGAATGCGAATGCGTATCGATTACTAGACTAGCTAAGCTAGTTTGGCGTTTACTATGAAATATAGGGAACCTTAGGTGAACGTGAACGTCGATTGGAACTGTCGAAAAACTTATTATAATGTTCTTATGCTCTCTACATTAAGACAGAGTTCGATGCGCTCGCCAATATGTTAGGGAACTCTTTCCCAAATAGCTTTCGCCGGAAGTGCGTGCTCCAGTTGGCCAGCTTCCTCTGTCTCCTATTACTCCCGCTCATACAGAAAACGGAGCACGCGGTAAGGCAAATATTATGAAGACCGTCGCAAGAATTGATAACATGCTCGCTGACACAGCACTATAAACATAAGTTGTAGAATAGAAGAATAGATCACTCTAGGAAACGACTTCAATAGATGCGTTATCCGGGGCGAGACAACTAGCCTGCCATGACTGCAGCGTTGCCACCGATGACTGAGTGTGTGGATGAATGTGACCCAACTTCTTTTGACGCAGATGAACGCAGTCTTGCATCAAAGAAAGGGAATCCTGGAGCCTGCCTTGACCGCGCCAAGTAAATGCCAGGTTGGCCATACTGGTCAGCGTGTCGGGATGATCGGACCCAAGCTTCTCTTTGCGAGTCTCCATCACTTCCACCTCTAACTTCTCTGCTTCCTTCCACCGACCCTGGTTCCAAAACGTTGATGCCAGGTTGGCCATACTGGTCAGCGTGTCGGGATGATCGGACCCGAGCTTCTCTTTGCGAGTTTCCATCACTTCCACAAATAGCTTCTCTGCTTCCTCCCACCGACCCTGGTTCCAAAACGTTGATGCCAGGTTGCCCATACTGGTCAGCGTGTCGGGATGATCGGACCCGAGTTTCTCTCTGCTTGTCTCCATCACTTCCACCTCTAGCTTCTCTGCTTCCTCCCACCGACCCTGGTTCCAAAACGTCGATGCCAAGTTGCCTATACTGGTCAGCGTGTCGGGATGATCGGACCCGAGTTTCTCTCTGCTTGTCTCCATCACTTCCACCTCTAGCTTCTCTGCTTCCTTCCACCGACCCTGGTTCCAAAACGTCGATGCCAGGTTGGCCATACTGGTCAGCGTGTCGGGATGATCGGACCCGAGTTTCTCTCTGCTTGTCTCCATCACTTCCACCTCTAGCTTCTCTGCTTCCTTCCACCGACCCTGGTTCCTGTATGTCGATGCCAGGTTGGCCATACTGGTCAGCGTCGAGGGATGATCGGACCCAAGCTTCTCTTTGTAAGTCTCCATTACTTCCACCTCTAGCTTCTCTGCTTCCTCCCACCGACCCTGGTTCCTATATGTCGATGCCAGGTTGGCCATACTGGTCAGCGTCGAGGGATGATCGGACCCGAGCTTCTTTTTGTAAGTCTCTATCACTTCCACAAATAGCCTCTCTGCTTCCTCCCACCGACCCTGGTTCCAAAATGTTGATGCCAGGTTGGCCATACTGGTCAGCGTCGAGGGATGATCGGACCCGAGCTTCTCTTTGCGAGTCTCCATTACTTCCACAAATAGCCTCTCTGCTTCCTCCCACCGACCCTGGTTCCAAAACGTTGATGCCAGGTTGGCCATACTGGTCAGCGTCGAGGGATGATCGAGTCCCAGGATACACCTTCTTGCTCGAACAGCCGCGTGTACCAGCATCTCGGCTCGTGAATATTCGCCAACTATCAACATGTACCAAGATACATTAGTCAGCACTTCAGCCCAATTCGCAACAGTAGTCTCCTCTCTTGGCTTTATTCCCAGCCAGGGTTCAATGTGAGGAAGAAGATTTTGACAAATCGCCCACGTCTCAAACGTGCCGGAGGGGAAATGGTCTGCTGCTAACTTGATAAACAGCCGACTCCATCTTGCTGGGTCCCCAAACTCCGAGATCCAGGAACGAGTGCAGAACTGAACCAGTGAATGCATCTCTAAAAGCCCCGTTGCCGAAACATTGACAAGGGAGTAGCCTCGTAGTACGTCTATATCGTTTTCAAAATCTATTTGTCCACTTTCACTGTCACTTTCGCTACCAATATCGACGTCGTCTGCATCATTTTCGCCATACGGCGTCGTGTCGTCGTCGTCATAGCTACGAAGCATCATCTCAGGTATGTTCTGAGCCTGGAATTGGCTCATCAGCGACAGAAGATTGGCAGCCCGCGGTCGCTCTCGCCTGATCTGCTCGAACGTTACCTGCCATGTCACCACAACAGAATTGGAAACACCATCTTGCCGGCCGAGATCTCCTTTATCGCTGCGAAGAAGGCTGTCTTTTTGTTTTTCGTTGCCGTAAAACTCATCCAGATACGAATCAACCGTCACTCGTGGACTGCGCCGATTGATGTATGCTGCTGCCTGATTGACTGCTAGTGGGATGCAGTCGAGTGTGCGGACGAGATCCTTTGCAGTAGCTTCCTCTGTCTTGTCGTTTAACCTCCGCTGTAGAAGTTCCAGAGCCTGCTCCTCTTTCATGATGGGAATCTGCAGTATTGCTCGGCTACTACCAACTAGCTTCTCTACTATGTCAAGGCTGCGCGATGTGATGAGAGTTTTACCCTTGGTTGACTTGGGTAGAAATGAGGCAAGCCGATCTTGTAAGACGCCATTGTGTCCCTTGTTGTGAAAGAATAAATCTATGTCATCGACATTGTCGACGACCATCAGCCACGGACGGGCATCATCTCTCTGCAGCCAGTCCCGCACGAGTACAAGCACGTTGACCTCTGGTTCGTGACGACGAGGTAAGGAGAGAACATCCGCAAGAGCGCGGTACGACTCTTCAAATGTCGCCATGCTACTACCATGCACCCAGTATACGCTAGTTCCGGGCTCATCTACATAGACATGGTGTGCAAACTGGATGGCTAGCTGAGATTTCCTGTTACCCCGTTAATGTCAGCCTGAAGACATGGCGGATGTACGCTACCCAAAGCCGCCCATACCAACCAGAGCCATTCGCCGGCTGGGTTGTCTGTATTGGTTTTGCATCCATTTTTCGATCGTAGGGCGGTGGACAAAGTCCGGGTCCGGAGCGAACGGCACCATGAGGTGAGGCTTGCGTGAAATCAAGGCGTCCTCGGTCGGCTGGAGCGCCAGTTGTTTGACCCCCTCATGTATGTCAACGAGTATAGCCCTGGTAGCTTGTCAGTCTTGGTAGTGTTATGGGATTCTGTCTGTGCGCGTACGTTTGATCAACCTGGAGTCCTAGTAACATGTTTTTCTCGTGACGTTCAAGGCCGGCCAGAAGTTGGTCGACGTCTTTGCTGGTGAACGGCCATTTGAGTGCTCGAACTCCATAGCGCCGCATAGCGGTGCGTACAGGATTTGGTGCAAGCTTTTTCTCCAGTCGCTCAAGATCAGCCATGCAGCTACGGAATGAGCCGGCAAGTCCCTGGGACGTCAAAAGCGACAGGCCTCTGGTCCCTTCTATTAGTCGCTGCGTAGCCCGCAGAGCAGTCGCCAGGTGTTCGACCTGGCTGCGGAGACGCTCAATATCCGCTCGAGCGCTGGAGACATCTTTGGAATACTGAAAGCACAGCGTCGCGACCTTGGCAGAGAGGTCAACGACAGCGATGATGTTGGCGACAACCCCAAGTCCTTCCATGACCGCTTCGACTCACATGTAATCATCAATAGAGCGGAGTGATGTGGGAATTTCGAAATACCCCTCATCTCTGTGAGGCCGCCATCTGCATAAAGAAGGAGGCGTGGCTGAGCCTTCGTCAATTATGATTGGTGAGCGATGACGATGAAAGCGAGACTGGCTGATCCCCTAGCCGTCCAACCGCAAGACAACCATGGGGCAGGAAGGACAAAAGCCTTCGACGAAAAATTGTCCGATGTCGTTGTTGACACAATGGCCAATCAGCTTTATGGTGTTCGCCGGAAGTTTATGTTCTTTCACATCTAACCTCAGTCTAGGCCACATGAGGGTCGCATCAATCGAGAGTTTTACATGAGATGTGTATGCGTTGCTATTGAGAAAATGTTGCAATAGAAGCGCATAAGTTTTCAGAAGAATATAAGGCCATCCCCCGTAGGATCAATGTGCGAAAATTCGGTCGTCTGTTATGATTGCTTGAGTATCCAGGTGTCTACATGCTGTTAGCGTTCGGGAATGGCAGGGATCATGCTCACGCTGATGATACACTGTGCATGCGCCACGCTTAGTCCACTTTTGGGTGTTTTCAGTAAAATTACAATGGTAGTTTACTGACGCTGGACCCGCACCCGACTGTACAGACCCCAGTCCCTATCGCATATGTGATCGAGTCCCACTCCTGTCAAATATCAGAATCCCCTCTTTACTTCTTGGTTCCTGTCAATCATAATTCTCACCCTCTTCTTCACCACTTCCATCATCATCATCATCATCACCGTTACTATCTTTGCCGTCTTCATGATGTCCGTGGAGAGTAGACTGTCGGCGAACCAATGTCGTCTCAGCATCAGCATCGCCTCCTGTCACACTGCCCAATTCCTCTACAAAACCTCGTGGAGGTATAGAAACACCGAGAAGTTCTGGAATGGACGTTTTGCGCAAGCTGTGTAGATCATCATCTGTAGCCATCTGAACCCCAGGGACTTGAGGGTCCCTGGAAAGATCTTGCATATTATTGCTAGGAAGAAGGGGCTTCAGGACCGGCTGGACGACATGGGTGTACGATGCCTCGCAGGTCTCCAAAAGGTCGGGGAGCTCGTCTACAACAGCAAGCGCCATGGCACGGAACTTATCCTCTTTTTTAATGCCATCGGTTGAATGAATCTTATTATAGCACGTAAAGAAGCTCCTGGAGACAAAGACATAAATACCAGCGCAAAGACGTCTGCCATCACTGTCAATGGTCGCCAGGGATAGATATTCTTGGCCAAGGTGCGCCCAATTTTCCCTCGCCGTTCCTAGACTTGACCAACGACTGCACTGGCTATAGGGTAAGGGCTCGCTTAGCATATCTGATGGTGAATTCCTACCGGAAAGCTGGGAAAGGATATTAATCCTGTCAAGCAAGCTCGTTGTATGCCTTGTAGTCCTTCGTTCCGCCTTAAGAGGCGAAATAAAAGATTCTCTATTATCTCTAGTACATGCACATGTTTTCATGATTACAATCCAGGGTAAACGTAGAAGCTTCACTTGGAAAGTATTTTTAGATCCTTTTACCCCTCTAGCCAAAGTGGTCAGTTGACTAGAATATTTACTAAATTAAACATGAGAACTTCATAGGCCTCGCAAATTAAAGGGTATAGAGTGTAGCTATCTGTGCTCAGGTTTTGCATGTGTAGGAATTGGGCCTCACGACTGCTTTATTTTAGCGTCATGATATATAGAATAAAGGATGTTTAAAACAGTGTTCCGACAAGGATCAAATAGAATGGTAATAATACATGAATTTCTTGTCTCGGCCTAATCTTATGCGGTCCAACTCAAGTCTACAATCAGTAGCCTTGATAAGTGGAAGGATCCTGAGGACCCTCTGCAGTTATAACGTAGCCCTGCATACACATATCAAAACTGACAGAGTTCTTCTCCGCGGCTTGGAAGTAGAAGTTGTCGTACTTCTTGTTCATTGCGTGCTTGAGGGATTTGACATCATCTTTCGGATGCAGAACCTTCCATAGCTTGACACAAGTCTCCCCTTTGCACCTCTTCATGACCATCATAAGAGCATTCAGACGACTGACGACGATAAGGAGCGGCTTGTGGTTGATCTTGATATTGGAGTCAGCGTATGACGAAAGTGGGATACCAGTGCTGTTCTTATGCTGGCAAGGTCTTGTCAAAGCTCATGAGCTAAAGAGAACCAGGGTCTCGTATTCCTGACCAATCGAAAACGGGCTCATACAGAATATATCCGTGTGCTCGGGGTTGGGGAATGGAATGCCGGCAAAGTGGAGATACGAGTTTGACCAATTTCCAGGCCAAGGCGCAGTGAATAGTTTTTATGGATCCCCAAAGCTCGCTTCTGTCAATTTGGACCATGGAACAGGAGAGCAACGGCGCTTTCATGCAGGATGATTAGAACCCGCTACAATCAAGCTACCGAGAGATCTGATCGCTGGCAAGGTGCTCTGGAGCCTCAGAACATCGCATGAGGACAACCAATTGAAGGTCAATCGATACGGCGAAGCCCGCCATCGGTATACACAAACAGACCGACCCGATTTCAACTTCGCATTCCGACGTTAGAGAAACGCGTCACCTATGCAAGTCTAAGCCATTGATTGATCGAGGCCCGGTAATCTCGTTGATATCAATATGCCTGGAACTTCATCAACGGCTCGGCTACTTATAGCCAACGACATGGCGAAACTGAGGGGTGAAAAATATTTTCTCCATAAGCATTTGCATCCCTAAACACGAATTACCGAAGTAAAAGCCAAAATTCCTGTCTTGTCTTGTCATTTTCTATTACTCTCCAATCACTAAACATCGGACCTTAAGATGGTAAACTATTATCGCTATGAACCCTCTCTTCCCACGTCGATTATTTTCATCGTCATCTTCGCACTTTCATCAGCTCTACACCTCTTCCAAATCATCAAGACAAGTACATGGTTCTTCTTGCCATTTTTAGTCGGATCTATCTGTATGTCTACTCCTGTACCACTCGCTTCTGCCAACAACTGACACAGAGTCTTCACAGTTGAGACTGTCGGCTTCATCGGCCGTGCGATTGGCGCTGAACAAGCACCAGATTATACGTTTGGCCCTTATGTCCTACAGACTCTACTCCTACTTCTCGGACCCACCTGCTATGCAACGTCCATTTACATGATCCTGGGGCGTTACATCCGACAGTTGAAAGGGGAGCAGTTTTCACTCATCAGGCCAAGTTGGTTGACCAAGATCTTTCTGCTTGGTGATGTAATCTCTATTGCTCTGCAAGGAATTGGTGCGTTCGCTGTCTCACCCATCATATTGCCAATTAACAGGGCATATTGACTGACAATTTGGAGGTGGCGGAAAGCTCGTGAATGCTGATACCCCAGATGATAGAACGACAGGAGAAAACATTATAATCGGCGGCTTGGTAGTCCAGGTCTTGTTCTTTGGCCTGTTCATAGCTGTGATGGGACTGTTTCACTTCCGATTTGCTAGGCATTCTACAGCACGACCATTTAACTGGCAGAGACTCATAGTGGTCGTCTACGTGGCAAGCGTGCTTATCCTTATCAGATCGCTCTTCCGTATGATTGAGTACATTGAGGGTCACGACGGAGAGCTCCAGTCCAAAGAGGTCTACGTCCTTGTTCTCGATGCCGTCCCAATGGCCATTGCCAGTGTTGGTCTTAATATTTTCCATCCTTCGAAATATATGAAAAATACGAGGAAATCCCTCGATAACTCGGATAGCGAGATCGCATTGGGTGACCAGCAAGGTCATTCATTGGGAACCATGGTGGGCAGAAGACAAGAGGTCTAGGCCAATTGACTGTTTCATCTGAGTTGGGATGTCGTTTCTCGGGGTATCAGTGGTTTTGCTGCTGAATCTAGACTTTTGTTTTGCTTAGTGGTGTTTTCCTTCCCCTGGCTTTTCTTCTTTTCTGCCTCTTCTATAGCTAGCCCGGTTTTGGAGAAAAGGCCGAGATCAGACACATTATGTTGGGCGGAAATAAGTAATAAAAATCAGTACAGTCAATTTAACCATGTATCGTTTGAGTCGGATTTCTTAGGCTTTGTCCAGGGCTGAAAATCCCATCACAAGCTTGATGTTTAAAGAAAACCAGAGTGGTGTTTGTGAAATCTTCCATGCTCCCTGGTTGTTTTGCTTGGAGCCCAGGAAATTAAACTCGCAAAGCCCTTGCCCCTGTCCATGTAGAGATTGCGGCAATGGCAAAGTCCCTGCCAAATATTGATCTGTGCGACAACCGACACCTCTTTTCGAGTGCCAGCAGCAAAGCCTTCGAAATATAAATTGATGCTTCCTTAGGCAGACTTACTCTATTGACACGAGCCTCGGCGACGTTGTTGATTTGTTGACAAATGCCGGGACCGTTGATGTTTTCGTAGATGGATAAATCATGGTTTATGCGTAAATAGAGTTCAAGGCTGTGCACATGGTTGGACTTGAGCTTGGACGCTTCGCCACGCTGAGCGACGATATTAATTAAGCTACGACAGTTAGCAAAAGAAAAAACCCCCCCAAAAAAAAAACCCCCAAACCTTTTTTTTTTCAAATAAGCTGCTTGTCGCTACCGTTCACTTTTTCGCTTTCCTAACTCGAGATTTGTCCTACAAGTATTCTTTCGAAATACTTCGCAGCAATAATTATCAGCTGCATAAACATAACCTACCATCAATGATTGACGTCAATGCCACATCCGGTGCATCCGAGAGCTCAGCTCCTGTGCAGCGTCGAGCACATCGCAAGTCAAGGACGGGCTGCAGGTCGTGTAAGACGAGCCGGATCAAGGTAAACATCCTTTTGCTGATGTAGATTGCCGACATGCTGACTCGCCATAATGTGATGAGAATCGCCCGTTTTGCAAAAATTGCATAAGGAAGGAAGCATTGTGCGAGTATTTTGACTCAAAGTCTAGAGGAAGAGGTTGTATAAACAATGTCAAGATCCTTCCATTGAGTCATCAATCACCTGTTGAAGTTGAGATCACACCTCCGATATCGCCGGCAAGCAGCAACTTGTCGTCGAACGAGCTGTTTGCAGGGCGCATTTCATCTCCCGCGGAAAGGCTTCTTGAATGCCAACTACTGCATCACTTCCTCGAAATGACGCAGAAAACAACTGATATCCAAGCTGCCTGGTCCTACTGGGTTCTGGAGCAGGCTACTCATTCGCCATGTGTGCTGAATGGGATTCTCGGCATCTCTGCATTTCATTTGCGACGCTTCAACGAATTTGACAAAACACTTGAGGCGGCTTCATATGAATACATGGCTCGCGCGATAGAGGGTCATAGAAAGGATTTGAAGGGGGGTATGAACAAAGGAAACACCTCCAATGTCGCTGCAGCCTGCGTCATTGTCTCCATCCATGCCAACGTGAACGGATGCTATCTTGCAGACCAGAATGACCATCGGATGCCTCATGACTGGTTCATGTCATTTCGGAGGTCTATGAGGCTGTTTCATGAGGCCTCTCCGTTGATCGAGAATTCGATAATCGGCCAAGAATTCAAGACCATTCAACCCACCATCGATAAAACAATTCATCCCAACCCATTCAGCTTCTTGCTATACTACAACCCGACATCAGCGCCTGCGAACCAGGAAGAAATGACTATCTGCATGCCAGCAGTGGCTTACCTCTCTTATATCTACGCCGAGATGACTACTAGGAAACCCCTTCGCTTCCCGGCCGCCCTATCAGCGAAATTTGTAGATCTTGTTAGAGCAAAGAATCCTCGGGCTTTGGCTATCAGTGGCTACTATTTTATGGTGGTAAAACAGGGCTGTCAACTCTGGCTGATTGACGGTGCGCCGGAACGAGAGTTTGATATAATTATGAGATGTTTGCCTAGGGACTGGTGGTCGGCTATGGACTGGGCAGTTCGAGTGCTCGGGTGGGTCGATAGGAGAGCTGAAGGATAAGACAATACCTCCTTTTAAAACGAACCACGTCATGTAAGACTTACATACCTGCCAGTCACCACTACCCCTTGAGTTGTGTTGAACCTCCCGGCCGTACCGGGCCCCGCATCCCCACATTTGTCAGGAGGTACATCAGGGGAAGGTAGTGCTGCGTCATCAATTCATTCCACCTTTGAAGTTAACGATTGTAGCCCTCTAAGGCTGTGCGGGGTACGCGATGTATGCATACCGTGCTATGGAAATAGTGTCAATTCAATCATCAATTTCCTCACCGCTCTTTTCTCTGTTTTTTGGCATTTTTCTGCGATAACGACTAAAAAATACCTAGATCGAGACTTCGATGGAAATATACAGAGGAAGGCATGGCAGAGGCTATATTGGATGTTACTGATGATGGCTTTTCGCCCCCTCAAGCCTAGCTACATCATTATCGATCCTCCCACTTTCACTGAAAGTGGACGTTTTGCAATGTCATTGGCTGGCAATCCCTGTAATAACCCCGTATTCCACTTTCACCCGAAAGAGGACTCTGAATAACATACCCCCAGCAAAGTGTAAGCCAAAGTGGTGATCTCGTCATTTCATTGGTCGACTTTGCTTTTTTCTGTCACACTGAGCGTGCTTAAAGGGTTAAAGTGAATGTAATGAGCAGCAGCAAATGTGTTGATTGATTGTTGTCTTCAGTTGTCTCTTGTGCGGGGTTTTCCATTTCGCAGAGTTGAAGTATACAGCTAGATTACTAAGGCAGTTGTTTCCTGAGGCCGTGAAGATCATGCCTATCCTGCGACACTTAACAGGCACGTTAATACGACGAAGAGTCTAATAAAGATAAAAGCTATTTTCCAGTAATATCTAAGCAATGAGATACATAGAGATCTTATGATAGATCACAAACTCTCATCTGGCTCTCGAGAACCTAATCCCTAGTTAACCCCTGGAATGCTCTTCCGAGGCGAACCCAAGCTCCCTCGCAGCTAGTGGCAGCCCTTGGCATACAAGGACATCAACGCATTGCTTCCCCATCCATTTTTACAATCCATCTGTGAGATTCTTCAAGACAATGGGCGCCAATCTCAGAACACTCTGCACAAATATCGAAATCCCCTTGGTTACAAACGCCACATCCGTGGTAAGCGTCTCCCTTTGGAATGCCTACCGTGCAGACATCGCACCATCTGGATACCTCAATGTTCTGGAGCGGTTCTTTCTCAACAACAGATTCATTTTCGCCAGTGAGAGCGCCGTTCCTTTGACTTCCCTCAGTCAGGAGCTTCATCATCTGAGCATTCCCCGTCCGTCTGACCCAGGACAGTGGAGTCCGCTCGAAACGATCCTTACAGTCCTTGTTGACGCAACCAGTGGCGATAAGAACATCCACTACTTCTCTTTGACCATTAGCTACTACTGCTCGCAGCTTTCTCTGTGTCATCTAGTTCGCCCAATGCCACGCAATGAAGTGCACTCGCCCCTTGAGCATTTTGAAGATTCACGTCGGCACCATTTTCTAACAATGCACCGACAGTTTTCTCCTGACCGTAAATCGCTGCAATATGTAAGGGAATGGTGCCATCCCTGGCTACTGCATTGACGCTTGCCTTGTTTCGAATCAGAAGATGAACAGATTTCAACCCTAGGGGACCACAGGGGCAATGAAGAGGGGTCAGTCCCAATGAATCCAGGGAATTTACATTAGCCCCAGCTTTGAGTAAATTTCCGATGTTCCCCACGTTGCCGCACATACATGACAGATGTAGAGGGATTTTGCCGTTGACGTCTCCTGTATCCGCGCTACTTGGGAAAAGCCGAAGAATGTGGGAGAGTGCGTCTGAGCCTTTCTGCCATACAGCCTCTGCTGAAGAGGGCATTATCAGTACCATATTTCTTTGGTCAGCAGGCAGACCGGGATCTATAAACCGTGAAAAGCTTCCAGTAGCCCAATGGGCAGGAGCTCTATTTTGGGCATCTCGATTGTCTGGGCCCAGTGCCTGGACCGAGAGGGGACCATTTTTCTCGGAAGGGAAGAGGTTCGCATAGAGACAACTTTGTAATCCAACAAGTGATAACACGTGAGCCGGAGTCATACTGAGTGACGACACGTCAATCGTCTCCCCACATAACCATTGAAACAATCGTAAGTGAATGCGAATGAGGTATCCCGATTGGCAGACTATCGCATGCCACTTGAGGAAGGAGTTCGAATCATCCAGCAGATTGCGAATCAAAGGCACGAGGGGTGACCAGAGTGAACCAGAACAATTGGCATGATAAACCCACATATCGGCTGCATAACTGAGGAAGGGGTGCTCCGAAGTTAGTCGATGAATCCCTTCCCTGTCATTAAGTCGAACCAAAGCTACACAATGTGCAGCGTGTTCCAAGCAACGCTCTGCGAGTTGAGAGTGTGCCTCCTCAGTGTTGATATGAAAATCCGCCAGGCACTTTTCCCATCCTCCAAGTAAGTCTTCAACGTGGTATGAAAGGGCAAGACCATGCCTTCCTCGATCTTGAGAAGTCCTCGGCAAGTGTTGGTAATGTCAAGTTCCAGAGAAACGTCCAAAGCCACTTCCTCCAGCAGCGAGACAAACCTCCAGTTCCTTTATTGTCAGCGGAGTTGCCGAAGTGATGACAATGCTCAGGATAGATTTGATGCTGACTGCCACGTTCTTTTCTTTGAAGTCATTCGTTGCTTGCTTGAGTATTTCCTCATAGACCTTTCTGAGCTTCTCGTCTTTGCCTTGAGGGAAAGAGTGAATTGTGCCAAGTACTGTGTCCAGTTCAGAGTCACTCCCAAGAAGACCTTCAACAACCAGCACCACCCAAAGGAATATGCCCTCTGCGCGATAAATGATTGCCCGCTCCAGTGTTGCTGCAACATCTGCGTTCCCGCGCATCGAGTACCAGGTACACAGCTCGCCATGAACATACTTCGCAATATCAGAAGTATTCTCATGGTCGATATCAATGCGATTGGGGATAGGGCCTTGACCATGCAACCGATCGATGCAATCCCGCCGGCAAGTGATCAACATCTTAACCGGGAACTTCGATGCGTACACTTCCTTGTATAATCGTTGCAGAAACTGAGAACTGGCGGTGTCTGAACATTCATCAATAGCGTCCAAAACATAAATGAGTGGTTTCTCCGGAGGATCGGACGGTTTGGATAGCCCATCCAATACTTGAATCAATATGCTTCAAAGTCCCTCATACGAACTCGTTCGATATTCGACCGACTGGAGCTTGGTCGGGCCGCAAATATCCTCAATCAACTCGCCGGCAAGAGGGTATAACTGCATAAGTTGATGTATAATCGCCGATAGGAAGTTCAGGGGAGACTTTGCTTTGTCGTATTGCCGGTTGAAGAAGAAATAGCCAGCTGTGTGTGTGTTCTGGAAATTTTCCTTCCAATCACGCAGAGCAAAGGATGCCAGGGTGGTTTTCCCACAACCCGGCGGGCCGCACGGCCATAGAAGTCTCGTGACTTGACTCTCCCGCCATGCTTTGTATACTTCATGGTCGAGTAGCCAAGAACACGTGCCGTCGCATGGTTCCTCGATGCCACGTAAAAACATATCCTCATATTTGTTCTGTAATGCCTCGGCAACCTGAAACCGTAGATTGATCACTATACGAAATATCGTTAGTAAACCTCACCTCCAGAGGAAGGAGCAGACGCTGCAATAACTTTCGGTGGAGCGTTAACATTGGTAGAATTCATACCTAGGAACAACCTGGAGCCACCCGTTGCTGATACATTGCCGATTATTTGGATGATTAGGTCCCTTACATTGCCGTTTCTCGTAGTGTCTGGTGTATCTATATTGGTAAACCGGCCGATGTGTGATGCAAGAAGCCTAGCGAACTGCGATGGTAGGTCCATGATGCCAACAGAGCTTCAACGATCATACTTTACGCCACAGGCGCTTTGAAGATGATAGGTATTGTAGTAAGAATTTGTCTAATGGACGGCGGTAGCACTGGCTGGAGTTGATTTACCGGATGTTTTGGATAATGAATAAAATGCTGGATGCCCAGCGCGTCTTCAGTATCACATGCAAAACTGACCCGCAGCTGATCAGAATACGAGCCAGCCATCTGCTGTTTGACTGGCCCATGGGGAAATTAATTTCGATTGCAGGTGACCTTCTTTACACCACTAGGACCGCTGGCTTTGAACGAATTTAAAAATCTCGTCAATAATGCCAGGGTCACGTTTGTATATGAGACATTTGGAAAGCATGCGAGGATCGACCTGCTTCGGGTACACAATGAACGATGCGATCCCATGGCAGCTGAGAAATGTGAATGCTAGATCTGAGGTTTAAGCTGCCGCCGCCAGAACTGGTAGCTGCTCACGACCTCACCTCCAGGTCTTAGGGCTCCTCATTGGCCTCCCAGCTCAACCGCCCGAGCTTTGGGCTGAAGACGCCAACCCTTCACAGCCAGGATAGGCTATGTCAAGGACCCAAAATGCTAAATGCATGCATCCTGAGGATGTTCGCTTCCGCTCACCCTTGACTCTATTCGGCAGTCGTATGACACCAAAAGGCGGTCTTAACATTCAGCCATATATAGATTCTGGGCAGTAAAGGTGGGAGGGCCGATCTTTGACTGCCAAAGACGACGCTGGATGTATATACAGTGGTACTCGAAAAAGAAATAAGATACCCAACGCCGGTCCTGGTATGATTTAAGCTAAACAAGGATCTTGATATAGGTACGGGGAAAGAGATATCTTTTACGAAAACGTCGAGAAACAGACAAAATGATATAGCAGATAATATAAACGACTAAACAATGCATATGTATACCTAGGTTCCCGTATAGAATCCGGCAGACTTTGAGATAATCATCTTTGCAGGAGACGACATCATCTGGAAGAGGGAACCAAACAACGCAATACCAACATGATCAATCTTGGCCAGGGCATCGTCGATAATGCGCTGTGTCTCTTGTCCCTCAATTTGCTCAGGTGTAAGGCCTGTGACCATCTGAGAAAGGGACTGGTTCAGACCACGTGTCATATAATCCTTCAGTTCGCCTAATCCAGCGTTGCCAACCAGGTCAATCCGGAAAGTGACATCGTGCAAATTGTAGGTTGGCGTCTGAGAACCTTCTTGAGCTTTTGAACTAATGGCCAGTCCTTGCAGAAAGGGCTGATCTTTCTCAACCACGCTCATGATCATGGCTAGCCCAGCGCTCTCTTCTTGCTTTTGATCTCGGCCTGCTGTCCTTTGGAATCCAGGGAAAGGAAGTTTGAGATGGATCTCGTCTTCGTTGACATCTGGAGGCTTGCTGAACGTCCGCCGACCGAAGGAGTCGCCGTAGAAGTCCCTGAACCCGGCTGTCTGGTCGGAAAATCTCCAGGTCAACTTGATTGTGTCACCTTCGCTGAGCTCACGTCCGGTGTTCACCTTCCTAACACGCCAGAAGGAAGCATCTCCAGATGAAGTCATAGCCGGCATGAGATGGCCTTGTGCGTTACGAAATACAGTCAGCCATACATTGTCGCTATGCCTTATACCAGAGGCGGAGGTGAGCATCACAAGAGAATCCTGTTGAAGCCATTCTCCATATGGCACAATCATATTCCAGACAGTCTCTCTGTAATCATCCTCAGTGACTCCATCTCTAAAGTAGATATCTTGATATGGGAGGGCAACAGGAGCATGAAACCTCGCGGGAGTGAAAAGAGAGATTTCCTCGTGCTTAAATTCCTCTTTCAGGACGGTCGTGATATCCGTTATAATAATATTTGAGAACTGCGTTACCGTTTTCGTAGTCTGCGGCACATATTCTTTCCGGCTTAATCCAACCCGCACCGGATGTACGCATTTGCCGTACTGATGACCAAGATAGTGGCATACCTCTCGATCAAACAGTTGGTTCTCTGGATGACTCAACTGTGGTATCTTCGAGTTCAGCTTCAGCCGCACCTGAATCACCCTTGATTCTGGGATGGCGATATACTTGGACAAAGATGGCACAGCTTGAGAAAACCATGTTCTTGCTTGTTTCACCTCTACAGTACTGCATCTGCCAAGAACATGACCAAGGGGTGTTAATCCGCTGCGTTCGATGACACGCCAATTGCGATAATCCAGAACGGACTCGGTCCAAAGGGGGGGATTAGTGGCCAGAATAGTATTTCCGCCTGTTGCCTCAAATGCAATTGCGTCTCTTGAGCTTGTCTGCTGTTGACTGGTCTCTTGGTCGTTGCCGCTTTCTTTAGAGTATTTGGTATTGATGGAAGCGATGAGAGGGATAGAGATGGCTGCACCGACCTCAGTCTTGAATTGACTTTTTGCCCTGCTCATCGAGTACGTATCCTTGACCGTCGTAACTCGCGTTGTCTGTAGCCGGCCACCGATGAGAACTTCCTCACAAAAGAAGTGACCATAGTTGTCGTATAAAGCCTTGAGTTGATCGAGAGATTTGGTGATGCGCACTTTCTCGATCGCGGCTGCAAGACTCTCAGTAGGCTCAAGGTCCTCTGCTCTGAGGAAAACCGAAGCACGGGGGAATCGATAGTTTCCGACCATCAAGGTCTCTATATCGGTAGATTTGTTCCCTGTTCCAGACTCTTGGCGCTGGGCAGTTCCCATAGATCCGCCAAAGCCAATTCCCAGGAAACTTCCAGATCCGCCTACCTCAAACGAGGATCCAGTGAAGTTGTTCTTGGCCATGGACTCTTCAAGGGTGGAACTAACGACTGTGACGTCTACCTTGGAGTCATCGACGACGCAGAAGCTTGGAATTGCATCGGGCTTCTTTCGTTTGCACAGAAACGGAACTGCTGGCGATTTTTTTGTACTGACTTCCTCCCCTCCTGTGTCTCCAGCATCACTACTTCCTTTTGTCTTTGATATATTAACGTCAGACTTTAGTGTTTGTGACACATCCTGAGAACCGAGAGCAGATTCTGAGTCCATAGACAGATTCAGACCCTTCCGTAGTTTAAATGCTGGCTGTGGCGCACGCTTCACCGACATGGTATTGAGGTCGAACTTCCACCCATGCATGGCGTTGCAGTTACTTAGAACAATATTCCACTGCATTTCATCAAGTTCAGCAGGTGTTAAATAATCTCCAGCTGTAACCGAGGCCATAGAGTCCAGGAATGACTCCTGCAGTCCCAGTTGTGAAATATCAGCGCCCCGAGATGCCATTTCCTCAGTCGTGACAGGCTTGTCCTTGCCGGATCCCAATGTCAAGGTGGTCTTTGTGTCGATGTTGCCATGCTCGTTCATCTCATCTGACGCCTCAGCAAACAGACATTTGCGTCCTACCTTTTGAAAGTAAATGGTGAGTATGGGAAGGTCTGAGTCGATATCTCCAGGCACCTCTGCTTTGGAGATATACGTCTTGAACAACATCGAATCAGCCACACTCGTTCCATCGTCGAGGCAGAATTCATGCCGTGAACGATCATTTGACATGTTGACGTATGGACGCAAAGCGCCGAGCTGAACAGTGTTCATATCACCTGCGAGGTCTGACGATTGTATGGACATTGGTGATGAATCTCCACCCTTTTCAATAAACCTGGTTAAGAAAGGCTTTTGAAGGGCATCAACAGCTGCTTTCTTTATAGCCTCACTCCTAACTTTCTCTCTCAAGTAGATGATACTGTGCACTGGGTGTTTCGGCACAGGTGATAGTGGTGTTCTTATTGTTCCTTTCTCACCACCCGAAGCTGCATCTGTCTTCTGAACTGCGACTGGCGTAGTTTCTTCAAAGTAGTCCACCAAAAGCATGTCCTCCGGCACGTGTGACCTGTCTTTCATACAAAATTCATAGTCGATTCTCACATGAGAGACAAGGAGCTGGCGTAGGTCGTCCAGTTTCTTTGAATGCCAGTCAGCACTAGGCCATGGATTGTTGAAGGTGGCCAGCGCTGTAGCTTCTTGGTCATGAGAATAACAATGAACTTTGAACTTTGCGGCCAGCTGTACTTTGGTAGAGGTTGTTGGCGGTTTCGGAGACTCCTCAGCCGTGGTCGAGGATTCATCGCCGACAATGGACAGGCTTCCATCTGGAGCTTCACCACTCTTGGAGACTTGTGCAGCGTTATCGCCAGTCGATGAAGAGAGGGGTCGCTGACCACGAATTTTGTCGAGCGGGCTTCTCATGAGGCTTGACATGCTTGCTTGTTTAATGGCAAGGATGTAATTTCAAGCGTCTAGATAATCTGGTATTGAGCTTCAGGTAGTAGGTAGCTTCGTTGATAACGAAAACGATGGACGAGGGGCAGTACGGTGCTTGAAGTTGATGTTCAACGCAATTGAGACATATCCGGTTGTAGGGACAGATCTGCAATGACACTCTGGTCGAGAAACTCGCTCTATGGTAACTGCCAATTACATGAAGGTAGTTTGTTGGTGGTAAATGGCACTAGCGATATGGCGTTTGAGAGACGTGGTCCGGAACGTCGATCTAACCCAAATAAGGTGTGGCTGGAATCAAGAGCTTCCCCATATGCCGCACAGAATAGTTGAAAGGTTAATTCAAGCACCACGAGCAGATAATACGATCAAAGAGGGAAGGGAATGGAATGTTAAAGTGAGACTTAGTTCGTTATTGAAAGCCCCGAAAGTGTATTATTCAAGCTAACTTACTGGTACATCTTGTGGCTACCGATCTTGCCTTCCTTGACTACATTGGCTGCAGTAGTTTTGATACTCGCTTACTCTTCTTGGATCTAGCGCCGTGATAGAGTTCCATTGCCTTTAGCTGAAATGTGGCGGCCGTAGGATTACATCCCACACTTCGAGCTGATCTTCAGAAGTGGCTGGATCGACCAGACAAACTATCATATACGCGGAGCAAATCATCCGGTCCACAACAGCGGTGACATCAAAAATGGCTTTGGTTACTATAAGCGATGGCTGAAAAGAGGAGTCTAGATCTACGCCGCAGGGTTTAACGACTAACCAACGATCTGGCAAAGCAACACAATCGCTTGATACAACTAGTCACGTTCGCGCCAGATATGATCGACAGCATATAAGCATCCTTTGCATTTACGATTATCTCGCGAGGAACTACTTCCAATTGCGACTTTATATCTATTTTTTGTCAAGTCACGACATTGTGTCCAGTCCCTACCAAAATGTCCACTTTAATTCTTGCCCCGTTCAATGACTCTATGCGCCTGGGTCAGGGCTACAACTCATTCTTGCAGACGCCATGCCTCGGAAATGCTGTGGAAATCGGCAATGCCACTTTGGTTGAGTCTAGAGGCAGTAGCTCACTATCTCAAACTGTCTCCTACTCGGCTCGTTTTGTGGAAAAGATGTCTGATGTTGTGCATGCCATGAACATATCAGCGGGTTCGTCGATCCGAACAGGCTCCGTGAGTGTCTCCGGTGGCGGCAACAACATCGACGAGATCAAGTTTGCCGAGAGCGATCTAAATGCCGTCATTTCTGTCAAGGTTGTCAATCAGACCCGCAATCTTCAAGACAACGTTTCTTTCCATGAGATTGGTGTGCAGAAGATGGACAACACGCAATTCCATGAGGTGTATGGCGATACATTCATTTCTGGCTTCATAGAAGGAGGCGACTTGCATGGAATTGTCAGTATCAAGACAATTGATGCGTCAAAGAGGACCGAAGTCAAGAACAAGTTAAAGAGTCAATTCAATGGCTCACATACAGAATGGTCACCATCATCGAGCGCGGCACTGGACGAGGTACTACGACAAGCCGAAGTGACAGTGACTGTCAATTGGTCTGGAGGCGGCTTGATCAAGCCTTCCAACGAGGAATGGACGATTGAGTCGCTCATCCGTGCCGCAAGCGCTTTTCCAGATAATGTTGCACAATGCCCTCAGAGGACCTGGGCAATCTTGACAAGATACGACACTATCCCTAGTTTTGTTGTCTGGTCTAGCGGCCTGACGAATCCTATCAGAGTCAAGCGTTATGAAGGGGTTCAGAGATTCACTTCTGAGTTGCTCGATATGTATATAGAACATAAAGGTAATCTCCTCATCATGAATGACGTGATCCGCCATCCTGAGCGATACGAAATCAGCTCCCACAAAGACAAGATCGAAAAAGACCTTGATATTCTTCTTAAAGCACGCAGCCTGTTGCGTAAAGATATGAACAGTATCGTTGAAAAGATCGAAGCGCTGTAAGTCCCTCTGATTATCGCTATCTGTCTCTTTTATTGACTACTTCATAGTGATAAAGACCCCTCGAAACTCAATGACCTCCAAAGAGAGGTTATGACGGCTCCAGAGTTATGGCGCGCAAGACTCCCTGTAGATATCACCACCAACCACTCTAGCAATCCCAACCTAACATGAGAACAGATAAGGAAGGATCAAACTGGAGATCTCGACACTCAGAATGGTCTCCAATTCTTGCTGGGAAATCTGCCTATCAATGACAGGATTGGCGACAAACCAAAACAATTGGAACAACCTGAGGTAAAGGCTTTACAAGCAAAGTTAACACAATTGGAAGAGACCAATAAAGAGTTGGCCAAAAATCTCGATTCTACAAAGGCGGAACTCACAGAAACCAAAAACAAATCGCCGTCTTCTCCAGAGGAAAAGTCAAATCCTGGGTGGGTTCAAGATGGGTTATGTCCCGAAAAACAACTGCAGAAAATGCCCCGATACATCAAACAATGGGCTAAGCAGAATGCTATAAAGTGGTCTGACTGTCGTATTTCTTGGACAATATGTGGCTTGGATGACTTTGAGAAAGATGGCTCTCCCGATTTCAAGTGCACGCTTGACCACATCACACCCCAAGATGGCCACGTCATGATGGTGGAAGTCTTTTCAAGGAAGGACTATTTTTGTGGACTTAAAGTTCACTATGCATCTGACGTGATAGTAGAGCATGGAGACTGCAGCGGATCGCTCAGTTATTACACTAATGCACTGGGAAACAGTGGTGATGGCTTTATCGTTCTGAACGCAGCTTGGGCACGACCACGACCTCAGCAGCTCGACCTCAGCTCTGCTAGTTGTCGGTATTCGAGTATTAAATGTCCTGAGAAACCTAGCTGGGGCGTAGTTGATCGCCAGGCTATGGCTCCCCCAGGGTATTATCTGCGAGGATTTTGGACACAATATGAGGGTGACGGCTTCGAGCGGTTGGGTTTTATCTGGGGACGGCACTTGGACCCTGACGCTAAGCCCACACAATTTGAGTGGTTTTGCCCTTAAGACAGGTGCCTCTAATAGATCAGTGCCTTTCAAGAGATTAGGTATCGTAATAGATCTTAGTTTATAGGGACTGGGCTGTTTATTAAGCAAACGTGTTCGTGGTATTTTGCAAACGCAAGCTTAGGGAGGCCCGGTACAGTTTACTGCACAAAGTGGTGGTAGAATATTTACGGCGCTTAGCTACATGGCTTAAAGTGCGGAAGATGACAGATGTCACTATTTCGTAGTATGTTGTTGTTATTTATGCGGTTGGGAACAAGTCAGTGTCACGCGGGAGAATATGTTGAAATCGGTCGATGTTGCTGGGAAGCATTGACATACACACTTAAGGCTATTATAGAGATTTTTATAGAGGATTTTATAGAGCTTAGGGTCTGGGTTAGGGTCTTGGTTAGGGTTAGGCCTTAGGTTGATTTTCTATAGAGGATTTTATTTTAAAGATAGTAGCCTAGCCAGTATTGGTCGAGGCTTTTTCAGTGAAAAAGGAAACCCCTACTGGTCTGAGAAGGTACCCCGCAGGGCCAAAATGGCGGGGGAGGTGACATGGCGGGAAAGGTGGGGGCGAGGCAAGTGAAGTGAAAAAGGATTCAAGTGAAAAAGGAAAACGCTGATTGGCTGTCGGTGTAAGAGAAAAATCAAAGAGGGAAAACAAAAGAGAGTTTCATCCATGACCGTAGCCATAGCAGCAGTAGCAGGCTAGCTAGGGTAGTGCTTGAAGGGCAAGGAGATGGGAAGGTAAACAATAATAATATATAAATCATCATCGACAGAACCAAATATAAACTAAATACTAATAACTAAGTTATAATAACAATATTAATAAATACCATAGGTCTCGATGGCTTTGCCTATGATCCCGATCACCGGGTCATAGTTTGCCGGATCTGCGAGACATGTCTGATCCCGAAGCGAACAAGCTGGAAGAGCCACCTGCGGGCCGAGCCGCACCAGATGAAAGGCGAGACGCTGCGATCAACCGTCAAGCAGCTATCGAGCTACGAGGTGCGCCCGGTGGAAGAGCTGCGACAGTGAAGGCCCGACAGGAAAAGACCATGCCAGCCGGTGAAGGGCCTTGCTGTCTACGGGGGATACATCTGCGCCGATGATAAATGTGACTACTGCACGCGGCGTATCGAGATAATGCACGACCACACGCGAGCCCATGGCAAGAAGGCGTCGCAGCATACCAGTGATGCGCCTCTCTGGAGAGCATGCAAGCTCCAGACGTATTTTACGGCAAAGAGGCAGATCGACTACTTCGTCGTAGCGGAGGAAGAGCGGCCATCGCCATCATTATTACCAGCGACCGGGAGAGGAGAGCCAGCGCCATCGCAAGAGGAGGGAAAGCTGTTTGACGATCTGAAGGCAGATATTATCCAGGTTTCGCATGACCTAGATGTCAAAGCCGAGATTGTACAGGGCGTCGAAGTGTCACGCGCCGACCGGGTGCCCTGGCTTATACATACAGGTTTCGCTACCCACCTGCAAGGGCTGCGCGACGCCGAGATCTTATCATCATACGCCTTACCACAAAGCACAGGCACCGGCGGATATAGCAACAAAAATAACAACAGTAGCAACGGTAGCAGGGTTGTTCAGGTTAACGTTACCGATAACGATAACGACAATGATGGTAGTAGTTGCAGTAGCAGTAGCGACGACAACGACAACGACGACGACGACAACGACAAGGATTGTATTTATACCGATCTCCGCCGTATCCTAGAAGCAGCAGATGGCACATTAAGGGATGCATATGCATTATGCAGTGATACATCACCTAGCGGAAAGATAACACAACACCGAGCGAAACGACTAAGTAACTTCCGCGGCGGCGAGGATTCTTTGAACAGCGCTAATGCCAGCAAATTCCGCGCATTCAAGAACGAATCATCCCTCAAGTCCTACTTCCGGATCGGCAAGCAGCTCCTTACATACTACTACCGGGTAGTATTCTGCGATCATAGACACTTTAGCAGAGAAGAAGGAGAAGGAGAAGGAGAGGGAGAAGGAGGCATTGATAATAAACCGGTGTTATTACTGCCGCAGGACGTTATCGAACCAACCGCCTGGCAGCAAAGGGCCATGCAGGATATTATCGACGCTTTACGGAGGCAGGATAAAACACTGAGGAAGATTAAGCTTGATGGTGGTAATGGTAATAACAGGAATAATGAGAAGTGCGATACTAAGCTCAATCATGCCATCCGTAAGTTTTATATCTCCCTCATCTGCCGTCCTAAGCTTCTATGCCATACTTAGCCAGAGGAGGAACCGAACGCGCCAGCGGGATAACAAGCAGGGCGCACTCTATAGTTAGCAAAGCCCAGGCAACTTTAACAGTAACCTATCAGCGCTCACCTGGGTCGCTCAGATTGTCCTATTTGACTTTATATACTTTAAAAAGCAGGACGATAAGGACGGGATTCCTAATATAATTGATGAGATATGTAAGAGGTACTTCTAATAGATAACCGAGATAACGTTCGGCCACATCCTACAATGGCGACTCTACCTATTCATAGCTGCTAAGAATAACCTGACTGAGCACCAAGCCCACTGTTCTCTCAATAAACAAACTATCGATTATAGAGGGACTGCATTACGTATGGAACAGGTATCGCAGCTTATTATTTCAGAGTATCGCCAGGCGCATTCGCTACTATACGATGAGTTGCTGCTTGGGATGGGGGGGGATATTACCCCAATAGAGGCGTGGAGACTGCATGACGATCTGGACCTGGATGACTACGGTGCTTTATGGATGACAGATGAAAGAAATAGCGAGATCCTGGCGGGATCTCGTGATATCCTACTCCGGCAGATTGAAGGGAAGGCAGCCCTACGTAGGGCTTTTGTCCGGCCGGACCAGAATCATCATCATCACAGTAGTGGTGATGGTAGTGGTGGCAAGCCACGGCTGCTACAACTCTGTCCCAAGGCAATAGCAATCTACGAAGCGCATGTGCAGGAGTTTTTAAAGAGGATGCTAACACTCATCCAAGTTCCGGCTGGTCCACCGTTGCGATCTCCAGAGCTGCTCTCCATCACTTACGCCAACACAGGAGCCCGTCGCCGATCGGTGCTGATGTGGGAGAAGATGGTCTTGATATATGTGCAGTACCACAAGAGCCAGGAACAGTCCGGGACCCAGAGGGACAACATCCGATTCCTGCCACCTGCCATCGGGAACCTTCTGCTAACCTACCTGGCATATGTACCGCCCTTACGGCAGGTCTTCCTACGCCAGCGGAAGCCCGGAGCGCTACTTTCACCATACCTCTGGTCGAAGCCCAACGGTGACGTCTGGGAAGACCGGACGGTGTCATCCTGCCTCCGCAGGGCATATGCTCGTGCAAGGGTGCCGCAGTTCCAAGTGGCGTGGTGGCATCAGGCTGCAGCCTCCATCACGAAGGAGAAGTTCAGTGCCAGGGAGCAAGCTAACTTTAACCTGGCCGAGGTAGGGGTATTGGGAGAAGAAGTGGAGGATGACGCCGAGCTTGCGACCCTCGTTGGGATGAGCAACCACAGCATCCCGACATTCGACCACTCTTACGCAGGCAGCACGACTCTAACCACAACAAGCCTGCTTCACCGAGCCTACCGAGCATCAGAAAGCTGGCGGACCCTATTTCGAATCGATCAGGTGCTGCAGGGTAAGCGCCCACGCACAGTCTCCGAGACGCAGGCGCAGGGGCTGCTCCATTCCTGCGGGAAGACACAGTTCCGCATAAGACCAGCTGCAAAGGGAGATGAGATTACTACAATTGCTCGTAGACTATACAACGATCCAGAGCTGCAGCTGCGCTGTCCTGGTTAGCGAGATGCTATATAAGCAACGCTAGGCCCCCGGGCCGTAGAGCAGGTTATCATCGTCCTCGCAACGGGATCCGGCAAGACACTGGTATTTATGGTAGGGGCTATGCTTGGGGGCGCCAGACGACTATCTTAATCCTCCCTACTGTGGCCCTACGTGGCAATATGATTGGGCGATTGGATAAAGTGGCATTAAAACATCACACCTGGTTTCCAGGCTCCACCAAGTCTGCACCGCTCGTTCTCGTGTCAGCCGAGGCAGCCTGCACGGAGAGGTTCCTCGAGTACGCCAACAGACTATGTGACAGACAGTGCCTAGATCGAATCGTCATCGACGAATGCCATCTCACCATCACGGTAGGAACGTACCGGCGGAGCATGTCACAGCTCGCGTGACACGTACGCCGAGTGCAAACGCAGACTGTGTGGTTAACAGCAACACTGCCGCCGGTATATCAAGAGCTCTTCCTCGAGCACAACAAGCTCGTGCGGCCACACATCGTCAGAGAGTCCACCAACCGTCCCAATATTCAATACAGCATCCGTCGGGAACAGGGGCTAGGCAATCTCTGCGAATGGGCCGCCCACCTGGTACAGACGTATTGGGCCCAGTCAGAGTTAATCGATAGCCGACGGGATCGAATCATCATCTACTGCCCAACCAAAGCCCTCGTGACGGAGCTTGCCGACATGCTCGCCTGCCCATCGTACACATCTGATTCTGGCACAGAGGAAGAGAAGCTGGCAATCATAGAGCAATGGCTGACGGCTGCCGATTTGCCTATCATCGTGGCAACGTCGGCGCTAGTTCCTGGATTCGACTATGCGCATATCAGACTGGTCTTACACGTCGATGCCCCCAGTCTCCTAACCGACTTCTCCCAAGAGTCGGGTAGGGCAGGTCGGGATGGGGAGATAGCCGAGTCGATCGTTCTGCTTAGTGCAGCCTGGCAGCCACAGCTGGGCTTAAGGTTAGGGCCAGATAAGGAGCTTATGCAACTATACCTTATGCAAGAACATTGTTCGCGTGGGATTCTAAGCCAGTTTCTTGATGCACGATCGGACTGGCGGTGGTGTATGGAAGAGGATCAGCTCTGCGGCGTTTGTCCTATACCCCATACCGAACGTCGGCCCCCTACCCTGGAGTTTCGCCTTCCTCCACCCCCACCCGAGAATGCAAGCCATGACGGGGACGACAACGACGGCGGCGCCGGCACCGGCCCTATTGCGAGCGAGATAATAACCTTTACCGGACCTACCGAGGTGCTCCGCCAGGCTAAGGTGTGTGACGAGGAGCTGGGCCGGTATGAGAAGGATCTCGAGACGATGAGAGGCTGCTGTCTCTACTGCCGGGTGGAAGGGAGACCGTTCGAGCACACGGTAACTGCCTGCGCCCGACGCTTCGACTGGATCCGAGCCAAGACGAAAGCACTCCAAGATTGCAAGAATAGGGGGAGAGACTGGATGGACCGCTTTGCCGTCTGCTGGACATGTTTTCAACCGCAGGAGATCTGTCGATCTGCGGATCCAGAGTACGAAGGGGATTCGTCATGCCAGTTCCGAGATATGGTTATCCCTCTGAGTTACGGTGCGTTTAGTCGACCAGGGCGCACCAGATGGTTCCTGAAGCACTTTAACCAGTCATTTAAGACTTGTCATGAATATATGTTATGGCTGGGAAATAGTGCTTCTCTTTGTGGTAGTCGATGTGCTAATGCCAATTGTGTGGCTGCACTTTTACTAGCAGAGTTTAAGCAGGAAAGAGTATATAATTGGGATAATAGTGGCGGTATAAAGAATAAGGGTAATATGAGAGAGAGGTGGTCTAGGGTAATTAGCTCGCCAGTTAAGCCAGGGATAAAAAAAGAATAACTAAGTATATAATAATTATAACTATATATTACCCCCAACTTCCTCGGAGCACTCCGCTTCGATGCAGCCAATCAGTGCTAGTTTTATCTTCTTCCGCCAGCAGGGACGCATTTCGTTTTGCCCAACAATGCAACAATATGACAACGCGGACACGAAAGCAGGAATAACCCGCCGGGAATGTTGATGGACCTAAAGAGACAGCGCATCTCTGCCACCCTGCGAAACCGCAGTCTAGACCTGCCCCGTCTCTGGCGACTATTGTGTGGGTTTATTGGGACGTGAATAAAAACAATGCGCTAAAGACTTGGATGACATTCAGCTCCCGCAACCCTACAGATGGCATTTCCTGACACTTTGACAAGAGCGGGGATACTTGCTCAACAACGAATTCACTCTCGAAAAGCCTCACGAAGTCTTGTTCTTCCTACTTTCTTTCTTGACAGGTAGATGGGTACGTCATTTTTAGATCCAACCCGAATGGTATGAATACTTACAGGTCTGGGACAGATATCCAACCTTCTCGTCCAGACGGTCTGTCGGCGCTCAACGGCTACGACCTACAAGACACGGCTGGAAATGGGTTGGATTTCTACAACCCCACCTTGCCCGCTTACTTCCAGTGGGAGACGTTGGAGCCGGTGGATTGGTCAACCTTCACAGGACTTTTGCAGCATCAAGATAATCTGGCTGACTCCTTGGGCCAACACATCTCTCAGTCCAACGAAATCCAGGCCAGCCCCGACTGGGAGGCGAAAGGTCATCTTGACGCACATATTTCAATAGCCGGGGCTCACACATCATCTCAAGATATTGACCAAGCGGCCTTCAACTGGCCATCCCCATCCCCATCGCACACACTCACAAGACCTCAACCGCCGGCCAAGAAGGCCGTACGAAAACGGAAGACGAGTTCTAGTGAGCCTCTGGCTCCTAAATGGCTTCAAATCAATCTTAAGCCCGCCTTAGACACTGAAGTTGATACACAAGGAGAAGCAGGCTATGCTGACAGGGGTGATGTTAGAGGTCATCGAAAAAAGAATAGAGCGCATAAACGAGCACAGGAAAGAAATCGCATTGCCGCCAGTAAATTCCGCCATCGGAGGCGAGAAGAAATGGAGAAAGTCTATTCGAAGGAACAGGACCTGGAGAAAATCAACTTTAACCTGACCGGTTGCCTCAAAGACCTTGTTGCCGAGGCCCACCAGCTGAAAATGAACCTTTTGCAACACACGACCTGCGAATGCACCTTGATCCACAAGTATATCCAGAATGAAGCGCAACGCTATATCGAACGGAGAAAAAAGAATTCTAGTCTCAGTGATGCAGAACTCGCCCCGAACCATGAAACATCCCTCACCCCTAACCTGGCACTCTCCTTCTGATCACTATTCTGATGAGGTAGATTAGGTATAAGAATCTCCTTTTAATATTCAATGGAGCTTTTAGTGCGAAGACCTGAAGATGAAAAACATGAAAACGTACGATAATAAGTACTAGCGGCTAACTACCTTCGGGATATGGTGATGAGGAATAGCTAGTTGCATTTGGTCTAATAATCGAGGGGGGAGGGGTGGTTGGACTCATACCTGGGCGTTTGGGTTAACTCATGAGTTTCGACCCTTCTAACTCACTCATGAGTTGAATTCAGACTCATAAGTCAACTCACGTATAATGATGATGTGACATCGCCAGCTTCCCAAATAGGAAGTTGGTGATAAGAATCTATGGTATTGAAGTGCAGAGAATCGCCACGCTATTCAATATCACTAATTTTTATATCGATATCATCATTAGCAATGTCCGGATCGCATACTAGCCCTAGTCCACCGTGCCGAGTCCCGACAATATGCCCATTCCGCATCCAGTTGCCGAGACACTCAACTTCCTGCAGCCGCTCGCACGCCATCGAGAGCCGGTCCTACGATGCGGTCCTACGAGCGACTGAGAAGGTCCTTTCTGACTCTGCCGACTGAGGGCTTATCGAGAGTATATCGATGGCCATACGGCTAAGGCGAGGAAACTGCCGTCATTGTTCAATGCGACACCACCACTCCAGAGGTTTGCAATCGATGTTGATAGCCGGAGAATTAGTAAATGCGTCTAGGTTATCGCCATCGGTTGAAAGAGCCGTCTCGGCCTCCATCTCCTGTATCAATAGCTGTAGCTGCGAAGGCGGCTATCCCAGCTGCGCTGGGATATCCTCCGGAGTAGTTTCTATGTCTCCATCGATATTGGTATTGTATTCCTTCTCCCATATCTGCCGGGCTCTCACAATCGCAGGATTAATCCACGCACTCTTCCAGTTCTTATCCAAGTATGCTTTTCGACAGCGTGGGTCAAGAAGAAGAGCGGTGACGTAAACGGGAGCCTCATCAGCCATAGTGTAGTATTTATCGAGTACAAACCATCCCATCTCGATAGAATGGAGCATACGGCTATCATGGGACTCCGGGTTCGAGTAGTGTATCTAACAAATTAGTTCAAGGCTGTCTCTTTAACGGAAATACACCTTACCTTCGCTTTCTCAAAGTGCCTGAGAAGACCATCCATCAGCCGCAGCGTACTGCAGAGGCTCGCTTTATCGCCTTCTGTTATCAAAGTTGCCTCGATAAATGGCTGGAAGAAAGTATGCGTTTTCGACAGTATATCCCAGTCGGCGCCTAATAGCAGATAAGCACAGCCGATGTCCTTGTCATGGTCTACCATAAACTGGACGATCTGTGCCTTCTTATCGAGGGCGACACTGATAACTTTATACCATGAGGACCACCGTGTTGCGTTATCGATTCCGAGACTGCGACCCACAGCTTCGCACCAGTTATCACTATGGATTGGAGAGCTTCCAATCCAGACTGCGAGATGGTGGAGCTCCTGGAGAGCATTAATGCCTTCCCATCCGCTAAATTCCAATAGCTGAGTAGTCCTCTCTCTCGTCGGAGGTCTCTGCTGTCTCCCCGGGTTCTCCTCTGATGTGTGATCCACCGAGGTATCGGGTCCTGAAGGCGTATTCTCATTCAGAGCAGTAGAGAAGGTTTTGATAGACTGCGCACCAGGGTTGTTGCCGGTGGCATTAAGAGCAGCGCGTAAAGCTTCTTTCGAGCGCACGAGAAGGAAAGCTTGAAGGGAAAGGTTAATCATATGGCCAAAACAGCGGACACGGCGGCGGACAGGATTGAAGATTATCTAGAAGAAACTCAACTGGCACAGCCATAGAAATCTATCTTTAATTACTCCTCGCCCGCGAAGTAGCTTCTTTGATAAAGCTTCTAGGCAGGTATTGTTCGAAGATTCGTTATCCCCAGTATGATAACCTACGCGTCGAATTTCGAACCGCCCCAAGACATCAGCGATCAGGCCGGCCTGGGACTCGCCAGAGTGGTCTTTTCGACACTCTAGCAGACCTAGAAGTACCTTTCGAAACTTATAGCCCTTATCGACCCACTGTCCGCATACTGCAACCATACCATGTCGGTGTGGTGATGTCCAGAGATCAGATGAGAGGTGAATCATCGAAATGGCAGATTGAAGGGACTCAGCTAACTGAGCAGCGTAGAACTCATAGCTAGCTGCGATGTAGCGCATCACTGTACGTCGGGAGGTAATCAGACTATCCTTGATGGCAGGATTACCGTACATGCTAGTGCTAGGTCCTTTAGCTCATCCCACTCAACCATCGAAAGGGCCACTTTGCGACGTGTGACAAGGCTGATAAAAGCTTCGATGTAAGCCTGTCGATTGAAGACTTTCCGTAATGCCGCTTTGGATGGCGTAGTCGATGATGTGATATATGCGTCGAGCGATTGTTGAGATTGATTCTGCCGTCTAGAGAGCCCGACCAGATATGGATGATTATTCCTTATGTGGCGCCGCGCATTGCCCTTATAGCTGTTGAGATGACCTCGAATACCGAAGCGTGGCATTGTTAGCGAGCAACAGAGCCGCCGTCCTGACGGTCCGAAACCCTCGCTAGCAATCCGGTCAAGAGTATGTTGGGTGCATATACGACTCTATCGACGCGCTGAAGGCCAAGGGCAATATGGTGACTGTCATATGGATGCCTACCAGTGCTGAACATAGACTCCTGAAAATAGCTAAAGAAGAGGCGCGAAGTGTAACTCGAGAAGGTGCCATCCCGGTCCTGAAGTTTCCCAGGATGCGATCGACGACCCTGAACATAGCTCGATCGAGTCAGCGGACTAGTAAACAACTACCAGATAATATCGGGAAGTTTTCGAAGAGAGTTGATGCAGCACTCCCAAGCAAGCATACTCGACTACTCTACGATGGCTTATCACGGAGAGAAGCTAGCGTACTAGCACAACTGAGGACAGGCATGGCCAGACTGAATGGGTACCTCTTTCGGATCCGAGTAGCACCGTCGCAGGAATGCGCATGCGGATAAGCAGCGGAGACTGTCGAGCATTTTCTCTTTCGGTGCACAAAATGGACAGCGCATAGGACTGAGATGCTACAGTGTACTGAGACACTAAGAGGAAACCTCTCGTTCTACTTGGGGGGAAAGTCACCATCAGATGACGCCAAATGGACGCCAAATATGCAGGCAGTCCATGCAACTATACGATTTGCGATAGCCACAGGCCGACTCGACACACAGTATTGAAGCCAGATTGTGAAGACGTTACCTGTTTATCCTTACTAACTTACCTACACCCTACATTAAACACTCCGTGTCATGAAAGCGAACATCGCTTTAGCCGCTGTAGATAGGACGCTAAACACTTAAAGAATCGCCTTCAAGCTAGTTCGCTAACAATGGTGTTGAATCACGGGAGAACGCAGAGAACAGCAGAACAGAAAGGAAGAGAGCAATCAAGGAGCAGGCGCTATATGGGCTTGAGGACATGAAATTCAGATTGATGGTGTGAAACCAAGGTTCAGTATGGGCTTTAGGAAAATGCGGACACAAATTGAGCAAAGTGTGGCACAGCATGGGCTTGGGGAAACGAGGACGAAAAGCAGGCGTTGTATGTAAGCATTAGCAACTAGTGCCCTTTCGGTCAGAACAGGCCGCCGGGCGTAATAAATTGTATTGTATTGTATTGTTTCCAGTAATCACATACCTACGTCGTAGTGGGCTGGAAGTTCAGCCTCCTCGGTCCTCAAAACGAGCCAAGCGCCATCTCGACTGTGGAAGCTAGCTTAGAATACCTCGACAAAATATGTACGGACTTGCCTTCAAGCCTATAGTAGCCGAAGCTTATCGTTATAGAATGCCTGACTTATGCCGCAAAGAATCCCTGCTTGCATTAAAAGAGAGAAGTCTACGTTAAAATTCCTTAAACTTGGGAGGTTAGGTCACATGGTGAGCTCTGAGCTATCATGCTGACGCAACCGCTTGTCACGCCGTGCTTTTTGTATAAACCTTATTTCTAGGACCCACTAGCTACTCAAACCTCCTCCAATTGCTTCGGCTGGAAGTTGCCGTCCGCGGAGTTGGAATAGCATGATTGGTAGACTGCTGTCGCGGGGCTTTGCCAACCTGTTCAAAAATGGTTTATGAACAACGCCATCGGCCACAGTTTCGATTCATCCTGCGGCCTGCAAAGCACCGCGTCACTTGCTTCACGCTGTGGACCCTACTGCTCTTTAGTGTATTTATTACCGCGACTGGGAAAGTTCTAGAAAGTAGCATATTACGCGAGAGAGGGCAGAGCGACTGCATTGTCGAAATGGCTCCGAAGACAGGCCAGGACATATATGGCTTCTTTGAGCCCCAGTATATTAACGATGCATTGCCCATCGAGAAGACGCCAGCAAGGCTCCCTAGTGTCATCCGAGAAGACGAAGCCTCGTTGCTAAAGCTGCCACCCATCGACGCCGACACTCAGATCCGACTCATTACTTTACTACCAGCAGAGGACCCCTGAAGGAGAAAATGGTGTGGATCCAATTCAATGCACCCTACAGGCGTACTCTCTTGCCCAAGCCCCAGAATATGAAGCTTTGTCGTACACTTGGGGACAAATGCATCGACATCTCCCAATATCGGTGATAGCAACCGATAATGACCGTGAGAGCATCAAGGGGCCTCTCCTAACTACCCCTCAGCTTCAGATGGCACTCTGGTGCTTACGCCGTACTACACCGAGACAGCTATGGATCGATCAACTCTGCATCAACCAAGAAGATAAAGAAGAATGTGGCGCCCAGGTTCAACTTATAGGAGATATCTACGAGGCTGCAACTCGAGTTGTGATCTGGATTGGAGAGGACCATGAGTACACAATAATCACAGCTGATTATAAACTTGCACATGAGGCCCAAAGACAACTTCTTGCCGATTTGTGTCATGCCTTCTCTGGAGAGTCAGAAAGTGACGATGATGATGCAACAATTGCGGCCCGGCTAGTTGATTTTCGATTCACATACCACGTAGTGGACATCAAGCAATATAGAATGAAATCTGTAAGGGATTTCCTTAACCGACCTTACTTCAGGCGAGCCTGGATCTTCCAGGAATCCAGCCTTGCTAAAGAACTTGTTGTTCAATTTGGTCAACAGGAGTACGATTTCGCCCTACTGAAGCAAGCGTTTAATAGTATCAACAGCGCAGCAATCCGAGCCGGACTGCACCGGGATGTTTACTTAAGTCTGGCAATGAGAACTGGTGGCTACGAAATGATGGATATTATTCAACAAACCCGCGAGGAGCAGCGTTTTTCAGGAAATGTCATTCCCTCAGACCGGAGTTCGCTTCTTCTCAAGTTACTCACTGTTGCGCGTCGCGTCAACTGCCATCAAAAGCAAGATCTAATCTTTGCCTTCTTGGCATTTCAGAAAGACGAAGGCATCGAAGCTGCTGGCGGTATGTATGGCAAGTCGGCCAAAGAGGTATGGACGTATGCCGCTGGAAGAATCATACGGTCGTCGGGAAGTCTCGACATATTCGCAGCCTCGTATGGCGGATCCACAGTATCAGGTCGTTCTATTCCAACTTGGGTTCCATGTTAGACAGATTGTTTTACCTTTGGTCGACCGATCGCAACTCCGTTGTCCAACTTTCGTGCCTCCCGAGGATTGCCGCATGTTTGGGTCGAGAACAACAATACGACTAAACTCACTGTAAAGGGACAGTTCATTGACAGAGTTGAGAAAATCCATGGACGTTTTGACCATTTTTAGCGGTGGAAGCACAGTGTGTGGATGTTCTTGTCGTTTGACTGTGTGGTACAGGCTGTGCAAAGATTAATGGACGACGGCAGATTCGAACGGCTATTTGGAGACTACCGTCCGATCAAGGCGGAACTAATTGTCCCGGATCTTATGACAACTATTCTAGCGGATGGTTCCTTAGGTGCGGAGCAACCACTTCGTACAATCGACAAGTATCTCCATGCTCTTAGGGCGAAGGACAAGCCGCGCCATCTGAGAAATTATGGAAGGGCCCTCAGCGGTGAGGAACAACGTCTTGTTGAGTGTTACGACAGACTAGAAGACTTGGTTCTAGTGGCAGAACACAAATGCATCTTCACGACCGACCATTTCCAGATCGGGATGGCAGCGCGTGTGACTGAGCCTGGTGATTTAGTGGTTATTTTGCATGGCTCGCAGGTCCCATGTATCTTGCGCAAAGTGGGGGAGACTGGGAATGAGTATAAGCTGATCTCTCAGTGCTATCTGCATGGATGGATGTATGGAAACTCGCCACGGGAGGTATTTGGTAAAGATTCAAGGCAGTATCCTCAACTCAAGGTTGAAAGGTAGGAGGAGAACCCTGATGAGTTTGTATTAGTTTGAATGCTGAGTTTCCTATGTGAGGGGCTAGGACAGGATTAATCTATATAACAGGCGAGTGTCGCACTATACTGTATCTCAAAAAGCACCTTCTTCTAAAGCATATACGTTTTCGCTTTGGGGCAAGTGCATTACAACTCTTTACCAGGCTGCCTTCCTCCGTTCGATGCCATATAGGCAGCTCTAAAAAGACTATTATTCCTCTATAACTAGTCGACGTCTGTTATGATAAAGCTTCCAAAAGCTGGCATGTATCAGTTAATTTACTATTTCAATAGGCCTGAACCTCTTGTTGTAACAGCATTGTGGCTTGTACCGGCTCAAGAGATCACCATCTTAGATTTTAGGGAACTTTACGATTACTAAAGTGCCTCAGATAGTCTACAAATTAGATATTCTTTTATTATTCTTTACACAAGTCTAATTCCTCGTATGAAGTATCCAAATACTCCAAATGATCAATAATTTCGTCAATAAAGACCTCTATAAAGAACTAACGGGTTTCGGCACAATAAGGTTCAGTTGCATCAGCAAAGCCACAATCACTGCCTCGATAAACTCTTTCCAAGATGGACGCGTAGCCAGCTCAAAGGCATATATCCGTTTGCTCAAAGAACTCGGATATTGATTTTAGTGCTAGATGTAAGCTGGATAGAGATCGCCGCCACCGAACCTCATTTTAAGTCGCTTATAATTAAAATCTTGTAAAAGCTTTTCGGCCCCTCAGCTAAAAGCTTGAAAATGGGCTTCTGCTAGGGCATGAGAATATGATGTCCATTTTGTGGAAAAGCTATGGCTTCATAACACTTGACCAAACCTTACCAAGGTAAGTCGCCCACCCTAGTTTTGGCCCGCTCTATTTAGCCTAGATCGCTCAACTGGTACATCGACGTAACTAGGTCGCAACAAAGTCAAATTAAATCGTAAAAATGCAAGGAAAATTGCATTTGGCGCTCTTTAGTTGCTTTCTTCGTCTGCACTTGAACCTCGCTCCATATAGCGTTTTGTTGGTCGCCGATTGCGTGCCGACCGTCGAGCCAGTGCCGGCTCCTCTTCTGACTCAGAGCTACTCTCCCCCTCCACGATAATGACCTCTTGTACCGCATTTCTTGCCTTCCGAACACGTTGTTGAGGCTCTCGATTAGCTTGCGTAAGTATCTGCGCAAGGCTTGCAAAGCGCTCGTTCGGATCTTGGATGATTTTATGACGTTTAGCCGGTTTTGCCTGGGCGAGTTGCACCCGTAAGCGTTCGATCTTACGGTCCCTTAGTATAACCTCCATTGCAACCTTATTTAACGCCGCAGTGGCTTTTCGAATAGACAATTGTGAAGTGGGAGAGCCGCTCTTCTCGGTAAATAGCTTTATGACGTCGCCGCCGCGTTTTGGTGTTGAAATATCCGAGGTGATACGTAGTGGTATAGCTGGCCGTTTAGCCACCACGACCCATCGAGGATTTAGAGGTTTGGCTATGTTTTTAGGGTATAAGCCTATCACCTTCCACCTAGATTAAACGTTTTCCTTTTGAAGACCAATTTCTCGAGCTTTCGTATAAAATTCGAGAAAGTTTGCCTTTCTAACCTTTATCGTATCTGTTAAAGCCGTATGCTCGCTAACTAGCCTACGATAGGCCGTTTTTAAACTGGAAAACCAGCCGAGATCTAAGGGCTGGAGGACATGGGAAGTATGAGTAGGGAAAAAGAGTCAGTGAACGTTGTTTAGGTAATATATAGTCATAAATTCGTCCGAGGTATAACTGCCGTGACCGTCGACGATAAGTAGGCGACCATCGGCCGGATTCTCAGGTTGCATTTGGGGTAAAAACACCTTCCCTAGCCACTCGACAGCAATATCATTGCTTGTCCACCTATTTTCCGAAAAGGTAATATGCCAGCCAGGATACTTAGCTAGGGAATCCTTCTTGAACCATTATTCTTAGATACTTTTGGCCTTGAAGATGACGAGGGGGTTCAAAGCAACCCCGAGCGCCGAGATACACTCTACAATAGACGTCCAAGTCCGGGCATTTATCGTTTTAACTGGTACCGCGTTAGGGTTCTCTTGTGAGGAGCCGATAATAAGCCCGTTAATGCCTTGGCCCTCTGTAATGCCGCCCTCGTCGGCGTTATACCTCTGCTGGGGAGGGATCTAGCTTACAGTCTCGTATAGGTTAAACAAGTGCCTGATATTATCCGGAGTGGCCGCATTTATATATTTCCAGTCAGTTCGACGGCCTAACTTTGTCTTGACGGCCTAATGGCGCTCCACGAAGTGACTGGACCACTTCCTCCCTAGGGGCTTGTGGTCACCTTATTATTTAAGCACGCTGCTAGCGATTGCTCGCACTTGTGCATGTGTTGGCGCGTAACCGAGGGCCTCCTGCCGTAAAATCCATTGCTTAAGATGTTCTTCCTGATTGGCCGTGAGCCGCTGTTGGTCGTCGTGTGCCGTACGTTGAGGATGGGCACTATTAAGGCGGGCATGAAGTGTCCCTCTTGGTACTCCATGGCGTGTGGCAGCGGTCCTGACGGCAACCCCATTCCTGACGTCTACGATGGTACTTTGTAGGTCCTACTCAGTATATTCAGTCATTTCGAACACGGAGAGGAGAATACAAAAGGAAGTAAGTTAATTGAGGAATAATTCGACTTTTAACAATTTATCGAAGGTGGTAGCGCGGATCTGACGCGTGCGTTTGTGTGGCGGACCAAAGCCAGGGGTGGGCCATAACTAGGGTGGGCGACTTATAACTTAAGCAAGCAAGCTTCTACAGACAACATCGATATTAGTAGGTTTTCTACAACCCTTAATTGGTTCGTGCTCCTTACCTGATCCGATGTGACAGGCCTCAAGCTGGTACTGTAGCCGCTAGTGATTAAACCTTATTGCTCCATTTTCGGCCCCAAGCTACCCCCTGTCCTGCAGGATTCAGGCCCCTGCGTCAACTGTGATTAGCAACAGCGTAGGGCCTCTTTATTAGAGAAAAATGAGCTTGTGGTGCAGCTTGTTTTCAGCTCCACCTACCCAATAACGCCCTAGCTATGACAGGACTCAAAAGCACTGGCTAGTTCTCCGGAGAGGATCCCCGCTCTTTCACTTTCGCACACAACATTTCCCTCATATTTGGAGGAATACTTTGGCATTTTGCAAATACCCAACAACCTTCGCCTAGACAATGCGTCTCTCACGGTTGATATGCTTTCTGGCAGTTCCTGGTCTGTACCTATCCACCGTCTCTGCAGTTCTTGACCGGTCTCGCTCCCAGTTCAAAACATGGTTTCCCACAATAGGCAAGTATTCCAAAGAACATTGGATTGGATGAAGGAAGATTGCCCTCTAATTGTCGCGCAGTGTCTCGGACCTTGCTCGTGGGCTTCACCACCAGACTCGGGCGCTTTGGCGTCGAAAAAGGGGCGTCCTGCTCCAGCACGATCTCGGTCCCCATTGGATCCGCCATGACGGTAGGTTCACCAGCCTCCACACACACTTCTCAGTCGGACTAACAGCAGCAATCTTCTGATTTCCTTGGGTGCGGTTAAAAATGCAGTGCTTGCGGACTCCTCACACAGAGTCGGATGAATCCCTTCACATCTGGTTGCTACAGGTCGCGCCACTTACACCATGGAAGCTCTTGGTGCAGCGTAGTGTATGCGCAGGGAATTCTGTGGTGGTATTTCCAGTTCCTGGTGGCAATATGCCGGCGGTGTACTTCCGAGTGGGCTTGGCATAGGTCTCAAGTTAAATTAGAGTTTGTGGGGCTGGCGCGTTGAGCCAGGAGCATTTGTGCTCGGCAAAGAAGGGAGGCGGGACAACGGGGTTTCATTGAAAGGTTAAAAGGGATGGTCTGCAAGCATTGGCGGGTTCTCAATTGGAGCGTGCGGCTTGTGTGTCGTCATGTGTAATTTCACCAACTGTTTCTGCCAACAAATTCTAGTTTAACCAGTGATGCCTCTCGTTGAAATTACCTCCCGCATGTAGGCATTGACACCGCATGAGTCACGCAGAAATTCGTCACTGAGTACCCCCACCTGGACTTTAGGTTTATTTACAAGCCTCTATTGGATGTTCTTTGATCCGTTTTGTCGCAAATCTAAGAAGCCAAGGCCACACCTAGCAATAATTGACCACGCCTGCCTCTCCCACGCGGAGGCCCTTCGGGCATTAACGTCGCGGTTGGCGACCATCGCCAGTCAAGGTCAAGCCAGTACTTGTCGTTAACAACTCTTCCATGTATACCACTTGTTGGCCATCCTGCTATTTTTTGAATTGGCTTCTTCTATTCCCCCCCCTTTCTACACGCTCGTGTCTTAATTCTGGTTCGCTTTATGAATCGGCCGACGACCGTGGCATTCTTCTCAGCCTTGAACAATCACGCTCACAGTCTGAGTCGTGTCAGGATGGGTACATCCCCTCCTTTCCTTTCCTAGACCAGTTTGTTCCTGATTTTGAACTATCCGTATTAGGGTGCCACCGCGTCTTTTACGGTGGCCTGTCTTAGAAACGTTGGCCCCAAAAGAGCGGCGCCGCTGGTGTAATAGTTGTGTCCGATCCGAGGGGGATAGATAATTGCTGATCTCCCCCACCCAACCGTTCGGTGCTGGTTTGGTCGACCTCGAGCTTTATTCCACGGCAGTGATTCTTCAGCTTCAGTTATGCTCTTTTGCTGCCACTCGAGCCACATTGAGCAGTTCTTTCAATGGGTGTCTTAACTAGCATAGATTCTCGTCCTCGTTTGGTTTTCCCAATACCCCTGCAGAGTTGGTGAGCCTAGGCGCATCATCCTACTCTACTAACTCATCATCTGCGAATCGACTTTGGATCTCACCTGCGCCTACTTCACCATCGATGAACAACTATGATAAGTCTGACAACAGACATGCCTGCGGATCAGAAGATGAATGGAGAGCAGACTAGGCCAGAGTCGAACACCCAAGCTGCTCCTCGACAACAGCTTCCTTCATTGAATAGTATATTTGGACCTCCAGCGGCTGGTCGACCAGCACACTCGCGTCTTTCAGAACACAACAACTCTTACTCTGCCACATCTCTGGATCGCACTCGTACACCATCTGGCGATAGGCATCATTCAACATCTTACTTCCCACCGACCCTGTCGCCCTCCACATCGCAACCTCGAAGCACCTACCACAACAAGTTCGAAGCTGAACGACAGTCATTTCATGCTCTCCCACGGTTTCATTTTGGCTCAGCGTCGCCTAGGCTCCGCAATGGCGATCATGCCCGCCAAGAGTCCGTCGCTGAAGGACAATCGGGTAGATGGTCAGTACACCCGGAGAACCGACCTGAGTACCCTCTAGAATCTCGAGATGGTTCTATACGGCCACCCCAGGATCAGTTTCGACATCACTTTCCTAGCCCTAAGGAACGCGTGGCTCTCACTTATAACGACCAAAGGTCTCCGCAAAGCGCCCGGATTCCACCACCGACACCCAGCACAACGGCGACTGAAGGCGTTTCCTCAAAGGACGGACTAGGCCCCAAGATCTGGACTGGAACACACTTCTTGCCCCAATTTGTAAGGGCCGCAAAAGTACCTGGAGAGGGAATGTGCTACTTCTACGACGATGGCAGTCACTGCAAGACAGTGATTGATGGGGAAGCAGTGAGCGCTCACTGGGGTGTCACCAAGGCTGGCAAGCCCAGAAAACGACTTGCGATTGCATGCGTAACATGTCGCGAGAAGAAGATTAAATGCGACCCCGACTATCCCCGTTGTGTTCAGTGTGAGAAGTTTGGTATAATGTGCAAATTCAAGAATGCGTAAGTGCTGCTCATACTAGCTGATTAGTTTTGTTTGCTTACCATTTTTCTAGACCTCGAGGAGGGCATAACACGCCTCTCTCAACATCACCGGCTGAGCTTGATGATATCCGGACCCTGGGTGGGCCATCAAGACCGACTGAGAGCGAGAGCAGTTCACCAATGTCGCCACGGACCACATTACGACCGCCGTCTCCTGAGGCAGGCTCTCAGAAGAGGCTTCGAGTGGGCTATGATAGCTACGTTTCGATGGGGGAGCCAGTGCATGCAATGCCGCCTGTCGAGACCCCCAAGACCTTAGTCGCCTATCCAACCCCCCGACAACTGAGCTCCCTTGGGTCTCTGAAGACGTGCTCAGCCAAGCTTGGCGAACTGACCCCTCTCTAACCGACCCTCAGTCTATCCGTTCAGTGATTTCCCACTTCTTTGTTCATCTTGACAGCACTATGATTGTACGCTTCATCCCCAAGGATGCAAGCAACTCAGATCAATTCAACTTAATTCAACCCACATCGACATGTTGTCAAGGAGCCAATATAATATGTGTATTTTAGCTCACCCCACATGTAATCAACGTACCCTATTGGCTCCTTGACAACATGTTGATGTGGGTTGAATTAAGTTGAATTGAACAGAGTTGCTTGCATCCTTGGAAGCAGCGATCGGCCTAGCAGGCGCTCCTGCTTCTTCAGGAGCACATGTACAAAGCGTGGCGCAACCGGAAGGTGCTCAGCCTGATAAGCTTCGACGTGAAGGGAGCCTACAACGGGGTGTTCAAGGATCGACTACTGCAGAGGCTGGAAGCCAGAGGCATCCCCATGGGATTGGTGAAGTGGATCGACGCTTTCTGTTCCAATCGGTCCGCGACTATTGTGGTAAACGGCCACACCTCTGAAGGACGGGAGCTACCGCGGGCCGGACTCCCGCAAGGGTCACCCCTGTCACCGGTGCTAGTCCTCTTCTTCAACGTAGACCTCGTGCAACGCAAGATCGATGCAAAAGGTGGATCAATCGCTTTTATTGACGACTACACGACCTGGGTGACGGATCCGACAGCAGAAGCCAACCGAGTAGGCATCCAGTCCATCATCGACAGAGCACTGAAGCAGGAGAGACAAAGCGAGCGACGTTTGAGGAAGACAAGACGGTCATCATACACTTCACGCGCCATTCCGAACGTACCGACGAAAATCCGTATATGATCAAGGGCCAAACGGTCATTCCCAAGAAAAGGGACAAGATACTGGGACTGGTGATGGACTCTGAGTTAGGGTATGAGGAGCACATGGCGAAAGCAGCTACGCGGGGCCTTCGAGCGGCTGTGTGTCAGCGAAGATAGAAGTTGCTGGGTCCTTGAACAGCGAGGCAGCTGTTTATGGCAACAGTAGCCCCGACTATGGACTACGCCTCGACCGCGTGGTCTCACGGACGCATAGTGAAGGAGACGAAATTATTGAACAAAGTACAGAAGATGGGTGCGTAGGCAATCACAGAAGCCTTCAAGATAGTGTCGGTAGCTATGGCGTGCGATTTTGGTACCGTTGCAATCATCAAGAATCGCTCTTCCTTATGAGCTGCTTTCCATCGTCGTAGTTGGCGCTGTGCTCCTCAATTGTACTTGGATCAGTGAAGGTTTTGTGGATTTCCTTCCCACCGAGCTGCCTCTAGAGCTGCTCGTGATGCCTTCGCTTTGGTAGCTGCTCTTCCTCGTAATTTCGGTCTGTTATCTTTTTTGGGGAGGGCTTCCTTGCGTAGCTGCTTGAACCATGCTCCCTAGTCTTTTGCCTGCCTTTTATTAGTTATCTGCAAGTCCTGTTGAGCTCGATCTGACACCATCTCGCGCAAATGCCGGATTGTATAAGCACCTGCATAGGGGTTCCGGATCCGGCGAAGCATGCCGGTCCGGCGTGTCTCCAGTTCGAGCTTTCCCTTCTATAATCTTACAATATCCTTCTGCGCCGATTTCGCGATAATTGCATAGTCTAAAGAAGACTCTACATCTTCTAAAATAGCTCTTGGACTGCTGAGAATTTGAAACTTATCTCGTATCGAATTGAACTGTTTATTGGCTTTTCTTGGAGTAACAGAATGAAGAAGGTTGAGAAATAAGGACTCGGTTTGCTCGTGAGCTGCTCGTTGTAGAGATTCCAAAACAACTTCCCGGTCAATTGGTCAAAGACCTAACTTTTCCCAGCCAACATGTATATAACAAGCTCTAAAGGCAGCTTTATTTAACGTACATGATAAGCGAGTGTCTCACACAAGCGAGTGTCTCACACAAGCGAGTGTCTCACACAAGCGAGTGTCTCAACAAACATTGATCCACAAGATATGAATCGTCACAAAATCACAACGAACCTCTAAATCAATTGAAACCAACTGCTATATTCTGCCTTAAATACTGAAACAACTATCTGAAATGTTCTTGCGTTATACCCCATCTTGCCGCATACTCCACAATGCCTTTCCTTTGCTTGCACCGACCTTCCCTGACTACCACTTCTTAACAATTCTTCCACTGCCTGCCCGTTAACATTTATCTGATCAATCACTTGCCTTCCTTCCTCTACTGTTATCACCCCTCTTTTCTGCAGTCTGGTTTTTTTCATATTCCGCCGCCGACTTAGTATCTTATTTGCTTGTTGAAGGTCTTGGTTCTTAGCCCTTAACAAGGCATTCTCGTGTATTATCGCCTTAGTTCCCTTAGCAAGAGTCTTGAGAGCTCCTAGAATTGACTCTAGGGAGCTACTTTGGTGCCGCCTGATTCGTCTATTGAGGTATTCATACTGAAATTGTGCTTTGAGTACGGTTTTTGGCGTCTTTGAGACCCAAGGGGTCGAGGGGCTAGCTACCTCCTCGGCAGGCGTTGGGGTCCGCAGCCGCACATCAAGCTTTGAGACCACATTTTCCAGGTCAAGAGACACAAGCCCGGCTCCTCTAAAGGCTAGTTTTATATTTTTCTCCGCCATTATAGCCTAAAATACGGCATAAAAAGCCAATAAGCACTCAGTCTTAGAATCGTGGGTTAAGCAGTATCGGATTAGATGCTTAATTTCTTAACCATATGCCTTCTTGAGTAGGTTAAAGCACCTGACATCGAGAGGCTTAAGTATATAAGACGAGTGAGGTAGCATACAGAGCGTAATGATTTTGTTTTCCTTACCATATCTCTCAAAATCGATAGAGTGGTGACTTTCGTGACCGTCGAGGATCAGAAGACAATAGCGACTATTGGATCGCTTGCTTATATACCGGTCGAAGTGTTTTAGCCACTTAAGGCCTACCTTATTATCGGTCTAGCCATTTAGGCTTGTCTTAATGGCCTGATCGCCTGGGAGGTTGCTCTCTCGGTACCAGTTGGCGAGGTGATACTGGCCTGCACTAATAATGAACGGCGGGATCGCTTGGCCTTCCGCATTGATAGCCTGAATAATGGTAATCTATTCCCGGTTCCTAGGTTGAACTGATTTAGGCCTCTAACTCCTGTCTGTGCCTGTGACGACCATTCCGCTTGTAATGATGCCTATTATAAAGCCAGTCTCGTTAAAGTTCTAGATATCATCCGATCGGATGCCGTACTTGGCGACTGTATTTTCCATAACCCTAAACCAGTTTTGAATGATATTTAGATCTTTGCACTTGGCTCTCTAATAGTTATATCTACGAAAAAATGCGTCTTGAGCTCTCTGTGTTGCTTGATAAAGTTGGAAGCCTATCGCTTGCCGATAAGTGGCGTGTCGCGGTCGGCGAGCAATCGGTTGGCCATTTCTTCCATATAATGTAGTCTTGGGGGAAATCCTCGCGAATCTAGGTCGAGAATGAACTGAACTATGGTCTGCTTTTCCAGATTAGATAGTTTGCGTGACTTGGGAGTGGCATTGCGTTGAGACTGGATGCCCTTCTGGCGGCGACTAAGGGTTTTCCAGGAGACTGTATATATGCTTGCTGCGCGATGGAGACTTAATTTTGGGTTATTTTGAAGAGCTTGAAGAGCAAGAAGAATATTCGCCTCGTTATTAAGCCGTGGTATTGTTGGTTGTTGAGAAATTCATGATTGAATAAAGATTTGGGGAGGTTGAGGGATTTTGAGACACTCGCTTGTCTGAGACACTCGCTTATCATGTACGTTATAGCTTAATATGAAGGTAATTAATAACTTATTTTAAGATTAACCATTTTAAGCTTAGTTTAGATTTTATATAGATTTTTACCAAACTCACTTTAAGGTGAAAATCCTAGTGCGGCGCTCGCTTATCATACACGTTATTCTTAGTTAGAAAAATTAACAGGGCAAGATAGCTTAGATAGTTAATACTAACCCTATCCAAACCCTAAGAGTACTCCTTTAATTACAGAAATGAACTACGCAGGGTTAAGTACCTTTTCTGTCGAGTGAAAATGTGCCATATCACCAGAACGAAGGCAGTGAAAGGGAGGGCAAAAACCCAATACACCCAGAAATTGCTTTGTATAACTGGTGTCTGATCCCACTGTAGAGATGGGACTGCCCATAGAGTAGCCAGAAACGTTCCAGGTAGGAATACCATAGTGACAACAGCTATCGTCTTCATCGATTCACCTTGATCGATGCTGATTTTTGCATCTTCGTGGGTGAGGAGAGCAAAGATCTGTGAAGCCAATATTCAGCGCCATAGCTCGCCGAGAGAATGAAAGAACGTACTACATCTGACTGACTCTGCGTTCTTTCTTGCAGATATTTTGTCGATAAGGCTCCGCCTTTGAGTTGTCGTTTCAGGTGGTCTATCGCTGGTAGGAAAGACGCATCGCATACTTCTTTGATCCTGGCCGGGGCGAATGAATTTTTTGCATCCGGTTTCGCACTCTCGTCAAGAAACTCGACCAATGATTTGGCAATCTCCTGGTGCCGCACCGTGTTGGATAGCGTAACAAGCGTAGTTCCAATCTCGATCGACAACTGGGTGAGAGTGTCGATTTCAACTCGTTTCGACCTCATGCCGTATGGCCCATAACCCGACTTGTGCTCTGCGCGACGGATATCTCTAAGCTGCCTGTAAATTGACATGTCAAGCCACTGTTCTAGATGAACGAGAGCCACGAGTATAAGTGTGGTTGGGCTGCGCAATTTGTCTATGTAGCTTCTGAGGATAGTCTCGAATTCCCTGGTAGCCTCTAAACCTGTGCTGAATCCATTACTGTCTCTAGGTAGTAAGATAGCTGAGGTCTCTGTAGTTGCCGGGTTGAAGGAAAAGGCAAGAGTGTACAAAACTGTCCCGATAAAGAACGTGCAGGCTCCGTTGTACATTGTGCCGGAAAAGTCGAAGCCGTACCAGTTCTGACAGATGTGATCCAAAGTAGAAGGGTCAATATTGAAGGAATCATAGAGTCTGAGAAAATTGTTCCTCGACATTTTGATAGTCTCAGTATCGTCCCTTGGAATAATTACCAAATTGAGCCTTGCGTTTGCATACTGTGCGGCTCCTTGGGGGTGACCGAGTGGCTCAGAAACCCCTTCTTCCGGCACATCGCCTCGCTCATATGTCGGATCTTGTGTTGGATAGGCGAAGACACGGATCATCGAGAAGTATCTCGCACCAATTTGCGACTCTTGAAAGCTTCCATGAGAGATAGCCTTGGTCCTTGCCAATGCTCGTAGGCCATCCATTATCTGTGGACTAGTCCGCTTGGCTGTTAGATCAATACGTTGAGAAACAGAAGGTTCTTGAAGAGGAGCCGCGGAGCAACGCGGCATTCTCGAGTTTTGATGATTAACCTTGACGTGACTTGGGATACGCGCGATTTTCTCGGCGTGGTCGTCTGGCTCCCACTGGAACGGCGCCGGGCGCCGCGATAAGATTTTAGCGGGCCCCAGAGTAAGGGATTTCCCGGTTATCCGCCGGATCCGATGATCTGCCGGACTCACACCGATATTCACTCCCAACTTCAATCTTTAATAACTCAACAACCATGGCAGCAATCGATAAAGCGCTCGAGTTTCTCAAAACAACAGGATCTATTAACTATGCTACTACCGCTAAAAAGTTCGAATTTGACGAGACTACCCTGCGCCGCCGCCATCAAGGCAAACAGAGCGCAAGACGCGATGCCGACTCTTTGTATAAATCTCGTCTTTCAAAACAACAGGAACAAGATCTTGTTACTTATATCCGTAAACTCTCACTGCGTGGCATTCCGCCAACCCTATCCATGATCCGAAATTTTGCTAAGGACATAGCGAAAATCGAGGTCGGAAAGAACTGGCTATATAGCTTCGTCTAGCGCCATCGCAACGAGATCGATTGTACCTGGTTTGATGGATTTGATATAGCATGAAGAAGAGCCGACAATGCTTCTCGGTATTGAGATTATTTTGATCTAGTAAGTAGACTCGTAGCGCCTTTGGTTCGTTGCTAATCATGGAAGATCCGTAAAGAAATCGATAAATACGACATCTTACCTCAGAACACGTATAATATAGATAAGAAAGGATTTCTCCTGGGCGTAATTAACTGAACGAAGAGAGTATTTGATTTTAATGCTAAAAGGCAAGGCAAATTGCTCGGTGCTTCCCAGGATGGGAACCGATCGTGGATCACATTTCTGGCATGCATCTGCCAAGACATGACATCACTACCCCCATTCCTCATCTACCAGGGCAAGCCAGGACAAGTTCAGGACACTTGGCTCACTGACTTTGATCCGGAGCACCAATCAGCCTTCTTTTCCATGTCCGAAACTGGCCGGATGAGTCACTAACTGGGGAAAGAGTGGCTGGTTGGTGTTTTTGACTGCTTTACCAAGGCGAAAGCAAGAAATGGACGCGATTACCGCCTTCTCATCACCGATGGACACTCTAGCCATATCAATATGGACTTCGTGGACTGGTGCGACGCGCATCGGATCATCGTTGCGGTGTTCCCACCTCACTCTACTCACAGGCTGCAACCCCTGGACGTCTCGCTTTTCGGGCCCTTATTAACAGCCTATACCAACCGACTTGTTCAGTGGACTTCAAAGACGCAAGGCCTCACTGGGCTATCCAAACGCGAGTTTTGGGTCCTGTTCTGGGGTGCATTGGAAGCTTCTTTCACTCCGGAGAACATCGCCGGTGGGTGGAGACGGACGGGTCTCAAGCCTTTCGATCCGGCCGTCGTCCTATCTCAGGTTTCGAAGAATACGTACGAGGACTCAGATGTGGAAAGTGGCTTGGATTATTCCATTGCTTTACAAGAACCTACTGCATGAGAATTACGGCGACTTGTTCATTATGTCGTGAAGCAATCCTCAGTCAGCTCTGACACAGGCGCCCGAAAGCTAAAGAGAACCCTTGAAAGCCTTCAGGCCGAGATTGAACTACTCAGGCATGAGAACCAAGGACTCCGTGAGATAATTATCCGTGAAAAACAGCTCAGGCAGCGTGGTAAAGCCCTGAAAGACTATATCTTTGATTGTGTGGATCCTAATTTAGCTTAGGTGTTTAGCCCGCAAAAGATCGCCTAAGCTCGCCAAAAGAAAGTTGAAATGGAGGCGCAGAAGGAAGAGGAGGTTCTCTAGAAGAGAACTGAAAAGGCTCTGTGGCAGAAAAGAGTAGAGGAGTAAAAGCAATAGGTATTAGAGAGGAAGAGGCAGCGGGAGGAGAAAAAGGAAAGAAAACGGCGGGAAAAAGAAACAAAGCAGCTTGAGAGAGAAGCAAACCGGCAGCTTCGGATTGAGATGAAGAAGCAGAATCAGTGGAGTATACAACCGAAGCATTAGGCACGGCAGAATGGCTTAGATGGTCTCGAAGAGAATGGGGGCATTCGGGACAAAATTATCGTCGTTCTTCCCACAATCACCAGCCCCCCGTATTATTCAAGCCACCCAACGAAGCATTAAGTACCCTAAATACAAAAGCGTTGACGCCACCTAGCCATAAAACTCGGCCTAAAGGGCCTTCTTTAGTTGTCGAGAGCGGTCGGGAGGTAGTAATGGCATATTGGGATTCGGGACGATTGCAGCGGAATAGGAATTGACCGCTATGGCTTGATGGCTTCAAAGTTAATTGAAATAAGTCTTAATGAAATAATTATATTATCTTCGTAGTTTTAGCGTATTTTGAAAAGTCCTTATTGAGCTATGCTAGATTGAAGTCGCCCGTGTAAGTTGGCAATAATCCGGCAGATCACCGGGAAATCCCTTACGGAAGTGGAGGCTTACGACAGTGAAAGGGATATGGCGGGCTAGATTAACTACAGTTAGTATACCCGCAGTGACTCCCTCGACAACGAGACAGCTCTTTACAGCCACGGTAGCTCCCGTAGTAGGTTATGCCTTCAACGTCTATATGCATGCGTGCAAAACGGCGTCGGCATATGCCATTCATCGAGTATAAAGAGTAGGAGCATAGGTAGTCATAGGATTATTTACAAGCGTAGCTACAGGGGTAGCTAAAGGAGAAGCTTATATAGTGACTATTTATAAACGGTTCTGGAAAAGAGCAAGCAAGCTTTAGGAAGATATTTATACGCTATCGCGGACTAGCCCAGTCAGAAACCTCTTACGAGGGATTAAAGCTTTTCGGCACTTCATATCTCCTCTTAGACCTATTATAGATGTATACAGAGAGCTACCAAGAAATACCATGGAAGTCATTTAGCGGTTCGCCCTCGCACCGTGGGAGTCACGTATGCAACCTGTGCTGAGCGGACAGGAAGGGGAAGACGAAGACCAGATCAAAGAAATAGCCAAAGCAGGATGGGCGGTCAGAATAGCGACAAGCAGCTCCGCGAGGAACGATGTCGTTGGCATGGGAGGAACCGTTCGGATTCCCGTATCTGTGGCGAGGGCCGGCAAGATCATTGAGAACTTTTCGGTCACGCTGGGCACGAGAGAAGAACACAACCCCTACGCAGCCGAATTGGCAGCTATCGCCCATGGGCTTAACTGTGTGCCGGAGATGAAGTATCGAGTCGTTGTGATCTTGACGAGTAACAGATCGGCGGCACAACCTATAGGAAATCCTTGCCAACAATAAGGTCAAAGCCATATTCGGAGGACATATGATGCGGTAGGGAAGCTCCGAGAAGACGGAAATAGAGTCAATCTTCTCTGGCTACCATCTGGCGGCGAACTCAAAATCCAGAGGATAGCCAAGATGTCAGCCCGTCATGCGACCGAGCCATACGCTGCGCCGCGAAAAGGGGCGATCAAAGCAAAGACTACAATTCTCAGTGGAACAAGGGCAGGCCTGCAGAATGAGAGAAAGCTACCAGATGGAGTTGGCAGGCATTCAAAAAAGGTCAACCTAGCTCTACCCGGAAAACACACTCGTCTGCTCTACAATCAACTATCGTGGAAAGAAGCTAGCGCGTTAGCACAGCTCAGAACCGGAAGGACGCGACTAAACGGTTATCTCTATCAGATTAGAGCAGCACTAACAGATGAATGTCCATTTGGGCAGGCAAAGGAAACAGTAGAACACTTTCTCTTTCGATGCGTAAAATGGACAGCACAACGCAAGGAGATGATGTCCTAACGTGTAGAAGAAAAGCATGGCAACCTATCCTTTCACCTAGGAGGCAACGCAGCGTCAGATGGACAGAATTGGACACCGAACATGGAAGCGGTGCGAGCCACGATCAGATTTGCGATCGCTACAGGCCGCCTAGAGCAGAGACAACAACACCACTCACCTACCAATTGCTGAAACACATCTACTAACAACAGCTACCCCTGGTACAACCAATAGCAGACACTGCTTCAGCCGCCGAAGATAGGAAACTGAACACTTGGAGGAATTGGGCTTCAAGTTGATCTGCTACCACTAACCGATACGGGGATCTAGAAGGAGAACAATAAAGAGACAGAGAAGAACAAGGCGGGAAACATAGGGGCTCTGCAAGATCAAGATATCAATTGGCGAAATGTATGTTTTTGTTTTTAGAGTCCTATGGGCGGTGGCTTACCGGGTGTAATAGATCTGTCTGTCTGCCTATGGACATCCTTATATCATATTGTCACAATATGAGAGATTCTACATCATACGGGTTATGTTGTAATATACTACTTTATCGCCATATTATGAAAAACACTGTTTATCTATCGAACTAAGTTTTAATACCGCGATATATTAGGCGTGTTTCGTCTGATAATAAGTCCGATTCCTTCCGTTGACACCTTCAAAGCTAGATATTTACTGCCAAAATGACCAGTCCGGTCAACATCTCCCAGGAAGCAAAAGCACCCATAGCAGCTGGGATACCTCCGGCCGAAGTGTGTGAGCTGCCAGAACCTCGCGAGTCAGAACCTGATGAGCCAGAACCTGGCGAGCTGGTAGGCTGATGGCCAGAGCCGGTACTGTCGAAGCCCGGAGTGGAGTAGGTAACGTTGGACTTGCCAGAGCCAGTGGTCTCGGTGGTCTCAGGAGCCGGATCCTCGGTAGTCTCAGCGGCCGGAGCCTCAGTGGTAGAATCTTCCGAGTCCGAACCGGGCGAATCATTTCCACCATTTCCCTCACCATTCCTAATCTCGGGACATGGTGGCAATTGGGCAAACTTTGTACCCTCGAAAGCCGCACACGTCTCTTCCGGATAGTATTGAACACTATTCAAATAGATTAGGAACTATTCCTGAACTTTAATCAGGGCATATACATACCAATAGTCGAACATTATACCCATTATAATTGGGACCTGCGCAGCTGCTGTGTCAATTATGTCACCGGAGGTCGATATTCCGCATTCAGTTATACACTGAGCTACTGCGGACGCGCCCTGACCCACGCAGACATAATTGACAAATTCCTTTGACCGCGTATTGCTAGGGCCATCGGCGACAACCTCGTTAAGACAAGGAGCGCATACTGGGTCCACGCCATCAAAGAAACCGTTGTAGGCGAGCGCAAAAGGAAGACAGAGCGCACTAACTGCGATGAATTTCATCGTGAATTGATATTGATGATGCCTAATTGTCGATTGTTGTGTTGAGGGACGCCGAGGGAGGGAGGGATTCAGATAATAAATACATATACGAAGGTCAGAGACGAAAGAAAGTAGAGACGCCACCTGAATTTGAGAAATGAATATATGCAGCCCAGCAATTGTGCGCGCCACATTTGATCCTCTTTTCCGGATTGGATGGAAACTATTGGTTTCCCTCAACGGCTGAGCTCGGCAAGGCATACGGGAACTTTTTGACCTGTAATCACAATAAGCTTTGCAGCTTGCATGGATTATTTAGGCCCGGACAGGAGCAAAGATCAGGCATCTGATGTATCACATCCTGTTCTTTTACAGCACCAGCTCTTTTATTCTACTGCGACGACGAGCTCCGCGAGGACAACCTGTAGCCCAAATTTTAGCTGGGCTGTCCACCTAAGCTTATAATCTAGTTTTTAAGCTTAGATTACCTCCAAGTCTATGTTAGTACGAAGTAGTATATACTTGGAATGGGATGCAGCCAATTATAGCCTGATGAACAAGCCCGTCTCACCTTTGAAGGGCCGTCGAACATTCCCCGTTCTGTTGGTGCCGAAACAGCTAGACTAGTTCACCGTCACCCCGACCCCGCACACCTCAACACCATCGACGCGTCATCACAGCATATTGCTTTAATTAAATCTAGAATTATCAAATAAAATCTTTTTTTTTTTCGTTTGCAGATATGGAATCAGCGATATCAGATTATAAATATAGAATGGAACTAGCGGTTGCGGATCAAAGAATCCTTGGTTTGAGAGCTTCGGCGCGAAAACACTCGATCAAGCTCTCGACATTGAAAGATCGTTGCGCCGGAAGTCATGACATCAAAACCGCTCGTCAGAAGGACTTGTCGCTAACTGTTGAGCAAGATAAGGACCTAGTGAACTATATTCTTGAGAGAGAGAAGACATTCCAGCCTCTGACGAAGCAGGAGATCCGCGACTTTGGACAGGCGTTGTCGTCGGTCAACGGGCAAGTGTCCTACCTTGGCAGGAACTGGGTCGACAGATTCGTCAAACGCCATCCGGATATCGAAATGAAGCCATCTAGAGTCATAGATGCCGCTAGGAAACGAGCTGTTACGAAAGAATCACTCAAAGAATACTATGACGGTCTTTCTTGGGTCATTAACGACAAACGCATGACAAGACGGAACATATACAATATCGATGAGACAGGGATGCAGCTAGGAGAGACTAACGGCGGCACAGTCGCCGGAACGGTCATGACTTCGATGTCAGAGAGGATACAGTCCGACTGCTCGACTTGGGCGTCAGTAATCGAGTCAGTGTCAACAGACGGTCGTCGTCTTACGCCGTGTGTCGTTTTTACGGGCGAGAACCTCCAGGGACAGTGGTTTCCTGCCGTTTTTCCTGATTGGAAGTACGCTGCGAGTCCCTCAGGCTGGTCCAATAGCGACATCTTTGTCCGTTGGTTCATGAAAGTATTCATACCGGAGACGACTCAGCCGTCAGACCGGTCACAATGGAGACTATTAGTCCTGGACCAACATAAGACACACATGACGGCAGAATTGATGAAAAAGGCATGGTTATATAAGATCTGGCTCTCTTGGTTACCGGCACATTCATCACATATTACTCAGCCTCTTGATGTTGCCGTATTTGGGCCGTTGAAAACGTACTATCGCCAGTTAACTAGATCTTGGGCCTCATATGAAGTAACATCACCACATCAACAACAACAATTCCTACACGCTTCCGAGAGGGCTTCATTGAAAGCTCTGAGCTCAAGGAATATAATAAGTGGTTTTTTAATATCAGGGCTATATCCTATCGATCTACAACGAGCGATAGGAGCGTTGCAGCCCAGAGAGAAGAAACGCAAGCGATTTGAAGCCCTTACACCACCAATGAAGCGGCAGGTAGTTGCCGATGACCTCTGGAGTACGCCCCAAGGAAGTGCTGATCTTCAAAAGCCGATGGAAGACGCAATTTGTCGAGGAAATGTCGCAATTCGCGACTTCAAGTGTATTATGAAGAAGGTAATGAAGACTATCGACCAGAAGAATTGTCAAATACAACGCCTAGAGGAGGAAAAGCCATACTGAAGGCATCAGCGGCAGCAAAAGCACCTACTGGCCGAGTCCCCGTTCAATTTGACCCCAACAAGGCTTTCCCTGAAGTTGAACAGATCATAACGGCTCGTGATCGGGCTGAAATGAATACATTACATCGGCTCGAGCAAAAGAAGAAAAAGACTACTCCAAAGGACTAAAGAAAAACGCTAATGAAGATATGGTGTTTTTCAGTCAGTTTTCAAATTCTCAGAAATATTGAATAAATATACATAATTATAGAATTAATTGAAGTCATCTACATATTCCTGTTGTGATATTATCATGGTGTGCGGGGTGGCGGTGAACTAGTCTAGTACATTGTATCCCGCGACGTTTTGCAAACTACTCACTACATGTAACCAGCCACTTTACAAAATAAATTGCCGCGCACCACGCATGCCTGTTCCTATTAAGATGAACGAATCAGGAGCTAGGCGGAGTCTCCCACTAATTATGCGTCCAAAGCTTGTTACTGGTTAAGTAACTAGTCTCTGTTGGCGCGGGCCTTGACTGCCCCGCCCCACACACTAGACAGCGCCGGCTTGGGAGAAATCCGCACCCCATATTTCCACTTGATCAGTGGAATTTCGCTGTCCCATTCGCCCAGTAAATCCCACTTTGCTGAATGGATGTGCTGTTTGAAAGGTACCTCGGCTCGGCTGGGCAGTTGCTTGGCCTGTTGGACGCCAAGCGAAACTATTACTCAGACTTTCGCCACAACTGAAGCCGACAGAATAGCGGCTGGGAATCACTGCAATTGGACCCTAAAACAGTATCCCGGTTTGTAAGGCGTCAAAGCGGAGACCCCTGTGGGGCTGGGGAAAGTACCGGCGGCAGCCGACTATGTGGGGTAAACGACATAGCGTCGACAGGGTAAGGAAAGAGTCAAGTGAAAGAGGCGAAGGTGATTAGCAAGAAAAAACAGCCAGCAGCAGAAAAAGAAAGTTCGATAAGAGAGGAGGTTTCTCTAAGAGAGAGACACCTAAGAAATGATAAAAAAAAAAAAGGAAAATAGCTAGGAGAAGTAAAAAATAAAAAGGGATAGAAAGAGATAAAGAGATAGAGATAAAAGAGAGGTACTATATCCCTTGAGTTGTGTTCAACCACCCGGCCGTACCAGGCCCCACATGCCCACCATCTTCTAGTAGGTACATGGGTGGAACCTCTTGATAGATTGGGAACGTGAGCAGTGTGATGTAGCAATTTGTAACACGAGAGATTGCTGGTACTTCTATCACAGGCTGAAATAAGGGGGCAACAGGTATCTCTTGATTGACGCATTTTAATTGGCTGTAACTCCCTGCTGTGACTTGGCGGGAGGTTCAACACAACTCAAGGGATAGCGCGATGAAGCTAGCTGGCCCAAACCCTTTGCGTCACCGACGAGTTTGGGCAGTCTCTGAAGCTCTTAGGGGAAAGAGAAAACATCCTCGGTCTATTGACGTTTTCCGTTTTGATGCAAACCCTGTCAAAGGCTTAAAAACGGCTTGCTTGACCGGCTGCAGCCACAACAGCCCTTTCGATGGAGTAAGCAAGGCAGGCTTCGACACATGCTACTCCGTACAGAGGGGCTTAATAGCGGGCAGATGACCACGTAGCTAATGCACAGGGCCGTCGGGCGTGCAATGGCACTTGCCACAAACTAACAAATGCAGGCAAGCAATTGGAAAACAGGTGCATAAATGGGCAATCATTGGCTGTCATGCGTTCCTCGCTTGTGAGTTGACAGGCTAATCTGCCCACCATGATCTGTATTGCCGATTCGCCCTCAAAGAAGAAAACCTCCTGCTGCATTACAGGAGTTGGCTGTAACCGAGCTTTCTCTCTCGCCTTATGATAAATACCGACGAGTTGCTTTATGTATGGCAGTGATCGGAATGGTCTGGTCTGGTCTGGTCTGGTCTGGGGGTCCAGACCATTAAGACCGGTCCGACCATGGTCTTGAGAAATCCTCAGACCAAGACCAAGTCAGACCAGTCCATTCCGATCACTGATGTATGGCGACAGATAAGGTGGATGAAACTGGTAGGATACGGCAGTTTTTTAACTTAGATTGCTCAAAGGTTATTAAATTATTGCTGTCTGGGACTTAAACTTGCGGCAACGCTAACGCAGCTATGCACTCTGCCAGCCGTGTTGCGTATTGCCTCTGTCGAGCTGAGGTGGCTAGCTGCAAGTTTGCAGGGGTATCCTACCAGTTGTCATATCGTAGGAGGCCCGGGAGTTGATCGTTGAGAAAATGACCTTCTTTGTGTTTCAAGAGACATAATCTGACGTAACATTAGGTCCGGGAAAGGGAGGTGGTTCCGTCGTTACAGTCTTAATTGGCTAAAGCACTTTGATCGGTCTATAAGAAACCAATTAACTGGTCCCTATTGTCTTCTAATCCTTAATGGTTATAAAAGCCACCACTTCGTCAATTTTGAGACATATTATAAGAATATCAAGATTATTACACTCTATATGCCGGCTCATACATCTTACCTACTTTAGCCTCTTAATATTAGATGCTTTGGGCCGCTAAAATAGGTATATAGGCGACAAATAGAGTACCTGATTAGATGCTCTATAACATATATTGCTAGGACTGAGTTCTTTTCTGCCTTTTATACTGCTTTTTAAGCCACTTTCATAGAAAGAAATATTAAGGGAGGTTTTAAAGGAGTTAGTCTTGCTCCTTTTAACCCGGAAAATATTATCTTAAAGCTTGATATGCAGCTATGAACTCTAATACCCCCGGGGAGGTTAGTTAACCATTAACACCATGGGTTTTAAAGACCCCAAAGATAGCAATCAAGGCCCAGTCTCAGTCTGAATACCTTGAAAAGCGAGTCAGGAGGTATAAGAGCAGCTCCCTAGAGTTGATAATTAAAGCTTTAAAGTCAAATACTAGAGTAATAAAGGCAGTTATATATGAGGTTACCTTATTGAGGAGTAAGCTCCGAAATCTTCGAGATATAAATAAGATACTAAGCCGGCGCCGAAGTATAAAAAGGACTGGATTACAGAAAGTAGGGGTAATAACTATAGAGGAAGCATCACAAGTAATCGATCAAATGGATGTTAATACGCAGGCAGTTGCCAAATCGTCGAACAGTGGTGGTCGAGAAAGGTCAGAGCGACCGGGTGGTCGGCATTGTGGTATATGCCGAAAGGCTGGGCATAATACAAGGACCTGTCAGGCTATAACTGAGACATCTGAAGAAGAGTATAGTAAGTAGTTATAGTTGATTGGATAGTTTGTGGTGGTTTTAATGCGATAAATTAGATAGGCTGAGATTTTTGATTGGTATACTTGTCTGATGGGCATGCTTATCAAACACGATATAGGAACCCCGTTTTCTTAAAAAGGTGAATTGAGGGTGAGCTGTTAGCGCCGTGCTAATCCTCAATATAAATAAAAGGTGAATTGGCTAATTTACCATTATAATAAATGATAGGGGTGCAAGAAGAATATATGTCTAATGACCTGGGCTCGCCAATAAGCTGGTTAGTGACTGTTCGCGCAGATGATATGAGGCTTCCAGATTGTGGCTGACAGAAGCACAAATTTCCACGAATCTGAACCTCGCTGTGACACTGCATTAAAATATGACAGCCAATCTCTTATTGCCACGTCATTTTCGTGTGCAACCCTGCTTGGAGTTATCTGTTGGGAATACATAAAACAGGAGCTAGGCTAAGATAAGAACTGGAGTTCAATCAAGCTGGAAGTCTCAGCTCAGCTGGTGGGGAAGCAAGAAATTCGGCGAGACACAGCCCCGGTAATTACCAATGCAAGTATTCGTCTACCCTGCGCCAACTGATATTCATGTCCCGACCCGTCAGGAAATGGTAGAGAATAATTGCTAGATCTTTTACAGATAGGATAGAACCAAGGCTGCATATTCACGCCAACTATCTGTCTCTCTCCAAGGTATCACTAGAGCTTGCTGAGTTATGGATCTCAATCAAATATATAGGAAGCATTCTCGCTCGCAAGTCTCGTCGATCTATTCACAAGCTGTATTACGTTAGAGATAGGCCCAATTGCAGAATAGGTTACCTGCAGACCACCATCCTCAACGTCAAAATCACCTTACAAGGCTGACCGTATCAATAGCCAATGTTTGAATCACAGCTGGAACATAATTATGTGGACTCTCAGTGAGCTCTACGTTACAAGTCAGCATGATGGCTGAGCGAGACATCGAAATGTGGAAAGGCCCCCGCGTGATACAAGCGATATAAGTGCACTTTGTTCAGCTCTGCACACGCGGGCCTATGGGGATTAACATGGCTTTAATATTCCCTGTAAAAATTAGCAGCGACCTACATAATGCTAAGAGTTATTGATAGGAGGCGAATCAAAGTGTCCTAGTACCAGAGGCCTCCTCAGAGTGGCTCAGATTCTTGATCCAGAGAGAACTATACATACAGGCGGTTAGGTAATATGGTCTAAGGCAACTATAAAGACCAGAGCGGCCTTTGTAATCTTTCGCAATCACTCATACATCTCCATCCGTCTCGCATCAAATTAATTCCGCTAAGAATGGACGGAAACTCCTGTTTAGACAACGCAACGCAGGTCGGTCCTCCAGAACTGGGCCTGACGATCGCAGACTTCTACGAGTCCTGGTCAAAGAGTCAACCATGCGTGGAACTCTCGTCCTACATCAGACCCGATGACGCGGGATCGATCCTCCCTTGGCCGTACACCCTTGCCTGGTTTTTTATCCACTTCCCCATCACACTCATCAGAGTCCATCGATGGGAGAGAGTGCAGGCCTTATCCATCATACTAGCCATTATCACAATATGGTTTCAACTCCAGGCTTACACCAATAGCATTCATCCCGAGTCAGTCCTTGTATGGATGCCGATATTCGTCGTGCTTGATATCGGGGCTATGATGCAGCTGGCATTTTTGATCGTCGAAGATAATGGTTTTCGACCGCTACTGCAGGCCTTACCTACGATCTTCAGGAGGAGAAATCAGCGAGATAACAGACCTGCAGCAGATGATCAGCAATCAAATGAAAGCCCGGATCTTGCAGGCCGGGCTTGGATCGCCTTTCTCGCTGTGCTACTTGGGATCCTCCTACTCGCCATACAGATATTCGGCCTTGCAATGGCTGCTATCGGGTCTCAGAACAAAAACGTTACGGCAGACTGGTGCACCACTCAATTCACTAGGGCCCTCGCCGTAGAGTCTGGATGTCAGCTCTACAACGTCACTGCCTCATCAAGTCAAGGCATAGGCTGCATCACGCTCAAAGGCTACGAACAGTACACATGGCTCACGGCGTCCATCATTATCATCTCTCTGTCACTTGTCTTCGAGGTATTCGACCTGGTGATCCTGTTACTCGTCCGTGGTACGAAGCGATGGAGAGGTGCCAAGATGAAGAGGCCTTGGTTCACGATGTTCTCTGGCAATATTGTTCTGCTTGTTCTGATCATAGTTGGAGTCTTTCAGTGTCAGCACTTGCCGAGGAAGATTGATCAGAGCGTAACAGTGTTTGAGTACCAGAAGGGATTGGAACAGAATGTTACATGTATTGCTCGCCTCACGCCGTATGGGGTGCGAGGGGCTATAATTGGATGGACCGACGGGTTTCTGAAAAGCTGGGGAGAGACTTACTCTCCTAAGTCATACTGAAGACCACAAGAGATGAAACGTGAAGATCGTTACGTTTCAAGTTTAATTTATTTATATCTCAATTACGGCTAAGGTTCTATTATAAATCGAAGAAGAAACTATGGAAGGATCCTAGCATCTGATGCGTTGAGGTGATTTGCTAATCACCAAGCGGCACCAAACTACATACATGGGCACTTTCATTCGTTCGTTCGTTCATTCGTTCGTTCCGTTTAAAACGTTTATGCACAGGCTTGCAAACTATTTCCAAATCAAATCAAATTAGGCCTCCGATTTGATTTGATTTAATTTGATTTATTTGTTTGCAAGCCTGCATTATGTGAGCGGCATGCTCATGCAGACATGCGGATGTACATCAATGTCAAGACGTTACCAAAAACGTATCCGCTCGCAGCCCTCAAGGTGTCGACGAGTCGAAGATACATGTCGCCGTTGAAGAAGCTGACGCTTACGTATGAAGGCAGCGGACCGGAGAGGATGGAAACGATACGGGCTTACGCGGTACCACCGTGGCACAACCGTGTATCGCTCGTATGCGAGGCCGATCGTGAAGCAGCGATAAGAGTAGCGGGGAACGCCAGCGACATTGTCATCGCAACCAGCGCCTCTGACAGAGGAGGTCTAGTGGGTATTGGTGGTGTCGTGGCCCAAAGATCGCCTGGCCGAACAGACAAGATAGTGGCCAGGTACTCGGCCACGCTCGGGTCACGAGACGACCAGAACCCCTACACGGCCGAGCTGGAGGCGATAGCGATGACATTGCAATGCATGCCCGATGGCCTACAATGTCGAGAGCTTACGGTGTTGTCAAGTAGTCAGTCGTCACTCAAGGCGATTGTTCGACCGCGACAGCAGTCAGGCCAGACCTCCATCCGTCAGATCTACGAGCACATCGAGCGACTGAGAAAGGGAAACAATAGAGTCAAGATGACCTGGGTACCATCCAGAGTCGATGACCTCAGCATGAACCGTGAAGCAAAGAGACAAGCCAAGAAAGCTACCATATCAGGCGCGCTCTACGCGGCTCAGGCTAGTAGCAACGCAGCTGCACCAGCAACGGAGACTGCCTGACAGTGTAGGCAACTACTTCAAACGGATAGATCAGGCCCTACCAAGAAAACACACGCAAGCAATATACGACATTTACAAGAGACGAGAAGCCGGAGTGTTCTCGCAGATGCGCACAGGAATGGCGAGGATCAACAGCTACCTCTGCAAGATTGGGGCCGCAGAGTCAGACATGTGCGAGTGTGGACAAGCACCAGAAACAATGGAGCATTTCTTGTTCCGATGCACAAGATGGGAAACAGAGCGTGAAGGCATGCGACAAGTGGGACAAGACATGATGGGCAACCTTTCCTTCTTCCTGGGAGGAAAGTCGGTGTCGGACGGAGCAAAGTGGAGACCTAACCTAGAGGCGGTGCGAGCGACAGTCAAATTCGCGTTGGCAACAGGAAGATTGAGCCAAGGAGGAATCTGAGAAGGGGATAAACAGAAGTTTACTAAACATTAACATCACAGTTAATTACTAACAACAAACAGCCTCAAGTTGACAGACCATGCTTCAGCTGCTGAAGATAGGATGCTGAACACTTGGAGATGATTTTAATTGGCCTTCAAGCAGGCCTGTCAAGCAGAGTCAAGCAAGCGGGGCTAGAGCAGAAAGGTTGGGAACAGCAGTAGGGCTTTCTTTTGTGTAAATTGGATGAAACGCGGGGATCCGTGAACAGTTTAGCGTAGCCATAGGCCTATGAGATCCGTTCTCCCGGGCGTAATAAATACTACTACTACTAATGTGAGCTTGTGGCTGACTGTGGCGCACTTACCCTGTCAACGCGTGCGGGTGAACGAGTTCACGCGCAACTTGCGATCAGCATCTGCAGTAACGCAATAGTGAAACACTTCAACACAGCTCAACGCGCTGAATCACTGGAACATCAATTGCGACTAGCAGGGTTTTTATTTCATTATCTCTGTTTTGCGCGACAACGTATTTTTAACCTTATCAAGACTCATCGCATACACCGACTGACCAGATCCCTACGACTTTCTAGCTTTACATTTGAGAACTCGAGACGGTATGGCTGCATCTACACGTTCCAAGGATCATGGCGCGGCTCGTCTCCAAGGGCCAGTTGACACTAAAGCTTCTCCAAACGCCGACAAAGTGCAGTCGCCGCCTAAGAGAGACGCGACTGAGAAGATCGATGCCGACTTTGAAAAAGACATTGCGATTGGCGAATTCATTGGCCATTGTGTTGACACCGAAAACTTCACCGTAGACATCCGAGTCAAGTGGCAAGACGGGGAGACCACCTGGGAGTCAGAATGGAGTCTTCAAGAAAAGATGCCCACGCTTGTCTTTAAGTACTGGGAAAAGCTGGACGGTCGCGAGGCTGCCACCAACCTGGATACCTATCACGTCTTCAAGATCCTAAAGCGAGCCCCATCATCCGACAAGCTCGGAAACTCCCAACACAAGTACCAGGTACAGTGGGTTGGCTACCGTCCAGCCGAATCTACTTGGGAGCACGAGTCCAAACTGCGCACGATTACACCCGATAAACTGGAGAAGTTTGAGACTAAGCAGTTGGCTAGCAGTGCTTCAGAGAAGCGCAAGAGCACGCGTGGCCCTGGACGACCTCGAAAGAAGCCACGAGTGGAGGATTAGGGGGTGATAGATGGCGTGCATATATGTAGATAATGCAAGTGTAGGAAATAAGCAACCATCGATAATGGTCTTTCCTGTATTTGACTTGATGCTATAATATCTTTATTGAATTAGTTTTCGCGTAATCCTCTTACTCTAGGTCAATGGCTAGTGTCTGTGATCTTTTCTGTATACCTTGGTGGAAAACTTCACAACGACGAATGCCCAGTACAAGTTATAGGCGATGATAAATCCATACGTAACAGAACTATTCTTACCAGCGATACCATTCAAGATGGCCCAGCCTCTTCCACCCCTGAGTTAAGGATTGCAGCATTGAATTTTCAGCGAGGTCTTACAGGTCTTGGAGGTAACTCACATGAACATGCTAGATAGTTTCAGGACCATCTCCAAGTTCTGTGACATCACCACCGGCTACCGTGTCCTACTGTTGCTGCTCAAAGAGCCAGGTGGCATGAGAGAATAAACCTACGGCAACAGGTTAAAAAAGACAAATAGATGAGATAAGGAAATATTGCAGCTTCGCTCTTGCTATTCCAGGCTGACTTCAGCGAACCCCGTTCGCAGTTTCGGCTGCGTTGTTGCTGGTAGGGACTTCCCCGGGTATAATTGGATCTACTGGGTTGGTCCAGCTCTCGGTGCTGCCTTGGCTGCTGGATACTTTCGACTGGTGAAGCGCATGCATTATGAAGAGGCAAACCCTGGGCAGGACGCTCCGGATGACGTTTAAAGGAGGTGCGGTGAGGAAGGACTTAGGGGGACATTGTTCTTTTTTTTAAAATAAAGAAAAGGGCGGGCAAAGAGCAAACTCGACTTTGTAGACTGGAGGTAGACAAGCAAGAGAACCGTTTCCTCCAACGTTTGCTTTAATCTATTACTTTAGGGACCTAGGCTCGCTTTAGTAGCCCGGCTTAATCGAGAGCCCTCGCTAACGCAGGTAGAACTAGGCGAAGATAAGCTCACCTGTCGACTCACCGCCCAGGCTATCCCGAAAGACCACTCGCTCTCTGGCTCAGCGAAGGACCTCGGGGTTCGTTCTAATAACTAGGTCCCCATCCCACCAACAGCCCCATTATACATCACTACTTGGTGCTAGTGCTGGCCCTGCCATGCCTAACTCTACCTTCTCTCACATACCTAACCATAAATCTTTGAATAGCCAGGTTGGGCTCCGGGACTTGAACGTAAGCGAATCTTCAGATAGCCGGATTAGGCTCTAAGACCGAAACCTAGGTTTTGTCAGACATTACGTGTATTCGGTCCATTGATCCAGATTGGTATATTCATGTTGTGTTGTGTTCAACTCTCCCCTTCAAGGTTCTACCATTTCGGTGCGTAATCTTAAAGTATCCCTGCTTGCACGTGACACCCCAGCACATGTTCAACAGGTTTCATGAATACTAGCTCGGCTAGGAAATCAGACTCATTTTCTCCTCTCCCATCCCCCACTCAATCCCACGCCCGGCAGCAATGCTACAGCGCCTCCACTTGGCAGTTCACTGGCATCCGTGACGTCAAGTGGCAAGTGCTTGAGCTGTCATGCGGTTTTATCTGAATAGATTCGTAAGTCCACTGACCCTACGCTCGGTGGTCTCGATTCTCGAGAGGGGCTCCGCCAGGTATGGCAATCCCGTACACGTACAGTGTGGTATACCACCAACAGGACATCATCACAGGCAAAGGAGGGCAGTACTGTGGAAATCCGATCCAATAGACACGAGTAGGTGACAGTTAGGAGTGTAAGTTGACGTCATTTCGAGGATGCAGCTTGTTTTAATCATCTAGTCCAACAGAGAAGTGTAGTGTAAGTTGACTTAATAATTGACAAGAGCCTCTCAGATTCCCAAATGACTCTTCAACACCATGACAACCACCAATCTACCTCAATATTGCAACCGAAGCACTCCCTGTACCCAAACACAATGGCATCCAACCAAAAGAACACTGCTACCAGCCAGAACGAAACCGCGGACTCTGTCCAGTTCGTCACGAACACGCTAGGCAACACGGTGGCAAGCTCGTCAAGGGCAACCAATAATATTTCTATATATAACGTGTTTGATAAGCGGGCGTCGCACTTTTTACAGCCTCTTCGCTAGGAATCATAATAAAAACACCACAAACTATCTAATCAATTGAAACTACTCGCTACAATCTTGCCCAGATGGCTCAATAACCTCCTGACAGGTCCTTGCATTATGCCCGGTCTTGCCGCATATACCACAACGCCGAATACCCGGTCGCGCCGACCTTCCTTGACCACCACTTCTCGATGATTCGGCAACTACCTGCGTATCAACATCCATCTGATCAATTACTTGCGATGATTCCTGTACATTCATTACCCCTCCTTTCTGTAGTCTAGTACTTTTTGCCCTTCGGCGCCGGCTTAGTATCTCATTTGCTTCCCGAAGGTTTCGGATCTCACTCCTTAATAAGATAACCTCATGCATAGTTGCCTTTGTTGCTTTAGTATTAGACTTTAAAGCTTCTATAATTAACTCTGGGGAGCTGTTTTTACGCCTTCTAATTCGATTTTCGAGGTATTTAGATTGAGATTGGGCTTTAAGTGATGTCTTTGGGGTCTTTAAAGTCCGAGAGGTCGAGGGTTTAGTAACCTCCTCAGGAGACGTTGGAGTCCGTAGCTGCATATCAAGTTTTGAGATTACATTTTCCAGGTTAAAAGGAGCAAGCCCAGATCCCTTAAAACCTCCCTGGATATTACTTTCTGTAAAAGTAGCTTAAAAAGCGGCGTAGAAGGCGGGAAAGAACTCGGTCTTTGAGATATGGGTTATAGAGTAACTGATTAGATGCTCTATTTCTCGACCATATGCCTTTTTCAGCGCTGCAAAGCACCCAACATCAAGAGGCTGGAGCAGATGAGACGCGTGAGCCGGCATACAGAGCGTGATGATCTTATTCTCCTTATAATATCTCTCGAAGTTGATAGAGTAATGACTTTCGTGCCTATTGAGCATTAGAAGATAATAATGACTATTTGTCCTAACCTCGCGCTATTAGCTCATACCTAATGCTCTAATTATGACGTTAGAATTTCTTACCTTTCTTTATTAACTTAAACTTTTTGGCTTTTCTGTTCGGGAGACTGTGAGGTTTGGACACTCCTAATTGGGTATAGGATGTGCTGAGCTAAAATCTGCAGTGCTAAAGTCCACGAACTTGTTAATGTAGTTCTTCACTTAGTCGGCCACATCACCTACTGTTACGATTGGTCCCGTAATAGCGCTGTAAGGATTCTATAGGCAGCTGTAAGCACCACCATAATTGCCCACATAGTGATTATAGCCCGATATTTTGCCCTGTGGCCTAACGGCTTGTGCTACCGTTACACCCACCCAGCCACTTTTCTCCACCACCCAACTTCCAACCCCTACAACTTACCCAAAAAAACACTCAATTGAATCCAATACATCAGAATTCGATGAATTATCTATATCTTCAGCCTCTGGACAAGTTCTTGCGTTATGACCACTCTGGCGACAGATGCCACAAAGCTGTGCGTCGGTCTTATACCGCTTTGATGGTCCCCCTTCGGCGCCTTTGTCAAGGCTTTCCTCCTTGACCACACCCTTTTCAACCAGAAGCTGGCTCACTCTCTCATCTGTAAGAAGTCATGAATCTTATAATTGTGTTCTTTCGGCCCTTAGCCGCTTGGAAAGGGCCTCATTGGCCTCTCGGAGTGCTTTAATCTCTCTGGTCAAAAGAATCAACTGGTGGTTGATACTTACTGTAACCTTTGCTAGTTGGTCGACAGGCGTCAAAATCGGTGTTGGGGAGCTCCCTTGGTGCTTAATTACTCAATCCTTGATTAGAGTTGACTGCAAAAGAGCTTCAGTGGCAGTTCTGGGCGTCTGGGAGAGCCAAGGTAGGGGCAGAACGTCGGGAGTCTCGGGAGGAGTTGGCGTCCGTAATCTTACGTCAAGTTTTGAAATCGCGGATTCTGGACTCCACGGAACTAGGCCAGCTCACTGAAAGCTACTCTTAATGTTCTTTTCCGTAAAGATTACCTCAACAGCGGCCTTTAAGGCGGGGAAGAAGTCGTCCTTGGTGATATGCGTAATGCTAGCTCGGACGAGGAACGAGATTTGACTGCCATATGCCTTCTTTAACAGGTTAAAAACGCCGATATCGAGCAGCTGCGTTAAGTGAGAAGAAGAGCTTAGAAGATAGAGTGGTATAATCTTGTTGGCCTTGCAGTATTCGTTGAATTCGGCGTTAATATGGCTCTTATGCCTATTAAGCATAAGTATCTGGTATTGGCCCTTTTGAGGTGCTTTTGTTTGCCGATTAAAGGGTTTAAGTCACTTAAGGCCTGTATCGTAATTAGTTTAGCCGTTGGGAGTTGTCTTGACGACCTAGCTGCTTGTGGCCCGGCAGGTGATGTGGCCCGCTTAGTGATGAACTATGTTATTTAAGAACGGGCCCCGTTTTAGGTTCTTGATTCCCTGTTCAAATTTATAATCACTAATTGGTCTAACACTATAAACAGGGCTTATTTCGATCTTTAATACCTAAGTAGTAGGGCTAGCATAACGCCAAGCCTTATAGGTATAATAGTATAGCGTTAAGCTTACCGTTATGCCGTCTCTCCGACCTTCCTAAACCAATTGGAATACCTTTATGCGACCATTTAACTCTACTCCTAGGACAATGGTGAGAGGATATATAAAACGACCTAATCTCAGACTCTACTGTCTAAATCCTTAGAATATATCCTCCTCGCTCAGGAACACAAGCAATCACTCTACCAAACCGAAACAATAGCAAACATTCAGGAACATACCGAAACTAATACCAAAATATTAAAGATTAATTCATCGGCACCCGGAACAATTATACAAATTGCAATTACCGCTGAATCGGTAGTCAACATCTTCATAGCCACCTCTATAATATTCAACCCAATAAAAAACTTCAAAAACACCTACTTAACCGATAGCCAATCCGCAGTATCTCAGACTGCCTCTCTCGCCCAACAATTCGGCCCTAGCATCGTCGCAATAACGGTTCCTATAATGCTTACGCTCCCCAATAAACCTAGAGCCATAGAACTAAGGCGTATCTCGTACCAGATACTATCCGCGTATAAGATTCTGGCTGTCCCGATCACGCTTTGGCAGGCGTGGGTTGCGGGGGAAGCTGGTAGCGGGCTTAATTTCAACAAGGTAATCTGGGGCTTGACGGTACCGATAGGGGTTACGTTAGGATTTAGGGCCTGGGTGTTATTTATCAAGCCGGAGTGGATGGGGAAATATAAGGCGAAGAGAGATGACTAAAGATGTTAGCGGATGGATTTAGCTATATGTTATGGCTATTCCGGTACTTAATCTTGCCCTCTTCGGTGACAATAACTAGTTGGATATGAGCGGAATAGTATGTGGTTGATATGGCGAGCCTACACGGTATGCATGCACACCAGCCAGACAAGTAAAAGACGCACAGATGGCAGCCCCAATAGTTTGATATGAACCTAATTATGCTATCGAGCTTGAGTTGTGAATGCGTAGTCTCCGTGTGATAAAGTAAGAATAAGCTGTAAATCATTCTGATCTACCCTGTATATGTTTGCGAGAGCAAAATCCAGTCCAGTTCACAACTCTCTCCTGTAAAAATTTTATCTTGGCGCCTGCTGTTAGCGCTCTGCTAGGGCAAAAAGTTTTTACAGGCCAAAATCGCAGCAAAGACAGCTGTGGGGCTAGCGGAGCCTTAATAGCTGCTAGAAGAAAGGATTCAGAGAGTTGACTTTACTTCGTAACGAGTGTCTTTAACGATACTGAGCTTCGCGAGCTCCTGACTTCGCCTTCGGGCACTATTTCCTATGTGATATCTGCGGCTTCTTCTCACATCGACATTTGTTGAATGTTGGAGGGTTCACCCTCAACTTCAGGATTAAGGTTCAGGATTAAAGTTTGAAGCCCTAAACTTAGATCGTAAGACTTTCATCTAGGACTTTCTAGGACTCAAGTCCTAGAAGAAACCAGTCAAAGATATAAGATCTCAATGGTCCTTCGATTGCGACAGGATAAAGGAATACACATGATTCACCTTAATATCTGACAACATTACGGCTCTGCGCTCCTTCGATTTTCCGCACGACCAACATCTGCAGCCTCGGCTGCCTTGAGATCTATTCTGTGCTAGACTTTGCTTTTTTATATTTTTGTTTCTGTTTAACTTCTTGCTCGGCTCGAACGAGCTCGCGGCCTTTTTAACTTCTGAATATATATTGTGTGACTAGAAAAGGTTAAATAAACATTCCCTATAGTTATGTCATAGCGTACATGAGAAGCGGGTGCAACAGACAAGCGAGTGCAACAAAAAATCCCGTAATTTACATCTTCTCAACTTCATCAATTAATTTTCAACCACCAAATATGTCAGACCCAAATATTAAGGCTAGGATTCTTTTTGCACTTCGTGCCCTCTAAAATGACCTAAAATTAAGTCTCCGACGCGCCGCAGGCATCTACCAGGTCCGCTATTGGACTCTACATCGCCGACAGAAGGGTATCCTTTCTACGCGTGATTCTATCCCAAAATCACGCAAACTATCTGATCTAGAGGAACAGACCATAGTTCAATTCATTCTCGATCTGGATTTGCGTGGGTTCCCCCCGCGACTGCGTTATGTTGAGGAGTTAGCTAACCGATTACTCGCCGACCGCGAGACGCCGCCTATCGGCAAGCGCTAGGCCCCTAACTTCGTTAAGCGACATAAAGACCTCAAGACGTATTTTTTCCGTAAATATGACTACCAGAGAGCCAAATGTGAAGATCTAACCATTATTTGTAACTGGTTCAGGCTCGTAGTAAATGCAATTGTGAAGTATGGTATCTGACCTGATAAAATCTATAACTTTGATGAGACTGGCTTTATGATGGGTGTTATTGCGAACGGAATGGTCATTATAGGTATTGAAAGGCGTGGAAGACTATAATCAGTATAACCTGGAAACCGGGAATGGATTACAGTTATTTAGGCGATTAATGCCGAGGGCTAAGCGATCCCGCCGTTTATTATAGTTACGGGCTAATATCATCTTGCCCACTGGTACCGAGAAAGTAACCTCCCGGGCGATTGGGCTATCGCGACGAGTCCTAATGGTTGGATAGATAACGAGATAGTCCCCGAGTGACTAAAGCACTTCGACCGGTATACTACCAAGCCATCAAAGAATCGCTATCGTCTCCTGATCCTCGACGGACATAAAAGTCACCACTTAGTAGACTTTGAGAGATATTGCAAGGCAAATAAAATCATCACGATTTGTATACCGCCTCATTCGTCTTATTTACTGCAGTCTCTTAATTTCGGGTGCTTTGGCCTGCTTAAGAAGGCTTATGGGTGAGAAATCGAGCATTTGATTAGATGCTTTGTAACCTATATTTCCAAAACCGAGTTCTTGCCGGCTTTTTATACCGCCTATCAGGCCATAATGACAGAGAAAAATATTAAAGTAGCCTTTAGAAGAGCCGGAATTGCTCCTCTTGACCTAGAAAGTGTAATCTCGAAGCTTGATGTGTAGCTGCGGACTCCGACGCCTGTGGAGGAGGTAGTTAACCCCTCGACCCCTTGGGTCTTAAAGACCCCAAAGACTATCCTTGAAGATGACTCTCAGTTTGAATATCTTGAAAGGAGAATTAAAAGGCATAAAGGTAGCTCTCCAGGGTCGATTCTAGAAGCATTGAGGTCTTCTTCTAAAGGAATAAAGATAGTTATGCATATGGTTGCCTTATTAGAGGCCAGGGTCTAAGATCTTGAACAGGCAAATGAGATACTAAGCCGGCGGCGGAGGGCAAAAAGAACCCGGCTACAGAAAGGAGGGGTGATGGCAGTAGAGGAAGGAAGGCAAGTAATTGATCAAACGGATGTTGATGCGCAGGCGGTGGCTGGACCATCGAGAAGTGGTGGTCAAGGAGGGCCTACGCGAATGAAGGAAAGGCGCTGTGGAGTGTGCGGCAAGACAGGACATAATGCAAGGACCTGTCAGATAGTTGTCGCTATGTCTCTGGAAGAATATAGCGATTAATTTTACTTAATTAATAGTCTGTTGTGTTTTTATGGCTATTGTTATCTGAGATGTTGGGATGTTGTGTTGCACTCGCTTATCATGTACGTTAAAGGTTAAGTGCGATGCATACATATCACACACATGTTAGTAAAATCCTTGTTTAGAGTGGCATACTGTCATCCGTTCGTTAACTTTGAACCCTAATTTTAGGACCAGTGCGACCCTAGGGTACCTTATTAATGAGAGAAAAACAGCGTGGTTATTAGTCCCATCACGTTGCAGCAAGTTGATAGGTCTTTCGAGAATAAACAGTGGTGGCAGTGCTTCAGCCGCACTAGAACCTTCTTAGAAGTAGCGATTCAGTTCAAGCTATGGGTGGGACAAATCACTTAGCTAAAACTGCGCTGCCTCATAAAGAAATTAGGGCAGCTTCCAGCGAAAGGAGGAGAGTAAGTGGTCGGTCGTTCAAAAAAGGATCATAGCCTCGTCATTGTGGCTGCTGATCATACGGATATCCGTATCAAGCTGTGTAAGATTGGAGGGATTAAACATTACGTGCCCTGCTTGTATTGTAACGATCGTACCTAACCACTACGCTACAGGCAAAATATTAGGTTATAACTTCTATTGTGGCAACTACAGTGGTCGACTGGTGTCACACTTTAAATATCAATGCAGGTGAAAGTGCTTAAGCAAAAGGTTTCTGTTATGCTTGTATAGAGACTTCAGAGTGTTCAGACAAGGCAACCGGCGTGATAAAACATACCACCTAATACATGTTGTGGGAGGGCTCTCTGGTCAACAGCTTCCGCTACTATTTATCTTTTCTCATGGCTTTATATGATACCCAGCTACGTACTGGGATATATAGCTACCCTGAAAATTCAATTAGAACCTGAATTTGCTGTGGCGCTTGATTGGATCTCCAGTCTGAAAGCTGGTTAAGCAGTACGTTCCCTAAACGCTCCCTCGGCCATTGAGCCCATGATGGGGTGCTAAAACTAGTAGGAGTCAGCCCGACTGGTGTCGTCTGCAGTACGGGTTGTTGCTTGGCCGTTGATAGCTGGTTATGGCTTACGAGAGAAGGCGGTGTGGCGTTAACCAGCACCACTTTCTTCGCATACTATGGACGAAGCATTAAGTAAGGGAAAAGACCAGCATTCACACCAGTATTCATACAGGCGATATAACAATTCGCCGCGCTCTTTTGTTCGTGTAACCATTTCAGCGGGCCTATTGCCTAAATATGTCATCTTCCGTCTCACCACGGAGGAATGCAAAGGCTGTGCAAAAAGGGTCCTTAGCAAACATCGATTCTAGCCATACCAAGGAGCTGCATGCCATGCTTATTCGTCTTGTATGTGGGGTCTAGTAATAGTATGTCGGGGTAAGCCTGAGTAGAGGCTAAGGAATTTGGGCGAGCTAACGAAATAGCATCCGGCTATGTGAGCCGAAATGTACTCGTCTTAAAAGCGTTCCTTGTCTCGCTGATTAACGAGTGCATACATGCAGCGTTATCTTTCGGACATTTCGTCACGTAGCTACGATACAATAGTAAAACGAAAAGTTGATCCTTAGGTACATGTGAACATAGTGGCTTCTGTCTTCTCATGGATCTGCCTGTGTGTCGAGACTTTATAATGTTGCAATTTGCCCTGGGATATAATAAGCAAGGTCTATAAGTCACCGAGTATTAACCCACCCGACTTTATGTTCTATTAGAGCACAGAAGGGTGCCTGGGACCGGTAAACGGGCTCACCCACCCTCTCCATCGCCCCCTCTTTACCTTTGTACCACGGCTCGCAGGGGATCACCACTTCGCAATCTTCCACCATGGTTGCTTTCGCCGTATCACCGCCAGCCTCACATCTTTTCAGTCCCGAATGCTAAGGTTCCAAGTACATGCTTCGCCTTTGTGACACTGACTCGCGCCATATGATGCGCCAAAATTTAAGCTGCGGGGTAGTTTAGTTTTGTAGTCAGTTTGAGGGGCGCTAGAAGAGCTAGCTGTAACACTTTGGTAGAAGAATAGTAAGGCTACGAGCTAGCGCCTTCGAAGAACATTTCAAGCACATGCTTCGTTTATGTGGTACTGACTCGCGCCACACGATGCGCCAAAAATTAAGCTGCGCGGTAGTTTGATGTGTAGTTGCCAGCTTGAGGAGGGGTTCGGGGAATTTACCCGTTGCAGGCTGTTGAGACAGTATGACTAAGATGGTCCAGTCTACTGGTGGCTGCAATATGGATACTGTGTAAGGAACTGTGCTCCTCTCTGACACGTGTAACTTAAGCCATTTAATAACGCCTTCGACTCCCACCGTATTGCTTTATAACAGGTCCAGTTAACCGATGAGAAGAACTTTATTCCCACTTCTGCATATCACACGCCCCTCCAATATATCCCGGGCACATGTCGTTCGATGTTGAGCCGCACTGGGCAGCACTTCTGCCATCCGAATCCGTTATGCATCTTGCCTCTTTCTATTGCTAGGTTGTCGAGTCTCTTATCCTTCGGTTATTAGCATTTCCGGAGACCGACCGCCTCCGTGACTCGTGCCGCCCGCAATGGAATGACAGACAGCTCTAGGTAGAGCCCCGACCGTGTCTACAGATTGGAGCTTCGATCCCATCTTCGTCACCTCCATCTCCTCCGTCTCTTACCGTAGCCCCAATACCCCAGCATACAAGCAAACTATTGGTAGTTGTAACAACGTCTAGCTGTATCAAAGGTGCTCTTTGGCCGGTGCTGTTTATTACTCGTTCACCCATACCGTCCCCATGTCCGTCGGCATATAAGCCGTGTATTCTCGCCCATCTCATCCGCCCGTTGCTAGGTCATGACGGCAGACCGACTCGAACACTCTACTCATCCAGCTACAGTCACTTTCACAATGTCTATGTTCATGTCACTACCCGCCTACATGGAAGCTCCTCCTCGCCGACGCTACTCGAGTACCAGTAGTGCATCCGCTGACCCTAATGAGGACTGGACCAAGATCTCTGACACTGCTGAGCGCCGACGGATACAGAACCGTATTGCTCAGCGCAACTACCGTACGTTCTCTCCGCTAACTCGGAGAGGCTGACTTCCGCCGGACTGGGCTCCCGAGGATTCCAAAGCTGACATAAATGCCCGCTTATAGGCAAGAAGCTCAAGCGACGCCTTGAGGACCTCGAGCGCCGTGCTAGCTCTTCTGAACCTGCCGGGTCCGACAATCAGGCCCAGGAGATCACCAAGTCGAAGCGAACCTTCCAGTCTCAAAAGTCGCAGTCCGCTACCTCCTCTAAGCCAGTCGTCTCCCAGAGCCAGTTTATTCCACTCGGGGAGCCAATTGATGATCTCTTCTTCCCTGGCACCCACGACGACCGTGCCCTCTCCAACAGCCTTTCTCAATTCACATACTCGACCTATCCGACTCCTGATGAGATGCTCGTCGCTCCCTACGATTCTCCTGAGACATCCTTGGCCATGGCTACTACTTCCGCCTACTCTAGCTACCTGAATACTTCCGCCGTGCTCGTGATGCTTTCCCCAACGAGGCATTTTAGCGATGCCACCAAGCGGAAATCATGCACCAGCGATGACGAGCTGACCCCTTATACGACTTATAGCTACATGCCGCCCATTGACCTCAACGCTCCAAGCCCCTACGACCAGTCTAACCCGCTCTTCTCCGTTTCCGGCCTTCTCGTAGACCCCAATAAAGCAACAACGCCATTCTAGTATCTGATTGGCACAATTAATCGCTCCAAGGGTTTTTCTAGCATCGGTCCCGAAGACTGTGGCCTTGGTCGACGGCTCCACGGTGAGTGTCCGAGGAGGAGGTTATTAGCTATCCCACCAGGCTTGCAAGTATAAATGGACCAGGATCTATACTCAACTTGATTTATGATAGCTCTCTATTAATACGGGGATCAAAAGGTAGAGCTTCAATCGGCTGTAGTTAATCGCCCTAATGTTCGCCGCGAATGAGAAACTACGGTGGGATACGGGGCTATCATTGAACGATGGGACATAGTCTGGGTACCCTAATATATGTAGTGAGCTCCGAGCAAACCAATTCTGTTTTTCCCCGTTATCTTCGCTGTGGATGCTATAATAACAATCCTTCGTCTCGTTTATTTCTCGAAGAAAGCAGTCTAGGGTCGAAAACCAGTCAGCGAGGGACGTCTTATTTCCCGCTTAAAGTAAGGTTGCAGCGTAGAAGTCTGTTGAAACAACCTCAATTGTGTCAAGCTTGAACTACTGCTGTCATTCAATTTGAAGTTCGTAATACCATGAGAGCTTTCCCCAAATACTAGCAAGCTGAGAAGATTCTCAGACATTCCCGAACATTTAATGCGCGTGTGGTCGAACGAATCTATGAATTCCAACCTGTCTGATTATTCTGGAGAAACTCAAGCCTATCGAATTCAAAGAGGTTTCCGCCGATGGTTATTGTAGCAAAGCCCTTACGGCGTTGTGGAGTAAACCTGATGTATTGTGTCGCACAAGATTGTGAAGTTGATGCAAACATCCAAGATTTTTCAGAGCTCTTCCTCTTCCATATTCGTATAGTCTCCGCATCGGCAATGCTTTTTCAAGCTTGGCAAGATACTTCTTGCAGTTCCGCCCCATCAGGAACGTCTGGCAACGGAAGTTGATAATGTGACCCAAACAATGCAGCCGGTGATGGCAACGTTGTTTGAATTTCATGTATGAGTAGAGCTCCTTGAGTATGAATTTAACAGCGGGATCATTCTAAGAGGCACTATAAAGCATGAAGTATCCAATCTGATCTCCAATATCATATATCCTTTCAGCAATTCGAGAAAAACTGATTTAAGATTCTCGTCAGTGTGCTCGCTGCACATACGTCGTATACCCAGAACGGTAATTCATCGCTTGCTGGTGATGCCAGTCCACATGGTGATGACACCTATAATAGCGTAATGATTTGGCGCCGTTTAGAGATCAAAGGAGATGGAGATTCTACTCAGAGAATGCTGGAGGTCCTCTCCGAGCCGTTGCTTCGACAGAAAGGCATCCACAACCCAACTTCGAATGGTTCTCGCTGCCTTTAGAAGGTAGTTAAGAAGTGCCGGAGTTAAAAATACGAATAGTTTTCAGAAATACTAGTTTTCTAATTGAAAGAAAGCAATATAAAAGCACATAATTAAAGGAATTAAAAGCTCTTTATACTTCTCGGTGGAGGCTTTCCCGAAGAAGGTATATAAGTACTAATGTACTGTTCCCGCTCCGCACCGGAATGGCAAGACCAAATCGGTTTCTATACAGCAGAATTGGATACGAGTGGATGTGGTCAAGCAGCCGAGACAGTTGAGCATTTTCTGTTCAGATGCACAAAATGGAGAAAGGAATAGGGCGGCATGCTAAAATGCTCACAAAGATAGGTAGCCTCTCGTTCTTCTGGAGAGGGAATGCAACGTCTGACAGTGATAATGGGGCGCCAGATATGCAAGCAGTATGAGCGACGATCGAATTTACCATTACAACGGGAGGCTCGACATATACCAGAAGCCTCAGGAACTCCAATCATTCAGGTACAATCCTACTACCGTCATGCAGTCTCATTTTAACAAACAATTCAGCTGCTGAGGATAGGACGCTGAATACTTGAAGAAATTAACTTCCAAGCAGGCCTGTCATGGTATATACCTCAGATTGGGAGCCAATATAGCTGGTAATTGCTACAGTAGAAGAGTTGTTGTGGTCCAGCCTGGGTATGAATACGACGTTACTTTCAATACTGTGCTCGACAGCAGTGGTAAATAGCGCGATCTGAATTGTGAAGTGCAGGTAGTTATATGCATTCTGGCCGCGGTCTAAAGATAACCCACCCTAGGACCGACGTCCAATATCAGTCAGTCAAAACGAATTTCGAGGCATTGTTTAGCAGGACTTCGCTGCATTTTTAACTCCACCCAAGGGAATCAGAAAACTGCTGTTGTTGGTTCGACCAAGAAGTGTGTGTGGAGGTTGGTTAACCTACCGTCATGACGGATCCAATGGGGGCCGAGATCGTGGTGGAGCAGGATGCCCCTTTTTTGACGCCAAAGCGTCCGAATTAAGTGGTGAAGCCTACAAGCAAGGTCCGAGACACTGCGCGACAATTGGAAGATACGGTTATAGAAACGCGAAGGAACACCTGACAGACGACGCGAACCGTGCCAGCCGAAGAACAGATCGACTAACCGACTGAATCCTGAAAGATTAGCAGCAGTGGCAGCGGCGGTAGCGATGGAAGAGCAAGGCTGCAGAAGGCGGTGGATCTCCTGGCATAGTCGCGTAGGGAGACTAAACGACTGCAGGAAGCGCTGAAGGAATAGATGGAGATGACTAAGGAGCTTAAGGGAGTCGTTGTAAAGCAGGAAGAGACATGGCACGAGATGAGCAAGCAGATGGTGGAGGTTAAGGAATAGATGACCGAGGAACTGCAGCGAATCCGCGAACAGCTCGAAACTATCGCTATGAATATAATGGATGGTCCTCAACGATCATATGTTGACGTTGCACGATTGATATCGTTTTTACCTAATAACGACTCGAGGACCTTAGCCGCTTCCCTGAACCCCACAGATATGCTCTACTGTACGATTGACGTATTAAGGCTAGGAGAAGATGAGGCTAGGCTCTTAGCCGGGACGATCTGAGCGATAGTGGAGAATGAAGTCCGCTCCGAACTGGGTAATCCCACGTGGCGATGCCGAGCGGTGACTAAGGACCTAAAGAATCCCTACCGCGTTAGGGTTACCTGCAGGGACGAGAGCGAGCATGAGATTGTGAAACGCGTAGCGGAAATAAAACTAACTCCAGGAGCCCGTATTCTATGAGACGACCTCTACCCTATCAGAGTGGATAATGTCAACCGTACTGCAGTACTAGACGAGAGGAACGAAGTTCGAACTGAGATCGCCGAGATGCTCGGCCGAGAAAATGACACCGAAGTTGCAAAGATAGCATGGCTCTGTTAAAGCAAAAACGGGTTGATTATGTTGTCGTTAGTTCTAAGTTACATGTGTCTGAGAGGAGCACAACTCCTTACATAGTATCCACATCCTAGCCACCCGCAGATCGGACCACCTTAGCCACACTGTCTCAACAGACACAAATCGTCGATGCCCGGTCGTGTTCCGGGCGGCAGCCGAGGCTGCAAAGAAGAAAAGGTTCTCTGGGCAGTACACGACTGCAGAGATCGGTCATGCAGCTTCCGAGCTGCAAAAAGGGCAACGAGCCATTTGGGGCCGTGCGTCGAGATAAGGGGGCACCAGAGGGCCCAAGAAGTCGAACAGCTGACGGCTGCTGGTGTTGTTCGGGAAGACAAAGCTGCAAAGGTCGGTCGAGGCAGCGTTAAGCTGCAGATAAGGGTGAGAGTGAGGGTGCGACAACCCTCAATGTCGAGCGGCAAGATGCCGCGAATGTCGTCTGGGCAGCCAGGGCTGCAGAGGTCGGTCGTACGGGAAGTTGAGGGGCGCAGAGCCCGGATTGTCGCAGGCTCGCGAAGCCGAAAATGTCGAGGTAAAAAGTTGCCGCAAGTACCAGAAATGAAATAGCGCCCGGAGGCGATGTCAAGAGCTCGCGAAGCTCAGTGTCGTTGAAGACACTTGTCACGAAGAAAGGTCAACTCTCTGAATCCCTTTCTTTAGGCAGCTGTTAGGGTCCCGCTAGCCCCACAGCTGCACTTGCTGCGCTAACAGCGGGTGCCAAGAAAAAGTTTTTACAGGAGAAAGTTGTATTAGCCATCCAATATGTTATGTTATGTTATGTATATTTTTCGTCCGGGGGGCCGTAGGCCCCGAAAGTCCCCTACTGGGGCACAGGACGTGCTGAGCTAGAGAAATTGGAACCTATCTATACGCTAATTACAGAATATCATTACTTCCTCTTGAATCCAATTCTGTAGACGCGTCGGTAGACCACACACTATCCAGCATATCAACGGCACAAATGGCGCATCTTATCGAGCCTGTTTCCCGTCAGCGGGATGACCAGGCGCGGCTGGCAAATTGCAGCCGCTAGTTAATCCTAATGTCAGGAAGGCTGAAATTAGCCTGTGCCTGGGGCAGTTCAAGGCTGCTTTCGAGAACAGGTAAGAGAGAGAGAGGCAACAAAGGAGATGTGTAGAAGATAAGGAGGGAAGCAGAGATGCGAGTACTTCTCGGGTCATGGTCGCCTAATAGCGGGGGCAAATCTTTCCAAAGAACGCGCTGTCCTTAGACAGGTCAATGAATTTGGTAAAGTCTTTTCCTATTGCTAGATTAACCGCTGCATTCGGTGAGGGTGCAAGCCTCATCCGGTGACGCGGCGGTACCTTTCTGCAGTAGAAGATGTGATCCGGTGCTTTGCGTCGGCCACATGAGCAGACCAGGCGTACATCGTCGTGGTCGAATCCATCGTGGTACGCGGCGAAGTCTCCGTAAAGCGACCTCACTGCCAGCAGATAGTGCAAGGCCGCTCGCAGGAGCGAGAGCTCCGGCGAACAGCCTGTGGTCGCCTTGAGATCGAGTCTCTTGTACTGCTCAGGAGCGGCGGTGGACCACCACGTCTCGAATATCTCTTTCAGATTCTGTCTCGCGATTTTTCGCAGATAAGCCAGCGTTAGTCAAGTCCCTTCGGGCTCCAGGAGCAACAATGCTACTTTGGCCAGTTTATCGGCTCATTCGTTGCCTGGGATATCGGTGTGTCCTGGCACCCAGCGTACCTGTGTGGCTCCATGCGATGCCGCCAGAGCCTGAAAGTCAAGAAAGATGCCTTGAGAGGAGTCGGACGGTGTGCCTCGCAGGCATATGGCGGCCGCGAGGTTATCTAGGCAAATGAATATGTTTTGGGACGCTGATTCTCGCAGGTCTAGGGCGGCTTTTAAGCCCTCTAATGCTCCTATGGCTTCAACGTCGAAGACCTCGCCAGGCCCAATGCGATCTAATCCGTCAAAGATGGGGATATTATCCTGATAAATGGTGAAGCCGTAGCTGGCAGCCCCTTCCGAGCAGTGCTGGATAGCCACGCTATGAAACTGAAACTGGGGGGAGTTTCAGTTTCATAAAACCGGACGTCAGTATAGTTTCAGTTTCATACGAAACAATATCCAGTTACAGTCCAATTTTTTTACAAGCTTGGCATCAATATACACCTTATCTCCAAGTACCCCAGAGATATTTGGTATTATCTGCCTACCTACACTACCAATTCCCTAGGCTCGCCATCACTTTCTGCCCCCTTACTCATCTCTATATCTTCTTAGAGTATCCTTACAGCCACGTCGATATCCTCCGCTTCCCGAAACACCCCTGCAAGAAGCGGCCTGCTCTTTCCCTTTGGAACACTTATCCAACTTTTAATACACTCACATGCCTCTACCATTTTAGCAGACATACTACTTCTATCCCATCTAACCTGCCGTCTTACGCCTAAGAAGATTCACTCTGCTTCCATAGACATAGGTGGATGCAGAATATATCAATAGCCATACGGCAGAGGAGGGGGAAATTCTCTCGCTGGGTCAGTTCGAGCCACCACTATAAGGCCGTTTATTATCCAATCCCAACCTTCAAGCCCTACAAAGTATCGTCAAAACCAGGCCATTAGAAGGCTTCAAATTACATACATAAATAAAGCGGTCAAATTCATCCTTCACTTCACTCGCTATGCTATACACCTTCTGCCTCCAGCGATCAAACTCATCGAGTTCTTGCCCTTTCTCCTATTATTTATCTAGGAGCTGGTAGCTCTTGTGCTCTGTGGACCAGATCTTCCTTACAGCCTTCACGGTATTGCTAACCCAGGCTGGGTTTCTCTTTCACTACTCACTCAGATAGCTCTTTCGGAGTGCTAGGTGGAAGAAAATACCGGCCACGTACACCGGGGCTTATTCGGTAAGCTAGTAATACTTCTCGAACTTTAGCCAAGCCACGTAAAAGCGCGCGTAGAAGCGTGGGCCACTGAAAGCCCGGTTTTTAGTCCGCGTGAAGTGATGATAGAGGAAATCCATATGGGAGAGAACTTCATCGAGTGTGTTCTCCCGACCTTAGCGCACCGAGATCTGGGGGAATACTTGTAAGAACGCATCAATATCTCCAAGTTCATTCCAGTCGTTGTGGTCCAGTGCATCTTTCTCGATTTTGGCATGATTTTCTTAAATCCAATCCATGAACTTTGCTCGCTTCTCAATTGCCACGTCAATAAGGCGAAACCATGAATTCCAACGTATGTCATTATCCCTCGGCAAGGTCCTGCCAATCTCGGCCTTAAAGTCGTTGTAAATGCTGGTAGAGCTCCTCATATATATACACAAGTTATAGAGTTTCCCCAGAACACTAAACCCCCGCCATTCCTCGGTAGCTTATGCCTTCGTAATAATGCCCCCATTCTTCTCTTTCGGGTAGCCTACACAGCCACTCATACGCCTCATCAATCCCCTCTCTCTCATCCTCCTAAATCTTCTTTACTTTACTCCGAAAGAGGACGGCTTAAACGATAAGGTTCATAATATAGCCACTACAGCGTAGTCGCCTGGCAACCGGATCTAAACCGTCAATCTCTTTTACGATATCATCAAGCATAGTGTCGTCAGCATCGTGGTTATCCATTATAAAGTAGCCAACCTTTCCTCTAAGATCGTACTCTTCAACAACCTCCAGGAAAGCCTTGGCTTACAATTTCCCATTATGGCTTCCTTTAAACTCACGCAGTGACAATAACGCTTAAGCGACTCCTCTCATCTCCGCATCTACAAAATAAACCACGATTGCCTGGTATGCCGCCTTCTGTTCCGATAAGGTCCACATATCAATAGTAAAGTGAACCATAGATAAAAGAGAATTATAAAGCTTCTTAATAAGCCCTTATTTGTATTAAGCGAAAGTCTTTTTAAGAAGCTTCGGCACCATTCTGCGGCTACGTAGGAGGACGTCCTAGGCCATATAGTTATAGAAGAGTATAACAGTATAAAACTCAGGGTACTCAATAAATATATAGGCGATATTGCAAACCGCAAGAAGCCTGGCGAGTGCTTCCTCAAATGCAGAAATATCAATAGCATTTGCTAAATATTTTTCCTCATTAAGGTCTTAATTAGCTTAATATTCTTCCTGCCTTCCGAATAAGTCCGTAATGATGTCATGTTGCTACTTCTTCAGATCTGACCTTTCTACATACTCTATTACCTGGATGCCATAAAAGTCCTGCAGGTACTTGCAGGCTTAATTCAGGTTCGTCGTTATCGAATCAGGCTTTTTCGTGGAGTCGTAGTGCTTGCAGTACCAAATTTCATGGTATGAGCTATCGCGAGCCTTCTCCCCTCTCTCTTTATAAGGGCCATACGCCTCGTTCTAAGTGCTTTTGTTTATATGGCCTTTGGCGCGCTTGCCAGTCCTATCAGAAGGAGAGCGATCTAATATGCGCTTTGCGGGAACGGGAGAACCAGGCAAAGCAGGCCCTAAGAGCTTATCAGAAGGCTCCGATAATAAGGGAGCGGGCGAAGTTAATAACATGTTATTGGACAATTAATTCCACAGGGATCAGTAATGGCACCAGTTAACTGATAAGAATTATCTAAAGAATAAATGAAATTGAATAGCCATGTGTTCGGATATAGCTGTTTAAGCTTATGTTGTTAGAATTGGAGTCTTTAATGCGATAAGCCGGATGTAAAACCGGAGATACGACTCTAAAGTATGGGCTGCGTTTTATATCCAGTCGTACGAACCTAGTGGTAATATGCGATATATATTTACTATTAGCAAGTTTCTAAATGCGTTAAAGGCATTTGGTTTGTGAAATTTTCTTAGTTAAGTATTAAGATATTTAGGACTCATCGGGCGTATATGAAACATATGAAACCGACTGAAACATATGAAACTGGGGGAGTTACTGTTTCATACGAAACCGGGTCCAGGGACCGTTTCAGTTTCATATGAAACAGTATGAAACAACACGCGTGGCTATCCAGCACTGCTTCAGACTGCTGTCGTTCAATTCAGCCAGTCGAGCGGTCAGCAAATTGACTTCCAACAAGCAGTTCGTCTCCGCAATCCACCACCACTTCAATTAACGGAAAAATTGGTTCATTTTATTTCAGTAACGGAAGATGCCGATATCGATCATGTAGCTATCATAGCATCGGCTCTCGACCTTGACGCCCACCCTCCCGGCATGCACTGTAAGTCAGCTGGCTGCTCTACTGGCATCTTATCCGCTAAAACATAACCCCAGTTTTCCCTCCACGTCTCACCTTTGAGAAGACTTACAGGGCCGCGTTGGGCCAAACGGAGAGCTCTTTACATGAAGATGGGTTTTCAGACCAAGTTTATGAAAAGTTTATCAAGCTTGCATTAGAAAGGAAGAACGGTTCTTCAGCCCACGCTCACCTTCGACTGCTCAATGGGTACCAGCATGCTTGGCGCGATTACACCGAGGAAACCCTTTGCTTTGTTTGTCTGGTCAGATCAGCCTCAACCGCACTAGATTGCAAGCACCGGCTTTGTGATGCTTGCGTGATCATTTGCGGTACCCGAGAATCACCTGGTTCACCAGACGTGCAAATTACGAAGTGTCCTCTATGCGGAAGGCGCCATGGCCGATCGATCCTGCCTTAACCACCGACAGGTGGAAACCGTGTTCTTGAGCTGGGAGGAACGTCTGTGTATAAGTGGGAGATGATCAGGTTCCTCAAAAATGTGCAATCCTTCATTGGACTGTCACTGTCATTGCAGGAGCATTTCGATCTTGTGGTTGGATCTGGAATTGGTATGTTATTGAAGATTAGCGGTTAATATCTATCCCCTCTGATTCCTGTCTGATGTCATTGGCCAGGGCTGTTCTTCATTCAAACCATCTTCTTGGAAGGGTGGAGCTTATCAGATTGCCAATATCACTTGAAGAATCTTGGCGACCCGAAAGTTGACATGCAACAGTCTCTTGTTTCCTTTGGAAAAGGCCTTACCTGGAAAATGGGCAGAACGGCGAACTGCAACGGCACAAATATGGTCTTTATTTTCGAGGGTCACCGTTTGTCGGAAAGGCATTTAAGGTAAGTCGAATGATGCCATACATCCAAGTTTATTGAGCTAACACAAAGGGCAAGGATGCACACGGTTCTACGCCACCGAGAGACCGACTTTACCGTCCGTTACATGGGTGGCCCTTACAATGTTTTATCCCTCAAAGCGGTCACCCAGCGGATGCTTTCTTGTTTGTTCTATATTGAATTAATATGCAACCCGGCACTTTACTCTTCGCCAGAAAGAGCTTTGGTGCGGCTTCATTGTCGGCTACCTCCCGGTCCAGAGCTGACGAGCCTTGTCAGAGGCTTGTACCAGAGGAGCACCCGTGTGCGCTCTCGTGGAGCGGAAGCTACGTGGGCTGCGGAAAGCTTAGTGACGCCAGCACTCTCGGCCCGCTGCCGTAGTGGGCAACCCTTCTTGAAAGTTCTCAAGGTGTAAGTGTCTGTGATGGATACAGCGGTAGATGTGAGATTAAATGATAATTTAATGGGGGAACAGAGTGTTAGCAATTGCCCCTACAGGGTGGAGAAACTTGTTGAAGATCAAGGACTGGATTGTGGATTTGGGAGGGAAGACCATCGAGTTCTACCAGACTATAGGAAGGAGGGGTACTGACAGTGGGGGAAGACCAGGGGCTAAGTGATTAGAGAGATGTTAATATGCAGGTAGTGGCTGAATTATTGAGAAGTGGTGGCCAGGGAAGTTCGGCGTAACCGAGGGAAAGGCATTATGGAACATACGGCAAGACTAGACATAATGCAAGAACCTGTCAGGTAGTAGCTGAGATATCTAGGGAAGAGAATAATGTGTAGTTTTAATTGATTAGATAGTTTATTATATTCTTATGATAGTTCATTTTTAAAGGGTAAGATTTCTGGCCTACTAGCTTATTATATACGTTATAATAAATATTTAAATTTATCTTCCTAAGTAGGTTTCTTCACTACTAAAGGTAGACTTATAGTATAATGTAATTTTATAAATAGTTAAGGGTTATATAAGTTAGGTTAGCTCTATGGTCTTTTTGAACGTCCGGGCTGGAGTTATCCACTGCCGGAAGGAGTGGAGCACCGCGCTCTGTGTTCGAACCAGGCTCTCCGATCGAGATCTCAAGACATGCAATAAAGCAGATTATCTATCTGGATCTTCTATGGTAAATTGGACGCACGGTTCACTTCTCGGTCAATAAAGTACCAGTCTCAGCCTATCGCTACCGGCGATCGGATGCAGGAGACACCGACAACAGCAATTGCTTAAATTTGCGATGGCTCCGCGGCTCGGTCAAGGTAGATAAGCCACTCAGTGCACAAAGTTATGGGATTTACAGGACGGAATGAACTTTTTGAGTCTATACGGCGTATATTATGGTTGGGATACAAGTGACCAAATGCATAGGGTAATTAGACGACCCTTGATTAATTGGTTGTCGTATCGGCTTGATTATCGTTATATCGACTTAGTAATTCGACCTTTGTTAAGTATACCAGGCCGAAGGATAAGATAGCTATTAATTCTTTTCGCCAGCTTAGATCAGGCTTAGTTTTAATTGGTAAGTGTTTAAGATAATAAGCGAGGAATGAAGCAGAGCAAGTTAATATTAAGAGCAGACACGAAATCTAACAGAAAGACTTTTCCGTCCATTTCGAATCCTTGCCTCCGGATTTCCCCTAAACTGCAGTTTTGTAAAGGTCCGCAACAACACCTCGAAGCAGTTGGTCAGATTTGTCGGGATCGTTAAAGCTTGCCCACGGCACAACTCCGTTATTGGCACGAAGCTCCCTGTCGAGATGATACAAGCCATGGCCTGCCTGCTTGCTAATACGCACACACTGCTGCAACAAGTCGCCTAGGTCCTTGACATGACGAGTCTCCTTGCGCAAGAAACGACTCTCAATAACATCTTCCAGTGCATTATCACCGGCCTTCTCCGCAGCGGCACATAGACGGTAAAGATCCTCAAGAATCTCCCTCTCGGTCTACAGAGCTGCATAGACAGGCTAGACAGAATCAACAGGGTCATCAGGCCACTCGATATCAGGCGCAGGAATATCACTTAGCTTTAATCGGCCACCATGCTAGACTAGGTATAACTCTAGCCAGGTTACATCAGCAAAGGCCTCTTAGGCAGATCGCTTCCAAAGCCTACAATTAACGTTAGTCATAACTATATATAGCCATTAGCGGCATGTATATAATTACACTGCAAAGCCATGCAGTAATACATTAGAGCGCAAGCAGTTAGCCCCGAGCTTACAGAAGAAGAACCAGGCCTTATACTCGGTTTGAATATGTTGACGAATAGCCTATAAGTATAAGCAATTATTAGGTAATAATATTTTAAAAGAATAATATTACATCTTAGATGTCGTCGATAAATGTAGACGCCTGGATATAAGCGTCAATGTTCTCCGCGGAGAACTTCTTAAGGCTCTCTTGGACCTTATCGGTGTTTAAGCCTGACATTACAGCGGTACAATTTAGGTCTTTTCGATATTGGGGGTAACTTAAAATGATATATCAATTTGTAAAATCGAACATTCAGTATTACTAGGTATCAAGAAAACACAGCAAGTTACAAACGTAGACAGTTATGTATTAATAACTTCGTTTTGCTGGCAGCTCTGGTAATGGCTGGCATAAATGCATGTTTACACAATTTCTATGTCTACCTAAAACCATACTACTATTTTCTTCGATTGGAACCAGCTGGCAAGCTGCAACCTGTCCAATACTAATGATCTTGAGGCCCTTTTAAGTGAAGTGTATCGTAGCCAACACACTGGCTTAACTTTTATAGATAGGGGCTTGCCCAGTTACAAGTCTCAGGCGACATTTACTGTCCTACCGTTTGGTAGTATACAATGTCATTAACTTCCTATAACTTAAGTGATATCTACAGAAAGATCACGGCCACCAAACAGCAAATACCTCAAGTCTGCGTCTTACTTTCCTCCTTCTTCCAAGCAGACCTCGCAGCCCTGTGGGTCTTCAAATACGCCCCATACATCTCTTTCGCAAATTTCTTCACCCTCCAAGCAAGCTCCCATGTTGAATCCTTAGGTGGGTATCCAACCCACTGCACCAGGAATTTCAATTTCTCGTCCTTGACCTTCCACCGGCGGATTTGAAAAATGTGAAACAAATTTATTCCTGTTACTTCCTCGCGACCACCCCTGAGTTCCCAGTAAGCGTAGAGCACAAGTGGGTAGTCTTGTTGAATTGTACGCTCATCGACAAATGTGGGCTTGGAGCAGCCTTTCCATCTAGTCTCGAGCTCGACCTCGGTTTTATTTTTGATGCGGTGACTTATGATTCCGTAGACTTCGTATCTCGGCTCTTCTGGCTCCTCCGACCCTCTGACATGCTTGGGCCCTTCCGCTTAACCAAATTCGTTTGTTGTTTCTTGCTTCCCAAATGCTTGCGGTCCATTCCGTCCTCTATCTCGCCCTTCAACATCGACTGAACTCCACCGTCGAGGTTATGGTTCCTTAGCGCAAAGCAAGTGATGTCAGGGCCGAATCTTGGGGGCTGGGCAACCTCTGTGGACTCGCTTCGCGTTGTCATGTCGCGCCCGGCCTCAGTCTGCTCGTCTATCCTCTTTCCCATAGAATGGGAAATGGCAGACTCGGTTGCATTTAAGGACGCTAACACCAGAAGGGGGCTGACATCGGTAGGAAAGCTACGCTTGCCTCTGAAATTCGATCGTTTTTGGGTTAATGCACTATCTGTAATCGCTTTTGCCTTGAAGATGCGTGAGAGCTGGTCGAAGCGCGACCGGCCCCTTCCCGTTCTCTTTCTGGCCATTGTGCGGCTTAGTTTACAGATCAGAGAAAGGATGTTTGGCGGTATCGCGATGGAGAGCCGAGTCAGATTTCCACAAAATTTCGAGAGGTGGTATCATGATTGACTGTTAATTGTGTGTTTTGGCCACTGGTTGATTGTGGAGCTTAGATGAACCGTATCGTTGGCATTTGGTCTCGAATGTCATGACCCGGTGGTAGATCGTTGGCTTTAGGTTCAGGTTCAGGTTCTACCCCTACTCCGTTTTAGCCGCTATCTAACAGCAGCCATGCCCGGACAGCCGAAGCGCCCCGAATATTTATCCGCAGCGCCCCACTTCGCCGAACACCATTTAGTGTTTGGCCAGCTGTCTCCAAATGACGCAGGGTAGGCATGATCTTCACGGCCTCAGGAAACAACTGCGTTAGTAATCTAGCTGTATGCTTTAAGTAACTCTGTGGAATGGAATACCCGGCAAAAAGAAAGACAACAATCAATCAACACATTTTTGCTGCTGCTCATCATATTCACTTGAACCCTTTAAGCACGCTCAGTGCGACACCTGGGCATTCCAAGCGGATTGTTTTCGACTTCAGTTCCTAGCACGCTTATTTCATATTTCGCAGACGGGTTTCGTCGCTTTCGCTTTATGATCTTTAAAACACAACGGTTCGGTACATATCAGCCACCATCAAATGCATAACGTGGTTGATAAGCGAGTGTCCCAGACAAGCGAGTGTCCCAGTCTTATTTCCACCTTAAATCCGAATTTTAAAAAACTCTATAAAAATCCAAACTAACGTACATGATAAGCGAGTGCCACAGACAAGCGAGTGCAACACGTGAAATTTCTTAGTGTTTTCACCTTAAGCTAAAATAAATCTCTAAAATCAAAGAAAAATGTCCATTGGTTCAAAACTTGGAAAAAAGCTTTATGATACAAGAAATATCTACTACATATTTTCTTAGACTTTTAAAAAGGCTATTTATAACCTTATTAAAGAAAATCTTATTCACACTGTGAATTCGGGGTTCTTCTAACCTTTCATGCCGTATCAATCTTTTTAAAAATGTATGAAAAATACTATTATATAGCTCTACCTTTTAAATGATTCAATTACACTTTTTAGCCAGATACTAATTAAATAACCTATTTTTAGAAAACTTGAGGTGTACTCTTTTAGCAGCACAGTATAAGTGTTGCACTCGCTTGTCTGTGGCACTCGCTTATCATGTACGTTAAGCCTAAAATAGCTATAATTTTAATAGCTTAACGTAGATGATAAGCGGGTGTTATAGATAAGCGAATGTTACAAAAATCTTCATCTTAAAAATAAAAGTCGCAATAAAAACATAATAAACTGTCTAATCATTTAATTCTAGTTGCTATACTCTTCTGCAGAGGCCTCAATACCCTCCTGGCAGGTCCTTGCATTATGCCCGGCCTTGCCGCATCTCCCACAGCGCCGAACCCCCGGTCGCACCGACCTTCCCTAACCACCACTTTTCGACAATTCGGCCACTACCTGCGTATCTATATCTATCTGATCAGTTAGATCCCGACCTTCCTCTACTGTCATCTTCCCTCTATTCTGTAGGCGGGTTCTTTCTGTTCTGCGCCGTCGGCTGAGTATCTCATTCGCCTGTCAAAGATGTTAGATCTCAGCCCTCATTAAAGCCATCTCATGCATAACTGCCTTTATTCCTTTTGAAAGAGACTTTAGTGCTTCTAAAATTGACTCTGGAGAGCTGCTTTGGTGCCTTCTAATTCTCTTTCAAGGTATTCAGACTGCAATTCAGCCTCAATAATTGTCTTTGGGGTCTTTGAAGTCCAAGATTGTGCCTGACCTGTTTCCTGCTCACCAGGTGTTGGAGTCTGTAGCTGCACATTAAGCTTTGAGACTATACTTTCTGGGTTAAAAGGAACAAGGCCAGCTCCCTTAAAACCTCCTCTAATATTCTTCTCGGTCATAGTAGCCTGAAAAGCGGCACAAAAGGCCGGAAAGAACTCGGTCTTGGAAAGATGCGTTATAGAGCTTCTGATCAGATGCTCAATTTCTCGACCATATGCCTTTTCAGCGGCCCAAAACACCCGACGTCAAGAGGCTGAAGTAGATGAGATGAATGAGGCGGCATACAAAGCGTAATGATATTATGCTCCTCACAATATATCTCAAAGTCGGTCGAGTGGCGACTTTCGTGACCATCAAAGATCAGAAGACGATAGGAACCAACTGATCGATCGGTTGTGCATCGGTCAAAGTGCCTTAGCCACTCGAGACCTGCCTCGTTATCTATCCAGCCATTTGGGGTCGTGGTGATAACCCAATCGCCCGGGAGGTTGCTTTCTCGGTACCAATTGGCAAGGTGATATTGGCTTGCAACCACGATGAATGGATCGATTGCCCGGCCTTCCGCATTAATTGCCTGGATAACTGTAACCCATTCCCGATTTCCAGGCTGCACAGATTTTGGCTTTCCACGCCTCTCTGCGCCTGTAATAACTATACCGCTTCCAATCATGCCCATCATAAAGCCGGCCTCATCAAAGTTATAGATATCATCTAATTGGATACCATACTTCGCGATTGTGTTCTGTACGAGCCTGAACCAATTGCGAAAGTAGTCAGATCTTCACATCTAGCCCTTTGATAGTCATGTCTCCGCTGAAAACGCGTCTTGAGGTCTGGTTGCCGCTTGACAAAATTGATAGCCCAGCGCTTGACAACTGGTGATGCGTCGCGATCAGCAAGCAGTCGATTAGCCATTTCTTCAACACTACGATGCCGGGGAGGAAATCCTCGTGAATCGAGGTCGAGAATATACTGAACTATGATCTATTCCTCTAGATCAGATAGTTTCCGCGACTTCGGGATAGTATCATGTATAGAGAGTATGCCTTTGCGTCGGCGCCATAGCTTCATAGGGCCAACTTCATATATCTCTGCGGCTCGTCGGAGCTTTAATTTAGGGTTATTTTGGAGCGCCTGAAGAGCAAGAAGAAGTCTAGCCTCTTCATTTAATTGTGGCTTATTGGGTGGTTGAGAATTAATTGATCAGATAGAAGGTGAGGTGTATGAGGGATTTTTGTAACACTCGCTTATCTGTAACACCCATCGTCTACGTTATGTTGCGACAATTTCGTGCGGCACTCATCTCTTTCCCTGCTATGCTCCATGTTGCTACGTTGAGTAGAGGCTGACATAGTACTTAGGTATCTGAAATCATAAAGTGCATATTGCAATCCAGCTTATGTCCCTCATTCGAATTTAATGTCTGCAGGTTTGTGAATATGGGACTGTATGTGGCTGACTCGGTGTGATTGAAGCTATAATTCTTCTGGGCTGCGGCCACAACAGGCTCAATCTTGCCTCAGGCATGAAGCGTCTAGCGGCAAGGCGGCAACCCGGAGTTGCGCAGACGATTCTTGACCTTCCACTCTACCGCAAGCTGGCTGCTCCATGAGCCAGAAGAGGCTCATCAACACAGCGTTAGAACTCGACGATTTGTAATCAAGACGCATACTAAGACGTAATTCAATAATTTAATAACTGTTGCTGTAGATGTTTGCCTACATGGCAGGGATGCCATTGGTCACTTCAAGAGCAACATTGTCCACGCGACAGGGGCTATTCGTATGTTCAAGGCGCAGTCTGGAGATTCTACCTGATCTCAATGAAAAGAACGAGGGTTATTCTCATACAGCCATATGACGTCTTTCTTAACTTAAGGTATATATAGACACGCTTCCCATGCTTCAGAACCAGATATCAAAACCACAAGGCTAAATCGCAGTCCAACAAACGCCACAACGTTGCACCGATGTCCCCAATATTCTTTCCTTATGAGCCAGACCTCGCTACCGGGACCACAGTCCTTGTGACAGGTGTAAGCGGATTCGTTGGAAGCCATATCGCAGATCATCTCCTTTCCGGAGGTTACAACGTCCGAGGCATTACTAGGGATGCGGCCAAAACTTCGTGGATAGCTTCGCTGTTTGAGAAGAAGTATGGTCCAAACAGGTTTCAACTCTGTACTGTGCCTAACATTGTAGAGACTAATGCCTTTGCTGTGGTTCTGAAAGGTGCATTCTGGAAGCATTTGGTATCATACTAGGCTGCTGATCTTTTATAGGAGTTTCGGGCATTGTTCATGCCGCATCGGACATGACGTTTGATTCAGACCCAGATCAAGTTATCACTCCAACCGTTGCCATGGGCTTGAATCTCCTTCGTTCAGCGGCGCAGAATCGAGATATTAGGAGATTTGTGTACACATCATCTTGCGCTGCTGCAACGACTCCGAAACACGGGAATTGGCCGAGAATCTCAAGCGACACGTGGAACGAAGAGGCGATTGAAGAAGCCTGGGCCCCGCCTCCGTATCTTGCAGACAGGGGGTTTGCAATCTACGCGGCGAGCAAAGCGCAAGCTGAGAGAGAACTGTGGCAGTGGTATCACGAAAACAAGCCTGGCTTTGTTCTCAACACAGGTGAGCCCATCGTGTTAATTCGCTGATAGTGGTAGTTTGAGGCTTCTGAAGCTAACGAAGGCTCATATATGCAGTTCTTCCAAGTATGAACATAGGCGAAAGCCTCGACCTGGACAACCAGGGACACCCATCAACTTCTGGCCTCATCGAGGCTTTATTCAGGGGCAATCACGAGCCGGTTAATGCGGCTCATCAGTGTGAGTAGATATTTCATCACTAATGCTTATCATAAATGCTAAAACAATTTCCGCATTAGATTTCTACGTCGACGTAAAAGACACTGCGCGGCTTCATCTGGCGGCTCTTCTTCACCCTGACATATGTGACGAGCGAATCTTTGCTTATGCAGGGCCATATACTTGGCACATGATTCAAACAGCCATGAAAGGCATTTATCCTGAGAAGGAGTTCTCTCCTGAAATTGCCGAGGCTGGGTTGGATCGGAGCGAGATTGTACTGGCTCTAAAGGCTGAGGGGTATTTGAAAGAGATGGGCTACAAGGGCTGGACAACTCTGGAAGAAAGTGTGAAGATGAATACGCAGGACTTAGTGTGACTTTGATAACGGACTATCAAATGATCTACTGTAGATCATCTACATCAGGCTGCAACCTTATAGACCAACTTCTCTGCCACTAATTGGTTTCATCTAAGGCTCTTCTCTATGCTGCTGGCGATCATGTATAGAAAGAGTGTTGTGGAAGTTATTGGGTGCCATTCTCATCCGACATCATATGAGTCCCATCAAATGCAATCGCAAGGGGCGGAAATGAACTGCATTGTTCTATTCAATCTCGAGCTCGTTTTCCTCTTCTCACCTCTTCGATGACTCTTTGATTGTCCGGGCGCAAGAAAGATCATACTGCCCACTGTCAATGTCTTGTTACTATTCATTGTTGGCCATGAGAGGTTGTGGCCTTCGGCCGCTTAGATCTCTGGAAGCCCTTGTCGCTAGCTATCCCGAATCCGCCCCGGGATTGTTTCATGCCGGATGTCATATTGGATAACTCACAGTAGAGATGTTGACCCGGTTCTTCAGACCGCGAGGAGATTTAGACCGGACGGCCTGAGCTGGCTAGCATGGTTCATCTGAAACTGGACGGTTGGTTAGATGGATAAATCGTTACAAAGCTCTAGCACATCCTGAAATTCAACCGGACAAAGAAAATCTGCTGGAAGAGTATAAGACGCCGAGCCCTCCTCAACTGCACTCAGATAATACGCCGAAAACGAGCCGGCAAGTGAGGGAAATGGCAAAGCACCGAAGTCGTCCGACCAGGCAGAAGTACAGTAAGATCGCAAAGGGGTTAGAAGCTTTAGAGATGAAGGTGGCCGTTCGGAATGCGCGGATTACTGGCCTCGAGGAGCAGATGGCCCAGGTGCGGCGAGGAAAGAAAAGAAAGGCGGTACCAAACCCGAACCGACGATTCATGGCTCTGACGGAGAATCGGGCCGGTTTTTGTGGACATGAAAATTTGGATTTTGTATGAGAGGAGCGAAATTTTGGTTATGCATTAGGTGGGGTTATGCGTTAGGTGGTCCTGGATGGTATCGAGAAGGCAACTAGGTCGAGCTGGTGATATTGCAGGTGTGAGTTTCCCACAAGCCACGTAGGGAGCCAAACAACTAGCCTACGCAATCTCAAATTTCACCTTCGAAAGCTCGATGGGTCTGCTCACCTGAACAGATCCAGTGTAGTTATGTGGTCCCTTACTTGAGTAGTCATTCGATACCAGCGCCGCATATCAGACAGTAGGCCTTCTCCGTCCAGGACTTCTCGCCACCCGTTATGTTTTCGCGTAAGTCACGAATCTCCCACGCTGCAGGGCCCTCTTGCATCTTGAGGTTAGCCTCAAAGAGTCCTTCGTACGGCTTATAATCCCCAGTCTTCTTCTTGCGGCCCTTCTTGGCTGATCCCTTGGCTGGTGCGGCACTGATAGATCTCGATGGCGTTGGTCTAGGCGTTGAGTTTTTGGTCTCTAGAGGTCTTTCTCGAATAACCTCCTTTACATTTACATTATCTTGAGTCTCTCTAGAGCGGATATCGATCGTGGGCTGGGTCTCTTTCTCCTCGGCATCAGTTGGTGATAGAGGACGGGTAGCTTGTTCGGCCTTTTCCTCATTCAAAATCGCTCCCTCGGTTCGATGAGGCTTGTCGGTGCCTAGTCGTTTATAAACTTACATGAGAATACTATCAGTTAAACATTTGTGATGCATCTACTGCCTACACTCCGAGCTCGTGCATCCTATGAGCGTCTTATCGGGGTTCGCGGGGGTTTTACATTTACATATAATGCCAACGGACTGTATAAATATTAGTGAACGCGAGAGTAAGGGGAGCTATTACGTAACATACCGAAAGTTGTGGTTTACGGCAGTCGTATGCTTAACGCCAATAAAGCGCGTCTTGGATTTCTTCGTCATCTAACTCAATCCATTGGTTGATGATTACAGGTGCTGTTACACTGACGACGTTGATGATATCCACTGAAGTAATCGGTTAGTTGCGTTACAGGACGATATTGCTAAGCATTCTAGAACGTACTGTGGTTGGAGGCGATCAGTTCGTTAGTACCATAATACGGCTGGCGGCCTTGAACTGTCTTCTTGCGGTTGATGGTACCAGGAGGCAGTTCGTCGGGCCAGTATATCCAGTAAACGCATACATAAATATAGTACTCATTGGAAGCGCGAATCTCAAGGATGCGCGCAACCCACTCATTATTAGACTTTTTATAGCCACCTTTGCTATCATTTGTGACCTTTTAGTGCTCGACGGTTAACTCGTTGGCAACATAGACGAAGCCCTCGCTGTAGTACTTGATGCTATTAACTGCCAAGAATTAGCCATAAGCCCCTTACATTTTGGAAGACGCCGGGATTCATTGGATACTTACAGACGAAGCTGTTGTAGCGCGTTATATCTTGCCATCGCTTTCCAGGTTCGACTGTATAATACTGGTCCATAGTGTCGTGAGTTTTGAAGCTGCCTGTGGGAGAGAAGGGAGAGATTTGAATCTGAACTCGTTTATCGTCATCTTAACCGTCGCGCTTCCGCTTCTTGTTCTTATGACGTTCCTGATCTGCGCGCGATGGGTCAGGCGCGTAAGAAATTGTAAAAGGACACTCTGCGTGATTCTCCTCCCCGACGGAGCGCGATCGCTTTCGATTGCTCATTGTGGCGTTTTGATGCGGTTGGGTATGCCCGCGTCGGGAGTGGAGAGAAGGAGGGGTTTCCAGAGGCAAACAACGAGTCGCGCGATGAAAGGGCGAAGAAAAGGAACGAGAGACAATGGAAGGATGAAGAGATGATTGTTTGTGTTTAGTATAGTAAATTTGCGATGTCGCGTTATGGCTGAGCCTAGCCCCGGTTGTCTTTGAGTAACAAGCCGTGGGCCCTACGATGTCGTGTGCGTGTTTATCCTTATGTCATCATATCACGATCTACGATTGGCCGAGCACAGCTCGAAGTGGGGTTTACTCATGTTAGATTGGCGGCTGGGAATTGTTGGATACGCGAGTAAGGTTGATTGTCCAATTAAAATGGGGTTAATTTTCACACTTGGGGATTAATCTAGTTAGTCCCCAGAAGCTCGTTCTTCTTCTTCTGTTTCTGTTCTGTCCTTTTAGGTGTTGCTAGATACGCACGAATACGATGGGGTGAGTGTATTAAAGTGTGGATCAGAATGTGGTTCTTTTATTGATTGTAGACTTGATTCTGTTTATCAGTCTGTCAGGGAGGGGTTGATTCAATTCCCCTCCATTTCTCGATACAAGAATAATATTGTGATAAAGGAAAGTGAAACCCATTCCTAGCCGCCAATCTAACAAATCTAACAGGTGTTTTCCCCGCCACCCAGTATTGACATATCCGGGGACCCACAAAATACACGTTTCTTTTATCGAGGCGCTATCACTAATCCAACAGGAATGGGCCCCACCTTCCTTTATCACGATATTATTCTTGTATTCAGAAAAGGAGGGGGAACTGAACCAACCCCTCCCTGACAGACTGATCAAAGAATCAAGTCGACAATCAATAACATCTGTCACGAGCCTTAATTCTCTCATGTGTCCCATTGGATATGTGTATGTTCTTGGTTGAGTTTCTTCCCTGCTCTAGGTCCCCTATACATCTTTATACCTGGGTCCGACTGGAGTATCACTGCTATAATGATCGCACACCCCCATAATGTAAAGTACACAACGTGACAGCAATGTTCTTGCTTGTTCTGTTCGTGTGGGGACGGCGGTCTTCTGTCACGTTCGGACAACAAACCGCTAGTATCCTTATAACCGGGAGGCATTCAATCTAGCGCCTCCTCAATGCATATTGACGTCAATCTAATATCATCACGCTTCACAGCATGTGACTCCAAAGTTGGGAGATCAAGAGTGACGCAGAGATTGTGGTGAAGTGGTTGTATTGGGGCTTACAGAGGAGGGCGGGTTATAGCCATCGATTTGTCAAACAACGGACCTCAACACTGACCCCCAACTCCCCGACTCAGTGACTCCAACGCGTCTAAGTACGCGCCTATTTTTCCCTCCTGATCACTTTCCATTGAGCACCCATCGCTCTCTATATTGTACACAATGGTTCCACGAGCAACCTAGGTATTATTCGCAAGCGATTTAAGTCAAAATCCTCCACCAAAATGGGGTTGCCGGGTCAACAAATTGCGCCCTTATCGCTTTGGTCGAAGCCGAGTCGCTGATTGGTGCTTGGGGTTAGCTAGCGCCGACTTGGGGTATGGCTATGCAGCATACAGTGGCTCATGAGTAGGAATGTAAAACATAATAACTGTTGCACATTACGGGTATTCGGTCCTTTGATGCAGATTTGTGTATCCATCTTGTGTTGTGTTAAAATCTGTCCCTGACTGTTTCCATACGCAATCTTGAAATCCCTAACCTGCACGTGACACTCCAGCTATGCCTTCCATTCAACAGTAACATCTACTATTTTATTATATCTAGTCGCAGAGAATAATCATATGAGATAAATGAATCAGTAATAATATGGAGGGTTATATCCAATTGAACGAGTAATACCAGATGCTGCTCTGGCGGCTTTGTAAGGCAGCTATTCAACCCGGCGCCGGCATTGAATCCCACTTTCGGTATCAACGTCAGCTGAAAGGTAAACTGTTGAGGGATATCAGAGACTACTATTGCGCAATGGAGCTAGCTGGCCTAGAACTCTCTGCATTACTGGCCGGTTTGGTCATTTTCTGAAGCTCTTAGGGGAAAGAGAAAACAACCTCGGTCTATTGCCGTTCTCGGTTTTGATGCAAACCCTGTCGAAGGCTTAAATACAGCTTGCTTGACCCAACAGCCCTCTCGGTGGGGTAAGCAAGGCAGACTTCGACACATGCTACTCCGTACACAGGGCTTAATAGCGGGCAGCTGACCACGTAGCTAATGCACAGGGCCATCGGGCGTGCAATAGCACTTGTCACAAACTAACAAATGCAGGCGGGCAATTCCAAAATAGGGGCTCGAATGGGCAATCATTGGCTGGCAAGTTTCAGGCTGGCGATCAATACAATTCAACATTCAACGACAAAAGATCAACCAGTGAACTGTGCGGGCGTGCACGTCCCATAACACACACCGTGCCATCCCTGCTTCAACTCAATCAACACCCCAGATTGAGTTGATCGCCACCCTGGTCAATGGCTGCGTATGTTCCTCAATTGTGAGATGCCACGCCTACCACGCACACCATGTCAGCATCAAGTTATCGTTGGGCACACCAGCCCGCTCCGCGGAGATCGCTGAGTCCTGACTAGGTGATCTGTATTACCGATTCGCCCTCAAAGACGAAAACGCCCTGCTGAATTACAGGTGTTGGCAGTAACCGAGCTTTCTCTCTCTCGCCTTATGATAAATACCGACGAGTCGCTTTAAGTATGGCGACAGATAAGGTGGATGAAACTGGCAAGATACGGCAGTTTTTTAACTTAGATTACTTAAAGGTTATTAAACTATTGCTGCCTGGAACTTAAAACTGCGGCAACGCTAACGCAGCTATGCACTTTGCCAGCCGTATTGCGCATTGCCTCTGTCGAGCTGAGGTGGCTAGCTGCAGGTTTGCAGGGGCATCCCACCAATTACCATACGCTCGAAGGAGGCACGAGCGTTGATCGTTGACCAAATGGCCTTCTTTATGTTTCAAGAGACATAATCTGACGTGACGTTGGGTCCGGGGAAGGGAGGTGATTCCGTCGTTACAGCCTGATGGATCTTGGCATTGTTGATCAGAGCCCTACTTGCCAGAATGATTAAAAATGGCGATCCAGAATGTCAAGCACCGCCAGGCTGCAGCGAGCAAATGGGTCCGCTGCCTGCTGAAATGCGACCGAGGGGTTATTTAGTCAATGATCAACGCTCAAGCCCCCTTTGAAACGAATGCAGTTGGCCAAGAACCCCTGCAACCTTATCGTTAGCCACCTCCGCTCGATAAAGGCAATATGCAATGCGGCTGGCAAGGTGCATGGCTGCGTTAGTCGTTGCCTTAGGTTTGAGTTTCAGGCAGTAATATTTCAATGACCTTTAAGCAATCTGAGTTAAAAAACTGCCGCATCTTGCCAGCTTTTATCTACTCCATCTACTGCTATAGACGAAGCAACTCGTCGGTATTTATTATATAAGTTGAGAGAGGAAGCTCGATTACAGCCAAGACCTGTAATGCAGCAGGAGGTTTTCTTGTTTGATGGCGAATCGGTAATACAGCTCATCTGGTCAAGACTCAAGGATCTCCGCGGAGCAAGCCGGTGTGCCCGACGATAACTTGATGCTGACATGGTGGGTAGGATAAGCGTGCCACCTTATAACTGAGGAACGTACGACAGCCAATGATTGCCCATCCGTTTCCATCGTTTCGAATTGCACGCCTGGCGGCCCTGTGCAACAGCTCTGTAAACCGAAAACGGCAATGGACCGAGGTTGTTTTCTCTTCCCTCAAGAGCTTCAGAAAATGTCCAACCCGGCTGGCAATGCAGAGAATTTTGGGCCAGCAAGCTTCATTGCGCAATAGTAGTCTCTGATATCCCTCAGCAGTTTACCTTTAAGCTGATGTTGGTACCGAAAGTGGGATTTAACGCTGGCACCGGGTTGAGTAGCTGCCTTATATAGCTGCCAGAGTAGCATCCGGTATTGCTCGTTCAATTGGATATAACCCTCTATATTATTACTAATTCCTTATAACTAGATAGAATACAGTAGTAGATATTATTCTATTTATACTCCTACTTAACTGCTACTCTATAGTGCATAACCCTTACCCCAGATCTGCACGAGCTAACTCTTAACACCAATCAGCGACTCAGCTTAGACCAAAGCTGGAAGAGTTAAATCGTTAACCCTGCGACGCTATTTTATTGGACGATTTAACTCAAATCGCCTGCCAATGATACCTAGGCCGATTCTTATCCTCCTTTATCCAAATGAGCAGGTCGACTTGGTCGGCTGTAAATGCTCTTCCTATACTTATGAATACTTGGAGGGACACCGACCAGGAGACACAATGAGGAGAAACTCTGCGCGTGCAGGGTGGAAGGACACAAGGCCGCCTTGATGAGAAGGTCCTGCTGCATTTTTTTCGCCCGGTTGATGAATGGCAAATTCCGTTTCTGCCCCTCTGCTCCAGCGATCCTTGTCGCGCGGGATGTAACGGACGCCGATTTGCGAAGTGCGCCGTTCGTGATCAAGTCCTTCGAGGTCCCTACTCCGTCTTATAGATCACGCTTTTTTGAAGAATTCTGGCGCTAAGATGCCGGAACAACTTAATGAGCCTTCTGTGGATGGTTCTGGCCCTCGACTAATAGATGCACTGCAACCCCATATAACCTTAATCCCTCTTACGCCGCTATTTCACCAATGATCTAAGCGGCACCGCCTTAAAACGGATCAGCCAGGGGCCCATGGGAGAAGCTGGGCTGAAAGAGTTTGTTGGATTCCGAATTGTGGGTCAGCAATAAGGAAATGCTTAAGATCACGTTCCTTAGGTATACTCTATGCATTTATCAAGGCTATCGGCATTGAGAGACTTATATGTCGAACCTGGTTGGCCGTTGCCAAAGCTTTGATCAACTTTTGGACTCGACTTGTTGGTATTAGAAGTAAGTACTTCGATTCCAAGAGTCTGCCGTCAAGACATGAATCGTGTAACTGGCGCTGCTGTTTAAACTCGATGTTCCATGGTCAGTGACTCCTCGAATGGCAGCCAATAATATGGGACGGTGGCTTGGGGATAATGTGGGCGTACCCTGTTGCGAAAACGCCTCCTCGGCAATTAGATAAGGATTGGCGTTTACATCTCTCGACCACGGAAGTTCCCGTGTGGAAATCACTACAAGGGGTCGACACAGGGGTTGCAGAAATCAAGATCAGCTTCCAAGAACCATGACAATCCCAACGGTAATTTAAATCATGCCCAAGCTTACGTCGTCGGTGCCGACCCGGGTAAGGCTGGCTGTCCCAACGGACTGGGCCAGCTTTTGGCGGGAACTGGGAATCCAGGAAATTTGGACGGGGCGGAGGGAGGACGACTGCCACCCGCCCTCTCGGGTAAAGCCGAGCGAGTCAGTTCGAACTTACGCCCATCGCTTCGCCAGGTTTCACCTCCCCATGCAGGATTGAGACCTGGCCATGCCGTCGCCGGCACTGCCACCCATGTTTCTTCAGCCCGGCCGCTCCGCCCGCCGATTCTGCCCTCAACAGTGCATACTGACCATTCCAGCGCCCACAAACACTCCCAACAGGAAGACACCAGCCAATTTTCCTCATCCAAGACCGACAAGCCTGGCCCGCACGTTTGCGGCACCTGCCAGCGCTCCTTCGCCCGATTGGAAATCTTAACCGACGCAAGCTCATGCACACGAAGGAGAAACCCTTCGAGTGCCCGGAATGCACACGATGCTTCCCACGCCGCGATCTACTGCAACGTCACCGGCAGAATCTGCACCAGATCTTGACCCCGTCGTCGTCCCCGCAGCCGTCACGACTCTGCCACCAATGTCGGCCCCGGCCAGAGCCGAGCTCGGAAGAATAGCTTCGCAGGACCCAACCGAGCTGCATCCAATGCTCTTGCCACTTCTATGAGGCCGCTGAGGCCGCGGGCAAACACAATCACCCATGTTGACGGCAGCGCAGTGCAGATGACTGCTGCTGCGAAGGCCTCTGCCATACGAGACATCCCCGCCACCCATACCCATAGCTGACACCCGAGTCTGGCCGGTTCGCCCATCCACACCTTGTTGTTTATATTGCGCAGTAGCGCTGGGTGAAAATATTCTTTTTTGATGAAACTTTATTGTTAAGTATTGAGATGAGAGTTATTGTCGGGTTTATATCTCTAAATGATCCCATCTAGGGCTTTAAACTCTAAATCTAGGACTTTCAGACTGTTAGTCTGAATCCTGAAGGGAAGGGGGATCCCCGGATTTTCCAACACACCTTGGACTAAGTTTTTGGTGGCATGTCACAAGGCATAAGAGAGCGAGGTTGCAGCACCGGCTGCCCAAGCTGGAGACGCGCACCTTGGATGGCCCCGAGTGCCTTGGCGGTAACCAGCAGAGATACCACGCGGAGTGCCATTGTGAACACCTAAGGAAGATCAATGTAGCCAAGAGAAATAACAAAACAACTAACGTATATGATAAGCGAGTATCTCAGACAAGTGAGTGTCTCACTATACCGTGCTACCTAAAAACAGCTTACCCTATAACACTTTTTTAGCTAATATAAAATAATAGAAAATATTAAAAACTATGATTTTAAGTAGTACAGTTTTTAAAATCAAGATATTATTTTTTGGATTTCTTTTAAGATTATATTATGTAAAAAGCCTGTTAAAATACAGTATAAATAGATTTTCTTTAACAACTCTATAAATGATTTAGCTATAATTCTTTTATGAAGTATATAGCTTTCTCATAACGTACATGATAAGCGAGCGTCGCACTACCCTATATACCTTAAAACCCAGTTTTTAAAAGCTTATAAAAACATCAAACTAAGTCTAAAATGGCTAGAATTTTAATAGCTTATATATAAGTCTTGAAATAAGCTATATAAACTTTCTCAGACTTTTAAAAAGATTCCTTATAGTTATAAACCTTATTCTGTACTTATACTGTTATTTACACTGTATAAGTAGCTTTTTCTCTACATAAAATTTTTTTAAAATCTAAGAAAAATACATTGTATATCTTATTAAATACTATTATTATAGATATTTTTTTAGACTCTTAACTATTTTATTTAAGGTAGTTAGGCTATATAGGGTAGGCTATTTTAAGCTATACAGTGCAGTGCGACGCTCGCTTATCATACACGTTATAGTTAAAAATAAGTTACAAAGCTTTTAGCTTTTTTAGGCTTAGCCTGAATTCCATATAAACGTTGAAAAGTCAGCTTTTTAGGTGTAAAGTGAGGTGAGACACTCGCTTGTCTGAGACATTCGCTTATCATGTACGTTAACAAGAAGGAAATTGGCACTTGCTCAGACGTGTTTTCGTGGGCAAGCATGGCTGCCTCTTGCTTCCATCTGATCCCAAGTCTTTGGTATTCGCCTTTCCCTGATTTGGTATAAGATGGCATTCTTCAACACTCCGTTTTATGTCCTGGTAATAGATATCCGCCTACATTGGGACATCTCACGAGCACGCTGTCGATCTACCGTGTTGGGACGCGGCACTTGCATCTCATCAAGTTGACCAAGCAAAAGTCAAATGATCGTCCCCATAGGCAGCGCGGGCCGAACCCCAGGAGATCCACCTCGACGCGGCGTGCATCGGCCTGATGCGCTTCCCCCATCCGAATCAATCGGCAGTCCGGGTTTCCCAACCACGTCGGTGTTCCCTGTCTCCCCTCTATCGTATGCGATGAGGCCAACGCCCATGTAGACTCCCTAGCTATTGGCCTTGTCTGAAGGGCTGTGCGATTGTCTTAATCATCTCACGGTTCCCCTCTGTCTCCAGCCGTCAAGTTGTACGGTCACGTGCTGAAGATATTAGAAAGTTCTATAAGGAAGCGGGTGATCCTTCCCCGCAGAAAGAAACAGCATGATGTGAAATTCGTGGATCCAACTGCGCCATATAGATTCGCCTTTATTTCCATTTCAACAGCGACGCCGCTTATGGAGTTACAATGTACGGATGTAACTAATTAGTTCAAGTCCAGTAAAGGCACTCCATTTCCTTGTGGAACTTCTAGAATCCTAGCACGTGACCCAACAACCCAACAAATGAAGAGACGGGGAATCGTGAGTTGCTCTCGACAGTAGCCCGAAAGATCTCGCCCGACAATTTTCGGCGAGCACCCAATGGATCTCGTTTTTACTTCACGGTATGTCAAACAGCGATTGTTTTAATGGCAAGGAAGCAGTGGCTGTCATATTGTGTGTCGCGCGAGCAGTTTTGCCTCCTGCGATACGCCAGACCGTGGCCCTACTTCACACTGAGATGCTAATCCCAGATACCACGATTTTAGAGCTACACACATTGGCTTCCCACAGTACGTTCCCTTTCGCAACCACTCTCCAGGCTCCAGAGCACGCTACAGCACCCACCCTCCAGCTCACCCTACCCGCGCCACACCTAGTCCCTGAGGCATCGTGCAATGCAACACAGCCAAAGCCATGCGACACCAAATCCGGAGCTCGCGATCAATGTCCATGTGGTCGAATATTTTGTTCAAGAGACAACGGAACCTTTGTCGGCGTACCCCCACTACGACGATTTTTGCAGATCTAACGGCCCGCCCTAACCCAGGCAGAAGCCGCTTCGAACGGCCGGGCCGTCCCGGCAGGCTTGCTGCAGGGGCGAGATCTGAGCATGCCCAGCCACCGCCTCAGCCACAGACCAGCCAGCCCAAGGCCCGAACCAGAACTCAACCCAGAGAAGACATCCGCATCCTCATTTGAGTAGGCAACCGCTGTGTGCCAACTGTCCGACCAGATATCCCTAGACATGCTGCCTTAGAGATTGTTACTTTTGTGGTGGAAAGCCTAGCTCTTTAAGAATGTTCTCCATCCTCTTCTTCGACTCATTGACTGAGAGAGACTTCCGGAAGCCGGGTGGGGCTCGCTGGTGCGGAGGATGCTCCCAGAACTGGCAGACGGAAAAACTGGGGTCGTTCGGTACGGAGACAGTTCGTCCGGAACTAGAAGGACGAGGTAAGGGTCAGCAGGACGCGACGTATTGATATGATGGACCGGAGGAACTTGGAAAGAGGTGAAAGGATTAAAATGGGTCGGTTCACCTAAAGAGAGGTTTAGCCACATTTCGGGCTGACATTGAAGACATAGTAGAGGTTGAGTGCGGCATACCCAAATCTGCTCTTATTAATGGATAGGGCAGGGCTGGAGCGGGGAGGTATGATGATGAAAAAGGTGATGGACAGATTTGGGAGACTGAGGGACTACAGGAGGAGCACTGCAGTTCAATCACGGGAACGAAGACGAGGACGGTTTTTAAGTGTTGAGAGTTATGTTTGACTTCCGCTGTAAGGATACTAAGGCTGCGCAAGCTAAATGTGCAGACCGTCTTGGGCCTACTGAGTTGGTATCTGCTGAAACCAATTTCGTACCCATTGAATTCGGGCGCCGCACGGTCATAGCTAGTCACTTGTCGCAATGGACACCCATACCAACTCCGTCCACGCTGACGGTGTGCTGGCAATGTGTGCTCTGTTAACGTACCTTTCAAATTGGCTGACGATCTGGCTGTCTAAATTCACTTTGGACGTAGCTCTGAATTGGGAATCCCTGATAAGTCCTGAGTCAGACTGCTGCATAATTTGGGAGTGGGATACCCTTGCATGGCTGGCTCTTACATAAGAGGTCATCCAAAATCACGTGGGATACAAACAAAGGCGCATGATTGGTTAAGTCCTCGATTGATGCCATCCCTGCGGGAGGTTCTTTCACACCAGTGATGCTTATCTCCACGTTGCTCCACGTTACTCCACGTTATATAGAGAATTCTACAGGGATGCAATTATTAGCGCGGCTAACTCCGTCCCAAAGATGGCTATGATACCCCGATAGTGGACTTAGAATTGTAATTTCATTTTACAGGGGACCTCGCCTGGGTGAACCGCCGCACTGACTCTTAACGTCTTTCCTCCGTGCAGCCGCCAAGCAGATCAACCGGAGTTGGTCTGGTTCTTTGCGCGCTTCTGTCAGCCCTATCTTTCTTGAGGCTCTCGACCTTTGTGTTCCTTGGGGTGAATTGGCAAACGAGGCTCTGCATGCTGGTGGTGTTGATCTCCCCAGCAGCAACTGGGTCACAGCGCTGCGCTCAATTCAAGTTCAAGTAACTTTAAAACCAAATGCAGCAATATGATTGGAGAACTTGATCAAGTTCAATTCAATTATCTCAAGTTATCCAATTAAAAAGCCGGATTCTTGCATTAAAGTTACTTGAACTTGAATTGAGCGCAGCGCTGATTACTGGGATCGGTACAATGGAGCAGCCGTAGAGCTGCGCATCGCGCCGTCCTCGTTTGTGGTTCTCGTCGTGCTCTGGCCTAAAAATCCGTCGTAGCGAGCGAACTGAACAATGCAGATTTGGCTCCCTCGCCATCCCCCGAACAGGAGCATATAAACCAGTCAGTGGTGGGTGGTTGGTAGCGATGCACTGTCCCTAGGCTGTTCTATCAGGCTGACTTGAGGTGCCTCAACATACGTCCGTCCTGGAGAAGCCGAAAAAAGGACCTTGCAACATGCGAGTCAGGTTGCGTCCGCCTTCGAAATGCCTAGCCGTTCCAATGGTTCCAGAAGCTTCGTGGTCAAGCAGACATCTACGTCGACTCTATGCCGCTAGTGCTAGTGTGGTTTTGCTGCCGTGTTTTAGATGTGGCTGCCACCTAAGCCGATAAGCGTTCTGATTCGCTCAATGTAGGTTGCCCAGGTGGGGGCCCATTCCTCAGATTTCAACGCCTGGAGCAAATCGCGGTGAAGGGGGAGGTGAGGTGTGTAGTAATCGGTGAGGTGCATGCACCCTTCTTAAACCCCTGACAAGGTTAAAATGCAGCCTGGTACCAGCGGACTGGGATGCCTAACAGTTGCTTGCAGAGATCATTTCGTCAATGGCGTAAAAATTAGTGTCCAAAAGTCTGTGAACGCCACCCCACCTGGCGTAATACATCATCGCGTACCGCAACGACTCTACATCTTCAATCGTCCACAACTTTAGCAAATGGAGGTTAATTGCAATAATATTTTTATAGAAATATGCGCCCAACGAGATAGAAATGAGGAATTTAGTGAGGTGGCGAAAGCTCTTCTCATTCGCGAGATCGAGACGGGAAGATCATACCGGGCCGTCGCGCGCGACGCGAAAACGTCACCATCAACTGTCCACCAAATTGTTCAACGGTGGAAAACTGTTATTTATATTGCGCAGTAGTTCTGGGTGAAAAAGTATTTTATGAAGCTCTTATTTTAATTTTATGAGACTTGATTGCTCTTTATTGAGATGTGAGTTCTCGGGTTTATATCTCTAGATGATTTCATCTAGGACTTTGAACTCTAAATCTAGGACTTTCAGACTAATCGTCTGAATCTTGAAGGGGAGGGGGATTCCCGGATTTTCCAACACCATGGAGGATTCTGACAGTGAAGACAAACGTAAGCACGATGTCCCTTGGTCTTTCTGCGCTTCGTGCCAAGCTCAACTTGGAGGTGTTGATCGGGATAGTCTTTAAAGAAAAAGGCGTTGAAATGCCATGAAAGTTTCGATGCAAACGAACCGATAGAAGCGTTATTAGTCCATGAGACTGAGATCTCAGAAGCCTGAGAAGCCATAGATGCTAATAAGTAGTCTGTTACTGCATGGCATGAGTTAACTGAAGAGTTTTCTTTAAGATCTAATCGAGAGATTGTCTGGTAGAGAGATCGGTGTTGGCATGAAGTGTATTCGGAGTGTGTCACATCCAACAGACCAAAGGGTCATACATTTGATCAAACCGGGAGGAAGGTCTTTCAGCTGTTCAGCCAGGCTGTTCAGACCGGCAGTCCGGAAATCCGGACTCCCAGTTAGAGGTTGGTATCACCTATGTCTCCCAAAAAGCAAGTTTTTCAACACAACGGCCTTTACGCCCCGGAGGCCCAATTCATCTTAGGTATAAGAACCCAACCTATTTCCACTCAGTAGATAGAAAAATCAAGAGCTTCTATCCTTATGACCCAGATCCATCAAAAATTGTGACAGAGTGGTGGTAGCTCTCTAAATACCTTATGGCTGTGTTGAGATCTGCAGCCTAAGCTAATGAGGCCGGATGTGACTAGTACCTATCATCTCCCACAGAGATTAGATCTAATTGAGTCAATCGGGACCCTCTCCCTTATATGAATACGCACGAATACGGATACTTAAGTACATATTATATTCATATATTATATGGATATGAATATGGATGTATTCATGCATATTCATATAAGACGTTATTTGCATATTCATATAGTCATTTCTGCTCCAGTGTCCCCATGCGTGATTCGTGAATATGGAAACCGGCAACCAACACTTGGTTCTTGAACCTGTCCAGGGCTCCCCTGATGTGGCAGCAGTCTATCGAAGGTGGCATCCTGGCTTGGAGGGTGCAAGGTCAGTGCGGCGACGTCCTCAGTTCAAACTTGCCGATAATCAACTACTATTGCTATCTCTCTGTCTTGCCAGCTATCCTACAAAAATCTTTAGGTGAAACTTTTGGGACAATTTTATGCATACTCAATTTAGTCAAGTCACGCGAGTTAGATTCCACAAATGGATATTTACCCCTCATCTTGGCATAAGCAGATGGTCACCTTCGACAACAGATTGGCCATCAAGCAACAAAGCGGCGACAGTACTCCCTTCCAGGAGCCCTGGAAAACGCGATACCGGGAAGCCAACATGTTCATGCTCATTCCAGATCAAAGCGTCCCCATAACCAGCCTTCTCATTGATCTGTTTCTCTCCAACCAATTCGGCCAGCTTGGCATCTGGTCCCTTTTCATCCTCCCATGTCATGTCCGTGCTGCTATGTATACAAGCAATCCCTTGAAAGACTGCCCGTCTCCAAGTATTACTGTGACTAAGAGGGGCCACAAATGGGTACAATCCCTGTATCTATGACATGTACCCCTGCAATGGTTCGTCTACATGGTAAATTCCTCACTTTAGCCCCCTGCATAGCGTCGTATTGCATTGATCTCTCTTCCCGCTTTAGCCTTTCAATCGATCTCGCTCTTGACAAGACATGGGATCCAAGCTGCTCGGTCCCCTGACTAGCTTCCTCTGATAACGCTGGTCTATAATGTTTCCCTGTGTGGGGAGCCAGAGTCTCGCGCTCCTCCAGCGGGAAAAGAGAGATTCTCTCCAGTATTGCTCAAAAGCACTTTCATGCAGGCTCTGCACCTCAACTTAACATATTTGCTGGATGAGCATTATCTCACTTGAGTGGCTCGTGCGGCATGGCTCGTGCGGCATGGCTCGTCCCAAGCACCTCCCTTCTGCTCTATCGTCAGTTTTGTAGCTCCTCGTGCGATTAACTTGGATAAGTCAGTCAATTCATGTACCGTGCTAAGTTGCGATTCAGTCACAGTTGCTTCCTCAGATGACCTCATTGTCCGTGATATGGTGCCTAAAGGGCTGATTTGACTTGACCTATATCCACTATATCGCGGCCTCTTACTCGGGTAGCTGCTGCTGCCAGATTTGTCCTGTCGTCGAAGGTCATCAATACGGATCTGGCCGGATTCCAGGCCGTTGAAAAGGGGCCTAAAGCTGGGAATGCAAACAGTGACAATGGAGAGGCACTGAACCAGCTGTAAAGCGATAGCAGCTTTTCCAGTTCGCGAAGGTGAAATCGGTGGAAGCGAATGCCTTGTTAGAATGATAGATTTGAACCGCAATTGCAGTTATTACACTTTTCCGCCGTTATTAGTACCTTCTGCTGCACGCAAGCTAGACAGATCCATCACCAATGTGGGAGTAAAACATACAGGATATGACCGCCAAAAACACTCATGACTAAAATCTTCTTAGACCATGGTATTTGGATTTTCAGAATGTTTTTGTAAAAAGCAATAATGGTACTAATATCTGTGGCGATATTTGTGATGGAATAATAAGTCCAGAAAGCGGTTCGGTCGATACATTTCTTATCATTGGCGTATATCCATGGCGTAGGTAGTTTACATTGGAAAAGATTAAGAAGCGCACTGATTCCCCACCCGCCAACGACAGCGTTACAGCCAAAAAGAATCCATTTCTGGCTTTCCCGGCTCATAATCCGGAGACCAACTGTACATAATAGCTTGCAACAGAAGACAGAGGCGATAAACATGGTGTTGGCCGCATATTAGCTCTTTATTCATAGACTCGGTTAGATCTTTTATCCACGGCTCTGCGGGTTGCAGCTAAGATATCTACCTTGAAGAATATGACAATTTCGCTGGAGTCCAGCGTATTAGCTGGCTTCCCCAGGCCATTATTACACTCTATGAACGTAGCGATAGACTGTCCAATTGCAAAAACCTGTAGGTTCGCGCATAAGCGCAGGATGGTTAGAGATCTCGCTTTATGAATCGCGCTATCAGGTCTCTACTCACAGTTGCGACGATGATAAGCATATCATCGACCCTTAGGGCTTTGATCATGCGGATCTTGGTTCCTATGCGGACAGAACATGAGAAGAGAAAGATGACGAGGAACATTAATGTTAAGACCTGTATTAAGGGAGACTTATTGGTGTCGGTGACGACCTTTTGCGTAGGATGTATATTGGGTAAAGTAACTTCCATTAAGGCGCAATGATAGAGAAACAGAACAGTCGAGCGAGATTATTAACATAGCATAAATATTGAGGACAAACAAATAGATATGATTATTGCATTTGAGAAGCGTGATGAAGAAAACCAAGGGTATTAAAATCCGAGGTTAGGGAGCATTGACGTGAAAGGGATCGGAGTGGCATCTTAAAAGCGGCGCAGGAAGAGGGTCATTAGGTCCTCACTTCAAACCCTCAACATACCATATGCTCTTTTGAAGGCAGCGCATTGGTTGTCAATTACCCCTCACTTACGTGACGCGGCACAATTTATTGTCACTGTCGGTACTGAGGCTCTGTCGGCAGGAGAAGTGGCTGGAGGTCATAGCTCATCCACCAGGGCCGTCCCCCGCTAGGGCCGCTTCCTATTGATCGCCCTCTCCAACTACCGAAAGACAAAAAAGTGAACCTGAAACAGACGAAAGTATATCGATTCTTAGAGATGAGGCTCACAGGTCACGAAACATCATTGGGGCCTGGTCAAGGTCAACAACAACCACCCGGTAAGGACATAGTTGAGTAGTTCCATCAAGCGTACGGAATGGATCAAACTTGTGAGTGTGGCTTATACAAGTTTCACAGTTCGAACAAAGGCATATTGGCATAATAGATGGCCAGAGGACACGCTTCGCCTCAAGCCTGCAAGCTCAACTAATGCCGAGTTCAGGTACATTGATAAGAGCAACATTTTCTGAAATGTCATCGCACTAGCCTCCTTCGATGACATTGTGATAACGGTCTCGACTCTTTACGAATTATGGCTTTACCGGAGTGACCCAGCCCCCTTGTTTGACACACAAAAGTCTCAGGAGTTTGGGCCGGACGCTTGGACGAGGTCTTATCGCTAGCTCCTGCCTCACCCGTGATATTGCCCTTTCTAGAGGCGGAAGGGCTTGCACTAACTCTTACAGCGAATGACTTATCAGTCTTGACTGACCATGACGCCAGACGATGTGATGCTGCGAGCAGATAGGTAAAATTGACTCAGATGGTCTTCCTGAAGTTGTGCGGCTTCTGTTTATGGATTGATTCTCGTCCCACAGTGTATTAGGCGCACAAACACCCCGGCTTTACTGATGAGCAAAAGTCAGGTAAACGGTTTTACGAGTGATTAATAATTACATTGGGCCCACGAACCATTTAATACGGGGGAACTAGATGACATAACGACTGGTCGATGCCTAGTGGTAGGTCCTCAGCAAAGCTTTGGGACAATCTAGATGGAGCGGCCTGGCCCTTGCCTATCAATCAAATGATGGTTTTAGCTACAAGCCATAACATATATCTGGTTATATATCGGCTCGTGATCTCTTAAAAAATAAATATAATATATAACGTGGTTGATAAGCATGCGACGCACTACCCTATATACCTTAAATCCGGTTCTTAAAAAACTCTTTAAAAATTCAAACTAAGCCTAAAATAGCCATAGTTTTAATAGCATATATATAGGTCTTAAAATAAGCTAACGTGGTTGATAAGCTTGCGGATCATCCAAGTATGCGGATTAAAAATCCCTCATTTTGGATCATTACCATTTAATCAGATAGATCTCAACCACCTATTATGCCACAGTCTTTTAATGAAGCTAGAATTCTTCTAGCACTTCAAGCGCTTCAGAATAACCCAAAAATGAGTCTCCGACAAGCCGCAAAAGCCTATCGCGTATCATATACAACGCTTCATCGCCGACATCATGGAATTCAATCACGACGCGATTGGATCCCAAAGTCACGGAGACTATCTGATCTGGAGGAACAGATAATAGTCCAATTCATTCTCGACCTAGATTCGCGAGGATTTCCTTCGCGACTACGTTTTATAGAAGAAATGGCCAATTCTCTACTCGCAGACCGCGACGCGTCACCCGTTAGCAAGCGCTGGGCTTATAACTTCGTAAAGCGACAACCAGAGCTAAAGACACGTTTATTTCGCAAATATGACTATCAGAGAGCTAAATGCGAAGATCCGACTATTATTCGTGACTGGTTCAGGCTCGTACAGAATACAATCGCGAAATACGGTATCCAATTAGATGATATCTGGAACTTTGATGAGACTGGCTTTATGATGGGCATCATTATGGCCGGAATGGTCGTTACAGGTTCAGAAAGGCAAGGAAGACTAAAATCGGTACAGCCTGGAAATCGTGAATGGATTACTGTGATCCAGGCGATCAATGCGGAAGGTCAATCGATCGCGCCGTTCATCATTGGTGCAGGCCAATATCATCTTGCGAATTGGTACCGAGAATGCGACCTCCCAGGCGATTGGGCTATTGCAACGAGCAAAAATGGATGGACAGATAACGAGCTGGGCCTCGAGTGGCTAAAGCACTTTGATCGAAGTACATCTAACCGATCAGTTGGTCCCTATCGTCTTCTGATCCTTGATGGTCATGAAAGCCACCACTCCGCCGATTTCGAGAGATATTGCAAGCAGAATAAGATTATCACACTTTGTATGCCTGCTCATGCATCTCATCTACTCCAGCCACTTGATGTTGGGTGCTTTTCTATGCTTAAGAAGGCATATAGTAAAGAAATAGAGTATCTGATTAGATGCTCTATAACCCATATTTCAAAGACCGAGTTCTTTCCCGCCTTTTATACTGCTTTTAAAGCTACTTTCACAGAAAGTAATATTAAGGGAGGTTTTAGAGGAGCCGGACTTGCTCCTCTTGACCCGGAAACTATAATCTTAAAGCTTGATGTGTAGCTACGGACTCCAACGCCTCCCGAGGAGGGTACAGAACCTTCAACTCCTTGGGTTTCAAAGACCCCAAAGACAGTAATTGAGGCCCAATCTCAGTCTGAATACCTCGAAAAGCGAATTAGAAGGCATCATAGTAGCTCCCCAGAGTTAATCATAGAAGCTTTAAAGTCCAATACTAAAGCAACAAAGGCAATTATGCATGAGGTTACCTTACTGAGGAATGAGGTCCGAAACCTTCGGGATGTAAATGAGATACTAAGCCGGCGCCGAAAGGCAAAAAGGACTAGACTACAGAAAGGAGGGATAATGACTGTACAGGAAGCATCACAAGTAATTGATCAGATGGATGTTGATACGCAGGTAGTTGCGGAATCATCGAGAAGTGGTGGTCAAGGAAGGTCGGCGCGACCGGGTAGTCGGCGTTGTGGTGTATGCGGCAAGGCCGGGCATAATGCGAGGACCTGTCAGGTAGTTCCGGAGTCATCTGGGCAAGAGTATAGTGAATAGTTTTAATTGATTAGATAGTTAGTGGTTATTTAAATGACATTTCCATTTTAGAGGCTGGGAAAAGTGATCCGCATGCTTGGATGATCCGCAAGCTTATTAACCACGTTATTTCATCTTTTTAAAAAAAATCCAAGAAAATCCTATAACTATAGCTATAGACTTTAAAATCTGTTTCCACTGTAAAACATACTGTACAATTAAGCTTTTCTTTATAAAGGAAATTTTCTAAAAATGTAAGAAAAATATATAATATAGCTATTACTAACGTGGTTGATAAGCTTGTGACCCATGTAAGTATGTGACCCACTGCACTGTATAGTATTAAAAAACCTACCCTATAACATTTTTTTATTATAAATAAAATAGCTAAGAATTTAGAAAGAATATTTCATATAATAATATAGCTAGTTATATTAAATAGAACTTTTGAAAGATTTTTAGCTATTTTATTTTATATAGAAAAGCCTAAATACACAGTTTAAATATACTCTTTATATACTAGCTATATAAAAAATTTTGAAAATTTTGAAAAAATTTAATATAGTTTCTTTCAAGACTTATATATAAGCTATTAAAATTATAGCTGTTTTAGGCTTAGTTTGAATTTTTATAGAATTTTTAAAAAACCGGGTTAAGGTAGAAATAAGACTGGGTCACATACTTACATGGGTCACAAGCTTATCAACCACGTTATACTATTACTAAAAATGTTTTTTCTATATTTTTAGCTATTTTATTTAAGGTTTAAACTACTATAGGGTAAGCTATTTTTAGCTGTACAGTGCAATGCGTCGCATGCTTATCAACCACGTTAGTTCTTTATATTTATAGGTTATATATCTTTTGACTATCTTATTCCAATCTCAGCTGTTACTAGCTTGAAGCATTGCTCGAATTTCCAAGATTCATTTCGGAACTTAGACTTGAGTTGTTTAAATGCAAATATTTATATCATGATCTGGGCCAGTCGCTTATTATATGTCAGTGCTATTAGAAACGCCTTGGGGCTAGCTCTACCAGGCAGGCGGTAATGGCATGGAAGCACGCAGTATGAACATCTTTTGTGTAAGCTCTTAGTCGCATGGAGTCGCTCGGGGTCATACGATTGCCAAGTTTCCCTACAGAACACGTTGGTTGATGATGGTTGTTTCCCCAAATCGGTCTCTTTCCCAGTACTAGTAGGACGGGATCCTGTGTTCAGTTGGGGCTTCGGGCACGGGCCTTGATGACTCCACCTTGTCGATCTGGCTAAATATGTTGATGGGAAAAGACCTGCAGAGTTCTGCAGCTTCTCCCTGACTATCTTCTATGCTACGTAGTATAAAATAAAATAAAGTGTGGGGGCCTTGCAGGATTTTGGAAAGGCCAGATATGACAGGTGTTAGCTTGCATGCCCAAAAGCAGCACGTTGCATTGAGAGGCCAAGCAGATGGTGGCAACAAGGCCGCTGCAGGGGGCATGGCAGGATGGATCTTCCCTAAGCTCCGCATCAGTTCGCTAGATCAAGGGTCAATGCGCAGAAGTATCTCCCCAAAAAGCGATGTCACATGCCAACGTGGTGATTAAATTTGCAGGTATGGCCTCCCCCACCCGAGACCATGGTTTGGGTCACATCCCGGCTCCGCGTTTGAGAATAAGGAAAGTACAGACAAAGAAAAGTCATCTTTATTATAAGATTAACCCTATCATTTTGTCCATTCATCTGGCGCAATTCTCCCAGTTGATATACATATCGAGAACGTCCTCGCCGCTGTCTCTGGCCTCTACTTTAAAAGTCCTTCTCATACATGCCGCGGAGATGCGGAGGAGTGACCTCAGACATCTTTGTGTGACCCAATCTTTGGTGGCTACCATCTGCTGATATGTCATACAGGCTATCCTCCCGAGCGTTTAGCTCGGTCAGCCACCTTCACAACGGCCTGGTTCCTCACCCAGCAATACTGACCTAGCGGCCGGTAGATAGGAAAGAAAAAAAAGGACACTAAAGAAAAAAAAGGAAAAACTCAAAATCTGCAGCGCTCATGCCCTGTGCATCCGCTACGTAGTCAGCTGCCCGATGTTAAGCCCTTCTGTGCGGAGCAGCATGTGTCGAAGTCTGCCTTGCTTAACCCATTGAAAGGGCTGTTGTGGCTGCAGCCGGTCAATCAAGCCGTTTTTAAGCCTTCGACAGGGTTCGCATCAAAATCGAAAACGGCAATGGACCGAAGTTGTTTTCTCTTTCCCCCAAGAGCTTCAGAAATTTTCCAAACCGGCCGGTAATGCGGAGGGTTTCGGGTCAGCCAGCTCCATCACACCGTAGCAGTCTTTAATATCCTTGAGCACTTTAGCTGATGCACTTGTCGAAAGTGCAACTCGATGTTAGCGCCGGGTCGAATGGGCTGATTTTCAGAGCCGGCAAAACAGCATCTGATATTCCTCGTTCAAGTGGATGCAATCCTCCATTATTGCTGGTTTGATGTAGATGTTTGCTTTGAGTCTGTTCATATGTCTATCAACAAGCTACGTCACCTTAACCCCAAGTCGGCGCTAGCTAATTCTAAGCACCAACCAGCGACTCGGCTTCGACTAAAGCGATACCGGTAAGAGCTAAATATGTTGACCCCGCAACCCCGTTTTGGTGAACGATTTGGCCCAAACCGCCTGCGAATAATACCTAAGCTCGCTATGTTGCCCCTTACTGCTCAATCCTTCGGACGTAGGCGACTGGGCCTTCATAACGGTGAGTACCACGGAAGACGTAGTATACCAAAGAGGACAACGCTACGGCGCCGTAGATTAGAATACTCCAATTCATCTGTAATGTCGTCGGGTTGGGGTTACCAGGCATGAATGCCAGGACGAAAATGACGACAAGGAAAGCCTCGGAGACGATGTTTATCGCCAGACCCCATCGACCAAGACTGAACTTGGATGGTAGAAGCGGGCTCTTTGTACATCGCCGCCATATCATACAGCCAATAGAGACCATGTAGCTGGAGAGAAGCCCTGTTGTTGCCAAAGAAGTGATTGAGTTCAATGCGACAGCAGAGCCGATGTTGATAAGGGAAAGAAGACTTGAGATTAGGAAGGTCGTCAGAATAGCATTGATGGGGACATCCCATCCCGCTGGGACCTTTGAGAACCAAGGACTGAATGGAACGGCATGATCTCGCGCGAATGCGAAGAGCTGACGCGACGATGTGGACACCATGGTGAGATTGGAGAAGGCAATCATAACAACAAGGATGGATGCCATGGCAGTAGCACTGCTCACTGACTGCGTCGTGTTATAGAAAACCTGCATGAAGGGCTGGCCTGTTGGAGACGTGATGACCTCTTCAAGGTTACCTATGCAGAAGCAGTATGTGATGACCATGATCCATCCGAAAGCACCATTGAAGAGAGTCGTCATGATCATCGAACGCGGCAAAGTACGGCTCGCATCATGTAGCTCCTCGGACATATGGACAGCAGCATCTGCACCCAGCAGTGGCAAAACGCCTGCTAGAATCCCCACGAGCGTCGAACCCCCTATGCTATTCCAACCTCCGCCATCGCTAAACTGGGTAAAGACAGCTTTGGCATCAGCCCTTGGCGAAAGAACCCAGAGAGTAACAAGGATGCCAAAAAAGGCGAAGACGTGGATGACCATGACAATTGCTTCGATCAATGGCAACTTCCTGGCTAGCAGGATGTTAAAGAGCACCGAGAACGCAGCTATAGCTATGGTGAGTAGCGTGCCGTGCCATGGCTTGGGGACGTAATCTGGGTTATTCAGAACGATAAGGCCCTGAATCTGGGTGCCAGTGATGAAGGCAGAAGATGCACACGATGTTTGCCAGCCAAGTACGCACATCCATCCCATAAGATAGCTGATGAGCTTCTGGTACTGTGGTGGCGCGAATTCGGAAACCCAATGGTATTGTCCTCCCGTCGTGGGTGCCCTGCACAAGGCTCGCGTCAACAATCTGACCACATGTTATGTATAGGGAGGATACCCACATTGAAGCCATCTCGGCCATGGAAGAGTTGACGAATAGAAATCCCATCCAGCACACAAAGAACATCCAGATCGTACCAGCAGTGCCGCCGTTGACGAGTCCGATAGTCGAAACACTTCAATTGAGAGGCTCCGTTAGCCAACCGCTGACGAGAATACTTTTATCTTCATTCTTTACCTCAAAGAGAATTCCCAAGATGCCATTAGAATCATGGAAAAGCCGAAGATGGACAAGAAGCGAAAATTTCTCTGTGCGATATCGCGTTAGCGCAGGACAAAAGGGTACAGATATTGGCACGAACCGTCATTTCTTGGGTTTTGCCCATACGATACATGTCGGCGCGATCGGCCGCAGTTCCCTTCTTCTCGTCGACACTGTCATTGGTGCCGATGGGAGCATCGTGGACGGAGAGGGATCTCTTGTCGTCGTCAGTTGACATGTTGGCGGTATTTCTTGACTTCTTTGACGGCATAGCGAGCTAGAAGACAAGTAAAGGACAAGGAGAAAAATAACGCTTGGTAGGAGGAGTGCAGGAGTGCGGCACGAACGCGGTTCAGAATGCTTGTTTGCTTGCCATTATCTCCGTCCTGGTCCAATTGTTACGTACAGCACCCTTCAATGCTACAGGGGTTCAGCCCGCTCGGGCCTGGTTCAGGCGGGAACCTCCTGTGCCGTCCCGGACTTTCGGCAGTCTAGTAGTGCGGGATTTTATGATGATCTGATAACCTGATCGAAGAACTCACGGTAGATCAAGCTAATACATATGAAAAAGAAATACGCTCTTTTCCGCGTAGCGTGGTATCACAAATGATAGCTTCAAACAAGCTACGTTTCATAATTTTCGCCTAGTAATCGGCATCATGCTTCAGCTAACAACCAAGGTCCTTATGTAGATCCATGCAGCCAGCCACAGAACCAATAAACAAAGCCCCAACAGCCAACAGATTTGATACAGTACTGGTGAGACACTTGGCTTTAACAGTTCATTCGGCCTGTTTTAGTACACAATAGCAAGTACTTTACTTCTGACTACTCTGTTGGTGCACCGATGCCCTATCCCCTGGATTTAGGTGCATTGTTAGCAGGAACTTCTTGCGCAACTGAAAGTCAAAGTTTGCAAGCCTTTGCGAGATCAAGATGTTGGCTGGTCGGAAAATAAGGCATATATTCCGGTGGCGTTGGTGGCTGTAGAGTCCGAGCCCTGAACATTTACGTCTGCCAACCCTCGAACTAAGGTTGCTTGTGCCTACGTACTGATGCCGTAAGGGTGAAAATAGAGATTAATAGTCATCCGTTGCCTCTTGAACAGTGCAATGCATCTCCCTCGTACCCTTTCTCGAGCCCGACTCATTGGTCTCTAGCCATGGATCCAGAGACATCAGATAACAACGGTTCATATCGATTCTCCCCTGTCACGTTCAACGACCACGCCGGTCAGTTGTGGATCGTGACAATTTTGTCGCTGATCTACAGCACGCTTGTGGCTCTGACACGGATGTACATCAAGTATGACAAGTTCGGTTTCGATGATATTTCTTTTGCTTTGGCAATGGTGAGGATGCCTATCAGATCTGCATGACACTCTACATTTAGACTAACCACCCAGATCTTTCATTTAGCTCAGTCAATTGCTGTCTTTATTGGTTTGAGTAACGGCCTCGGCAAGTTCAACTCTATCACCACACCAGAACAGTGGGCAACATCTTCAAAAGTCAGCCTTGCGCGCTACTACTACTACTATCACTAGCTAACACGGCCACTGCCAGTCAACTCTCGCGGCCGGCATCCTCTGCCTTTTAACTCTTAGCCTCGCCAAATGCTCTGTCCTCGCCCTCATCCGACGCATCGTTGGCTCGAAGCCTGGGAAGAGTGAACCGGTCTGCATCGGACTCATGGTAATCACTGTAGTATGGGGTGCCGGCTCCTGTTTGGCATGGCTTGTGAACTGCCACGCGGATTCTTTGTTGGCTTTGGATAACGTCAAGCAATGCCCGCACCAGGTATGAAAACACTTTGATCCTCTCGAGGACTCATCATCAGATGCCTAAATAATTCATATTAGAATACACGTTGGGCCGTCATAACGGCGATGGACATCTTGACCGAGATCTTTACCTGGCTCCTCGTACTGCAACTATCCTGGTCCGTCAACATTTCATACATTCGCAAGTTTCAGATTGTTATGGCTTTCTCATTCCGTATACCGCTCATCGCCCTCTCAGTCGTTCATCTGGCGTATTCTGCAACAAAGCCAGCCTCTACTGAGCCTCAATTCGCCGTCACAAAGTCCCTACTCTGTCAACAGATCATGATTGCTTGGTCGCTCATTTCTGCCACTGTGCCAAACCTGAAGAACTTTTTAAAGTCATTCTCTATAGGGATGGGGTTTCCAGTTTCCTTTGACCTCAGTATGTCTGGATCAAGCAACGTCTACGCACTTCAGTCACTTAGAAATAATCGCTCTGGGGTTACATCACCTGCGGCTGTGGCAGCTGCAGTAAAATCGACATCTGATAGCGCTGCCCGTAGCCAACCGCACAGTTGGAGGCCGGACCAGGTCTCAAGTCAAACAACGGCAGCACGCGACTTTGGCAGCAATAGTCGGGATGATATATCGGAGGAAGGGCGGAACTCTAGGGCTGGCAGTCAAGAAATGATCATTAATCAGAAGGTGGCGTAGAAGGTCACGTATGAGGGCAACCAATATATTAGACGCTGAGTGCTGGCAATAAGCTGGATAGAACGGTTTCTTGTTGGAAAATCCGGGGATCCCCCTTCCCTTCAGGGTTCAGACTAACAGTCTGAAAGTCCTAGATTTAGAGTTCAAAGCCCTAGATGAAATCATTAAGAGATATAAACCCGAAAAGAACTCTCATCTCCATAATGAACAATCAAGTTCTACAAAATATATTTTCACCCAGCACTACTGCGCAATATAAACAACTTTTCTTTGGAATTTGAAAAGCATGGGGTCATCGATTGCTGGCTTTTACATTCTATAGCGATTTAGACAAATGAACAGTAGCCAAGTTTCATTGGGGTGGAGCCATACCTGTAAGGCTGTGGGAAAGATGCCACGTCAGGTTCGCGAAACACTTCCTGGTCGTTGGCTACCTTAACAACGAACAACCTCATGTTGGGCCGTGTAGGATCTGCAGCAAGGATCGAAGCGGGCCAATCGGATCACATTAAATCACGCGTACTGAAACACTACCTGGTCTAGACCATCTAAAATCATTGTCACAGAAGATATAAGGGTCCTAGATCTTGCCCTCCACATCACATCACGTTTATCTTTGTCACCGGGCCCGGGTGCAAAAGCCATGTCTAAGATTGTATTGCGCGATGCGCGCTACTCCGAACTTCCAGAGATTGCCCACACCATGTCAGAGGCATTTTGGAAGGATAACCTATTTGGCGAGCTCATACACCCCCATCGCAACGAGTATCCCAACGATGTAGACCTGTACTGGCTGCGACGAGCACGGGTTAACTTTTGGGACTATCGCTGCCGATGGCTCATTGCTGTGGCCAAAGACGAGAGTGGTCAGGAAGCTATTGCCGGCGTTGCTCAGTGGGCAAGACTGGGAGATGGGGGCCAAAAGCTTGAGTGCCGGTATTTGGATCCTCGTGAGTGTCTCATCTCATTAGCCTCAAGCCTATTTATACAGGCTAAGCTAACCCATCGACCCAGGAAACCTTCTCAAGCCTTTATCTTCTATTGCCATGAACATCCATGCTTGGACGTGGCCTAATCGTGCAAGCGACCCCAAGGAGGAGGACATCATAGAGCGGGCATATCCTTATTTCGAAGACATATGGAGCGGAAAGCGCGCTGAGTCCTGGTATCTCGAAGGATTAGCAGTGCGTCCAGATTTTCAGGGGAGAAACGTGGGCCGGAAGCTTGTGCAATGGGGTCTCGAGCAGGCCAAGACTGAAGGTATTTGCGCTTCGGTTGTTAGTGCCTTTGGCACAGATGAATTCTATAAGAAATGTGGGTTTGACGAGCAGTACGGAAGCGCCGGACAGGGTGAGGGTAACCCCTTGGCGGATATTGAGGGTGCTAACATGTTTTGGAAATGGCCTGAAGCTTGAGTCCGGCCATGACACTCAAGATTGATTGTATCAGTCCTGATGTCTAGCTTCTGAGCAGGACCCTTACATGGTTCCAGATATTCTATATACAATAATACTCTTCACCGAGAGCTACAGGATCCTTTCGACAGTATTGAGTGAGGTCTCAATGCTCTATGATATTATATATCTCGGAAATCTCCACTGAAGCTTACTTGTGTATGCCGAGAGTCGTGCTAGACATTCCCCAAAAATCCGATGACGGGTCCTATAACTCGGAAAGGGACCATCTCTCCAGGGTCTCCTCCGCGCATAGATGGGTAAGACCATATCGGCGTTGACCATGACAGAAAGGTTAAAAAGAGGCGTGTATCAGCGTTGCGGTCAGATCAGATTAACAATCAGATATATCAATCGGATCAATCCATTCAATTCAGATATGGAACCTAATCAGATTAAACAAATCAGATTTGAGTTTCTGAATATCTGATATATCTGATATCCCCTAGATGCCCCGAGGATGCTTTGACTGTGTTTGGTTCAACTGCCAGCCCGTACCCTAGACTATTCAACGTGTTTCCCAATACTATATAGCCTGTAAGGGCGCACGTAATGCTACCTGACTGAAAGAGGAGTGTGCCTGCGCCGCGGCCGCGTTCCGTGCAATCAGAAAAATCTACCCTCTCGGCTTCAATCAGAATATCCAGATCGCCAAGAGAGATTTACATCGTGTGGTCCGTCGCGTTAAGAGACAGTATTGGCGGGACCTCATTGATAGCTTCTCCAAAAGCAGCGCTGTTTTTAAAGCTGTCCGGTGGCTGAAATGCCCAGGAGCCTTCCAGCCGCTATCCTTACAGGTCAACGACGTCGTCTATAAAACCCAGATAGACAAGGCCAAGGCACTCCGACAGGCTGCATTAGAACAACAAACTGCAGACGACGACATCAGAAACCCCTGGACACCAGTCTCTCCTCTTAGATCGATTTCATTCTCGCTCGAAATCTCTCTGGATGAGGCGCAGCATGCGCCCATCCATACAAGCAATACATCTTCAGGATCAGATAATATCACCGTTAATCTCCTCAAAGCCGAATGGCACGTCATCGGGACGCACGTCCGCCGCTTGGTGGAGAGATGCCTCTCTGTAGGCCATCATCCGAAACCATTTAGGGAGGCGGAAGTGGTCATGATCGCCAAACCCGGACGCCGAGATCTCACGTCGCCACGGGCTTGGCGACCTATCTCTCTGCTCTCCTGCCTCGGCAAGGGCTTAGAACGGTTGGTCACATGCCGTCTAGCGTGGGCAGCTATTTACTACGGCGTCTTTCACCCACAACAAGCAGGAGCTCTCTTTAAAAGGTCTGCAACGAACCTGGTCACCACCTTGATCCATGATATCGAAGAGGCGTTCGCACGCCACAAGGTGGCCACTCTGGTCACAATGGATATCCAAGGCGCATTCGAAACTGTCATGCGAAACAGGCTGGTCCTACGTCTACGTGAACAAGGCTGGCCCGATCATCTGGCTAGATGGGTGGGGTCCTTCATGGTTGGCCGATCGGCCCGTGTTAGATATCAAGACACCCTCACACCCTCCTCTCCTCCCCAATGCGGCCTTCCTCGGGGGTCGCCAGTATCGCCGATTCTTTTCCTACTCTACACAGAGCCCACCTACCGACTAAGCAACCCTGTCCATAGGCGACACAGTAGACGAAACTACTGCTATGGCTTCTAGTGCCATAGACGAGATGGTGCACTGGGGAGCGACAAACGGTGTCTCCTTCGACCCAAAGAAGACCGAAGTCATGCACTTCTCTCCCAGAAAACTCAGGACCGCTCCGGCGGTACGTCACGGTGATATCGAGAAACATCCCAAGTCAGCCCCACGCTGGCTGGGTATATGGCTTGACAGTAGACTATTGTCCGAATCCGTGTCGAAAAATGGGCGGCGAAAGCGCAGGCAGTAGCCTACTACTTGCAAGGACTGACTAAGATAAAACACGGTCTGCTGCCGAGTGCTGTCAAAAACGCTGTCAGAGCATATGTCGAGCTGGTCCTACTCTACGGCGCCGAGGCCTGATACCCAGGTACAACCCGGCCGCGGTGGAGTCAGCCATCTAAACATGTAGTATCTAGTAACCAACATCTCATACAGAGGATGACTAAGGCCATGAACCAATCCATGCGGGCCATTCTCCCTGTCTGGAAGACAACACCTATCGCCGCTCTCTAACGGGAAAGCGGGAAACCACAAGTCGACCAACTCCTAGAAGCACGGCGACTCAAGTTCTCGGCACGGCTTAAGTCGCTCGACGGAACCCATCCTCCGACGGCCCGAACGCTTCCGCCCAATCTACTTATCTACCACGATCTCATCAAACGCAGATATCAAGCACCGACCGAGAGCGGCTTCAGGGCACGTCTTGGACGCACCGACAAGCTCCCCATGCCCTGTGTACGACCAACACTCCTTCAACATTGCATTATCTAGGAGCATATAGCACCGCTGCAGATAGCATCGAAAGACGAAACGGCTGAGGCCTTCCTCCATTGGCTTCAATACCTCGACCCACTTACCCTGGTTGTATACTCAGACGGCTCCCTGTCCTCAGAGGGAGCCGCCAGCAACGGCTTTACTATCCACCAGAACAACCTCTCGGTCTTCGACGGATCGGGTCACCTCGGGCCGGCGGACGTCTTTGACGCTGAGGCCACAGGAGCATTGGAAGGCCTCAAGGCCGCCCTAAATCTTCGAGAAATAGCAAGACAAGATATCATTATCTGCCTAGACAACCTCGCGGCCGCCACATGCCTGCGAGGCACACCCTCTGACTCCTCACAACGAGTCTTTCTCGGGTTCCAAGCCCTGGCAGCATCACACAGGGCCACATAAGTACGCTAGGTACCAGGACACACCAACATTCCGGGCAATGAGCGAGCCGACAAACTAGCAAAATCAGCATCATCACTGCCCGAACGCGAAGGGACTCAGCCAACGCTGGCTTACCTGCGAAGGACCGCAGGGCAGAAACCGAAAGAAGCATTCGAGACTTGGTGGTCGACCGCCTCCCCTGAGCAGTATAAGAGATTCAGTCTCAAGGTGACCACAGGTTGCCCACCGGAGCTATCGCTCCTGTGTGGAATCTTGCACCATCTACTAGCAGCGAGATCCCTCTATAGTGACTTCGCTGCATATCACGAGAGATTCGACCATAGCAATGCGCACCTGGTCAGCTCATGTAACCGACGCAAAGCACCAGATTATATTTTCTATTACAGAAAGGTACCACCGCGTCATCGGATGAGGCATGCCCTTCACTGAATACAGCAGTCAACCTTGCAATAGGAAAGAACTCCACTAAATTTGTCAATCTATCCAAAACAAGCGCCTTCTTTGACAAGATCTACCATGCTGTACGCACCCACCGGTAACACCCACCTACCGGTAAGCAAAAAAAGTATTTCCCCATACAAAATGCACTTTTTCAACAACACGGTTCTGGGTCCTGCTTCAAGCTATCTACTCGGGAAAAGCACTATTTTGTTGGAAATTCCATGATGATCGACAACATTACATTGCTTTTTAATTTACGTAAGTGGCTTGGCCGCACCCAACTAATGTAAAATTCCTGTAGATAGCTCTCCGTGGCTTGGCCTCCTCCAACCTTGATGAAATTCTTTACCTACACCAGGCCCCTCCAGTTGTCTTTATAATGCCTCGAGGATCTTATACACAAGATAAAGTTACCGAAGCAATGTTAGATGTCACAGACAACGGCCTTTCCCAGAACAAATCCGCCCAGAAGTGTTGGAAAATCCGGGGATCCCCCTTTCCTTCAGGGTTCAGACTAACAGTCTGAACGTCCTAGATTTAGAGTTCAAAGTCCTAGATGAAATCATTTAGCGATATAAACCCTAGAAGAACTCTCATCTCAATAATGAACAACCAAGTTTCATAAAATATATATTTTCACTCAGCACTATTACGCAATATAAACAACAAGAAGCACGGCATGCCCCAGACCACTCTTTCAGACCGGTTCAGAGGTCTACCGTCAAGATCCGAGATCACCCAACCTGCTCAGCTTTTATTTAAGTCTTAGGAGTCCAGATTGGTTACCTGGATACTGAGACAAGAGGCCTTGGGCTATGCTCCCTCTCACAGTTAAGTTCGCGTCACCGTCGCTGCCCTCTTGCGACAGCAAGGCCGGGAATTGGTTGGTATTTATGGTTTCTCTCAATAGACCCACTAATCTATTCCGATTTTAGGGTTTGATTCATTGGTTATCGGCAGTAGTGACCCTAAGAGGAAAGCCTCCTCAAAGGTCCTCAGTCTCGTGCTTAGACTAGCTTTCTCAAAGCCGTGACTGCAGATGGCCGCCTTCTGAAACCGGAGATTATTTTCAAAAGCAAAGAGCTTCAGCAACAGTGATTCATCGATGAGCTCAAGGACAAGGGATAGCATTACTATTACAACGGATTAGGAAGTTACCCAGGGAGGAATTTAACAATTAAGGTAGTTCAATACTGCCTTAGCACTAAAGGTAGCTGCAATTAAGTTAGGACTAGTCTTGTATTTTCCATGGTTATGGGTTGCATTGTTAGAAATGCCGGAGATATAGCTTACGGGGCGATGTCGGAGGCATTGTGGCTGAATGTGGGGGGGTGCGTACAAATTGAGAGTTGGGTGCGTATCAATAGAGTCTGTCTTTAAATTGATACTGTCCTTTTTATGAACAGTTCCAATATGCTATGGATACATGCTGTTCTTGCTCTTACTCGTCCATAACTGTTATACCATCTCGCGGGGGTTTGCGCGCGTCATCTCGGCCATACAATCGTTCTTTCGACCTTATTCGCCGTATCAGAACCGATAGGTTAACTGATTGGCGAGCGGAAAGGAAGAAGTCTACATGCGGAATGGTGAAAAGAAACATACACCTAATAGTCTGGAACCATGTCTTGCTTTTAGCTGATATTTAACTCTTAGTATTACCGCAATCTTCTAACTAGCTTCCGTTCGTAAGTTTGTATCGGCGTGTAACAATTCCTTTAACATTAGATTTGTCTTAGCTGTATTGACGTGATCCTTTCCTAGAAGCTGCGTTTGTGTCTTGAGTGTTTCTTGGAAAAGATTCTTCGCTTTTAGAGGCTGCCTCTGCAATCTCAGATTTAAGGCCAGACTGCATGCGGTGCGCAATAGAGCTGGATCATCTGGGTCGAGTAGACTTCTCTGGACGCCAAGAATGCGATGCAGCTCTTTCCCTGTAACCTCGGTTGATCCATGTTCTTGTAGTAAAAGAGCAGCGCTATGCCTTGTTACGAGTGTGTCTGGGTGATCCTATCCAAGGATCTCCATCTGTTTAGGTAAAAGAGTCTGCAGCACTTCTTGCGTGTCTTCTAGTTGTCTTTGGCGACTATATGAGTAGATAAGGTTACCAAGGATTCGGAATCGCAATACCAGTGCTTCGCGAGTTTTTTCCTTAAGTCTATTGCTAAGAGCAAAATGGTAAAGCTTCTCGGCTTTGTCGAACTCTCCTTTACTGTCATACGCCAACGCTAGATTATACTGGTGACGGGCTGTGCCTATATGGTCGGCCTTTCGTTTGGTTTGGTGCCATTCCAAGATACATTTATATATGTCGACCGTATTGCTTAATCCCTTTTTCTGGTGCCGCGCCAGCTGCATGCCGGCAAGTTCACTTACACGACTAATAGTCTGCTCTTAGTCTTCGCCGTAATTATTGCTTGTGCTTAGCTTGTCGACGTCGGCTTGCGCGTTGGTGAGGCTCCTTGTGTCAGGTTCTTGGGCTACTGTTTGAGGCTCCTTTTTCAGGGCCTTCTTGACATACTTAACGTCTTTCTTTGTCTGTGTTATGATACTTTCCCTGTTCTTGATATTGGGATCGGTCTCCAGTATTTTAATGCACTTTTGGAGATATACTAGAGCACGAGAAAATTGCCTCGACTGATTGTAGTGTTTGAAGACGGCGCGATGCAACTTGACCATATTTTCTTGCATGGCGCTAGAGTAAGACTCGCACTTCAAGAGGGCTAGTGTACTAGACAGAAGACCCTTACTTGTCTCGGGCGTCAGTCGTTCGCACATTGTTGAAACTGTAAGCTCCTCAATTGCGACCTTTTGATTGGGATGCTTAGCCAACCAGTCCCGAACACACACTTTGATGGCACTTGTGATGTGGTAGACTTGCTTATCCGTTGAAGGCTCGACGAAACCATATCTTACCAGGATAGGTATTTGTTTTGAGATCTGAGCCCGGTCCAAAAATGTTCCAGGAACACTCTGTAGGTCGATTGCACCCATCATCAGCATCAGATCCACAGACTCTGGGTACTCTTTCTTCATAAGGTCCAGGAGCAAGTTCCACGCTCTTGAAGTTAGCCGCTTTTCGTCAGCCTGCGCTTCAAGTGCTTTTAAGACTTCTCGAGGCCTCATCGATGACCGAACTTCCTCTCGGTAGATTTATACCAAGATAAACCCGATAGGGAGATCATCCATGGCCTTGCCAATCTCTTTGATCCACCTATTCCGGTCTGCATCTTTGGTGATTCTACCCAGCATGAGGATTAAGGCATCTTTCTCACTGAGTTTTGGCATCTCTGTTGAAGTACCGGACAGCTTTCCGACCTGACGCAAAGACAAACTCTTGGATTGCGTTGTGATAAGGACACTTGAGTGGACACTGTTGGGGATGAATTCAAGTAGGGATCTTCCAGCGTGTTGTACACTTGTGGCTTGCAGTAACGTCTCATCTTCCAAGCCATCCAGAATCATAAGCCAGTGGCCGCTCGACTCGTAGCGTAGAAACTTCCAGACCGTTTCGAGTACCATACTCATGTCCATGCCGTCTCTGACGAGGCGCCGGTCTTCAGCGATGCGCTTGTAAGAGCATTCAAACTGCTCCGCGGTTCCAGCGTTGACCCAAAGGATGTGGGAAGCAGGGTATTCCCTCCGATACCTATATGCGTATTCCAGGGCTACGTGAGTCTTACTGGAAGCTCTCAGTCACTAGGCATTCCAAACATAACCACACCAGACGACTTACCCGGTTCCTGCTGGCCCATAAAGAGCGACTCGTCCACTAGACTCGAACTTCTGCGCAATCTTGTCAAGCAACCCACCGCGCGGTGCGAATCTATCTTCAGTCGCGATGGGGGCAGGGAGAGCGGGAATCAGGCGCCCACGGTCAGGCTTGGCTCCAGCAGAGCTTACTTCTACCGAATCAAGATGTTAGACAAACTTCCATAGAGTAGTTCAAAACAGGTATAGTCTCATTCATGGTCTATCTCAGATTGTCCTCCCATCGTGTAGACATTCTTTCTCAACGATACCTAGGGGAGAGTTGAAAGGCACGACCGGGAAAAACATTAGTACTGTATTCAAACCCCCTTATATCGCTTTCATATGGGAGTAACACTTTAGGCTCTGCCTTACCTCTGAGGCTCATCTCTATACTCTTTTGCGCCATTCGAACAACCTCTCTGCTTACGCTTTGATAGTTGTTATCTTGCTCATTCTCAAACTTGTTCATAGAGAAGTGGTCGAGCGGAAGCTCCTCTTTCTGATGACCGCTCAGTGTGCCGGATGTTTCATCGACAAGGAAAGCCTATTTGGACGAATCAGTCTGCGAATCGCGAGGAGTCTCTAGGGTGACATACTGGTGCTTTCAAGCCAACAATTGCTCCGACGTTGGTGATTCTTTGTTCATAGAAGCAGAATATCTCAGGACGTCTGGCAATGTTATGAACACGTCGGGTAAAGTTGTGGACTACACTCTTCAGAATATCATTGTTGCGTTCTACCGATGCAAGAATGTTGGGCTCAACGCGAAGTTTGCTGGCGAGGATACTCTGATAGATCTGTCCCTGCGTTGAGAGGACACCATCTGCGACACCATGGTGAGGTGTGCCCAGAAAGACCATGCCGTTGACACTGTCTGTAGAAAGATTGGGCCAGTCCTCCGGCTGTAGATGGAGACTGAGATACGCCTACTGATGGTTAGCTCATATTGTTCCATGACCTAGCATCAAGACTTACCTGCTGCATCACGAGACCGCCAAGGCAGTGTCCGATGAATATGATGGGGCGGTCGGAGCACTTCTATATCGCAATCGCATTAGTATCAGTGGAACAAGGTACCAGTAACTCTTTACAATACCTTTCTTTTATCACCAAGGCTTCTTAAAAGCTTCGCCGCCACACCTTCGAGGCTGGATCTCACAGCGTCATCCCCAATCCACTGCGAGTTGTAGCAATAGCTCATAATCCGAGCTTCTGGGAGCTCCGATGGCAGCATGTCTTTGTCGCTCAACCAATTCCGTTTTGACGCATGGTGATTCCACGTGTCACTTGGGTTCACGCCCAGACCATGAACCGCCACAATACTGCAAGTTGATGAGCTGTTGTCGTGAACAGGAGAACGAGGGGAAAGGGGATACTTACTCTATATTTGTGTCTTGTCCTTGCGGCGGTGTGTAGTATATTTTCAGCCCCGCATCCTGGTTTTTGATCTTGACCAGGCCGGCGATGATCTGCTGCGTCTTGGATGGCTTGCTTTGAACGTCTTGGTTTGTTGATCCGGGTGCCTTGTTGACTGGAGTCTCTTCAGGGGACTTGCTATCAACATTTGGCTCGGAGGGAAGCGCTTCGGGTGCTTTCTCCAACCGAGGCTGAACTTTCTCCATGGTCAATTCGGTCTGGGAACTCATATTTCGGGGGAAAAAAAACTTGATTCCCTGGAGCAAACCTTAGGTTCCAAATCAAAGCTGGCGACGAAAGACTAAGTCCTCTGTGGTGATATAAGTTGTCGAAAGAGAATTGGTAGTTGATATAAGTGGAGTATTAGCCAAGCACAATCACTCTGGGTGGTACAAATTTGGGAAGGCTCCTCAAAATTCCCATGTGTGAGTGTAGGCTATTATCCCTAAATTACGGAAGAGCAGCTGTGTCTTTTACAATAATTGGACCTGATGCTTGAAAGTGGCACTTTCAGACAACCTTGTACAATCAGGGGGTGATCTTCCAGCCGCACGAGAGGAAAGACATACAAGCAAGGGCTATGCCGTGCTGACTGCAGGCCCCGCCCCCAACATGTAGGCAATTAGACGAATGAGATGATGATCAGAGCAGCCTGATTTTGTAAATATTGGGTTTGAAGCAACCCAATGGGCGACATTACAAGTTTTACTGTATACATGATAAGAAGGAGCATTTATTCCCACTCACATTATGCTAACAGGCCGGGCAACCATCAATGCAATACCAAGGTTATAATTCCTCGATTAGGTGACCTCTGCGAGGCTTAGGGTTACAGAATTGTTCTCACCGCATGGACAGTTATTTCGGTGCCTATTGACGTCTGTAATTATCTATGCCGCAATTCGCCGTCTGGTGCGACGTTGCCATCCACGCTCACAGGGCAAACCTTTCCCCCGACCATTCTTTTCAATCATGGATGTCTATCCTCCTTTCAAGCTGGAAGAGAACGTGATCCTCGGTCCCGATGCTGCCATGCCTGTTCCAGGCTATCCCACTGTCACATTTGCTGACTCGGACGACGCAACCCTTTTCCTAAAGCGGGAGTTGTCGACTGAGCGGCTGAGACAACTGTATAGGCTCCTGTTTCTCGTTTCCCGCCCCCGGAACATCAGCCCCCTGTGCCATCAGATTGTCAAGGGCCGAGAGATTTGCATTTCCGAGCTCCCAGACCTCCACCTCGTCTGGCACCACAAGCGTGTTTTCATCAAGCCTTTGCCAAAGTTTCTCCTCAGCCATGCCTTCTGGGCTGCGCACCTCAGGCCTAATCTGGAGCCTGAGTACCAATTCCGAATCGAAGCCTTGGGCTTCCTTCGGACTTACTCGGCACTAATATTTCATGAGTCTGACTTCGATTTGGCCCTTCAGTTGAGGCTGATGCCAAAGACCTTTACATGGGAGACTTGGTGCGTCTTCATCGCAGCGTTCAGAAACATGAGCGACAAGGCTGTGTCCAAGCGATATCACTATGGGGAGATTCGCCTAACACGTCTGAATTTCTGGCACAGTATTTTTCTCGGCACAAGTTTTCTCGAGATCAATGGTCACTACGACCAATATTTTGCAGGCATTGGCGGACCTACGTTGTTCGCTCTTGCAGCCATCACTGTGATTTTGGGCGCAATGCAAATTGGATTGGAGACGGATGGCCACTATTACCGAACACTAGGTACAACCGTGGTTCCTTTGGTGGTTGTGGCAACTGTGGTGTCTTTAGCCTTCTTCCCTTTGCTCTACGTGTTTTTCTTGCTGCGAGAGCTGTACTTCTTCATCTTCCACTTCCGAAAGCTAGAGTAAGAGGAGAATTTTAACAGAGAATTACAATCTATTATTCGTCCGGCAACAATCCGTTTCTTTATTATCAATAGTAATTCAGATGTACATATAAAACAAGCCCATGTCTCCTCCGAGTCTTCCTCATGCAATACCTCTATATCCTTACTCATTATCGCCTTAGCTTTTGCTTAGCTCGTGCCTCTTCCATTTTCATCTTGTGTTCCCTGGCTTTCAATGCATGGCCAGACCGATCACCAGCCGCTTTGAGGGCTTGCGCGTGCTTCTGGCCGGCGAGCTTGGAAGATTGAGCCTCGGATGCGAGAACATTCTGCATCTTTTGTTGACCTATCTTGGACTTGGCCTGTTGCTCTTGGAAGTTTAGTTTCAGCTGTTGCTGCGTCTGTTGTGTGGTCACGTCAATATACGCATTGCGTGCCTTGTGTTGTTCGACTTGTTGCTGGCCAGCCGCTACGAGGGCGTTCTTTCGCTCAAGGGCGCTTTGCTGTAGCTCCGTTTTCTCGGTTTGATTCACGATGTCAACCTGGTGTGTTCGGTAGGTGTGCTCCAGCTTCTGATTGACATGTATGTCCTGAATATATCCCTTGTGCAGAGCCTCTTCATGCATAAAGCGCAATTTTGTCTGGTGATCCTGTTCGCGCTTTTCTCGGAGCTCTTTGTCTACTAATCGCTTCGCATTTCTGTCTAGGATATGTTGAGGGGCTCCCACTACGTCTTCAGGGAGAAGTTGATGGACTTCGGCAGGGCCATACTCGGGGAACTTTCGATCCTGACATTGGGCCATGTACAGCAGGGTCCTCAGTTCTTCCACATGACGATGGTCTCCAGTGAAGCAGCTGCTTACGAGGTACATGGTCGGAGAAAAGTACCACTTAGTACCAGATTGTAGATGTTGAATGTAGACATTGTCAGGGTGGTTGATTTGCGCCCACATGACAACTTTTATCAGTGCCTTGGTCACAGAGACGGGCTGAGGATTTTCCAAAGCAAGAAAAAGAGAGTTCTTTCTACCACTGGGAATATGTGGTAGTAAAAGGTCTGCTTTCGAATCCACTAGGGTCCTTATTGTCTGCTCCAATCTAAGCATGTCGCTCATATCTTGAACACAGGACGCGAGCTCTTGGATGGCTGTCCGTCCGTTGTGCCGCTTTGTATGACTCGGATAGTTTGCGTTATGCTTGCCTTTCAATAGGGCCGCAACAACGTCGTGATGCAAGTTACGAGAAGCTTCGTGAAGACTGCCGTCATCGGTGTTGGACTTGGCCTTGATCAAACTCTTGACGGAAACTAAATCCCCTGCTCTTGATGCAAATAGCAGTGCTGTCTCCTCGTGGTAGTCGCGGTGCAAAGGGTTGGCATTAGCCTTGAGCAGCAGTCCTACTACGTCGTGTCGTTGTGCTTTGGCTGCTAGCATCAATGCAGTTAATTTTGACTTGGGTGCGACATAATCAACATTTGCTGCTTCTGAGTTAGGAACTATGCTATTTTTGCGGGGGAGAGCGGTTTAGTCTAACTTACCTTGAGCTTTAATCAAGATTTTCACAACGTCAACAGAGATGGCATCGCTTTGGGCCAGCACCCACAGTAACGCTGTAGTCGACTCTTCGCCGAACTCGGGACTCAATGATGCCGAGAACTGCTTATCTGGGCTGCAGCCGAGTTTCAGCAACCGCTTGATCATAAGCACAGATTGAGAGTGAGCAGATATGCAGGCAGCCACTGAAGAGAGGCCTGACAACGGCAAGCACATCTCCAGGTCAATCTTGTTCCCCAAAGCTTTGGTGGCCTCGAGAATCGTCTCTATCAAGTCGAGAGCAATAGGTTCCTCGAGTGGCGTCACCAGCACCGTAGCAAAAGACCTAGAAAGTGTATCGCTATTCAAGTGGTACTCTACCAACCTTTTCAAGAGAATGACATCGCCAGCTCGGACGGCAATGTTGGCAGCCTTGCCATGCCGGAAATTTACGTCGGAATATTCAAGTAGCGTATCGACCAAATCCTCCGATGCCCTCTTGTTGACATATGAGCTCAAGGCCGATATGAGCGCTGCACTGACTGGGTCACCGCTACAGCCCGCCTCGAGTAGTGAATTGACAGCCTCCAAGTTTTCGTCAGACGACCAATTTGCGGATCCCGTAGTCATGGCTTCAAAGGCTCTCGCTAGGCCATCACGGTTGACCATGGGCAACAACAAATTGAATGCCTCGAGATTACATTGACTGGCAGCTCCGCACAAGGCATTATCGACGTGCTGTCCGGAAGCGCCACGTCGTAGTAGGGCCTGTATGGTAGGTAGACCGCGGCGACTCAACCAGTTAGGGTTCGATGTCGCTGAGGCAAAGGCTTCCATGACGAGGGTTCGTGGAGAATGGGAAATGGGTGCTAGAAACTCAATCAGGTCCAAGTGCAGTTCCTTTGCAGCGGCGATGATGGCAACGCGCTCCAAACGGCTCTTGGAGCCCGAGGCACCAGCTCCCAGGAGTAACCTCATGATTTGCAGTCTTGTGTCGGAATCTTGAATACTGACGGCATGCTTCAAGCCATTTTCCAGCGTGTCAAGTGAAGGTCGGCATTGCAACAACAGACCAACTGCACTAGTTTGCTCAGAGAGTACCGCTGTGATAACTGCTTGACCTCGGTTCCAGTTGATATCTGCTGCCCCTTTGAGGAGAAGGAGACGAGCAAGTTCCAAGCGTCGACGGTCATCCCCTAGCAGTTGGGTTCTATTCAACACTGCGACTAGAGCCTGGGAGACGCAATCGCCACGAAGCCCCGCAACAATAAGTTGATCAATCATTTGATACGCAAGTTCGAGATCTTGAAGCTTGGTGACCTGCGCAATAGCCTGTATGGAAACTTGTGGTGGGGGCTTGTAGCGAAGCACAAGTGCGAGCATGGTGGGATCCCTCGTGCGTACCGCAGCTGTGATTGCAGCGCCGTTATCAGTGGCAATGTCGGCGCCATGTTGGAGCAGGTTATCCGCCAACTTGGGCTGTATACTCGACACTGCATTGACCAAAGTGGCATTGGTGTTGGATCCTTCCGCTCCTGCAGCAGCGCAGGCCAGCACAACTTCGAACTGCTTGTGGCTGAATGCCAGTCCTAAAGCCTTGTCTAAGAACGCTGACGATAGCCTACTGCGACCGACAGATACCGCAAGAATTGCAACTTGTTCCAGTCCGGCTTGCATGGCTGACTGCACAACAGCCCCGTCGTTGGCGGTTGGGTCTGCCCCTTTGTTGAGTAATACAGTTGCCTTTGGAGAACTCCCAATGACAATCGCCTTTGCCAGGCCCTGATTACGGCATGCTTGACATGCTCCATTGGTATCTCGGAGAAGCATTTCGACCAGGTCAACTGGGCCAGTCTCAACGGCCCTGAGAAAGGCGTCACAAAGAGTTGAAGCATCGCCACCACGAGCCAACAGTATGTATGTCTTGCTGACATCGCCCGAGGCTATTGCTATGGGCAGGGTTTCCCTTACAGCCTCGCCATCCGCCTTTTGGGCCAGGAGATAGAATATCTCTCCGGAGCAGTTTTTTACTGCGTCCTGGAGGACATGGTTTCGCACGTCCTGTTGGTTGACATCCTGGAGTTTTTTGAAGACGCTGGTGCTTTTGTACCGTTCAATGTTGACGTCTGCTCCGGCTTCGAACAAGGCGCAGACGAGTCCGGTGGTCGCATCGGGAATCCCGCCACGACAAATTTTAGCAAGTACGGGATTGGCGTCTTTGATGGTGAATGGTGCTGATTGCGTCTTGTTGCTTCTGACTCTGTGTTGTAACATGAGCTGATGGCAGCGCTCGGTGTCATTCGCAGTTGGTCTTGTCAGTGTGAATTGCATTGAAGTCACCCGACGAGACATAGACTCGCTGAGGGGTGGAGAGGAAGGCGGCGACATCATGGTGAAAGAGAATCCGACAGGACAAGCCTGGAAAGCCTCAGAATGAAGGGAAGTTTGGAGAAGTCAAGAGGCAATATGATGTACCGCAAGATCAGACAGGAGATGATGAAATCCAAGAAACAACAGTGGCCCTTGTTGCATTGTACACTATTTTTGGCGTGATTGAAAACACAAAGACCTGACTCGTATTTGCTGCAGCTCTAGAACAGGCTCCTCCCTGCATCAGATCAGGGCATGGCATCAGCTGGTCTGGCTGATTCAACCCTACCAGGCCAGATTTTGCCATCCTTTGGTGTCAGGCTCTGATCAAATGACCAGCTCAATAACGCAAATAACTATTGAGGTCGTCTAGAACGCTTCTCGCAACAGTTTCAGCCCCCATCCCATCCCATCCCTCAACTCGACCTTTAGTTGGTACGATTTAACGAGAGCCTTACGCCAAGACAATTCAGTCGCAAAAGTGCGTACACAATGAACGGGTCATCGGGCCTCATTTTGTTCATCTTTGCTATTTCAGGAAGGTTCTCAGGTAGGCTGGCAGGCGACTCGTGGGGTCGACCGATGTGATGTACCTTTGAAGCCGAGAGTGCGAGCCTGATCTGGGTGGACTGTGCCATAAGTCCCTGCCTGCTTAGTGTTAGCGGGCCGTCCGTTCCCGCATATGCACCAATTCAATATTTTACGAAATTTGCACACCAATTTATATCTTAGTGCTTATAGCTGCTGCTACCTGACGCCACGCCACGTCGGTTTAGCATATCATGTGAGGTTGCTAAGATTAGTTCAACGGTTAACCAGTCGGACAACTCTTTCGCACCGGCTGCGCGATACTTCCAACGCGTTTGCGTTTTTACATACATATCCATCTCAAAAATAATCTTTCTCAAACCATCGCGATACCGCAATAAAACCACTTTTACCGCAGCGATTGCTTAGTATGAGCCAGTACATCATCCAGGGCTCAGCGGAGCACGTCTCCTCTTTGCTCTCAGGATATGGTTTAGGCTGTCCGCACTACCTGGTCTGTTCCTCGGGAGTTTCACAGGCCCAGTGTTATCCGAAGCGTTTGGGTTTCTTTTCTTCACAAAATCCAGATTTGATCATTTTTTACATTGACACAAAGAATATTTGCTCAGACTGTTTGAAGTTATTTGTCCCCTCTGGCTTCAACTTCTGGTCTTCCCTGCCCGATCCCAGTGGAGGCAGTGAAAAATTAAATAGTCCTCCCCGAAAATGGCTTTTCCCGAGTGGCCAAGCAGAGTATTTCATCAATCTGCGCAAGATCGGAGGTGGTGCATCTGATCTCGCCATTGTTCCGCTGCCATCATCTCCAGCGGCGACGAATGCGTGGGAATGGATCAAGTCGCAGAAAAAGCCATTCTACATAGATCAGCTACATCTCGCTCCCAGATGGTCGCCCATTAATGAGCGGAATGCCTTGGCTGACTCGGCTACTGCCTGGCAATACGGCATGGCTATGCCGGCACCAACTGTGGAAGCAATCTCTGCTCCCAGAGACAACAAGACAACGGTGGCGAAAGCTCCGAAACCAACTTCCAACAAAGATCCGCCGTCGAAGACCAAGATATCCGCCGATGCGGTAGATGTGCCAGAGAGGAGGAAACTTCGGAAGTCGAAGGAGCCAGAAGACACCATAGGCGCACAGGCTGTATATTTGAGCACGAAAAAGAAGGTTGACGGAGAAGTGAATGTTTCTAAGCCTACATCCGTCGTTGAACTTGGTACAAAACAAAATGGCTACGGGCCGACGAGTTTGAAAGAACCAATCAGTCCCCCTCGTAAAGAAAAAGGCAAATACAGAACTACTCTAGCACCCGAAGGAGAATCGAAGCCTGTGAAAGCTGGAGGATCGTCCGAAATGGCTTTCCCACCGGTACCTCAGCATACTCTTCCGGCTACGGGGGAGTCGAAGCCACAACAAGAGCAAGAAAGGCCAGATTTCGCTTCTCCAGTAGCGTCTCTGACTCAACCTGGCCCTTCAATTCGCAGAAAGGCTGTTGGTGCTATCAGCAAGACAAGCAACGCCGCTGTAGAAGTTACTAAAGTCGGCATCCAAGAAATCGACACAACGACCAAGACGAACGTCGACCGGGGCAAGGAATCGGCATCGGACTTGGTCTTGCCTATACTTTCTGAGCCAAGCCCTGGTCCCCAAATCCTTGAGCCCAAGACCAAATCACTACAAGAGGGAACAGCCAGCATCAAGTCCAAGAGTACCAGTACAACCAAAGAGGGGCATAGAGAACTCAAGGATGCAGAACCATCGATGGAATCATCGAGGAAGAAGTCATCTAAAGCCAAGCCTGTTGCCATGGCGAAGGAGATGCCTGCCTTTGTGAAGACTGTAGAACAGTCCGGGAGAAGGTCTTCCCAAACTACCCTTGTTTCGAGCTACACAAGGAGCTGGTACAACCATGATCCATTTTCCTTCGATGGCGCTATGACTCTCTCAAAACTTTCAGACTACAAGCGACGAGCTCGAACAGTCAACATTTACGCTGAGAGGGCCCCTGAACTTCCACTGGAGACCTTGCTCCGAGAGACACAGCCGCTCAATAAATCACAAACGCTTTCGGGCTTGAAAACAAAAAAGGACCTTAAGAAGGAAGACCCCATCATAGCTTTGTTCTCGCCAGATGCTAAAGACAAAAAGCCGTCTAAACTACCTCTTGGCTCGGCATTAGGTATGAAAGTCATTTTGGAAGCCGAGTCTTGCTCGGCAAAGAAGCCCAAGCCGTCTTCAACGGAAGATCTGACCAAGGCCAAATCTGACAAAGCATCCTCAACAAAGCTTATGGCAGAAACTTTGTCAGAGTGGACTAAAGAAACCCACAAGGTGCCAATGAAAAATAAGACTGGACAGTCCGGTCGATCGTCCAAAGATAAGCTCTCGAAAGACATGAAACACGGAGGAAAGGTTAGCCGCTCGCGGCCTGGAACGAAAACTGGCAGCACGGAGATTCGTTCGAACGGCAATTCATCTCACGGAGGCCACCAGTCTTCCACGACTGTCGCTCATCAGGACCACCATCACCACAAGCGGCCCAAGAAGAAGCTTGATGGCCATAAGGATGGTAAGCCCCAAAGGAAACTGGACAAGAAGCCGGGAAACAAGACAAATACAGATCATCCTCACGGACATGAACACGATGCACAAGGGTCGCACTGTCACAGTTCACCAGGCGAGCATGAGCAACTAAGTGAGCATGAGCAACCAAGCCAGCAACCAAGCCAGCAACCAAGCGAGCATGAGCAACAGCCAGGCGAGCATGAGCAACAGCCAGGCGAGCATGAGCAACAGCCAGGCGAGCATGAGCAACAGCCAGGCGAGCATGAGCAACAGCCAGGCGAGCATGAGCAACAGCCAGGCGAGCATGAGCAACAGCCAGGCGAGCATGAGCAACAGCCAGGCGAGCATGAGCAACCAAGCCAGCAACCAAGCCAGCAACCAAGCGAGCATGAGCAACAATCAGGCGAGCATGAGCAACAACCGGGGCATGAGCAACAACCAGGGCATGAGCAACCTGTTGAGTATCCAGGGGGTGGTCCAAATGACAATAGCCCAACAGAGTCTGCCCAACCACCCGCTCAACCTGTCAACAACAACGCTGCGCCGAATAGTCCTATTGAAAGTAACAGTCCGCAGACTCACTTGCAACACACAGTCGCCTACGCACCTCAACCCGTCTCATCAGCTCAAGAGTCACCACATTCATCAACTCACCCAAATGCACAAGACTCTTCTTTAGCTGGTAACACTAGTGGGGTACAAAGCCAACCCGATACACAGCCAATTAGTGAGACCCCACAAGCTCTTGGAACAAGAAATATCCTAGGGAACATCTCAGGAAACGAAAGCTCCCCAACTGAGGCCACGGCAATCGCTGCTGTTACAGTAGCACTAACCTCGGGAACTTCTCTGCCCGACGCAAAACCTGATTCGAGCTCTTTGAGTGGAAATAGAACGGATCCATCGTCAACGATGCCCTCCAACGGGCCTCAAGGGGCCACGGTGGCAGGATCCGGGTCTGCTCTAAGATTCTATGGACAATCTACAGCACAATCAGTACAAAACGTTCAAGCCCAGTCGAACTATATCTCAGACACCATCCAAGGACACAGAGGTGGGCTGGACAGAAGTGGGCAATCCTTCTCTGGGGAACAAACGCCTTCCACTCCATCGTCGAAGTTGCCGTCCGGCACCGTATTTGTAGCCGAGGCTGGCATCGTAGGCGCAGCTGCTTTAACCGGCTACCTTGCAGCCACTGATGCGAGTTCTTCCTCTGATACAAGCGACGCAGAAAACGCCCATTTCAATGGCAGTCGCGAAGATTCTGCGGGGCACTGGGACGATGAGTTCGATGGGCTATCTAGTGATCATCAACAACCTGATCATGACAATAGCGACATCGAAGGCGTCCACAGTGCCGCTTCTCTTACAAATAGTGATGACGAGGAGGCTTCTGGACATGTAGCTGAGGATTACAACGTGTCGCAACCAGACAGTTTGAGCCATTACGGCGAGATTCACAGAGATCTATTCAGCGGATTCGACGTTCAAAATGATCTGCACGAACATCAACTTCAAAGTTATGAGAACTCGGACAATGAATTATCGCACGAGGCTATGGAAGGTAACTCCTACAAGCAAAGCTCCGGAGATGGGGAAGACGATGAGGAAAATGTTCAACCACATGATAGTGATAGTCAAGAGGAATCCTTCGTCAATGGTGTAGAGTCCGGCCCGGAAGATGGACATTCTGTCAATGCAGACTTTCTGGAGCCGAGCGACGACAACCAGCAAGACAATTTTGCTCTGGATAGTTATTCAGACGTAAGCTCACATCATAGTGCGGAAGTTGAGGTGATTAGCCAGGACGAAGATCAAGACCAAGACCAAGACAATAACAGCTCGGATCACGGATTTGACAATGAATCAGAAAATAGAGAGTCGGATCAAGAGTCCAGTCCAGATTCTGAGCAGGATATGCAAGGCGATACCGAGGACGGTCTGGATGCTGAATCCAGTCAAGAAGACTCGGGACATGAAACCGAAAGCGAGGCGGCTCAAAATTCGGATCAAAGCCAGGAAAATGACTCAGACCAGAATTCAGACGATGATAATGGATTAGACCTCCAGTCAAGTTATTCATCGGAAGATGATCCTGAGGACAGCCCAGAGGAGGAAGATGACGAGAGCACAGAGGAAGAACAGTCGGATCCAGAACCTGACGACTCAGAACCTGACGACTCAGAGGATATATCTGAGCCTGAAGAAGGAAGGTATTCGGATAGTGGGGGGGGTGACAATGCGTTTTATTCGGACTAGGTTAGGATAATAATTTAGATTGTAAACCATGTAGTACCTATATTATTAGAAGAATTAGACCTGCTCTGCTAAATCATACTAGGGTTTTAACTAAATGAAATAATTATAGAGTAACGTTTAGAATTTTATAATATTATCATTAACCTAATCATTTAATTCTTATATTACCTTCTTTTTTTAATTCTTTTATTTCCTCTCTAACGGCCAGGGTTGCTCTTGTGGGTTTATTTGATAATGATAGTAGCTCGAGAAGCATCTTATTGGCAGGCTCATTTATCTACTCATCGTCAGTGGCGCCCAAAGGGCTTAACAGCCATTGTGCAATGACGCTGAAGACAGCGCTACTGAGAACTAGCGCGGGCACATGGCGGTCTATATGTCTTAGTTTTTGAGATAACTCCCAAACATCTTATGGCTCTTGTTGGATAGCATGAAGCCTGGGGACGAGCTTGGTCGCATCGCATCCGGCTCCAAAACCCTTCCTCATCGAGCTGATTAGCAGGTTCCGCCAAGTACCTAAAATAACTATCTATATATCGAGTTGACAAATGATAGCCAACAGTTATCTTGAATCATTCTTTGAAAGCCGTTAGGAGATATCGTACCTACAGCATTATCGAACCTCCCACTTTCACCTGAAAGAGGACTCTGAATAACGTACCCCCAGCAAAATGTAAGCCAAAGTGGTGATCTCGTCATTTCATTGGTCGACTTTGCTTTTTTTCCCATCCGAGAGTTTCAACTTCAAGCTATGCCAAAGCCCTATACGCGGCGACGCGCGTACGTCGTGTACCCTGGCTGCTGACCTGCGGAGGCGTAGGACCCTAACGAGTTGAAAACCTTCGTTGCCATCATCTCTTTGGAAATACCAATCACGACGTCGAAACGATCACATCATGAAGAGGCCATTCGAAAGCACTCAGACTGACTATGCTGCAGCCACTGGAAGTAGCGAGACGACCCCATGGCTACAGCACACACGCTGGGCCGAGCTATTCCGTGATAGATCTCTCGAAATCATTGCCGCCACGGCGAAGCTACCGGCCTCGCAATGGAGTCGGAAATACCTACTTGGCCAATGGCAAGGGCTTGGTTTCTGGAGCTCTGCCGAAACTGAAGCCCAGTTGCAAGTTATCCTTCGCGGGCTAGACTTGATGTTCGACAGAGCAAGAGCTACGCTTGATCTCACGCCATATATCTCACGCTGTTGGCTGAATACATATGCTAAAGATGCTTTTTGGCCACATGGATTTCGGGTCATACCAACCTTTAAGAAATATCTGGTAGTATGGAAAAGATTCATCTGCTTCGTATTTCGCATTCTGCAATACCCATCGCGGCAGCATAAGGAGGTATATAACGTGCGTTTGGGATCGAATGAGATCGAGATGATGCAGCATATATTATATCTGGTCGGTCAACTGCAACTAGGAGAGGATGGCAACGTCAGTGACAGCTCAGATAGCGAGGGTGAAGAATCTTATGGCCAAGACCGGCACGACGACTGCGAAATTCCTTCAGACCTTGAAAGTTCAGATACTGACCAAGACTTTGACACAAGTACAGACGAGGATGAGGAAGTAGGTAGAGATCAAACCTCAGACTCCAAAGGATCTGACCTCTCTCTTCCGAATGGTAACTGGCTGCGGTTGTCTGAGGCTTTATTCTAATTATCAATGATGTTCTGGATATATCAATATCCCGCTGGAAACATGTCATCTTCGACCATCATCCACTTCGCTGCTGTCATGGGCATTCGACAACAATCCCTTGCCTTTCACTCGCCCCATAATTCTACAAGTGAGCTGGCAGGATTGATTTGGATCGGCCGATTATTGTTCCTCGAGTATGCCTTGCCGGTCTATAGTTATTCTACTCTGGTTTACGAATGGCCTCGTCGAGATCATTATCCATCGCAGCCTAACCGTTTGGATGCGATTCGCAAGAAGTACTTGATCCGAGGCTGCTATACCCCATTCGGAGAAATCATTGAGCTTAAAGCCTTTGCCAAGTCAATTGTTAAGAGAGAAGGCATCCCCGGAAACCTCTCTTGGGATCCAGACGGGAAGTCATTTATAATCGGACATGACATCAAGTTCAAGCTTTCTGAATTTTGCGCAACCCATTGCAAAGCCATTAAACTCGTGGGAGAGCGGATAGACGAGATGATGTTAGGGCTTGAAATGGATATCAAGACGGACGAGATCCAAGATGACCTCACTTGCCGAAAAGCCGGATGGTCTTTCATACAAGACCCAAAGAACAAGCTAGCGGACACCTGGGAGCAATTAGCAAATACCCTGAGATCGTCAAGTTTTCGCGGCAAACCTTTTATCAAAGGCACGGACTGGCAGGTCGACACCTTTATAGCATATCTTAATGCTGGTATAGACCTCAGTAAGCTGACATTTGCTGCATCGCATCTTTCGGGAGGGTTACCCGGAAGGGGTACCGAGATTGCCACCATTCGGTATATCAATACGACACCAGCTATTCGGAATGTTTTCTTTCGTGGGGGCCAGATGATTATTATTATCAGCTATAACAAAGCGAGGGCATCGAATAATTACGCCTTCTATATCGTCCGGTATCTTCCCAAGCAACTTAGTCAGAGCCTCCTAAGATATCTCGCTATTATTCGCCCCGTATTGGGTTTTATCGCAAAACAGCTGAAGGTACCCCATTGGTCTGACAGCGAGTTCTTCTTTCCCGACCCACACGGAAAGAACAGACATCTTACCTCCACACAAGCTTCCAGCATTCTTAGGTTTTTAACTCAGGATCTTGCTACGCCATGGACTCTATCGTCATATAGACAGGCTGCACTTGCAATCGCCAAGCGGTATATTAGCAAGCTCATTAAGAATACAAACTTCTACTCTCCTATAGAAGCAACCAATCCGCTACGGATGTTTGCAGGCGGGGCCGGTCACCATCCGCGAATACTACTTACATCATATGCAATCGATAAAGCGCTCCCATCTAGGCTGCAGCCGGAGCTCTTGGAGATGTATTACCGACTGTCAAAATTATGGCAGGATTGGAATCAACAATACGACTGGCGGAACGCCGAGAGTGCAGAGCTGGCATCTCACAGCCAGACCCAGGATGAGATACACGCTAAATCAGAGCTATTAGAACGGCAGCCAAAGAGAATCAAGAAAGCCGACCCCATAACAGACGGAGATACAGATGAACTAGGTAACGGCTTTATCTATAACGCCCAGTATCAAATTCTGATTTGTACTTCGTGCGGGTCAATGATTCAACCAGGAGTAAGGTCATTCTATAGCCACCTTAATTTTATACATCAAATCACTGGGTCAGCCTGCAAAGCTCTGATAGAGAGATTCTAGATATATGAGTTATACTCATTTAAGAAGCTTCGTATTCCGATAAGAAGCGTGCCCTAAATAAAGGGCCTTACCGTTCTTAAAGGCTTTCAGTACAATATTTGTCTCGAAACCCCCGGGTTATCTCATTTTACAATTTCTGGTAATAAGATTAGGGATCACTTAACTATCTATGACCTGGATATAGCACCTATCTTAGCGCAATAACTGCATAAGTTTCAGTCTTGTTACCTCCAGACATTCTTATCGGCGAAGGGGAAGATCAAATATTTTAAAGTCAAATTAAGTAAGGGCAGAGGCTAGATATTACTAAATGCTATATTTATTTCCCTTAAATACGTGCTTTATCTTGTAAGTGAACTTATTAAAACATTATAACATTAACCCTGTAGCGAATATCGCCCAGGCCTCCCACGATCTAGAAGGAAGAGCCGAGATCGTACAGGGCGTCGAAGATTCACGCGCCGATCGGGTGCCCTGGCTCGTACGTACCGGCTTCCCCACCCATCTGCAGGGGCTGCGTGATTCCGAGATTCTATCGTCATATGCACTACCGGGGAGGAGTCTAGATATAGACGGGTACGGCGAAGATGATGATGATAGCGATGATGGCGGCGGTAACGGCTGTGTTGCCGATCTCAGTCGTATCCTAACCGCAACCGATAGTATGCTAAAGGAGGCATATGCATCGTGTAGCGACATATCACCCGATGGAAAGATGACGCAGCATAGGGCGAAACGACTCAGTAACTTCCGCGGTGGCGAGTACGATATGAGCAGTACCAATGCTAGCAAATTCCGCCAGTTTAAGAGCGAATCTTCACTTCGATCCTACTTTCGGATAGCAAAGCAGCTCATTGCGTATTATTATCGGGTGGTCTTCCTCGACGACGGGCACTTTAGCAGAGACGACGACGACGAGCATAGCGGCATACAGGTACCGCAAGATATCATCGAGGCAACCAGTTGGCAGCAAAAGGCTATGCGAGGCGTCATCTTGGCCCTACGGAGACAGGATGAAGTATCCAGGGGCAGGTCAGGTGGTGACAGTAGTAATAGGGAGGGTGATAACAATGATGACGGTGAGGATGATGATGATGTCGAGCTGAAGCATGCCATCCGCGCATTCTATATCTCCCTCATCTGCCACACCGTTGGAAGCAAGCCATTCCGGTCTCCCGTGCTCAGCTTCTGCGCTATGCTTAGCCGGAGGAAGAGCCTGAGGCGTCAGGGGGATGCCGAGCAGCGGATACGATGTACTTGGCAGGAGCCAGGCAACTTCAACAGCAACCTATCGATACTCACCTGGATTGCCCAGATCATCTTGTTTGACTTTGTGTGCTTTAAAAAGCAGGACGATGAGGACGGAATCCCCGATATGATCGATGACATATGCAAGAGGTACTTTCAGCAGATGACGGAGACGCCGTTCGGTCATATTCTGCAGTGGCGGCTCTATCTCTTCGCAGCCTCTAAGACTAGCATGATCAAGCACCAAGCCCGCTGGTCCCTCGATAAAGAGACCATCGAGTATAGGGGGGTCGAGCTACGGATGGAGCACGTATCGCAGCTAGTGGCTTCCGAGTTCCGCCAGGCACACTCGCTTCTGTATGATGAACTGCTGTTCGGGATGGAGGATATCGCTCCGATTGAGTCGTGGAGGTTGCACGATGACCTGGACCTAGATGACTTCAAGAGGCTGGCAGTGTGAGGTTGGGGTTAGGTATAGGTTCGGGTTAGGAATAGGTTAAAAGGTAGAGCAAAAGGTAGAGTAAAAGGTAGAGCAAAAGGTAGGTTAGAAATGGGCTAGAAGTGGGCTAGAAATAGCTTGGAGAATTTAACACTATATAGGTAGGGTTAAATCAGGCCTACGAAGGAAGGAAGAGTGGATAAAGTCTATTATGCGTATGCATCATCATATGCATCATCATATATGTGTATAATAATTGGAAGGAGAAGAGAAGAGGGAGATAATGACTATTCCGGGTAAGTCCACGTTTGTACCCTGGGGTACAAAGTCAATGGCTTTAGACGTTTGTGTGAAGTAAGTGGAACCAGACATTTTCAACCCCGGGGTACAAACCAAACAGGTTATTATCATTATTTAGAAGAGAAGGCCTGCAATTTTCAACCCTGGGGTATAAATTGACACCCGGTAAGTTAAGTCTCTTAGGAAAGGCATTATCATACTATATTCTTGTACCCTGGGGTATAAAAGCTAAAGTTGCCAATCTATAATTAAGGTAACTTATATAATTATATTTATAATAATCTTTCCTTTCCTATTAATATACTGTGATATCTTAGTATACGTCGTGTAATATAACTACGAGATAGCAGCAGAACGCTTCCTCAGAAGGGAAACCAGTAGGCTTCGCTTCTCTACATAACCACAAAGGATTATAGATATAATGAAGATGAGCTTTGTATGGCAGGATTAGTATTGGCAATCATCCATCCACATGAGCATCGCCGTGGTGGGCATCCTCTGTGAGGAGATAATCGGAACAATAAGAGTCGGTGCTGTTCATTCATACAGGATGTCTTAAAACCCCCGTATTATTAAGATATCTAATATAGAAATCGTTTTTTATTTAAACACTTTTCTCAAAGGCTCCATTAACCCTCCTCAGTCCCAGCTGGCAAACCATATATACGGTAGATCTATCATTATTTTGGTAAGAGCTCTCCCAGTAAGCTCATACCATGGCCGCACCACCACGCAATAGGCCCGTCCCTTACTATACTTACATCATAAGATGGCCCAATCTTAACAGTACTTTAACTAACATAATATACAGCCGGTGCCATCTATTAGTAGCCAATAATAAAGCTATCTATACTGTATTAAAAGATCACGTCAAGTCTCACTTACCACACCCCCATCAGCTTGATTCACCATTAGTTAAACTTAATATCCTCCGCAAGACTCAGGTACTCCATCACCCTCCAAACGCTCCATAGGCAATGCTGTAAAGACGCGTACCCAATATCCTTATCAAGCACAGTTCCATTAGAAAACGCTAACAGCTCGTTCTGGAGGCTGAAGAAGCGTGTTTGACTGCTCAGTCCATTATTCTGCCTCATCCTTTGCCAAGTTTCAAATTGACGGCCTGCGGCGCCCTTCCTACCCTCACGCAGCGAAGGTTGTGTAATTTGCCACTTGGTCTGGAATCGCTCTAAATCGACAGCCAGTGGTGTTATTCTATCTCCATATCCAGAGATCTTACTATTCGCCTCCACCAGCTTAGTAAGGTCTGCCTCGAGGCCTTTCCTGTCCCGGCGAATGGCCGTATCGATCTCGGATTTGAGGAAGTGCCCGATCAGCTCTTGATATCTCGTATTCTGCCGTATAAAACCGGATTTTTCGTTGCCAATAACCATGTCAGCTCTAGTGGGTGGGTTATTCTGGGGGGGAGCAGGAGGAATGATAGAGCAGGAGCAGCGCTTGGTCGCACGCTCAGAAATAGCTTGAATCGTATCCGCTTCCATGACATCTTTCTCATTCAAAACATGCATCAGGTGTCGAGCATACGCGCAGGCTGCGGCTCCGGCGTATCCGCGCCACTTGCTGTTGCTGTGCGTATCTGCGTAGTCTGTTATGCCCCGGATCAGAAGGTATGGAAAGTTGTTTATCAGTCCAGCCGCCCCTGTATCGAAACACAGGACATTTCCTTCTCTGGCGAGCTTATCTCTGACATTGGGGTGCCGAATTGACTGATATGCCGATGCGATAGAGCCTAAATGAGCAACAACCTTGTCATCGTCGTCGCCTCTTGATGGCGGTCGGGCCTTGAGCTTGCTTTTGTCATTGCCACAAGATATATAGCAAGGCTCATCATCCATCTCCACATGAGTGAAGTTGGAGTTGTATAGTATATCGAACTCGTTGCTAGGTCGGCGATAGAAAGCTATGTCCTTTCGGTTTGGGTACCCTTCCGTGGTTCGTAGGATAGCAAGCTCTAGAGCATTCGTCGAAGCCTGGTATCTACTAACCAGCTCCTTGGCCGCAGTCTTGATGCATTCCGGTGCCTGGACTACCTCTCCGGTACTATGAAATGCCATGGCCTTAACCGAAGCATCGTAGTTGAACTGGAATGCTCCATTCGTACTAACGACCACATCGCCAAGTCGGACATCATGTTCACCATCACGAACACCACTACCAGTGCCGATAAAGAGTGCAACGCGGATGCGATTAAAGGTCCGCATCATGTCACTCACGGCCTCTGCCGCCGCCAACAAAGGCAGTTTTTTCTCTCCTTCGGGTAGCTCGGTCAGGACGACCTTATGGTCTCCCATCTTACCCAGCGTATAAGAGTTCGTATCTCTAGCAGCCTTGCGAGTGGGTTCACCGTAAAGGAGGTCAAAATATTTCTTCGCAGTAAAGGTCTGGTTTGAGTTCGAGGTGATCCAGGCCACCAAGAACTCTTCGTTGGTAGGTGTTCTGTTGCTAGATATTGTTAAACTTAGTAGCAGTAAAGACGCTACTTCAAATTACAGTTAAGAAGCCTGTTAAGTTTTGCTGAGTGGATTGATAGACGTTATCAGAGGGTCTTATAGGAGTAGTGTAATAAGTACGTCTTATTTATATGTTATAAACTTAGTATTAAAAGTTGTAATGTGTTATTGACTTTTATGTACTGAAGTAGGCTGGTTAGCGCGGGGTCTGTATGTGGCTTGGTATTTGCTAACAAAAGCTTGAAAGCTAAGACTAAGAAACCTCCCTAGCCATACTATTATCCCCTTTCCGAGGTATTCAGCTCACCAGTTTTAAGCATCTTCATTCCAGTTAGCGATACAGCCAGCCTTATAAGAGTAGCTAATACTTATACTATAGTATGGATATGTCTAGACTTCCAGATCAGCCCTCGGAGTCTAGACTAGGCGCCACTTGACAGTCCCACTATAACCCCCAATTATAGCCATTAAGACATCTGATCACTGCATGTAACTAAAGCACGCTACTGTACGACCTGGAATCATGGCGTCTTCTTTCAGCTACTTTTTACCGGCCATTTATGACAATCTTAGTTACACTTGGAACACCGGCTTCACCGCTACGGCATCTACAAGACACTCTAACTACTAAAAGACTTTCAGCTGCATCCCGGCCGATAATAAAGTCTTTCCATCAAGCCTCGAGACCTCACCAAGGTCTCAGAAGCCAGCTGGTGCGGCCGACTAGATGCAGCTAGGCTGATCGCTACATAAGTTATGATCCTTCGTTAACCAGACAGCGACTGGCGTCATTTTACAGCGCCAACGCCAAGCTGGAGTACAATGATAGCGCCCAGCTTACCGCTATGAGATCTTTCAATGCCAAGACTGGCATTGATAATGTGACTATTACTATTTCGAATAATATAAATATTAAGGGATTAGTTAACTTGCCTATTATCTTAGCTGACTAGGACTCTGGAGCTGGTTAGTAAGTTTAAAGTTAAATCTATAAAAGGATTGGCACTTAGGATATTTCGCTGTAAATTGGCGATAGATTAAAAGCCATTAATACACTAGGCTTACCAATTAGTCTAGCCTCTAGATTAGATAGTCTTTTATTAAAGAAATATAATAAATTACACTATCAGAGCATTTCTTCATTCGGCGGTAGCCAAGAGTGGGGGCCAACATATATATGTATGTCTGAGTTATGTGATAATGATGTTTGTCACAAACATGGCCGCCACTTACTATAATACAAGCTACAACTAACTGAAAACTATCTATTGCGTGATCAAATGTGGCTGGCTGAATTTACCTATTGTGCGATTAATGTTTTAAATTCCTTGGTGATAAGGGAGTAGTATACGGCTTGCTCTTTCCGATGAAATAATACATCATATGTAAGGTCTCTCCGCTGTCTGACTCAAGGAAGCATAGGCCTAATATGAATCTAGAGGCCGAACCTAGGGCGAAAGTATATAAAGGTCAGCTTCTCGGACACACCTTTCCTTCTTTCTCTCCTCATTCTCTATCCTTCAACATCCACACAACGGCCAACCACATATACTTTTTCTTACACAATCACAATCAAGGTAATCCATATTACGTCACTTCAATTCATGCATCCCTAACTAACCTCTCTACTTGATAGATGCCTTCTGCACCTGGATTTATCAAGGGTATTGCTGGTGGTAACAAGTTTACTTCTACCTTTATCATCGACGATATCCAATACCACTACAGCGGCAGCTTCAACCCTGCTGTGCAGGAATTTACATCCAACGCGGCGACGTTGGAGTATACGTCAGTCGCAGCTCTTACTGCTACACGAGATTTCGACGGCAAGGTTGGCACTCAAGACATCACTATCAATGCCCAGCCCGGTGGCGTTAAAATCGTCGGTAAGCTCGAGCTGCCTATTTCGCCAGCTTCGCGCGTTTCTGGTACCGGCACTTGGAACCAGAACTAAACACCCGCTATTAGTTATGTTATAGGAATAATAATGGCACTATTACAATATCTACCAGCCACACTCAAGTGATGCTTTTGAAAACTAGCGGTCCAAACAAGTCTTTAAATATACGTACCTACTTACTACGAGAGAATGAGAAAAGAAAGTACGGATAAAAGAAATAATTAAAAACAGAATACAGTATATAATAATACGGTATTATATAGTTAAATTGGAATTTCCTAAAAGGATAAGTGGATAAATAGGGAAAGGATAGAGATATTTAAATAGAATATTTAATTTACAATTGGATAATAATTATATTCCCATAGGGTAAGTAATAGCAGTAATGGCGCTAGACCCCCTAAGATTTAAAGTTCAGGCCGGAGTTACAAGAAGGGAGGGGTTAGGTAAACACCGCTGTAAGCAGGGGCCAGTAAAGGACTATAAAACTGGAGCAGTCCCCTATAATTATAGGCAGGCGATTTCTCCACTTTCAACCGCATATAATAATTTTTCATTATTATTAATTGTAACGACAATAGGATGGCATAGAATAATGCGCGGCATAAAACGATATCATGCAATAAAGGCAGATAATATAATTATAAACACCAAGACAAAGACAAAATGGAAGAATAATAATATAACCCAGGCAATTAAGCGACGGGACTACTAGTATGCATTATATAGAACGCTATAACATTGACCGCAATGGCTATTCCTGGTATCGGTCTACTGTATAGTAAGCACGACTGTTCATTACCGTTCATCATCATCATATCACAGGTTCATCTAGGCCGGCTCTTAGTAAGTACAGCTACAGATGTCGTCACATTATATGCACATTATAATACTCCTTCTTACTTTTATAATACCTCCATCTCGGAGTTTCAATAATATCACTACCGAAATGAAAATAGACTGTCGGCAACGGACAAGAGAAGGACCAGGCCTGGTTTACCTATCACCCTAACCCTAGCCTAAAATATAGATTTTTCTTTAATCTAGAAGGCCTAGAGGGTTGGAGGAGTTTGAAACAGGTAATGAGAAGAAAAAGGGTAGTAGTGTTCTACCTATTAGCCCTAACCCTAACCCTAAGGTAAAACTTGGGTTTTTCTTTAAACCGGGAAGTTAAGAAACTACCGGGTGTTTAAAAGGGTTAGTAAAGTGCTTTAGGGTTGGCCTGACCTTGGAGAAAAACCCTAGGGTTTGGTTTAAACTAGGAAGTTATAAAAGTAGAGTACGTAGGGTTAAGAGCGCTTCTTGAAACCGACCCTAACCCTAAGAGGTGAGTGTGGCCCTAACCCTAACCCTAACCCAATACTGGGTTAGGGTTAAGGGGTAAGGTTAAAGTCAAAGTCAGAAAAGTGCTAGAAAAGAAAGAGAGGGTAAAAAGAAGGGGTTGGAGGAGTTTGTGAAGTGAAGGAGAAGTGTAGGTTAAGTGTAAAGGGAAACGTAAAAGAAGGAAGGTTACAGGTGGGGGAAGGCAAGCTAACCTCTAAGGTCTGGTGTAACAAAAGGAGAGAGTAGAAGAGGCAAGACAAAGGAAGTAACCGCTCACCTCTGACGTAAGAGGTGGTTAAGTAAAAGAAAAAGAGGGGAGGGAAGCCAGGCGACTAGGGTGTGAAGCAACGTGGAAAGGTAGTACGGTCAGTAGGGTTAAGGCGAAGGACTAACCTCTAGCGTAAGAGGTGTGCGTAGCAGTAACTAAGGGCAAGCTGGGTGTGTGGGCGGAACCCTTGCATCATTCCCGCGCAATCGCGCGACCATTTTCCGCCATCTCTGGTGCGGTCCGGGGTCAGGGCGCTCGGACCAGGCCGGCAACGCTCGGGCCACAGGGTCGCATTGGGGGCCAAAGTGTCGCGCGATTGCTGGTCGTGCGATTGCAACCAATTAAAAAGAAGCCGCCAACCCCACCCACCAACCAAAAAACCAAGAATGGCTGGCAACAATAACGACTCCAGGGGCCGGCATCAATCCAATATAACTAAACAAACCCTTTAACACCAAAGTATTACTATTTTTCTATATTTTTTAATTTTCTTTTCATTTAGGAATATAAAACGGAAAAAAGAAAAAAAAAACCATTCTGCTCTGTGCGATAAGATATCGACTCCGGGGTTGAGAAAAAGACAGACTAATCCACCCTGTTAGATCTCAACCCCAGGGTTGAGAAAAAGACACCAATCTACCCTGTTAGATCTCAACCCTGGGGTTGAGAAAAGCATAACAATCAATCCACCCCGCAAGATCTCAACCCCGGGGTTGAGAAAAAGACACCAATCCACCCTGTTAGATCTCAACCCTGGGGTTGAGAAAAGCACACCAATCCACCCCGGAAGATCTCAACCCTGGGGTTGAGAAAAGACACCAATCTACCGTACCAGATCTTAACCCCGGGGTTGAGAAAAAGACAGACCAATCCATCTCACACTCGTATTGAGCTTCGCAGGCGAATACAGTGGTCTAGTTCTGTAGCCATTGAAGAAATCAATCTGAGACTTATAAAAGTGTAGTTCCTTAGCTCGTCCTTGATATCGTCCGGGAAGTTCCTCGGTACATTCAAGGTATCCAGGTCACAAGACAGCTCTGCTATCCATCCTCCCAGAAGGGCAATTCTCAAATCAAGTTGTTCAACCTCCAAGTCTTCGTGTAGGAGGCTTAGTAACCCCCTGTAGCCGTGAGATATATCTTTCTGTAAATTGAAATGATCTTGAATAGCTTCCAGGAATGCATCCAGTGAGGTTCCGAGAGTCTCTATCCCACCCCGATCGGGTGGAGGTTGTTACGACCCTGGCGGTTACGTCACGTGTACCCCACTTTTTCACATCGCTCCCACCAATGAAGCATTGGAGCGACTCCAGCAGGAGCGCATCGCTCCATGATAGCCTCGCTCCCTAAGAAACCATTCAAGTATATAGACCACACTCATTAGCACTTTCATAGAACTTAGCTCACCAGCTATCAATACAACTTCTTTACCTCAATAAGCCTTACCCGCACTATTGACTATTAAGAGACGTGACACTTCGCTACCGCTCAGATCTTATCCCGCAATCACTACCAACATAAACCTAGAACGGCCTAGTTTATCCCTTGGGAAATCCAACCGTCACAGAGGTGTGATAAGCGACCGTTGTTGGTTGGTCTCCATTCTTGTTAATTGGTGTGGTTTAAGACGTATTTGACAAAATTTGCAAGGTTAGAGAAAAAGCAGTCTTTATAGTAATAAACTATAAGATAATAGTAGATTATAAAGGTAAGAAAGGGCCTATAAGGTCTATAAGGAGAGAATAAGAAAAGAAAAGAGAAGAAAATAAATAAAGGATATGTAAGGCATAATATAAATATTTATAAGTAAAGAATCTCTCTCTATCTAGTTTTAGTTAGTAAAAAGCTAATTATTTAATTATTAAATAAAGAATAAAATTCTAACTTTATTTAAATAAGATTAACACTTTAAGACCTCTAGTATTAATCTATTTATTTTATTCTCTTTATTAATATGGTTTCATATTATATTATCTGGTTTACGCCATGAACATAATTAGGCTACTAAACATAAATAAACACGCCACGATTATAGTAAAAATCGAAATCGGTTGTCCATTTTTGACACTCTTTGACTTATACCGCATGGACGTTTTAGACGGGGGCGTGTTGCTTACATAACTCATACCTATTGGCACAGTATTCGTGTACCCCTTGCTGATAGCTTATATATATGTTCAAACAGCGTAATGCGACTTCATAGCAGATTGTAATCAGTCTATACTTTACCTCCAGATGCGGGCCTTCCTTCCAACATTCAGAAACGGAAGCTACAGTACTGTTTTGAGATTGTCCAGTATCTAACCTCAGGACCTTACTGCCTCAATAAAATAAATAAGATGCCTAGGCTAGCTGTTTAACCATAGAAGAATAATGCTAAAATAGATTGAGTATGACTCTGTTTGTGTTGTTTTCTTTTACAGTGTAAGTTGAGAAAGTTATTCTTTATTTTCTAAAAGACAAGCGGTGGCCGAACATCTTAGGAATTATGGGTCCATAATCTCTTTGTGACGCGGCTATCTGTCGCCTAGCTGAAAAGATCGCTATCGTTGTCGTTCATCGTGCCGCACTGTAACAGCCTACTCGCCGCAAAAAAAGAAGAGGAAGGGGAATGGGAAAGGAAACCCCCCCCCCGCGGGGTGCGAAAGAGCGACCTTTTCTTTTAAGGAGGGGCAGTCAAAGGGCCTTTAAAGAGAACCGCCCTTGCTGGATGACCCCACACAAGTCCATTTGTGATGCGGAAGTGCTCCACTACTTACGGTCCAGTCATATGGCTTGTGGGGCTTTTGATAAATCGCATTGTCTATCTCCACCTAGATCAGATTGCATCACATCATCTCGGCAAGACCTGGGGAATGTAACTTTAATGCCTTTACGTGCTACCTTTTAGCTATAGCTCCCCATGCCTGGGTTATGATGATAGAATATGCTACTTGTAATCTATGATCATCATTAGATGACGCTAGGAGCGGGCCGTGCGCTAGCTTGATTATTCGTTTGGTAAAATATCGAAATGGCTTGCAACCTTGTGAGTGAACTTTTTCGCAGCCATATGCTTTGTAGTGTGAATAATCAAAGGCTTCCATCCAATTATATACTATATTATATATGGATAATCAACTTGTAGTATTTATACTCAATCTCTCGCTGTTTAGGCTGTGAAACTAACGATGACTATCAGTGGAAATACAGGCGATACTGCGTCCATACCTTTACTTACCCTAGGACCGCCTGGGTTATTTTAAGATCTCCTAGCAAATCATCTCAGTCTTGTAGGTGGTATCCTTTGCAGGGGTTTCATGCAGAATGATTGGTGACGGACCCGCTCTCGACAAGGATAATGCATAATCACGAGCAAATGAAATATGCCTTGCGGGGCTGGAGTTTGAACCTTTTCCCCGCTCGTTGTCGACTGCACGGGATTTCTTTTCCCTTCCTAATCAACCCACTCCAGCTGATCTACCATCAGCGAGCGACGTCGCAGGGGTTTATTCGATTTTTGATATTTAATTTCTCATTATTATGTTTCACTTACCCTGTCATATCATCCTGTTCTCGATTACAGATACCTTGACCTTTTTCTTGCTTTTTCCGACATACATATTCTCTTGGAAAGCTTCGTTGCAGCCGGACGCTAGTCTTGAGATTTGTCCGACCTCATCGGTCGATTGAGCCGCACACTTGCGATGACAACCCGATCGCACCGGCCAGCCCGCCCAAAGGACCGTCGTGGCTTCGAGATAGCTATCATCTGCGCTTTATCCCTTGAGGCTGATGCTGTTGAAGCCTTGTTCGATCATGACTGGGACGATGAGAATCCACCTTTCGACAAAGAGCGAGGCGACCCTAATGCCTACTCTACGGGCGTGATTGGCCGCCATAACGTTGTTCTCGCTTATATGCCAGGGGTGGGTAAGGTTAATGCGGCTGTCGTAGCCTCCAACTGCGGAAAGAGTTTTTCAGGGATCAAACTTGCCCTTGTAGTGGGTGTTTGTGGCGTTGTTCCCTTCAAGCTCAACGAAGATGAAATCGTGCTCGGAGACGTCATCATCAGTGATGGTATTATTCAGTATGATTTTGGACGGCAACTGCCTGACCGTTTTGCTCGCAAAGACACGCTATTGGACTCATTAGGCAGACCGAATCAGGAGATACGGGGAATCCTGGCAAAACTAAAGTCACTTCGGCATCGACGACAGTTGAGCGCCAAGATGGAAGAACACCTAGATGTTCTTCGTCAGGAACCCGAGTTGCGTGCTGAGTATCCTGGTTCCAGGAAAGACATATTGTTTGAGGCGTCCTACCGTCATACAGAAGACCAGAAGTCGTGCGAGCAGCTTGGATGCAACGGCGGGCTTGTGTCGCGGAGCCTCTTAGAGACGGCCGGAGTCTGTCCTATGCCTAATGTCCACGTCGGTTTAATGGCCTCTGGAGACACAGTTTTGAAGTCTGGCAAAGACCGCGACCGAATCGCAGCGGCTGAAGGCGTCATTGCATTCGAGATGGAGGGCGCTGGGGTTTGGGATAGTTTCCCATGCATCGTGATCAAAGGCGCTTGCGACTACGCCGACAGTCATAAAAGTAAGGTCTGGCAGCGATATGCTGCGGCTACGGCAGCGGCTTGTGTCAAGGCTTTTCTTGGCTTTTGGATCCCTTCGCTTACTCAAGGTTCGTCGCGGCATGCCTCTGATGGGTCGTAATTAATCGTGGTTGAAGATATTTCATGCCTAGCTGCAAACTCAGAGAGCAGCTGCTCTTTAGGAAATCGAGAGTCTTTTGGTCAGAGCAGAACTGCACGTGCTGTTCGTGAACGTCGAATGCGACCTGTCTTTCTAGTTCCGTTTTCGGAAAATGACCTCTTCGTGGGCCGAGAGGATATTCTTGCGAAGCTACAAAGTCAACTGTTCAAACAAGGGCGGCAGAAAGTCGCTCTGGTCGGACTTGGAGGACTCGGCAAAACTCAGATCGCTCTACAGCTCGCTTTCTGGGTCAAGGAGAACAAGCCAGACTACTCAGTGTTTTGGATACCTGCCCTTAGCATGGCTGGCTTTGGGCAGGAGTGCGTGAAGCTCGCCAGGGCACTTGGTATCCGATGCTCTGAAGGTGAAGATGCGAAAGATGCAGTGCGACAGCACCTCAGCTCGAAAGAAGCAGGAAATTGGTTTCTCATCGTTGATAATGCTGATGATGTAGAGATTTTCCACAAGTCGACGACTCTTGGTGGGGGGATCCTTGACTTTCTTCCTTCCAGTGACAACGGGCGGACCCTTTTCACAACACGATCCAGGAAAGTCGCCTCTGTTGTAGCGAAGACTACGGTAGAAACGTTACTACCGATGCATCGAGAAGAGGCAACAGGTCTACTCAAGAAGTCCTTGATCAACAAGGACGAATTAGAAGATGTTGAGAACGTGTCTCAGCTCCTTGATAATCTTACCTACCTGCCTCTAGCGATTGCACAGGCAGCAGCGTATATGAACGTTTACGAGACTTCTATCGTGGAATACATTCGAGTATTTAATGATGCTGACGCACAAAATATTATTGAGCTTCTTGAGGAAGGATATGATGACGAGGTTCATTACGATAGGTCACAAGGCGCTGTCGCTACTACATGGATTGTGTCGTTCGACCGGATACGCCGGTCTGTTCCGGCAGCGGCCGACCTTCTTTCATTCATGGCTTGTATTGAGCCGAGAGGGATCCCTCTATCCATTCTTCCAAAGTTGAAGACCGAACAGCAAATGACACAAGCTATTGGTACACTGACGGGACACGGTTTCCTTAGTCGACGAGAAGGCGAGGCGACGTTCGACATGCATAGTCTAGTGCACCTGGCAACGCGAATATGGAATAAAAATGAGGACCTTGAGAGAGAAGTGCGACAGACGACTTTGGGACGTGTTGCTGAGGTATTTCCAACTCACGACTGGAGAAACCGTGATCTGTGGCGGCAATATTTACCACATGCGCTGAGGCTATTGGGAACTGCGGGGTGTATGGAGAATAAAAGAGGACGCAAACTGGGATTATTGGTGGGCCAATGCTTGCTACTAGACGGGCGGACGACAGAGGCAGTATCTGCACTTGAGCATGTGGTTGAGTTCCGAGAGAGGATACAGGCAGAAGACCACCCGGGTCGACTGACATCAGAGCACGAGCTTGCAGGAGCATACCTTGCAGATGGTCAGACAAAGAAAGCAGTCGAGATGCTGGAGCATGTGGTTGAGACCCGAGAGAGGATACAGGCAGAAGATCACCCAGATCGACTGACATCAGAGCACGAGCTTGCACGAGCATACCTTACAGATGGTCAGACAAAGAAAGCAGTCGAGATGCTGGAGCATGTGGTTGAGACCCGAGAGAGGATACAGGCAGAAGATCACCCATATCGACTGATATCAGAGCAGGTGCTTGCAGGAGCATACCTTGCAGATGGTCAGACAAAGAAGGCCGTCCAGAAGCTAAAGCACGTAGTTCAGATCCGAGAGAGGATACTGGCAGAAAATCACCCAGATCGACTGACATCAGAGCACGAGCTTGCACGAGCATACCTTGACAATGGTCAGACAAAGAAGGCTGTCGAGATACTAGAGCACGTAGTTCAGATCCGAGAAAGGATACTGGCAGAAGATCACCCATATCGACTGGCATCAGAGCACGAGCTTGCACGAGCATACCTTACAGATGGTCAGACAAAGAAAGCAGTCGAGATGCTGGAGCATGTGGTTGAGACCCGAGAGAGGATACAGGCAGAAGATCACCCATATCGACTAATATCAGAGCAGGTGCTTGCAGGAGCATACCTTACAGATGGTCAGACAAAGAAGGCCGTCCAGAAGCTAAAGCACGTAGTTCAGATCCGAGAGAGGATACTGGCAGAAAATCACCCGGGTCGACTGACATCAGAGAACGAGCTTGCAGGAGCATACCTTGCAGATGGTCAGACGAAGAAAGCAGTCGAGATGCTGGAGCATGTGGTTGAGACCCGAGAGAGGATACAGGCAGAAGATCACCCAGATCGACTGACATCAGAGCACGAGCTTGCACGAGCATACCTTACAGATGGTCAGACAAAGAAAGCAGTCGAGATGCTGGAGCACGTAGTTCAGATCCGAGAGAGAATACTGGCAGAAGATCACCCACATCGACTGATATCAGAGCAGGTGCTTGCAGGAGCATACCTTGCAGATGGTCAGACAAAGAAGGCTGTCGAGATACTAGAGCACGTAGTTTAGATCCGAGAAAGGATACTGGCAGAAGATCACCCATATCGACTGACATCAGAGCAGGTGCTTGCAGGAGCATACCTTGACGATGGTCAGACGAAGAAGGCTGTCTAGATGTTAGAGCATGTGGTTACGGTTGAGGGAGGGATATTAGCAGAGGATGATCCCAGCCGGCATCTGTCACAAGACCTGCTGCAGTACTGCTATGAGAGGTTAGAAGGGGCCGGTGCCGTAATAGTCTGGAGCATCAGTCCTTGACGCGGAAACGTAATCAACATGATCGTACGTTAGGTGCTTACCCATGTAATGCATCAAGAAGGTCGAAAGTGTAAGAATACATTGCTGTGGACCCGCCCGATTATGGCTTGATCATCAAGATACACCAAGCACAGTAAAATCAGCGATTACTATGTACACCCCGTAAGCCTGGTCCGTGCGCTAGAAATCGAAGAGAGTGTACAGATAGACAACCGATTTCGATCTTTACTGTACAGTGGCGTTGTTTATTATTCTAGTCCCCACCTACTCTATAGAACAATAGATAGGCATTTTATCTATTCTAATCCCATGCCGTTGTTCTCCCGTTATGCTCCGCGGTCTCCATTCAACGTGACTTATTGCGTGGTAGCAGTGCTCCCGGCGCTATGGCTTCTTCGGGGGTGACATGTTGATTTTGGAAGAGTCTGAATGTGTTTATTGTGTTGAAGGCGTCCGTCGCTGGCGCGTGGAATGCGTTGACGCCGTATTGATCGTGGTCCTGCAGTTCCGTTGCGTCGAAGAATCCCCGTTGCTGGGGCGCGTTGGCCGAGGCGTCGGGCTGGCTGATCGGGAGTTCGGGTGCTTACTGCAATGTTGGCAGTCCTGCTCTTACGGCAAGAACTGTCAGTAGCACGTCTGAGCTGTGTTGTTTGATGTCGTTTTGTTCCATGTGTCTGAGGATCTGCTTCAGGATGCCCTAGGTCTGGTGTGCGACGTTCACGGCTTCCTATGTGAGACGCTGGTGTTCAAGCTGTCGTTGGTCCAAGGTTTCCATGCGCTTCATTATGGCTGGGTCTCCCCTGTCCCGGTGGTTGACTTCCGCCTCGATGTCGTCTACAGACTTGGGTTTCTTGCGTTGTGGGCCGTCCTGGCCGCTTAGTTTGGCGACACGTCGTTTATTTCCGTCTTTCTATGCGGCTTTGACCTTATCTTCATTCAGTTTTTCAATGACTTCGTCTGTGATTGATTTCTTTGGTTTCTATCCTATCAGTACCAGCCTGATTGGTTCTAGCAGCTTAGGAAAGTCTTTATGTCTTTTGAGTCTCTCTGTTGGGCCTTCTTCGTTGTAGTCCCACTGTGTGAGGTCGGCCCTGGGGAATTTGTTTTGATAGTGTACTGCTGCTGTGGCTCTGAAGACTTCATCTTCTCCGTATACCACCTTGCAGATTGTGAGGCCCGTCTATGTGATCTTTACTCGCTTTGTCTAACGGCTATTCCCGACAGTGGCTATGGAGTGTGTTGTCTTTAGGTTGCCTGCGTTGTCTTTCCAGATTGCTTTTTCCTTGTCGCTGAGTTTATGTCCTTACTGTTTCTAGTGTTCAGTGAGTTACACGTAGCGACGGTAGCTCTCCTTTAGGGGTATGTAGTTGCTGTTTCGTTTGTAGATACGGAATCCTGGGTATCTGTCTTTCACCTCCGGTGGCTGATTGTCCAGGAGCGTCGCGGATTTGTGGTATGTCCCTTGTTCCGGGCGACAAGGGACGATTTCGTCCACGTATCTGGCGTCGGGTTTATACGTCTCCCTGATGTCTTTGATTACGTGGTATTTTTCTTGCAGATATGTTCTCATGTCATTGTACTATTCTTCTATCTGTCGTTTACCTGCTTTCTTCGGTTTCTCTGATTGTTTTGGCATTTCTCCGTCCCGGAATTCTGTGAATTGTCCCTCGTTGATGAGATTAAGCCAAGTTCTCATGTCAAGGAGCTGCTTGTGCGACGTCGTTGCTTTAACCGTTTCAGCGACGTCTTGCGTTCTCGCGGATTGGAGGCTGTGTTCCTGAAGTTCTTACGCAGTGCATTCCGGCGTGGGGGATTTTGGATTCTGTGTTTCGTCGTTGTCGTCTCCTGCCTGTACGTCCCGGGGTTAGAAGAGGTCGGCGAGGCTGAAATGGCTACGGTTCACATGGCTTTCGGTGTTCGCCTCGGTAATACCTTCTGGCGGAGTAGGCGCTGGCGTCCGGCCCGTGGTCACGTCCGGCCCGTCTGCTATTGCGGGTGAAGGGCTCATATTCGCCAGATGTCGTGCGCTCGCTGCGTTGTGAGGTGTGTTGTGGGAAGGCGTTAGTGAGCGAGGTGTACTCACGAAAGGTTAAGGTAATGTGTAGTTGTATCTATGACGTTCTCAGAGGGGGTGATGTGGATGTAGGAGGGATGCGTGCTTGAAAATGTAAGGCTATTTGGAATAGAAAGGTTGTAGTAGAGGTAGCATAAGTTTGTATTAAATGTTAGGTTATACATGTGAAGAAAGGAGTTTTATTGTGTTATGCAGGAGTTCGTTCTCCTTCTACCTAAGTGCTCTTTTCTAAAATCATTTTTGGGCGTCGCATTTCTAGCTCTGCTTGACGTTGGCGGGGTTGTGGTGCCACTTATTGTTGGCCTTATACCAGTTGAGGAGAAGCGTTGCGGCGTTGTCTCCCAGTTTTGTAATAGGTAGCCAATGGTCGAAATCTGGGCTGAGCCTATGGTATTGCACCAGGTATTGGGTTTCCGCCTTGTCGCCTCTGGTGTGCTGGCGTTGACGAAGGATCTTCAACGGCCGTCTGTCCGTCACTGTCTTGCCTGCTGTGTCCACCTCGTTTCTCTTGTACGGATCCGGCATGGCAAGTTCCAGCATGTCCACCGAGATCACTGGATGGATTCTCCAGTGTTATGGCAGGTCGAGTCTATACGCTTGTCTTCCGACGCGTTCCAGGATGGTAAATGGTCCTGCGAATTGTTATGCGACTTTCCTTTCCACTGGGGTGTTGATAGTGTAGCCGCGATGTAGTCGGAGGTAAACTCTGTCTTTAACGGCGAAGAAGATAGATTTGTAATATCTATCGTAGTAGTGCTTCATGGAAATCGCTGCCAGTGATATGGCATCGTGGGCTTGGATCCTGGTTGCTGGCAGGTTCAGGAGATCAGGTATAACGCCGGTGGCTATGGCCAGGATGTCATTGGGGGTGAATCCTTTAGTAATCTCGTTAGGCGATTATTTTGTCGTGCTGGATTTTATGTTATTAAATTCGAATTGTATGGAGGGTATGTATTGTTCCTATTTCGACGGGGTGTTGAGCGTGGCTATCGCGACGCGCAATGTGGATTCCAACCACAAGATCATCCGCTCAGATTGTCCGTCTGTCTGGGGGTGGTAAGCTGTGGTATAGAGAAGTTTCGCTCCCGAGTCTCCATATCTCTTGCCATACAGCTGCCATGAATTTCGGATCTCTGTCCGTGATGATAACTTTCGGGATTCCCCAGTTATATAAGAACAATGCATTCCATAGTAGTCATCCCGCGTCTCTGGCCGTAATACTTTTAGTCGTCGGCTTAATTAAAGTTTCCTTTAAAAACTTATCGATAATAACTATCGCTGAGTCGTTCCTATTCTCGGAGGTGGGCAACGCTGTGACGAAGTCCAGCGTGATTATGTGCCTTCCGCACCTAATAACCTTAGTAAGTAAAGAAGGAAACACAAGAATGATAAGTTAGAAAAAAAGAAATAATAATAATAATACGTTAATAAGTACTTAGTCTAATAATAGTAATAATAACAAGCAGTTATGGGAGTAATGATTGTAATAGATTTAATAGAAATACTTAGTACTCCAGCAGGGGCATTACTGTCCTGAGAGCTCATAGGAGGCAAGGTAAAGCCATACTGCTCTATATAAGCATTTTCGATATGGTCTTTGTCACCGTTACGTATCTAAACCTAATAGACGGTGCCGCTATTACTAGTACTAATGATGGCCTCGCGATGGGCGCCCTCGTGGTCAGAAGGTATGACAGACATGGCGACGTTGAAGATAGGGTCTTTGGTGTCGGTAGATATTTTGGCGTCCTTGCCATCCTCCTGTCGGATGACACGAAGACCTCCCTGGTCGGACATTCCATAGGCCATATAGTTCTCAGTTGCTATGTACAAGTTGTGACCAATCCGATCAAATTCCCTCCAGGGCCGAGCAATATCCATGATAGTCTCGTCACGGAATAAGGGTCGTGGTTCGGTTCCTTCCTCCTGAAGGGTAATTGAGATCCAAGGCTTCACGGGGAAGTTGAAAACCTTGACGGGAGGAGTTTCCTACTCTTCAATAACAACAATCTCGTCCTGGTCAGCACTCTCCCAGCTGTCAGCGACACCTTGAGCAGCCTCGTCGACAATATCGCGAACAGTCTTAGCAACATCAGCGGGAAGGGCGTCCTCAAGAAGACCTTCATTCTCACTGCGGTCAAGCTCAGCTTGAAAAGCTTGGGCGGCAACTTGAGCACTGTCCTCGAATTCCTTCTCGGACTTTGCGCGGAGCATCTCGTCCATGTCCTTGGCAATCTCAGCCTGGGCCCGTTCGTACTCCGCGCGCTTAAGTGCCTCTAGGGCTTCGTTGTCAGCCTGCTCAGCAATGTCGTTAACAGCCTCCGCGACGGTCTCCTTGGCTGTTGAACTATGGTTCTCGAATTCGGAGGCCAGGGGCATACCCTGCTGTGTAGTCTAGGCAAACGAATGGAGGAGTGAGTAACGTTGGCTGTCAGCTTTGCTATATCCGTGGCGATATAAGCCTCGACCATAATCTCGACGACTGCACTGTCGTAGGTTCTAAAGTTGCTCAGCGACTACTCCGCTGGCTGGAAACGTTGCATCTTGACCGATTCATACAGGCCCGTGGCAACTGCAGCCTTTGCACCGAGACCGATCAGATATGCGAGGACATAGCAATATCACTCCGATTGTCTGCTACCGGCACCGAGGAGGATGAGAAGGATCGCCTAAGGCAGACTTATTCGTCAGCGACAAGTCCGGACGGCCTCTGCGGTAACAAACCAGCTATACGGAGGTCTATAGCTGCCCTTTGTGCGTTTGATGATCAGGTCTTGGGCAAGACTTTTACTACCTTTGTGTCCAGGCAGAAGGATATAGATCTGACTACAAAGGGTCAAGCTGTTGAATGGTTTGAGCAGAAGGTTACACATGGGGAGACCTGGGTTCCACAGCTTCTTGTAGTATTCGATCTACTTGTCACTGCACTCGAGCTACTCCGTATTCGTCCCGAGAAGGCAGGTCACCGAGCCGGTCAGGGAAAGTTCAGTTCTTCTGGTCCTCCTGAAGAACAACCTTCTGGCCTCCCGAACTTGAAGATGAGCTGGGGTGATGATGGTGAGGTTGCAGAATGGAAGGTAGTGATGGATTGGTGGCTGAGGAGATGTAGCTTCTGCGCAGGGAGAGGGGTGCAGGGGCGACAGATTGAGCATACTCTACGCCTTTGTCCGTCTGGCGGAAAGAAACTGCTGCGAACCGAACTCACCGAGGCTATATATGAAGAAGGGTTCCGAGCTCTCGGGGGTTGTCCTGCGTGTGCTCTCCCTCGGGAGGTTTGCGACGCATGGTCGAAGAACCCCTCTGGACAGTGGGAGCGAGATTTGGGGGCCAGCTGCCAGTATGGAAGACAGGCTTACGATACCGCCACCGGCTTCTTTAGCTGTAAGAACTCCAGGTATCGGATGGAGTTGATAGAGAGTATGGCAGATGAAGGTTTGAATGAGTTTGATGGGGAGGAGGTAGCTGTCTGGTTAGGAAAGAAAATAGAGGTTATGGGTATTGAGACTTCAGAGATAATGCGGCAGTTAATGTGGTGGTCAAATATACTTTGGAGAAGTATAAAGAATACACAGTAACAGAGACGAACGGGTTAGCTATTAGTACAACTCACTACAAGTCAGTAACGACCCAACCGATCCATTAAAGCAGCCACGAGGCATGCAGGAGCATTACCGCACGAACACGGATGGAGTAACCCGCGGGGGAGAGGCGGAAGTTAGCAGACACGGCGGATACAGGCCCAGTAGGTCCCATGGCGCATAGGCGTTCAAAGCCAGCGGTTTTTCAGTAACGGGCTGGGCAGCGGTTGGCTCGCCCAGCCTTACTGCAACAGCCTACTCACCGCAAAAGAGAAGAAGGAGGAGAATGGGAAAAGAAATTGGTCCCGTAGGGTGCGAAAGAGTGACCTTTTTCATTTGAGGAAGGGTAGTCAAAGAGAACCGCCCTTACTACATGACCCCACGAAAAGCCCTTTGTGACGCGGCTGTACTCCACTGCTTTCAGCCCTGTACCATTGTTTGTGGGCCCTTTGATGGAGCTCGATATCCTTATCCACCTGATCAGATTGCATCATAGTATCTCTGGAAGACCTGAGGAATATGACTCTATCGTCTTCAGGTTTTACGTTCTAGTTGTAACTCTATCTCATGATCTGTGATTATTTTCAAATGACGCTAGGAGCGGGCCGTGCTTTAGTTTTACCTTGTATTTTACGAAGGCGTAAAATGACTTTGAGAGCTAGGCTTCCTGGGGTTGGGGTTAGGTATAGGTTCGGGCTAGGAATAGGTCAAAAGGTAGAGCAAAAGGTAGGTTAGAAATGGGCTAGAAGTGGGCTAGAAATAGCTTGGAGAATTTAACACTATATAGGTGGGGTTAAATAAGGCCTATGAAGGAAGGAAGAGTGGACAAAGTCTATTATGCGTATGCATCATCATCATATGACGTATATAATAATTGTATAATAATTGGAAGGAGAAGAGAAGAGGGAGATAATATTCCGGGCAAGTCCACGTTTATACCCTGGGGTACAAAGTCAATGGCTTTAGACGTTTATATGAAGTAAGTGGAACCAGACGTTTTCAACCCCGGGGTACAAACCAAACAGGTCATTATCATCATTTAGAAGAGGAGGCCTGCGATTTTCAACCCTGGGGTACAAATCGACATCCAGTAAGTCAAGTCTCTTAGGAAAGGCATTATTATACTATATTTTTATACCCTGGGGTACAAAAGCTGAAGTTGCCAATCTGCAATTAAGGTGACTTACATAATCATAATCATAATAATCTTTCCTTTCCTATTAATATACTGTGATATCTCAGCATACGTCGTGCAATACGACTACGAGATAGCAGCAGAACGCTTCCTCAGAAGGGAAACCAGTAGGCTTCGCTTCTCTACATAACCACAAAGGATCATAGACACAATGAAGATGAGCTTTGTATGGCAGGATTAGTATTGGCAATCATCCATCCATATGAGCATCACCGAGGTGGGCATCCTCTGTGAGGAGATAATCGGAACAATAAGAGTCGGTGCTGTTCATTCATGCATGGTGTTGTGGGGGGGAAGCGGACTTATTTATAAATTTTTGAATGATAAGGAGGCACCCCTGTGAAAGCTAGTCCATGTGTTAGATGGTGCCTGCGAAAACCGCGTCGGTTTGTCAGGCAACCAGACAACTTGCAGGACAATCCAAAGCTGCCTGAACAGGCAGAAAAGGAAGCAGCTGGTTAATTGAAGGAAATTGCCTACAAATAGAGGATTCCTTCCCATTAGTTATCTTAGATTTATCAACGATTATGTTCCCTGACTTTCTTGCTGATCTTTACCGTGTCTTCTTCCATGACTCACCGCCCTGCCTCTGACCAATACCATGCTCAGCCTACCCTATACGTCATCAGCAATATTGCGTATTATATATTCATTATGTGCGCGAGGTGAAGAAAGATGAATAAATATATATATAGCTGACTTTTATAGTAAAAGGCTATTATTTACTTGAGTTTATAGAAGAACGATGGGGTTCGGGGGATGAAGCGGCATAGAGTGTTTAACCACATTTTTCTGCAGTAGCAAATCTGACCACCGAACCATGTGGAAGACGAATACAACAGCGTATATGTCAACACGCGTCGTGGACAACAGATGACAAGGGTAGCTTGACCGGGATCACGCGTTTACTTCTAGCTATTTCAAGTCAAGTCCGGTTTTTTAATTTATTAAAGTTTACAACACAACCCCAAAGACCTTTCAATCCTGGCCGACCTAGCTTCGGCTCTCAATTGTGACTGGCTCACGCGTCCACCTCTCCACGTCCATTTGCATTTGTTGCTGAAACGAGGCCCTGCCTTCCTTTATATCCCGTCTAGTGAGATCTGTTGGTTTGTTCCAATATGACACTAAGCTCCGAGTTGAGGGAGATCTGGTATTATTAGACCATTTCTCGATAGCGAAGCGATTGCCAAAGAACTTTATCAACCGGTTGACTGTGACGGATATGTCTGCGATGGTCTGACGCGTTGCTGTATCGCTACCATCAAGTGGCCCACTTCCACGGAGCACAAGTGTGATCTCCTCTGCGTTGATGAATAAGAAGAGCTCCTCCAAGCGCTTCCGGGTTCGTCTTGCTACGATATCTGCGCTGGGTCGAATATGGTTGGGATCTATATTCTCCTCTCTATCGCCGATGCCGTCGTAAGGGTAGAGCGGGTTATCGTCGGTATCATATTCGTGGTCGTAGCCGGTATGTAGGTCTGTCTCGACGATAAGACGTCGGACTAGTGGGGCGACGGGTAGTTGTTAAGCAAAAGAGTGTAATCAACATGCCCGTGGGGGTTGGCGTTCATCTCGGTCTTCACGACCCGGAGGACTACGGCGAGCAGCTTTGTCATCCCTTCCTGAGCAGCTAAGAGACTGAGACGAAGGGCAAGACTCCTGTGCACTAGGAATCTATCAGCTCGACGCGCAATATAACGGCGTACTAAGAAATTTGCAATGTGGAAACGTCCGAGAAGAACATCCTCAGTCGTCCTTTCGAGGCCATACGTGCCCACCAAGGTCTCTCTACTTTGCGTTGCATTCCAGAAGCAAAGATCCAGTGGCCTTAAACGTTCTTGGTTTATCAGACCTTTGGATCCTGATCTGGCGTTGACATCCGCACCAGCCTGGCAGATGCTCATGGCTATATCAACATGGCCATTGAACACGGCGTGATGAAGCGCTGTCATGCCACCTTCACCCGGCTGGTCGATTACGTCCTTTAAACTGAACTTGGACAAAAGATAGCCTACTATGACTGGGTTTCCGTTCCGGCAGGCCATGTGAAGTACCGTGTCTTTCGTATCAGGTCCCAAAGAAATTGGCGGAGTTTTAGCCAGAAACGGATGCATCGGCTCCAAGAGGTATTTGAGCGGAACGACATCAATGTCGGTATTGTTAACCACATACTCATACAGCATGTAGACCCTGTCTCCTCCACGTACCCACGTTAGATCCACGTCAGCGCCACGCTCGAGAAGATACGTAGCAATTTCGAAATTGCGCTCCCGCACCGCAGTCATCAATGGTGTACGCCCCAGCCTGTCAGTGCAGTTTACATCGGTGCAGTCGTCAAGAATACTTTGGAGAACGGAAATGTCGCCGTGGAGCGAGGCACAGTAGCTGTGTATGAGTTCATCTGCATCATCAAGATGGGATGAAGGCGAGTACTCTCTGACTTTATTGATCACAAAATGAACCATGTCGGGTTGGCTGGTGGCCAGGATGTCTCTGAGGGCAGCTTTCCAAAATATTGCCGCAGCCTCTTCATCAGGGGTTTTGTAGGTTCCATTGGGGTTCGGAAATATGCTTGTAGCCTTTAGAATTCGTCCCATTATCTCTGGTCCCGATGTTGTGGCAGAGCAGAGAAGCCGAAATGTCTCCAATCTAGATTTATTATTGTTCTCAGACCATGCTGGGATATGCCCGTATTCTTGAAGGGCTTCAAGTGTCGATATTATAGAGTCGATCCAGTTCTCTTTGCAATAGACGAGACGTTCGTGCAGTGTGTGAACCCCGGCAGCTTGCAGAATGAGAGTGTCTCCATGCTCCTGGCCTTCGCTGATAGGATTTATGCGATCTGCACCTTGCATGTTGATAACGTCGTTCAGGCTCCGTAGAGGCAAAGCATCTATTCCCTGTCTCACGGCACACTCTATCAGAGTTTTCAAAATCTCTGCATGATTTAGTTGGATCGCAAGGTCAATGGGTGACTTTCCCTGATGCTCAAGTACTGGATCCGCTCCGCAGTCGAGGAGTATTTTGACCATGAAAGGTTTGTGCATGTCTACCGCCCAATGCAGCGGTGTCCCACCATATGCAATACAGAACTGGTTGGACTCAGAATCCCTGGCCAAAGCAAAGGTTTTAAGACCATCCACATAAGCTAGCATCGATGCTGCTATGTTTTTGATGTGACCTTCTTCCAGCGATATGAGCCAATGCCATGGCGTCTCTCCTCGTTTGTTCGCCAGTGATGCGCTGGCACCATGATCTAAGAGGGCCTGGGCATTCTCGACATTTCCAAAGCGCAGTGCTAAAAGTAGAGCTGTGTTTCCTGCGTTGTCCTGCGTATTGATAGTCTGTGTGTCAACCACGGACATGGCGTTATGGAAGTGGTCAGGATCGATACCCCAAGCGGCGCCGGCATGAATATATGTGTTCATGGATCGACTCAGTACTAGCTGTGAATCTCCATCAATTGGAACTTGCCCCGCCCCAAGTAACATTTGAAGAACCTCGAGGTTTGCTGGAAGGAACATCATCTCGATATGCTCAGCATCAGCTACCCCTTTGTCGGTCAGCATTCTGGCTCCCATAAGCAACCTTTCCTGCTCTTCAGCTTTCCTCACGGTTACAGGATTGCCTTCTAGGAAAAGAAGTTCTCTGCGACCTAACAGGGAGCCATTTTCAACGGCTTTGAATAACCACGGTTTAAGGCCCCTTTTGAGAGATTCATCGAGTATATGTCCGGTTGCAAGCATCAAAGGGCGAAATATAGATGCAGCCACAGACGAACCACGGTCTCTAGCTTCTTTTAGACATCTCATTGCCTCAGCAAAATCACTAGTTGTCCCAAACCCATCGATGTAGGCATAACAGAGTTGGATGTAGGCATCAGCTCTGATCTGTTCGGAAAGGGTGCTGTTCTCTGCTACTTGTATGATTGATTGGAGGAACATTTCCTGGGCGGTCCAAGGAATATCAAACAGTCTCACAAATCTAACGGTGGTCTGTATCGACGTGTGTCAGATTAGACCTCGACAAGATGGAAACGGCAGTGGTTACTCACTGATAGCAATGTAGGTCTCGACCCTGTGAGGTTTGGTTTAGCTGACCCCAAGGTTCTGCATTAAAGTTGTTAGGAAGATCCTTAGACGAGCGTAAATGTTTGTCGGCGAAGCGCTTACCCATAAATCCTTTCAGAAGCCAAACTGTCCATCGCTGCGGTCAAATCTCGCTTCGACATTATCGACGACAGCGTATATCGAAAGCACCTTTTCGGCATAGCGATGCCTCGCATGTATAGATGAGCCCTATCGGTGCTGGAAACTGCACCTCGAAGGACCATGCTTCTGTCGTATTCATCCTCCACGGATAACGAAGCATCCGAGACAATCAGGTCTTGCGCTTTTCTCCTATCGATATCCTCCTCTTCTAGCCCTTGGAAAGGGTTCCGGCCATTTAACAATACTCTCCAGACCAGTAGACCGAATGAATATGTGTCAATATGCGGCAACCAAGAATACGGGACCTGCTTATATAGCTCTGGAGAGTTCCACGGTTTCGTCCCCGCGTTGATTTCAACCTTGTCTTTTCTATTCTCGTCACCAGTCGTGATGTAAGAGCACCCGAAATCGCAGAGTTTGGCCTGAACCTTCCCGTCCTTGCCCCTAAACATCAGGACGTTGTCAAATTTCAGGTCGCCGTGTGTGATACCACAAGAATGAAGCGCCTGAAGTCCACAACCAACATCGCGTGCAATCTGTAATTTGGAGTCGATCCCAAGCCTTTCTTTGGACAGGTACTCGGTTAGAGTTCCCAAATCTGCAAGATCCAGGACAATCATGGGCATCCAGGCCGCGCTAGATGCATCCAATCGAGTCCAACCGATGGTCTTGATGTTAATGATATTTTCGTGATTCATAAGAAATGGATGTGACAAGACGCGTAACTCTTCAGCCAATGCCTTATAACTTCTTTCCGAAAGTTCTTTAGACTCTGTAGCAAGTAGAGGATATTTGGCAGCGCCGAGGTAATCAGCGAGACGAGTTTGGAAATATCCGCCTCGTGCAATTTGCCGGGAAGGTCGAGCGGCGAAATCATGATGCCCGAACCAGGTCGTAATAATACTGCCATTGAACTTGGCTTCATTGATGAGGGTCATTAGCTTATATGTGATGGGCAGCTTATCGCTAGCTTTGTTCGATATACGCGCATGAACCTGAGCCGGAGCGGGCCCATGCTCGTTTTTGGGGTTAACGGAGGAGGAGAGAGTCAAATTGGAGACATTCTGAGTCAGTTCCTCGATCCCCTTATCACAGGTGTATGAAGCGTATTCACCTTCGCACTCGGCGCTATTGTCGATATCGTCAGTAAAGGATGTCATGCTCGAGGACTCAAGATATCTTGGCGTAAATTAAAGTACGAAGTCAACTATGAAGCCTCGAGAAGAGGGGGAGCCCGAGATAGCTCTGTCTCAATTTTTGGCACGATATCAACCAACCCCTGCACCTGGCTCTCAGCTGAACACAACGCAGCCACACGGGTTGAAACTCCAATAAGATCTTGAATCACTACACCACCCTCGGGCACAGCCCCTCACTTTGTCCCAGCGGTTCCGGTGTTCTTCTTTCCCATTTCACGGTCACCTAATATCCCTTGACACAATATTAAATTCCCGTAGCAACGCTCATTGAAGTCAAAAGACAAAAAACTTTGGTCTTACTAGCAACAATGGCGGCCTCATTGTGGTCGAAGCAGGAAGACGTTGATGCCTTTTGGCGGGCGTCTGTCTGTGACAATCCATCCGGAGACAGTATTCTGCACCTCGCTGTGCTGAAAGATGATCTGGAACTTGCTGGACATCTTCTCGATGTTGGTTTCCCAGCGAACACATTCAATGACAATCGACGAACGCCGCTTCATCTCGCAGCGGAGCTCGGATTAGTCGACCTAAGCCGACTACTGATGGCCCACGGCGCCAATGTCTTTGCGCAAGATGATTCTGCCAACGGCAAGAGAACAAAGGCTGATCAAGAGGTTGATGAAGGCACTGAGACCGCTGATACTGATGGCGAACCAGCTCCATCAGCGAAAGGCAACGTGGAGTCTTCACAGCACCAAATCGTGCCAAGCCCGTTTGAAGTTGCTCTAAACCAGGACAAGGATAATCTTGCAGCATTATTCGTCAAGCATGCCCTGTCTACAGATGTAGATGGGTCGCAGGAATACACTCTTCTTCAGTTTATGGCAAGGGCATTTATAGCTAAGCGGAAGTATGCACTTCAAGCTTTCCGTCAGGCGGGCTGGAAGATTGGTCGAAGGCATTCAGGCTACCGACGACCATTTCTTCATTACATTTGCGAGGAGGCTGAGGGCGTTGACCCTGTTAAGAGACTGATACAAGCTGGGGCTGACGTTACGAGACCGGACATCATCGGTTTCACTGCACTGCACCTGGCGGCCCAATTAGGAAAATGCCGTGACGGGATTGTCGTCAAGTATCTGGTCGACGCTGGCGCCAGTATCACCTCGAAGGATAGATACTGGGGAGCAACTCCCCTGGTTGCCGCGGTTCAGAATAAAAGAATTGCAAACGCCCGGGCACTTCTCGAAACTGGTTCAGATGCCAATGCGATAGTACAACGCGGCGACATACGTCGGGCTGTCCTACATTTAGCAGCTCAAGACGGAATTCCGGAGATGATACAGCTTCTTCTCTATTGGGGAGCAAATCCCAACGTCCTTGATGAATTAGGTGGCACGCCGGCGCGTTGGGCGATACGTAGTAAGTAATGGACCCGGGTTCTGTCGTCTTTTTTGTGCTATCCAACTACGTAGGTGAGCGTTTATACCCCATTAACTGACAATTACCTAGATAATCATATCGAGGCCGTCAGGATCCTTTTAGAATGGAAGCTGGACCCCAATTTCGACAAGGGCCGTTCTTTAAAACTGGCCATACAAATGCGCCGGCTAGAAATCGTAAAGTTGTTTGTGCAGCATGGAGCAACGGTGCAACTTGGCATGATCCATCTCGCTCGAGGGCCTAACAAGGACAACGCGATGCATCTACTAAAGCTATGCATCAAAAACCTGGCACATGGGGATGATATGAACCGCGACACGAATGCCACTGACCAGGAACCCAAAGTGAAACTCCGCCTGGGCAGCTTTGATATCCCCAACATGATGGGATCTGATACAGATGACGATTATAGACTCTGTGCATTTCTAGTCGAGTACGGACACGGAGAGAATCTGATAAATCTTGGAGATGTTCCGAGAGGGCTCCTGATTTGTATCTGCGTCGAGCACGGATTGACGAAGGCTCTAGCCCAGCTGTTGGAACTGGGTAACATCAACAAGGCTATTCGGGGCTTCAGGGCCCGACCGTTTGGATGGACAGCTTTTCATATGGCTGCTTATAAAGGCAACACACCACTAGTCAAGGACCTCAGTTCCAACGGTTGGGACCTCGCCGAAGAGGACGACCACGGTCGAACTGCACTTGATCTTGCTGCATATCAAGGATCCTTTGAACTGGTGCAAAGTCTGTTAGCGATGCATTGTAACGCTGAGCACCGAGACCGAGATGGCCAGACAGCTCTACACTACGCAGTATCAAGTCAAGGTCCAAAGGACATTCGATTACTAGAGTGTCTTGTAGCAGCCGGATGCGGCGTCTCAAAGGCTAGTTCCTCTGGCGAAACGGCGCTACATAGGACAGGGCGATTCAATGGAGCTGATGCCGCTGCTTGGTTACTGGAGGAAGGCAGTTATGTATCCGCAAAAGATGGATCTTCCAACACGCCACTTCATATCGCCGCTTCCTTTGCCGCCGTCACAGTGATCAATATATTACTCTCGTACGGCGCACAACTGAGTCCTGTAGCGATTGATGGGAAGACTCCTCTTCATTGCGCATGCCAAGCCGGAGCAGATGACGCTGTGGTTGTACTACTTGATGCTGGCGCAGACCCAAACAAGGCGGATGGTCTAGGCCACACAGCCTTAGCAACGGCTGTACACTGGGGGAAATGTACCCTAAGTACCATAGATGTGCTCCTTGAGCGCACCGAGGTAGACTGGGCCGCTCCACGGGCCAGCCACTTGGTCTTCATTGCGACAATGGCAGTCAAGTCTTCAGGCCGTGCATCCGTTCTAGTTCGTGTCATTCAGGCTCTTCACACGGCCATCGGAGAGAAGAAAGCTTCCGGTTTCATCAAACGGCTGATGCCGGAGCTGGTATCCGAAATGCTCGTCAGTGCCAACGACTCGGATCACGGATCTCCAGCTGATGTGATCCCATTATTACTTGATTTCTTGCCTAAAAACGAGACAACTTACCACCTTGTTCTTTTCCGGATGCTCGTAGCTATCATCAAGCACGGTGGTGATGACAATGGGGATCTCACGCGCCGCCTTCTCCTCCTCGATGACAGCAATGTCGGTCAAGAGATACCTGGTCGTTGGGAGTTCTCGGGTCTCTGCTGTCGGTATGGCAGATTGAAACAACTCCGTGTGTTTCTGGGACGGGGGCTAGATCCGGGGGGCAGATCTATGATTGACGGAGTTATGTGTACTAATGAGGTTATTGTAAAAGCCTTTTCGCCTGAGATGCTAAAGTCATTTCAAAGTTTAACTGATGGAGCGTATATACTTGATGATGTCTGTCGCAAGGATTTATTTATACTTCCGATATTAAAACAACTATACCCTATACTAGAATCTAAACAGTAATAGAGTAAGGAGGAAAGAGACTCTTGAAATCTTTTAAAGCCTTGCTATTATAATAAATATATAGCTATCATATTACTATAACGTGTTTGATAAGCATGCCGATCAGACAAGTATGCCGATCAAAAATCTTAGCCTACCTATTTTAAATCGCATTAAAACTACCATAAACTATCTAATTAATTAAAACTACTCACTATACTCTTCTCCAGATATCTCAATCACTACCTGACAGGTCCTTGCATTATGCCCAGTCTTACGGCATACACCACAACGCCGACTACCCGGTCGCTCTGACCTTCCTTAACCACCACTTCTCGACGATTCGGCAACTACCTGCGTATCAACATCCATCTGATCAATTACTTGTGACGCTTCCTCTACAGTCATAGCCCCTCCTTTCTGTAGTCTAGTCCTTTTTGTCCTTCGGCGCCGGCTTAATATCTCATTTGCATCTCGAAGATTTCGGAGCTCACTCCTTAATAAGACAACCTCATGCATAGCTGCCTTTGTTGCTTTAGTATTTGACTTTAAAGCTTCAATTATTGACTCTGGGGAGCTGCTCTTATGCCTCCTAATTCGCTTTTTAAGGTATTCAGACTGAGATTGGGCCTCATTTGCTGTCTTTGGGGTCTTTGAAACCCATGGTGTTGATGGTTGACTAACCTCCCCGGGAGGTGTTGGAGTCCGTAGCTGCACATCAAGCTTTGAGATTACATTTTCCGGGTTAAAAGGAGCAAGCCCGGCTCCTTTAAAACCTCCCTTGATATTGCTTTCTGTAAAAGTGGCTTGAAAAGCGGCATAAAAGGCAGAAAAGAACTCAGTCTTGGAAATATGAGTTATAGAGCATCTGATCAGATGCTCTATTTGTCGACCATAAGCCTGTTTTAGCGGCCCAAAGCACCCAATATCGAGAGGTTGGAGTAGGTGGGATGCGTGAGCTGGCATACAGAGCGTGATAATCTTGTTCTTCTCACAATATCTCTCGAAATCGGCAGAGTAGTGGCTTTCATGACCATCAAGGATCAGAAGACGATAGGGACCAGTTGATCGGTTAGTTGTAGAGCGATTAAAGTGCTTTAGCCACTCAAGACCCAGCTGGTTATTTGTCCATCCATTTTGGCTTGTTGCAATAACCCAATCGCCCGGGAGGTCGCATTCTCGGTACCAATTGGCAAGGTGATATTGGCCTGCACCAATAATGAACGGCGCGATCGATTGACCTTCTGCATTGATCGCCTGGATCACAGTAATCCATTCCCGGTTTCCAGGCTGTATTGATTTTGGCCTTCCTTTCCTTTCTGAACCAGTAATGACCATTCCGGCCATAATAACGCCCATCATAAAGCCAGTCTCATCAAAGTTCCAGATATCATCTGATCGGATACCGTACTTCGCGATTGTATTCTGTACGAGCCTAGACCAGCCACGAATAATGGGTGGATCTTCGCATTTAGCTCTCTGATAGTCATATTTGCGAAATAAACGCGTCTTTAGCTCTGGTTGTCGCTTCACGAAGTTATGAGCCCAACGCTTGCCGACAGCTGTTGCGTCGCGGTCAGCAAGCAGAGAATTGGCCATTTCTTCCACAAAACGCAGTCGCGAAGGAAATCCTCGCGAATCTAGGTCAAGAATGAATTGGACTATTATCTGTTCCTCCAGATCAGATAGTTTCCGTGACTTTGGAATCCAATCGCCTCGTGAAGGAATGCCATTCTTTCGGTCATGGAGAGTACTAAAGCCAACCTCGTATATATTTGCAGCGCGTCGGATGCTTAGCTTTGGGTTATTTTGAAGGGCCTGAAGGGCAAGAAGGATTCTAGCTTCATTTGAAGATTGTGGCATTATAAATGGTTATTTAGTATCCGATCAGACAGTAATGATGTAGGATGCGGGATTTTTGATCGGCATACTTGTCTGATCGGCATGCTTATCAAACACGTTATACTTAATATAATCAATCTAATTTCAAATTAAGCGTAATATTATAATATGTCGTTTCTTTAGCTTAAGATTAACAAATAATATATCCTAATGATTACAAATTAATATAACGTATTTGATAAGCGAAACGGCCACACAAGCGAAACGGCCAAAAATCCCTCACCTTACATCAACACTATCAGATCAGTTATTTCTCAACCACTATAAATGTCGCAAGCTATTAAAGAAGGAGATATACTTCTGACTCTTCAAGCTCTTCAAAATGACCCAAAACTAAGTCTGCGACGCGCTGCAAAGCTCTATAATGTCGATCATCGGCGACTCTCTGATCGTAAGAAGGGCATTCGATCACGACGCGATATTATGCCGAATTCGCGGAAGCTATCTGATCTAGAAGAGCAGATACTACTTCAGTCTATTATAGACCTAGATTCACGAGGCTTTCCTCCTCAGATACGTATTGTCGAGGATATGGCAAATCGACTACTTGCTGCCCACAATAAGCCACCTGTTGGCAAGCGCTGGGCTAGCAATTTTATTGAGCGGCAACCAGAGCTTCAAAGGCGTCTTCCTCGGACTTATGACTATAAGAGAGCCTTATGTGAAGATCCGACTATTATTCGCAATTGGTTTAGGCTGATAGAGAATACAATTATGAAATACAGTATCCAATCAGATGATATCTGGAACTTTGATGAGACCGGCTTTATAATGGGCAAGATTCAACCCAAAAAAGTAGTCACGACTGCAGAGAGGCGTGGAAGGCCAAAATTAGTCCAGCCTAGAAACCGAGAATGGGTTACTGTGATCGAGGCAGTCAGCGCAGAAGGTCAATCGATCCTGTCAGATATTGGGGTCGATTGTGTGTATTCCTCTCTCTGTCCGATAGTTGGGTTGGAACCCTATTTCTATCTGTTCAGTAATGACCTATCTAAGAGGTTGTTACAGTGCTGAGACAGCTCTCTGACCGGTAGTTCGGTCATCCGGTTAGCCGGTCTCATTTTCACCAGTATTCAACAGATCCCGCCGTTCATCATAGTTAAAGGCAAGAAACACCTTCGCAGCTGGTATGAAGGAAGCACCCTCCCGGTCGATTGGGCTATTACATTAAGCGAAAATGGATGGACTAATAACAAGCTGGGTCTCGACTGGCTAAAGTACTTCAATGAGCATACAATCAACCGATCAGTTGGTACTCATCGCCTTCTAATCATTGATGGTCACGAAAGTCATCACTCGGCCGACTTTGAAGCATACTGCAAGGAGAATAACATTATTACGCTATGTATACCTCCTCATTCCTCTCACCTACTTCAACCTCTTGATGTCGGGTGCTTTGGGCCGCTAAAAAAGGCCTATAGTCGAGAAATAGAGCATCTTATAAGACGCAGGATAGGCCATATTGACAAGGCCACATTCTTCTCTGCCTTCTATGCCGCTCATCAAGCTGCTATTACAGAACGCAATATCAAGGGAGGTTTCAGAGGAGCCGGGCTTGCCCCCTTTGACCCAGAAAATGTAATCTCAAAGCTTGATATCCAGCTACGAACCCCAACGCCTCCTGACGAGGATGTAAGCCGGGCTCAACCTTGGACTCCAAAGACACCAAGGACTGTCACAGAGGCCGATTTACACTCTGAATACCTTCAGAGACGGATCAGAAGACATCATAGTAGCTCTCCAGAGTCAATCCTTGAAGCTCTCCAGTCTCTGACTAAGTCAGTGCTAGGATATATGCATAAGACTGAGCTACTAGAGGCTGAAGTCAAAGAACTTCGAGAGGCAAATGCAACACAAAGTCAGAAGAAAAGAGCAAAAAGAACCCGGCTACAGGATAAGGGCAAGATGACTATAGGGACTGGTCAGAGTCAAATTGATCAGATAGATGTTGATATGCAGGTAGTGGCTGAATCATCGAGAAGTGGTGGTCGAGGAAGGTCGGTCGGACCGGGCGTCCGGCATTGTAGGACTTGCGGCAAGGCCGGGCATAATGCAAGGACCTGCCAAGAGGTAATCAGAGTCACTGAGAATGAGGGTAGTAATCAATTTTAATTGATCAGGTAGGTTGTGGTGTTTTTATTAGCAATTAAAATATGAAGGTTGAGACTTCTGGCCGTTTCGCTTGTGTGGCCGTTTCGCTTATCAAATACGTTAATATCTTAGATATTATTTTTCCGACTTGTCACAGCTTGAAGTCGGACCCGCTTACCCTAGACCCAGATGCGGGTCTAGGTCACGTGGCGATACGTTATCGCAGAAGATCTCGACCGACCGCCAGATAGTTCCTGAACGTACCTCCTTGAGCTACGTCTTGTTAATAGAGCCTGACCTGCCCGCAGTGCCTATCCGTAGCTAATAGATCCTATTCTGCCGGAAGCGTCCCCGTACACCTGTATACCGAACCTAGCCCGTGACACGGCTTTTAGTAATATCGACCTGAGTTCGTTAGGGGTAATACATTTAGGTCCCTATCTTTATTAGCATGGTTATATGTGTTTTCCATTAAACTCAGACCTATATTCGCCTCGCAGCTAGGATAGGAAGGCACTGCTAGATTAGGTCCAAGGGGACTGCCGTAAAAGACCAAAGATTCAGGCAAGTACCCGCATCAATCCAAGCATTGCAAAAGCGGCGAGGGGGTGCAGCGCCAATACTCTCGTCTTACGTGGATCAGCGCCTCTAAGCCACGAATAAGTCTCACAGAGGCAAGTTGCCCTGCTAGGTGGGATATGGTGATTGGTCCACGTTTATTAAGTTTGGCTGCGGAACAAGCCGCTTTTTCTACTCCAACAATCGAAAAAAATAGACCATGGTCCAGAATCGTGTATCCCAAAAGTAAAGTCATCTTGGTGGCTTGGAATCTCGAACCACACAATCATTCATGGCGCGAGCCATAGATTCATACATAAGGACGATATAGGCGAGGAGATCAGTATAACCATATATTCTAACTCAAAAGCCGACTGTGATTAAGTATAATCAAAAGAGCAAAGCTGGCCTCATCCTCCTGGAGCAAACAATATCCACCAGCGCAATCGAGCCCACCTTCGCGCTCATCGACCGCCTACCCTCCTCCAATAGCTCGCCCATATTTATATAACGCACCTTCCATTGTAAAAAAGTATATAAGGATGTAAGAGCGGAAAATCTATCATTTTATCTTCTATTTGTGGAGACTGGTTTTGCACTGTGGCTTGTATGTAAGCAAAGTAAGCCAAATTTGTAAACCAAGCTAAAATAACTAACGTTACCATTTTTATATTCCTGTATAATTAAACAAGCCTACCTATTATACCTTGGGTTTTCTTGGATACAGGATAATATAGTATAGGGTGGCTAAAAGATTAATCTAAGATAATTAATAAACTTTAAAGTATCCTTGCTGTATATAATAATTATAGGTTAACTTAACTTATGACTGTTTGGTAAGCTATAATGGTATGTATAGAGTGCACCCATACTATTAGCAAACGGTGTATAATTATAGTGTAGGTCCGGAGTTACTGCCCCTACATCTGGCCGATTTATTCCCCTTTTGGTAGAAATTGGAATGGCATTTACAAGTTAGTAAATTAGCCCCGTAGAATAACGGAGGTAAGGCTGACTCTATAGGTTGAACGCTTAGATAGAGTTTAAGGCTTTTTGCCTCGTGGGTCTAATATGGTATGATAATAATATCAAATGTACAATCTAGCCTGCTCTGGATGTCATGTGATGGCCGTGTCATAGCACTGCGACTACGACCCTCAGGCCTAGGCAGGCCTATAGTCGCATCTGTGTATCTAACCCCCGATCCCTCACCTAAGAACTCTTGTTTTTCTTAACTATCAGCCACCTTAGTCCTAACTTATAATATATTAATAAGGTACTAACCTCTTAGAATAAGAATCAGTAAATGTTCTTAAGCCTTTTAGTTATTATAGAGCCCTTATGGGGTGACAAGTGAAGTTCCAACCTGGGGTCCCCTCCGACGGATCATCCACCACTGATCGCAGGCTAAATTGGGGCACAATATAGTTTCTCTCTGTGTCAGGTGGCACCAAGAGTAAATCTGCTAACTGGTTCTGCGCCGCTTCTACTTCTGCAGAAACCAGGTCACGAAGTCCAGTCATCGAGAAGCGCATTTTTTTGTAGCTTAGAATCTCGTTATCGTCTGACCACATGATGTAGCCAAGGCTTGTCGTGTTATCTTTTACGGCTTTGCCGTATGCGCGAAGCTTTAGTGACTAGCTTATCGGTGACCTCGTGTCTTTTGTCATAAACCTGTCTTGCATTTCTTCCAGTGCGTGAGCCGGGACGTCTGCTTCGTCGAGTTCGACCGCAAGAAGCGCCCTCTCGGCAATAAGAAGCTGGCCCATCTTGATGAGCGCCGATAACTTTGGAGTAAACTCAGCAGCCTCCGACAATTTCTGCGCGTTGCTGGATGTCACATCTTGACGGATTCCCATTACTGCCAGAAAGCTGACAACAATGCTATCATAAACATCGCCATATAACTTGTGATCTAGTAGCGAAACCATTAGAATAAGGCATTTATCGTTAAGTCTCTTTCTAATTTCTTTAGTGTGATCGGGATTCTGTCTATCGCCGCTGGCAGCACTCATTTCTAACGCTGTGTGAACGGCGTCTATCATCGCTATAGCCTGTCCCTCAGTAAGCCGGTAGTGCAATTTTGGACCCCTCTTTAACCATGCTAGTTGAAAAAGATAGTACATTAAGTGTTGAAGGACGCGGCTGTATTTTTTATATGTGTCTTCTCTTAGGTTATGGATTAGTGGCTTCCGGGATGAGCGACCAGCGATGAATGAGTTGAGTCGATGTTGGTCGAAAGCGTTTAACGTGCCATCCCGAAGCGAACTCCGTGATCGGGTGATCACGCGCGAAAGAGAATTAAGAAGAATAGAGAGTAAAACTTCAGAACTGCCTGGGGGGCCTAGCTTATAGGACTTGGCTAGGTTTGGAAGTGAAATTAGAGCAGCGACTTGAGGGAGTTCTTGTTTGTGGGGCTCTAGGAAGCGGGGCCATTCCGTGACTCGAAGCCACTGGGATTAATGTCGTGGGTCAGAAGATAGAAGGTTTATATTAAAGCCAGCCTGGTTTGATATTGCTGAGTTTTCGTTTTCCTGCTGAGCAAGCTGAAGGTTTATGATATCCTCGAGTCTAGGTTGAGTGAACGCCGGGCCGATATTAGTTGCGTCACTTCCTGCATCAGATCCAGTTGGGCTTTCCTCTATTTCCTCGTGAACTTTGCGGGCCTTAACGATGAAGTACCTGCATCGTGGGCTGTGAAAAAGGGTTTGACAAACGACTGGAGTCCGGGCCAGACCGGCTTGGGTCAAACCTTTGATCCCTCCGGTCTCTCCCCTTCGTCTACGCCCTGGTTGGCGCAATAGTTAATTATAAACCTTTTTAAGATAATCTTCTATTACTATGCGACCTCGGCAGACATACCGGTCTCGGTCGTCTTAACAAAGTAGACAACAAATTCCATCGTGAAAAACATCAAGAAACCGAATCGGATAGGCAATCGGCAACGGTCACACATTCCTACATATCTCATCGGTGTCTCATATAAGAGGTAGATGGTCCAAACTTCACTCAAATAGCTTGATGGAAGCAACCTTAAAGGCACGCGTCGCATTATGGTACCGTCGGATATGCCGGGCGATATTAGTTTGCGGTACAACGCTACACTGTTTGCAAACAATGATACGCCAAGAAGGATCGTAGTGAAAGAGATCTTCAAGTTCCATAGTGAAAGTCTTTCATAGTCCACTAGCCTTTCGATGGTACGAGCTTTTAAAGATCGTTGGAGGAAACCTCGAATTTAAATTACAGCAAAGAGAGTAGATGATATAAGAAAGATGAAGTACGCGTAAGTAATGCGCCCGCAGACTGTCGATCGAAATGAGAAAACATAAGTCACCATAGTATGGCCATGCGGGAATAGACGGGAGATAAACAAACACGTGAGAAATAAACAGGGGGTAGGCGACAATTAGGGGTACACGACAATTAGGAATAGAAGAGTAGGGCCCCCCTAGGCAATGTGGCATACCAGGCCTCTCGTGCTTCCTTGTAACGTTGGAAGATAACACGAGGATCATTAGCCCGTAATACAGGCACAGGATCTACTACAGTAATAGTTGTTGATCCGGCTTGTTGGGGAGATACAGCAGGAGTTGTTATCTCTGTTGTTGTCTCTGTTATCGTCTTTGTTATTGTCTCTGTTGTTATATGTGATCTAGGGGATCCTGCAGGGAATACGGGTGATAGTGAGCGCGATACAGAGCGAGATACTGTATGTGTTGTAGTATGAATCGTTGTAGAAGCTTGCGTAGAAGCATTCGTCGTAGGCAATATATGGTCCCAACGTAAGGGGCGTGCCTTGGATCTCATTGTATGACCTAGCTCATGACAGTTCGAGCACTTTGGCTGTGCCTTTGGTCGTCTCGCGTTCTCTACTGCCTCAAACGTACAAGGGTCGCGTTGAGTGCTTGTAGAAGGCAGCGTTGAGCTTACCACTACACGGTCGAACTGTCTGCGAGGCTCAATAAGAAGCTCAGGCATTCCTGACCGTTGGAGGTGCCAATGTGGATGGAAATGGTGCAGTAGAAGGGGTAGACCTTGTACTAATAAAGGCTGAAGTGTATGAGCACAAGGGAGACCAAGAGTCCTCGTGAAAGTCCCTGTACACGCAGGAATCTCTTTCAATAGTCGTTGCCGCTGTTCTTCAACATTCCGCAGGGCATCATGTGATATCCGGCCACTGATTGTATTATATATTGCTCCTGAGAGCGTTAAAGGTCTGTTGATCTGCTCACTGGACTGCTTTGCGTTTATTTCAGTAATCTGATTCCTCAAAACAAGCCTGATAGTCCTCCATGCCTGGAAGAGGTCAGCCTGTGAGGTCTTGAGATGTGATTTCAAGAGTTGATGAATGCCTTCAACTCGTGATGTAACGAATTGGTTGAAGTGGAGGTTCTCGTTTACCCATGCCTTCACAAATCTCTTCTTATGTGGAATCAGCCAGGTATCCATGACATAGCCCACCTCATCGAGATGGTCAGCCTTGTAACGCTCCTTGAACTTCTCTAGCCTCTGATTGTATATATCTTCAGTCTTAGAAGCCACAATGTCATGCCAAAGACTATAGAACTTCTTCCATTCCTCTTGCCCTTGAGTATTATCCCTGCCCACAACAAAGCTAGGCATACAATGACTGAGGACTGCTTTATTGATATGCCACAAGCACAACAGCAAGGCTGCATCAGGGAAACAGTCTGTAGCGGAAATTGCATTCATACAAGCAAGGCAGCGATCTGTAACTATGACAGATGGAAGAGCTATCCCTTGAGCCTCGTATAGAGACCGTAGCCGCGAGAGAGCCAAGATGAAGTCCACCTCCTCCTCACCAGCGAGGAAGGCAAATGCAATACAGAAGGAGCGAGCACAAGCATCAACACCAATAATATCAAGAAGAGGCATCCTGTACTTATTGGTCTTATATGTACAGTCTAAGATAAGGACCTCAGGGTATGATCTGGCGTATGATAGTGACATTGGATGTGCAAATAACACGGCTGTGACCCTAGAGCTGTCATCAAGGCATATCTGATTCCAAAAGCCTTCCTCGTTGAGCTGCGTTGCGAGAGCATGCATACTGCTTTGGCCTTGGGTAAGCTGCTGACGGCCCCGGGCAATACAGTTATAGAGATCCTGCTGTGTAGGGAGTGTGACATGACGTTTGAGTAGGTAGGATCTGATCTCCTTTGGCGCAATACCGCTGTTGGCCATCTCTAGGATTGTTTCTGTATGTTCTTTCGAGAACCTACGAAGTTCAGGATGTGCCTGCTCATCCCTGCTTCGTGGGTGGTTGTGTTCGTTGTAGATGGCCCCTTCACGATGCCTGAGACTCCATGAAGTCCCTGTGAGGTTCTCCTTTGCAAGTACAGAGAAACGGCAGCCTGTACGGCGTGTTGTAGTATTACGGTGCCTTTCCTTTCCAGCTGAAGGAGTACGTCCTGCTCCACGGTCACAGTTGAAGATGGTTGTATTTCTACCATTGGGGGTCTTCCTTGACTTCCCGATAACAAAGGCATAACCTCGTGGAGCCGCCCAAGCGTTGGTTGCTGTACGGACTTCCTCGCGTGAGGCGTATTCGCCTTCAGGTGGTAGTACATCATCAGGGAAAGGTTGAGGACCATTATCTGGCGTCATTGTATCACGAGAAAGGTAAGGCAAGATCAATTGGTGTTACAGAAGGTGTCAAATATTTGAATTGGAGGGCCAATTGGCAGTATATAATCCCCCTTCGTAGAGGCCACATCAGCCTTGTACAGCAGCCTTACCTCTTTCGGAACGGATCCTATCTGCACCGCCGGCGGTGCACGTATGCTTGGCCTTTCTTCGACCTAAAATTTAATAATAATACTAGTTTTAAATAAGAAATATTAACCCTAACTATACTACTTCAACCTCGGTAAAACTAATATACGATATGTCCATCCAGTAAAAGCCATATCCATCAGTACAGGGACAAACATAACTATACTAACAATCTGTCCGAAACCCCATTCATTACCAGCATACTGTCTGCCTAGTCCTTGCGCCATTTGTGCCTGAATATTTCGGAGACGAAAGATGCAATACAGCAAGATCCCATCTAAGGCAGCTGGGATCAAAAGGTAGAGTGTCCTCAAAGGCTTGGATCTTTTCCATATGGTCTCCATTCGTTCCTTAATTAGCAACCACCCACCAGTAATCCCGCCTATATCTTCCTCACCGGAGTCCATCCTCTGGATATGTGCGGTGATCAGGTGCCAAATCATAAAGAGATAGATCAACAGAGAAGCTGCCATTTCTGTTGCTGCAAGCAGCTGGGACTCCCAGAAAGCAAGGTAGTTGACGGTGCCGAAGCACATTTCCTGGACCCTTTTGAATTCCTCATTCGTCACTAGCGTCTCCCCCCCAGGACCTTTACCTTTGCCGATACGTGACGGTGCCCAGTTGTGTATCGCCTGAGACACGAACGGATAAAAAAACAAGACAGCTAACAAAGAGAATAGAAGCAAGCGGAAATTATATGAATTCCTCTTGCTCTCACGGCTCCTATCGGATGCTGATTCTTGTGAGTGTTCGGGATGCGATTGATGGGCGGGCAGCAACCCGACCGGATAGATCAAAGGCAATACACAGGTAACTGACATGGCCAGGGCAATTTCCGCTTCGCTGGCACCAAATCCAGAAGTCGATACACCAAAGTCCTTATTGACCAGCACGACGATGGATGCAATGATGATAGATAGGGCAAAGTAGATCGCAAAGTCGAAGAATGCCTCTAAGCCGGCCGACGTCACGAACTGCAAGAATGCCCACTTCCGGCCTCGTTTCGTTCGTGTAGTCATGGCTGTTGCCGCAAGTCCGACCCCAAGAGTAATCTCCAAGACATAACCAATCGAAATCTATCATTGTAAGCAAGTCGACCTGAAGCCAGCCAAATAACAGGGTATAGTTTTGCGTACTCCAATGCCCGAGATGTCGGGATTTCCATCACCCCAAATCGTAATGCAAATTTCCTTTCGGCATAGAGTAAGGTTACTCGTAACAAAATTGGTTTCGGTTCTTAGCTGTCCGATGTATTCATTGAAGTCGCCCAATGACAGCAACCTTGTGCAGTTAGGTGTTGCACCCATGGCTCTGATGTTGATATCCCTCATTACCTGAATGCATGTTTCAATGCTTCAATATAAGTATGGAAGTCGTAACTTTCCCCTAAACCCACCATTAATCAATTGAAAAATGATGATGAAATGATGCAGTAGTGGTCAAGCCACATGTCAGCACGCCTCTCTAGACCATCTAATTAAGCCTAAAGTGTTTGTTGGTGCTGGGAGTCACAAGGCGTTCTCGCTCTAGAAAATACGCCTCAAGGTAAACCTAGACTTAGCATCGCCAATGATAATAAGGAAAAAATAGCAGTAGTGGCAGCCACGCATATACACTAGCACTCAGGCGGAGGTAGACTGATCACCCGTTCTGCCATTTCCGAGAAAGCCCATGGTAGGTATCAGCATGAGAATTCCCCAGAACTAATACTGAGCCACCGTTTTTTCAACCTTGTCCGATTACACCTCTTGACCAACATCCCAGTTTACCTCGCAACGCAAGCTTGCAAGTTTCACCGAGCAATACTGGACGCTTCTCAGCTTTTCAGCATGCGGAGTCATTCTAGAACATATAAAGTCTCCTTGATAAGTGCTCTGGGTTACCTTATGACTTTTGTCGAATCTAAGCCTGCTACAATTACCTGTGTCACCAGCATTTCTCTATCACGGTGTCTCAACACCGCGCCTCGGATCACCGCACCACCCACATCAGGTCCCACCGAACTCATCAAAGTTAAGAGAAAGGAGTTTGGCTTCGACACCTGTGCATATATTAATGGCGAGACCTAACGTGCATCTGCCATATGTTTTATTTGCTGACAAAGAAAATAGATGAGCCTCTTACATGTGCTGAATTTGGCACCTGCACCTCCTTGAGTAGGCAATCGATTGAATACGTTGGTTGTTGCTATGGGGAGGGGGATTGCGATATATATACTGACTGCTATGACGAAAATACTCCCCTGGGAACAAGGATGACGGATCCGCGGATCCTGTCTTGGTGAGTATCTAACAGCGATCCTGAACTTAGGGAATACACTGACTCTATTATTAGTGCTGGGACAAGGCCGTTCTGCGCCACTGTGTTATGGCCACAGGAACCCAAGACTGTATACATGTGTGCTGAGCAACCTAGCACCATAACCGTTGATCCGACGACAGATTTTGCAACTTCAACTGCAAATGCTGCTCCTGAGCCAACAGATTTTGAAACTTCAATTGCAATTCCTGCTCCTGAGCCGACAGATGGATCAGGGGGAGGGGCAATCGCAGGTTAGCTATTTTCAACCCGAATAATTTCCCTACTCGTGCTTACTAGCGAGTCAAGACCTGACAAAAAGTCAGAAGATAGGCATCGGCGTGGGATGCGGTGTAGCAGGTTTGGTGTTCGCCGCTGGGTTAGGGTACGTTTGATTCGAGGTAAATAAATTCATAAAGACGAGTCAACACTGATTTGCGGCATAGGTACTGCTGTTGCTGCTCAAAACAACGAAGGCCGAAGAATGCTCCTAAGAATGGTATAGTTGCAGTTCACAGGGTGTCAGAATATTGGCCAGATGTAATGGAATCACGTTAGAGCTATGTTACTACTTAAGCTTAAGTAATAAAGTTTCTGATATTTAATATTACTTTAATAGTAATCGCGAACACGCTGTTGTGATCAGAACCCCACTGAGAATGATCTACATGGTAATCCACAATGCCAAGATCCATCAGACTGTAACAACGGAATCACCTCCCTTCCCCGGACCCTATGCCACGTCAGATTATGTCGCTTGAAACATAAAGAAGGTCATTTGGTCAACGACCAACGCTCGGGCCTCCTTCGAGTATAACAATTGGTGGGATACCCCTGCAAACTTTCAGGTAGCCACCTCAGCTTGACAGAGGCAATGCGCAATACGGCTGGCAAAGTGCATAACTGCGTTGGCTTTGCCGCAGGTTTAAATTCCAGGCAGCAATAGTTTAAGAACTTTTAAGCAATCTAAGTTAAAAAACTGTCGTATCTTGCGGTTCATCCACCTTATCTGTCGCCATACAAAAAGCAACTCGTCGGTATTTACCATAAGGCAAGAGAGAAAGCTCGGTTACAGCCAACACCTGTAATGCAGCAGGATGTTTTCTTCTTTGGAGGCGACTCGGCAATACAGATCATCTGGCCAGGACTCAGCGATCTCCGCGGAGCGGGCCGGTGTGCCTAACGATGACTTGATGCTGACATGGGGGGCAGATAAGCCTGTCACCTCACAACCAAGGAACGCATGACAGCCAATGATTGCCCATTCGCTCCCATTGTATCGAATTGCTAGCCTGCATTGTTCGTTTGTCGCAAGTGTCACTGCACGCCCGGACGCCCTGTGCATCAGTTAGGCGGTCGTCTGCCCGCTATTAAGCCCCTGTGTAGGGACTAGCATGTGTCGAAGTCTGCCTTGCTTACCCCATCAAACGGGCTGTTGTGGCTGCAGCCGGTCAAGCTGACCGCTTTTAAGCCTTCGCATCAAAACAGAAAACGTCAATAGACCGAGGTTGTTTTCTCTTTCCACAAGAGCTTCAGAAACTGCCCAAACCGGTCGGTTATCCCTTTTCATTTTTTACTTTTCCTAGCTATTTTCCTATTTTCTTTTATTATTTCTTAGGTGTCTCTCTCTTAGAAAAATCTTCTCTCCTATTGAACTTTCTTTTTCTGCTGCTAGCTGTTTTTTTTTCTTGCTAATCACCTTCGCCTCTTTCAATGAAATCCTCTTTCACTTGATGCGTTCTTTACCCCTGTCGACGCTATGTCGCTTACCCCGCATAGTATGCTGCCTGATGAAACAAAAAAGGGTTACCCCCAGAAGACTGTTGAGGCTTATACTTCAACACTGCCGCCGGTACTTCCCCCAGCCCCACAGGGGTCTCCGCTTTGACTGAAAGAGGCTTTCTACCTCACCCCACTCTGGTCCCTCTCTCTGGCCAATCACAACCTTAGATACCGACAGGGGTTTCCTCTTTCAGTGAAAGTGGGAAGTTCGATAATGATGTATATATATATATATATAGGCAGAGCAATTTAATCCCCGCTGTTTGGGCGTACGGCAAAGTCGGCAATTCTGAATGGCTAGAGGTGGCTTCTCGAGCTTGGCAACGCCAAGGGCTTTGAAAGTGGTAGGGGAGGCTTTTGTTGAACAGGTGCTGGGGTCTCACGTGCAAGCAGGGATGATTACAACTGAAATGGTAAAACCTCTAAGGGGCAGAATTTAACACAACACAACATGAATATACCAATCTGGATCAATGGACCGAATACACGTAATGTCTGACAGTAACAGCATCCCCTGTTGATGAACGAAAGAGCACGAAATTGAATTTCGCGCCCACTGAAATGGATTTGCCCTGAAATATCGAAAAGTCTTAATCAATAGCTTTTAGTTGAGTAGATAAGCAAAGAGCCCCCACAGCCAGGCTCAAAAAACGCCCATTCCAAGCTAAAATCTTCTTCTGTTTCACTTTACCTCACTCAGTTTTTCACAATGTGTTACTTCGACCAGGTTATCTGGGCTTGCGGGAATTGGAGGTGGGGCAAGTTTCGCGAACAATGCAACAAAGAGCACCGCATCGGAGAGACCTGCGGATTGAAGCTTATATATGGGCGGCAAGACGAAGCCAAAAATTGGAAAGTATGAAATCAAGTGACGAAGAAGGAAAATCGGATTAGAAGAACGACCGAAGAATGGCTCGGCTTCATGAATGGAAGCATTTGGCCAGCCTTGAAATATGTGAAGAAGAGGTGGCCTCCCTGAAGCGTGAAATTCTGAGACTGCGCGACCAACACAGCACAAACATGTCCGGAGGAGCCGCCTTCCGTCTCGAGTCCGGAAACCCAGTCGAACTCCATACTAGCATTGGCGGCCCATTATCTTGCGCGTCGATTCCCATCGGCCTTACGGAAAGACAAGATGACCTACCATCAACCATGCTCTTCGAAATCTATGCAGCCAGGCGCCAGACGCGACCAAAAGATAACAGCAATCATCTATCATGTCTCTCAAAAACCTCAGCTGGAGTTAAGAAGCATGGGAAAATTTTGACTTAAACTTTTTTGTCAGTCAATGGTTGGTTCAACGCACTGCGCAGTCTTGTTAAGATAGGACAAGAGGATATTGGAAGAATTGAGCATGGCCTTAGTAACATAAACAGGGCTCATTTGCAGCTACTGAATGCAGGCATAATACTGATAAACAGTTTTCCCTGCTACCTTCGTACTTAGGTAGGACATTTGTCAACATCTAACTCCGCTATTACATACTCCCGTATCACCATCGCTACCTTACCAAGCACTCCCTGACTCTGCCCCGACTTGGACGCCATCTCCTTAGCCGCTACGGCAAATACGAGGCCCGCGATGTCGGCGACATCGGTCGTGACATACAGCATAAGAGGTAGGCCAATATCGTCTGCCTGCGCTCGCACCTTCTCGAGTAGCCCTCGTGCCATTTTATGCATGGCGAAGTAATCAAACACGAGGTCGGGCATTTCGGTCTGGATGGCGTGGGCGACGTAGTGCACGAGCTGCGGCGCGGTGAGAGTTGGGTGTGCTGGCGCTGCCTTGGCTTTGGCCTTGATCTTCCTATCTGCTGCAGCTCCGGCCTGGGACTCAGTTTCAGCGGCCCCGTCCTTCTTTGATTGTTCCTCCTGCTGCATTTTGAACCAACCACTCGTCTCCAAGATCTGCTGCATCACTTCGGCATTCCAGGCCCTCCTTGTCGGTTCTGCTATCGCGCGCTTTTCCATCCGCGCTGCACAGCACAGCGACACGGGCGCCCCGAACTTAAGTTCGCGGATGCCGGCGCGCGACCTCTGCAGGAGCACCTTGCCCTGCTTGCCCTTGCGCCGGTTCGCGGCCGCGAGCCAATTGGCCGGCGATACGCCGCGGCTCATGCAGTAATTCTTGAAGTGGGCCTGTAGCGATGCCGGCGGCTCCATGCCGACGAAGAAGGCCTGGAGTCCTTGCATCGCGACGAGGCGGTCGAGGTCTGGCCATTCCGGCACTGGCACCAAGTGCTCTTGTTGTTGTTGTTGCTGCTGCTGACGCACGGCAGTGTACAGTTGCGCGGCATGCAGCACGGCGCCAGGCTTGGCGGCGTACCTGACGCCGGTCTGGTGGAGCAGCACACGCGCGTAGTGAATCCACAGGCCACAGAAGAGCGGGTTGTGCAGGAGAAAGGACGAAGACCGGCTTGCACTGTCATTACGACTGCTGCGGTTGAGAGCCATCCGGGAGGCCGTAAATATATCCACGCCGTTTATCTTGACCGTGAGCATCTTGCGCATGTCCTCTAAATCTATCTTCGTATCGTTTTGATGATAGTCTGCCAGGTTTGCGCGATCGAGCAGCTCGGCAGTGATCTCGTTGAAACGATGAAACTCAGCCAGGACCTTCGTGACGTTGGGCCCGAAGAAGCGTAGCGTGTCAAGGTAGTTCTGCACCGCGAAGCACAGCCAGACCGGGATCTCTTGCGTCTCGAACATGTATTTGACGCCGCGCGCGAACTCGTCGAGCACAGGGATGCCTTCGAGTTCGAACAGCAAGGTGATATCGGGTACTACTTCCAGAAGCGACGCCTTGTCCTGCGCCCACCGCTGACGGTTATAAGTAGTCTCTAGATGCGCTCTCTGCGCGTCATACCACCCGAACTTACCGGTATAGCAAGGCATTTGTCGTGCGCTGTGCGGCGCGGCCGTCCGAATCGCTTCGAGCAAGCTAGCAGCATTGTACAGAAACGTGGCGCCTATATCATAGCATGCGAAGTTCATATCGTCAGAAAACCGCTCCTTCTGGAAGGGATCGAGACCTAGGGATTGACAGACTGCGCCGAAATACTTCGGCAGCAGCGCCAACGCGCCACCATGCTTCTTCAGCAGCGGCGCCATCTCCTCTTCCATGCTGCGCGCGAGCTCGATAGCCAAATTGGCACCAACCGCAGCGGCAGCCAAGTCGATCGTCCCGCTGCGATACTCATTCCACAAGTTGCTAACCTCTTTGCGAAGTTTGATGAAGTCCTTGAGCAGGGCTGTGAAGGCGAATATGCACTCAGTCTCCGACTCCTCATTTTCAACTGTGTACTCGAGATCAATAGGTGAAGATGGAGCAGGAAGCACCGCATCGGGCGAGTCCGAAAAGTCCTCGGATGGCTCATAAACTTGCAATATCTGAAATAGACTGAAGTCCCGGATCTTAGCTTCCACCACCGAGTTATCGTGGATGGCATTCGTAGCGCCTTTCTTAGACGCCATATTAAATGCAACGCCGCTGCCGCCCTCGACTTTGAGCAAGACATAGCGAACCTTCTCCAGCACGCTGACGAAATATGCATGCGCCGTATTTGCCCGCACGCTGAGATGTTTGTTGGTCTCGCTAAGGTGCATTGAGAACATCTTCCGGATACGGATCGCCCGCTCCAGGGCCGTGCTAAAGAACAACGGGATCCCGGCCCCATTATTGGCTTCCATTGGGGTCGTCGTTGTCAACTTGCGGGCAATGAACTCGGCCAGCGGCACGAAGTCTCGGATGGCAAGCACATACTTTGGCTTCGGCGGCGGATCAGGTGCATCCTTTGCGTCTATGCCTGAAGGCGCGACATGCTGCTGTTGCTGCTGCTTAGCCTCCTTGCGCGCCTTGCCCTTTAGGCGGCCGGATGAGGAGGCGGCACTCTTGTTGGCTGCCGCACATGCGGTAGGGGGTGCCGCGAGCGAGGCCGTGTATCCATGTTGCTTGGCAGTTGTGGCTAGCCATGAAGCGACGATGTCCGTGTCGCGCTTGTATTTCTGGTATATTGAGAGGAAGCTGGCGGATGGCATTTTGGAGAGTTATCCAATACCGAGTCGGTCTGAATTGAAATGGATTTTAGTCTGCCCCCGGAGCGTGCACGGACGAAAATGATATATTACGACGCATTTTGTGGGAAATTGGAAGGACGTCAAGCGTGCACGGGCCAGATTCTGCGTAATTCGACAAATTACATCGAGCTCTTGCTACAGTAGTAGTAGCCTCGTCCACCATTGTGGCCAACTCTAATTTGAGCACATTTTTAATCGTTTATTATGCCTTCTAAGCTTTCATCAGCGCGCAAACGCAGTAGGCCGTCTCTCAACCGCCGCAAAGAGGTTGAGATTCAAGACGACGAGCCATCCAATGATTCAATCCGCGTAAATCAAAAGTCAGAGCCGGCTCAATTGAATGGACAATATGAAGCCCGTCTTTCAACATCAAAATCCAACTCCAAGGCAGCAGAACCAAACACTCGCCTTCGGCGGAGCCATCAGCTGCCTTCCCGACTAGTTCACTATACACCTCAGAGCACCATTCGCCACTCTGGGGAGTCAGAGGAGCATACGACAGCGTCTTTTGCCGAATCCCGTATGGCTCCTTCAGTGAAGCGGCAAAAGACTGATGACGTCCAGTCCCGACTATCTCAAGCGTCTGAATTATTAGATTGGAACGCACTTCTAGTAAGAAGGGATCTCCTAACCAAGTTTACTCTCCCATAACCTAACTACTCTACAGCCCTCTGGAAATGAGTTCAAAGAAAGCTTGAAGGCTGCCTCGACTGCCTTGGCGCCATCCATCAAGAGCTTTGAGTAGCTTTTAACATCTATCAACGATGAACACAGCAGACTTACCGCCGTTAAGGGCAGTCTCTCTTCCCAAAGGGACGACATAGCCAAGGACCAGAGAAAGGCTGAGGACGCTCTCCAGGATGTTAAGACATCAACAGCCACCGAGAATCAAATGCTCAGAGACCTCGAAGATGTGTACAACAAATATCCAGGAGATAAGGAGCTTCTCATATTCCTTGAAAAGAGAAAGAAAACGAGCGATGAACATCAAGAGGTATATACTATCGTCAAAAGCCAACTCGATAAGAGCTCAGACAGACTTTCCAAAACCGAAAGCGAGCTGGCGCTGGTCACTGGCAGGCTGAGTCAGCTCGAGGCTAAAAGGGCTAAGGTCATGAAGGAGAAGGAGGGAGTTAATAAGGCGGCAAAACAATTGGTGGTTATGTCTCGGTTCTTGGAACCTGGTTGGCAAGCTACTCTGGACATGCTTGAGCAGGTTTCGGGGATGACGCTCTGCGAACTGCCCTCTTTGTGGGGTTTTCATTGTTGTGAGTGATGCTTCAAGTTATAATATTAGGGATGTACGCTTTATAAAGCTGGTGTTGGCGTGGATGGGATACCCCTAGTAGTTAATAATAATATCAATTGTATTATAGTTGATGTTTCTGCTACACTTTATATAGGGTAGAGTTGATTTAATGAGCATGTTTATAGAGGAAGACTTTAGGTCAAGTTCATTTAGGAAAATGCTATTAGTTACTTCTTTACGCTCCTAAAACTAGGTATAACAGATAGTAGGCGTTTGTAAACGTATATTCTCTATAGTTTTCTCACCACAATAGGGGTTGCTCCAGCTTAAATAATAACCCAATAAAGCGTAAACGCAGGGGCCATGATTTCGTGTATCAGGACCTGATACTGGGGGTAATTGGTACAGTAGAATCGTCTGCGAACGATACCTAGGGTGGATAAGCAATGAAAGCTAAAGTACGCGTTCACTTGCGTGTGTGACGCGCCGATTGTCAATCGAAATGGGACAAATCAGTCGCTATGGATTAAATGGGAATAAACCGGAGATAGTCAAGCACCTGAGAAGTAGACAGGGGTATGCGACAATTAGGGGTACACGACATTTAGGAATAGAAGAGTAGGGTTAAAGCGGGTCAATTAAATCAACTCTACTAGAGTTGATTTGGGACTGTAGGACTAGGACGACGCCCGGACTGGTGACCAGGTTGTGCTGAGCGTGAGGAACGTGCAAAGATGGACTGAAGTGGGAGACCTATCATGGACAGGAGACCTGCAATTTCAAGAAAGATGTCAAGACCTGCAGAGACAGGTGTAGGCAGGAGATCTTCTGCGGACAGAAGACCTGCAATCACAAGATCGCAAGACCTGCAGAGACGGGCAGAGGCAGGAGATCTTCTGTGCATAGAAGAAGACCTGCAGTCCCAAGAAAGCTTGCAAGACCGTGCAAAGATGGGTGTCAGTAGGAGATCTTCTGTGGACAAGAAGAAGACCCGCAAGTTCAGGATCGCACTGGACTGAAAGGAAAGGTGCAAAGATGAACTTGGAGGGAGATCTTCTGCGGACTGAAGAAGACCCACTGCTCCAAGATTGCACGAGACCATTAAGAGGTCCTGAGCGCCCATGTCGAGATAGCTCTTTCCCTGCAGTTTTCACCCACGAAGGTGTTTTTGGGGTTTTAACGAGGCTTGACAGGCGTGCACATCAAGCCCAACAGCAGCTCGAGTGGGAGTGTTGAGACAGTGTGGCTAAGGTGGTCCGATCTGCTGGTGGCTAGGATGTGGATACTATGTAAGGAGCTGTGCTCCTCTCAGACACATGTAACTTAGAACAAACAACAACGCAATCAACCCTTTTACTTTAACACTGACGACGGCCTCATGCCCCTTAAGAGCGGCCAACAATAGCGGCGTGTCACCATCTTTATCCTTGGCCTCGATGTCGGCCCCCTTCTCCAGCAGCAGCTTGACGACGGCCTCATGCCCGTTAAGAGCGGCCAACGATAGCGGCGTGTCACCATCTTTATCCTTGGCCTCGATGTCGGCCCCCTTCTCCAGCAGCAGCCTGATGACGGCCTCATCCTTATTAAAATCCTTATTAAGAGAGGCCAACAATAGCGGCGTGTCACCATCTTTGTCTTTAGCCTCGATGTCGGCACCCTTCTCGAGTAGTAGCTTGACAATGGCCTCGAGCTCATAGCTAGCGGCTAATGATAGCGGCGTCCGACCATATCTGCTGTCTTTAGCCTCCATGTCGGCGCCCTTGTCGAGCAGTAGCTTGACAATCTCCTTGTGCCCATTCTTGGCTGCCCACGATAGCGGCGTCCGACCATATTCGTCGTCCTTGGACTCGATCTCCGCGCCCTTTTCGAGAAGTAGCTTGACAATGACACGATGGCCATAGTACGATGCTAGCATGAGATCAGTAAAATACTTAGTAGTGCTCATACCTATAGTCTTCCAATAAATTCTAAACCATACCGAATAGCTCTTCGAACCCGAATCGCAAATTCTCAGAGCGAAAGGTATAATAGTAGCATCATCGATGAAACCAGCCTTGCGGAAGTGAGTGCCCTAAGTTTCGGCCGAGTAATCTAAGAATGGGCGTCTATCGACATAGTGGCCGGCTGCCCCATCCATATCTGTCAGTAGACTAACGTTTAAGTTGAAGAAGTTTAGATAGAGCACGCAGAGCTCCGCAAGAACGGCGTGTGCGTGGCGGGTAGTGATGGAGTGATGCCAGTGCAACTCTAACGAAAAGGTTATGGGCGATGCCAAATCTGCGAGGAGAAACTCGCGAGCTGTTTGGTGAATGAAATAAATATTGCCTTGATTGATTGAGACGAACAATCCACACCAAGATCTGAGACGCGTCTTGAAGTCCTTATCTTCCTCCAAGTCGAGGTCGTGAATAGACTGTGATGTGTAGCCAATATTTACGGCAACATTCATTTCCGATAGGGTTAGTGGCCGGCTCGCTACCAAGATAATAGTCAAGGCTTTCCGAACCATCGGATCTTCCTTAGACTTATTAAGAATTTGCTCATACGCCTCGTTGATACTCCTAGGAAGTGTTGCAACAGCGGTCTCGACCCCCTTTAGTGTTTTTTTAAAGTCTTCTTTCTCCAAGTAGTCAAACACAAGGTATACCCAGAGATACGTGCGGTGGGTAGTCTCCTGTAGTCTTTTCTCCAAGCGGCTCTTGATTTGGGTTGAGAAGCGCTTCTTCATCGCCAGCTGATTGATCCGGCGCGTAATGACGTGATTTACCTCCTGGCTAATCGTTTCTGACTCTTCCTCTCCTGGTATATGGATATTTGGAAAAGCGTCCAACAGGACGCGGAACTTAGACAAAATCTGGTCACACGGGCGGCATGTTAGAAGGTACTTCAACTTGCCATAGCCCAACTGGTCGCTCCGGAATTGGCTCTCCACATTCCGCATCAGGTCCGTAAATTCCGATTCAGCACATTCGTCCAGGGCATCAAGGACCATGATTACAGGTCCAGTCTGGGGATCTTTTGTAGCGTTTCGCAGAATCTTCCAAAGCGATTCGGTAGAGTTAATAAGAGCTTGTCCATCCTTGCGGAATTGTGGCATAGCATGTTCGATTAGGAGTGGCTTCAGAGAAAAGAGCTGATGAAGCAGGGCGCAAAGAGCTTGCCTGACGGTGTTTTGGTCTTGGTCTTTGAAGAAGAAGTAGCAGATGGTTGTCGATCGTGGTAGCCCGTGGTCTATCAGGTACCTGGCCAGCACAGACTTTCCACAGCCAGGATCCGCCGAGACCAGCAGGGGGCCAGACTCTTGGTTCAACCATGTCTGAAAGTGATCGTGTTTGAGGAACCACATGCATGTACCTTCAACTCTTTCTTCCACTCGGTCTTTATACCACTCATAGGTGGCGTCCTTGCTGCTAGTGGTAAGTCGAAACAGCTGGTGACACCTTTGTTGTTCTTCAGACAGCCTTTCTCTGGCTAGATCTTTCTGGGCTTGAAGCTGCTCCTTAGCAATATCACGGTGCTCTTTTGAAACATCTCGATGCTCTTGTGCAATTTCTTGGAGGTCTATGCATAGAATTAATATGTATTCATAGTATGATTTTTAACTTTTGAATTACCGGATAGAATCTCGCCAATTCTTCTCTCAGTCACAACTTTATTAGGCGGAATCTGACGCAGAAGATCTTTCGCATATGCAGCTGCCACCATGGCCGCGAACCCTTGCCACTCCTTGTTCTTATGAGAATCACAATAGTCGCATATGCCGCGTATAACTAGACATGGGAAGTGGTTCATCAGGCCTGCCGCCTCCATCTCGAAGCAGAGGACGCCCTTTTCCGCCGCCAACTTGTCCCGCACAAGCGCATCCTTCATCAGTTGATTGGCACTAGCGATTAGTCCGTAGTGGATGGCTGGGTTATCGTCTTCTTCGTCCCGTTCGGCCCGGGCCAGTATATGGAATGAGTTGTCGCCGCACACCACGCTACAGCTTTCAGACGAGTTCGAAGGATGTGTGATATCGGATTGGTACAATCTGTCGCTACTCGCAGGTGGGCGGGAGTACTTCGTTCGCTTTTTGATGTTCTGCAATGCCATATCCACGTCGTCGTTAAGCCGGTGGCCTCTTAACTCGTACTTAGCCTTGAGGGCACTAACTGCTGTCCGCAGCACCGTCGGAGGTTGGTCTAAAACCTGTGTTTCTTGGAAAGACTGATTCTGGATTGTCTTGCCAAAATCATATTGGAACACCCCGCCTTTCCCGCCGTTACGGCTGCTGACCACAATGTCGCCGAGACGTATATCATGATTTGGACTTGGCGCACCACCGCCAACACCGACCAAGAGTCCAATGCGGATATTCGGGAAGCTGCCAAGCATGTCTCTTGCTACGGCCGCGGCAACGGCCGTACCGTACTCCCCGTCGGGCAAGACGGCAATCACAATATTATGACTTCCGATCCTGCCCAAGGCATAATTGTTGTTATCGTTCTGGGCCACTTCTCGAGAGCCTTCATGTTCTTCATCGAGGAAAGCCTGGGCAGCGACGAACTCGGTAGTGAGGGCGCAGATCCAGCCAACTGTGTAGTCCTGGGGGTTCGCCATGATTTGCGATATGATCCCGGGAGAAACCAAGGCACCGATTAAGGTAGTTTGATTGACCATACGATAAGCAACAGTTCTGAACCGGAGACGTGGAAATATAAAAAAGTAAACTAGAGATAAAATCGCAGATATTTTCATTACGCAGAAGAGCAGGCTCTCACCAGGCTGCATGGTTGAGGGGGTGGCGTAAATTAGACGCCTCTCTTCGTAGGCTGAGCATCCTCCACGCGTGATTGGCGATAGGTGGCCATGCCAACACCATAGCCTCTTTTTTTAACGGCCGAATACGAGGGCTGAAGCCTAACCTGCAGAGGTTCCAGCTCAAAAGCGGCGCACTCAATGTTGCTTGTTGCAATCAGGTTGACCAACTAGCATGCCCTGATCGTTTATTTTGAGCAGCAGGAGAGCCTTTATGTGGCACGCGTTCAGACGCGTCGGTAACGCGTAGAGTGGAAATCGATGGATGGAAATAGGTCGGAGATAGACGCATACGTGGCAATGAACAAGGGGTACATGACAATTAAAAATAGAAGAGTAGGTATAAAGCAAATGAAAACAGATTAGAGCAGATGTTCGTATTGGAATAAAACGCTTTTACGGCCATAGTCAAGTATTCAGTGATGGCTAATTATTGCCTACCTTGGGGTGCTGATGAGATTGCGGGGCTCATTTTTATCTGGCACATTGGCCAGCTGCGCAGCCACCAATTCCTGGAATGAACCCCAGTCCGACGTTGCCCCACCGACCACAAAATACCAGGCTCTAAACAAAAGCATTCACGACTCCGCACCATCCCTTGACATTTTATACCACCTGCACCTTCCCATCTATCGCCCTGAACCACAACAACCTTGCGCAAACCTGCTCTTCTCAGCTGTTTACAACTCATGTGGTATCTTGAAGGGGATTCCGTGGCTGACCCTACAACCACGTTCATCGAGGGTTGGATACGCCAAATCGAGGAAGGCAACCCCAGTGGCTGGGAGGACGGTAGCTTCGACATCGGAATCATGTCGCGCCCAGGAAGTCCTAAGAAGCCCAGGACGAGGAATCCAGCACCAGATCCGGATGCCACGCCGCGTCAAAAAGGTTCAATCTACTGAATGCCGATCTCAGGCTTGCCACTGACAGTTCTCTTAGGAGCGGCGAGTCTCTCAGACGCCAGTTTAGGCTATGCATCATCCGAGAGTGGGTCTAACAGATCAATTCCGATTAGTTCTGGATCCTCGAGCCCCAGGAAGCGGGAACTAGAGCTGCGCAATGCAAAGCAATATCCGCTTCAGCGGAAGAGGATGACCGCGGGTATAGCTCAGATCACGCCGCTCATGCAAGACCTTGCACATTTGATCAATGGTCCTACGATTCCCTACAACATGAAGGTGAGTAAAATATATCTTCATTGAAAGGTCCTTTCAATGGCTGACGGTGGAGTGTGCAAGGCTCGAATCACGACGCAGGAGAGCTTCCCTAATCCTCCGCTAGAGAGCTGGTTCATGCCGCCCACCACGGACCAAAGCGTTATAACCAATGACGAGTACATCTACAGACGGCTTCGCATGATTCGTCGCCGGACGGCCGAGTGCGAGGACCGGCTCTCTCATGAGTCGACCTGGAATGATAGTGTTCATTCTCCGTTGCTCGAGGTTGCCCTTTACGAGAGTGAGCAAGATGGCGTCTCATATGAGAACATGTATGTTTCTCCAACAACAGACGGAGACTGAGTTAACAATTGTTCTCACTACCAGAACGCAATGTCGAATTTACCCAGGCCTCCGCGACCCCGACCCCTTCATCACTGATGCAAGGATCGACTATGGCATATTTTTTGAGCCGCGAGAAGACTCATCGCTCTACTCAGCCATCAAGACATTCAAAGCCCGCAACGAGAACAACCGAGTGGCCCATGTTCAGCTGACCGACGAGCGAGACACGCCGCTGGCCATCAGCATCGAGACAAAGAATCCGAAGTCGACTGGCGGCGGAGTTGCTGGTCCTGCTCAACTCGGGACCTGGGTGCGCGCTCATTTTAGACACCTGGAGTCTTTGCCTCGTGCTGATCCCGACAACCTTCCTATGCTTCCTATCATCTTTGTGAATGGGGCTGACTGGCGTGTTGATTTTGCCCAGCGCACATCTGATAAGCTGGTTGGATTTTTCACCTTTTCTCACCATATGTGTGCTAACTGTGTCGCAGATTATCTGGGAGAGTATTCAGATTGGTTCCACAGACTCTTCGCACGGATGCTATGCTATCATCGCTGCTCTACAACGACTCGCTGGGTGGTGCCGAGATGAGTACGCACCCTGGTGGGAGAAGGCTCTGGCTGGACTAGAAGGGCCTGTCTAGAGAGATGCGCTGAGTTAACCTCTTGTCAGAAACTGTGCAGCTGCGACTCGCGAGGTTGAAGGTACCCTTCGTAAGCCGGGGTTCCAGAGACCTTCGTGTAAAGGAATGGCCCCGTTCTGTCTTGAGAGGATCCATGCCATTTTGGAAAATATTAATTGGTTTAAAACCTGGAAGGAGCCTACACTGACCAGAATACTTGAGTAGGGGGGAGTGCAATTCTGGTTTGTATGAGAAGTCAAATCGATCCTACAAGAGCCGGTGTTTTGCATAGGGGGTAGGGCAAAATATAACTTTTAGATGCGGAAGGACTGAGATTGAGCTATTTCTATATGTGTCCGGAGGATGGGGGCGGGGGCAGGAACTTGCGATTTTAAAAAGATGCCACACATGCACGGGCCAGAAAAATGGTATTCGGACGAAATACCTGCACAACTGTGAACAGTAGGGACAAGGCGTCTGGATCTGGGAGGTTCAATAAGGATAGGAGGGGCTTGAGGCCATGCCGAGCAGATCTGGCAATGCCGTGCTTTTTACCCGAATGCTCCGATGCACGTTTAAGACTGAAAGCAAAACCGCATTCAATATATATAATAACTACTTCCGATAAGTTATAATAAAGGCTCAGCCTTTCAAACTTTTACCGCTTTACTAAAGGTAAAATGAGATGGCTACGTCGTTCTGAACAGAGGAACGGGCCATTCTGACTAAGGATATATAAATATAATAGACAGGATGGAATGGCGGAAATGGAGTATATATTATACGAAGATGATAAACACGTGAGTTTCAATAGACGATGGTAATGAATGTTATTGTTTAGGTCTGGAGTAGTCAAGTTGTTGAACTCGACAAGGGTCAGCCGACGGAAACGCGACGCGTTTCGTGTTTTAAGTTTTCTGATTTCATTAGTGCAGTACGAGAAACGCAGTGCGTTTCCATTGGGGGAAATATGGGGCGAAAATGCTAGACGGTGATTGGTCAAAAACAGGAAACGCAGTGCGTTTCTGCTGATAATTCTTGAGTTGGCGAATTTTAAATTCCCGCTCTTTAATGGCATCCGGTAAAAGGCATACCTGTAATATAAACGCGATAAATCGCTTCTATAAAATTCGATATCTCTTCTATATATTTTCCTCGACTTTAAGAGTAAATAGCTTTACTTAATAGATATTAAGTCTAGAACTAGCTAGCTGTTAAACCCGCTGAGCCAAAATAGTGGTCTCCACTAGTTCGTGGGCTTTGGGTCATTTTAGGCCTATACCTTCGGTTTAACACTAGCTAATATAGAAATACTTAACTTATATTTTATACTATAAGTTTATATCGATCTAATATAATATCGATAGCGCTTAAGAAATATAAGATCTTTTCCTTATCCTTTCCTAAGATTATAATATCGGGATTGCCTTTGGATAGTCCTTATCCAAGAATATAGTCTATCCCCACTAAGCTGACTTTAATGCGAATAGGGAGGCATATTATTGCCTATAAAATGTCTCGCTATATATTCTTATATATAGATAGTCATTATATACGTTCTAGCTATAAGCTTATTAATATAAATAAGTCATCTCTTAAAGCTTTACTATAGAAATATAGTTATATCTTAGTATTTAGATATCCTTTCTCTCTTTTTAATACCTCTTATAGGTATACTTATATCTCTAGGTTTAGCTAAGATTATATAGAAGGATTATTAATAGCTATTCTAATTGGCTTTCCTATCTAAGTATAAGTGGCTATTTTATATCCTACCTTGAACAATTTACTAGCCCGCCTAGATAGGAAAAACCATTAATATAAAACCCTTTCTCTCTATAACAGCTTAATTTATAACTAGCTAGTGGCTTATCTAGGTCTACTATAATACTATAGGTTATTTTAATACTGGCAGTTATAATAATATACCTTAATCTTTTGGGAATTGATACCCGCGCATGACCTTATCCGCGCATGACTTTTTAAGCATTTTAATTGGCTAAGCCCCTCTTTTGTTAAGGCATAAAGACCCTTCTTCTTTTACCTCTTGTTACCCTTACTAGTATACTTAAGTAAGCCAATTAGTACGAACCTTATACTACGCGTCCCCTTCTCTCCCTGACCTACGGACAAAGTTGACGGCATAATATCATCAGCCATCTAGTTATCGACCAATACTTTAGTATCAAGATGGTCAATACACGCAGCCAAAGCCGTGACTCTGAGTCAGAGTTGAGCTATACGCAAGAGCCGGTTCGAAAACGCGCCCGACTAGGCAACCAACGCGTCCAATTGAGCCGACAGCATAACTTTCGTCCGCCTCTTCTAACGAATCCACCGCCGCCCTATCAGTATCATCCTGCCTCTCGAAATAACCGATGGACCTCTCCTACTAGCAGTGCACCTAGTGTTAGCGATTTCTACGGGACTGGGGATACCGATGCGCTGGATAATATCTTTGCTGCAATCCCTGATCGATTCTCAACTGTACCATCGCCTCGTCGTTCCGGACCCGAATCATCATTTGAGCTCCAATCTAATTACGCAATAAACCTCCGTAATGACTTTCCTCGTGGAACATATCGGGGCAATATTTGTCGAGTACCCATTCCTGGACCAGAAATCGATCCCTTCCAAGACTCTCCTCATAGCTCGCCGGAAGTATTATCGCCACCCACAGCAACAAAGAAAGAATTTCAGCGTGCCTTAAGGCTAGTCCGATATGTTATTGGCGGAGACCGAAGATTAACAAGGGAATCTCTCCAAGCATTCGATAATGTACGCGAATGGCGGGAAAGATGGGGATGGTCTCCTTTAAACACTGATGAATATGGCTCGCCTCCGCCATACTCTCCTTGCGAAAGTCAGCACTCTTTGGTTCCTGCTCCCTCTTCGCCTATTCTAATCGAAAGCTCCTCTTCGCAGCAATCCGAGTCCCCACCTCCAGTCGAAATACCAAATCCTCCAATCCCAGGCGACCCAGCTCCTACAGAGAACGCTCTCTATAAGAGCGTTCAACTCTTCGCAAAGGCACACGGCTTTGGTATAGCAAAGCATAATAAGTACTCTTATAAGAGACGGCTAATACGGTATTCTATTCGATGTGATCGATATGGGGAACCTCGACCAAGTGAAAGCTCTGGTCTCCGTCAGAGGAAGTCGCGAAAGTGTGGGTGTAAGTGGGTAGTTATTGCAGAAGCTCTCGAGGAGGGTAAATGGTTTCTCCGTCAACATAAGGATATAGAACATCACACCCACAATCATCCTCCAAGTGAAACACCATCAGCTCATCCATCTCATCGGCGCCTTACTTCCCCAGTTAAGGCAACTATCGAATCCAATAGCCGACGCGTTGGGATTCGGGCGCGGGATGTACGGGCTGTTATTGAAGAACAACATCCCGAGTCAACATTTATACAACGGGATATCTATAATGCTAGGGCCCTAGTAAACCGGGAGAAGCTCGCAGGCTATTCACCTACTGCTGCCTTGCTTAAGCTCTTTGATGAGGAAAAGATTCCTTATGTTGTGAAGTGGGCACCAGATGAGCCTGACCGCCTTTTAGGCCTTGTCTGGACATTCCCTTACTGTATCCGGATGTGGAAGCGGATCCCAGAGGTAATCAGCTTTGATAACACATATAACACCAACCGCTTTAAGCTCCCACTCTTCCAAGTAACCGGGCAGACCTGTCTTGGTACGGTTTTTAATGCTGCCTTTGGTCTTATTGATAATGAGCGACGAGAGGGATTCCAGTTTCTTACTGAGAGTATTTCTACTCTTCTATCAGAACACTCAATACGACAACCAGCTATTATAATCACAGACTTTGACGACTCAATGAAGGCTGCCCTGAACGACCAATTTCCCGAGGTCCAGCAACAGCTCTGTATTCACCACATCAACTCGAATGTTCTTCTTCGGTCAAAGCAGAAATGGGTTAATAACCCAGAAAATAGTAGTAGCCCGGATACTAGTGAGGTAGATGAACCTACTGATCCCCAAGCTACTCTAACTCTGCATGACCGCGCACTGATCTCGGCTGAATCCTCCCTTGAGGTTCCTCATACTCATCAAGGTATTCTCCAAATGTGGAAGCAGGTTCTATTTGCAGAGACCGAAGAAGTACATAAGAAAGCATGGATTGCTCTCTGCAAAGAGTTTGATGATCAACGCCCTATTTTACGGTATCTCTTTAATACTTATATGCCAGTCCGTGCTCAATGGGCCCGTTGCTTTATTCGCAAATACCCAAACTATGGCATCCGTGTGACCTCGGGTACAGAGGCAAGCAATAATAACATTAAGAGCTACCTCTTAAATGGGATGAGCCATCTTTACAAGCTGGTGGAAGCAATACAGGATATGCTATATGATCAAGAACGTGACTTCAAAGATGCTTATGGGCAGGATGAAGTTCTTCGAAACCGCGAGTTCCTTGGGTCAAGCTCTGATTACTTGGGCGAGCTCCGAACCCTTGCATCATCAAGGTGTCTGAAGCTTATTAATAGCCAATACCGACAAGCACGTAAGGCACTGCCTGCTGGAAAGAATCCTAATCCGAGGCCGCTTGACCCGTGTATAGATGAGTGTTCTATCTCAACCGAGCTTGGCATACCATGCTACCATACAGTTCACTCACGTGTATGCTCTACAAAAGCTTTTACAAAGTGGGATATTCACCCTCGCTGGCGACTCCGTGAGACATCCTCTCAAGATCCATATCGTAGGATCCTTGATCCAAAGATTGCTACGTCTCTCAGAGGGCGGCCCAAGAACACAAAGTAAGGAGTGCCAGCAGATTTTATGCCCTTCGCAGTATCTCAGCAGAGCAGTTACGGCTCAGTATCTCAGCTTCAAGCATCTCAATCCCAGGCGCCTCCATCACAGAAAAGGAAGCGTGGCCGCCCACCTGGAAGCCGGAATAAGTCAACCCTAGAAAATGAGAGTAAGAGCCAAGAGACTATCGCTAGTCAAGGGATCACAAGGAGTCAAACCATTTATGTTGGGGCTGGAAATACCACAGGCATTCGCGGAAGTGGGCAGAGAGTGCAGGCAAGTATACGAAGAACGAGAAGTCAGTGGGAGTTATTATAGATAGATTAATATAACCTATTAGTTTAAATCTAAGAACTTCATATAAGTAAATATATCTACGCTAGGATTAAATTGGTGATCCCCTCAATAGATCTTTTATACCAGACTAGACCTGGTTATAACCTCTTTTCTATAGGGGTAGTAGGATTGTTAGGTAGAATTGTTCCTTGTATGGATCACAAGAGTAGTAGTGGGGCAGTATCTTTTTAACCAATGAAAGCGATTAAAAAGTCATGCGCGGATAAGGTCATGCGCGGGTAGTAAAAGTGTCATGCGCGGGTATCAGTTCCCAATCTTTTTTAAATACTTAATAATATAGGGATATTTCCGGCATTTAAGTCTATCTAGCTTCGGCGGAGTGAGGAAAGTGACGCTACTTATAGTAAGGGGAGGAAACCGAAACTCTTCTAGTCCTAATTGGTCTTTAATTACGCCTGAAATGTTTAAGATAAATTCTGCCACTTTTCGTCGCTCTGCGGATGGTATTTCCCGATGTCGTGTTTGTAAGTGAGTGGGTACCTTATTCGCTACGCAAGCAAATTTGCATTTCTTACAAACAAGAACACGATATGTTTCGAAATAAATAAAAGGTTCCATAGCGTCGACGTAGTTGGGACTGACCTATATGATCTCTTAAGTTTTGCTCAAGTAGGACGTGTTTGCTTCCATACATTTCGCGTCGTTGCGCGTCTTACATGACCTCATAGACGTGGTGTGATTGGTCACCATAAAAAGGAACTCTACCCCGGTCGGTTAATGGAACTCTACCCCCTGTAAAGTGGGGCTTTTAAAAGGACTCTACTAGAGTTCCTATTGTCATTAACTACTAGGGTCTGGGTTAGGGTCTTGGTTAGGGTCTTAGTTAGGGTCTTGGTTAGGGTTAGGCCTTAGGTTGATTTTCTATAGAGATTAGGGTCTAGATTAGAGTTTAGGTTAAGGTTTAAACTAGACTAGGGTTACTTTTCTATACTATTCTTTTTATTTCTTTTATTTACTATAACGTGTATGATAAGCATGTGTCCCAGATAAGCATGTGTCCCAAAAATCTTAGCCTCAAGACATCAAACCTCTTTAAAATAACTACAATCTATCTAATCAATTAAAACTACTCACTATACTCATCACCAGAGGCTAGAATATCTACCTTACAGGTCCTTGCATTATGCCCGGTCTCGCCGCATACACCACAACGCCGAACACCCGGTCCGACCGACCTCCTTCGCCCACCACTCCTTGATAATTCGGCCACTACCTGCGTATCAATATCTATCTAATCAATTACTTGTGATGCCTCCTCTACAGTTATAGTCCCTCCTTTCTATAGTCTAGTCTTTTTAGCCCTCCGGCGTCGGCTTAATATCCTATTTACTTCTTTAAGATTCTTTAACCTAGCCTCTACTAAGGCTAGTTAATGTAAAGCTGCCTTTGTTGCTTTAGTACTAGACTTTAAAGCTTTAATAATTGACTCTGGAGAGCTACTTTTATGCCTTCTGATTCGCCTTTTAAGGTATTCAGACTGAGATTGGGCCTTAATTGCTGTTGTTGGGGTCTTTGAAGTCCAAGGGGCAGAAGGTTCAGCTGCCTCCTCGGGAGGCGTTAGAGTCCGTAGCTACACATCAAGCTTTGAGATTACATTTTCCGGGTTAAAAGGAGCAAGCCCGGCGCCTTTAAAACCTCCCTAGATATTGCTTTCAGTGAAAGTAGCTTTAAAAGCGGCGTGAAATGCGTCAAAGAACTCGGTCTTTGAGATGTGTGTTATAGAGCATCTGATCAGATGCTCTATTTATCGACCATAAGCCTGTTTTAATACAGCAAAGCACCTAACATTAAGAGGTTGGAGTAGGTAAGATGTATGAGCCGGCATACAGAGCGTAATAATCTTATTCTCCTCACAATATCTCTCGAAATTGGCAGAGTGGTGGCTTTCATGACCATCAAGGATTAAGAGGCGATAGCGACTGTTCGTTCGCTTGGCTGTAGACCGATCAAAGTGCTTTAGCCACTCAAGACCTAGCTCGTTATTTATCTATCCATTTTGGCTCGTTGTAATAACCCAATCGCCGGGAAGATCGCATTCTCAGTACCAATTGGCAAGGTGATATTGGCCTACACCAATGATAAACGGCGGGATTAATTAACCTTCTGCATTAATCGCTTGGATCGCAGTAATCCATTCACGGTTTCCAGGCTATACTGATTTTGGCCTCCCTTCCCTTTCAAAGCCTGTAACGACCATTCCGGACTGTATAATGCCCATCATAAAGCCAGTCTCATCAAAATTCCACATATCATCTAATCGGATACCGTATTTCGCGACTGTATTTGCTACAAGCCTAAACCAGTTACGAATAATTGTAGGATCTTCGCATTTAGCTCTCTAATGGTCATATTTGCGAAATAAATACATCTTTAGCTCTGGTTGTCGCTTGACGAAGTTATGAGCCCAGCGCTTGCCGACGGGTGATGCATCGCGATCAGCCAGTAGAGAATTAGCCATTTCTTCCATAAAACGCAGTCACGATGGAAATCCTCGCGAATCTAGGTCGAGAATAAATTGAACTATTATTTATTCCTCCAGATCAGATAGTTTCCGTAACTTCGGTATCCAATCGCGTCGCGATTGAATGCCATTATAGCGGCGTTGTAAGGTTCGGTAGTTAACTTCATAGATAGTAGTAGCGCGTCGGGTGCTTAGTTTTGGGTTATTTTGAAGGGTCTGAAGGGCAAGAAGGATTCTAGCTTCATTTAAAGACTGTGTCATACTTGGTGGTTGAGAAGTATCTGATCAGATGGAAATGTTGTAAGGTGAGGGATTTTTGGGACACATGCTTGTCTGGGACACATGCTTATCATACACGTTACTATTTCTTTAAAATTCTATTCTTTTACTATATAATCTATCTTTTTTCTCTTTAATTTTTCTATTCTTTTACTATATAATCTATCTTTTTTCTCTTTAATTTTTCTATTCTTTTACTATACAATCTATCTTTTTTCTATTTTATTTTTCTAAGTAACTCTTTCTTATTATCTCTTTTTTACTACAGTATACCTAGTTTCTAGGCTTTCTCTCTTTATAGCCTATAGGCTAGCCTTTCCTTTTTATCTTCTATCTATAGCTTTTTAGTCTTTTCTTTAGTTTCTATTTTTTATTTTATCTTATCTATCTATTCTAGAGGGTTCTATATACCCTAGCCTTTCTATAGGCCTACCCTATACCTAAGACTTCCCTATCTCTTTTAAAGACCTCTTTTAGCCCTATGGAAAGAGACCTTTCTTAGATTTCCCTTTCTTCCTAGGAAAGCTAGCTACCCTAGAGACCTAACTACTAGACCTCTGGAGACCTGACTACCCTAGACCTATTAGCTACCCTATAGCAAAATGCCCTCACAGGCATGCCCTACCTGCAAGGGTAGCTATAGGGATATTTTAGAGCATATCCGGAAAAAACACCCTGCCGAGACCTATACGCCACAGGAGCTACAGCCACTCGGCTCAGTTAGCTGCCCTGAATGCGCCACAGCTTGCCGAGGCAGCCACGGGGTCAAGACCCACTGTGCTAAAATCCACGGTACAGAGGGAAAAGCCCGTATTTCTACATTACCTAGGCCTAATCGGGTTAGAAGGACCTCTTCAGGACCTACTAGTCCCTTTTGGGCCAGTTCAGGCCCTATCCTTCCTACCTACCCTACACAGAGAGGCCAAATAGGCCGAAAAAGACTAGCTAGAACCCCTTCCCCTCCAGTACAGAGGCCAGCTAGGCGGGTTAGGCAGTCACAGCCTAGCCCGGGCCCTACAGAGGACCTAGAGACTATAGGGGACCCTCCAGGCACCCCTAGGCCCTCTAGGCCTTCCTCACAGGCCTCTTTTCGGTCTGCTAGGTCTCTCTCACAGGCCTAAGAGAGAGCTTCTTTTCTAGCCTAGAGGAAGGACCTACCCTAGATCAGGGGCCTAGCCTAGAGGAAGGACCTACCCTAGATCAAGGGCCTAGCCTAGAGGAAGGACCTACCCTAGATTAGGGACCTACCCTAGAGCAGCTACATAACCAAGCTATAGCTCCTATCTTGGCAAGGGGCCCAGTAAAGAGGCTTATTGCCTTTTCTAAGGTCCCTATACCGGAAAAGAAGCTACACGCTAGGCAGGCTGCTATTTTTACCTCTATAGCCTATAAGGCTGCTGAAGCCTTCCTAAAAAGACCTACTGAGAAGAACCTTCTTCACTTCCTTCTTCTCCCTAGGCTACTAGGGCTAGGGCTACTAAAAGGAGGCCTAAGCCCACTTTTACGGGCTTTTCCTACTAATATCCCTACCCTAGAGACCCTAGAAGAGACCCTTGGGCAGCCAAAAGCAACCAGACCCCCTATAGCTAGTACCCCAGCCCAGAGGGCAACTAAGCTACTGGAGAGAGGGTATCTCGGCCGGGCTGCCAGGGCTCTTATTGACCCTACCCCACTAGCGCCTTCTACAGCAGCTACTAGGGCTAAATTAGTGGAAAAACACCCAATTGGCTCTAGAAATCCCTTCCTAGGAAAGACTAGGCCTAGGCCAGGTCAGCCTATAAGGGTAGAAGCGATAGAGGCTGCTATAGCCTCTATAGGGAAGGAAAAGGCCCCCGGCCTTAGTGGCTGGACTAGGCCTCTTTTAGACCTAGTAACGAGGAAGGATTCCCCTGTATTATCCTTCCTTCGGCTTCTAGCTGATATGATTAGGCAAGGCACCTGCCCAGGAGCTGACCTTCTGTGTGCAAGCCGCCTTATAGGCCTAGAGAAGCCAGGTGGGGGGGTTAGGCCTATAGCTATAGGGGACTTAGTCTATAGGGTAGCTATGAAAGCGATCCTGACTACCTCCTACAGGCCTGATATGCTATTACCCTTCCAGTTAGGGGTAAATAGCCCGGGGGGGGGTTGAACCCGCTATTTTCCTCCTCCAAGAGGCTATTTCAGGGCCAAATCAGGCTGATTTCCAGGAATTAGCGTCTGTTGACCTGGAAAATGCCTTCAATTCAGTGGATAGAGCCTTTATAGCAGCCTCTGTAGCCACTTATGCCCCTACCTTCTATAAGGCAGCTACTTGGGCCTATAATAGCCCCTCAGTGCTCCTCTTAGAAGATGGGTCAGCTATTGCTTCGGCTAAGGGGGTAAGGCAAGGAGACCCCCTGGGACCTCTCTTCTTTTCCCTTGCTTTTCGACCTACCCTAGAGGCCCTAGCCCAGAAGCTACCCTCAGCAGCCTTAGTGGCCTATCTAGATGACTTGTATATCCTAAATAAGGCCCAAGGCAGCCTGCAGGCAGCTAAAGAGGTCCTAGACCAATCTCCCTTCCGGCTTAACCTTCTGAAAAGTCAAGAAAGGCCTATTCAAGCCCTAAAATCAGAAGGAATCAAGGCCTTAGGCACCTTTATAGGCCCTATTACACAGAGGCAGGGCTTCTTACAGGGGAAAATCAATACCCTACAATCAGCCCTAGAGGCCCTACAGGACCTCCCTAAGCAGCACAGCCTTCTTCTCCTCAGGGGAAGTATCCAGCTTCTCTTAAGGCACCTCCAAAGACAGCTAGACCCAATCGGGCTAGACCACCTCTGGGGGAAAATAGATAGCCTAATTCAGCAGGCTATAAAGGCTATATTGGCTAGGCGCCCTAGTGACCTTCCTAAGGACCCTAACCCGGACCTTATAGCTATACCAGTTAGAGAAGGAGGCCTAGGAATTCCTCTCTATAAAGACCTTGCCAAGAACCTATTCCAGGCAGCTAGGGAAGCCTCAGAGCCAGTCTTAGAGAAGATAAGGGCCTCCCTGCAGCTACCCTATACCTTTTCTAGGGATCCCTCCCCTAAGATAAGGAAAACAGCCCAGGAGGTCTTAAAAGCCACTAACCGGGCTAGGCTAGCCTGCTTCTTAGAGACCTGCCCTACTTCCTACAAGCAAGCTAGGCTTGAAAATGCTAGCTATTTAGGCCGAAAGTGGCTTAGTGTCTTGCCTACCCGAAAAGACCTATCTTTTGCAGACTCTGAGATCACTGAAGCCCTCCGTAGCCGGCTTTTCTACCCAATTAAGCCAACTAGCCTGCCCTGTAGCCACTGTAGCAGTATTCCTGCCTTTGGTCATGAGGATACCTGTAAGGGTGCTAATAGAAGGTGGATAGCCCGGCATGATGCTGTAACTAGAGCCCTTTATAAAGCCCTTAGCAGCCAGCCTACCTTAGAGGCTGAGAAAGAGCCACTAGTCCAAAAGGAGACTAGCTTACGGGCAGACCTCGCTATTACCCTTGGAACTAGCTGCCACTTCTATGATGTTCAAATTGTGGCTATTTCAAAGGATTCAGCTAGGGAAGACCCTTATAGCACTCTGAAAGAGGCTGCAGAGGAGAAAAAGAGGAAATACAGGTGCCTACGTGCCTTTTTTCACCCTCTAATTATCTCTGCAGGTGGCCTTATGGACCTAGAAACCGCCAAGACCTACCAGAAGCTGCAGGACCTTATAGGCCCCTGGGCAGCTAGCCAGCTGGATCAGGCTATAGGCCTTGCCTTGACCCGTACTAGGGCTACCTCGGCAGCTTCTATAGCGCGAGATACCCCTAGGGATCTAGCTAGGTCTCTCTGGAATACCTCTAGAAGGTCTTCCTAGGGCTTCTTAGAGCTTATTTTACCCTATTCTACCTCCCCTTAGCTATATCTACCTCTCTATAGGTCTATTAGCTATACCTTTTATAGGTCTTTTTAGCTAGACCTACCTATAGGTCTTTTTAGCCAGACCTACCTATAGGTCTTTTTACTATACCTTATTAGGTTATCTCTCTATTTTCTATTTTCTATTTTCTCTTGCAAGCCTTTTATAGGCCTTATTACCCTCTATTCTTTTCTCTATTACCTTCTATAGGTCTCTCTTTACTCTCTCTATATCTCTTTTCCTTAGTTATCTCTTATCTCTCTTTTTCCTATAGTACCTCTCCACTCACTCTTATAGCTAGATCTTAGTTAGGATAAAACACTTAGGCAGAAGCTTAGATAGTGAATACTAACCCTATCCTAACCCTAAGCGATGGTTGTGTAACGTACTGATCAATATTGACCATTGTTCTTCGAAACAACGTGGAGCATCAATTGGGGATCATAAGCACCGCGTGACTGTGTGTCGACACGCTGCGTCGTACATGGCCATCGTCGGCACCGCCTACCTACAGTAATGATAATGGCGGGATCCTCAGGAGACCACAACAGCCATGTGTGAATGTTCCTGCAAGGGTGCGTCTCAAGTCACATCACCCCCGTTCGTGCTCATTTCCACAAATGCCACAATCACACCGACTAAGAGCGTGAGACCACTTGTACCCCGGGGTTGAAAACTTTTTGAAACGAGTTTGAGTTTAGTGGAAGTTAATTTGATTGCTGCTCCTTGCCGATCGTATTTCTTACGGAAAGTGCTAATCTCACCACGGTCTTGGTCGATCACATCAACGGTGCCAGCAGGCTGTGATTGCTATTCATCTATCTTTATTGAACTCATGTGCGCTCTCACTACAGCGCTATTTCGCCTCGACACCGCGCGTCCACGGAGGTTTATTCTGCACCATCCGAGATGATGAAGATCGTGCCCCAGGAACTCTGGCTGGTCTTGACGAAGAAACGGTGGACGGCGACGACGACGACGCACTTACTGCAGGTAGTCCATCGTTGCCCCCTGGTCTTAATTGTTTTGAAGACATGGGAGCGCCCGCTCGCGGCGTCACCCTGTCTGACCCCCTATCTTGCGATGTTGTCCTGGCGGCCTCTTCTCTGGTAGAGAACGCCGCTGTGGTGTACCAGGTTTCTGCCCTTTGCCCGTACTTGGCTTCGTTCTTGCGGGCGGAAGTGGCTGTATCTGGATGATTTCGACTTCCAGAGGGCTCCTTGGCTGGGACGCAACCCTGTCAAAGTTGAGGTCGGGGTCGGATTCGGAAGGTTCGGGACCAGAGTCAGAGACACCAGTATGGCTACCATCGTAACCTGTTTTGCTTGCTTTTTCCTGCGCTTGGACCCCCTGCTCCTCGTACAGATTGGGAGGAATTCTTGGGCCAGTCACTGTCGCTGGACCGCCAGTCTCTGCTATTTTGTGATAATGATGACTACCCGCCGTATCAGGATGAGGCTGAGCCTGCTGCTGCTGGGTAAGCCACCGATTTAGCACAGCTTCAAAGGCCTCGTTCTTAAGCTTTTCCATAATGGAATCAGAATCGGCCGCGAGGTCCGGGTCGTCTCTAATATAGTCTCCTAACGATTCAGTCAGGACTAGATAACAAGTGGAACGAGAAGATCTTGTATCAGCGCTCCGAGCTTGATCATGGACGGAGTGGCCACCGCGGGGTCGCTCCATCCATTCTGAGGAAAAGTCATGCCCAACCCACCGCTGAACTATCGTCAATACTCCGCTCCACGTCTCGTGCGAGAAGCGTTTTGTATATTGAGCACTGTCGACTTGCTTGGGTGCTTGTTCCAAGTATGACTTGACTGCTGGACTTTTGAAGTCGGCCATGCTTTGCAGCACGAAATCGAGGACTTCATGCTGTAAGAGGATAGAGGCTGTCTGGGACGTTGAGTTATGATGGTCTGGTTCCCATATAAAGATACCAAGTTTCTTCTCCGCGTCGCGGACGTCTCGATCCGAGCATTGATCTAGCTTCGCTTCTATACCAGCACGTAGAGGCGGCTTATTATTGTCACGTCGATAGGAGGTCGTCGTGGGGTCCGCATTCAACCAGGCTACGACATGGCTCATGACCTGAAACAGTATCTTCCCATCGTCTTTGCCAAGGGTTATGAGACGGTGGATGTTGGTGAATCGTAGCTGAGAGGTCGTGAGGATCCTTTTGTACATCTCTTGGTACCTCCCGTCATCGATCGCAGTGAGAAAGCCGATTCGGCGTCTAGTGCTTTCAGCTGTGGCCGAGGATGATGCTGATGGATAGAAAAGTGCCCGGACTTGATCGGCTCTGCGGGTCGAGCCGAGGAACTCCGACATCTTCTTCCAGTCTGCCAGCTCCACCTCGTTGGCAGCATCGCCAGGGAGCTCAGATAGCGTCTGTAATACGTTGCGGAATATCGTAAACCAGTACTACGCATATGGTTTTCGTCAGCCAATAATGCCTGATGCTACCAGGTCTACTATACTTACGTCGTCTATCCTACAACTGATCATCCACTCCCATGTTGAGATCTTAAAGGTGGCTCTACCGATAGAGGTCTCGCACCAGCGTGTAGCCATCTCCCTCCATCTCTCGTTTCTCCAGACCGTGGCCAGACGACGAGCGGGAAATTGCATCTCACTACCTAGTTGCAGAACGTCGATCATCTGGTCTTTGACCTCGGCAGCTTTCCCACAGAATAAGTCGGGGTCTTGGCTCGATGCTGCAACGACTTGCATCCATACTTGACCATGGCTGTCAGCCATGGCTGGATCCTGTCGATTAACCCGGAGCTTAAGATTTAAGTTCAGCGGCAGAGTGTCTATTTGTGATTGGTCGCGTTAGATAACCAAGAAGAGATTCTTTACTGGTAAAAGGTTTGGGCATGCGAGTGTGGGTGACTGGTCGATGGAACTTACCCTTGTCGTAGAACTCACACGTCCACCACAGCTCCTCCTCGTTAGCACCTGTTTCTTGTACGTACGCCTCGAGAGCCTTGACGCGATGTTGGCCAGCCATGACCTCCACCAGGCTCCCTCGATTGACAGAGAGCCATTCGTCGAAGAAGGGTAATTCTTCGGAAATCTCAGAGTCGATCGACCGGCCTTGTCTCTGGAGATGTTTCATCATCCTCGACACATCAGCTCGACTGCAGAGGACCAGGAGATAATTCTCTTCCGCTTTTCGGTTTAGTCCGCCCTGTGTGAAAATACCGCAGAGGGTTCGCACATGCTTCGTATCCAAGCGCCTATTCTTTCCTAGACTCCATGTAGAAGTCAGAGCATTAGTAGGCATGCGAGCCGTCAGAATCCGATATTTTCGTGCTTGCTCTTGAACGGAGTCCTCGTCTTTGAAGCATATTTTCTTTCCTCCTCTTTTCTCGCCCTTATCCGTCTCATCATCCGCTCTTCCCCTCTTGTTTGGCCGTCCAGGCTTAGCGACGGTTGATGAAGATGGTGCCATTTTGTTTTGTTATAGTCGCTTGTCCCTCGCGCGCAGGACGATGGATAATAGGTGATGATGATGACGGAGCCGTCTTGGTCCTGGTAACAATTTCTGTCCCGCGGATAATATAGTCCGTAAATATATAGGGACCAGACTTTCAATGATATTGGTGCTCTCAAACGATGCGTGTGGATTTTAAGCGTAGAAGAAGCCGCTCAAATCGCACATGGGAATCAAGGGGGGGGGGGAGGGACCAGAACGTAAGTTAAATGCTCCACAGGGATTGTCGTCTATTGTGGAGACTGTAATTGGAACAAGGGGGTGTGGTCATTTAGGATCCTTGCCAAACAGGGCTAAGACACAAATATGCCACCTTGTGTGAATTAAGCGTTGTCAGTAAGCTAACCACACGTCGAAGCGTTAAGGGGGTTTTATTGTTTTCCTTCCTCTTTTCCCTCCTCTTCTCTCACAGGCATCTTTCAACCCCAGGTTTCAACCTAGAAGACTTCAACCACTTTACACCAACTTCCATAGTATTATTCGCAATGGGTAAACTAGGTGATAATGACGATGCAGAGTTCTTCGTGCAGGAGTTTGCAGAAGTCCGCAGGATGCTTCAGGGCCGGACTGTGGAGGAATTCTCGCGGCTACCTCTGGTGCAACGCAAGTCTATATTCGGACAACATCTTGTCCAGCCTCAGCGAGTCGTCATCGAGGAAGGCGATGATGGCCATGACATCATGAATCCTGCGATTGCCAACGGAGTTCTGCTGCTTCAGCAGCTATTTATGGGCAAAGACGAGAAGGGGAAGCAGATGGTGAAGGAGGCTCGTGAGGTGTACTATGGCGAGAATGAGTTCTGGGTGAGACTGCATTGGCTGTGCGAGTTTCGGTGTGATCAATACAATTTCGGCATAATACCTCCTCTGGCTCTCAGCACCTCATGGCCAACTAGGTACAACACGCATGCTACTGGATTTAGGCGCCGATGCCAATTACCGGTCGAGAAAAGGCCTATCACTTTTACATATCGTATCCTTGATGGGGAAAGCGAAAATGGTCTACGTTCTGGCCAAGAATGCCGGTGCTGATATTGGCGCTCAAGACGCCGAAAGGCAATCGGTGGCATGGTACTCTGCGAAGTCTGGGGATCTAGCCACGATACGAATGGTCAAATCTTTGGGCGGGCTATTCACGGTCCCGAGACAGATTCTAGAGAGGAATTTCGGTTCTCGGGACTTTCCGAAGGAGTTTAACCCGCAATTCGTCGTCAGGTTCAAGGGTGAACCGAGTGATGATGATGATGATGATAGCGAGGAGGCCTCGGACGCAAATGGGGTCGACATTGATGGTGGTGATCAGGAAGGATGTGAAGGCGAAGATGGACTGTAATCAACTTCTTTGCTTGCATGGCATTCGACAAGTGCAAAACAGCCGTTCCTTATATACCAACTATGTATGTTTACAGCAACCACGCAAGACGCTAGCAACGTGCAAATAGAAGAGTTCAGTAACATCAGGATCTCCACCATCTAGCTCAGCCTCGACCTCCGTCGTTCTGGCACCATCTCGTACCTGGCCCATCCATATCTCGTCCCCATCCAGACACGCCATGACAGCCGACTTATACGCCTCGCCCATGCGGTGAGCCATCTCCCGTGAGCACACAGTGACCAGCCTACGCCGGGATTCATCGATGTTGCTCACAGCCGCCGTACCGGACCCCGATGAACTGTAGTAGTGAACATCCTGCCACATGCCTATTTCAAAAAGCACGACACCAAGAGAGAAGATGTCGAAGCGACGTTCGAACCTGCGATGTTCTTGTCCCTCAGAACGCTGGTCAGGAGGTTAACAAGTACCATAGGTAAGTAAGTAGAATGGTGGAGAAGACGTACCAGCTCCGGATGTTGCCAGAAGCGCCATGGCGAGAGAGCCGCATCACGCATATCGATACTGCGTTCACCGTGCCTCTCGCGGCGTGCCAAGCCAAAACCTAATAGCTGTGGGGAGGTAAGATCAAAGTGCCCGGAAGCGCGATGGATAACGACATTGCGGCTTGTAATGCTTTTGTGCAACCAGTTAACGCTGAGCAATGAGAGCATACCATTAGCGACAGCAGAAGCTAGATCATAGCGCTGCTCGAGCGAGGGTATGAATCTGTTAGGCCCTGCGGGCTTTTCACCTTCGACCGAATACTTGTTGCGTGGGAGCAGAAAATAAAGCGAACGCGGAGGTACTTGATGGTCAGCGAAATGCGGAAGTTGGTATGCCAGAGTGAACGAAGTTCTAGATTGCTGGAAGAAGCCGACGCCTAAGGGCAACACTGGAAAATAAGGATGGCCAGCATGGCGGAGGAGCGTGCAAAGAAGAGCGAGGCGTTCCTTCAGGAGGTCGAGGGTGTCTTCAGTGAGAGACGGTGGGAAAGATACACCTTCCAAGATCACTCTGAGCTTCTCGTCTGTTAAGGCTGCTGAGTTTTAGTAATACATTAAATCCAGAGCAGTGAGGTTCATTAGCAAACTCACATCCCATAACTGCATATTGACCTACGATCCTGGGTGAGGTCTCAGTAGAAACGTCCAGATCTTGCTCCTGGAAAGAAAACGCCGCCCCATCCAACTCAATCCGTTGAAGCTCTTGTTGTGAAACTCCCTGAGTGCTCTTATTAACTCTTCGAGATTTGATCACCATTGCCTGGTGGATCTGATTGTGCATCCGGTCATTGAAAGTCGAGGCAGCACTACCTAACCCCTCCAAATCCGAAGGCAGTGCTGATAAGGCAAGCGTCTTGATATTTACAAGTCTTTCGGCCACGTCTTGCTGCATGATTGGCAGACATTCAAGAAGTGTATCGTTGCAGGATTTCAGGGTTTGAACATATTCCATGACCTTGGCGCGATCGCTGATATCGTCCTTGAACGACCAGGTGAAGTTCACCTTACGAAACAAGCTGACTGTCTTGGCGCGATGTTGACGGAGTTTCGTATCCCGGTTAATATCCGCCGCTACCCGGTTATTCCTGAACAATGAATTGGCGGTTGGTATTTCATGACTGGTCTGGAAGGTTGCAGAGTTTGAGACATTTACATGGCCGACGTCATGGTGAAGGAAGTACTTCTCGCGAAGCTCCTGCAGCATCAGGAGACATCGATGTGCTTGGCTAATGACCATCAAGACATGTCGCTCGACACGAGCGTAGTCCATCGTCAAGGATCGTGCGTCAGAAGCAAGTAGAATGGCTCTTCGCAGCGAGCTTTCGCTTACCATGAACTCACCAGTCACCTGATCGGTGACCAGTAAGCCACTCTGCTGGAGCCATGTTTCGAAGCGAAAGTATTCGATTGCGATCAGGGCAGCCAGCGTTCCTTCCGGCGTGTTAGTATGGATAGCATCAACAACATGCTTTCGTGGTGTGGATGGGTACCTGCGCTATCAGCGAAACTGCGGGCTGACGACACATGTCGAAAAAGATGAAATGCTTGCACTAGTAGTGAAGTCGCTGTCCCGATGCTACCAAAGGAGTCCATGATTTTCATGAAGGGTCTGGTTCTATTAGATTGAAGAGAGGGCTTACGTGTGTCTGTTTTCTAAGCTTCCCCGCACTCGGCATACTTAACGTGTCTTACCTTCAGGTTATCGCGCAAACCACTCAGCTGGGGCTGACAAGACAAGTGACTAACAATAGAATTAACCAATCATTCACAAGGTTTAAAGGCGACCGAAATCTGGCTGAGTCACCCAATGATTGCTATTAGAAAGATATATACTAACGTGGTTGATAAGCGAGTGTCCCAGATAAGCGAGTGTCCCAAAATTCTTAACCACTAGATATTAAACTACTCTGAAATCACCACAAACCATTTAATCAATTAAAATCACTCACTATACTCTTCTCCAGAGGCCTGAATATCTTCCTGACAGGTCCTTGCATTATGACCGGTCTTGCCGCAGACACCACAACGCCGAACGCCCGGTCCAACCGACCTTCCTCGACCACCACTTCTTGACGTTTCGGCCTGTACCTAGTGCTACACACACACACACACACACACACAAGTCTATTACGCCCGGTGGGCCATTGCCCAAAGGGCTCTTGTCTTGTCTTGTCTTGTCTTGTCTTGCTTGCTACATCCTTATGGTCCGTCCCAATTTCAGTCAAAGAGGAAATTCACCACCTCTCATTGGCTCATATCCCTGCTAGCTCCTCTTTCACTGAAAAAGGGACGGTGTTTTGGGGGTTCCCGTGGACTTTTTGATCACAAGTGCGTCGCAAAACTTCCTCATTGGCTACTTTTTCCTTCGTTGCAACCCACGCAGCTAGCTTTACTTTTATAACGCAGAGCGATACTACTCCATGGCCGCCTACGTGCAAATCGATATTTTAATCGCGTGTGTTTCGTGACCGCGTTCTAGAAGTATAGAAAGCACTTAACTGATGCTTATTCTTATTAATTATTCATTCTTGTTATGACTCACTGACTTTTCTATCGACCCTGGCGATCTTTAAATATGTGGCCTCTAGAGTTCCGTGAACATCAGTATGATGATCACACCGTTGAACAGAATGAAACAACTCCATGGTTACAGCATACCGGTTGGCCTCGCTTGTTTCACAGCCGACCGCTTGGCATCATCGCGGCCACGGCAAAAAAGCCAAAGCCAGCATGGAACGAAGACTATCTATTAGGCCAATGGCACAATACGGTACTCCGGATTCCAGCTACCAAAGAAGCCCAGCTACAAGTCATACTCCGTGGGGTCGACCTCATAATTGATCGAGCCACGTCCACACTGGCCAAGACTTCATATAGATCTCAATGCTAGTTAAATACCTACTGGAAAGATACCTTTTGGCCCCATGAGTTTAAAATTGTGAAGTGCTTGAAAAGATATGTTGATGTATAGAAAAGGTTCATTTGCTATGTGTTTAGGGTCTAGCATTTTGAATCGCATTAATAACAAGATATCTACAACTTACGACTTAGACGCGATGAAACTATTATGATGCGTTATATACTATATCTGGTTACTCTTCTACAGCGCGAGACAACGAACTATGATTGGAATCTGGATAAAGGATATAAGGGAGATAAGGGCGAGTCTAGCAAGTGTGATAATAAAGATAATAATGACAATGAGGATGATCGCGAGAATGACGAGAAACATATCAACGAGTACGACCAAGTCAAGACTGAGGTTCATTCTAACGGAAACGATGCACACTACGATATGAATGATGGTAGAGATGAGTCATCTATTAACTCGACGTTCTCTCTCCTGTCTGGCCTTTAGTTACACTTATCTAAGGCCATTTTTTAACTATCGATGATATTCTAGACGTATTAAGAACCTACTGGAGATATATCTACATCTACCATTATTCACTACACAGCCGTCTTAGGTATCCAGGGACCGTCATTGACTTTTCATCCGGCACACAGCTCATCACCCAAACTATCTGCCCTCATGTGGATCGGCCGGCTCTTATTTCTTGAGTATGCCGTGCCTATTTCCGGCTACAATACTTTACACCTCGCCTGGCCTTGTCGAACAGCTTATCCGTCTCAGCCTGACCGCATTTCGTCTATTCGCTGTAAATATCTACTGCGAGGCTGCTACACACCATTTGGAGAGTTAATAGAACTAAAAGCATTCGCGAAATCTATCGTGAAACGAGAGGGAATACCAGGTAACCTAACTTGGGCTCCTGACGGCCGATCGTTTACCATAGGCGATAATAAAAAAGTCCTCTTATCAGAGTTCTGCGAGATATATCACAGAACTGTAACAACAGTGCAAGAGCAGGTAGATGAGATGTTACTAGGGTGGCAACCGGATATTGACGTTTTTGCCATTCGAGACGATTTGACATGTCGGAAAGCGGGCTGGTCATTCATTGACAAAATTGAGAACAACCTGGTAGATATATAGAAGACGCTACTCCATAGGCTACAGAAATCGTCGTTCCGCGGTACGCCTTTCACGACATCCGGATACTGGAATGCAGAGACTTTCCACAAGTATCTCAGTGCTGGTGTCGAACTCAACAAGTCCGCTTTTACAGCAATCCACTTCAGAGCCGGTCTGCCCGGCCGGGGGACGGAGGTAACCAGTATTCGATACCTGAACTCAAAGCTGTCCAAACGCAATGTGTTCTTCTATGACGGGCAGATGATCATTGTTATCAGTTACAATAAGGCTCGTGCTTCAAACAATTACGCTTTCTACATCATTCGCTATGTTCCTGCAGACCTCAGCCTAAGCCTCTTGAAGTATCTCGCTATTGTTCGACCGGTCTGGGAATTCTTAGCCAGGGAGATGCAGACATTGCGCCATGACAGCAAAGAGTTCTTTTTCTTAGACCCTATTGGCAAAAGGAAGCATCTGTCATCCGAGCAAGCTTCGAGTATCTTGAGAAGCAGGACTCAAGACCTGAATACGCCATGGACACTGTCGCTGTACCGACAAGCTGCTTTGGCAATCGCCAAGAGATATCTAGCGAAGCTGGTTGATAAGGCGAATTTCTACTACCCTTCCAGCGCGGGTGATCCGATACGCATGTTTGCGGCGGGAGCGGGTCATCATCCTCGCATGCTACTGACCACATATGCTATTAATCGAGCTCTTCCGGAAAGGCTCCAACCTGAGCTTTTAGAGATGTATCGTCGACTATCGAACATATGGCAAGAATGGAGCCGAAGTTACCATGAAGAATGCTGCCTTCAACTGCAAGAAGGGTCTACCGAACCAAACACTACCGTGGCTGACGAACTCTGCCTCAAAAGACCGGCAGAACCTAATTGTAAGGACCGGGTGTTAAAGAAACTCAAGACGGACAGTAATACTTCTTGTTACAACAATAACGAAACTAATTATTCTAATGGATTCCTCTATAATCCTGAGTATCAGATTCTGGTTTGCATTACATGCGAATCGATGGTCCAACCTGGGCAAAGTGCGTTTTACAGGCACCTGAACAACACTCACCGCATCAAGGGACTCGCTTGTAAAGCCTTGATAAAACGCTTCAACGCATATGAGCTTTGCCCGTTCAAGAAGCTAGTCATCCCTCGTGAGAAGATATCACCGGTCCCCGGATTGGCTGTTCATACTGCGTTTAAGTGTAATGTCTGTGTCAAAGTTTTCGGAACGCCACACTTCACATCATCGTTAAATAAAATCAGGGATCATCTGATCATACACAAATTGGGGATTTCACCAATGACTGCAGAGGAATTAGGGATGTTTCAGTCATGTCGTGTCCAAACATTCTCTTCTGCTAGGGATAAAATTCGATATTTCGAGGTAGAATAGCCTCCAGCATACTAAATAGGTAGCCTTAGATCAAATATATACTCACCATATACTAGCATTGCGGAACATGCCTAGTTCCGAAGACGACGAGCTGGAAGAGCCACCTGCAGGCCGAGCCGCACCAGATGAAAGGCGAGACGCTGCGATCGACCGTCGAGCAGCTATTAAGCTACGAGCTGCGCCCTGTGGAAGAGCTGCGACAGTAGAGGCCTGACAGGAAGCGGCCATATCGGCCGATAGAGGGGCTCACCATTTACGAAGGGTATATCTGCTGCATTAATGCCGGATGCGATTACTGCACACGCCGCATCGAAAAGATGCACGACCATATGCCGGCGCATGGCAAGAGGGCCTCACAACACACCGACAGTAGACCCCTCTGGAGATCGTGCCGTCTGCAAACATATTTCACCGCAAAGGGGCCTATCGACTACTTTGTTATCGACGATCCTTCATTATCGCCAAGGACAAGAGCACCAACACCAACACCGGGGAGTTCACTACTTATATCTCCGTCGTCGCAGGAAGAAGGGAAACTATTTGAGGACCTGAAAGCAGACATCATTCAAGCTTCGCGTGATCTCGAAGAGAAGGCCGGTATCGTTGAAGGAATCGATGAGTCGCGGGCGGATCGGGTGCCCTGGCTCATCCATACCGGGTTTCCCACACATCTACAGGGACTTCGTGATACGGAGATCATATCGTCATATGCCTTGCCGAGAAGTATAGACCCACTAAGTGATGGTATTTATAGTGAGGGCGACGACGACGACGATGACGTTGATGTTGACGATATTGATGAGTATACAGGAGATGACACAGGCCGAGCCGCTACAGACCTCAGGCGAATCCTCGCCGCAGCAGAGGGCATGCTCCGGGACGCGTATAGGCTATGCAGCGACAAATCACCCGAGCGAAAGATGACACAGCAGCGGGCAAAAAGACTAAGTAATTTCCGTGGCGATGATAGCAGCATTACGAGCAGCGCCAAGGCCAATAAATTCCGCAGCTTTAAGAATGAGTCTAGCCTGACATCATATTTTCGGATACAAAAGCAGCTCCTCGCATACTACTACCGCGTAGTATTCCGCGCCGACGGATATTTTACCTGAGAGTATGATAATCAGGTAGTGCCGCGAGACACTATCGAAGCAACCTCTATACAGCAGCAGGCCATGAAGGATATCACCAGGATATTACGGAAGCAGGATAAGATGGAAAAAGAGAAGAATAGCGACGACGATGAAGACGATGATAAGAACGAGGTCAATGGCGACCTTGATAATGATCATGGGCTTAAGCATGCCATCCGCAAGTTTTATATCTCTCTTATCTGCCAGACCGTCGGAAGCAGGCCCTTCCGGTCTGCCATACTGAGCTTCTGCGCCATGAAGAGCCGGAAGAAGAGCTGGACTCGTCAGTCAGACAAGGAGCAGCGTAGGCTATGCACCTGGCATAAGCCAGGCAACTTCAACAGCAACCTCTCGGCGCTCACCTGGACGGCTCAACTTGTCCTATTTGACTTTGTATGCTTCCAGAAGCAGGACGACGAAGATGGAATCCCCGACCTGCTCGACCAGATGTGCAAGAAATACTTCCAGCAAATGACAGAGACGCCCTACGGTTATATATTACAGTGGCGACTCTATCTCTTCGCGGCCTCCAGCACCGAACTTACCACATATCAGGCCCGCTGGTCTCTCGACGGAGAGACGGTCGACTATATGGGAAAGCAGCTGCGTATGGAACAGGTATCACAGCTGGCCCTATCTGAGTTCCGACAGGCACAGTCTCTCCTATATGACGAGCTGCTATTCGGAATGGAGGATATTACCCCAATCGAGGCGTGGAGGCTGAATGACGATCTAGATCTGGAGGACTATGGTGCTTCGTGGATAACAGATAACAGGAATAAGGAGATACTAGCGGGGACGCACGATGCCCTACTCCGGCAGATTGAAGGGAGAGCATCTCTACGCAGGGCATTTATACGACCAGACCAGAGGGGGCGTACGAAAAGCGGCGGCGGTAGTAGTGGTGGGACTTGCCTCTGCCCCAAGGCGATGGCCATCTATGAGGCACATGTCCAAGAGTTCTTAAGGAGGATATCAACACTCATCCAAGTCCTCCCTGGTCCTCCATTGCGATCCCCAGAGCTGCTCTCCATTACATACATCAACACAGGTCCTCGTCGCCGATCTGTGCTAATATGGGAGAAGTTGGTTATGATACACGTGCGGTATCATAAGAGCCAGGAACGGACCGGGGCCGAGAAAGATAACATCAGGTTCCTACCCCCTGCCGTTGGGGATCTTCTCCTAACCTACCTTGCATTTGTACCGCCACTGCGCCAGGTCTTCTTGCGCCAGAGTAAGCCCGGAGCCCTACTTTCGCCCTATTTATGGTCGAAGCTTAGTGGCGAGGTGTGGGGGGATGGTATGGTGTCGTCGTGCCTCCGGAGGGCAAGTACGCGTGCCGAAGTTCCCCGGTTCCAGGTGGCATGGTGGCGCCAAGTTGCCGCGTCCATCACGAAAGAGAAGTTCAGCCCCAAGGAGCAAGCCAACTTCAACCTGCATGAGATCGCCACATTAGACGAGGTCGAAGACGAGACAGAGCTGGCAGACCTCGCCGGCATGAGCAATCATAGCTTCCGCACGTTTAATTTTGCCTATGCCGGCAGCACGACGTTGACTGTGACAAACTCACTACACCGTGCTTATCGAGCGTCGCAGAGCTGGCGGTCTCTATTTCGCATCGATAATGTGCTCCAGGGTAAGCGGCCGCGGACGGTCTCGGAGGCACAGGCACAAGGGTCACTGCTCAAGGCGTGTAAGAAGATACAGTTTCGTACAAGACCGGTTGCCAGGGAAGATAGCATTACCTCAGTCGCTCGCCGCTTATATAACGACCCAAATCTACAGCTACGACGCCCCGGTCAGCGGGATGCGTTGCTGGCGACGGTGGGTCCACACGCACCCGAGCAGGTTGTCGTTGTTCTCGCGACGGGATCTGGCAAGACGTTAACTTTTATGGTCGGAGCTGCATTGGAGGGTTCTGAAACAACCATACTGATCCTTCCCACCGTAGCCCTTTCCGGTAACATGCTCGGACGCCTCGATAAGGTTGCATTAAAGCACCACATCTGGCACCCAGGCTCGAGGAGGTCGGCGCCCATCGTTATCGCATCGGCCGAGGCAGCTTGCACAGAAAGCTTCCTCGAGTATGCCAACCAATTGTGCAGTCGGCAGCAGCTAGATAGGATAGTGGTTGATGAATGCCATCTCACCATAACGGCAGGGAGCTACCGGCGGAGCATGTCGCAGCTGGCATGGCACGTACGGCAGATCCGCACACAGACCATCTGGCTAACGGCAACACTACCGCCGGTCTACCAGGAGTTCTTCATCGAGCACAACAAGCTCGTACGGCCACATATCGTCAGAGAGTCAACAAATCGCCCTAACATCCGGTACATTGTGCGGCGGGAATGTGGGCCAGGCGGTCTTTGCGAGCGGGCAGTTCGTCTTGTGCAGTCGTGTTTGACTCGGACAGACTTGTTCTTCGAGAGGGGGCGGGATAAGGTCATCATCTACCGCCCAACGAAGGACCTTGTGGCCGAACTCGCCGAACTGCTTGGTTGCCCGTCCTATACGGCCGATTCCGGTACGGCGGAGGAGAAGTGGGCGATCTTGGAGCGATGGCTGGCAGCTATCGACTCGCCCGTCATCGTGGCGACATCAGCGCTAGGCCCCGGCTTCGATTATCCATACATCAGATATGTTATGCACATCGGTGCCCCAGTGCTCCTCACAGACTTCTCGCAGGAGTCAGGCAGAGCAGGCCGGGATGGGAAAAGGGCCGAGTCGATCGTCCTACTTAGCGCGGCCTGGCAGCCACAGCTAGATCGACGTCCAGGGCCGGACGAGGAGGCGATGCAGCTGTATCTCACACAGCGTTACTGCTCACGGGGCATTCTCAGTCAGTTCCTCGACGCACGGCCGGACTGGCGATGGTGCATGGAGGGCGAGGAGCTCTGTGACGTCTGTCCGGAATACCACGCCTAACGCCGGCCACCTACCCTAGACTTTCGCCTACCCCCGCCAGCCATCGAGACTGTGGACCAGGGTAGCGGGGACAAAGATCAGGCCGGCGATGATGCTGCTGTTGAGATAATGACCTTTACTGGGCCTGCTGAGGTGCTTCGCCAGGATGCAGTATGTGACAGAGAACTAAGCCAATACGAGAAAGATCTGGAGACGATGACGGGCTGTTGCCTCTTCTGCCGGGTAGAGGGCAAACCATTTGAGCATTCTGCCACTACCTGCGCACGTCGCCACGACTGGATCAGAGCAAAGACCAAAGCACTTCGCGAGTGTCAGGGTAAAAATAAAGAATGGATGGATAGATTTGCCGTATGCTGGAAGTGCTATCAGCCACAAGAGATATGTCGAGCTGCAGACCCGGAGTACGAGGAGGTAACAGCATGTCAATTCCCAGATATGGTTATACCCTTATGCTTCGGAGCGTTTAGTCGGCCAGGACGCACTCAATGGTTCTTAAAGCATTTTAACCAGTCCTTCAAGACATGCCACGAGTATATGTTATGGCTTGGCAAGAGTGCGTTATTAGGGGGTAGTCGGTGTGTGAATGCCAACTGTGTAGCTTCTACTCTAGTATTCTAGTCGGTAACGGGGCCCGTTACCGGTTTTAGACCAATTGAAATTACTGAATTCGACATGGGCTCCTCAAACTCGTAACGGGCCCCGTTACTATCCAGATCGTGTTTACCGGATCGCGAAACGGGGCCCGTTCCATAACACAGTGATCCGTGCCACCCATGCTGAGTTCATTGCGCGTAGGCAAGAACCAATCATTGGTGACTAGAATGATTAGCTAAGTTGACTTGAAGTCTGATTTCTCCCGACTATTATTCTTTGCGTCGGTTGGCAGCCGACGATCAACGATCCGGCCTCTATATTAGTTATAGTAAGTTTATAATGGGTAAGAATATGAAAGAACTGCTCGCGAATTGATTAATACTAATACCCGTATATGAACTCACGATGTTGGTAGTTGCGCGATGCATTTACTTGTAGATCATTTCTTTTGATGGTTTATTTAAAAACTAAATAACTACAAAAAATACACTTTTTTTTTTTGACGACCTGTTACCTTCTTGAGAAGGTCCAACAGCCAAAGACTTTAAACTGATCCAATTCCAAACCTGGGGATAGGTGTCCGTGCACGTTCCTCAACCCTAAGAATTATTCGCAGACGATTCTGTCAAAATCGTCCATACAAATGTAATTTTACAGGTCGTACATTACTACAATATCGCTTACTACTGGGCCGAGTTGCTGATTGGTCAAAAATTCCACTTGGGGTTAGTTGGGGTTATCTGGGGTTAGCATTATATTTAAGGTTTACAGCGGTCTGGCAAAAGGGGTTCCACAGTATAAAATTTAAATCACAGTCGCATTTATTACTCTGTTCTGTTCTATTACTCTCACTTTTATTTGGCGACGACGTCTGTTAGACCCCATTGAAGATTCTAAGGGACTTAGTAGATATCTATAGCATGTCGAAGACTTAGTCTTAGGTTATTTTGAAGGGCATAAAGGGCTAGAAGGATCCTAGCCTTATTTAAAGGCTATGATATAGTCGGTAATTAAGAATTATCTAATTAGATAGTTAAGATACAAGGTAAGGGACTTTTGGCTTACTTACTTGTCTAGCCTACTTACTTATTAACCACGTTATTAGAGTTCTATAAGACTTATTATAAAGCTATAATAGTAGTATAAGAATAGGTAGATGAAACACTATTTAGATAGGAACTAGATATTAATATTTTAGCTATTCAAGATGACTTAATGTGTCGGAAAGCGGGATGGTTATTTATTAATAAACCTAAGAATAACTTAATAGATATATAAAAAATGCTTCTCTATAAGCTATAAAAGTTATTATTCCGTAGATCTCTTTTTATAAAATCCAGGTATTAAAATATAGAAGCTTACTATAAATATCTTAGTGCTAGTATCGAGCTTAATAAGTCCTCCTTTATAGTAATCTATTCTAAAGCTAGTCTACCTAGCCGTGGCATAGAGGTAGCTAGTATTTAATATCTAAACTCGAAGCTATTATTACAAAATGTGTTTTTTTACGATAGATATATAATTATTATTATTAGTTCTAATAACGCTCGAGCGTCTAATAATTATGCATTTTATATCGTCTACTATATTCCTATGGATCTTAGCCTTAGCCTCCTAAAGTATCTCGCTATTGTTCGTCTGGTCTGGGAATTCTTAGCCAGGAAGATACATATAGCGCGCCATAATAGCAAAGAGTTCTTTTTCCCAGACCCTGCCGGCAGAAGAAAGCATCTCTCATCCTTAATAAATAACAATACTATTTCACATTCGCAACAAGAAAAGAAGTTTTACGTTGGTATACCCAGTGTAAGACGGGAGAACAAGTAGTTTCTGCCAAAGGCATTAGCGTCGCTCATACAAGGGCTGAGCATTGAGGAACGATAAGCTATTCATATTATGGTTCTACTTGCCGACGACGACCCTATAAGTAACCCAGCTTTTAGATAGACATGGCTAGGTTACTTAGCTGATGAGGTGCTCTTCTACGGGAACCCACCGCTTCCTGGTGCCTCAGATAAGTACCACGGCGTGACAAAGAAGCACCTAAATAACGACTAAGAGTTATTTCGTAATGGTCGAGTTTACCGCGATTACGTAATATTAATGGCCTCCTGCCGAGATCACGGGTCTAACTACTTCGTGTTAATAGAAGACAATGTGATCGCTACGTAGAATTGGCTTAAGCATCTATCGGGTGGCCTGGAGGTACTCGAAAGAACCGAGGATTAAAAGAACTAGCTTTACCTACAACTATTCTACTCTAAGATATACCTAGGCTAGAATTCCGAGGAGTGGCCTACATACCTCGTCCGTTTATTATACCTTTACAGTATTATACTAGTATTATACCTATTATTCATCACCCTCGACTCCATATAATAATCGCATATAATCCACCTCAAACCTCTAGCTTAGAACGTCCCGCACCTTACATTCTAGATAGCGTCTTTCATCATACTATACTTCCTTGCGGGATGGCTCACGGTGGATCCCTACCTAATAGGTATCTATAAAATAGCAAACTATGGTTGCTATGCACAAGGTCTTATCATTCCGCACCAGCATCTAGACGCTTTAGGGGCCGCGCTACAGACGGCTCCTAATAGTATTGCTGGCAATAGCTTTATTGAAAGTTACGCCGATAGGAGTCGCTTAAAGAAATATACTATTACACCAAGTGTCCTACAACATGTTAGAATAAAAGGATCGTCAGATGCAGAAGGAACCAAGAAGTTAACTTAGAACTTCAGCTTTAAGAGGAATAATAACGAGGTATTAGGATAGTATAGCATTTAATGACTTCTACAGATATCTTCACTAAATTATCATAAAGAATTTACTACATTAACAAGACCTTTATTAAAGACTGAAATAAGTCACGCGCTGCACCTAGAGACGTAATACCATTCTCGTACACTGTTTCCTACGTTTGAGCATCATTTGAGAGATACTGCTTCGAGTTATCATTAGCTGTCTTCCAGGCGTTGTTGATAATGTTGTGGTTCTGCATAGTCTTCATTGCAGACGTATTATAGGAGTTAGCCTGTGTGGTATTTTTGGATAGAGGCTGGGCATTATAGTAGGACTCTGTTGTATTTTGATAGGAAGATTGACATCTAACGGTGCCACTAGATTAGCAATATGCCGAATTATAGGACTTGAGATCGGGTCTTACTCTACCCTGGCTTTAGGTTCTTCCGATTAAGAAACCGGACATATGAGAAGTTTAAGCAAATCTATAATGAAAGACATTATTAAAACTTTAAGGTATAGTTACCTCTCCTCTTTTTATTAGGTGATATATGTTTATAGTGAAAAAGTTTCAGTCTCTTGGGGGGGCTAAGGACATGGTTTTATATTTCAAGGAGTCACCATCACGATAGAGAGTACACCTGCTGACTATTATTAAAGGCTAACCTTTTATGCCGAGATACATAGATTCAGCCGCATCATACCACAAGGCTTAAGTCTCGACCATGAGATTTTGCTAGAATGGATTTGAGGCTTGGCGCACTTGTACCGCTAAAAAAAGGAGACAGCCTTGATCAAAGGATTTCTGGACCAAACGTTCCGGCTGTGGCTATTCAAATCGCGGAAAAGGCAATGCGGCGCTAGTATCCTGCAAGCCACTTAAGCCAGCTCCCTCAGGATAAGCCAATTAAAGCAAAGGCATTGGCTACTGAGCTTACTCGTTGATTTCAGCTTGAACATAGTTGCTTGAAGTGACTGGTCTAAGGCCAAGGCCTTCCAAGAATGACACAAACACGTGTATACACAAAGTCTATTACAGTCACGCCTCTTCCCACTTTTGGAATTAAGAAAGATACTTCAAGGTCAAAGGCTTACTTGTACCAAAGTTACAGAACACACAATACAACCCTCCCACCTGCCAGACAAGACTGTACATCTAGAGGAAGTAATACATGAGGCCCGGACTCTTAAGGAAATCCCCGTTCGGTTTAGTAACGTTGACAGACAGGCTTCCGATAGCCCAGGGTACATACATAGCACTTTTAGCCATTTGATCTGGGTTATTCTTATCAGAGTCTTTATGTGAAACTTTCAAATAGAGAGGTGAGCTTCACGCCGGACTTGAGTGGCAGTATATTGTCAGAGCCTCTGGTGGTAACGCTGAAATCAGCCCTTCTCTCTGATATTGGGATTATCCTAGTCCACGGGATGAGCTCCCGCATCTACATACCCCTTCGCATCACTCCCAATCAATGCTGAAGTGGTCGACGGCTCTACCTGAATAGGGCTACTCAGAGTCACTATTTGCCCACCTACTGACATAACCTTCTTTTTTCCCACAGTAAGTAACGTTACATCAGGATCTTTGGTCACATATCCAGGCCTAGCCCCAGTTGCGCCTGATGTGGTATAAAGCAGATTGGCCAAGGACGAGCTGGTCCAGTAAGTATCGGCAAAAAGCATAAGAACTAGCCACGAGACTGCAGCCATAAATAAGGCTAGACAGCTAAGGACGAGCTGCAGGCGTGATATAGCTACAATGAGCTTATCCACCGTAATCTGCACAAGAGAAGGATCGATGCTGACAGTGTATGCTCTGGCAATCAATAATGACTCAATGTTGTCTGAGGCTTCCCGGCACCAGTTTATCGCATCGTTATTGAGAGACTTAGAGCTGATGTTCGATCGACTATTACCTAGACCGTGAGCAATTATCACAGCTGCAGTATCAACTTGGCCAAGGAACGTCGGATCAGCACTCTTTTTGTTGCCTGCGCAGTCGATACGTTTGATCTTTCCGCCAAAAGCTTCGTTCTGGGAATATGATCTCTCGCACAACTCAATAGGCTCTGGCTCCTTAGCAACGGTTTCAGATCGTATAAGGGTGACGTTCGTGGTAGTAATGCTGATAAGCGAGTACATAGTCTCATTGGCTACTACAGTATAGTAACCCCAGCTGCTTTGCATGACAGATTTGTTGCCATTGTGGAGTGCATTTATCCAGAGTTGATAGCTCATATCCCGGCTTTGAGCATCCATTATGCCACTGATGGCCAGACCTATGAGCGGAGCACTTGTCGCGTTAGGGCGCCACATACGTTCCACGAGATCTGTAACCTCTCCGCTGTCGAAAGGAACTTCAGGCGTTGTCAGCATAGTGGCTTTGTAGGTAGAATCGATGAAAGTATGGCGTCTCCTGCCCTTGGTAACGGTAAAAACCTGCTTCATAAGAGCAGAGCCTGCACCATTGCCAAAAGAGAACCAGATGTTGTCCTCTCTACTAGGCACGATATATCTCGAGTCGTCCTTCTCTGATTTCCTGTCCCAAAAAACCTCGGGCTTTCCAGCGACCTTTGCGACAAAGTCTAATGCAAATACATTGCTGAATGTACTGTTCCAAATAGTTAATCCATCAAGGTATGCAAAGTCCATAGTGTAGTTTTGGCCATCACGAGTATGGTTTGATGGAAACATGGCGTTACTATCAGGAGAAACCGAAAAGCCGTCGTTGTCGAGCCAAATTCGTGCGCCAGTAACGTTTAGGGTTGGCTGTGGCACAACCTCTGGTGCCGCGTCATTGTTGGAGACTTGGCCAGTCAAGGTGTAGTTAAGTTCAGGATAAAAAAGCTCGGAGCTTATGAGTTGCGGGAGCTGACGTGTCAAACTGTCGAGCTGAGTCGAATTCAGTGAGAGCTGGATGATATACGGCGCATCTTGGTTTCTTTGATCTTGATAGTCGGCAGCTGTTGCGTTCGAAGACTTGAAAATATATCCCGGAGCATCCAATGCCCAGAGGAATGTGCCATAGAGTGAAAAGACGATATTGATGAGACTGAAAACCAGTACGACTAATCCTGCGCGTGACGTACGACGGGATGAGATATACAGTGTACGTTGGATGTAGTCCTCTGTGAACATCAGGTATGATGCAAATTGGTTCGATTTGGCCGCAATTAGTGAGAAGAACTTATAAACGAAAACGCTCATGAGTAGTTCAGCGCACTTGAAGATAATAGACTTAAAAGCATTGTGATAGAATGGGATAGAGGATTTGATAAAGGATGATGTTGTTTCAATCATTTTGATCGAGTTGCTACAGGTGTTGTCAAGAAGTGGAAAAAGGACTGAAGAGATAGCCAAGGAGGTCATATAAAATACTTCTTGGCAGCTATTCTTATTGATCACAGAACTTCCTGCTCCTATACTTATACAAGCTGGCGAGTACATTTCCGCGAATGCATCAGACACCGCGCAACGGACCAAACTCTCCGATAATTGATGCGTGGCTGAAGTGGCGCCAACGCTTGCTACATATGGCTGTTGACAGTTTTCAGCTGAGGATGGAAAATCGATAGTGTATTTTGGTGCCCAGTAAGTCCCGGCAGCTGATTCGCTTGACTACCGCGGGGTTGAGAGACTACATCACGGATAGTTGCAATGTATAGAGACATCAACACCACGACGTGTAGCACTCCGTGCCTTCTGACTTTATGAGATGAATATATGAGATAAAGAAAGTCACTAATAATACGAAGGGCGGTATCTGGCCAAATGAATAATGCCAGCTATTACTCTACCGGCTTGTAAGGTAGCTGGTTTACCTAGTGCTGGTGTTGAGCTAGCCTGAAGTATTGAAGGTCGTTGACAGCAAACTTTTGAGCATAATCACGGAAAGCTGTAACGAAAGGCAGCTGGTCAGCCAAGGACTCTCCGGATTACCAGCCGTCCGATCAATTCCTGACGACCTTAGTGGAAGAGAAAAGAATCTCGATCCATGGCAATTCTCCAATGTAAAACTTATCAGAGGCTTGTCAGAGGCTTGGAAGTGGCTTGCTTGACCGGTTCTAGCCAGAATATCGCTTGTCAAAGCATAAGAAAAGCAACCGCTTATATAAGCCCATCCATGCAAGGAGCCGTGATATCCGGCAGCTGAGCAACAAGCTGATGTATAGTCCCACAGGGCTGAGAGAGACACGTGTGATAGGCGATACTAATACAGGGTGGCATTTTGGGACGGTTGACATATAGCAAATAACTAGCGTTGTTGACCCCGAGGCTTGCAGTGATTTGCTTGTTTATTCACCATGTCATTGCCAATATTTCATTAAGCAGACTAGCCTACACCGGAAAGGTCATTGACAGCTGAATACGTTGCATTCTTGGTTTTGGGGTTCACTGTTGAATGGAGGAAAAATCGGAACCTTATGACGTCTGGTTCTGCATAAGGCTAATAGATATATGTTTATAGGCCACTTCTGGAATGCCTTGAAGTTGTCCATCGAGGGAGGTCCGTCTGATGCGAAGCTAGGTTACAGAATGAAAAGGGAAGAAGGTTGACACCGTGACCTGTTGAGAAGCGTTCTCAGGTCTACCCTTGTCATCACCAGTCACCTCAGGTCCATCGTATTCAAGACTATGGCCTTCGGCCGTAAAGCCTCGCAGCAGTGCCAGGTGATCAGCGATGAGGGAATTAGCCACCGGGCCATGTTCCAATCGTCCATACTTTCAAGAGCGAAACACCTTTGTTGAGATATAGAATTTCGTACTAAGCTTGGCTAGGATGTTCTTGAATGCTGAACTGGTCGAGTTGGTGCTAGTTGTGACCATAAGCGGTGTTTTGTTTATCACAAATTGATGACAACTAACTCTAAAACTGTGCCATGAAAGCTACTAGAGTGGGGACTGAAGACAAATTGTAGATCAAGACCTAGTACTACAGTCCCAAATCAACTCTAGTAGAGTTGATTTTATCGACCCACTTTAAACCTAGTAGGGTTGATTATGGCCAGGGTGTAGAGTTGATTTGACATTATTCCACATATAGGAATAGTAGTGCTGATCAGAACAGGGGTTCATCTAGAGCGCGACGCGTCCTTTCGCGTAAAGTGCTATAGGGGGTGTAAATCATATTACTAGACGGTCTCGTTGTTGATTGAAATACAATCGTCATTCACATCTTACTATCAAGCCACAGTCACTATGACGATTAATATGACGGCCGAGAGCTTGCAATCTGAACCCAGTGCAATTCATCCCTACATTGTTCTCTCTACATACCGCCTGCTCGTGTGCCAGGTTTGTGGATTCGCCTCTGTAGCCGAAGAGGTTGCCACGCATTTGAGGACACGACATCGCGATATACAGCCACAGCATCGACAGGATCTAGTGGAGAAGATAAAACGGATACCCGATGTTTTCCGTAGTCGGGACGAGATACGTCGTTATTTACAATACCCAACGGATTTAATTCAACCCATTCCATATCTCGCGCCACCGGAGCCAGACGGTTTGAAATGTCGTACTTGCGGCCATATCGTTCGCCGCGTCCAAAAGATATAAAAACATTGCACTGAAAAGCATCAATGGATAGACCCACGAGGCAGGGGAAGACCAGCACCGAATTGCCCCGTATCCGCTTACGAGCTACCATGGGAGGAACATGTCACATGCTAACGATTTTTTCCTTCTCGGGAAGGCAGCAAATGGTTCCAAGTCAACATACAGACGAAAGGACGGGCAGGCGGATCGAAAGTAAAGTCAAGTACCAAGAAGCCGCAAGAAACACCCCGTCTTCTTACATCTGAGGCATCCACCCATCTACAACAAGTCATAGACCGGGAAGCCAGATATCGAGAAGCTTTGGGTCAACCACGATCAACTACCAATGACACAGGAACTGACACTTTTGCTGCTACAAGCTTATGGCTGGACAGAACACAATGGCCCTCTATTTACCGAGGGTCCCGACGGGACGTCCTGCGAGCGTTAATCAGACTACCCGATCGCCACGCTCTCAATGCAGACTACATCTTGGGTCAGGGCAGTTCGGAAGGCGCGCCGAACATTATAAGCCCAAGAGAGGACGAACAGAAGATCTCATGCATCATGAGAGCACTAGACTCTGTAATAGACCGTTGTGAGGATACGGTTCGCTGTACTAGTCACAACCTTCATTGCTGGCTGCTCAGCTCCAGACTTCATAGTCGTCGGGAGATCGCTTTCAACCTGGTGGCAGAGAAGAGTAGCGAGATTAAATATCGAAGGACTCAGAAGCAATTCTTGGCTTTTGTCCTGCGAGTATACCGAATGCCGGATGGGTCTCGACGAGAAATGATGAATGTGAAGTTAAAGCCGGAGATCTCTAAACAGCTAGATCAGATATGGGAGCATAATATCTGGAACCATCTTGACGTGTCGAAGGGAACTTGGCCGGTCATGAAAAGACAGGGAAGTTCCATGGTAGGAATATACTCTAATCCTACGGGCGGTCAATCTATTGATATTCCTCTTAATACTTAAGTTTGTCAGGGACCAGGTCGGAAAGGAAGCGTTACGGATGGCGAGACAGATGATGAGAATGTTGAAGCTTAGGAGCTTAAGGACGACGAGGATAATGAGGATAACCAGAGCGACTACGATGATTCTGGTGGATATACAGCTAGAACTTATCAAGATCTATTGCCAGGGGTATTAAAGGGCTCTGCTGCTTATAAAATCGACCACTTCCTTTAACTCTTATTCTAACTTTATATTACACTCAGTACCGAAAGCTTTCTCAGCGGGCAGCCAAGCTCCACACTGCTTATATATTTCAGTGATATCCTTAGGTTCTTTGCGGATGGTTAGAGATTCTAACTTGCTTGTCAGTATTGCTTAAAACTGTCAGCAATAATCTATATACAGCGTATGTTATTCCTGAAGTAAGCACTGCCTTTACATAGATATGGAGTTCTCGGTATTCCATAACGGCCGGATGCTAGACAATTCGAGTATTTCGACGAAGTCCGAACCAAGTATATGATTCTAGGCTTGTAGTATCCGTTGGCGGAGCTAATAAGCCTCTGAGATTTCGGACGTAACGTTATACGCACTGAACTACCAGCTATGCTTTTCCATTGAAGCAATAATGGCGAGATAATAACTCATGGGACTGTTTAAGTAACTATAAATAATTTCTATAAACTCCTAGACTATTTTATTATACAGGCAGAAGTACTATGTAATTAATTAATGTTTGAGATTAAGCTAAATATTGACTTGTCGAGAGTTAAAGATGATATCATAAGTACAAAAAGTGGATACAGCTTTGTTAACTATCCCGAGAATGGTCTTAAGTCAGCATATTTAGACCTATTAGTTTATGTCTATACCGCAGGCAGAAATGGACTAGCTAAAGACGGAATATGGACATGGCATGCTATAACAGCATATTTAAAACAAGTCAGTAAGATAGAGGAGTAGCTTGCCGGTGGTCTTTATACCACCTATAGTCAGACACTAAGAATCAGGGAGCTCCTAAGTCTTAAGTATGAGAATGGTCCGAATACAAGTTATGGAATATACGTTTAGGGCGGATATATAGTGTATGTTATCTGCCATTATAAAGCGAAGCGACTCACGAACCGCGAATTCTATATAATTCGATTCCTTCTAGTCAGACTGGGTTACATTCTATTTAAGTATATTGTCTATATTTGACCTGTGGCCGATCTACTACGCTGCAAGTAGCTCGGCGCTAATAGAAGAGCTTAACAGTGCCTACAGACACAGTTACTATTCCAAAACAACAGGAGGCCGTGGCTTATATCTCACCTAACAGACATTATTATAAAAGCCACTTTAGAACTGTAGCAATAAAAGATTAATATATAGACGTATTGTCAGCTAGTTATAGCAATTACTGAAAAGCACGTTCGCGAAGTGTACACCCCGTTCAATAGGCATAACGATTGTAGTAACGATACCGACATTAATGCTATATACACTTGGCAGAGCGGGCATCGGCCTCTCCAGCACGGGATTACATATAGACTTAATAAAGCCTACCTATCCAGACTCCAGCTATTACTTCTACGATACTATAAGTAGGCTTCTATACGGTAGTATAAGTTTCTAGGCCAGTTAAGTAAGAACATACTATCAGAACCTAAAAGATTTCCCGTATTAAAGTTATCTTTAATTAATAAGAAGTAAGCCATTACAGAAGTCGCCACAGACCATATTCTTCTAATAGATAAAGCTTATTCAGTAAAAAGACAAAAAGGTAGTAGACCGTTAGTAATCTTAAGTAAATAAGATTTGCAATCTCTTTCGGAAAAGGGTTAGCCAGACAGCCAGGACCAAGTTCCCTCCGTATCCGGCGAGATCCCACTTCAAGATATATATAACGAAAACGGAAATTTAGCATCTATTAACGGAGTTCTCTATGTCCTTAATAAGCCTCGGCTTTTAATTTGCCTTCTATACAGGCATGCCATCCAACCTAGGAGAGGCATTAAAGCCCATTTTCGAAATATACATAAATACACTGGAAATAAGCTCAAGGTAATGCTGTTATTCTGCCGTAATTAAGAATTCTAAGATCCAACTAAAATACTACTTCCTATAAATAGTAATAAGGCTATCCCATAACTCCTAAAGCTTAGCAGGTTTAGCTATAATTACTGCGAGTTTTTATCTATTAATAACTTAAACGTCAGGAATCATTATAATCAATGCAAAGTAAGGCATGGAAAGACTAACGAAAAAGGATAAAGACATGTAATTCTTCAAAGATTTATAAAGGGTAGCAGCGTTCGATATTAGATCGTGGAATAGCAGGCGGCGGATTAATACGAATTTTAACAGTTAAATCTACTCTTAAAGGCTCCTCTTTCTATATTCTCTTTGCAGTCTACTAAATCGATATCCTTAAAGTTGAAGATGTTACTATACCACATTGGACTTAGTAAATAAAACTCTAAATTGCACAGGTCAAATGTGTATCTGCGTCCTGTGGCCTGTTATGCGCTACGAGTCGTTAAAATATAAAACTGGCTACTAAGGAAAATAGAGTGGGCCAATTGACCTGAGGCGGAATGGTTAGTGGCTATTTTTGTTGAATGCTTGTTGATAATAACTCCTAGCAAGATATAATGTTACGGAAAGTGATCAGAGAGGAACTTCGGGCCAGGGTTGGTCATTTTGTTAGACTTGGTCAAAATGAAGAGATGAGTTGTCGAGACAGACAACGAATCAAAAGCCGGGAAAAGTTACACCATCCCTGTCGATGAGTGAGAGAGCCAGTAGTCAACATCCAAGAACCTGGTGGATCTGTCTGAAATCTGTCTAGCGTCTATCTTGATCATGTCCAACATCTGTTTGATCGTGTCCAACATTAGTTTGGATTCCCTATAGGGTGAACTTGGGCCCAATATGCCTCTAGCACTACGCCCGCGTCGTTTGGCAACCGACGAATTATTTTTAGTGGGAAAAGAAACGGCGCTAGCACGACATGGGGCAACCGACGAACTAAATCTGGGGTAACCGACGAACTCCATTTTAGCTGTAATAAGCCATTAAATCTCTATAAAAACTTATAAGTTAGTAAAGCTTAATTACGGGATGAAGATAGAATGCTTAATCTCCTGATTAAATGCTATCAGTACAATTAATTGCTAGATGCATTATTAGCATTATAAGGGAAAACGCCTAATAATTAGCCGGATTTCAGCCTACTGTACCAAGGACTGCTTGTACTTCACTAAATTACACACTTTTCGTCCGTGCGCCTGCCCTTACCGTCATTACTTTCATGAAATTACATCCTTTTTATCCGTGCACGTTGGTTGGAACTTGCTACGGTACCAATTACCACTCGCATTCTTATCATTGCTCCAGTGCCATTTAGCCTGTTTCGAAAGCATGGCTTTGCCGTGTAGTGGGTGTCAGGGCCATTAAAGGGATGGTAACAGGGTTTTTTACTTATCTGAGGAAAGAGAAAACAGCCGTTTTCGGTTTCGAGGGAAACCCTGTCAACCCCCCCCCCCCCCCCCCCGAAACGGCTTGCTTAACAGGCTGCAGCCATAAAAGCCCCTCAGCACAGACTGACCACACAGGGGCTTGATGGCGGGCAGCTGACCACGCAGCGATGGAAGCACAGGTCCATCGGGCGTTCAGTGGCACTTGTGACAGACTGATAAATGCAGGCGAGCAACTCAAAAGCGGCTCGATGAGTCACTTAGTGGTGCGAGAGGACAATTACGGCATGGCAGTAAGGAGAATCGAATGGAAAATATTAGCTGTCGTATTTTCCTCAATTGTGCGGTGACACGCTTTACCCTGCAAGCCATGTTAGCATCAAGTGGTTGTTAGGCAGATCGGCCCGCTCCGCGAGGATGGCTAAGACCTGATAAAGGAACCTGTATTATGGATTCGCCTTTAAAGAAAAAAGCCTCCTGCTGTATTGCCGGTATTGGCTGTAATAGAGCTTCCTATCTCGCTCTCATTACGAATACCAATGTTGACAAGTTGCTTCGTGTATGGTGGCGGGATGCGCCATTTTCTCAACCAACGTAGCGGAAGTCTCCTCGGCCCATTGCTGCCTGACACTTAAACCTGCGGCCACGCTAAACGCAATCATACACTTTGCCAGCCGAATTGCACATTGCCACCGTCCAGCTGAGGTGGCTAGCTGCAAGGTTGCAGGACTTATTCCCAACTGTCGAATGTTCGGAGGAGGCCTGAGCGTTGGTCTGACCAAATGCCCTATTTCCGTCCTTGCAGCCTTATGGATCTTGGCATTGTGGATTATTATGTAGATCATTCTTTGTGGGGCGCTGATCGCAACAGCGAGTCCGCAATTACTTGCAAAAATATCTTCCAAAACCAATAGTCAACTCTATTCCTTCAAAACAATCTACTCCAACCCCTGTCACGCTCTGTCCATTTTGTGGGTCCCCTTGCAAAGAAAAAACCCCCCTAAAAAAAAATTAAAAAAGACTCTACATTTCAATTTTGTAACGAAATAAAATACCCCTGTGTTCATTGCTACATCCTTATTGTCTCTCCTACTTTCACTGAAAGAGGAAACCCCCTGTCGTCTGTGGAAGTACCTTCTAAAAGCGGTTGTGTCGGTGGGTTTGTTTTAGCGCTAATGGGGGCTGTGGGTCCGGGCTGCCGGGGAGAAGTTCCGAGTCACAGCCTGGACGTTGGACAGGTCATGGGCTAGTCGCTGGGGGCCTTGCATCCTCTCTTTCCTCCATGGTTTAGCGAATGGCTCTCGTTATTGGCAAGGCGCGCTTATCGAGTAAGTCATCCGAACGGTCAGTGAGGTGCATTTCCGATATCGTACGGCCCGAGGGAGACTTGTGCACCTATCCAAGCACATAGAGTGGAAATGCGTCGCACTTCCAGTTTGGGCGCGTTTAACAGAAACCCAAAATGCAGCGCGTTTCTTACACGAGAGCCCAACCTTTAAAGTTCATATTAGGTAAGTTGAGTAGCTTTAACTTAACGTGCATGATAAGCAAGTGCTCCAGACAAGCGAGTGCTCCAATCTTATTTGCACCTTAGATCCGGGTTTTAAGAAATTCTTTAAAAATTCAAACTGAGCCTAGGAACTATTAAGAGGCGATTGATTAACAATCGGCCATCAAAATGGATAATCTCGCTTAGATTTTTATGGTCAATCGTCAGATACCCAGTCAGGTAGCTAATTGGCTGAAAATAACCCCAGCCCCACACTTGGGGTTAGCGCGATGCAGAGGTAAGTAGACTTCAATCAATAGAGAAAAACAACGAGACTACTTTTCTCTTTACTTTCTCTCACCAAGATGAAAGAGGCGACATCAAGCAATAATGGAGGAGATCGCACAGCTCAACCAGGACTATCAAACACTCATCTGCCGGCTATATCAAGCAGCCGTTCGACCCGGCAACAGCATCGAGTTATATTTTCGACGGTAGCATCAGCTCAAGGGCCAAGTGCTTAAGGACATTATAGACTACTATGGCGCACTTAAACTAGCTGATCCAAAGCTTACTGCAATACCTAATCAAGTATGTAGACTAGAAATGCGCTGTATTTCCACTTCTGCACCAATCAGAGTCTCCGTATTCATACCCCAGATTTCCCCTCTAGAAGTGCGGCGCATTTCCATCTAGGTCTGGAAACAAGGAACATAAAACGCGCCGCATTATCTACTTTTCATCCATGCTAACCGTATTCACCTGATTTCCCCGGCGTTTTGCCGCTCCAAGGCATCGGTCGATAAGATGTCGTCCATGCCTTTTATGCAACCTTTCAAGCCGCTATTACAGAAAGCAATATTAAGGGAGGTTTTAGAGGGGCTAGGCTTACTCCTTTTGACCTAGAAAGTATGATCTTAAAGCTTAATGTAAAGCTACAGACTCTAATGCCTATTAAGGAGGTTATGAAACCCTCAATCCTATAGGTTTTAAAGACCCTAAAGATAGTACTTAAAGTTAAATCTCAGTCCGAGTACTATATAAGATGCATTAAGAGGCATTATAGCAGCTCTCCAGAGTTAATTCTCGAAGCTATAAAGTGTTTTAAGAAGGGAATAAATATAGTTATGCATAAGGTTGCCTTACTTATTACTAAGAATAGAGACCTTTAATAGGTAAATGAGATACTAAGCCGACGCCAAAGGACGAAAAGAACCAGACTGCAGAGAGGAGGGGTGATAACTATAAGGGGAAGCAAGGCAAGCAATTAATCAGACGGATATTGATGCGCAGATAGAGGCCGAACCGTCGAAAAGTGGTGGCCAAGGAAGGTCGGCGCGACTGGGTACTTAGCGCTGTAGTGTATGCGGCAAGACAGGTCATAATGCAAGAACATGCCAGTTAGTGATTGAGGCCTCTAGAGAAGAGTATAGTGAGTAGTTCTAATTGATTTGATAATGTGCTGTAGTTTATTGTTATTTCTCGATTAAGGGTTGAGATTTTTGTACTACTCGCTTGTCTGTCCTACTTGCTTATTATGCACGTTATCGCTTATTATATGTAATATAAATAGAGTATACAGCTAAAATGCTATAAGGATACTAAGATTTTATTAAATTTAAAATAAAATCTTAAAGTTCTCTTAATATTAGAGACTCTTATAAGTTTCTTATATTTAATTTAATATTATACTCTCCTTGAGGAAATATCTCCTCTATACACTGATAAGTATATAATAGGTATGTTGTAGTCCCTATACAACTATAATTCTACTCTTAACTCATCCTATGATGGGGCTCTTACTTTAGAATAAGATATGAAAGTAGCTCCTTAGTTACCGCAGCAGCTGCAGCAGCAGCATAATACTGCCAGCCATCGTTCTTGTGGGTATCTGCGTAGTCAGATATGCCACGAATGACAACGCAAGAGAATTCGGTTGCGATTCCAGCGGCTTCCATCTCAAAACAGAGTATATCACCCACGGCTTGGGCGGCTAGATTCCTTTTCGTAGCGCTCTTGACAACACGATCCCCCGAGGCGATCAGGCCGTAATGTATCTCAGGAGCGTCGGATGTTCGAGTAGTCCGTTCAACGCTATGAGTTCGATCGCAACTGTCGCAATTGGATTGTCCATGAAGGTGAAGGTAATCTGGATTGAAGAGGACATCGGACTTAATGAGCGGACGCGTGTATGAGGAGAGACCAGGGGACTTTGTTAACATTTGAGTAAAAAACTCTGTGACCTTGTTTTCTGCAGTCAAGTGGTCTGATTGCATCACCTGAACAGCCTGCCTCAATTCTGATGGTGGCGGCCATAGGAATCCCTTCAGCTGAAAATCATCCTCGGTATCTTTGCCAAGGTCGTATTGTACCACACCACCGTATGGGCCGTCAGGCATGCTGATGACAATGTCGCCAAGGCGGATGTCATGCCTGTCGCTTGGTACCCCTCCCCCAATGCCTACAAGAAGTCTCCACTTAATAGTTGGGAAGGTGCGGTTTATATTTGTAGCCACAGTCGCCGCAGCACCTTTCCCTTGGTTACCCGGAAAAGTTGCGAGAACAACATTATGGCCACTGAGCTCGCCCAGAACGTAGAGATTAGGGTCACCTTCCTTCATAGGCAGACGTGGATGTTCACGGTCCAGCATATATCGGACGGCGCTCATCTCGAAGCCAAGAGCACAAATAATTGCGATGGTATAAACCCTATTCGCGACAGGAAGTTTCTGGAGTTCCTCAATGCTGTCCAGCGGGTCTTCCAAGAGGACCGGGCAGCCAGCGCGAAGGGCAAATGCCCTTATCTGTCGACTAAATGCCAGCCACATGCGATCATGATGCAATTCCCCAAGGGCTTGCTTGAACGCCCAGATGATTTCCTCCGCTTCTTCGTCACTAAGCTCGCCTCGATGTTGGTTCTGTGCAGACTGTTCCTCATATTGTCTAACGAAGTTGGTCATGTGCCTTTGCCAAGCGACTGTGATAGTAGTGGCCGCCAGTATCTTTACGAAATCGCAAAGCTTCGAAGTCGTGGCGTTGGGATCATTTCGCAGAGCTGAGAATATGGTCTCGAAGTTGGAGTTTGGCGTGCCTAATTCCTTCATCCAAGCCTCGTTACTGGCCATAAATATCGTGAGGTCGTCTCCTGTGCAGTATACGGCGAGATTGGGAAATATGGCCGCCTGGAATACTTCTTTATGGTACGCAACTTGCGAATGGTCGAAGAGTGTCAATTAAGTTCTGTAGTCAGGGTGCGCCATACTTGTGAAGCTTGGATGATGTTTCGGAGAAAGTGCGTTTGTATAATGCAGAATGTCCTAAATGGCACTATAAGTCAGTCAAATAGTCTTTATAGGCAGGTAACCCAAGAGAGGTTGTTAGCTTCCCTAACAGTTAGAGAGTGGCTGTTGTCAGATAATTTTGTGGGAATGTTGAGAGAGGGGTTTTATGCGTAATAAACAACGTGGCAGCAGTTGGTTGGGCCTAAAACACATTAGCGATTAGGGGAGGCTGAAGTGGCTTGCAAAGTACTGGTGAAAGCGTAGCCAGTAATTTGTTAGAATACACGCTTGGTGACTGTTTATGTTGGTTTAGGCTCGGAGTTAATACTCCGGATAACGTCTGTAAGGCGTTGTTATTGTCACTTATGGCAGCAAGTAGAGTTTAGAGGCTGAAAGAGAGAGAGCATAGTACTGGCTAGCTTTCGTAAGTGTACAAACAATATCACAGGTTAGGTAGGTGTAGACTGGTGACCTGTAAACCGAGAACGTGCATTTCTTCCACGAAGGCCCGTGCCAACCTTGTAGGAGACCGCTCTCTTAGACATCGCAGCAGGTAGTGACTTGCGTTGTATCGATTAAGAGGAATTAACAATCAGGTTCTCTCTTTATGTCTGCCTAAATGCGGCTATTTAGACAGTATATAGTCCTCTTAGTGCCTTCGTAAATTTATTAATATGACAGGCCTACTCTTTTATTATTAGTTATTGTGTACCCCAAACTGCTACCTACCCCCTGTTCATTCTTACGTATGCGTCTATCTCCCACCTATTCCCATGCATCGATTTCCATAGCGACTACAATTATACTCTATGCCTTACCGACGTGTCTGAACGCATGTTATGTAAAGGCTCTCTGCTTAAAACTAACAATTAGGGCATGCTAATTAGCTAACCTGATTGCACGAATCAACAGTAAATATGCCACTTTGTGCTAGAGCCCCTGTAGGTTAGGCTTCAACCCCAGTAGTTAATAACAAAATTAATTATAGTAGAATTGATTTTCCTACCCTCTCTATTCCTGTATTCCGTTTATCCCTTGCCTACCCGATGTTCTTTAGATTATCGGTTGCAGGGATTACATCTCCTCAGCCAATCATGATAACCCAAAGCAACACGGCCAATCAGGCACGACCTAGGTCGAGATCATATAAATTAGCAGCAAAGGATGGGAATATGTAGCTGTAACGTGAGTCCTTATAACCTGGGAGAAATAAAACTCTAATTTATGCGGTTATAGATATATCGTGAAAGGAAGGAAGAGGCTTTTCTTCTGTTTCTTATATTCATCTCGCTAATTGCGCAACAATGTCAGCGATGAAGCGCGCCCAAAATTGCATCGAGTGGGCCAGCTACAATGGGTGGGTACGAGAAGAAATAAGCCGCCAAGACTCGGGGGCCAGCGACGGTTGATTTGTGCGCAAGCAATCGGTATGAGTCACTAATCAACCTCCTTCTTTCGACCTCGAGCGTCAGACGTCTGCAGTTTGTCACGGAATCTCGGAATATTGGGGTGACACGGAGATTTTATCTTACCATGGGGCTGGTGAGGGCATTGTCGTGATTCGGCGAGACGATTCTGGCTTAGCGTCACGAAGCCCCTCATAACCAAAACCTACCCCATTTCAAGGCCAGAGAACCAGCCTCAGGTCATAAAAGATGGGACAATAAGTAGACCTAAAAAATGGAACTAAAAGTATTCCCGAAACGATCATTAACTCATTCCTCTTGGATTTTATAGTTCATATCGTTTGCCAACGATGACTCCGTCAAGCCCAAACATCCCCTCGACGGTGGAAGAGATCCTCGCTACTGCCGCAATGGACCCCTCTTTCGAGGAGGCTTATTCCAAGAAAGGCCGCCCTCCTGGATTTCCAGGACTGGAGGTCGATGAGCTAAAGGAAATGGTCCACAAACATCTGCCTATCCTACAGGCCAAGCTCGCAGCCGATCGGCCCGACGGTGTCATCGAGACGGAGCACACCATCCCTCTCGACACGGGCTTCCACTCTCGAACTCTCGTCTGCCAGCCTTCGGCGCCATCCGCTTCCTGTCCCATCATAGTTCTCTTCCATGGAGGGGGCTATTGTCTTGCCTTTCCTGAGATAGAAGTCGAACTCGCCCGGGAGCTCGTCAAGGCGCACTCGGCCGTTGTTGTGTGTCCTTCCTTCCGCCTGGCCCCTGAATACCCTTTTCCCACGCCAATGAAAGACGGCTGGGCTGCTCTGAAATACATCGCGGCAGAGCTCGTCTCACCTCACGATCCTGGATCTACTCTATTCCCACCGCAAGCCGATCCAAAAACAGGGTTCATCATCGGCGGAACATCCTCGGGCGCACATATGGCTTGTGTCGTCTCGCATCTTGCCCAATCCAACAGCCTCTACCCGCCGTTGACAGGCCAATTCCTCAGTGCAGGAGGCTTCCTTCCTCATTCACGCGTGCCAGAGAAGTACCGCCCCTTTTACCTTTCCTGGGAGCAAAACAAGGATGCACCAACGGTCAACAGGACTTTCCTGGAGAAGTACCAATCCGTAGTAGCGCCGGACCTTGACTCCCCGTTGTGGGTGCCATTCGACCAGCGACATCCTAACGATGCCTCGGGCCAGATCAAGATGGGGCACATAGGTCAGCCACCTGCGTACTTTCAGGTGTGCGGGATGGACATCAACCGTGATGAGAGCTTGATCTATGAGAGGGTATTGATGGAAGAATGCGGTGTTCCCACTAAAGTTGATCTTTATAGGGGCTTTCCGCATTGTTTCTGGAACGAGTTTGGCGACCTAGATATGAGCAAGCAGAGGATGAGGGACAGTGTGGATGGAATCAGCTGGTTGCTGAAGCAGAGCGCACTCTAGACGCTAATATTTCAAATAATTAGCATAAGCAGTCAGGTCTCGGTTCGTACTGCTACGTTTGGTGGGTGGCAAGTCTGTCGCGACACAGCTAGGGGCTCGAACTAAATCGCGCTGCCTCTTTTGCATTAAGCATGCCAGGAAACAGTTCAGATGAGAGAGCTGTACTTCGTTCTAGGATTTCAAATAGATAGAATGAATATGGAATTGCTACTTAGTATCCTATGTGTTTGGTTTGGTATTGCAGCTAATTTGCTTTACCTGGTCTCTAGTCTGGGTGTTATTCTAGTTATCACTAAGACACCACTTCTAATACTCCGCCGGACCATCTCTAGAATTGAAACAGCAACACCAACCCGGCCCATGCAATGGATACAATAGAAACGGGCATCTTCCCGGCGCCGTTATCAGACGAGTTAGTGGAGGATGACGCACCAGCCATGGAAGTAGAATCAGAAGGCCTAGCCACAGTCGTAGCTGGCTTTGTTGCCTGAACCTGGACGCCTGAGACTATGGCTGTAGCTGAGCGCACGTATGAAGTAGACGTGAAGGAGCATTGCGACATAATCTTATCGACATCTATTACTCCAAATATTAGCCATGTATATCGAGTAACCCATGGACTTGCGAGTTTATACCTTCCGTGTCCTTGCTATTCTGTACCATGCAGCTTGCGCAGAGCGCCATTACGGCAGCAACGTCGAAGCTCTTATTCGAGCAAATACAGTTCGCCTCGATACTCTCTTCAGCCTTCTTTCTTTTATGGAGTCGCAGTTTGATTGTTTTATCGCCTTCGCTATTTTTATCCGCTTCTTTGGGATCGACATCGCATATATTGGTGAGATCGATAATGGGCTGGCAGATTGTCTTGCATGCGGATGGTACATCTTTTGCACGAAGCTCCTCTGCTCGGGTAGTAGGAATGACCGCAGCGAGGCTAGCTAGAAAAATAATGGGACGCATTGGGAGAAGAATGTGTTAGAGTAGGTATGTTAAGACTGGGACTGTTGATAAATCTGAGTTGGACCTGATATGCAGCGTACAAACACCAGGGCAACTACGTGCTCTTATACTCAAGGCAACATGTAAACAAGTTAACAGCCCTGAGGATATGACACCGTTCGAGAAACCCATTTGGCTAATAGTGACGAGCCTAAGTCACAGGGTTGATAAACGTCCGCAGCCAACCCTGTCTGATGTTTGACCTGTTTCATGGCTTGAGATAGATGCAAGGTCTAAAAATATCTCTCCCGGTCTGTAACCCCACAAAATAGATATGAAATGCTACCAAGTTTGTTGGCATGAGAATGAATACTAAGAACTCTCAATTTTCGTCCAGGCACGACAGCCGCCGCACCATTCCGTTCTGTAGTACCCTACTCTTCTACTCCTCATTGTCGTATACCCCTAATTGTCGCCTACCCCCCTGTTTATTTCTCACGTGTTTGTTTATGTCCTGTCTATTCCCACATGACCATACTATGCTGACTTATGTTTTCTCATTTCGATCGACAGTCTGCGGGCGCATTACTTACGCGTGTAAACACCCATAAACGCGTACTTCATCTTTCTTACATCATCTACTCTCTTTGCTTCCTCCAACGATCTTTAAAAGCTCATACCATCAAGAGACTAGTGGACTATAAACGACTTTCACTATGGAACTTGAAAATCTCCTAGTCCTACAGTCCAAAATCAACTCTAGTAGAGTTGATTTTATTGACCCACTTTAAACCTAGTACGGTTGATTATTGCCAGGGTGTAGAGTTGATCAGACATTGTTCTATACTGGTTAATCAGCTTTCAATACAAACCTTAATCGGATCTCTCAGTGGCGCATTCTACCAGCTTCGGTATGATGATGGTATCGTTTCTTGCTGCACATCGCATTGCTCATTTCTATCGCATAACTGCGAATTGCTACTATCTACCTGCAATTTCCTCTACATCTACTAAGCTGACAAGCGAAAAGAAAAGTATACCTTGAGAGATAATATTAATGTCTTGGAGATATAAGTTCCCTAGTTTAATTACTTAAATCAATTTACAGTAAAATCTTATAATAACTTAATATGAAGAACCAGCTAATCGCACCACGGTGCACTTGAGGTTGAGGTTTGAGAGACCATAATTCGCTAAGTTAATGTGGTTGCATTCGATTTAATTTATGTGAGATTGGTAGCTGTAGACAAGGAAACTGGGCTACGATAAGTGATGAACGGCCAGTTTGGGTTATTGATTTCCCGACACTTAACATAGTGCATAAAGTAATAAGTTACAGTAAGAATAAATCTGGAACAAAACATCCTTACCCTGCGGGCGGCCTATCTGAACGCAAAATGACGCAACTCAAACCAACTGGCCTGCCTACAAACACATCAGCTGGACGACCCATACTGGAGTCGAAAAAGTCGCGGAGACATTTTTCGGGCTGCGAAATGGCTGGTTTACAGCCTCCCCTGAATGCCCGTGTACAAGCCTACTGGGCGAGGTTATGCACCATTACCTGCACTGCCAACAGTTGAAAACGCCACCAATTTTTGGGGATAACCCCCAACAGAAAATGCCTTGCATAGCCACAGCGACCGATTCACTCATCCAAAGCGCTTTGTAGTTTCTTTTTTCAACTTCCCTGGAAGGATAATATTTCTTCCCTATATCATCAGTAACTCCCAACCCTTACCATTTTGGCAAGACAACTAAGAGTTCTTGATTCTGAACGCAAGAATAATCAAGGCCAATCAGAGGTGGGTGCGGCGTTTTCCCGCTAAAGTCTCACCGAGAATTGAGGGACGGACAGTAAACAAATTCTGAATTTCTAACATCTTTGGTCTAGCACGATCTTTCGAGCGCCTGACTGATCGCATATCAACCAACCCTCTCGCCCACAGCAACAGGCCTGGGCAATGGCTGAAGCACTAGGAGTAGTCGCGAGCGCCATTGCAGTCATCCAAATTTCGCAGCAAGTCATCAAGCTCTGCAAATTTTACACTGAATTACTCAGCTCTGAAGCCCCTTCCAGCTTACGCGCCGTTCTAATCGAAATGTCTACGGTGAAGTCCGTTCTTGAAGGCTTGGAGTTCTTATCAACATGCGACACCTTCACCCCCAGCTTGCAGAATCGCCTGGCGGGTTCCGACGGCCCTGTTGAAGGCTGTAGGGCCGCGACGACAGCACTAGAGAAACTCTTCCCTAAAGATTCGGTTCAGAGCGGGCAGAGTACTTCGAAACGGCAAAGAGTCCAAGCAACCTTAGCATGGCCTCTGAAGCAGGGGCGGGTGCAGGAACTTCTGCAGCAGATCAGCCGCCATAAGGCTGGCATTCAGCTCGCGCTGACGACAGAGGTAACGTAAGTTTTCACCTTCTAAATATTCGCTTATTAAAATCAAGTAACTTGAGAAAAGAGATATTATTCTCCCGCTAACCAATTAAATTTTAGGAATGATACCAAAGATATCAAAGCAACTTCGGAAGAAATTCGCTTTATTTTGACGGGTAGAAAACTCCAACCAAGCACATAACCGTTGTCTGAGTCGCAGCTACTGGCATTTCATATAGGACCATCGCGATAAAGTCTACAAGTGGCTAACGTCGACTGATCCTTCACCTCTTCACAATCGGTCGAGTCGACTTTATGAACAAGGAACCGGAAGCTGGATGCTTCGCTCACCAAATTGGACCGACTGGCTGGCCTCCCGAATCCGATGCCTAGGAACTATTAAGAGGCGATTCATCAATAATCAGCTACCAAAATGGATAATCTCGCTTAAATTTTCTCGCTTAATCGTTATATGCTAAGACGAGTAGCTAATTGGGTAAAAATTACCCCAGACCTATACTTAGGGTTAGCTAGCGCCGACTTGAGGTAAACGTAACGTAAATAAAAGGGGACTTCAAGTAACGAAGAAAAACAATAAAACTACTTTTCTCTTTACTTTCTATTATTAAGATAACAGAAATAAAACTATACAGCAATAGAGAACATTATACAGCTCAATTAGGACTATCAGATACTAATCTACCGGCTCTATTAAGCAGCTATCCAACCCGGCAGCAGCATTGAGTTACACTTCCGACGGCAGCATCAACTCAAGGGCCAAGTACTCAAGGACATTAAAGACTACTACAGCACACTTAAACTAGTAGACCTAAAGCTTACTATAACACCCAAAGATAACAGTCAGGTAATTAAATATCTTGCCATCTTAACGGGGTATAGCTGCAATACATACCAATATCTTACTATTACACAAGATAATGCCATCCGCCACTGGAGAGAGGCAGGGCATGGAGAAGCAGAGGAGCAATAGACCCAGGTGCGGCTGCAGACATAAATGGGAGGACACTATACACACTACTAGATCGTTCGAGATAACAGCGAAAGCAACGGCCCGGCTAATACAGCTAATACTACAAGTCAGAGCGCTATAGATGAGGTTATTACTGCCAGCCAGGCTCAATTGGAAGAGGAGGATGCCATACGACTACGGAAGGGTGACTTAAAAGAAGAGATCGACCGTAACTCGCCATAGGTTAAGAGGCTAGGCTGGGTACAACACTTTAGCTCCCGGGATTTGATTAGCATTCACGACGCAGCCCAGTGGCTACGGGCAAGGGCAGCAACAGGCAAATTAGCTAGGAGGCAAGAAGACAATAAAGTAGCCCGTAAGCGACTATTGCTCAGCCGGCTCGGACAGAGCTTCAATCGCGAGGTGGAGCGTTACTGCTGGCGGCTCTATGGCATGCCGACCGAGACATTACAATGGCTTAACAGCATTTTATTAGTAACCCTTAGAGTTATTGTATTCGTGGGCTGGACCTACCCACGTTTAATTTATATAGAAGACTAGCGTAACACTAACAGCTAGCCGAGCTACCCACGTTTAAATTGACGGCCAGCCTACATTTTCAAGATATCGGTATTCCACCGATTAGTAAGTAAAGAAACGCTAAGTAACTTTACGTAAGTATTAGATTATATAGTAGTACCTAACGCAAAAGCCATATCCTATATATAGAATTTATAATTAAATCTTTTATTTAAATATACTAGATTTTAATACAATTAACCCCGGTCAGGTATTAGCCTAAAGCAACCTAGCATACTTCCAATGCAGCTATATACCATCTACACTACCTAATCCTATACTTTAAAGATCCTTCCCTTTATATTCATAGGCTAGACCTATCTACATTTAATTTATATAAGGAATTAAAATGACACTAACAGCTAGCTAAGCTACCTACATTTAAATCGACGGCTAGCCTATATTTTCAAGAAGTTAGTATTCTACCGATTAGAAAGTAAAGAAACGCTAAGTAACTTTATATAAGTATTAGATTATATAGTAATACCTAATATGAGAGCCATATCCCATATATAGAATTTACAATTAAATCTTTTATTTAAACCAGTTAGATTTTAATATAGTTAACCCCGGTTAGACTATAGTTAAAAGTAGCCTAATATGCCTATTATATAGCTTTAAGGATTACTCCCTTTATATTTATAGGCTAAACCTACCTATATTTAATTTATATAATAGGTTAAAACGGCACTAAATAAAAGCCGGCTAGGTTACCTATATTTAAATCAAGACCTAGCCTATATTTTCAAGGAAGTTAGTATTTACCTAGTCAGAAAGTAAAGAAAAGGTCAGTAGCTATATATAGATATATAATCAGATAGTTAGACGTAAAGGTAAAGCCATATTATATATATAGAATTAAGAATTAAATCTTCTATTTAAACTTACTATAACTTAAAGAAGAAACTTACCTAGATTATTCTATATAATATATCTTAAAACATAAAAAACATCAAGGTATATATATAAGCCCGCCGGCCTGACATATCTTAAAACATAAAAAACATCAAGGTATATATAAGCATGGCCAGACATATCTTAAAACATAAAAAACATCAAGGTATATATAAGCATGGCCAGACATATCTTAAAATATAAAAAATATTAAGGTATATATAAGTCCAGCGTATAGTAGCTTTAACGCAGCTATAAACCGTCTATAGTACCTAATTACTTACTCTAAGGATCACTCCCTTTATATTTATAGGCTAGACCTAGCTACATTTAATCTACATAAGGAAAAATAACGGCACTAATAGCTAGCCAAGCTACCTATATTTAAATTAACTGCCAGCCTACATTTTTAAAATATTAGTATTCTACCAATTAGAAAGTAAAGAAACGCTAAGTAACTTTATATAAATATTAAATTATATAGTAATACCTAATATAAAAGCTATATTTTATATATAGAATTTACAATTAAATCTTTTATTTAACTAAACTTAGCTAGATTTTTATAGGGTTAACCCCAGTCTTAGTTATTACCCTACCCTATTAGGCCACTAAGGGTTAGCTACTAAGGGCAGACTAGTATACTTTTAAAACTATATAATTAGATTAACGGCAAACCGGTCTTAATAAAGCCAAGCTAAACTAACCGACCTAAAGTAAGCTAGGCTTGGCTAATAGGGAAGAGAGAAATGTTAACCCTTTTGGCATTATTATATTCATGGCCTAGGCCTAGCTATAATATTAAGGATTGGATCTTATTTAATTTCCCTATCTTATTACTATAGCTAGATAATAATATACTAAAGCAGGCCTAGTAGATATTAATTATATATATATATATATATATAGAATATATATAATATAATATATAACTATATTATAATAACACTCTGCCATACTATAAACGAAAGGCTAGGACGGAGATAGATCTATATAATTATATAGTAGCTAGCTGGCTATATATATAATAAGGTAGCTATACGGCATAGTATAGTACCAGCACTATCTGGCACTGTCTGGTATAATTAAGTAGAGGAAAAAAAGACAGCTAAAAAAAATAAAATTAGAAAGAATATATAAGGCAGCTATATAGCACCGTCTAGCACTATAGCATCACTTTAGTAGGTATATAAATAGATATTTACTAATAATTCCTTAGGTATCTAACTAGATATCCTATTGTATAACGGCCATTTACCTTAAGTGTATTACCATTTACCTCCCAGTCTGTCTAGTCTATCTAACTATAAATATATCGCCCTGCCCCCCTACCAATCTAATTAACCTTCCTTTCTCTTATTATTTCATTCTATTCCTTTCTCCCCCCCCTCCTACCACTATAATATTAAATGCAACCTAGACCCATAATAATAATAAACACTAGTCCTTAACCGGCGCCAAGACCTCACACCAGCTAGGTTAACTTATATATAACTACTATAAAAGACTTATAGCCAGTAAGGCTCTATCTAACCTAGATACTATTAACTTTAAGGTATATTTCCTTTTCCTTTACCTTTCCCTTTCTAAATATAAATATAAAAAGGGAAAAAGCACCTATATTAATATCTTGATTTATTATAGAGATTTAGAGATTACTATAAGACTTTCTATCTTAAGTATGCCATCCTTATTATAAAGATTAGTAAGGATATTAATGCCAATATATTCTATTATAACTATTATATATTAAACTATTCAATCTAATACCGGCCCTATATATACTAATAATATATTTCTTTTACAGATAGCAGCTACTATTATATATACTACTATTATAATAACTATAACTACTCCCTAGTATATATCTTTAAACTATTCAATCTTATACTAAATGCCCTATCTTAATATAGTCACTATAGATTCAGGATACTAGGCTGGCCAAGATTGTTTAAGAGATAGACTATATCCTATTACTCTACTTTACTTAGGCCTATCCTAAGACTAAGGCTCCTTATCTTATAAGTAGCTCTCTATCCCTAATAACACCGTCTCTCTCTCTCTCTCTCTCTTATATATACACAATCTACTAATATAAATATCCAGTTTACTATTATATTTAAGTATATAAAGAAGGTACTAGAGGTTTTTAAGATAAGTAAGGATAAGTATTTTATCCTACCTAGTTACTAGTAAAGGTTTAGTTAATTATAAGCTAAAAAGAAAAAACCGGGGTTCTCTAAGTAGTATAAACCGTAAATAAATAGATAGTAATAATAGTAACCTACCCTTAGCTAGAATATAGGGCGGCTTAAGAAGCTAAGGTTACTTTATATATACAGTCTAATCCAATCTAATTAGATAGATTATAGCAATTAAAATTAAAGCTATATTTATTCTATTCAATCTATATTACGAATCTTACTACCTGGAATCTCTATAAGGTAAAAACGAGGTCAGGCCTAATAAAGATTATATAATACTATCTAATTAATTAGATTAAATTATTACTATAGATTACCTATTCTATATTAATTAGGGACTAAACCTAGCCACATTTTACTCTAGGTAGGGAGCTAAAAGTAGCACTAACAGCTAGCCATACAGCCTACATTTAAATTAATAGCCAGCTAATACTTTTAAGAAGTTAGCATTCTAGCTTAGGGAAAGTAAAGAATAAATAGGGTAAGCTTTACATAGGTATAAGATCAGATAGTAATACCTAGAGCTAAAGCTATATACCGTCTATAGAATTTATAACTAAATTATATATTTAAATTAAGTTAGAAAATCTAAAGAGGGAAAGGGAAAGGGAAAGAAAGAAAGTAATATAGTTAAACGCCCCGGTCTATACTACTAGAATAGAATAAGGAAGGAACATAACAGGCAGCTACATAGCACTATCTAGCTCTGGCATTGCTATATATATAGTTCTATTAGTTAAAAGAACTAAAAAGAGAAAGAACCGGCAAGGCAGCTACATAGCACTATCTAGCACGGCCGCGCTATCCCGTCAGTCAGTCAGTCAGTCAGTCAGCCAGTCAAGGCAACAGTAAATAATAAACAGTAAATTATTATGCCAGGCAGGCACCAATAAATAATTATAAACCTTACTCTAGACTTAACTATAAATACCTATACCCCCCTATTACTTCCTTTATCTTTAAACCCTAGTCCTACAGTCCAAAATCAATTGTTGTACAATTGATTTAACTTACCCCACTTTACAGGGGGTAGAATTGATTTTTGACTGGGGGTTGACTTGAATTTCGAAAATTGACTAGCGTGGAGCAGATTCGAACTCCCGATTAATTGGGACTATAATCATGCGATTTTCTGCTGACTTAAAAAGCAGCGTCGGTCTCAGATTGTAGAAAACCTTGCTTTTCCTTCAATAGAATTTCCTCTGAGTTAATTTCTTTTGCTAATAAGGGCTCGCCGGTTATACCCTTTCCTATTTGGCGACAGAGCGATTGTGGCCTTAGCAAATGAGTCTTCCGACAGATAATGATGTCCGATCAATTGGACTTGTCAGTACTATCGGCATGGGCGTACATCCGAGCTCTTCAGTGCAGACTGCCCTACACAGCAAGGTCGCTCACTTCCGGAAGAATCTGATTGCGGAAGAGCCTGTTAAGGGTGTCGAGATCTTATCACCAGCCATCTTCTCACTGGAAATATCCAGGGATTACTGGAAGAGAGAAAAGAACAACGCCGAGTTTCATATATATATAGGTATAGCTTTTGAGGCAATATATTAGTTTCATTGAGCTCGAATTTTGGATGCTTGTGAGACGATTCCGTAAAGGCCATTTCTAGACGTTATGAAGAGGGTTACCACCGGAGGCAAAGGATGTGTTGATCTAGAATCGATTTGAATGGTCCTCTTTACATTACGGGGGTTTGGGATCTCACTTCGTTGCCAATGGTCGATTTAGTTTCCGTAAGCTTTGCAAAATGACTCAAAAACGCCTTATCGCTAGGGTTACCTGTCATAAGGCAAAATAGGACATTATAATAGGAAATAAAAGTTTCGCCACGAGTATAAAGTAATCGGCGAGTTCCTTATCTATTCCAAAACTTGGCAATGATTTGACAATATTTTCGAAGATGCCTCTACTTCATAACGATATTTTGCATAGCATAACGAAGTACCTGAAGCCGAAAGATCTCTTTAGCTTCATACTGACCCATAAAGGTGCCGAGTATGCAGTTACTTCAAATCAAAGGGATGAAATGAAGCTCTGGGGCCCAATTCTAAAGGAATACGATAAATTCTTTAAAGAATATGCCTGGGTTGACAGAGTTACGTCTCTTGGCCTAACGCCGATCCTCATATACCGTGATGAAAAAAAAGCATACGTCGATCTATGGTTGGCACAAAATGAACAGCCATGGGGCCCTGACGGGTGCAAGTCTCTGTCATTTGGTCAAGATAGGTTCTCTACTGATGAGGAAAGGCAGAGTGAAAGACGCTTAATTTTCAACATGATCTTGCAGAGTCTGCGCATAAGTGAACCAGGAGAGCGCGATTATCTGAGAAAGTTCTCTAGTTTTACCCTTGATTTGAGTGGAATTCTCTCTTGCCCTGTGGGGATTTATGTATGGGACCTTAGCTGGCTACGTGGCCGTCGCAGTGACGGAATCGATGTGGTTATATGGGGTAAGGGTCATCGCAAGCTGGAACAGATGTGGAGCAGTGTCATGACATTAGAATTGGCGGAGTTTGAGAATATAGATTATCTCACGATAGGTGGCGATATGATGCGTGAAGGGGAGACGTCATGGCATTATGACTTCAAGTTTCCGCCTCCTACAAAAGGTTGGAAGCGATGTAATAGACATGATGGTAATGAGTCTCAGTTCTGGCGATATTCTAAGTAGCCAGAGCTTGTCGGAAGTCATACAGGGAGACAGAGCGGTGATCCGGTCGAGAAGGCTAGAACTAAGTTGATAATAAAACCCTACTCAAGAATTATCAGCAGAAACGCATTGCGTTTCCTATTTTTGGCCGTATGTTGCACTTATGGATGACTTGGTTACGCGAGCAACGGCAATGGGCGTCGATTGTATTCAATACCGGACATCAATAAGTGCCGGGCGGGAGGAGGTGCCGCAGGCAGCACGATTGGTAGTTATAAGCGCCGATATTGTTTCCAGTGATCAGTTTTTCGGATATACCGACGGATTACTATGCGCAGGGCTGCCAGAGCGGATTTTCATTAATGAATGTCACACGGTCATTATGGATATCAGCTATCGGGCTAAGCTTGGTGAGTTAATAGGCTTGCATCGATTCGGCTGTCCAATAGTACTACTGACAGCAACGCTGCCCTATCACCCATTGTAATGGTGAATTGGTCAATTCACCCTACTCTTCTATTCCTAATTGTCGTGTACCCCTAATTGTCGCCTACCCCTGTTTATTTCTCACGTGTTTGTTTTATCTCCCGTCTATTCCCATATGACCATACTATGGTGAATTATGTTTTCTCATTTCGATTGGCAGGCTGCGGGCGCATTACCTCGTCGTCAACGATTCCCTGCCAGTCAGAAGGGTCAAATGCTATAGGGTAAGCCACTTTTAGCTTCACCCGCGTGGTTATCTACCGTGCCAGCATGAGAACGATATTATTGGACAAGAGGTGCCCATTCGATTGCAAGTGAACGCCTCCAGTGCTATTTAGCCCATTCCGAAGCATGACTCTGCCACTTAGTAGGCGTTAGGGCCACTGGAGGAATGGAGTACAAAATGTATTCCTACTGCGAGGAAAGAGAAAACAGCTTTAGCCTATGGCCGTTTTCGGTTTTGATGCAGGCGAGCAACTCAAAAGCGCTCGGCGAGTCACTTAGTGGTGCGAGAGGACAATTGCGGCATGGCAGTGAGGGGGACCGAATGGGCAATCATTGGTTGCTGATGTTCCTTAATTGTGAGATGCCCCGCCTATCCCGAACACCATGTCAGCATCAAGTTGTTGTTAGGCAGATCGGCCCGCTCTGCGAAGATAGCTACAATCTGACGAAAGAAACTGTATCATGGATTCGCCCTCAAAGAAAAAGGTCTCCTGCTGCATTACAGGTATTGGCTGTAATGGAGCTTCCTGTCCCGCCTCGTTATCAATACCGACGAGTTGCTTCGTATATGGTAGCGGTGGTGCGCCATTTTCTCAGTCAACGTTGCCAAAGTCTCCTCAGCCCATTGCTGCCTGATACTTAAGCCGGCAGCCACACTAAAAGCAATCATACACTTTGCCAGCCGAATTGCACATTGCCACCGTCGAGCTGAGGTGGCTAGCTGTAAGGTTGCAGGACTTGTTCCCGACTGTCGAATGTTTGAAAGAGGCCCGAGCGTTGGTCTGACCAAATGCCCTTTTTCCGTCGTTGCAGCCTTATAGATCTTGGCATTGTGGATTACCATGTAGATCATTCTCAGTGGGGCTCTGATCGCCAGAATAATTCACAATGACGATCCAGAGTGCCAAGCACCACCAGGTTCCAGCGACGAAGTGGGTCCGCTGCCGGCTGAAATACCACCGAGGGTCATTTGGTCAATGAACAATGCTCAAACGTCTTTCGAAACTAATGTAGCTGTCCACGAACCCCTGCAACCGTACAGTTAGCCCCCTAAGCTCCACAGGTAATATGCAATGCGGCTGGCAAGGTTCATAGCTGTATTAGTCATATCCTTACGTCTAAGTTTCAGATAATAATAGTTTAATAACCTTTTAAGTAATCCAAGTTAAAAAATAACTGCTAATCTTGCTATTTTTATCTACTTTATTTACTACTATATATAAAGCAACTCATCGATATTTATTATATATGTTAAGGGAGTAAGCTCAGCTATAACTAATACCTATAGTATAGCAGCAGGCTTTTAATGTTAAGGCTAAATTAGTCATTTAAATCACCTGGTCAGGTCTCAGCCGATCTCCGCGGAGCGGGCCGGCTTACCTCATGAGAACTTGCTAATAATATGGTTTGCGGGGAAAAGCGTGACACCTCATACCTAAGGATATGGCATTATTAGTTTGTTAAGTGTTACCGCACGGCTGATGGCACGGTGCATCTGCTACGTGGTCAGCTGCCCGCTATTAAGCCCCTGTGTAATAAGGGACTAAAGTCCTACGATCAAGGTTCAAAGTCCTAGACAGGATTACATAAAGATATAAGGCTACAAAGAACATCTCATTACAAATATAATAACCCAAGTAAAAATAACTACAGTTGCTACAATCAAAATTACCTTTTATCGAGTGCACTCAGCATCCTTGCATAACGCCATAACAATGCCAGGAATTCAGCAGTTTCTAGACCACCCAGTAGGGAAGGACCCACCCAGGTACGTCCTTTTATTTAATTATTTGGGGTCAGGGAGGTATAGTATTGAAATCTGAAATGTCAGGTTGCTTCTTTACAGCGTAATATAATTCCACACCTTACAATTTCTCACCAAGAACTAGAGATTGGAATGAGCTGCATCATGCAGCATTCGTCAAGGACGTCGACAAAGTGCGACTTATTCTAGAGTCTGCGTCGTATTTGATGTCAGTTAAGGACCTGTCCAACTGGACTCCGGTCCATCTAGCTTGTTGCGGACCGTCGGGCCTTGCCTTTGATCTCACATGGGCCCAAGATCATAAAAGGTCAGGTGAGGACTATGCCAGCAGTCTATTCCGATCTCAATCTCGCCGCAATGCGACATCTAGACAGGACGAGACCAAAATGCAAGAAACAAGCTGCAAGATCCTGTCGCTATTTATCCAGAATGGGGCAGACATCTGCGGCGCGGATGGAAGCCTGACGCCGGCCCATGTGGCCGCTAGCACTGGTCTGACTTCTGCCGCTTTCATGCTGGTTCTTTTTGGAGCTCCAATTGACCCTCACAGACCGGGATCTCCGTACCAGTGGGCAGAGTATCGGAAACACGACGCCGACGGCAGCCTCCTTGGTGAAAAGGCTGAAGTGTGGAACATGTATCGCAACCTGCTAGGGCAGGACGTCCAGGCGATTCTAGAGCAGTACTACAGCATCCTCGGCGTCGACGACCACAGCATCCTCTACTCCGACAAATTGAGAATCCCGGATAGCCAAAGCCGAATGACGGACGTAGTATTGCGGCTAGAATACATGCTCACGACGCGATTGACGAGATATCAAAAATCTATCCAGTTGGGTTCAGACGGGTCAACAATTCAACTCTGCCCACAATGCTGTTCTCTGGGCGAAATAAACGTGATGTGCAGCTTCTTTCCTTCATCCACGCGGTCGACAGCTGACCCAGCGCGTGCCTGTGTCGACTGTGACTTTTGCAGGATACTCCACGTTCTGTTCCCAAGCTACTACCCTGGTTCTGTGAGACGCCTTCGGGAAATCAAGGTCCAGCAGCCCCAGACTTCCCAACAGGACAGACTCGCCGCCATTGACAAGGTCTTAGATCAATCTGGGATAGTCAAGATCTCAATGGAGTATAATGGAACCCCAGTCAGGCTCGACATCTTCCCTAATAGCGAAATAAACACTATCTCCCCCAATCTCCAGCACGTATCTGCAGAATCTGACATGGTATTCGAGGACGGGCTACAGTCAAGCGATGTCACCATGCAGTTCATGTCAGTCACGCGTGATCGCGCGCTTGGGCAGAGATGGCTGTCTAACTGCCGCGCCAACCATCCCCAGTGCTCCAGCAGTCCACTACATAGAGTATTTGAAGGCCTTGAAGGTGGTAACTTCCCAACACGTCTCATCGATGTCAGCCGTTGGGCAGAGAAATTGGTACGGATCTGTGACAGCAGAAACGATTCGGCTCTGTTCACAGCTCTAAGCCACCGATGGCTTAAAGGGCAAATGCCGGAATGGGTCACAAAGAAGGCAAACCGGCACACAAGGTTGGCCTGGTTCTCTTCAGCTGGTCTGCCGAAATCCATTCAAGACGCTCTACAAGCGACTGCAGAGCTGGGGCTGCGGTACACCTGGATCGACTCGTTATGCATCGTGCAGGATGACATGGCCGATTGGGGGCGTGAGGCGGCGCAGATGGCGAGCATCTACGCTCAGGCCGAGGTGACCATCTTTGCCGATTGCGCCAGCGATGATAGCAAGGGCTTCCTCGGGGAACGAAAAGTCTGCAATCCGTACTATCCCGTCGCGTTGAAACCAGTGCAGAAGGGACTCGCAGGCAAGAATCATCCAACAATTATTCGCTATGCCTACGACGTCCCCCACACGCCATCAAAAGAAGACGATAATGCGAGCGATCAATACCTGCATACCAATCACGTAGATGTGTCGTTCCACAAGGACGTGACCGAGTCCCACCTTAGCAACCGGGGCTGGATCCTCCAGGAACGGCTGTTATCCCGCCGGTCGCTTCACTTTGGCCGATCACAGATGTATTGGGAATGCCCGTCGGTGATAGTCTCTGAAGAGGGTCATGACATTGATGGCAGGCGGCACCAGGAATGGGTCATTCATGCCCGCGAGGCCTTGATGGGGTCCAGCGAGTCTCGGGAAATCGGTCGGCGGTGTTGGAAGGACATTGTCTCGGCATATAGCCGGATGAAACTCACAAAGCCGTCGGACCGGCTCCCTGCAATCGCTGGTATCGCTAAGGTCTTTTCTACCTACTTGGGCGATAAGTACTTCTGCGGAACATGGTCCGACACCTTTTACCAGGATCTAGTATGGCAAGTCGATAATCCGCTCTCTGCGGCATGTGGATACGGAGCCCATGTCGCTTCGCGTTCGGGCGTGGCGCCGTCATGGTCATGGGCTTCAGTCAACGCACCGGTTAGCTTCGAGCTCAAAACGCCCCCTGTTAAGGAAGGCGGGTGCGGTCCCAACTGCCCCGCCAAGTGCTACAAACTTAGCCTCCCTCTGATGTCGACACGGGGGACTACTAGCAAGTCCACGATCCAAGTTCTGGGACATCATCCCAAGGGTAGCGAGAACAACTTTAATCAACAGCCGAATGCGTCCGTCACGATCTCTGCCTATATGCGAGAAGTCATCATCCTAGGGCCGATCACATCAACTCTCGGCTATCTAGAGCCCGGGTTCACCCCGATATATGACGACGAGATAGCCCCGGTTGGCCTTGCCTTCTTTGACGAGCCTGAGAAGCAGCCCTGTGTCGGCTCTGGAGAGCGGATCCTTTGTTTGCAGCTCGCGACTGACACAGTCAGGAGGTTCGTTGTGGACTTCATGCTCCTCGTTGTCAATCGTACAGAGGATACATATGCACGGATCGGAATTGCGCACACTAATATTCGACAAACGTCTCGTTACGGTGCCGGATCGATCTTCGAGGCTTGCGAGCCAAGGACGATAATTCTCGTTTGAGGACTTTGCGGTGCCTGCGGCATGCTGTAGGCCCTCCCCGATCTACTCTAGTATACTAGACTAACTCACCGCCACCCCACACACCCCCCGTCCCCACACACCCGTGATAGCATCACAACTGAATCCATAGATGACTTCAATTAATTCTACAATAATGAGTATTTATTCAATTTAACTGAGAATTTGGAAACTAATTTACAAATATTGTATCTGCAGTCTGTGCTTTTGGCGGATTCTTTTTATGTTGTTTTCTCTTATTTCCCTCGATCTGATGTAGTACGTTCTTTTCAGCCTGATCACGAGCCGAGATAATCTGTTCAATTTCAGGGAAAGCCTTGTTGGGGTCAAATTGAACGGCGACTCGGCCAGTGAGCTCTCTTGCTGCTACTGATGCCTTCAGTACTGCTTTTTCCTCCTCTAGGCGTTGAATTTGACTGTTCTTCTGGTCAATACATTTCATCGCCTTCGTTATGATACAATTAAAGTCGCGAATAAAGGTATTTCCTTGACTTTGTACAGATTCCAGTTGTTTTTGAATATCGGCACTTCCTTGGGGCGTACTCCAGATCGTATCAGCGATCACTTGGGCCTTCCTTGGTGTTATAGGCCCGTTGAAGCGCTTGCGTTTCTTCTCCCTTGGCTTCAATGCCGCCAATGCCTTCTGTAGATTGATTGGGAAAAGCCCAGAGGCCGAGAAACCACTTATTATGTTCCTACGGCCCAGGGCTTTTAATGAAGCCCTCTCATAAGCTTTTAGGAAGAGTTGTTGTTGGTGTGGTGAGGTTGCTTCGTATGAGGCCCAAGAGCGGGTAAACTGGCGATAGTATGTTTTTAACGGCCCAAATACGGCAACACCGAGCGGCTGAGTGATATGTGATGAGTGTGAGGGTAATCAAGAGAGCCAAATCTTATGCAGCCATGCCTTTTTCATCAATTCTGCTGTAGTATGTGACTTATGCTGGTCTAGGACCAATGGTCTCCATTGCTTAGGATCCTTCGGCTTAGTCTGCGGTATGAATACCCCCATGAACCAACGGATGAAGATGTCGCTGTTAGACCAACCGGTTGGACTGCAAGTATACTTGCAATCAGGAAAGACGACTGGAAACCACGCTTCAAGTCGTATTGTCGGACTTTATCCTCTCTGAGAAAGAAGTCATCGCTGTTCCGGCTACTATGCCACCGTTGGTCTCACCGATTTGTACGCCGGTCTCGTCAACATTATGCATATAAGGCCTAGTTATCTTCTTCGTGTTGACTACCCAGTTGAGACCATCGTAGTACTCGGAAAGTGACTCCTTCGTCACAGAACGCTTCCTTGCGGATTCTATGACTCGCGATGGCCTCAATTCTATACTCGAATGGCGGGTAAAGAATCTGTCAACCCAGTTCTTGCCGACATAAGAGACTTGCCCGTTGACTGATGATAACGCCTGTGCGAAGTCATGGATATCCTTCTTCGTGAGAGGCTGAAGAGCGCGCTCTCGTTCGATAATATAGTTGACTAGGTCATCTTCCTGCTCTACAGTAAGCGACTGATCTTTCTGATGTGCTGTGCGGATATCCTGGCCTCCGGCGCATCGATCATGCAATGTCGAGAGCTTGGCTGAGTGTTCTACCGCTGAGGGCCGCAAACCAATGATTTCTACGTCCTTAATAGCCAATAACATCCTCTTTTCATAATCTGATAGCTGCGATTCTAATTCCATTGAAATAAAAAAAAACGGATTTTATTTGATAATATACAATACAATACAATTTATTACGCCCGGCAGCCTGTTCTGACCGAAAGGGCACTAGTTGCTAATGCTTACATACAACGCCTGCTTTTCGTCCTCGTTTCCCCAAGCCCATGCTGTGTCACACTTTGCTCAATTTGTGTCCGCATTTTCCTAAAGCCCATACTGAACCTTGGTTTCACACCATCAATCTGAATTTCATGTCCTCAAGCCCATATAGCGCCTGCTCCTTGATTGCTCTCTTCCTTTCTGTTCTGCTGTTCTCTGCGTTCTCCCGTGATTCAACAACATTGCTAGCGAACTAGCTTGAAGGCGATTCTTCAAGTGTTTAGCGTCCTATCTACGGCGGCTAAAGCGATGTTCGCTTTCATGACACGGAGTGTTTAATGTAGGGTGTAGGTAAGTTAGTAGGGATAAATAGGTAAGGACTTCACAATCTGGCTTCAATACTGTGTGTCGAGTCGGCCTGTGGCTATCGCAAATCGTATAGTTGCATGGACTGCCTGCATGTTTGGCGTCCATTTGGCGTCATCTGATGGTGACTTTCCCCCCAAGTAGAACGAGAGGTTTCCTCTTAGTGTCTCAGTACACTGTAGCATCTCAGTCCTATGCGCTGTCCATTTTGTGCACCGAAAGAGAAAATGCTCGACAGTCTCCGCTGCTTGTCCGCATGCGCATTCCTGCGACGGTGCTACTCGGATCCGAAAGAGGTACCCATTCAGTCTGGCCATGCCTGTCCTCAGTTGTGCTAGTACGCTAGCTTCTCTCCGTGATAAGCCATCGTAGAGTAGTCGAGTATGCTTGCCTGGGAGTGCTGCATCAACTCTCTTCGAAAACTTTCCGACATTGTCTGGTAGGTGTCTACCGGTGCGCTGACCCAGTCGGGCCATATTCAGGGTCGTCGATCGCATTCTGGGAAACTTCAGAGCCGGGATGGCACAGTCCCGGCTCGCACTTCGCGCTTCTTTCTTAGCCATCTCCAGCAGTCTGTGTTCAGCACTGGTGGACGTCCATATGACAGCCACTACGTTTCCCTTGGCTTTCAACGAATCAATGGAATCATATATGCATCCAACATACTCTTGGCCGGACTGCTGGCGAGGGTTTCGGACCGTCAACACGGCGGCTTTATTGCTCGCCAACAGTGCCACACTTCGATACTCAAGGTCGGGTAAGTGTCTCAACGCATATGCCATCGCCGCCAGTTGATAATATACAGTATTGAGCACTTGCACCTTCCGGTCCAAAAAAAACCATGCTCTTTGTAAGTCTAGGGTGGGGCCACCTGGGTACATGGCTCTACCTCATAAGCAGATGTTCTGTCAGAATTTGGCCGCCTTATAGGTGCGTAAGCAATTTCTGGCTTAGTGAATGAAGTACTTAGAAGTACCGCTGCTGCCTGGAGTTCCGGGTCGCGAATCTGGGGAAGTGGAGACAGATCTACGGTGCGAGCTATAAGTACTGTCGCTTACATTAATCAGGTAAATACATTGAGATGCGCGCTTTTTGTATCACACAAGGGTGTACACAGTGTGGAAATTTACTCAATAACGATATGTGGGGCTTCGTTTATAAACGAGAGTTATTGTTGGAGAGGAAGGTGCAAGTGCTCAATACTGTAGAATAAAATGAAGAATCCTGTGTTGATGACGCGTTGATGGTGTTGAAGTGTGCGGGGACGGGGGGTGTGTGGGGTGGCGGTGAGCTTGTCTAAATCTTTATCGTTTTATCAAGCATCACTTGGAACAACACTACTATAACCTACATTTTATCACTCATATAGGGCTGCCCACCAAGCAGACTGTATTACTACCCGTCTTGATATGCATTCTTATAGTACTGCAGATGATTACTATTTGAATCGGATTTTAATGCCCAGTTTGTAGTTCTCAAAGATATAGCTATTTCAGCCCTAGTGAAGTACATCAACATCGCTATTGCAGCCAGCAATAAATCAGAGATCCTGCTTGCATTAATACTTATCTAGAAAGAAAGGAGCGTACAAAAATGATCCTAAGAAGATTGAGCTAAGCAAGGGAACGATTTCTTTCACACACAACGAGACTTATCCCGATATTGAAGACTTGCGCTTCTTCAAGATGGTGTGCTTGAAACTACCGTAGGGCTGGCTACGAGTAGGGCAGGTGCCACTTGGGGGAAAGGGCGTCCAGCGCTCTCCGTTGATGCGAGTGGACATTGCGGGTGTTCTAGGTAGAATCGGATGCGAGAGCAATTGTAGATAATTTAGCTTAGCACGTCCTGTGCTCCCCTAGGAGACTTTTTGGGGTCAATGGCCTCTGGACAATAAATATACATACATACATACATACATGCCATCTTGTTGCGACCATTGTCCAGTGCGCGAGCCGTGGCCAAGGTCAGCCTTTATATCATCTTGTGTAAAACATAACTAATATTAATCCATTTTATAACATAGAGGTTCTCCTTGATTTACTGTGGCACATCTATATCCTGTAATCAGCCTGCAACCTAACCCTACTTAGGTTTACAGGTTTTTCAACTTAAAGATCCCATAGATTGCTGGTCGGGCCCTTAATCCTGAGGCGTAATAAAAAAATACAATTATAATGCAGGCGAGGCTGGTCGTGACCGTGTCGCGACGCGTCGGCGCCATGCTCCTCTCGTACTCGACTGGCAGGGATGGAGAACGGAGAACTCTATTGACAGTTTTGTTAGCCCGAGCACATCGCCGATGGGGAAGCACGAACTTGAGTACTCGACTCCGCTGCCTCAGAGAATTTGGGGCTCCTTAAAGAGACGAGACACAACAATAACGCATGATTGGTGAAGAGCGTGTGATACCGCCCTGCCGTACCAGCATCAGAACGATATTATTGGGCGAGAGGTGTCCATTCAACTGCGAGTAAGCGCCCGCGGTCGAGGGGGGTAGTCTTAGCACATGACTGATGACAAATTTCTCAGCGACTTGCTTCTGCCTAATGTTGCCCAACCGCTTTTTGGTTTCAGCGAAGGTCGCAGTGTCCTGGCTTCTTTCATAATCGTTGTTCTTTTTTGAGGTACTGTACGCTCTGTCAATCGAACGTTAGCGCAGATCCCAAAACCCCACTGAACCCCCGCGATTACAGGGGACAAGTTGCGCTGTCAGGTTGGTTGTTGTGCTTGGCGGTCGCAGCGGTTTGCAGGCTGATCCAGCTTGTCCAGGTGGAGGCAAGTGCTCTTTCTGAAAAACCTCGGCGGCCAAACACTAATTGTCCTTTGTAGCTCACTTTCCGTCTGGATCATCCTGCGAGCGAACATGTCTAATCCGAACGACTACACCGTCGGCTGGATATGCGCCATAAGAACGGAGTACGTCGCTGCACGAGCATTTCTCGACAAGGAACATAAAGGGCCTGGAGCTGTGTCACCTAATGACAACAATGCTTATACACTAGGCAAAATAGGGGAGCACAATGTCGTCATTGCTGTCTTACCCGATGGTCAGTACGGCATATCCTCTGCTGCAAGTGTCGCAAGAGACATGATTCACAGCTTTCCTAATATTAGAGTTGGTTTGATGGTCGGCATCGGGGGTGGTGCGCCTGGAAAGCATGATATCCGTCTTGGGGATATTGTGGTCAGCTCTGCTGGCAATGGAAAAGGTGGGGTGTTCGGGTACGACTTTGGCAAAACGATACAAGACCAGAAATTTCGAACGACAGGGTTCTTGGGCCAGCCTCCCAAACTCCTACGGGCGGCTATGACTGAGCTTCAGGCCCAATATGAGGGCGAAGGTCATCAGCTTAACGATGTCATCAACGCCGTTCTCGAGAAAATGCCAAGACTGCGGAAGAAGTACAAGAGACCGGACCGACGCAGCGACAGGCTGTACCAAAGCGGAGTCACCCACCCTCCAAAGGACGAAGCAAGCTGTGCAGTAGTCTGTGGTGATGATCCATCAAAATTGGTATCGCGACCCGAGCGGGCCGAAGATGAGGATACGGCCATTCACTATGGCCTAATTGCTTCGGCCAATCAGTTGCTAAAGGACGCTTCCGTTCGGGACAAGCTTGCAGCAGAGAAGGACGTTCTGTGTTTTGAAATGGAAGCGGCAGGGCTGATGAATCAGTTTCCGTGTCTGGTTGTTCGCGGTATTTGCGACTACTCAGACTCCCATAAGAACACGGGATGGCAAGGGTATGCAGCTATAGCAGCGGCTGCATACGCGAGAGATCTCCTTTATCAAATCACAACAAACAAGGTTGAGAGAGAGAAGAAAATCGGCAATGTTCTCTCTGGTCGGTTCAAAGAAATCTAATAATCATCCTGTTTGCAAACACTAATTCTGTGATATTACTAGACGTTATGGGAACAGTCATTACTGTATCAAGAGGCATTCAAGAAATTGTCCGTAGGCAGCACGATCAAGAGCGTGTGACCATTCTTGAGTGGCTCACCCCAATAGACTATGCTCCCCAGCAAAACGACTTTATTAGTCGACGACTGACAGGGACTTGCCAATGGCTTCTGGACTCGGCGGAATACCAGGCTTGGCTGAAGACTGAGAAGCAGACGCTGTTCTGCCCAGGGATTCCAGGAGCCGGGAAGACGATTCTTACATCGTCGGTGGTCGATGATCTTTGCAACAAATTCCAAAATGATGCCACCGTTGGAATTGCGTATCTCTACTGCAACTTCCAGCGGCAAGACGAACAGAAGATTGATGACTTGCTGGCTAGTTTGCTGAAACAATTAGCTCAAGGCCAGGCTTCTTTCCCAGGGAGCTTGAAAGATCTTTATGATCGACACAAAGAGAAACGGACACGACCATTAGAGGACGAAGTGTTGAGAGCTCTTCAGTCTGTGGCTGGATTATATTCGAGAGTCTTTATCATCGTCGACGCGCTTGATGAATGTCAAGCATCCGATGGGTGCCGGGCAAGATTCCTAGCGGAGCTTTTCAACCTTCAGACAAGGCACGGAACGAATATCTTCGCGACTTCTAGGTTCATTCCAGAGATTGTTGGTTGCTTCAAAGGTGACATAACATTGGAGATTCGTGCTAGTAGCGATGATGTGGAGAGATACTTGGAAGGTCACATGGGGCAGCTACCATCTTTCATCAACCAGAACCGACAGTTTCAGGAAGAGATTAAGAGCGGAATCTCAAAGGCCGTCGATGGAATGTATGATTCCAGTTGATATTAAGAGACGCGCATGTCACTGACTACCCTATAGGATTCTCTTAGCGCAAATCTACCTTGGTTCACTTGATGACAAGTTGACACCAAAGGCTATTCGGAATGCATTAAAAGATTTCCAGAGACAAAATCTAGGACCAGACAGAGATAAGAAGCTCTACCTATTATCGGAGGCGTACGATCAAACCATGAAGAGAATCAAAGGACAGAAGACGGACTTGAAGGAGCTTGCAATGCGGGTGTTGTCGTGGATCACATGCGCAAAGAGACCGCTCACTACGTTGGAACTTCAGCATGCACTTGCAGTGGAAGTTGGCGAGCCAGAATTCGACGAAGAGAACCTCCCACAAATTGCAGACATGGTCTCAGTGTGCGCCGGATTAGTCACGGTCGATGAAGAGAGCAACATCATCCGATTAGTCCACTACACAACGCAGGAATACTTCGAGCGGATGCAGACAAATTGGTTTCCGAATGCACAGGCTGATATTACGGCAGTCTGCGTTACGTACCTTTCATATACCGTCTTTGAGAGCGGGTTTTGTGGAACGGATGAAGAGTTTGAGGAGCGGCTGCAGTTGAATCCACTCTACGACTACGCGGCTCACAACTGGGGACATCATGCTCGCACGGCTTCAATGGAAAATAAGATGATTGTGAATCTTCTTGAGAGTGAAGCTAAGGTGTCTGCTTCAAGCCAGACTTTGATGGCTTCCAAGAGCTACTCGGGCTACTGTGGAAGAGTGCCAAGGCGAATGACAGGAGTCCATCTTGCAGCATTCTTTGGACTAATGGATATTATGGTCACTTTTCTCCAGAATGGACATGATCCAAATCCCAAAGATACTTACATGCGGACACCGCTGTCATGGGCTGCAGAGAAGGGACATGAGGCGGTGGTCAAGCTGCTGCTCGAGAAGGGTGCCGACCAGGAGTCTGAAGACGACAGTGGCAGGACACCGCTATCGTGGGCAGCAGAGAACGGGCACGAGGCGGTGGTCAAGCTGCTCCTCGATAAGGGTGCCGACCTAGAGTCTAAAGACAAGAATTATAGACGGACACCGCTATCGTGGGCTGCAGAGAAGGGGCACGAGGCGGTGGTCAAGCCGCTCCTGGAGAAGGGCGCTGACCTAGAGTCTAAAGACAACAGGGGCCAGACACCGCTATCGTGGGCCGTAGAGAAGGGACACGAAGCGGTGGTCAAGCTGCTCCTGGAGAAGGGCGCTGACCTAGAGTCTAAAGACAAGAACCATGGCCAGACGGCGCTGTCATACGCTGCAGAGAAGGGACACAAGGCGGTGGCTAAGCTACTCCTCCAGAAGGGTGCCGACCTGGAGTTTAAAGATGAGAACTATGGCCGGACACCGTTGTCGTGGGCTGCAGAGAACGGGCACGAGGCGGTGATCGAAGTGCTGCTCAATGAGGGCGCCGACCTGGAATCTAAGGACGACGACATTGGCAGGACACCGCTATCGTGGGCTGCAGAGAACGGGCACGAGGCGGTGGTCAAAGTGCTGCTCAATGAGGGCGCCGACCTGGAATCTAAGGACGACGACAGTGGCAGGACACCGCTATCGTGGGCAGCAGGCTACGGGCAAGACCTAGTCGTCAGGCTGCTGCTCGAGGAGGGCGCCGACCTAGAGTCCAAAGACAAGAGCTATGGCCGGACAGCGCTGTCGTGGGCTGCACGCAACGGGCACGAGGCGGTGGTCAAAGTGCTGCTCAATGAGGGTGCCGACCTAGAGTCTAAAGACAATAGGGGCCAGACATCGCTATCGTGGGCAGCAGGCTACGGGCAAGACCTAGTCGTCAGGCTGCTCCTCGATAAGGGTGCCGACCTGGAGTCTGAAGACGACAGTGGCAGGACACCGCTATCGTGGGCAGCAGGCTACGGTGAAGAAGTAGTCGTCAGCCTACTGCTCAAGAAGGGCGCCGACCTAGAATCCAAGGACAACGATATTGGCCGGACACCGCTATCGTGGGCCGTGGAGAACGGACACGAGGGGGTGGTTAAGCTGCTCCTCCAGGCGGGCGCTAATCTGGAGTCCAAAGACGAGAAATATGGCTGGACGCCACTGTCGTGGGCTGCACGGAACGGGCTCGCGGCGGTAGTCAAGCTGCTCCTTGAGAAGGGTGTCGAGCTAGAGTCCGAAGATAAGAAAAACGGTTGGACACCGCTGTCGTGGGCTGCACGCAACGGGCATGAGCCGGTGGTCAAGCTGCTCTTCCAGGCGGGCGCTAATTTGGAGTCTAAAGATAAGAACTATGGTCGGACACCGCTATCGTGGGCTGCAGAGAACGGGCACGAGGCGGTGGTCAAGCTGCTCCTCGATAAGGGTGCCGACCTGGAGTCTGAAGACGACAGTGGCAGGACACCGCTATCGTGGGCAGCAGGCTACGGTGAAGAAGTAGTCGTCAGCCTACTGCTCAAGAAGGGCGCCGACCTAGAATCCAAGGACAACGATATTGGCCGGACACCGCTATCGTGGGCCGTGGAGAACGGACACGAGGGGGTGGTTAAGCTGCTCCTCCAGGCGGGCGCTAATCTGGAGTCCAAAGACGAGAAATATGACCAGTCGCAAATATTACTAGCTACAGAGTACGGATACGAGACAGTCGTTAGGATACTGCTCGAGAAGCGTGTGGACTTGGAGTCTAAAGACGACAGTGGCAGGACGCCACTGTCGTGGGCTGCACGGAACGGGCATGCGGCGGTCGTCAAGCTACTCCTCGAGAATGGCGCTAAACTTGAGTCCAAAGACAAGAACTATGGCCAGACCCCGCTATCGTGGGCCGCGGAGAACGGGCACGAGGGGGTGGTTAAGCTGCTCCTCCACGCAGGCGCTGATCTAGAGTCCAAAGACAGGAACTATGGTCGGACATCATTGTTGTGGGCTGCGGAAAACGGGCACGAGGCGGTGGTGAAACTGCTTCTGAAGGAAATGTTCACCATCAGTACCGAAGGTCCGGCACTGCTGAATACAGCCCTAGCTGACGGCCATAAAGACATCGTTGAGCATCTGCTTGCTGATTACTTTGATGAGGTCGCTCAGGAAAGCTTCAGCTGGCTTTTCGATCTCAAAGACGCTGGTTTCGAAGCAGCAGACATGGCCTCCTTGCTTCTTGAAACAACATCTACGGGTCCTTGGATCCCTCTCGAAAGATCTGATTTCCATCCACTTGAAGGCGAAGCCGATGTTGAATTGCATCAGCCTTCCTGCGCGCACAAAAAACAGTCAACAGACAGAAATGACCCATATTCTGATCCAGTTGCGTTGCATCTCAAGAGAGACGACATGCAAAGACGCATTGCGATGTTCTGTGGGATAGCCGGTGTGCTTCCTCCAGCCAATTCTTTGCTGGAGGACTCGACACAGGCTAGCTTCACAACAATGAAGGCGTCAATTCTTTATGATTACGAGCGGAGAGAGTCTAAAGTAGGGAATAGCCAAGATGCTGAGAGCGGAATAGTAGATGCGGTAGGATACGATGTGGGCGTCGATTTTGGATCTGTACTAACACATGACACCAGGATTCATTCGAAGATTCTACTTATATTTCATCGTCGTTGAATCTACCTCCTGGTCCAAGCACCTTCTCAGGACCATCAGCCACTGCGCCTACCGTATTCTCGCGGTTGTCGAAGGTCTCTACTGCTCCCACTCTCCAGAGTGTCAGGGTTCCATCCAAGTCCTTCGGTCTCGGCAGAGAGACTTCATCAAAACCGAATTCACGATCACTTTCTCAGCAGAAGTTGGTTTCGCAACTGCATCGGGCAATGCAAGGTCTTACGAGTGCAGCCATTACGCTCCAGCGGACTGGATATTGTTGCAACCAATTCACGATTCTCACTGCCTGTGAACAAGGTCTCGACCCATCTGGCACAGTTCCAGTGGTTCGGATGAATAACGTTCCATTCAATCTCTTAAAGAGATTCGCAAACGAGATCTCCAGCCTAGAATTGGATGGAATATCCGAATCAGGTCTGTCTAGAGCTGTGTCAGCTAGTATCAGCATCATGGACAAATTATTCCAAACATCCTATCCATTGCCAACGATTGACCACAAACTGCATCTCTGTTCGCTTACGGTGCAAGTTCTGTGCTTGGGTTTGGTTCTATATTCCCAAGGCCATACCGGGAAGCTTCACCCAATATTCTTAGCAGAGCCGTTGATCGAAGTGACCCTTCAAGGGAGCATGATCAATCAGCGATACATCATCGCCGAGCGCCAACAGTTAGCCTGCATGGGAAGCATGATTGGTGATGAAGTTTTCGTTTTCAAAATGAACCGCTCAGTCCCACAAATTATGCCAAACACGAACGAAAGACTCCACCTATCTGCTACGTGTGAAGATGTTGTGGATTCCTGGGGACCGGCATATTTGATTACGGACATTGATGCGCCTTATGGGAAGATACTATATGGGCTTGGGATCAGAGGAGGCATTATCAAGCGAAGTCGAAACTTAAATGATGGCCAAACTCTCTTCCATTGGGGCCCAGAATTCAACAACTCTACATCTCAGCCTGAGACTTTCAGCTACTGGGAGAAAATTCTGATTGGAACCATCAATTCGAACACCACTTGCCCTCTGGATCCTGGAAAGAGTCGCGAAGAATCGGGGTCGTATCTCTGCAGCCTGGGGACCGCGCCAGACTACTGGAAGCTTAATGAGATACAAGCAATACTCCAAGCTGGCTATTACGTCCAACTTCAAGGCGGGGCTGCAATGACCAAGCAGTCTGGTATACCTCTTAAGCAGGTTCTTCTGGACCGGTGGACGAGAGAGGGGAATCTTTCCCTATTCGAGGAACCATGGGGTGTTCAGGTGAGCCTTTGTACAGGAGTTACCCGAAGAGTTCCCCTACGATCCTTAATCGAAGAGCCTCTTTTTCGTTATATCGACAACCTCAATGTTGATGGATGGGAGGCATTGAAGACAAGGGCGACATCCGCTAGCAGAAGAGATCATGGCTTTACCGAGTGGGCTCAGAAGCTCAACAAAGATGAAAAGCGGTGTATGCAAACCATATTTGGGAAGCTCCTGAATCTTCTTAAAGATACAGGTTTTGACGAAAGTGGAAGGTATTTTTCGATACTATGGCCTCAAGACTCGGATGCACGATTCTGCGTCAAAATTCGGCCCGAAGAAGATCAGCTTTGGTGCAGTATGTTAAAAGACTCTGAATGGTGTGCAACGTTTGCAGTCGCAACCTCTCTTTGTCTGGAGACTCCAGAACACAAATGTCGAAAGACAACGGTGGCAAAGTGGTGCGGAGTGAAGATGCTTTCGACTGTTGTGTGTCCAAACTTCTCAGGCACAATTCCATCTACTATTCCAACGAGGTACTCTGAAGCACAGTGGCAGCTTGAAAACAAAAAACGGTATTGGATTGGAAAATGCGGTGGAGAGGTTTTTTTAGTGGTTCGCAAGCTGCCGAGTTTGGTCACGGAGCTTGAAGTCAGGCGCAATCGGCTCCCAGAACCGGTGGCATCCAGGCTGTGGCGAGATCGATTAATGGAGAGACCGGATACGGCATTCCAAGGAGAGGAAGTATTCATCTTGCAACGGTAGAGATTTTGCAGACGGCATATAGAACGGTCCAAAGACGATGAACAATTCTCCACCCCGTTTAGACGCACTGAACAAAGCCGTCGGGTCAGCAGAAATTGCAGTCTAAAAACAACCCCGAACCGACTGGGTTAGGACTAAAAGTGATATGTCTTTGGAGCCTCTCATACTATCTCTTTGACCGGCACAAGCCTCCAACAGGTCACTGACCCCGCTTTTCTGACTAATTTCGCAGGTACCTGCGGGGTACATGAAGTTCCCGTCAGACAGCTTCTTCTTTCAACACCACCAAAATCATCAAAATCCTCATACAAATTGACCCTAACAAGTCTCAATTAAAACGATGAGCTCCGAAGAGATACATAATTTAATAGATGATCACAGCTTTGATAGCCCGCCTTTTAGGGCAGCTGCTAATGACCCCACCTGTGCACCTAACCTTCCGCCCGAAGAGGGTCGCGGTAATGATTTTCAACCTTTCAACATAGAAGATCGTGATTTTCAGATCAACCCTTTGCCCCAGCAACCACTTGAATTATTCCAGCTTTTTGTGCCTATTTCCCTTGTACAGTCATGGGTCGGATATACCGACAGCTGGGCTTTTTTCTGCGCTGAAAAAGGCGTTATTGATAGCTGGAATACCCCCCTTTCCGACCACTCGCGCTTGCAAGCTTGGGAAGGCATCTCCACCGCAACGGCTTATGTATGGCTTGGTATCCTTATTTACCTAGGAATTCATAGGGAAATATCCCTTGAGGACCATTGGAAGGCACCTAGCCTAGGAGATCAGCGCCCCCTTCATCCATTTACGAAGTTTATGCCGTTACGGAAGTTCGAGCTGATTACACGGTATTTCCGCACTTTTGATCACACCAATCTCGATGTGAGCGATGAGAAGGATCTTCCAAAGACCTTCCAAGCGGCTGAAGAGTGGTCTGAGCATATACAAAGGGTGTCTATCGAGCTCTATCTTCCAGGGACTAATCTGACTGTAGATGAGTGTATGGTGCCGTTTACAGGCAGATCAAACAGATAACGCTCGTCAAAGGAAAGCCCACGCCAGTAGGCTTCAAAATCTGGGTTATTGCGCAACAGGGCTACTTTCTGCAGTGGCTTTGGCATGTGAAGGCATCACCAGTTACGGCTGTAACAGTCAAGCTAGAGGCACCGGCGCCGCACGGCAAGAAGGGATGCCTACGGACCGAGATCCCTCTTAGCAATACACAGAGCGTCGTGGTTCACCTACTGCAAAGGCTGACAACGGCGACACATCACGTCTTTACAGATAACCTCTTCTCGTCACCGCAGCTCTTCCGCCTCCTTCGGCAGCTTGGTCACGGGGCCACAGGCACAGCACGCCCTACTCTTCTATTCCTAATTGTCGTGTACCCCTAATTGTCGCGTACCCCTAATTGTCGCGTACCCCCTGTTTATTTCTCACGTGTTTGTTTATCTCCCGTCTATTCCCGCATGACCATACTATGGTGACTTATGTTTTCTCATTTTGATCGACAGTCTGCGGGCGCATTACTTACGCGTACTTCATCTTTCTTATATCATCTACTCTCTTTGCTGTAATTTCAATTCGAGGTTTCCTCCAACGATCTTTAAAAGCTCGTACCATCGAAAGGCTAGTGGACTATGAAAGACTTTCACTATGGAACTTGAAGATCTCTTTTACTACGATCCTTCTTGGCGTATCATTGTTTGCAAACAGTGTGGCGTTGTACCGCAAACCAATATCGCCCGGCATATCCGACGGCACCACAACGCGATGCGTGCCTTTAAGGTTGCTTCCATCAAGCTATTTGAGCGAAGTTTGGACCATCTACCTCTCATACGAGACGCCGATGAGATATGTAGGAACGTGCGACCGTTGCCGATCGCGGATCCGATTCGGTTCCTTGATGTTTTTCACGATGGAATTTGTTGTCTACTTTGTCAAGACGACCGAGACCGGTATGTCTGCCGAGGTCGCACAGCAATAGAAGATCATCTCAAAAAGGTTCATAATCAACCATTGCGCCAACCAGGGCGTAGACGAAGGGGAGAGGCCGGAGGGATCAAAGGTTTGACCCAAGCCGGTCTGGTCCGGACTCCAGTCGCTTGTCAAACCCTTTTTCACGGCACACGATGCAGGTACTTCATCGTTAAGGCCCGCAAAGTTCACGAGGAAATAGAGGAAAGCCCATCTGGATCTGATGCAGGAAGTGACGCAACTAACATGGGCCCTGCGTTTACTCAACCTAGACTCGAGGACATCATAAACCTTCAGCTTGCTCAGCAGGAAAACGAAAACTCAGCAATATCAAACCAGACTGGCTTTAACATAAACCTTCTATCTTCTAACCCGCGACATCAATCCCAGTGGCTTCGAGTCACGGAATGGCCCCGCTTCCTAGAGCCCCACAAACAAGAACTCCCTACTCTTCTATTCTTAATTGTCGTGTACCCCTAATTGTCGCGTACCCCTGTCTACTTCCCACGTGTATGCCTATCTCCGGTCTATTTGTCAAATGTTCGGGTGAATTGTGTTCTCCATTGTTCTTCCTCTGATTGTTGGGTTGGAAACCTATTTCTATCTGTTCAGTAATGACCTATCAAAGAAGTTGTTACAGTGCTGAGACAGCTTTCTGACCGGTAGCTCGGTCCTCCGGTTAGCCGGTCGTATCTTCACCAGTACCGTATTCAACACATATACTTAAGAGATGTTTTTTACCTATATACATTTCAAGCTATATCATGAAAATACACATCTCCGTATAGAAGCGATTTATTCGTTTCATGTTTCGGGTTTTAAGGTTCAAGGAGTGGCAGCGTCAAGAGCTCTATAATTTGGAATTGGGAGTAAGTAAGGAAAGGATGATGCATTATATTGTATCTCTTGCGACCTAGCTGTATAGCCAGGAACAAGGCTGCTATTGCGTGCGCCCTGTTGAGGATGACGAATCAAGTTATGCGAGCACCGATAAGAGTCGTGAGGAGAGTGATTCCGAACAAGACACGTACATGGGAGATGAGGATAATCCGATGCAAGATGAATCAGAATTTGTCCTCCCATCCGGGCCTTGGCTGGAGTTATCCGAAGCTTTGTTCCAGGCTTTCGCTACACACATCCAGTGGTGTTAAATGCGGCCTTTTCCTCGATAGGCTCCCTTTGTTGGCCAGGCGATCCTGTGAGTCTTAGCCATGCTAACGGAGTAGTCCAACACAGCCTCGGCGTTCGCAAGATATGAACTCTCTAAGATATCCTTATCCCCTTTGGCGATCTGCTTGCTTCGATCCATACGAGGAATGTGACCGTTGTTGACCACGGCCTTCACATCAATATCAAAGCGCCCCATAATTGCCCTGTCGAGTTCTCCTGGCACCCATTTACGGCCCACAGCTGTATCCACTCCAAGCATCGCCACGCCACTTGCTGCCTCGGCTGCTGCTGCTGCCGGCGCACCAGCTATCGGTGCCATGCCCGCCGCCGCAGACGCAACCTTTGTGAGTGCGGCGGCAAAACCATTTAGTACTCTCACGTGGCTTTCGTTGTGCGCATCCAAGTCCTGTGCGTAGGCTCGCATTGATCCATAGAGTATCCCGTCCCGAAGCGCGGCCATTTTTGCGTAGCTTGGAAACTTCTTATAGGGGTCGTCGTCGTTATGGGCAATTTGTACCAGGTCGACCATTCTTCTAATCGCCCGCATGTTTTGTCCGACCTCTCCACTCTGCAAAAAAGCTTGTTGATCGTCTCTTTTCATGTGAGCTACGATAAGGTGGACGGCAGTTGCGATGAGGTGTGGCTGATCAGGTTCGTAGTTGTCGGATGCAAGTTTCTCGAATATGCATCCCAGCAAGTACCGGGTGGGCTGTGTTCCTAATGCTTGTGCAAGCTTGTACGTACGGATGTCCTTTGCAACTTTTGCTGGAGCAAATGAGAAGGCGTGCGCGAGTTCGTGCAGTGTTCCATACGACCGCAGGGTTAGCACCAGCGCCGTCAGTCCGTTTACTTTAGGGTCGCGATGTGGGAATTTCGTGTCACCTGTCCGCTTGTCGCTGAGGTCCACTTTGATCTCAACAGCGACATTCGCCAAGCTGTTTGCTACCCAAGGGTACCAGGCAGCATTCGAATCGACCGGGAGGATCTCAGGTACGCGCACATATAAAAGGTTCGGCTTGTCGCCGTTGACCGTGTAGTGCTCGAACTTGGTTTGCAGCGATATAGCAACGGTGGACTGTTGGTCATAGCGGAAGACAAGTCGCGATTCGACCTTAAGCCTCTGTGTCTGAACATTGCCATTCAAATTGAAAGTCGCCTTAATTGTATGATGATCTCGCTTTGTTATCGTGAACGTCTTGGCGTTAGCAAGATCGAGGCCAGCTTGTCCTGCACCGATCAGCGGAAGCTGAGGAGTGCCTTTCGATAGATCAATTGGATTCGCGTGCTGTTGCATGGCGGTTGTTTCGAGCAACGAAAAAGGCCGATGATTGAGCGCTCTCGCCCACTTGTCGGGTTTCCGCATTTTTTTGCGCTTGATCCCAAGTTCCGGGTTTTCGACATTTTGCGAATTATAGGCCAATGCCACGGCGCGAGCTAGCAAAACAGTGTAGGCCTGCACTTCGCGACAGGCTCTCTCAAGTTTATCTTTGAGATTGTCATGAAGGGTGGCAAAGGCACTCTCATCTTTTTCGTGGTCATACGACGCTGCCCTAGCGGACAGTTCATCTTCCTTCCGAGCACGCGCTCCAGCGATATCGTTTAGCTGTATTGCTATTGCCATGACAGCCGCGATAGCTTTCTCATGGTTCTTCGCACGGTGAGCTGCCGCGCTATGTGCGTTGCGAACTTGGTTCGCGAATTCAACGGCAATGTGCGTCGTGTCTTGTGCTCGAGAGGCTGTGGTCACTACGGGTTGGAACATTGTTGCTGCGTCGTACAGTGTATACGGTATATTCTGAACTTGATTTGCCGCGTTCTCGTGCGCTGTCCAAGCTAGCCTAGCCGCGTCTGCTGCTCTTTTGAAGTCTGAGTGCAGCCTGGTAGCGCTCTCTCTCGCCGCATCGTAGGCATCCCTTGCTGCCACGACGGCACCCACGTGGCCAGGTACCTCCATTTCCACTGCGACCTGTGCCGCTGTCAAGGGCGGGACGGGAGGCGGGGTAGGGGTGATATGATCGTCCATCTGAGCCTTGGAGTCTCGCGTTGGCCTAGGGCAGAGCGCAGCTAATGCTCGGGGAGCTAGGTCGTAGAAAAAGTAGGGGGGGCAGAGTCGTAGGCATTCCAGTGAGTAAAATGGTCCAAACCGGTATGTATCAATTTATTACGATAAGGTCAGTGTTTTCCCTGTATAGTAGCTTATTTAAAGCCAGATTGAGGTCGTGCGATCGATTTGAAATATATTGAATTGTTTTTGATGTGGTTGAAATTGACCGGGGTGTTAATGGGTAGCAGTAAGATAATTGGTTAGGTTTTTCCATTAAGTTGGCCTATCCAAGCTGCGCGGCAGATTCGCTAGCGAATCCATTTGAACGCCCATGGTAAAAAAAACGGCGCTAATGAACAAGCATAGCGAATCCATTTAACCCAAACGGATTCGCTGCACCCATAAATTTTATCTAGTAAAATGCATTTTAACTACATGCATCAATTCATTACATTAAGGTTACTTCATGTCTCAACTGACAGCCTGAGAAAATCATACCTGCGGCATTGCGGCCGGCTCAAAGTTCAATCACATTGATCAATTGAAGTTAACAGAGACCAGGGTTAAGTGGGGTCCCCACATGGCATAATCTCACAAATGGCTGTGCATAAAGTCACGTGCCTGCGTGTTACCTCGCTTGCTTTGCCTTGCACTTTCCACTTCGAACACAGCTATCCGTTTACTCAGCAATCCTGTTGGACTTACAAGCTGCGCCTGGCTACAGGGGTCCTTTTCAGCTGCTGACGCCTGGCTGTTATTGTTTGTGTCGATAGCCTGCCGACGATTAATTTTGTATGGGGAAATGTATGGCGCTAGCAGGACAAGGGTCAGTCGACGATTAAAATCGACGTCAACCGACGATTAGCGATTTGGACGCTATAGCTGTCGCGGTAAGTTGAAAACAGGGAGGAGTATAAATGAAATGCTTGCAAATCGATTGATACTAATTTAAGCCTATGAACTTGCGGTCTTGGTAGTTAAATAGTGTATTTGCTTCGAGATCATCTTTTTTAATGGTCGTCGCGCGACAGGGTTCGTTAACGGGGATCAGGCTATTGCAACCAATCAGTATTCTTTAATTGACAAGGGTGACTGGCGAAGAGTAACCAATTAAGAGCTTAGAGGAAAGTCTGACAGGATCAATAATACTGAAAGCATTAATAGTAATAGTATTAGTATTGCTAAGCAGCTAAACGCGTCCTTGGAGACTAGTAACTATAAGGGCTACAATATAGTCTTTATTTACAAAAGTCAAGAAAAGTGCGGCATATATAGATTGTGAATATGAATAGTATAAACTTTTAGCGCTAGACTATACTAGCTAATAAACAATTCGAGGACCATACGCAGAAGAAGGGTCCCAGTTAATTAAGTCAAAGTCAGAGACTCCCACTAGCTCAAATGCTTCCACAGTACCAGGCGCCTTACAAGGTGTCTTAAAGGCAAGGGAGGGTCTCTGAGCGGAATCCCAAGTAGCAGCTCTTCCAGCGACAACCGAGAGACGGCCGATATGGTTGTTGCGCTGGTTTCCAGGACCCCAGCCGCCGGTAGGACCCCGGGCAGGCTTGATGCTGGTGAACACATCGATCTTCTTGCTGCCAGCAGGATTGGCGTTGGCGGGGAGGTGGAATTCTAACTGGCACTGTTTATTCTTGGCGGCGGCAGGGTAGGTAAACGTCACGAGGGCTGTCTGGTCCTTGCCGCCGTTGCCGGTGCTCTTGTAAATCTCGACGATGCTTGAAACAGCTGTAATGGCGCCATCTCTGACAGAGTACTGCCAGGTATTTGAAGGAGTAAAGTAGGATGATGACACATTGCGCGCTTCGAGAGGGGCGGCGAGAGTTGAGGTAGCAGCGATGGCAGCAGAGAGAAATGTCTTGAAGAGCATGGTGCCGGATGTGACTGTCTAGTAGAGATGTAATTGGGTATTCGTTGATCAGTATTTAGAATATAATTGTATGTAGTAGAGGTTGATTGCTTTTGACTTGTGATGATAGATTTTGGGATAAAAAGTAAAAGACTCGATATCTTTATAGTCTAATCCCAGGTTTTGGAAAGGCTTATAGTTTAATAAGCATTTGGATAGAGTGAGGCTTGGTTACTTTCCAAGCTTGGAGCTATAAGCCACTCAGGGCTGAATCTGGGGGATGTTAGATGCAAGAGAAGTAATAATAGGTCACATAGCCACAAGCGCAGGCAGCTGAATCTCATTCGTCAGAACAGAAGCTAGTCAATAAGGTTATCAAGGCTGTGGTAGGGAACAACATCCATAGAATGGCAGGTAATGACATTGTGGCGCTATAATATTTGCCTTGTTTTAGCATAAGCTTAAGTTGAGCCTCTCTCAACGTGTCTTAGTAGAATTCATATCGACTAGCTTGCACCCCACACGAATTATGCCAGACAACGCTCCGCTATTATACGGAAGATATAGGCCAGCAAGGCGCAAGGCACTAATAGTGCGTATTCCATCTTAGCTGGTAATCTAGCAATAGGATATCTACTGGTTATTTACTGCCCGATAGTTCTTATATGCTTTAGCTGGTAAATGATAATTAAGTTTATATAAGGGATTTAATAGCAGTAGCAAGTCACGGGTCTGCTAATAAATAGCTTTCTAGGTATTATAAAAGTTAAGGTAAGCTTAAGATAGGTAAGAGCAGAAGAAGATATACTCGCAAGTTAATAGATATAAACATTATCGTGATAATTACTGTTTGCGTCGATAGCCTGCCGACGATTAAGTTTAGGTGGGAAATTTGGTGGCGCTAGCAAGGCATGGATATTGCGACGATTAAAATCAGTGTCAACCGACGATTAACGTTCCGGACTCTATAGCGGTCAGGGTAAGCTTAAAATAAGTAGAAATATAAAAGAAATAATTGTGAATCGATTGATACTAGTATTAACTTGTAAACTGGTGGTATAGGTAGATGCGCAGGACATTTACTTGAAGGTCATTTTCGTTGATGGTTGTTGGCCGACAGGGTTCGTGAACATGGATTAGTCCGCTATAACCAATCAGACCACGTTCTTTACTTACAAAGTTAGTAGTGGCTATGAAAGCATGTCTTGTCACATTCAGATCACATTCAGCTCGAACTGCCGACATAGAAGAAAGGGGTTATAGGAAGGTATTAATACTGCGTGAAAGCTGATGAATTTGTAAGGTCAATACACGACTTTATTATTATGAAATCCGCTTACAATGGAGTACTTTACATATGAACAAGAGTTCCGGCTTCTTTGCTGTCGTACATGCCATGTCATGGTTACGCAAAAGCAAGTGAGGGTGCATCTTCGCAATGATCCGCATCATCTTGATACTGAGGCAGTTAGAGATGCGCAAAAGTGGGCATCTAACCATGATATATTCGAGAGTCAACAGGATGTACACGACAATCTACCAGCCAGGCCAGACAATGCACCGCCAATTGCAGCATTGGGTCCGCCATGTACAGGAGGTATTCGGTGCGAGTTTGTCCCGGAGCATAGTACTTACCAGCCCAATTGCCCATACGTGGGCGCAGATCTGAGGCGAATTCGAGAACATCTCAGGGTTAAGCATGATTGGAGCTTGGAGCTCAAGGGCGGGCGTCGCTCAGCTGCCATGGCAGAGGAAGAGAGGAGTAACAGTCCATGCAGGATGGGGGTCTGCTATCAGCGGCTATTCTTCAGCGGGCTGGGCAGTGAGCTGTTCGAGGTGGCAAGGGGACTGAATCTCGAACAATCAAGGGTTCAAGACCATGAGTCACAAGTCAGACTTCAGCAGGCCATCGATGCGTTCCAGCGCAAGGGCAAAGATGTTCGAAGTCGAGAAGCGGAGCGTATTGATGCGGAGAATGATGTCACTGCACCGAACCCGTGGCTTCGTCGGCTTGGTTCTGCTCTCCATCTAAAGGACTTTAGTGGGAAAAAGGACTTCTTGAGAGACTTGATCGCCATGGAATACGAAACAGATCCGGACGATCCAGTCAGGTCAGACGATGCTCAATTGCGGTTTGTGCATATCGCATTCGATCGGCTAATTGGCCATGCTAAGACTGTTATCACTCCGAATGTTATTTCTTGGAATGCGCTATTTGAGGTGAATCGCAAGGAACTCATAAAAGAGAGGACAAAGCCATTCCATTTCCGGTTCAAGCCTGAGACCCAGAGGAGGTATGCACTTGTTGTCAAGCAGCTACTCGCTTACATCGTTCGGTGCATGTCGTTTAAGGACAAGGCAGATCGGCCACCGTTCAAACTCAGTATCCGGCAACAGAGTGCTTACGATGTTATGATGGAACACGCAGATGACTTGACCGAGGCTTGGAAAGAGCACAGTGGTGACCCAGAAGCACCCGAGATCGTCAGACTTCTTGACTTGTTGGAGACTACCGTTCTCGAGTTATACATCTCTGTTCTCGACCATTTCACGAAGGACACGGAGTATGACAGCGTTCTTGTCAGCTTCTTAACTGTTCTCAGCGTGCGAGTAGATGGTACTTGGGAGGGGTATGGAGGTTTCACGCCAAAGCTTTCTGCCATCATGGCCATTTCTCGTCTCTGCATTATCAAATACGCCGTGGACCAACGAACCAAAGCTATCAAGCAAAAGACACAACAAGGCCAGAGTCAAGAAGAAGCCGAAGAGAATAGCCCAAGCCATTTCTTACTGATATCCGAGATGACTTGACGGTTTATGGTAGGCGGAGGGGAGGGCTGGGAAACGACGCCGACGCAATTTATTATCCGGCTCCGAAACTTCGGCATGGCTGCACAAAACAACACAGCAGCACATGGCTCAGTGAGTTGGGATAGTAGCAGAGAGGAGCTTATCTATAAGGGTACTCGTCTCAGCGTTCTTGATGTGCAGGCCATGATGAGATTGGCGGTTCAACAATTAGAGACTATACTCTACAAGGACTTATTATTCTTTACTGAGTTCTCTGAGCAGTCTCCCGCCGAACTTGGATTGCCTGAGATCCCGTGGGATGAGCTTTTGGACAATGCGGCCGACGAGACAGTCGGGCATTCATTTATCGATAAATTGTTCCAGCACGATGGAGGTGCCAGCAGAGGTTGGGTCATCAAGAAGATCTTACAAAATAATGGCTTAAGAAGCAAGTGGGTTAAGTCGATGAATGATGACGGTATGGAGTTAAACTCCAGGCTAGCATATCGATATGGTCTCAGGGTAGAGAAAGCATTGGAGCTGCTAGCGGTTCTCGCGCATATGAGTAGCGGATTCCCGCTGCGAGCATGGGAGCTTCTTGTCGTCAGGCATCGCAACACAAGTAACGGAGGCATACGTAATATTCTGTGTGATCGGGGACTCATCATGATCGTCACAGGGGCGCACAAAGGTTTCACGACGACTGGGAGGCTCAAGATCATCCATCGCTTCTTACCGCGGGAGGTTAGCACTCTACTGACATACTACTTGTGGCTCATTCTGCCATTCTGGGAAGATATTCAGGCCAATATATGGAACAAATCTAGCTTCGATGCTGGGTTGTGGGCAACAGAAGGCACCCAGGAGAGCGAGAAGAGTCAGGACAGTGAACAGGCAGACGGGGCGATAGACCCCAGCCAAAATCAGACAAGCCAGGTCGGGGAGGGTACGCAAGAGAACGGCTGGTCGCTAGGTCCCGGGGAACACTGGACATCTCCGCGCTTGTCACGCAACATCAGAAGGCTCAGTGCTCTGGCTTGTGGGCAAAAGTTAAACATCAGCAGCTGGAGACATATCTCTACGGCAATCGGTCGACGGTACTTTCGAAACGCATCTACAGCACACACGAGGCTACTGCACGAGGTAGACTCGGATGACAGCGGCAGCGAAAGTGATGACGATGAGGATAGCCCATACGACCTGCAAGCGGGTCACGGGTCCAAGACCGCAGGCTTGATATACGGACGGTTGATTACGGAAGGAGCATTTGAAACGAACGAACGCCGCGTCAACTTCCGGTACATCAGTGAGGAATGGCACCGGTTACTAGGCTTCCCGTCCGCAATGGGAGGCTTTGGTGAGGTTCTCACGCCAGGCCGCAAGCGAAAGAAGGCATCCGTCTGCGACGAAGCGCTTCGGAAACTGCAGTTGGAGCGATGGAAGTCACGTCGCCGGATCGACATCGACCGTGAACTCGTCTACTTGTATGGAGATCAAGCTGCATTCCGGGGTATCCAACGCGAGGCGATCCAGGCGATCATGATGAACAAGAGCCCCATTGTCGTCGTGATGGGAACGGGAGGTGGAAAGAGCTTGAGCTTTATGTTGCCAGCAGCAAGCTGTCCAGGTGGCGTGACCATCGTGGTAGTTCCACTGGTATCGCTACAGGGCGACTTGATAGAACGGTGTCGGAAGATGAAGATACCGTGTACCGAGTGGCGTAGTGACCAGTCCCCAGGGCCGGCGTCACTTGTTTTTGTCACGCCCGAGTCCGCAATGACGAAGCGGTTCCACGATTACGTGGAAGGACTTCGGGTGATGGCGCAACTTGACGGCTTTGTGTTTGACGAAGCACACACAATATTAGAGGGTACACGGGACTTTCGACCGAAGCTAAGAGAGTTGGGTCGTCTAGCACTAATCGGGGTCCAGATGGTATATCTAACGGCGACATTACCACCAAGTAAGGAGGCAGAGTTCTTCGAGCTCATCAACGCTCGATCAGAGGATATGACCATGATCAGAACCAGTACAACTCGCGCCAATGTCGTGTATAGTGTGCAAACGCTGACAGCAACGACCCCAGAGCAAGCGACAGAAGCGGTGACAACAAAGGTTCGGGAGGTACTGGACCGGAAACTCGAGGAGTATCCATGGCCGGCAAAAATAATTGTATATTGCAACACCGTGGTGGCGACCGATGCTCTTGCCACCGAACTGAACTGCGATGCTTATCACCGAGATGTCGATACGCGAGACGGAAAAGCAGAGAGACTGCGAGCTTGGATGAGTGGACTGGAGCGAGAGCGATATGGCGGAGGACGGGTGATTGTGGCCTGGTCGCCAGTCCGGGCGTTGTTCTGGCTGAACAAAGACTTGGGGTTAGCGAAATTGTATGGCGGTCGCGGGTAGTGCACGGGCCATTCCCCCAGGACAACAGCGATGATTGGGTCGAAAACAGACACACCGCAGCCGCAAGTCGACAGGGAACTAACACCGAATACCAATAACAGGCCCAGACAAGAACAAGGGGGGGAAGGAAAGAGTTAAACCAATTCATTAAAATATATAAAAGTAAAGCAGTAATTTAGAATAGAGTTCACGTATTGCTATAGCAATGACAAAAAGCAAGTCTATATCCATTAAGCCAGATAGATATATTTATAATAATAACAGCATTATTATTCAGACTCAGCCAGATTTAAGTGTCATATTAACGGCAGCCCAGTCACTACACTACCGGCGACCATGACAAATGATACAGTGGACCAGATGATCCAGCTTTGCGAGCAGCTTGATGTCTTGCTCTGTCTGATCTGCGAGGCAGCTATTAAGCCCGAAGCAGACAAGGTAGAGCACCACTACCGCAATTGCCATAAAACTGTCAAGGAGCAACTACAAGCGGTGATTGCATTCGCAGCATCATTCTCATCGTCGGGGTGGCGCCCCCGGACGCTGCAGGACCCGGCAGATGAGAACATACAACTGCCACCAGATGGAAGCGCGCCGATCCCCGGGCTGAAGACATATAAGGGGTTCAGCTGCAGGAGCGGGGGCTGTCGCTTTCTGACTCGCAACAGGACGAATCTGTCTACACACGAGACCCGCAACGGACACAGAACGCAGGTGGACGGTGAGCGCGGCTGGGAGCATGTAATGCTTCAGTCACTGCGCAAAGCCCCGCATGCAAGGTACTGGATCGTTAACCCAGCGCGGGGCGCCGATGCCGATGCCGACAGCAGTCCGGCCACTGAACACGTTGACGATGCTGTAGCTGGGGATACTCTACTACTGCAGACCGTCCGGGCGTGTGAGAAGGATTTGAAGAAGGCGGAGATTGAACGGCAACGTCAGGTAGAGGCACCGGGCGGAGTCGACACCGAGTCGAGATGGGTGCAATTTATGAAATGGTCGGCGCACTTGCAGCAGAGGGACAAACCGATGCTGTACCAGGCAGGGCTATCACCGGCTTCCGCCGCCGTTGAGCAGAGGATGTGGCCCCGCGAGCGCCGTGAAGCGAACCGGAGGCTACGCGCGTTGACCGAGAGCTTCCGGCGTGAGCTTGGCCGTTGCATGGAGAGGCTGGATAGGGTGCCGGACGAAACGCTCGAGTGGCTCGGCAGCATCGACCCAACTAAGCCAGTATCGGCCCCGTTCGGCCGAAAGCAGCAGTCAGATACGATGGATAGGTACAGTGCGTGCTGGCAGCGGTACTTGTGCTATTGTGTCCGGATCCAGCCGCTTGGGCGCGATCGAGCTAAGGCAGAGCACGGTATCCGATTTACCGAAGAGCAGTGGAATTCTCTGGCCGATATTGTCCAGCGACTTGATACTGTTGTGGACAAGCAGAAGAAGCAGGGGCAGCAACAGGTCTTAAAGGTCAGCAGAGAAGGTGACAGCGACGGAGGGAGCGCTGAGGGTAGAGAAGAGGGAGAAGAAGACGACCCGGATAAAGAGGCACTTGACGAGGCCGTCTTTGACTTCTGCATCAAGTCAATCAAGCAGAAGCTTGGGAGGAAGCAGTATCACAACCCGCTGCTCCACTTTACGGCCGTACTGGGTATCAAGGAGGATGGCACGTGGGTTCCGTCCCACACACATACTCGGTTTCTCGCCGGCTTCTTGTGGTGCGGGCGGATTCTGATGCTGGAGCACTTCTTTGAGGATGACCCGTACGACTCCGAGGACTCGACTTGCGACACGAGTTTCGCGGCTATCGATCGGTTCCAGAAGGGTCATCGCGATTGGCTCGCAACCGGCTCATATACACCGTTCAGCGCTATTATTCAGTGGATGACGTACGGACGGGGCTACCGCAATCAGGAAGGTGGGCAAGCGAGGGTGCTATGGGACAGCGATGGCACGACGCTCCACTATCTGGGCGATAAGATCACCGTGGGCAGCTTTCAGTAGACGGCGCAGGCGCTCGTGCGGGAAGCCGAGGGCTGGCTGGACAAGCTTATGGGCGGGCAATGGAGTCAGATCCGCGAAACGATACGGCTACGGGACATCGCCGATAGCTTGGTGTTTGAGGGCCCAGGGCGGTCATTTGCGACGAACCGGAGGAATGCATGGCTGAAGCCGGGTGCTGAGAAGTTGGCCAAGCTGGTAGGCGCGACACTGTGGAAGATCGTCGATGCAGGGAGCGGCGGCAGTCGGGTCGAGTGCCGGAGACGGGCGGTAGAGGAGTATCTTGGCTGGCTGCGGCAGTTCCGGTCAAGCATGTTCCCGGTTGTGCACGTATGGGGAGGACAGCCCGGGCGAGGTCCAGAAGTGTCAACACTAAAGCACTGCGATACCGAACAGCTGCCGAAGAACGTGTTCGTCTTTGACGGACAGGTGGTGCTCATCACGGACCGGGACAAGAGCAAGGGCTTGAATGGCAAGCAAGGCCGAAAGGTAGCACGTTTCTTGCCCGAGGGCCCGAGCTTGATGATGGTGGCATACATCGCATGGCTGCTGCCGTTTGAGAAGGTGCTGCATCGGCTCTCTGGCATTCGAGGCCCTTCTAACATTATGCCCCGCGTCGGTTGGCAACCGACGAATTATTTTTGGTGAGAAATGAAATGGCGCTAGCACGACATGGGGTAACCGACGAACTAAATCTGGGGTAACCGACGAACTCTAGTTTGACTACAACGAGCGATTCAATCTTTATAAAAACTTATAAATTGGTAAAACTAAACCCTAGGATAATAATAGAATGCCTTTCATTTTAGGTAAGTGTCGTAGGTATAGTTTATTATTGAATCTAACTGTAGGCTCTGGAATTAGTATTCTTCAGCCGACAAGCGTGGCCTGTCCAGAGTATCCAATCAGGAGCTTAGATAAAGAGTCTGTCTTGTCAGGTTACAGTATATACTGATTATCTATATATTTACAATAACTATTTAAAGCGCTAAACTAAACTAGCTAATAGACAATTCAAGGTCCATACTCCGAAGAAGGGCTCCAGTTAATTGAGTCATTGCCTAATCATTACTACCTCCAACTGGTATAGCTTAGATTGGTAACGATGCTCATGCTACTGTGCCCATATCAGGCCGCTCGGTTGTACTGGACGATGTCGTCCGGCGACTCGATATCGTCGGTGAAAAGAATAAGGGAGATAGGAAAGCTGGAAGGGTACAGATGAAGAGAAGAGGGAGATCCCGGGACGTCTTTCACTTCTGCATCAGCTTTATCCGCAGTACCGCAACCTACTACCCTATCTCACGGCCGTTCTTAGCATAAAGCAAGATAAATATCAGGCCCCCACCAACACAGAGCATCCACCATAAGCAAATCAGACCCCTCCATCCTCCACACCCTGTAACTCAGCGTCCTGTTCCTAGTCAATTCAGAAAATGGGTTTTCCCCTGCGGCAGACAGTTCTTTAGAGAATCCTATGTTCCCGTCACCAGGCGGGTGAGCTTCTGTCCAATATCCATATATCCACTTGTACCAGGGGGCGGTGTGCTTCTGGATATTTAAATGCGATTGCGACCTACACCACCATCTGTACCGCGAGAAGAATTATGAGTAGGCGCACTCTCAACAAATTCGAAATTTCCTGTTAAGTCTGCCTGACGAAATATCAGCTATGGCTCTAAGAGGTGCTTTCTTTACTTTTTATTAGCCCCCATTTTGAAATAGTCCTTTCTCTGGACGCCACTGCTACAGCACTGCCATGGCACTGCCGCTGCGGTCTGTGCGCGGAGGCCGCCTACAGCCACATTCGTGTATTTAGCATGCCCTTGATCCCTCCCTCAAGGACTCCTGTTATTTTGGACCATCGGCCGCCTTCTTCCCCAGTTCCAATAACTCACTCCACTCCAGGCCTTCAACGCTATTCTTCGGTCGTGCTGAGTGCATTGTGCCGAATCATCAAGTCGATCTGTTGTGGGAGTAATCCGGCTCTGACTGACAAGACCTAACACCAGTTTGAAGGGGTTAGGTAGACATTATGGAATCCATGCCCGCGAATATGGAGAATATTTCGATGCCGCTTAAAAGTGATGAAACGGTTAGGAAATTAATACTCCTTTTCGAGAGAATGGATGACCATTTAATTGGGACAGCTCGGGAAGCTCGGGAAGCTCTTCAGCATCAAGCCGACCTCAGTGGCCCTAACCATAGCCCTCTTCCAATCTCAGAGATAGACTTGAGGCTTATTGAAGCGGCAAGACAGTCGTATCAGACCTCCCAATTCGATACCGACGATATGAAGAATTATTTTTCAGCTTTACCTGACTTTGAGTCGCTCTGGACTAACGTTAGCCGCATGATTCTTCGCTACTTTCAGGCCACAGTTCGAGATCGGCAAGGTGAATGGAAGGTCTGGCTCAGTCGAGTTGAAGGAGCAGGAAAGCAGACTTGGCAGCAAGCATACAAAGCCAGTTATTCACTAAGCAATCCAGGGCCAGACGCTACAATTATAAATGCAATCATCGACAAACTGCGACTTGTGGATATACTTCTAGATGAAATCCACTCCGGACTCTATCGGGAGGAAGATGAGAAAAGAGAACACTTCTCGTCCGAGTTGGAAGACACGATGTAAGAACACCCTCTACCCATCCGGTATATGTGCTTTACCTAACGCACGTGTAGATTGGCGACTATAGATATTAATAGACGTGGTGGCGATCTCACAGCAGAAAGTATCGCCAACTTCAAAGCGGCAATCCGCGTAAGGAGGGCAGCAGAAAGAGCTCGCTATAGTTATTCAACCTCGATTGACACGGGTACGGGCGGTTCAGAAGTGACTTCTTTATATCGCCGATCTTCTACTGCTAATCCTGCAACACCCAACCCGCGGAATCATGCCGATAACAGGACGAGTAATGGGGACTCTGGGAGTATGTTTTCACGCCCTGACAAAAGTGCCGCTCAATATAACAAGGTATGTTTGGCTCTGTCAGATCTCATATATGGCTCATTTAATGTTCACACATGCCTCAGTACGACCCCACAACATTGGCACTAGTCGTCATCATTACTATTGCTGCTGCGGGCCTCACTGCTAAGGGCTGGAATCTCTCACCTCATGAGTCAGGAAGGCCCGATGACCCAGACTTCTGGTTCTTGCTTCAGTCTAGTCTCATGCAACTAGCTAGCATGGTCCCCATTATCTTTTGTTTGTTGGTTACGCACTCGACTTCCTTGCAACCTCGGCTTTGGAGCTGGGTCTTTTTAGGCAGCGGGATCCTCTTCGCCGTTCTGGCTCCCCTACTATACTTGGCCGTTCCTACTGAGTTTAGTGCTATGATTTCATTTTGTGGAAGCGTAGCTCAGGTCCTGATTGTCCTGGAAGCGATGTTTCTCACCGGGCGGGTCCCTACAGGTGGAGCGATGCGGTCCGACATGAATAAGGACAGGTAGTGGAAGATCAATGTTCTCTTCGCAAGAGAAACTAAAATCGGTGCCATTGTATCAATAGTGTAACTAGGATTCTGAATGTACAGGAAATCATGGACGTTAGAAATATTAGATAACTACGTCGGCGGCAAAGTCCTATAACGCCCTGAAGAGACGCGAATCTGACATACTGGTGCAGCTACGAACGGACGGGGATGGCACGGGTCAATAGGTACCTACATAGGATAGGCACAGCGGAAACAGATATGTGCGACTGCGGCCAGGAAGGAGAACGGTCATAAATGGAGCCTGACCTCTACCGATACTATGCCCCGCGTCGCTTGGCAACCGACGAATTATTTTTGGTGAGAAATGTGATGGCGCTAGCACGACATGGGGTAACCGACGAACTCCAGTCCACGCCCCAATTATAATAGGAAAGACCTACAAAAATGTATAGGCATGAAGTTCGAATATGAGATTATAATGGTAGGTTTGGTTTTGTCAAGGAACTATTATTTATGTGCTAAATCACTCTATCTTATTGTCGACTCTGGTTTTGGTGTTCATCAGCCAACAAGGGTGGCCTGTAAGAAGCACCCTATCAGGATGTGATATCATCTGCCGTGTCGAAACATGGCGGTCGCACTTATACTAATATCAGTCTATAGGAAAAAGAAAGTTTAATATCAAGAAGTAAACAAAAGAGAAGAAGTCCTCACAAGAGGAGGAGTCTTAGAAATTATCTAGTTTATACCTTTTACTATTGCTTAGTTATAAATCTATACGATATGGAGTACTTTGACTATATAAGCGATTTGCGCCTACTGTGCTGCAAGACATGCAAGTATATGGTAACGAGAGGTAGGGTACAGGCTCATCTGCGCAATACACCACACGGACTTGTGAAGAAGGAGATCGACAAAGTCAAGCTGTGGACCGAAGCACTTGATCTGATTGACAGCAACGATGAGATCTTGGCTCTGCCACTTATCCTAGACGACAGTGCACCAATTGAGGCACTCGGGAAACCGAAAAGTGGCGGCTTTCGATGCACGTTCACAACAAGCTGTCGGGCCGTAAGTGCAACTACGAGACGGAGGAATGAACATCTCTCCAAAGTCCACAACGTTGAACTGGATCAAAAGCCCGGTCCCCGGAACACAAACACGATAGATGAAGGCTCCAATCTTATCTATTGGAGAGCTGGTGTGTTCTATCAACAGCTCTTTGCCAAGGGTCCACGGAGCGAATACTTTGAGGTCGGAAGAGGGCACAATATATCGAGCTTGGAGACAGAGCGTAGAAGGACAGAAGTCGCCGTCCAACAGGCCACACAAGCCTTTCAGGCGAAATCGAAGGAGGCCCGAAAGAAGGAGATGGATATTATCGAAGAGATGGGCGACTTCGCTGCACCGAACTCGTGGCTTCGCCGACTAGGATCGACAGCCCACTTGAAGGATTTCAGCGATAAGAAACAGTTCCTGAGGAACCTTATCTCGTTAAAGCATACCTTGAAGCCAGATGATCCTGAGGCTGACGACGATTCCGAGCTCCGACATATTCACGCCGCTGTCAGACGTCTGATTCGAAAGTCCGCAGGAGCAACCAGGCCAGGTGCAGTCTCATGGAATGTGTTGTTCGAAGTTAATCGAAAAGAACTGCACAAAGAGCGCAGCACGCCCTAGTACTACAGTCCCAAATCAACTCTGCCAGAGTTGATTTTATTGACCCACTTTAAACCTAGCAGGGTTGATTATTGCCGGGGTGCAGAGTTGATTTGACATTAGTGCTGATCGGAACAGGAGTTCAGCCAGAGCGCGACGCGTCCTTTCGCGTAAAGTGCTACAGGGGGTAAATCATACTACTAGATGGTCTCGTTGTTGATCAAAACACAATTGTCATACACATCTCACGAACAAGAACCCAACCATTTCGACGATCGTTACGATGGCCTCGAGCTTGCAATCTGAATCATGCGGTGCCATTCGTCCCTACGTTATTCTCTCTACATACCGCCTTCTCGTGTGCTAAATTTGTGGGTTTGTTTCTGTAGCCGACGAAGTTGCCACGCATTTGAGGACACGACATCGCGATATACAGCCACCGCATCGACAGGATCTGGTGGAGAAGATAGGACAGATGCCTGATATTTTCCGCAGTCGGGACGAAATACGTCGTTATTTACAATACCCAACGGATTTAATTCAACCCATTCCATATCTTGCGCCACCGGAACCAGACGGTTTGAAATGTCGTGCTTGCGGCCATATTGTCCGTCGTATCCAGAAGATACAAAAGCATTGCGCTGAAAAGCATCAATGGATTAACCCAAGAGGCAGGGGAAGACCAGCACCGAATTGCCACACATCCGCTGATGAGCTACCGTGGGAGGAACATATCGCTTGTCAGCGATTTTTTCCTTCTGGGGAAGGCAGCAAATGGTTCCAGGTCAACACACAGGCAAAAAGACGGGCAGGCAGATCGAAAGTAAAGTCAAGCACCAAGCCGCAAGGGACGCCCCATGTTCTTACATCTAAGGCATCAGCCCATCTACAACAAGTCATAGACCGAGAGGCCAGATATCGAGAAGCTTTGGGTCAACCACGATCAACTACCAATGACACAGGAACTGACACTTTTGCCGCTACAAGCTTGTGGTTAGACAGAACACAATGGCCTTCTATTTACCGAGAGTCCCGACGGGATGTCCTGCGAGCGTTAATCAGACTACCCGATCGCCACTCTCTCAACGCAGACTACATCTTGGGTCAGGGCAGTTCGGAAGGCGCGCCGAACCTTATAAGCCCAAGAGAGGACGAACAGAAGATCTCATGCATCATGAGAGCACTGGACTCTGTAATAGACCGTTATGAGGATACGGTTCGCTGTACTAGTCACAATCTTCATTGCTGGCTGCTCAGCTCCAGACTCCAGAGTCGTCGGGAGATCGCTTTCAACTTGGTGGCAGAGAAGAGTAGCGAGATTAAATACCGGAGGACTCAGAAGCAATTCTTGGCTTTTGTCCTGCGAGTATACCGAATGCCGGATGGCTCTCGACGAGGAATGACGAATGTGAAGATAAAGCCGAAGATCTCTACACAGCTAGATCAGATATGGGAGCACAGCATCTGGAACCATCTTAACTTGTCGAAGGGAACTTGGCCGGTCATGGAAAGACAGGGAGGTTCCGTGGTAGGAACACACTCTGATCCTACGGGCGGTCAATCCATTGACGTTCCTCTCAATACTCGAGCTTGTCAAGGACCAGGTCGGAAAGAAAGCGTCGAGGATGGCGAGACAGATGATGAGAACGTTGAAGCTTGGGAACTCGAGGACGACGAGGATGATGAGGACGACCAGAGCGACTACGATGATTCTGGATATTACGATGATGATTCTGGTGGATACACAGCTAGAAGTCATCAAGATTTGTTCTCAGGCGTGTCAAGGGACTCTACTGCGCATGAAATTGATCATTTTCTTGAACTGTTATTCCAACTTTGTATTACACTCAGTACCGAAGATTTTCTCGGCGGGCAGCCAAGCTCCACACTGCTTATATATTTCAGCGGTATCCTTGGATTTTCTGCGGATGGTCAGAGGTTCCAACTCGCTCGTCAGTATTGCTCAAAACTGTCAGCGGTGATCTATATACAGCGCATATTATTCCTGGAGCAAGCACTGCCTTTATGTGGATATAGATTTCTCGGTATTCCACAACGGCCGGAAACTGGACAATTCGAGTATTTCGACGAAGTCCGAACCAAGTATATGGTTCTAGGCTCGCAGTACCCATTGGCGGAGCTGATAAGTCTTCGAGACTTCGGACGCAACGTTGCACGCACTGAACCACCAAGTATGCTTTTCCACTGGAGCAATGATGGCGAGACAATAGCTCATGGAACTGTTCAAGTGACAATGAACGACTTCCGTAAACTCCCGGAGTATTTTATTACACAGGCAGAAGTACTATGCGATCGATTAATGTTCGAGATCCAGCCAGATATTGACTTGTCGAGAGTTAAAGACGATATCTCAAGTACAAAAAGTGGACACAGCTTTGTCAACTGTCCCGAGAATGGTCTTGAGTCAGCATATTTGGAACTATTAGTCCGTGCCTATACCGCAGGCAGAAACGGACTAGCTAAAGACGGAATATGGAGATGGCATGCTGTGGCAGCATATTTAAAACAAGTCAGCGAAATGGAGGAGCAGCTTGCCGGTGGTCTTCACACTGCCTGTGGTCAGACACCACGAATCAGGGAGCTTCTGAGCCTCGAGTATGAGAATGGTCCGAGCACAAGTTGTGGCGTATACGTTTGGAACGGTTGTATGGCGTACGTCATCCGCCATCACAAAGCGAAGCGACTGACGAACCGCGAGTTCTATGTGGTTCGATTCCTTCCAGCCAGATTGGGTCTCGTTCTGTTCAAGTACCTTGTCTACATTCGACGTGTGGCTGATCTACTACGCCGTGAGCAGCTCAGTACCGATGGGAGAGCTCAGAAGTGCCTGCAGACACGCTTACTATTTCAAAACAATGGGAGGCCTTGGCCCACGTCTCGCCTGACAGACATTATAACGAAGGCCACTTTAGAATTATGGCAACAAAAGATTAATGTACGGACGTATCGCCAGCTGGCCATAGCAATCACCGAGAAACATGTTCGCGAGGTCTACACCCCATTCAACAGGCACGACGATTGCAGTGATGATGCCGATATCAACACCATATTCGCTTGGCAGAGTGGACATCGGCCACTCCAGCGTGGGATCACATATGGACTAGATGGAGCCTACCCATCGAGACTTCAGCCATCACTTCTGCGATGCTATGAGTGGGCTTCGGTGCGCTGGCATGAGTTTCTGCGCCAGTCAAGCAAGAATATACCTTCAATACCCGAAGAATCACCCTCGCCAAAGTCACCTTCAACCAGTGAGAAGCGAGCCATTGCAGAAGTCGTCGCGGACCATATACATTCCATGGATAAAGCTCATTCGGCAAAAAGACAAAAAGGCAGTAAACCATTAATAACTTCAAGTGAGCGAAATTTGCAGTCATTATCAGCACAAGCTTGGCAAGACAGGAAGGACTTAATCATACCTCCAGCATGTAGTGAGAACCTACCCCAAGACGTGCGTACCGGAAAGAAATACTCTAAAGTCACGGATGGAGTTCTCCATGTGCTCGAAGAGCCTCGGGTTTTGCTTTGCCTCCTCTGTAGAGGCGCCATTCGACCTGGCAGGGGCATCGAAACCCACTTTCGAAATAGGCATAAGTACAAGGGAGATAAACTTAAGGGAATACTATCGTTTTGTGATAGGCAAGCGTTTCAAGATCCGACTAAGGTATCACTTCCAGAAAATGGTAGTAAGGCTATCCCACAACTCCCAAAGCTAGGCGGATTCAGCTGCAATTACTGTGACTTCTTGTCTATTGACGAGTCGAACCTGAGGCACCATTGTAGCTCATGTAAACCTCAAGAGAGAAAAGGTGGCAAAAAAGGGTGGAAACATGTATTACTCCAGAGATTTATAAAGAGTAGTAGTGTTCGGTATTGGATCGTGGAGGACTAGGTGGTTAACCAATGTGTGTTGTAATATATATTATCACTCTTACTTAAATGGAGCTCTATTCACTTATCAATCTGCAAAGAGCTCAATGTCCTCCTCTGCCTCCTCTGCCCAGTGGCTATCAAGCCCGGTATAGATCAGGTCGAGCATCACTACCGCAACCGCCACAAGACAGCCGGGAGGCAACTGCAGGAGGTCATCGCATTCGCCGCCTCTTTCTCCCCGTCAGGCTCGCAGCCACTGGCGCTTCGAGACCCGACCGACAAGGACATAGAGCTGCCGGCCGATGGGGGACTACCGATCCCAGGGCTGGAGACATACGCAGGTTTCAGCTGCAAGAGCTGCCGGTACCTAACCCGTGATCGATCCAACCGGGACAGGCATCAGGTACTCTCCAAGCATCACGAGGAAGGTGATGATAATGATGAGGATAATGAGGGCAAGAGGGATGCGCAGTGGCGTAATTGGGAGCCGGTCATGCTTCAAACGCTATGTAGAGCCCCTCACGTAAGATACTGGATCGTCGAGACGGTGCGAACCCGCCGCGGCAGCCGTGGAAGCAGCAGGAGCAGCAGGAGTAGCTCAAGAGAGGGCTCGGGTGGTGTTAGTGTCGGTGCCAGTGTCGATTCTGGGCTATTAAAGCTCGTCAGAAGCTGTGAGAAGGAGCTTGATAAGGCCGCTGCCGAACGGAGGAGGAAGGTTGAGGCACCGGGCGGCGTTGATCAGGAGTCCCGGTGGGTGCAGTTTATGAAGTGGGCGGCGCATCTGCAGGGCAAGGATAAGCTTGCGCTTCATCGAGCCGGTATGTCGCCGATACCCAAGACGAGTGAGCAAAAGCTCTGGAAGCAGGAGGCCCGAGATGCCAACGCGAGGCTGCGAGCGTTAGTCGAAAGCTTCCGCCGCGAGCTGGCACGAGGGTTAGAGCGTCTCGATAGGGTGCCGGACGAGACGCTCAAGTGGCTCGGGAGCATCGACGCAACGAAGCCGGTTACGAAGCCGTTCGGGAACAAGCAGGAGGCGGCGACGATGGAACGATACAGCGCGGACTGGGAGCGGTATCTATGCTACTGCGCCCGCGTCTGGCCGCTCGGGCGGGACAAGGCCCGGGAGGGGCATGGTATCCGGTTCACAGACGAACAGTGGGGATATCTCGCCGACGTTATATGGCAGCTTGATATCGTGGCCGATTATAATAGGAGAAAAGAAGAGGGTCAGAGTCGGAGAAGGCGGCAGCTGCTGCAGCAGCAGCAGCAGCATCAAAAGAGCGACAGCAATCGAGAGACAGATTTAGACACCGATTTCGATAGCAACGTCAACAGCGATGTCGCTGCGCTTGATCAAGCCGTCTGCCGCTTCTGCATCAGTAGCATCAAGCAGAAGCTAGGCCGGAAGCAATATCGCAACCCGCTGCTGCACTTTACGGCCGTGCTGGGCATCAAGGAGGACGGCAACTGGGTCCCGGCGCACTCGCACACCCGCTTTCTGGCCGGCTTCTTGTGGTGCGGCCGGGTGCTGATGCTGGAGCACTTCTTCGAGGATGACCCGTACGACTCGGAGGATTCGGCGTGCGAGACGAGCTTCGCCGCGATCGAGCGCTTCCACAAGGGTCATCACGAATGGCTCACAAGCGGCTCGTACTCGCCGTTCGGCACGATCATCCGGTGGATGACATACGGCCGAGGATACCGCAATCACGAGGAGGGGCAGGCACGGCTGTGGTGGGACAGCGACGGCAAGACGATTAACTATCTGGGCGAGAGCATCACCGTGGCCGGCTTCCAGTCGACGGCTTAGGCGGTGCTGCAGGAGGCCGAAGACTGGCTCGATAAGCTGATGGGTGGTCGGTGGAAGAAGGGCGAGCTGCAGCAGACGGTACGGCTACGGGATATCGCCGACAGCTTAGTATACGAGGGGCCAGGACAGTCGTTTGTAACGAACCGGAAGAACGCGTGGCTACAGCCCGGGGCTGAGAAGCTGGCCGACATTATGGGTAAGAGATTGTGGAAGATGACGAACGCAGGCGACGGCAGTAAACGATATACATGTCGCCGGGGGGCAGTTATAGAGTATCTCGGCTGGCTCAAGTCATTCCGAGCAAAGATGTATCCGGCAATACACATCTGGGGAGGACAGCCCGGACGAGGTCCCGAGATAGCAACGCTGAAGCACTGTGACATCGAGCAGCTGCCGAAGAACATCTTCGTCTTCGACGGACAGGTGGTCATCATCACCGACCGCGACAAGAGCAAAGGTCTAAGCGGCGGGACAGGCGGCCGCAAGGTGGCTCGCTTTTTGCCCGAGCGTCTGAGCCGGATGATGGTGGCATACATCGCGTGGCTGCTGCCGTTCGAGAAGGTGCTGCACCGGCTCGCCGGCATCCGCGGACCGTCCGACTCGCTCGACCCGTGGATCTGGAAGTCGGCCGAGAAGGGGATATGGGATACGGCAATACTGAGCAAGCAACTTGCGCTTGTCTCCGGCGTCGAGATCGGGGCCCGGCTAACGGTGTCAAGCTACCGGCACGTGGCCGTGGAGATGGGCCGTAAGATCAAGGGCTTGATCATACGGCAAATCGATCTTGAGGCCGCCGAGGCCGACAGCGATAATGAGGTGGCTGATCCGATAACAGATGAGCGGCGCCGGCAGCCGAGGGTCGAATACGTGTGGGACAGTCAAGCAACGCACGGCAGCCGCATAGCACGGGGCCACTACGGGGTCAACTTACAGTTCCCCAATCAGCTACAGCCCGAGATGATGTCGAACTATCAGGAGATCAGCCGTTTGTGGCATCAATTTCTCGCCCGTACCGATGGGGACTTTAGCGAGAGGAAGCGGCCGGCCGAGACAGCAAGCAAAGCTGTAGTTGATAGGGCTACAAAGAGACAACGATATAATGTTTATCCGCAAGAGGTATGTATTTATTTTAATTTAATTAGAAGTAAAAGACAGAGAGGGAGAGGGAGAGAGAGAAGAAAGAGTAGAAGCACTAATATAAATATAGATAAAAAGGTGGTACTATAGGGTAGGGCATACCGGTTAGCTTATAACTAACATATATGTCACTGTTTAGCAAGTCACTTTACCGACAACAACACATTTGCAGATGCAGTATACTAAACCGGCTTCCCGCTTTACACATACACAGATTGACGCCGGGCTGAAGCGTATGCTAGGTGAAGATGCCGGCTGGAAGACACCGCAGCAGCGGGATGGCATGTATCGGATCATAGGGCTAGAGAATAACGGGATCCGGAGCGAGCAGCTTATCATAGTGCTGCCGACAGGTGGGGGTAAAAGTATCTTCTTTATGCTACCGGCGTTTATGGAAGATGAACGAGGCAGGGGAGGGCCGGTCAGTATCGTCGTCGTGCCGTTCGTATCTCTCGTACAGGACTTGGTGACAAGGGCCGGCAAGCTAGGCATCGACTGCATGGAGTGGAAGAGCGATATAGACCGCGAGGAACGGCAGCGGGATGCACGATTGGTAGTGGTGAGTGCGGATGTGGCCGTGTGCGAAGGGTTCACCGTCTACGTCGAGAGCATCCGGGCTCGAGGGCTGCTGGAACGGATCTTCTTCGACGAATGTCACACCGTCATCACCGACGTCGGATACCGGGAGCGGCTGGGACAGCTCACAGGCTTACACCGGTTCGGGTGCCCGCTGGTGATGCTGACGGCAACACTGCCGATATCGATGGAGGCTTGGTTCCGGGAGCGGATGCTAGCGCAGGACGCGGCGATTATCCGAGCGCCGACGACGAGGGTCAACATCCGGTACCGGGTAGAGCAGGTGAAGCCGGGCAGGAAGGCGACAGAAGACGGCGTGACGGCTACAATCAAGGCGATGGAGGCAGGGATGAGCTCAGCATAACGGGGCGTGATCTACTGCCGGTCGATCAAGCAGTGCGAGGCGATAGCAGTATTGGTTGGGTGCAAGGCACATCACAGCAAGCTGACGAGGGAAGCACGAGCCGGTGCACTGCAAGACTGGATCGAGGGGCGAGATGGTTAGCGCTGGATCGCGGCGACGACGGGACTGGGGACAGGGGTCGACATTAGAGGCATCGTCGGGGTGATTCACGTAGGCCCGCCGTTTGGGCTGGTGGACTTTGCTCAGCAGACGGGGCGAGGAGGTCGGCAGAGAGGTGAGGTTGTGGACTCGGTGATCGTGACGGACGGGAAGGCCGGGTGGGGGGACGAGTTCGGCAGCGACATCGATCACATTAACCGGGAAGGGGTGGAGCTGTTTATGGAAGGTAAGGGCTGCCGGCGCTTGGTGCTGGGCCGGTTCTTCGACGGGGCCGAGGGCAGCAGCTGCAGGGCGATGCAAGCTGAACGCTGCGACCGCTGCTTGGGGAAGGAAACGGGTCGGGTAGGCAGTAGGGATGACTTCGGAGGGGAGGACGTAGAGAGTGAAGAAGAGGAGGAGGAGGAGGAGGCAGTCACGATAGTGAACAGGCTGAAAGAGAACACACAGGAGGAGAGCCGGCGGATCAGAAAGCTATACGGTTGGCTAGATCAGGTACAAAGGGTAGGATGCTCGGTATGCTTTATCAAGTGGCATATACATGGGGCAGGGGAAGAGTTTAGAGGGAAGATAGAGCATGAGCGTAAGGACTGTAAGCTACTACGACAGGAAGACTTCGATCGGTGGCAGGCAAGTTTACGGTTCGCAGACTACGAGTGCTGCTGGGAGTGCGGTCTGCCGTACAGCTGGTGCAGCGTGGGGCAGGTACAGGGGGGTAAATGCAGCTACCGGAATAAAATACTGCCGGTTGTAATGATGGCAAAGGTAAGTACGACGGTTGAGAGGCTCGTACAGGACAGGTTCGGGGTGGACTGTAAGGATGAGCAGGTATATCGAGACTGGATTAAGCGGACTCGGCGGGTATATGGGATGCCGATGACAAATGGGCTTGCGGTATGGGATGAGATTATACAGCATATTTTCAAATAAGGAGGGGGTAATACGAGGTGAAGGTAAAGAAAGAGATAGATTATTATAAAACAGCTTAGATAAAAGATAAAGAGTTAAGTATATATAAGGAGTTAAAAAGAGATAGTACAAAACAGAATTAAGTATTCAATATATAAAAAGGTAAAAAGAAAAAGAAAAAGGTATAGAAAAAGGAGTTATCTTAGTCTACTAAAAGTAAGATAAAAAGATAGGGTTAAAGGAAGAAAATAATAAGGGTTAGGGTTAAAGGAAAATTACAGGGTTAGGGTTAAAGGAGAATTATAGGGTTAGGGTTAAAAATAAATTATAGGGTTAGGGGGAAAAGATAATAAAAAGGTTAGGGTTAAAAAGGAGTAATAAGGTAAGGAATAAATTACAAGTAAAGATAATAAAGAAAAAAGGAAAAAGATAAAAAAAGTAATAGATATAACTAAAAGTTAAATAAAATAAAAATAAAAAATAAGCTATAGTCCGCTATAGGTAATATATATAGTATATATAGTATAATTTATCTAACCGCTACTTGCTAGAGGACTTATCCGCCGGAGGCGGCGCTCACAGCAAGTGCAAGCGCGATAGCGGTTATATAGTTAAGATAAAAAAGAGAATATTAGAGTAAGTAGTAACTGCTGGTATACAGGTTACTAAAATAAAGAGGTAAGAAAGATAGAAGAAAGTAAATACTAACCGCTGACGTAGGAGTTATACACCGCAGGGAGTAAGAAAGACAGAAGAGATAAGAGTATATGCTAACGGCAGAGTAACTGGAGCAGAAAGAGAAGGGTTAGCAGAGTAGGTAGGTTAAAGAGAAAGAGTAGGGTTAAAGCTAACCGCTACTTGCTAGAGGACTTGTCCGCCGGAGGCGGCGCTCACAGCAGGTGCAAGCGCGGTAGCGGTTTCGTGGTTAAGGTAAAGAGAAGAAGAGACAGTCAGAGTAATTAGTAACCGCTGGTATAAGGGCTATATAACGTAAGGGGCACTAAAGCAAGGAGGTAGGAAAGACAGAAGAGAGTAATAGCTAAGTGCTGGTATAAGAGCTATAGGAGGCAGGGACTATAAAAGAGAAAGAAAAGAGAGAAAGCGCTAACCGCTAGTATAAAGGTTGGTTGGGGGTTCCGTACAGTACAGTGCGAAACAGTGCCGCTTCACACGGACCGGGTCAGAGTTCGGGGTTAGGGGTAAAGTTAAAGTCAGGAGAAAGAGAGAGAGGAAAGAGAGAGCAAGGTTTGTAGAAGGTGAAAGAAGTAAGTGGTAGTAGCTAACCGCTGACGTAAGGGTTGTGTAAAGCAAGTAAAAACCAGTACGAGTGGTGTAAGTTGGGTGGGTGGGTGAACCGCTGAAAGTCCGCTAACGGCAGGTCGCGCGGCAGCGCGGTAGGGTCCGGGTCCGGGTCCGGGTCCGAGTTAGGGTTAGGGTTAGGATAGGGTTAGTATTGACTATCTAAGCTTTTGCCTAAGTGGTTTATCCTAACTAAGATCTAGCTATAAGAGTGAGTGGAGAGATAAGAGATAACCAAGGAAAAGAGATATAAAGAGAGTAAAAGAGACCTATAAAAGGTAATAAGGAAGGAAATAAAAGGTAATAAGACCTATAAAAGGCCTATAGGGAAAAAAGAAAGATAGGGAAATAACCTAATAAGGTATAGTAAAAAGACCTATAGGTAGGTCTAGTTAAAAAGACCTATAAAAGGTATAGCTAATAGACCTATAGAGAGGTAGATATAGCTAAGGAGAGGTAAAATAGGGTAAGACAGGCTTTAAGAAGCCCTAGGAAGACCTTCTAGAGGTATTCCAGAGAGACCTAGCTAGATCCCTAGGGGTATCTCGCGCTATAGAAGCTGCCGAGGTAGCCCTAGTACGGGTCAAGGCAAGGCCTATAGCCTGATCTAGCTGGCTAGCTGCCCAGGGGCCTATAAGGTCCTGCAGCTTCTGGTAGGTCTTGGCGGTCTCTAGGTCCATAAGGCCGCCTGCAGAGATAATTAGAGGGTGAAAAAAGGCACCCAGGCACCTGTATTTCCTCTTTTTCTCCTCTGCAGCCTCTTTCAGGGTGCTATAAGGGTCTTCCCTAGCTGAATCCTTTGAAATAGCCACAATTTGAACATCGTAGAAGTGGCGGCTCGTTCCAAGGGTAATAGCAAGGTCAGCCCGTAAGCTAGTCTCTTTTTGGACTAGTGGCTCTTTCTCAGCCTCTAAGGTAGGCTGGCTGCTAAGGGCTTTATAAAAGGCTCTAGTTACGGCATCATGCCGGGCTATCCACCTTCTATTAGCACCCTTACAGGTATCCTCATGACCAAAGGCAGGAATACTGCCACAGTGGCTACAGGGTAGGCTGGTTGGCTTGATTGGGTAGAAAAGCCGGCTACGGAGGGCTTCAGTGATCTCAGTATCTGCAAAAGTGTAAGAGGGTGATAAGTCAGGGTGGCTTTAGATGATAGGTAGGTCTGATTGTATTGATAGACTTCAACTTGCAGAGTCTTCCCTGAAGGCTCTGCGTGTCAAGATCCTTTTGATGGATCGGATCGGACTAACTAGTCTCCGAGCCTTGGCCGAGGCGACGCCTCGGGCAAGTCTCTGATATCCTTACAAAAAGATAGGTCTTTTCGGGTAGGCAAGACACTAAGCCACTTTCGGCCTAAATAGCTAGCATTTTCAAGCCTAGCTTGCTTGTAGGAAGTAGGGCAGGTCTCTAAGAAGCAGGCTAGCCTAGCCCGGTTAGTGGCTTTTAAGACCTCCTGGGCTGTTTTCCTTATCTTGGGGGAGGGATCCCTGGAAAAGGTATAGGGTAGCTGCAGGGAGGCCCTTATCTTCTCTAAGACTGGCTCTGAGGCTTCCCTAGCTGCCTGGAATAGGTTCTTGGCAAGGTCCTTATAGAGAGGAATTCCAAGGCCTCCCTCTCTAACTGGTATAGCTATAAGGTCCGGGTTAGGGTCCTTAGGGAGGTCACTAGGGCGCCTAGCTACTATAGCCTTTATAGCCTGCTGAATTAGGCTATCTATTTCCCCCCAGAGGTGGTCTAGCCCGATTGGGTCTAGCTGTCTCTGGAGGTGCCTTAGAAGAAGCTGGATACTTCCCCTGAGAAGAAGAAGGCTGTGTTGCTTAGGGAGGTCCTGTAGGGCCTCTAGGGCTGATTTTAGGGTACTAATTTTCCCCTGTAGAAAGCCCTGCCTCTGTGCAATAGGGCCTATAAAGGTGCCTAAGGCCTTGATTCCTTCTGATTTTAGGGCTTGAATAGGCCTTTCTTGACTTTTCAGAAGGTTAAGCCGGAAGGGAGATCGGTCTAGGACCTCTTTAGCTGCCTGCAGGCTGCCTTGGGCCTTATTCAGGATATATAGGTCATCTAGATAGGCCACTAAGGCTGCTGAAGGAAGCTTCTGAGCTAGGGCCTCTAGGGTAGGCCGAAAAGCAAGGGAAAAGAAAAGGGGCCTTAAGGGGTCTCCTTGCCTTACCCCCTTAGCCGAAGCTATAGCTGACCCATCTTCTAAGGGGAGCACTGAGGGGCTATTATAGGCCCAAGTAGCTGCCTTATAGAAGGTAGGGGCGTAGGTGGCTATAGAGGCTGCTATAGAGGCTCTATCCACTGAATTAAAGGCGTTTTCCAGGTCAATAGAGGCTAATTCCTGGAAATCAGCCTGATTTGGCCCTGAAATGGCCTCTTGGAGGAGGAAAATAGCAGGTTCAACCCCCCCCGGGCTATTTACCCCTAACTGGAAGGGCAATAGCATATCAGGCCTATAGGAGGTAGTTAGGATCGCTTTCATAGCTACCCTATAGACTAAGTCACCTATAGCTATAGGCCTAACCCCCCTACCTGGCTTCTCTAGGCCTATAAGGCGGCTTGCACACAGAAGGTCAGCTCCTGGGCAGGTACCTTGCCTAATCATATCAGCTAGAAGCCGAAGGAAGGATAATACAGGGGAATCCTTCCTCGTCACTAGGTCAAGAAGGGGCCTAGTCCAGCCACTAAGGCCGGGGGCCTTTTCCTTCCCTATAGAGGCTATAGCAGCCTCTATTGCTTCTACCCTTATAGGCTGACCTGGCCTAGGCCTAGTCTTTCCTAGGAAGGGATTTCTAGAGCCAATAGGGTGTTTTTCTACTAATTTAGCCCTGGTAGCTGCTGTGGAAGGCGCTAGTGGGGTAGGGTCAATAAGAGCCCTGGCAGCCCGGCCAAGATAACCTCTCTCTAGTAGCTTAGTTGCCCTCTGGGCTGGGGTACTAGCTATAGGGGGTCTGGTTGCTTTTAGCTGCCTAAGGGTCTCTTCTAGGGTCTCTAGGGTAGGGATATTAGTAGGAAAAGCCCGTAAAAGTGGGCTTAGGCCTCCTTTTAGTAGCCCTAGCCCTAGTAGCCTAGGGAGAAGAAGGAAGTGAAGAAGGTTCTTCTCAGTAGGTCTATTTAAGAAGGCTTCGGCAGCCTTATAGGCTGTAGCGGTAAAAATAGCAGCCTGCCTAGCGTGTAGCTTCTTTTCCGGTATAGGGACCTTGGAAAAGGCAATAAGCCTCTTTACTGGGCCCCTTGCCAAAATAGGAGCTATAGCTTGGTTGTGTAGCTGCTCTAGGGTAGGTCCTTCCTCTAGGCTAGGCCCCTGATCTAGGGTAGGTCCTTCCTCTAGGCTAGAAAAGAAGCTCTCTCTTAGGCCTTGAGGAGGGGCCTTCCTTTGGTCTAGGGTAGGCTCCCTAGCTAGAGAGGAAAGAGGTTGAAAATGGCTAATAGAAGGAAGAGAGCTGCTTCTTTCCCTAGTAAGAGGGGACCCTAGCTGTATGACTTCAAGAGGCTGGCAGTGTGAGGTTGGGGTTAGGTATGGGTTCGGGTTAGGAAATAGGGTAAAAGGCAGGGCAAAAGGTAGAGCAAAAGGTAGGTTAGAAATGGGCTAGAAGTAGGCTAGAAATAGCTTGGAGAATTTAACACTATAGGTGGGGTCAAATAAGGCCTACGAAGGAAGGAAGAGTGGACAAAGTCTATTATGCGTATGCATCATCATATGATATGCATCATCATCATATATGTATATAATAATTGGAAGGAGAAGAGAAGAGGGAGATAATGACTATTCCGTGTAAGTCCACGTTTGTACCCTGGGGTACAAAGTCAATGGCTTTAGACGTTTGTGTGAAGTAAGTGGAACCAGACATTTTCAACCCCGGGGTACAAACCAAACAGGTCATTATTATTATTCAGAAAAGGAGGCCTGCAATTTTCAACCCTGGGGTACAAATCGACATCCAGTAAGTCAAGTCTCTTAGGAAAGGCATTATTATACTATATTTTTGTACCCTGGGGTACAAAAACTGAAGTTACCAATCTGCAATCAAGGTGACTTACATAATCATAATCATAATAATCTTTCCTTTCCCATTATATACTGTGATATCTCAGCATACGTCGTGCAATACAACTACGAGATAGCAGCAGAACGCTTCCTCAGAAGGGAAACCAGTAGGCTTCGCTTCTCTACATAACCACAAAGGATTATAGACACAATGAAGATGAGCTTTATATGGCAGGATTAGTATTGGCAATCATCCATCCATATAAGCATTACCGTGGTGGGCATCCTCTGTGAGGAGATAATCGGAATAATAAGAGTCGGTGCTGTTCATTCATGCATGGTGTTGTGGGGGGGAAGCGGACTTATTTATAAATTTTTGAATGACAAGGAGGCACCCCTGTGAAAGCTAGTCCATGCTCAGCCTACCCTATACGTTATCAGCAATATTGCGTATTGTATATTCATTGTGTGCGCGAGGTGAAGAAAGATGAATAAATATATATATAGCTGACTTTTATAGTAAAAAGGTTATTATTTACTTAAGTTTATAGAAGAACGATAGGGTTCGGGGGATGAAGTGGCATAGAGTGTTTAACCATTTCTTTCTGCAGTAGCAAACCTGACCACCGAACCATGTGGAAGACAAATACAACGGCGTATTTCTCAACACGCGTCGTGGACAACAGATGACAAGGGTAGCTTGACCGGGATCACGCGTTTACTTCTAGCTATTTCAAGTCAAGTCCGGTTTTTTAATTTATTAAAGTTTACAATACAACCCCAAAGACCTTTTAATCCTGGCCGACCTAGCTTCGGCTCTCAATTGTAACTGGCTTACGCGTCCACCTCTCCACGTCCATTTACATTTGTTACTGAAACGAGGCCCTGCCTTCCTTTATATCCCGTCTAGTGAGATCTGTTGGTTTGTTCCAATATAACACTAAGCTCCGAGTTAAGGGAGATCTGGTATTATTAGACCATTTCTCGATAGCGAAGCGATTGCCAAAGAACTTTATTAACCGGTTGACTGTGACGGATATGTCTGCGATAGTCTGACGCGTTGCTGTATCGCTACCATCAAGTGGCCCACTTCCACGGAGCACAAGTGTAATCTCCTCTGCGTTGATGAATAAGAAGAGCTCCTCCAAGCGCTTCCGGGTTCGTCTTGCTACGATATCTGCGCTGGGTCGAATATGGTTGGGATCTATATTCTCCTCTCTATTGCCGATGCCGTCGTAAGGGTAGAGCGGGTTATCGTCGGTATCATGTTCGTGGTCGTAGCCGGTATGTAGGTCTGTCTCGACGATAAGACGTCGGACTAGTGGGGCGACAGGTAGTATTTTGCCGAAATCATATTGATCACACCGAAACTCGCATAGCTAATACAGTCTCACCCAGAACTCATTCTCGCCATAGTACACTTTACAAGCCTCCTTTACTATCTATTTCCCCTTCTCGTCTTTACCTATAAATAGCTACTGAAGTAACAGAACCCCTTCGGCAATCTATAGATTCATTATATTATCGTCGTCACCTTCCTCGATAATGACGCGCTGAGGCTGAACGAGGTAATGGCTAAATACAGATTTACGTTATATCAAAGGTAGCTACGAAAATTCCTCCACAGTCCGGCCCTAAAGCATCCTACGGACTGCTATAAACTCCTCCGCGAAGAATGCTGCATCGTTATTATCACTTGGCCTGCCCATTGTGAATAATACTATAGACATTAGCGCAGAATGTTTAAAGTCGTCTAGGTTAAAACCTGGGGTTGAAAGATGCCTGTGAGAGAAGAGGAGGGAAAAGAGGAAGGAAAACAATAAAACCCCCTTGTCGCTCCGACGTGTGGTTAGCTTACTGACAACGCTTAATTCACACAAGGTGGCATATTTATGTCTTAGCCCTGTTTGGCGAGGATCCTAAATGACCACACCCCCTTGTTCTGATCACAGTCTCCACAATCGACGACAATCCCTATAGAGCATTTAACTCACATTATGGTCCCTCCCCCCCTGATTCCTATATAAGATTTAAGTGGCTTCTTCTACGCTTAAAATCCGCACGCATCGTTTAAGAGCACCAAGATCATCGGAACTCTGGTCCCTATATATTTCCGGACTACATTATCCGCGGGATAGAAATTTTTACCAGGACCAAGACCGCTCCATCATCATCACCCATCATCCATCGTCCTGCACGCGAGGGATAAGCGACTGCAATAAAATAAAATGGCACCATCGTCATCAACCGTCGGTAAGCCTGGACGGCCAAACAAGAGGGGAAGAGCGGATAATGAGACGGATAAGGACAAGAAAAGAGGAGGAAAGAAGATATACTTCAAGGACGAGGACTCCATTCGGGAGCAAGCACGAAAACATCGGATTCTAACGGCCCGCATGCCTACTAATGCTCTGACTTCTACATGGAGCCTAGGAAAGAATAGGCGCTTGGATACGAAGCATGTACGAACCCTCTGCGGTATTTTCACACAGGGCGGACTAAACCGAAAGGCGGAAGAGAATCATCTCCTGGTCCTCTGCAGTCGAGCTGATGTGTCGAGGATAATAAAACATCTCCAGAGACAAGGCCGGTCGATCGACCCCGAGATTTCCGAAGAATTACCCTTCTTCGACGAATGGCTCTCTATTAATCGAGGGAGCCAGGCAGAGGTCATGGCTAGACAACACCGCATCAAAGCTCTCGAGATGTACGTACAGGAAACAGGTGCTGACGAGAAAGAGCTATAGTGGACTTATAAGTTCTACGATAAGGGTAAGTTCCATCGGCCAGTTGCCCACACTTACATGCCCAAGCCTTTTAGCAGCCGAGAACCTCTACCTGGTATTCTAACGCGACCAATCACAAATAGATACTCTGCCGCTAAGCTTGAATCTTAAGCTCCGGGTTAATCGACAGGATCCAGCCATGGCCGACAGCCATGGTCAGGTTTGGATGCAAGTCGTTGCAGCGTCAAGTCAAGACCCTGAGTTGTTTAGCGGGAAAGCTGCCCAAGTCGAAGACCAGATGATCGATATCCTCCAGCTAGGTGGCGAGAAGAATTTCCCCACTCGTCGTCTAGCTACGATCTGGAGGAACGAGAGATGGAGGGAGATGGCCACGTGCTGGTGCGAGACCTCTATCGGCAGAGCCACCTTTAAGATCTCAACATGGGAGTGGATGATCAGTTGTAGGATAGACGACGTAAGTACAGTAGACCTGGTAGCATTAGGCATTATTGGCTGACGAAAACCATATACGTAGTACTGGTTTACGATATTCCGCAACGTATTACAGACGCTATCTAAGCTCCCTGGCGATGCTGCCAACGAGGTGGAGCTGGCAGACTGGAAGAAGATGTCGGAGTTCCTCGGCTCGACCCGCAGAGCCAATCAAGTCCGGGCACTTTTCTATCCATCAGCATCATCCTCGGCCACAGCTAAAAGCACTAGACGCCGAATCGGCTTTCTCACTGCGATCGATGACGGGAGGTACCAAGAGATGTACAAAAGGATCCTCACGACCTCTCAGCTACGATTCACCAACATCCACCGTCTCATAACCCTTGGCAAAGACGATGGGAAGATACTGTTTCAGGTCATGAGCCATGTCGTAGCCTGGTTGAATGCGGACCCCACGACGACCTCCTATCGACGTGACAATAACAAGCCGCCTCTACGTGCTGGTATAGAAGCGAAGCTGGATCAGTGCTCCGATCGAGACGTCCGCGACGCGGAGAAGAAACTTGGTATCTTTATATGGGAACCAGACCATCATAACTCAACGTCCCAGACAGCCTCTATCCTCTTACAGCATGAAGTCCTCGATTTCATGCTGCAAAGCATGGCCGACTTTAAAAGTCCAGCAGTCAAGTCATACTTGGAACAAGCACCCAAGCAAGTCGACAGTGCTCAATATATAAAACGCTTCTCGCACGAGACGTGGAGCGGAGTATTGACGATAGTTCAGCGGTGGGTTGGGCATGACTTTTCCTCAGAATGGATGGAGCGACCCCGCGGTGGCCACTCCGTCTATAATCAAGCTCAGAGCGCTGATACAAGATCTTCTCGTTCCACTTCTCATCTAGTCCTAACTGAATCGTTGGGAGACTATATTAGAGACGACCCGGACCTCGCGGCTAATTCTGATTCCATTATGGAAAAGCTTAAGAACGAGGCCTTTGAAGCTATGCTAAATCGGTGGCTTAACCAGCAGCAGCAGGCTCAGCCTCATCCTGATACGGCGGGTAGTTATCATTATCACAAAATAGCAAAGACTGGCGGTCCAGTGACAGTGACTGGCCTAAGAATTCCTCCCAATCTATACGAGGAGCAGGGGGTCCGAGCGCAGGAAAAAGCAAGCAAAACAGGTTACAATAGTAGCCATACTGATGTCTCTGACTCTGGTCCCGAACCTTCCGAATCCTACCCCGACCTCAACTTTAACAGGGTTACGTCCCAGCCAAGGAGCCCTCTAGAAGTCGAAATCATCCAGATACAGCCACTTCCACCCGCAAGAACGAAGCCAAATACAGGCAAAGGGCAGAATCCTAGTACACCACAGCGGCGTTCTCTACCAGAGAAGAGGCCGCCAGGACAACATCGCAAGATAGGGGGGTCAGACAGGGTGACGCCGTGAGCGGGCGCTCCCATGTCTTCAAAACAATCAAAACCAGGGGGCAACGATGGACTACCTGCAGTAAGTGCGTCGTCGTCGTCGCCGTCTACCGTTTCTTCGTCAAGACCAGCCAGAGTTCCTGGGGCACGATCTTCATCATCTCGAATGGTGCAGAATAAACCTCCGTGGACACGCGGTGTCGAGGCGAAATAGTACTGTAGTGAGAGCGCATATAAGTTTAATAAAGATAGATGAATAGCAATTACAGCCTACTGGCACCGTTAATATGATCAACCAAGACCGTGGTGAGATTAGCACTTTCCGTAAGAAATACGATCTGCAGGGAGCAGTAATCAAATTAACTTCCACTAAACTTAAACTCGTTTCAAAAAGTTTTCAACCCCGGGGTACAAGTAGTCTCACGCTCTTAGTCAGTATGATTGTGGCATTTATGGAAATGAGCACGAACGGGGGTAATATGACTTAAGACGCACCCTTGCAGGAACATTCACACATAGCTATTGTAGTCTCCCGAGGATCCCGCCATTATCATTACTGTAGGTAGGCAATGCCGACGATGGCCATGTACGACGCAGCGTATCGATACACAGTCACGCGGTGCTCATGATCCCCAATTGATGCTCTACGTTGTTTCGAAGAACAATGGTCAATATTGATCAGTACGTTATACAATCATCGCCAACGCCATGGATGAGCACGACATTCTGCTAGGCGAGATTGCAGAACCAGAAGATTGCGTACCCGGGGGCACTGCTGAAGAAAGCAACGACGATGGCATCGGAAGCTTCGCGGGCACCGACTTTGTCGACGAACTCTACACAGACGATGGTGACCTTGACGAGCATGGCGTGAGCATTACGGCGATCGAGGCTCAGGCGACGAAACAAAATGACTTCAAGATTGATCATTCCAAGGGAAGCTTCAGGATAAAACGTCAGTATGCACGCTTTGTTATTCCGATTGACTCCTCTGTTCTGACGACAACGGTGCAGCCGAGAACTTCATATCACGAGCAAGCGCGCCCGATTTTGATGCAGCGCAAGCGCTCGAAATGTTCCAACGAAGATACACCATAGACTACGGAAGGAAGGCATCTGGGTCTAGGCCTGCCAATCCTGAAGACAGGTACTTTCCGATCTTTCATCTAGACATGATAGGCATCGTCGGTCGGCCTCTACGCCCTATCACGAGACGGAGCGGTTTCTTCGATAATGTCACTTTCACACTGAGATATTGGTACTCATCGTACGCCGGCAAGCACGTGTTAAACAACCTACCCTTCGATTTTCGTAACAGAACATTTCAAATTGCGACCGCAGCATCTCGAGAAACCTGGTTCATTGTAATACATCCAATACAGAGCCAGATAGATGACTTGTCGGGGTCGCACGGCCAGCGTCAACAACGGCAAAAGGCTTCACGTCAAAGCAGCGCCATTAAGCGCAGCCATGCCAAAGCTCTTGCCGAATATATTATCGAAATCTTTACGGATGGCGAGCTCCTAGGTGAGGGGGTTAAGCCGTCCTGGGGTTTGAACGACCGGCATACGTCGAGTCTGTCGTATAACAAATGGACGACCTTCCAGACACTGTTCATGAAGAATTGGAAGACCTTTTCCGAAAATCACGTATACGACCGTTTCTGGATTGACAATGAGCCTGCTTTCCATACGTATAACTGCGGAGCCAACATTAAGATCGAAGTCAATGAGGAGCTCGAGGACCTGCCCATGGAGACACGCTTACGATCGGAGAGTGAAGATAATGAAGATCCAGATTCAGACTCTGATTCCGAGTCTGGCGCTGCGTCTGAAATCGAACCCGAGCCCGATTCTGAACTTGAACTCGAGCCTGAACCGGAGCATGAACCCGAGCCTGGGCCTGATTTGGACCCCGAGCTTGGATCTGAGATTGGGCCCGAGCCTGACTCTGAACCTAAGCTTGAATCAGGATCTACGCTTGACTCGGGAGATGTAAACACTGTAGAAGATCATGGTGACGACGGTTATAGCAACCTCGGGGATGGTATAGATAGCGGGAACGAAGTACCGACAGGGAGTGCCCCAGCCGGCCCCGAGAACGATCATGACGTCTACCAAGGACACCTATATACCGATGGACTCGAACATCTCCGCACCGAACTGGAGAAGAAGTATAACATCGACAACATCGACCAGATCTCCTACGCGTTGGCAGCGGATATTAATTGCATCGAACGCAACCCCTCGATCCGAAGTGCTCTCCAGCAAGAGACCGATGACGGGACGTTGTCACTCCTAGTAGACAGACGTGCACTCGTACAGCACTTTGGCGGCTTGAAAGGGTTCACTTTTTATCCCCTTGCATTTCACCCTAGATATGGGAACTTTTCTTCACCACGCCCGCCACCTTTCCTAGATGATGTATGCCTCGTGATGCGCGATAACATGAGCTATCGCAATAGCGGTGCTGATGATGTCCTGTCCTTCGGCCAATTTCACGCCTACTCCTCCGATGTCAAGCGGACCATCCGTCACAGCCCGGAAGACCTGCTTCCTGCTCGAGGTATTGCCACCGGCGCCCTAACCCTTCCTCCCAGCGAGGCGAAACAACGAGGGTACATCTGCGCCCGCCAACAGCGACTGTTACGAACTCTCTCTGGCGAACAGACGCCGGACCAACCGTCTCTGACCATGCCGTTCGCCCGGGAAGGACACCGCATAAGAGCGGCCATGTCACAGCGTCAGATCGCTCTCCGGATGGAGCAAGTCGTTACCGTCAGGCCAAGTAAGCTTGAGCGTCGCCATCGACACTTCTTCACTGTCCTGCATCCCATCTTCCAGCTCATGCGCTTTTTCATCAAGGAGAAGCGGGCATACACTACTGTGCTGAGAAGCTTTCTACCATCCATCTTTCCAACCATTCTCTGTTCCTACGCTAAGTTGTTCGAGCTCGGACTGGCGGAGATGCATCGGAGATTCTTGGCACGGGCCGAAAAGGGTCTCGACCTGGCCCTTTCAGAAGCTGTCGCAGTGCTGGATCGACTAGGTAATTATTGCTTCACCGGGGACACAAGAGTGCTGATGACCACTGTGCTCCGGCCACTCCTCACCATGGACAGCCTCAAGTTATGCGCCTGGCCGTACGTTTCGACGGATATGCTCGATTTTCGAGGCTCAAGCGGAAAGATGGATGTCATCCGGTGGCCTCGGACAAAGGACGAAGAGCGAAAGCCGATATTGCTGCACATTGCCTCGCTGGAGTACCACTACGGCCGGGTTGTTGCAGCTAACTGCCACAGCCGGGTATGGTTCGGCCAGCTGGGGGCGGAGGATATTGGACACGTCGGAAGCGCCAACACGTTCCTGGGTAAGATACTCCGCGGGTTCTGGGTGCCGCAGATAGTAGCGTTCATGGCACATCAGCTTCGTATCCAGCTAGGTCAAGGGTCACGTAGCGGCCGAGACCCGGCCGAGCATCTTCGTCGATCGCAGCGTTTCGGTATGATTCTGGAGGCTTGGGAACAGAGTGATGAGCCATTCAGTAGAGGGTAAGTTATGGAACTACTCGCAGAGCAATCCCTAGTTTTCTTTTTCGTCTATCTCGGCTACGTAAGCGATAGACCTGACCCGACCACCAATGTGTAAGGACAACTGGCTAACTCATGACAATGTCGACCCACAGACAATTCGACAAGTTGTTCTTGAACATGGCGAGCGACAGCGAACCTATGCCTCTACCTGCTCCTTCCAGGTCGAATAAGGCACGAAGCGATTTTGCGACCGAGATATACGACGCATGCCTCAAGGGCGACGAGACTGCCGTGCAAGCTATAGCATCCAAGAATGCCACATGGCCGTCTATGCTAGGCGAAGCCATACGTCACACGAGAGAGGGAAATGTGACGGCCCGCGAATGGGTAGACGCGATCGCAAATCAGATGGTAGAGGCTGGCATAGACTGGGTTCCTGGACACCATTGCCGACGGCTGACATCACGGCGAGTCATTCAACTCGATAATGGCTATCGTCGCGAGCGGCCAGTCGTAGTGTTAACTGGACCACCAAACAGTCTTAAACGAGAAGCCATGGCAGCGGGACTGCGTCTGATGATGGCAGTGAATAGGGAACCCGCCATGAAGAAAAGCAGGAAGCGAAGGATCAATGTAGGTTACAACTTACCCTTCAGGAAAGTGCCCCAAATAATTCAGGAAGGGTTTGATAAGCTGGAGAAGAACTACACCAAGACAGATCCTATGGCGGTCCGACATATTAATCGGGCCAAGAGCTGTTTGATCAGATGCTTGGGTGATCCGCTGTGTGATATGATGCTTCTACTGGCTCTGACATTCGGTGCTTGCACGGTGACGCCGCACATCGACGAGCAGGGAACCGAATTCCATCAGGCTGCGAGAAGAAGAGATTCAGACATGCTGGCGGCAACGATGGTCATACGAATGCTCTGGTTCATGAGGAAGGAAGAGTTTCCGTGGGAGGATACGGAAGAGAAAGTGTTATCCGTTAGGAAGATGACCCAAAAGATTAGTAAGTAGATCCGGTACGGAGCAGACTAGCACAAGCTGGCTGACCGTATCCCCGTGTCTTGGCATGCTATAGAAAACAGAGGTTTCAACAATCGTGGGCTACTCAAGCTCGGATGGGTAGAATACAACTCGAAGACCGGTACCCGTCGTCGAACGCCGCGGACAACTGAGCTAAAGCTCAGGTCGATAGAAGAGCTCTATGATAACCGCAAACGCTTAGTTTCTGCCATAAACAATGCCGAAAAGTTCATATCCTTAGTATTTGGAAGTGATAATGAGATTTAGGTGGCTCGGTACTCCTCAATCATTCAAGATAGATAATAGTAATTGCAATAAGAATAGATAAGCTGCGTATCTAAGAATGACCGATGATGGTCAAGTATCTATACGCCTATTCCTCTCTAATAAAAGTACCTGATTATTGCCGCTCTGGAATAGCTAATATGGTTATCAGCCGTATCTCAGCTAGCAGTTATCTAGCAATCGTATTTTTAGTGTAATAATAAGGGTGACGGTATGCCTACCTCAGGAGACGCGTGCCGGCGCAAAAGCAAGAAAGAACAAGCGGCTCAGAAGAAATATAGGGCCTTTATCCCATCTCCTGCCACCCAATTTCCTCACATCTTTCAGAACCCCTTTCTTACACTTCATAACTAGTAGCTAAACTATATATTCCACACCAAGCTCCTCGACACTTCCGCCATGGCGGGAATTAACGGCGGTAAGCGCGCGCTTCCATCTTCATTTCTTCCTTCTCAGTCCCCGGAGGCAAGATCTGGAAGTAGGCGGCGTCTTATGCCACCAAACACGCAGAGTGAAGGATCAGGCGTAGACTGGTCTTTAAGCCCCCCACAGTCGCTGCTGAAACGAGCAAATAAGGAATACCAGGAGTCGACCTCAACCCTAAGGGATTGCGAGAATAATAGCCGGGGCACCCCAAGGCTGTTTCAGTCAGAGCCCATCCACGCCGAACTTACGTTAACAATGGAGTCTTTTCCATTTGAACAAGATCAAAGAGTTTACACAGCTCAACACCCTCTCGTTTGTCGCGTACGCAGTCTTATTCACGCTCGGACTGTACAATGTGCGCTTTATGCTTTCTACGAATGGGGTCCAATCGTCAATACACATAAGCTCAAACGCTGCTCACACCGGGAAGAGGCGGGCGAAGCGCACCCTTGGCTAGAGATATTTCGACATTACCGAGCACGCGGCGGTGGGCCGGGAGCTCAATGCCCCCATTGTCGGTTCCCCATCATGCTATGTTGGCGAACAGTATACCGCGAGAAAATAGATCTTAAGTATAGTAGCGAAGCGGAGGCATGCGAAAACGAAGACTTTTTATACCACGAAGTACAGTGCACCTAGGTCCAAGCGATGCAGCGATTCGTAACATCATGCATGGTATATCATGGAAGGGGGAATGACGGCGGTGTGAGCCAGCTCGGCGGTACAGTGTTACATATAATGGGATGGCAAGATTGGAAGGGCTTGAGAGAAAATGGACCAGAGCACATCCAAAGATGGTTGGAGGACATGGATGAAATGAGAGGTTTACGATATCCACGGCTACTTAAGTTGTTTTGGCTACTAGCGGAGAGTCCATCTAGCTATTAATTAGAAGCCATTTAGTTATGCTGGCGAAATATTGATTAGGACGATATTACAATTCGAAAGGATCAGACTGGTTAATTACGACAGGGTTAGTATGTCTATCCAACTAGGGCTTATCGAAATACGATTTTAGAGGGTAGTGGTTATATATCACGCTATTTGCCCTAAAGTATATAGCGCCATATCTCGGGTGCCTATATTATTCCGGTTTACGTGTAGTATAAGACATATAGTGCTGTCATCATCACCCACCATCACCAGTCAAATTTAATTTTCTTTTATTACTATTCTCAACTGTTATTCAATCAGTACTTATATTTGCTGGAGAGGCCATCAACACATCATAATGACAACGTTCGATGCATAGAGTATTGACGTTTGTTAATATACCAAGGTAAAGAGGCCTAGAGAGACCGAATTATACTGGGCTGTTAGGGTTGGGTTTGTCTGTTACAGGTGAGACTGAGTCCCACTATCGTATGTGTGATCCAGGCCCCAGTATCATATATATAATCTGGGATCCACTATTAAATCCATATGTAAACTTATATGTAATACAAACCCCAGTCCCTATCACATATGTAATTAAGTCCCACTCTTGCCAAAAAATAATAGCTACCTAAGTATATTAAAGCCTTACGTAATTTATAATATATAGCTTATAAGACCTTATAAATGGTTTACAGAAATATATAAGATATAGGATAGTATATAATAAAAGTAAATAAAAGCTAGGGCAGGGTTATGTTGCGTCTTTCATTCAAGGTAGGACAATGCCGTAGAGGAACGGTAAGTACGGGACGGGCCAAAAGGCGGCCCCGAGACTAGCGAGCTCAGGCTTAACTTTCATACAACGCTTTTATTCTAACATCTTCACCATAACTGGAGACCCGGGTGGGAGATCTGCCGGGCCCCTCAGACTAGGTAATAGGAGATAATGTAAATTCGGCCGGCCAACCATATAATTCCCTACAGCCCCGGGAAGGCATCGGGGAGCAAAGCTGTAAGGTCAGAGGGCCAGGGCCCAAAAGCTCGCCTGAACTCCCTCACGCGTTTCCTAGTCTAGGAGTTGAGACCTAGCCGTAGGAGTCGGGTCCCTAAAGACCAACCCCACCAATGCGTTTTTAGTGGTAGGAACCTACTACCCACCAGGCCATATAAATATAACCTAAAGGAGTAGAAGGTTATTAGCCGGCCGACATTTCCACCAAAAAGGAGCCCACACAAGAGAAGGAGAGGGGGAGGGAAGAAGTACAAGTTATAGCAGAGGCCCCTCGGAAGGAGTATACCATAATCTAGCACAACCAGCCCCTCTCGGCCATGGCCCATTAGGTACCTATATACTACCAGCCCTCCTAGCCGCTCCTTGCCACCACAATACAGGAATGCCATGTAGAGGTAAGTAAGGTTTGGCCGGTTAGACCGGAATAGCCCTCCCAGCCGCTCCCCACCACCACAGTACAGGAATGCCATGTAGAGGTAAGTAGGGTTAGGCCGGTTAGACCGTAATAAGGCCCCTATGATAGCCACATCTACTTAGCCATCAGGTATAACCCCTAGACTTGTAGGCATCCCCTATGGCAGAGAGCAGAGCCCAAGCCTTAGGAGGAAGAGGGAGAAGTATCCCGATAGCCTGAACACCGGCCTAGCATATGCCATAGCGGCTCTAATAGGGGTATCAGGGTTAATTCGTTCAAGCCTTTAGCAACGGCTTCCAGCCTGGTTTTCCCGCCAACCCACCATCCAACCAGCCCGCCGCTCAAAGAAGCCCACCAAAGCCACAAGACCCCCGAAGCCACAAGACCCCCAATCCCACAAGGCCACCCACCCACCCAACGCATAAGACCCCCGATCCCACAAGGCCACCCACCCACCGCACAAGCCTACTGATCCCACAAGGCCACCCACCTACCGCACAAGCCCACTGATCCCACAAGGCCACCCACCTACTGCACAAGCCCACTGATCCCACAAACGCACAAGCCCATTGGCATATAAACCCCCTGATCCTATAAGCCTACAAGCCCACCAGGACTAGTAGTATTCGGCTCTTGAACCTACTAGCTCGTTCAAAGGAGGCACTAAGATCGTATAAACCATTGCGGTGAATAACCCCAAAGTGGGAGCCCTCCTGTTACCCAGCCGAGGCCGGGCCCATCTAGCATATAGCCTCCCCTAAAAGAGCGCTTGGGGCTGAGCTACGCGAGGTGCCTACTATGGAAAGACACTGCTAGGAACTCCAGTACGGCCTAGTACCTGGGCACTGGCTTTCATGGAGGTTGGTATGCCGTATAAGCCCCGCTGCCGAGGCCGGAGCCTTCTAGGTTGTTCAGAGTAATACCGTACATACCCGAAAAGAATCATCATAGTATAGATGCCCACCCTCAAACCCTCGCAGAGCGAGTCCTGGCGCTAATTAAACTCCCTGTACGCCACAGGTATATATATACAAACCCCCGGAGCTAAGCTTAGCGCTAATTAGTATTACCTATACGCCACAGGTGTACATGCATATAGCAGGGTTTATAATAAAATAAGATTTTATTATGCTATGGAAGACTATAGAGGTGCAGTGGGATTGGGGAAGCAATCACAACGACCACTAAGTCAGAATGATCACCACAAGGGCAAGGGAAGGGAAGGGAAGGGGTAAGGGGTAGAGGGGCAGAGGGTGTAGGCCATCAAGGCCAGGGGTAGTGAAGTTACAGAAAAACAAAGGCATGGTATCACTTCCTCCACAGTACAGGCATACCACGTAGAGGAGGATGGTATTTACCACAACCCCCACAACCAACCGAGATAGCCCACCAGGCTACAGTATAGGCTACAGCCACATAGAAGCCAGACCGGCCAAACGAGACCCTCCTTTCCACAGTATAGGCATGCCGTATAGAGGCGGAGGGTCCTATCTAACCGGCACCATACCCCTATAGTCCAGGGGAACCCAAAAGCTAGACCTACAAGCCAGCGGCGAGATAGGTACCCAGCATCCTGATCATCATAGCCAAGCCTGCCAGGTAGGTAAGATAGTATTCCGGTTGGCGCCTTGCGACTCACTTCAGCCCCCTTCGCGGATCGTAGGCCACTGTGCCGATCCGTTACTGACGTCTGCTGGAGGACTACTGCCGAGAGAGCCGGAGCTCCTTAGCGCCTCTGCTCGGGTGAAGACCGTGCCTATCCAGTCTGCTATTCATGTAAGCCGCCGTCGACCTCTTGTATATACCACCTAGCCCACCGACAGGGAGCGCAAAGAATCCCCGGCATACGTGGCTACCCAGCTAGATAGCGGCGGCCCTGGGGGGCTGCCTACACCAGAAAGGGTAGCCTTCTTCTGATTTCCCGGGGGGCACCACTCCCCGGAGGAGATCGTAGGACAGTGCTTCAGCCATTACGGCATCCACATAGACTAGATTGCTTCCTGCTGCCCCCGTGTGGAGTCTCGAGCCAGCGGCCAGTCATCCACAGAGCCCACCTACCGACAGCCCGCCTTCTTCTGATTTCTCGGGGGGCACCACTCCCCGGAGGAGATCGTAGCACAATGCTTCAGCCATTGCGGCGTCCACAGGGACTAGATTGCTTCCTGCTGCCCCCGTGTGGAGTCTCGGGCCAGCGGCCAGTCATCCACAGAGCCCATCTGCCGACAGCCAGAGCAAGCCCTAGCTGCCGTTGACGCAGGCATCCCCAGTACGCCGTCACGCCGGAGCGTGCGGTTTCGTGGAGGTCGACCGCCACTATGAACCCCCCGCTGCCGAGGCCGGGGCCTGCTAAGCTGTACAGAGGGACACGCAGTAGAAGTCTGCAAGATCAGGTACGAGAGAGGGCCATTGCCGCTGCTTGATCCAACCCGTGTAGGTCGGAGCCGCGGCGGCCCCCTCTCATATACCCTCCGAGACCGTTTTAGTCGGCCGCACGCCAGAACCGGCTCGCAGGCCATTTTCTATTTTCCGCAAAATCCTTAACTATGGGAAAACAAAAAAATCGACTCACGGCCACCAAACCACAAAACCATTTTGCACGCATTTTTTCGAAATGGCCACCGGCTTGTAGAGCGCGAAGAGACGAGTCTGGTGGTGGTGGTCTCGATGCTGTGGGTGGCCTGTGGGCCGAGGCAGGGGTGTTTGAAGTTGGGGTATAGGGTAGGTGGATCAGGGGTGGAGGTGGCCTACCCTAGAGTAATAAGGTGGCCTACCCTAGAGTCGAGTTCGAAGGCACAGTTAAGGCTAGAATAGACTATATAATACAGGCAGAACACCAAGATAGACTGGCCTACCCTAGACTATATACTTAATAGATCAAGGAGGCCTATACCTTTATAGTAGTATCCCTACTATACTACTCTTATAGATAGAGATAAGTTAATAGAGATAACTGAGTTAACACAGTCCACCGCCGCATTGCCAAACGGAGGCAAGAATAACATGCTCTACCGCTATAATATATTGATAATAAAGTAAATATAGCTATTTCAAGACGGAATAACAATAATGAAGCATATCATTCTCCCCTGCGTTCGGCATTGCAGCGGCGGACTGTATTAATCTGATTATCGCTACTAACCTATCTCTACCTATAAGAGTAGTATAGTAAGGATACTACTGTAAAGGTATGGGCCCCCTTATATACCCTCTGAGACCGTTTTAGTCGGCCGCATGCCAGAACCGGCTTGCAGGCCATTTACTATTTTCCGCAAAATTCTTAACTATGGAAAACAAAAAAAATCGACTCATGGCCACCAAACCGTAAAGCCATTTTGCACGCATTTTTCTCAAATAGCTACCCGCTCGGGATAATATATATATATAGCCTACCCTATACCATTTAATATATAAATAAAATACCAAGATAAACTAACCTACCCTGGACTATCTACTAGACTAAGAAAGCACCTACCCTTATAGTGGCTATGCTACTATACTACCCCTATTATTCATTATAATGGTTATCAGAGCTGATAACCATTTATTTATATAAGACTTTAGCGGGGCGCTATTGTATGCAAGAGCTTATAACCTTTTTTCTACCGAGCTAATGACCTTTTCTAGAGAATAGTATTCCCATAGTCAGATTGCACTTAAACTTGAATATAAGTTATATAAGCATTAGATCAGGTAGTATTTAGTTTCTTTACCTATTTATTATCTTTATTTATCGAGTTATTATATTAAAACTGAAAATTGTTAGATCTTTAATGTGGTTAACTCCAATAACACTTTAACTAAAAAGGCTATAGTGGCAGAATCCTATATGCTAATGAGATCGCAGGACTAGAGTTATATACTCTCTAGCCTCTTAATTAATAACTTTATATACTTTCTTTTTATAAAGCTTATCATCCCACTCTTTTACTTTTCTAGGTTATACTTTACGTTCTTTTTTAACTATTTAATTATTTACTTCCTATTTAATATATTATGAAAAAATTACTAAAATGGAATATTTTACTTATATCTTATTACTAAAGGTTATTACCTGTAAAACCTGCTATATTGGACTTTTTAGTAACTAAATTCCTAAATATCTTAAGCGATTTCCTTATAAGGTTTACTCTAACCAAGGAAGAAAACCAGTCTCTTTCCTTTTAGCCAGGTTTACTTAATTATATTTAAAATATAGAGGATATTGAGAAGCTACCGAGGCCAATTCCTCTAGGATAACCATATAATAAGCTTTAACCACTGCGACCAAATTATTTTAAGTATATAGTTAAGCGGTCTTGCTACTAGATCTATGCCAAGCCTAATAGCTATACCCCGTGTCGTTTGGTAACCGACGAATTATTTTTAGTAAGAAATGAAACGGCGCTAGCATAACATGTGGCAACCGACGAACTAAATCTGGGGTAAGCGACGAACTCTAGTTTAACTATAATAAGCGATTTAATCTCTATAAAAACTTATAAGTTAGGAAAACTTAACCCTAGGAAAGAAATAGAATGCTTTTCCTTTTAGTTAAACGTCGTAGGTATAATTTATTATTAAATCTGACTATAGGCTCTGGAATTAGTATTCTTCAGCCGAGAAGGGTGGCCTGTCTAGAGTAGTTAATCAGTAGCTTAAATAAAAAGTCTATCTTATCAGATTATAGTATATACTGATTATCTATATATTTACAATAACTATTCAAAGCGCTAAACTGAACTAGCTAATAGACAATTCGAAGTCCATACTCCGAAGAAGGGTTCCAGTTAATTGAGTCAAAGTCCCAGACTCCCACTAGCTCAAATGCTTCCACCGTACCAGGGGCCTTACAAGGTGTCTTGACGGCAAGAGAGGGCCTGTAAGTGGCATCCCAAGTGGCAGCTCCTCCAGTGACGACCGAGAGACGACCGATATGGTTATTGCGCTGGTTTCCGGGGCTCCAACCGCTGGTAGGACCCGGAGACGGCTTACTGCTGCTGAATACGTCGATCTTCTTGCTTCCCGCAGGACTGGCATTGGCGGGGAGGTGGAATTCTAACTGGCACTGTTTATTCCTGGCGGCGGCAGGGTAGGTAAATGTCACAAGGGCTGTCTGATCCCTGCCGCCATTACCAGTGCTCTTATAAATCTCGACGAGGCTTGAAGCAGTTGCAATAGCGCCATCTCTGACAGAGTACTGCCAGGTGTTTGAAGGAGTGAAGTAGGATGATGATACATTGCGCGCTTCGAGAGGAGCAGCGAGAGCCGAGGTAGCCGCGATAGTTGCAGCAATAATTGTCTTGAAGAGCATGGTGACGGATGTGACCGTGAAGAAGGGATGTAATTCGGTATTGTTTGATAAGTATTTAAAACTGAACTGTATGTAGTAGAGGCTGGTTACTTTTGGTTTGTGATAATAGTTTTTAGAATAATAGGGATAAGGATCGATGTCTTTATACTTTAATATTAGGTATAGGAAAGGCTTGTAGTTTAACAAGCACTTAGATAGAGTGAGGCTAGGTTACTTTCCAAGCTTAAAGCTATAAGCCACTTGGGGCTGAATCTGGGGATATTAGATGTAAAGAAGGTAATAATAGGTTACATAGCCACAAGCGCAGATAGCTAAATCTTATTAAGGTTAGAACAAGAGCTAGTTAATAAAGTAATTAAGGCTATAGTAAGGGAATAATATCCATAGAATAGCAGATAATAATATTATAGCGCTATAATATTACCTTATTTTAGTATAAGCTTAAATCTAACCTCTTTTAATATGTATTAGTAGAGTCTCTATGAGATTATTAGTATGCGCCTTTATGTAAGCTATGCTAAGTAACTTTCCGCTGTTAAACGGAAGATGTAGGCCAGCAAGGCGTAAGGTACTGATAGTATGTATTTTACTCTAACTGTCAGTCTAGTCTAGCTATAATGTGTCTACTGCTAATGCACTGCCTTTACGCTGCGCCTGTATAGAAGCTTAGCCGGCTAGCCTACCTATAGGCCAGTCCCTATTACTTGTTATAATAGTGAATAGACCTATTTACCTTTTATTTATATAGCACTTTAGCGCGGCGCTATTAGCTTACCTATATATTTACCTTTTTCAAGCCGGTCTGTTTACCTTTCTAAAAAAAAACAGGATTCCTATAATCAGAAACCTAAAATAAATTTAGGAAGTATGGCTAAGTATATAATTAGATAATATTATCTCACAGAATACCTAGATTTACTTTATTGCTTTTAGAATTAAATTTTTTATTTATCTCTATAACTTTAAGAGCTAGGCTTCCTGGGATTAGGGTTAGGTATAGGTTTAGGCTAGGAATAGGTTAAAAGGTAGAGCAAAAGGTAGAGTAAAAGGTAGGTTAGAAATGGGCTAAAAGTGGGCTAGAAATAGCTTAAAGAATTTAACACTATATAGATAGGGTTAAATAAGGCCTACGAAGGAAGGAAGAGTGGACAAAGTCTATTATATATATGTATCATTATATAATATATATAATAAATAAAAGGAGAAGAGAAGAGGGAGATAATATTCCGGGTAAGTCCACGTTTATACCCTGGGGTATAAAGTTAATGGCTTTAGATATTTATGTGAAGTAAGTGGAACCAGACGTTTTTAACCCTAGGGTATAAATTAACATCTAGTAAGTTAAGTCTCTTAGGAAAGGCATTATTATACTATATTCTTATACCCTAGGGTATAAAAGCTAAAGTTGCCAATCTATAATCAAGGTAACTTATATAATTATATTTATAATAATCTTTCCTTGCCTATTAATATACTGTAATATCTTAGTATATTATGTAATATAACTACGAGATAGCAGTAGAACACTTCCTTAAAAGGGAAACCAGTAGGCTTTGCTTCTTTATATAACTATAAAGGATTATAGATATAATAAAGATAAGCTTTATATAGTAAGATTAGTATTAGTAATTATCCATCTATATAAGCATTACCAAGGTAGGCATCCTCTATAAGGAGATAATTAGAATAATAAGAGTCAGTGCTATTTATTTATATAGGATGTCTTAAAACCCCTATATTATTAAGATATCTAATATAGAAATCGTTTTTTATTTAAACACTTTTCTTAAAGGCTCTATTACCCCTCCTCAGTCCTAGCTGGCAAACCATATATACAGTGAATCTATTATTATTTCGGTAAGAGCTCTCCCAGTAAGCTTATACTATGGCCGCACTACTACGTAATAGGCCCGTCCCTTACTATACTTACATTATAAGATAGTCTAATCTTAATAGTACTTTAATTAATATAATATATAGCCGGTGCTATCTATTAGTAGCCAATAATAAAGCTATCTATACTGTATTAAAAGATTACGTTAAGTCTTACTTACCATACCCCTATTAGCTTGATTTACTATTAGTTAAACTTAATATCCTCTGTAAGACTTAGGTACTCCATTACCCTCTAAACGCTTTATAGGCAATGCTGTAAAGACGCATACCTAATATCCTTATTAAGTATAATTCCATTAGAAAATGCTAATAGCTTATTCTGGAGGCTAAAGAAGCGTATTTGACTGCTTAGTCCGTTATTCTGCCTTATCCTTTGCTAAGTTTTAAATTGATGCCCTGCGATGCCCTTCCTACCCTTACGCAGTGAAGGTTGTGTAATTTACTACTTGGTCTGGAATTGCTTTAAATCGACAGCCAGTGGTATTATTCTATCTCCATATCTAGAGATCTTACTATTTGCCTTTACTAGCTTAGTAAGGTCTACCTTAAGGCCTTTCCTATCCCGGTAAATGGCCGTATTGATCTCGGATTTAAGGAAGTACCTAATTAGCTCTTAATATTTTATATTCTGCGGTATAAAACCGGATTTTTTATTGCCAATAACTATATTAGCTTTAGTAAGTGGGTTATTTTAGGGGGGAGTAGGAGGAATAATAGAGCAGGAGTAGTACTTAATCGTACGCTTAGAAATAGCTTAAATTATATTTACTTCCATAATATCTTTCTCATTTAAAATATATATTAGGTATCAAGCATATACGCAGGCTGCGGCTCCGGCGTATTCGCGTTACTTGCTGTTGCTATATATATCTATATAGTCTGTTATGCCCTGGATTAGAAGGTATGGAAAGTTGTTTATCAGTCCAGCCGCCTCTATATCGAAATATAGAACATTCCCTTCTCTGGCGAGCTTATCTTTAATATTGAGGTCCTGAATTAACTGATATGCCGATGTAATAAAGCCTAAATAAGCAATAACCTTATTATTGTCGTTGCCTCTTAATGGCGGTCGGGCCTTAAGCTTGCTTTTGTTATTGCCATAAGATATATAGCAAGGCTTATCATCTATCTCTATATAAGTGAAGTTGGAGTTGTATAGTATATTGAACTTGTTACTAGGTTGGCAATAGAAAGCTATATCCTTTCGGTTTGGGTATCCTTCCGTGGTTCGTAGGATAGCAAGCTCTAGAGCATTTGTTAAAGCCTGGTATTTACTAACTAGCTTCTTGGCTGCAGTCTTAATGCATTCCGGTGCCTAGACTACCTTTCCGGTACTATAAAATGTCATGGCCTTAACTAAAGTATTATAGTTGAATTGAAATGCTCCATTCATACTAACGACCATATCGCCAAGTCAGATATCATATTTACCATCACGAATACCACTACCAGTGCCGATAAAGAGTATAACGTAGATGTAATTAAAGGTCCGCATTATGTTACTTACAGCCTCTGCCGCCGCCAATAAAGGCAGTTTTTTCTCTCCTTTAGGTAGCTCGGTTAGGATAACCTTATGGTCTCCTATCTTACTTAGTGTATAAGAGTTCGTATCTCTAGTAGCCTTATAAGTAGGTTTACCGTAAAGGAGGTTAAAATATTTCTTTATAGCAAAGGTCTGGTTTGAATTTAAGGTAATCTAGGCCACTAAGAACTCTTCGTTAGTAGGTGTTTTATTGCTAGACATTATTAAACTTAGTAGTAGTAAAGACGTTACTTTAAATTACAGTTAATAAGCCTGTTAGGTTTTACTAAGTGGATTAATAGACGTTATTAGAGAGTCTTATAGGAGTAGTGCAATAAGTATGTCTTATTTATATATTATAAACTTAGTATTAAAAGTTATAATGTGTTATTAACTTTTATATACTGAAGTAGGCTGGTTAGCGCGGGGTCTGTATATGGCTTGGTATTTGCTAATAAAAGCTTAAAAGCTAAGACTAAGAAACCTCCCTAGCTATACTATTATCCCCTTTCCGAGGTATTTAGCTTACCAGTTTTAAGTATTTTCATTCCAGTTAGCAATACAGCCAGCCTTATAAGAGTAGCTAATACTTATATTATAGTATGGATATGTCTAGACTTCCAGATCAGCCCTCGGAGTCTAGACTAGGCGCCACTTAACAGTCCCACTATAACCCCTAATTATAGCCATTAAGACATCTAATCCTGCATATATAACTAAAGCACGCTACTGTACGACCTGGAATCATAGCGTCTTCTTTCAGCTACTTTTTACCAGCTATTTATAACAATCTTAATTACATTTAGAACATCAGCTTTACCGCTATGGCATCCACAAGACACTCTAACTACTATAAGACTTTTAGCTATATCCCGGCCGATAATAAAGTCTTTCTATTAAGCCTTGAGACCTCACCGAGGTCTTAGAAGCCAGCTAGTATAGCCAACTAGATATAGCTGGGCTAATCGCTATATAAGTTATAATCCTTCGTTAACTAGATAGTGAATGGCATTATTTTATAGCGCTAACGCCAAGCTAGAGTGTAATAATGGCGCCTAGCTTACCGCTATAAGATCTTTTAATGCTAAGACTGGCATTAATAATGTAACTATTACTATTTTGAATGATATAAATATTAAGGGATTAGTTAACTTGTCTATTATCTTAGCTAACTAGGACTCTAAAGCTGGTTAGTAAATTTAAAATTAAATCTATAAAAGGATTGGCACTTAGGATGTTTCACTATAAATTAGTAATGGACTAAAAGCCATTAATAAACTAGGCTTACTAATTAGTCTAGCCTCTAGATTAAATAGTCTTTTATTAAAGAAATATAATAAATTACACTATTAGAGCATTTCTTCATTCGGCGGTAGCCAAGAGTGGGGGTTAATATATATATATATGTCTAAGTTATATGATAATAATATTTATTACAAACATGGCCGCCACTTACTATAATACGAGCTACAACTAACTAAAAACTATCTATTATGTAATTAAATGTGGCTGGCTGAATTTACCTATTATGTAATTAATGTTTTAAATTCCTTGGTAATAAGGGAGTAGTATATAGCTAGCTCTTTCCAATAAAATAATACATTATATGTAAGGTCTTTCCGCTGTCTAACTTAAGGAAGTATAGGCCTAATATCAATCTAGAGGCCGAACCTAGGGCAAAAGTATATAAAGGTTAGCTTCTCGGACATACCTTTCCTTCTTTCTCTCCTCATTCTCTATTCTTTAATATCCATATAACAGCCAATTACATATACTTTTTCTTATACAATTACAATCAAGGTAATCTATATTATGTCACTTTAATTTATACATCTCTAACTAACCTCTTTACTTAATAGATGCCTTTTGCACCTGGATTTATTAAGGGTATTGCTGGTGGTAATAAGTTTACTTCTACCTTTATTATTGACGATATCTAATATCACTACAGCGGCAGCTTTAACCCTGCTATATAGGAATTTACATCCAATACGGCGACATTAGAGTATATATCAGTCGCAGCTCTTACTGCTACACGAGATTTCAATGGCAAGGTTAGCACTCAAGACATTACTATCAATGCCTAGCCCGGTGGCGTTAAAATCGTTGGCAAGCTTAAGCTGCCTATTTCGCTAGCTTCACACATTTCTGGTACTGGCACTTGGAACCAGAACTAAATACCTACTATTAGTTATATTATAGGAATAATAATGACACTATTATAATATTTACTAGCTATATTTAAGTAATGCTTTTAATAACTAGCAGTTTAAATAAGTATTTAAATATATATACCTACTTACTACGAGAGAATAAGAAAAGAAAGTACAGATAAAAGAAATAATAAAAAACAGAATACAGTATATAATAATATGGTATTATATAGTTAAATTGGAATTTCCTAAAAGGATAAGTGGATAAATGGGGAAAGGATAGAGATATTTAAATAGAATATTTAATTTATAATTAGATAATAATTATATTCCCATAGGGTAAGTAATAGCAGTAATGGCGCTAGACCCCCTAAGATTTAAAGTTCAGGCCGGAGTTACAAGAAGGGAGGGGTTAGGTGAACACCGCTGTAAGCAGGGGCCAGTAGAGGACTACAAAACTGGAGCAGTCCCCTATAATTATAGGCAGGCGATTTCTCTACTCTTAACCGCATACAATAATTTTTCATTATTATTAATCGTAACGACAATAGGATGGCATAGAATAACGCGCGGCATAAAACGATATCATGCAACAAAGGCAGATAATATAATTATAAACACCAAGACAAAGACAAAATGGAAGAATAATAATATAACCCAGGCAATTAAGCGACAGGACTACTAGTATGCATTATATAGAACGCTATAACATTGACCGCAATGGCTATTCCTGGTATCGGTCTACTGTATAGTAAGCACGACTGTTCATTACCGTTCATCATCATCATGTCACAGGTTCATCTAGGCCGGCTCTTAGTAAGTACAGCTACAGATGTCGTCACGTTATATGCACATTATAATACTCCTTCTTACTTTTATAATGCCTCCATCTCGGAGTTTCAATAATATCACTGCCGAAATGAAAATACACTGTCGGCAACGGACAAGAGAAGGACCAGGCCTGGTTTACCTATCACCCTAACCCTAGCCTAAAATATAGACTTTTCTTTAATCTAGAAGGCTTAGAGGGTTAGGGGAGTTTAAAACAGGTTAGGGTTAGGATAGGGTTAGTATTGACTATCTAAGCTTCTGCCTAAGTGGTTTATCCTAACTAAGATCTAGCCTAAAAGAAAGAAATAGTTAAAAGAGAGACTTTTAATAAGTAATCTCTATATTCCTATAGTTTAGAAAACTAAGGAAAAATCCTAAATAAATAGGAGAAAAATAGGGATTTATAACCTATATATAAATAGCTAAAAAAGAATAGAAAACCTCTAAGAGGCTAGTTTTTCTTTCTTAAAGAAACCCTAGAGATAGCAAAAAGTGGTTTTATAAAAGGCTAGTCTCTAGAATTTCGATAAGAAAGGAAAACAACCTCCTTAGGTCTAACCTTATAGCTAAGGAAGAAGGAAAAAATAGCTAAAAAGGAAAGAAAAGAGCTATTTTTCTTACTCAAGAAGGATTTTAAGATAGCAAAAAGTGGTTTTAAATAAGGCGTATCTTTATATCCTTTATAAGTAAGATAAAAGGCTTTTCTTAGCCTAGCTAGATAGCTAAAAGAGGAAAAAAGAGGCTGGTTAGGTAAAAAAGACTTAAAGAGGCTAATTTTCCTAGTTAAAAGAGCCCTAAAGATAGCAAAAAGTGGTTTTATAAAAGGCTGGTCTTTAGGTTTCTTATAGCTAAGAAGAAAAACTTCTCTTAGTCTAAGTAAATAGCTAGATAAAATAGGCTTAGAAAGACTTAATTCCCTATTTAAAGGAGACTTAAAGAGAGTAAAAAGTGGTTTTAAAAAAGGCTTCTCTCTAAGAATCCTAACAGTAAGGAAAAAAGGGTTATCTAGTCTAGTTAAATAGCCAGAAAAAGAGAATGAAAAGAAGGAATAAGAGGATTTAAAAGGGATAATTTCCTTAGTTAAAAAGGACTTAAAGAGAGCAAGAAGTGGTTTTAAATAAGGCTTCTCTCTAGGTCCTTTATAGCTAGGGAAACTAGCCCCTCTTATCCAGGCTTCTTCCTTCCATCTCTGTTTTATAGCCTCTAGCTCCCTCTTATAGCTATCTTGCTTTAAAGAATAGGCTATAAATACCATAAATACCTAAGGGGTACCTAGGTTAGAAGCTAAATTCTCTATCTCTTCACTATACCTACTGCTAGACTCCTTGCTATAAGAAATAGAGCTAGAAAGAGGAAATAAGGGCTATTATAAGCCCCTAGACCTATATATCTAGATATCTTACTTATAGCTTCTAGCTCTTAGTAAGAGAAAAGAGAGATATCTCTAAAAGAGAGATAATAAGTCCCTAGGAAAATCTCTAGGGAGAGGTAGGATAGCTAGCCTAGAGTGGGTATAGGGTAGCTAGGAAGTCCGGCTAAAATCTAGATCCTAGATAAGATTGGCTTTCTAGATAAGATAAGAAGAATCTTCTAGAAGTAGGGTTAAAGGGGTAGCTAGAAATAGAAAGAACCCTCTAGAATAGATAGGTAAGATAAAATAAGAAATAGAAACTAAAGAAAAGACTGAGAAGCTATAAATAGAAAATAAAAAGGAAGGACTAGCCTATAGGCTAAAAAGAGAGAAAACCTAGAAACTAGGTATACTATAGTAAAAAAGAAATAATAAGAAAGAATTACTTGGAAAAATAAAATAAAAAAAAGATAGATTATATAGTAAAAGAATAGAATTTTATAGAATTTTAAAGAATTATCTTAGTAAATAAAAGAAATAAAAAGAATAGTATAGAAAGTTAACCCTAGTCTAGCTTAAACCTTAACCTAAACCTTAACCTAGACCCTAACCTCTATAGAAAATCCTCTATAGAAAATTAACCTAAGGCCTAACCCTAACCAAGACCCTAACCCAGACCCTAGGAACTATTAAGAGGCGATTCATCAATAATCGGCTACCAAAATGGATGATCTCGCTTAAATTTTCTCGCTCAATCGTTGCATGCTGAGACGAGTAGCTAATTGGGTAAAAATTACCCCAGACCCACACTTGGGGTTAGCTAGCGCCGACTTGGGGTAAACGCAACGCAGATAAAAGGGGACTTCAAGCAACGGAGAAAAACAATAAAACTACTTTTCTCTTTACTTTCTATCATTAAGATAACAGAAACAAAACTATACAGCAATGGAGGACATTATACAGCTCAATCAGGACTATCAGATACTAATCTGCCGGCTCTGTCAAGCAGCTATCCGACCCGGCAGCAGCATTGAGTTACACTTCCGACGGCAGCATCAACTCAAGGGCCAAGTGCTCAAGGGCATTAAAGACTACTACAGCACACTTGAACTAGTAGACCCAAAGCTTGCTGTAACACCCAAAGATAACAGTCAGGCAATTGAATATCTTGCCATCTTAACGGGGTATAGCTGCAATGCATGCCGATATCTTACTATTGCACAAGATAATGCCGTCCGCCACTGGAGAGAGGCAGGGCATGGAGAAGCAGAGGAGCGATGGACCCAGGTGCGGCCGCAGACGTGGATGGGAGGACACTATGCACGCTACTGGATCGTTCGAGATGACAGCGAAAGCAACGGCCCGGCTAATGCAGCTGATACTACAAGTCGGAGCGCTATGGATGAGGTCATTGCTGCAAGCCAGGCTCGATTGGAAGAGGAGGATGCCGTACGACTACGGAAGGGTGACTTGAAAGAAGAGATCGACCGTGACTCGCCGTGGGTTAAGAGGCTAGGCTGGGTACGACACTATCCTAGCTGCGCGGCAGATTCAGCTCTGAATCCATTTACAGTCCCATAACATCGATTCTTTACCCACTCAGACTGGACACTAAATGTAGTATAAAACTTATCACCATTATATAAAAACATATATTATAGCCTTAAGACTTAACTTATTTATATTTTTGTAAGACCTTCTAGCTTATTGTTGGTATATTTGTCTTGGAAGTTGCTAACCTCGTCGTCGGTCCCAAGCATTGCAGCCAATTAGAATTTCGTGGTCAAGATGTGGCCGTTTTTGGATATGTGGGGCTCTCTTTCAGCCAATCGTGAATTTCGTGGTCAAGATCCATCCATTTTCAGAAGCGTGTTATCGCTAACCCGTATAGGGCCTAGCGCATCATCCCAAAAAGCTAAGGTGACCTGTTAATTTTCCTTCAATATCTGTGTGAGTTTTCCTGTCGGCCGTGTTATTGCATGAATTAGAATATCAGAATACGAATCCGCCCAGGCTAATACTCTACTTCCTGCGTTATAAGAGATTAGAAGTCTGGTATAATGACTGTAGCTAATCTAGCCCACTATATAAGAGTTATTCTCGTGGGCTAGGGTACCGATCAGTACATGCTGCTGTAGTAACCGCAAAAGCAACCAGGTAGTCGCTGGGGTATCAAGAAGTAATCTCCGGCATCAACACACAGTAACCGTTACCACCTCATACAATAACATACTAAAATTAATATGGAGAGGCCACTAAGACGTGGGCGACCACGTAAATATAAAACAGACAAGGACAAAGAGACAGCAGCCGCTCAATGCAGGCAGAACAAACGGCAGAAAGCTGCAGCTAGAAATAGAGGGGTACCCTATAGCAATTTCCATAACTTGCACTATCCTATCCAGCAGTTACATAACTCACAAAGCAGTGCTTTCACACCGCTACAAGAACAAGACATCAGCAACTTTCTGCCTCCACCTAGCCCTACTCTGGAGTGTAGACCAGAAATGCGCCGCATTTCCACTTCTGCACTAATCAGAATCTCCATTTTCTGACCCCAAGTTTCCCCTCTGGAAATGCGCCGCATTTCCATTAGCAATGACTAGGGACGCATGACACTTTGGCTAGGGACGCATGAACCTTTCGGACGTATGACTTTTATACTCTCTTATTGGCTTAAAAATAATTGATAGTGTAATTATATTCTGCCACTGCTCTAGCATGTCACTCGGTAATTTAATATAAATCCTGCCCGATTTAAGAACCCTTAATCGAGTGAGATTCAGATCTTACTATTATATATTATCTCTAGCATTATATATAACTCATTTAAACTAGCCTATCTCCCACTGACTTCTTTCTCGACGTATACTAGACCGTAGCCTCTGCCCACTTGAACGTACTCCCGAACTCCTCCCAGCACCAAGCCTCGCTGACCGTCTTTGTGTTTGTCGTCGAGATAGATTAGTTTCTTGAGAAGAAGCTTTGTCTTGTGAAGGCGTTAGTCTGACTGTTATTGATCGATTTAAACTTCCTCGAGGTCGGCTACGTTTTCGTTTTGGCAAAACTTGAATTGACTGCTCTGATCGTTGTTGTATCGGCGTATCGATTGCTAGTTGCGATGGAACACTTTGCGCTGTATTCTTAGGTCTTCCACGAAGAGAGGTAGTTATCCTTGGGTCTATTATCCGTCGATAGGGGTCTTGAGACGACGACTCTCGTATACGCCAATGCGGGTGCACTTCCTGTTTTGTAAAAGAGGTCCCTTTGGCTAGCTTATTATATATCATGTGATAACACGGTATACCGAGCTCGGTTGGGACAGAGCAAATGCAGTTATCAAGGGGAGGTGGAAATGGTCTATTCCCTGTTGGCATTGCCTTTTTCGCTTGTCGGCACTGTACTGTAATTAGAGCTAGGCACTTTGATGAGACTAAAGTCCGAAGCTCTCCTAAGTACTGTGCGTTCGGTCGTTGATGCTCCGGTGCAGTCAGAACATCGTCATTTGCACAGGCATCAACAAAGTCTTGCCTCTGATCGCTGATCATATCCTGCATAGCTTCAACCAGTCGATAAAGGTGGCTCATTCCATTTAGGAGGTAGCTCTTGATGTTATTATTGCTTGCCTCAGTCCCTGATGTGACGCGGATACCGAAGTTACGATAATGACGAATAAAGCAGCGTGCCCATTGTGCCCGGACTGGCATATAGGTGCCGTAAAGATACCGTAGAATAGGGCGCTGGTCATTGAACTCTTTACAGAGATTGATCCACGCCTTCTCATGCGCCTCCTCAGTCTCGGCAAAGAGGACCAACTTCCACATAGCAAGAACACCATTATAGGTATGAGGGATATCATTACCTACTGGTGCAGAGATAGACTCTTGGTCGGTAGGGTTTAGTTGAATCTGACCTGACGGATCTGCCTCTATATCTGAACCACCACTGATATCACTACTAGAACTAGGCCTCTTAAGCCATCTCTGTTTGGCTCGAAGTAGGATATTTGAGTTGATATGATGGATGCATAGTTGCTGCTGTACCTCGGGAAACTGGTCGTTAAGTGCTGCCTTCATTGAATCGTCGAAATCCGTGATAATAATATCTGGTTGACGAATGGAGTGCTGCTCTATAAGCTGTTTTATACTCTCTGAGAGGAACTGGAACCCTTCTCGTCTCTCATTATCAATTAGGCCGAACGCAGCATTGAACACTGTTCCTAGGCATGTCTGCCCTGTTGCTTGGAAGAGTGGAAGCTTGAACCGGTTAGTGTTATAGGTATTATCGAAGCTAATAACCTCAGGAAATCGTTTCCACATCTCTAGGCAATATGGAAATGTCCATACAAGACCGAGCAGACGGTTCGGATCATCATCTGCCCACTTAAGAAGATATGGGATTCCATTCTCATCAAAGAGCTTAATAAGTGCTGCTGTGGGTACGAGACCGCCTAGCTTTTCGCGATTGATAAGAGATCTGGCGTTATAGATATCCTTGCGTGTAAATACTGAGTTAGGGTGTTTGTCTTGGATAACAGCCCGTATATCACGTGCGCGAATACCGACTCGACGACTTGCAGATTCAATAGTTGCTTTAGTAGCTTTAGTAAGCCTTCGATGAGAGGGATGTGCTGATGGTCCAATACTAGGTCCATGATTATGCCGGTGGTGTTCAGGGTTATCATGTAATCGTAAGAGCCACTTTCCCTCCTCTAGTGCCTCGGCTATAAGCTTCCACTTACAGCCGCACTGGCGAGACTTGCGAGGCCTGATTTGAGCACCTCTAGGAGCTCGTGATTCTCCATATCGATCACACTGGAATGAGTATCGTATCTTGCGTCCTTTATAGGAATACCGGTTATACTTAACGATCCCAAAGCCGTGGTCCTTTGCAAAGCTATTGACTTCATAGAAGAGAATATCAACTGAGGGAGCTACAGTACCAGGTATCGGTGGGTTTGGGATTTGACCAGGTTCTGGAGAGGAATCTAGGCTTAGATACTGTGGCTCTCTATAACCAAAAGGGGATAGAGGATAGGGATCGGTCGGTTGTGTTTCTCGTGGGGGCGAATATGGAGGAGGCGATATAGATTGTCCTGGACTTAGGGATGGGTAGCCCCATTGTTCACGCCATTGTGGAACGCGTTCTGATGCTTCAAGAGACTCACGAGTAAGTCTCCGCTCGGTTCCGATAACATCTGTGACTAATTGTAAAGCAGACTTAAATTTGGCGCGTGGCAATTGAGCAGTATTGTTATAGTCTTCTTCGGTAGATCGGTTTGACTGTGGAGGCAAGGGAATTGGCTCGGGGCCTGGGATCGGTCCTCGTACGCGGGTTGGTCGGCCATTTGGGACTGGATAGTCATTACTTAGGTGAATGTCATGATCGAATTGTAATACCCATGAAGGCTCGTTTAGTCCACGCAAGCCTTCGGGTTGTGGGACAGTCGACAATATCTGAGGATATGACGCGAAGATATTCTCGAGCGCGCCAATATCTTCGAGTGGATAGTCAGATGGTGACGGTTGACGTAGGTTAGAATTAGCGCGCCGCTTTCGCTTTCGCTGCTGAGGCTGTTGGAATGGGTCGGGGCTTTTAGGTTGATCCATAATGAATTGATCTTGTGGGTTAGTGGGGAATGAAGGTAAATAGTACGATCTGAATCCAGCGTGATTTAAAGGAGGTTAAAGGCAAGGGGGTTAAAGTCTTATGATTCTATTGGTTAATATTAAGATATGTTAAGCGAGAAAGCTTCACCGCCTTTATAATTTTGTATCGGTTACTTAGAATTATTTTAAACCAATAAGAGAGTATAAAAGTCATGCGTCCGAAAGGTTCATGTGTCCCTAGCCAAAGTGTCATGCATCCCTAGTCATTGCCTTTACTAAAAGTTAAACTGAGTATCATTATGTTTATCATAATCTTCGTTCTAATATAGCCCTACTATATCACATTCTCTAATAAAATGGTGTGAGAGGATAATTGCAGCATGGCAATGAGGGGAACCGAATGGGCAATCATTGGCTATTGTACGTTTCCTCAATTGTGACGTGACACGCTTTATACCGCAAACTATGTTAGTATTAAGTTGTTTTTAGGCAGATTGACTGGCTCTGCGAAGATAGCTAAGACTTGACGAAGGAACCTGTATTATAGATTTGCCCTCGAAGAAAAAAGCCTTCTGCTGCATTATAGGTATCAGCTGTAATAGAGCTTCCTATCTCGCCTTATTATGAATACCGACGAGTTGCTTTGTGTATAGTAGCAGGGGGTGCGCTATTTTCTCAACTAATGTAGTCGAGCTAAGGTGGCTAGCTGTAGGGTTGCAGGACTCGTTCTCGACTGTCGAATGTTCGAAGGAGGCCCGGGCGTTGGTCTACCAAATGTCCTTTTTCTGTCCTTGCAGCCTTATGAACCTTGGCATTGTGGGACACGCTGAGAGTTAGGCCAGTGGGAAACACGGTACAGCAGAAAACGGACAGGTTGATGTCGGCCGTGCTGGATGCGGTCCAGGCATTAACGCCCAGAGCCAAGCCGTCACCATATGCAAAGCGGTGGTGGACCAATGACCTCACACAGCTGCGGCATGTATACAAGTACTGGAGGAATCGAGCCCGAGCCGCAAGGCGTGCGGGACAGAACACTGCAGATCTCGAAGACACGGCAAAGGCTGCGGCGAAGCAATACCACGATGCTATCCGACAACGGAAGAACACGCACTGGAAGGAGTTTCTGGCAGACAATGACAACATCTGGAAAGCAGCCAAGTACATGAAGTCTGGGGATGACGCAGCTTTTGGAAAAGTACCGCAGCTTGTCAGAGCAGATGGAACAGCAACAACTAGCCACGAAGAGCAAGCCGAAGAGCTACTGGCGAAATTCTTCCCGCCATTGCCAGACAGCATCGAAGATGAAGGACCGAAGCAACAGAGAAATCCAGTAACGATGCCCGACCTGACTTTGGAGGAAGTGGAACGCCAACTGTGGGCAACAAAGTCATGGAAAGCACCAGGAGAAGATGGACTACCAGCGATTGTCTGGAAGCAAGTCTGGCCGTCGGTGAAACACGATGTCCTCGCCATCTTCCAAGCATCACTGGACGAAGGCGTGACACCGAAACAGTGGAGACATGCTCGAATCATCCCGCTCAAGAAGCCAGGTAAAGATGATTATACGATCGCGAAAGCGTGGAGACCGATCTCGCTTCTCGCCACGCTGGGTAAAGTGTTAGAGTCGGTAGTTGCTGAGAGGATCTCCCACGCGGTAGAGACTTACGGACTTCTTCCGACCAACCACTTCGGTGCGCGCAAGCAGCGGTCAGCAGAGCAAGCCCTCATACTCCTACAAGAGCATATCTTCTCAGCATGGCGTTCACGCCATGTCGTGAGCCTCGTCAGTTTCGACGTGAAAGGCGCATACAATGGTGTGTGCAAAGAGAGGTTGCTGCAGCGGATGAAGGCGAGAGGGATCCCAGAGGGTCTCATGCGCTGGATTGATGCCTTTTGTTCAGAGCGAACTGCAACCATTGTAATCAATGGCCAAAGTTCCGAAAGCAGACTTCTGCCACAAGCAGGGCTTCCACAAGGATCGCCCCTATCGCCGACACTGTTTTTATTCTTTAATGCAGATCTAGTGCAGACTCAGATCGATAAGAATGGATGGGCTATTGCATTTGTCGATGACTACACTGCATGGGTGTCGGGACCGACAGCCCAGAGCAACCGGAGAGGGATACAAGCGGTCATTGACAAAGCTCTTGACTGGGAGAGACGGAGCGGTGCGACGTTTGAGGCAGAAAAGACGGCGATCATACATTTCACCAGGTACACAAGCAGGATAGACTCGGAACCATTCACCATCAAGAGTGAAAGAGTCTTTCCGAAGGATCAAGTCAAAGTTCTCGGGGTCATCATGGACGCGCGACTTCACTTCAAACAGCACATCGCAAGGGCAGCAACGAAGGGTTTAGGAGCTGCGATGGAACTGAAACGACTGAAGGGAATGGCTCCCTCGACAACGAGGCAGCTTTTTACCGCCATGATAGCGCCTGTGGTGGACTATGCCTCCAACGTCTGGATGCATGCGTGCAAAACAGTACCGGCGTATGCCATCCAGCGAGTACAGAGAATAGGAGCACAGGCGATTATAGGGTCCTTCACAAGCGTGGCGACAGGAGTGGCCGAAGCCGAAGCCCATATAGCGACCATCCAAGAAAGGTTCTGGAGACGACCAAGCAAGCTATGGGTAGACATACACACGCTGCCGCGAACCAACCCGGTCAGGAATCTCTTACGAGGAATCAAAGCGTTCTGACGCTTCATATTTCCTCTCAGGCGTATTGCGGACGTATGCATAGAGCTACCAAAGGATACCATGGAAGTCATTCAACCATTCACCCTCGCGCCAAGGGAGGCACGCCTCCAAGTCATACTGAACAGTCAAGGAGAGGAAGAAGAGGACAAGAGCAAAGAGCTAGCCAAAACAGGATGGGCGTTCAGGATAGCGACAAGCAGCTCCGCGCGGAATGATTTGGTCGGCATGGGAGGAGCTATCAGAATCCCCATATCCGTGGCAAGAGCCGGCAAGATCAGCGAAACCTTTTCGGTCACCCTGGGTACGAGGGAAGAACACAATCCCTACACAGCCGAACTAGCAGCGATTGCGCATGGCCTCGGCTGTCTGCCAGAGATCAAATATCGAGTTATTGTGATCTTAATGAGTAATAGATCAGTGGCACAAGCTATAGGTAATCCCCGCCAGCAATCAGGCCAAGGGCATATTCGGGAGATATATGATGCTGTAGAGAAGCTTAGAAGAGATGGGAACAGAGTCAACCTCATCTGGCTACCGCCCGATAGCGAGCTTAAAATCCAGAAGACAGCCAAGACGTCAGCCCGTTGTGCAACGGAGCCGCACATGACGCCACAGAGAGGAATCGCCAAAGCGAAAACCACAATTCTCAATTGAACGAGGGCAGATCTACGAATGGAAAGGAAACTACTAGATGGAGTTGGCAGGCATTCTAGAAAGGTTGACTCAGCTCTGCCTGGTAAACATACCCGCCTGCTGTACGATCAATTATCATGGAAGGAAGCCAGCGTGCTGGCACAACTTAGAACCGGAATGGCGCGATTGAATGGTTACCTATATCAGATCAGGGCAGCACCGTCGGAGGAGTGCCCGTGTGGGTGTGCAAAAGAAACGGTAGAGCATTTCCTCTTCCGTTGCGTGAAGTGGACGACATACCGTAGAGAGATGCTAGAATGTACGGAAGAAAAACGAGGCAACCTCTCCTTTCACCTAGGAGGTAAGGCAGCATCAGGCGGTCAGAAATGGACACCGAACATGGATGCGGTACGAGCTAGAGTCAGGTTAGCCATCGCCACAGGTCGCCTGGAACAGAGATGACAAGAACGCCCTAAAATAGCAACATTTTATCAACACTAACCGATAACCCCCGACGCCCTCAAATGGTCAACAGCAGGCATTGCTTCAGCCGCCGAAGATAGGAAACTGAACATTTGGAGGAAATGGGCTTCAAGTTGACTTGCTACTACTAACATCTAGGAGGGCTAAGGAGAAGAGCGATGGGTAGACTGGAAAGAATAAGGCGAGATTCTCATGGGCTTGACGAGAGCAAGGCAATAACTAGCGAAGTGTATGTACCTTTAGCTTCAGAGCCCACTGGGCGTTGGCCTACCGGGCGTAATAGACTTGTATTGTATTAGAAGGACGGGTACCCGTCCGCCTGTTAGCCGCCAATTCCCAGGTTATAGACACTGAATCCCTGTCGCCGCAAATAGGAAGCGTCTTCTGTATCGTAAAGGATGCGCCGAAAACTCAATCCTAATGACTGTAATTAAAAGATCAAGCGTGAGGTCTGTACTATTAGACTTAAAAGCCCGATGCCGGTACTTATCCACGCAATCAATTGATATGATACCACTGACAATAGACGCGACCCTCAAATTCAGTCTCAGCGCCGCCAGGCTACCAACGCCCCTTTGTATCTCTTGGTCCTGGTGGCCGAGAACACAGGATAGGGCATTCTAGATAAGAGTCCAGATCAGTTAAATGGACTCGGGTATCGAAGAGATGATCTAGAGCTGCAGGGGATGGGTTCGAGAGTATAGGTGGCAAGTTTCTTGAGCTATGCTACTGGAGAACAGGAACAATAGCTTTGCGGGGTCGACAGTGACATTGCTGGCGAGCTCCATGTGCCGTTCTGACCTGTCCGGTGTTTTAGGCGGGGCTTCTTCATGTTGTTGATGGAGTTCGCGGTATGACGATAACAACGGAGTGTTGAAACGCCATCTTGTTGCGGAGTGTGAGGCCAACATCATTCCGTCTTGTCCTCGATGTAGACTTGGTGGGGCTCGACGGATGCTCGGTGAATGTAAGATGCGACGCTACTATGCAGTAGCATCTCTTTGCCCTATCCAATCATGTTGCTTAAAATCAGGTGGGGCATTGCACAAAGGCATACAAGGTGTAGAACAGGGACCGTCGGAGTATCTTCGCTAACGCCAGTTACCTTATTTCCCCTCATTCACGCAGTGACGATCTGTGTCGTAGGCCAGGCATGATCTCCACGAGCATTAGGAAACAACAGCACTTAGTAATCGAGCTATCTGCTTCAAGTAAATCTATGGGCTAGAGTACCGCGCACTTTAGATATTAGTTAATTAACAGATTACTGCTGCTGATTATCGTTTATTTAATCTTTGATTCTTCCAGCACGCTTAGTGCGACAATCTATCTCTCTGACATGCGGAGGTGGCAAGTCGAATTGCATCAAAGGACGGGCGAAGAGATGGCGGGCTGGCATGTCACTACGTTCTCATTAATGGATGTACAATACCCGTATCAGACTCTGATTTACGTAGGCATTCGCCACGCTTCCCGAACTTTATTCTGGATTACCGTGAAAGACTGGCCGTGGTTGAGGCGACAGATGTGATAAAATCCCGGTCTATGACGAGACCAAGGAACAAGAGCTCGTCATGCACTGAAGGACAAATAGCATTACGTCATTTGACTCAGACAGACTAATCCGAGTCAGTAGCGTTGGTATATTTCAGAGCCGTCTGATTAGAAAAATCAGTAAACCTTTTATAAGCTCCTTAATGACTCTTTAACAGGTATTGATTCGCAAAATATGAAGACTTTCCTAAACACTCTAATTCTCACCATTTTCACGCTAGCAATACGCAGAGACATAGCAGTCGTCGGCAAACCGACCACTTCAATCTTCCTAAAGCCAAGCGTGGAAACCATTGGGGATATTCAAGCAACCATTCCGCGGGCAATTGAAGAGTCGAATGTACCAGGGGTGGGATTCAGCCGTATGTTTCAGATATGGCTGGAGAATGTCAATTTCGATGTATGTGCCAGTTCCAGCCTGTTGGGATGGTAGGTTGTAAAAGTTATATAGGACAGGCTCTTACATCAGTAACAGACAGCAGCTGGCAATAAGGACATGCGCTGGCTCGCCGACAAGGGTGTTCTGCTCGAGAATTACTACGCAGGTCAGATGCTAAGCTCTCAAAGTGACCGCGCTGCAATTAACACTTCTTGCAGTCGCCCATCCATCGCAACCCAACTATGTCGCCGCCATGGGAGGCGACACATTTGGCTTACAGAACGACCGCTACCATCGCATCCCGGCTAACGTCTCTACCGTCATTGAACTCCTCGACACTAAGCAGATCTCCTGGGCTGAGTATCAGGAGAACTTTTCGTACAGTGACGTCCAAGGAGCTAATGGAGATGGCTATGTAAGCAGGCATAATCCACTGTCCTCTTATGATATTATCTCAAGTAATGCAACCCGTATGGCTCGGATCAAGAATTTCACCAACTTCGAACAAGATTTGGCGGGTAGGAACCTCCCTCAATGGGCGTTCTTCACACCAAATATTCGCGATGATGGGCACGACACAGGGCTTGCTTTTGCAGGCAGATGGCTCCGTAATTGGCTTGGTCCCCTTATGGAGAATGAATACTTTATGAACAAGACTCTCATAGTGGTCACCTTCGATGAGGCTAAACAGCATGACATTCCTAATAAGGTGTTCACGGTTCTCCTTGGAGGCGCCGTTCACCCGTCCCTACACGGCACCACAGACGGCATGTACTACAACCACTATTCCATGCTGTCTACCGTGTCGGTGAACTGGGATCTCCCCTCCCTCGGCCGCTGGGACTGCGATGCTAATGTGTTCTCTGTCCTGGCTAACAAAGTGGGCTACAAGAACACCGACATTTCGTACCAGGGCTTGTCGTGGAAAGTGTCCTACCCGGGCCACTCAGCGATGTACAAGAACTGCCCGGATGGTGGCCGAAACCTGACACGGAAGCAAAGTGCGCCGCCCGCAGAGGCGTCTTGGGATCTGTCAAGTCAGTGTGGGGCAAGTCTGGGGGGTCATACAACTACACAAATGTTTATCCCTATGACAACAATTACCAAGCCACCAAGGGATGTATCCCGGCTGTTGGGGTTAATGATGCTTCTTCATCGATTAGCCCATCCAATGCCGCGCCGAGTCAAACTGATTGCGCTGGCGGAAGCAAAAACAGCGGTTCTCTGACGAAGACTGTCCCTGTTTCCTTAGCACCGCTGCTGCTGGGTATCGCTATAGCTGCGCTTTCGTGACCTAGGACAGGTTATATAGGCCAAAGTCCGAGATTATAGAGGCAAAACAATAAAGGGGGACAGTCGTATTGGCGTTGCCTCACGTCACGACCACACTGTATGATAGGCTTCCCGGCCTCGGAGGGCTTACTGGGGATTTTTTCCCTCCCACATTCACTCTCTATATAGAACCACTGCATTATACAGACACTTGCCTCCCTACAGGGGAGCGCGGACGGGGCCCTCTCTGACGCTACAGTCTAACGCGTTTACGTATAAGACCACAGCTACAGGTGACCCGTTACGGCCAAACCATACACACTCTAACCTCCTTGACTGCGTGAGGTCACCGATAAAATGAACCAACAACCCCAAGTTTCGACCACATATCAACTGAGCATTATATTCTATCCCTAGTTAAGTCGCTGTGCAATACAGCGACAGCACCCTCATTCCCTGGCCATAGCCTCATCAACAACGATCCTCTTCGTTCCCAATGCCTGGCACAGTCCCGACTGCTTCAACCCGGACATTGAAGGGCTAAAAGAAATTTAAAAAACCGGCTACTATTCCATTAATCTGAGACAACCCCATACCAAATCAGACCCATGACAGCTCCAATGACAATTGCAACAGGTGGGCTCACTCGAAACCAATATCTGTTGAACATGTGCTGGGGTGTCACGTGCAAGCAGGGATACTTTAAGATTACACACCGAAATGGTAGAACCTTGAAGGGGAGAGTTGAACAGAACACAACATGAATACACCAATGTGGATGAATGGACCGAATACACGTAATGTCTGACACTATAAACCTTAAGCCCTATTTATACTATATTTTATACTGTATAATTAAGCTTTTCTATATAAAGTAGAATAGTTAAAAATCTTAAAAAGATTTATTGAATAAGTTGAACTATAACGTATATGATAAGCGTGCGCAACAATCCACTTTTCACCTTAAAGGCAGTTTTTTAAATAATCTTTAAAATTTCAAATTAGACTTAAAATGTCTGAGATTTTAATAACTTATATTTAAGTACTAAAATAAGCTATATTAATTTTGTTAGTTTTTTTTCAAAATTCCTATATAGCTATAAACTTCAAATTCTATTCACACTGTAATATACACTGTATGTTAAGGTTTTCTGTATAAAATAAAGTAATTGAAAATCTTTAAAAAAATACTTTCTTATATAGTAAACTGTACTATCTTGAGAAATAAGTTTTCTAGATTTTTATCTAATTTATTTAAGTATTAAAATACTATAGGGTAAGTAGCTTTTAGCTGCACAGTATACTGTTGCGCATGCTTGTCTGTTGCGCAAGCTTATCGTATACGTTACTACTAGTAAGAATATTTTTATTAGACTTAGCTATTTTATTTATAGCTTAAGGATGCTATAGGGTAGGGTATTTATAGTTATACAGTGCAGTGATCAACTCGCTTGTTTGGTCAACTCGCTTTTTAAACACGTTATTCGATGCTCCCCTGTAGAAGAACGCTCTTGTCCTCTAGCTGGCTGTTTATAGTTCTCATACGCGTCATGGTTTTGTCTCTATGTGGCTGTTGTCTAAATATTGGCTAGTTCCAAACAAAGAAATAGCGTCGTTGGAGGTCGGGACATTTGCTCCTGCGGTGAGAACTCTTCCTTAGCTTCGCCACCTATGATTACGACGACTTGGGCGTTTGAGTAGCCTTTTTACGCCCTACAGATTTATTATGTCTGTGTGATGCATGGCAATCAATACACGGTGGGCCATGTCGATGTCGTTGTTAGGATTAGCGAATGGGAGTTGGTGCATGGATAAACTGGGCCCCCTTTCTGATGTTGCTTAGCCTCATTTAGTTAGCTTATAAGCAGGACGGGATGGAATTTAATTAGGTCGTCACATTAGATCCTGGGCAATTGAACCCCTCTTTCTCCACTCACCCTTCTACAGTAGCTCTCTTCATTTAGAGAACATACCTAAATTCTACCTGGAAGGGTAGGGTTATTAGAAATATTAAATATTAAATCATGGCTATTCTACCAGTTGCAGGCCTTATGACGCAGACTAGGGGTTTATATTACATGTTAATAAAAAATTATACTTTCCTCAAATTGTTATAACGGCTATTATTTGTTTGGTGAAGCAATCCATCGGTGCCTCTCAACCCACCCCCGGTGTGTAGCGGCGGAAAATATGCCGCAGCTAATGCATGTATGTAAAATTGAGCCCGTCTTGGCATAAAAGCTTGGTATGAACTGTATATTCTGGAGAGAGCATGGGCTTTCACAAGACACAAGGGCGCTAAACTTAACAAACAATGGCGAATGGGGCACTAACAATTCTTCTTTGTATGAGGCACCCTGCTCAGCTGCCGCGTATACCGATGACAGCCCGAAAGGGGCGGTTGCACCAGGCGACAAATCACATATTTCAAGAGATACCTCAAAATTATTCATTTCATCCAACCCAACGTGGGGTCAGTACGTACATTTAAGGCCTGCTAATACCTGTAAGCATCACCATTCACAAGGACTGTTTATATGAAACATGTCGATTCATTATGAGGCCATGAGAGCTTGTAGACATTCGTCTCAGGTTGTAAAGATTTCTACTAAAAGCCACCTTTCCCAGCGCGCAAAGCAAGGCGTCGGGACGCTACCAAGCTAATTCCGTCTCCGGTTCTAGATTCAAAGTTAGATATCTGCCAAACAATCCTTTGCTTTAAGAGTATTTACCGTTCTGGGAGGAAATGTGCAGCTAGAAAAAGTGCAATAGAGATCAAGATAAGCGCCATGAAGATGGGATCAACTGCCAGTTGAGCTGAGTAGTATAAAATCGGAGACAGAGATTGAATATTAACGGGCAGGGCCCAAGAGGTCTTTGCCGTAGTTGTCATATTCTCGCGCCTGATCACCGAAGTAAATGGGGTTAATCTTGTACCTTGGGCTCCTTGGCATGCCGTTATCCTGTCCGTGGGATGTTTTGTAATCGGGACTCCATCCCAGTTCCCCTGCAGAGGCAAATCCGAGAACTTTGTTGTTTTCTCAGGGTAAATGATATAACAATGAGTGCTGTCCTCTGGCTGGAGGTGTCGAATAGTGAGCTCCTTTGAACAAAGAAGGATAGGGCGGCCCATGCTTTCGAAAGCCAGTCCAATAAGTAGAACAATGCTAGCACGATTCATCTTGTCAACTCTTTGGCTTCTACTAATTGACTGCAGCGATATCCAGAGGAAGTTTCTCAGTCCAACTGTGAGAGGGGAAAGAGAATGTAAACAGTTTTGCCGTTAAAGGCCGAAAATATCATTGCTCAATTTACGTGCACCCATATGTGACCTCACCCTTTCATCCCTATTTTGCGCGCCTGATGGGATCCTCTGCGTGATGGTGAAATGAGGACATTTACTACCGCTCCAAAGGTTTCCCCATGTGTGTACTACGTGTTGGTGGCTAACCGACAACCTTGCGGCATGTTAGGCATTACGACGCAACGTGAACCAAGTAGGAGGTAGATGGCGTATGTTTGAGGGGAGGCTTAGTGGAACTTTCCGTGAAACGCCTCAATAATGCGGAATCTTGATTTCCTAAGCATCCCTTTGAGCTTAATGACATTTATCTTAGTGCGGTTGTAGGAGCGGGAGAACAAATTAAATGTTTTGTGATGGTACTTTGAACTTGTTGAGTCACGGAAGCTCTCGGACGAAGTTCAATCACGCTCTACTGAGCCTAGCGGTGCTCAGGCTTCGACCGCTAGACCAGCCACCATGAAGCTAGGCTGGTCGTACGCGTACGCCTTCAGTCCAAGTAACGCTAAGGTTTCTATTTCTGCTTGACCAGCACAAAAGTGCAGCGAAAAATATGGGATGCAGTGCTTGCAACGTAAAATAAGGACGCGTCATCAGAAGAAGGGATGTCGCGAGACATCTGATCTACTGGGCTTGCTGAGAAAACTCCCTCATGTCTTTGCTCCGCAGTAACTACAGACGGTTTAGCTTGTAAATCACTTGAACCGAGAGTGCCTCTCAAAGAGTTCCATGGGCAGGAAGGGAAAGTCTATGCCGGTACTTTACCATTGATATCCTTGCCAATTGCCCTCCATATCCTTTACACTAGCGCTGCGACAGTCTCTCTATTGATACACATTAAACACAGCATACCATGAAGTATTCAACTTTCTTTTATGTGAAACGTATGGCCAAGCTTGGCGAATATAAACCACTTCCCTCGCAGACTGGGAGTGGTTTGTGCCAAGTTGAACGCCATCTGCCACGACACAAACAACTAATATCAAGAGCCCGGCAAAGATGGGTCAAATTTTGGTCTACCGCCGTCTGTGGCACCATCATAATCATGCAAGTTCGATCGAGTCAAGCTGACTTTGGATAAAGAGTACCGATAGCTGCTAATACTTGAGATAGGGCGCCTTTCTTCTTGATAGTTTGTGTCGTATTGCCAGACACTCTTGATGCCTATGAGACGTCGCGCCTGACGTTTGACGACCGATTTGACCGACATGGAAATTCAACGTATAATGCTGCGGTCTGGAGCACAGAATTGTCGCGCCTCGTCTTTCCAGTAATGTGTCATTCTCACAACGATTACTGGAGACCTCATCCTCTCTTCTCGGCGCTTGCTGTGGGCTGCGCAAGTGTCGAGGCAGATGTATGGCTTAGTCCAGATGGAGAAGACCTCCTCGTCGGCCATGACAAACAATCCCTTTCCCCCAGCAGGACACTACGATTACTCTATCTCGACCCGCTGTTGCAGATCCTAAACTCGATGAATCGGCCAGTATCACAAAAGGCCTTCAACTCCACGGACCAGGCCCGTGGTGTCTTTTTCACAGAGCCGGATACAACATTAATACTGTTCATTGACGTGAAGGACGACCCGGTGAAGACATGGCCTTTGGTTCTTCGTCAGCTAGGACCTTTACGTGATGAGAGGTACTTATCTCGACACGATAGAACCATGACCACAAATCAGACATTCTGGCCTGGGCCCTTAACCATAGTGGGCACAGGAAACATCGTTAAACGGCGCGACATAAATATGGGCACAAACCTTGAAGAATGGCAGCAGCGCCACGATGCTTTTCTTGACGCTCCTTTACATTTGCTTACCGAAACGGGATTCAGTCATAGTGACGGGTTTTACGGTGCCTATGAATTGGAAAACGAGTTCTATACTGCCTCAGCCCCTTTCAGCAAGGCCATTGGAAGTGTTCGGACGGGCTTCAGCAAGCAGCAGATGGAAACTCTGCGAAACCAGCTTCAAATTGCAAAACATCGAAAGCTCAAGTCAAGACTATGGGGATTACCTAGCTGGCCGATATCCTACAGATACTACGTGTGGAAAATACTTGTGCAAGAGGGTATTGATTTATTGAATGCAAATGATATCGCTAGTGCGGCGATGAAGCATTGGGAGTCAGACTCTATGAGAGAGACTGTGTGGATATATGTAACTATATCTTATTTATTTTTCTACACGCTTGGGTTAATCTGGTATATGAGACGATTAGCAGTTCGACGAGTTTCCGTGAGACAAGTAAAAGCATGAAGGTAGTTACTACTTATGAATGTATCCTTAAACCTAAGAAGTTCTTAAAAGATATATAAAAATAATAACATCCTTATTACCTCAATGCTTAACATATTACTTAGAATAACATCAGTATAAACGCATATAAAATTTATCTTAATACAATCTCCCTATATTGTTTATGGCTTCTAAATCTTACATGATCTAACACACTATTTTCGATGGTCCCGAGTAAATGACAATGTATTTAGGCAGCAATAGACTATGCTGGGTAGCTCGGACCCCGTAGCATTCTTTAATCAAGTATGTAGCCTTTTCTCCCCCCACTTGCCCGCCATCCGCCATTGAACCCAGACCAGCGGTGAGAAAAGGAGAGCGGTTGCTGTGAGAACGAGAAATGCGTTTCGAATTTTGATCGCACTGATCAGAGGCTGAATTACACTTACACCCACAGCACCAAGCAGGCAACGGCACAAGTTATTAGTCGCAGTAGCACCAGCTGAGTTATCCGGGAAAATGTCTACCAAAATGGTCGAATTGATGTTGAAGATCGCTGTCGCCGCAAATGCTATGAGGAACTGTAGCCCCAGAGACGCCACCAGGTTGCCCGCAAAGTGCCTCCGAAGATCATTGAACTCGTAGCTGGGCCCGTACAGCGCCATCGAGACAAGGAAGATGACGGTGAAGTATGGCATCAATGACAACCGAGCGCGCTCAAAAGGGAAGTCTTGCTTAGTCTTGACGTTTACGTTCAGCCCATGTTCCTCTTTATACCGAGCTTCGGCACGCTTGAATGCTCGATCCATTAGCTGGCCGGTGCATATTGACCCAAGGACGCAGCCAACTCCGTTTGGAAGAAAGCAGAGGCCGATTTGCCACTGGGTGAGCTCGGGAAATGTCCTCAGCAACACTGTCGTGGTCGAGACTGTGACCATGCTCCAGATGGTGTAGACAAGAGCACCCCAGGACAGAAGGACTAGAATTTCCATTCTGAAAATGTACATCAGAGGCTCAAAGATCTTCTTCCAAGAAAGATTCTCTAGCTTTGGCATCTGCGGTGTTGGGCCATGGCGCCATTCCTTGGGCGGGCGGAAGAAGTATGACCAGGGCTTGTAGAAGCCTGCAAGAGGGATGCTACCGTCGCCGGCTATTTTGCGTTGCGTCTCTGGTAGAAACACCAACAGTGCTATAAAGACGTGGACACTGAACGCGAACAGGAACCAGAAAATGCTTCTGAATCCCCACGCACTGTTCAGAAGCCCGCCGATGACAGGCCCAATGGCCTGACTTATCATCCTGCGCCCAGGGTGTCAATTACTACCATGATTACTGTAACTTTCAAGGGCGTTCATACCTGATACCAGCATTTGTTCCCATAAAGCCTCCTCTCTCACCTGGCTCCGCTATATCAGAAATTACGCCCGTGCTGATGCTAATTGTCGCGGAAGAGCCTGCTGCCTGTAGTCCTCGCAGAACAAGGAGCATCGGAAAATTTGACGTGAAGGCCAGTGATAAGTTCGCCGCGGTATAGACCACGAGGGTGAGCAAAAACGTAAGTCGACGCCCATGCGTATCCGAGATGGCACCATACAGCGAAGGCGCGACACCTTGGACGATCATATAGACGGTAATGGTGAGAGTAACGTCAGCCGTGCTAACACCAAGGTCTGTGGATATTGCATCAATCGCCGGGAAGTAGATGTTGGACGATAAAGCAGAGAATGATCCGCCCAAGGACACAAGGTAAACCAGCATCCATTTCTTATGCTTTGAGAAGATATGAGGTGGTGGTTCGGCCCCGTCGAGCGTTTGGGAATGGTTCCGTTGTTCGATGTCGGCTTCCGTGAACATTTGAAGCTCGACTTCGGATCCAAATGCCGAATGGGAGGGAGTTGTTGATGATGAGCCATTGACTGGGGTGCAAGCAGACGATAAATCTGCTGGCGTAGAAGTTAGGGGAGCTATGCTCTCTCTGAACTGGGGTTGCTCCATTGTCGTGAATGGAGCCGAGTTTAAGCAAAAGGCTGAGGAGAATCGAAGCAATAGAAGAAAAGTATATCTAAACACATTTTTAGACTCGTTATGTATTTCGGACGACGTGGTGTAGTCATTTTTATATCAGGTCAAGACACGAGATGCTCGTACAAAACGCAGCCTCGATCCAACAAAAGTTATGAAGCTGTCGATCCAACAATACTGTGTCTCATTTCACTGGCTCCCTGAGGAAAGTCGATCCCTAGCGACATTGCCGCGTTTCATCAAATTACCGGACCACTTCTGTCCGATTAGTGCGTTAGCCTAGAATAGAGAAGGCCTTATTACGTACCACTTCAACCGCACATACGCGTCCACCTAAGACACTCAGGGGCATCATGGCTCCCAGAATAGAGCTAGCCACTAACAGCTCCCCGCGCAAGCGAGTCGAAAAATAAACCGCACAGTTAAGCACACTTTTTGGTTTGTTTTGCAGTGTATCTGTGCAATGAATTATTCGACCACAATAGGATCAAAGGTTGAAAACCGAGTTTACACAAGCCTAAGCGCCAGCTGAAACGCGTTAGACGACAGTGGCGTCTTGAGATGGCGTGGAGAAGAACATGTAGCGAGCAGTATGTGGACATCTTCGCATTAACGCCAACAACGCCGATGATCATTCCCAGCACTGCCCCGATACCATGCTCTGTATCAAAGAGGCATGATCCAAAAGCACATATGAGCCACCGTTATATTGTATGGTCGACGATCTGACAATATTTTATTTATCCACTAAGAGTAAGCCGTGCTGCTCGATAAACCACCACGTCCTTTAGGGCTGTTGATAGCAAACAAGCGGGAATTGAGGTCAGGTGCGATGCAGGATACGACGGTGATGGAACTGGCACGCGATGGATAACGGTCAGAGCAAAGGGGTCGAAACGACCCAGCGATGTTAGAGGCTGTGTTTGGATCGGCACACTGTTATGATGTCTGAGAGAATTGGAGCCGAGAGACTAGTTGCTATAAGCAAGTAACGCTAAAACAAGATGCCATATACGCCATATTTATAAAAAGAAACGGGTTTTATAGCTTCATAATATCACAAAAAAAAGGCGTTTTAAGTCACTTCCCCACCTGTCCTGCAAAGGCTTCAAGCGGAGCGTCTAGGAAGTCCATGCAGGAGGCACAGGCAGAGTTCAACTGTACCTACTACTGCATCTAGCTTTACCCAGCATGTCACGTAGTCTGGAACGACAATATAATAACTGGACTTACACCCTGATGGCCAACTCAAAATTTACACGACTTACGATACTGCCTTCTACCGAAATAGGGTCTCGGGATGTTATACTTTTAGTTACCGCCTAATAATGACCCTGGCACGTCTCGAGAGAGTCTTGCCGCTTATCAGAATGGAATTGACTGGACCAAAATACAAAGGGATAATGCAATAGGGCAAGTTAACAGGAGAGTCTTGGCGCCTATTGTTGCTAGCCTTCAACGTAACTATAGAATTTACCTGGTGTCGGCCTGTGTCACGATTAATTATATTTTTCAGGTAAGAACAGACTAGCTCAACTGCCGACGCTTTACTATCTTATGTGTCTGATACCTCCACCGACGAACTGTCACAACTAAAACGATACCTAATAGCAGCAGTGCTACCCTTGACGTGCCCCACACTGACTTGACTAATCTCAAGATGCCTCTGCCTGCAAAGGCAAACCCAGTGCCGTGCCTATTATCGCGGGTGTTTGGTGTGAAGCATGCCGATTGAGGGAGCTTCGTACCCACCAATCTTTGTTCAAAGTCGGTAGAGATGTTAGCCGGGATGCTACGGTAGCGATCGATCTGCAGGCCGAATGCGTCCCCAGACTTGCCTATCCTGATATGATATCGGCTTAGCAGGATAGCAGAGATGACATGACGACAGATATGTCTAAGCTTAAAGGTAAATATTCCATTCAATTTTAATCTAGATCATCATCCGAATCAACATGAGCACTGCCGTTTATTTCACCGTCCACAACAAGCCCTCTACCACCACGTGATGATGGTATAATGAGTCCTTCACGCAGCCAGGTGCCAATGCATTCAACCTTCTCCAGATTAACACATAACATCCTTTCGCGATCCCATGATAAAGTGCGTCTTCCTCCACTGAAGGCAGACTCGAGGTCAGCAGAACCAGGGGGTAGAGATAATATGCCGATGGCCATGCGACTGAGACGCGGATACGTCCGAACCTGATACCTCTGACACCACCAGACCAGAGGAGAGCCTTCGATCTTTATCGGCTGGTTGTGGATAAAGTTTTCGAAGTCATCTACGTCCCTGGTTGTGTCCTTGGCGACCATAATCTCATTCAAAAGCCGATCAAGCTCGTTCGAGTGTCCTTGCTGCGACCTAGACGCTTCGCTCAGCGCCTGGGCAGGCCCGAGGGTGGGCACCATCTTGTATTCTTCCTCCCATATCGAAAGTGCGTCCCTAATGGCAGCCTCGGCCCATTCTCCCTTCCAGTTTGTTTCAAGGTATCGCGCTCGCTTCGACAGATCAAGGAGAAGGGCAGTTGCGTAGATAGGGGACTCCCCGGATAAAGCATAGTACTTATCGAGTACGAACCAGCCCATGTCAATAGAGTGCAACATGAGAGGATCATGTGTCTCCTCGGCTTCATAGAGCTCCTAAAGAGAGGAGCAGAAAACTAGTTGGTTGAGTTAGGCGAGAGCTGAGATGATACCTTCTTCTGCTCGTAGTGGCGAAGTAATATATCCATGATCATGAGGTTTTGCGAGAGCGTCGCCGTCACGCCTTGAGCCCACAAGGTCGTAGACGTGAATGGTTGGAGAAACGCGTGCGTTTTCTCCAGGTAATCCCAATCAGAAGAGGTGAGAATATTATCACCTAGAGCTTTGTCGTAGTCAAGTAGGAACTGCTTTACTTGCTGCTTTTTCCTTATCAGATTGTCGATCATCCTGTGCCATGAATTCCAGCGCGTATCGTTATCAATACCGAGCCGTAATTTGATGCGCTCATCCCATACATCACTGTGGATAGGTGAGTTACGTAGCCACAGCCCGATCCTGTGTAGTTTGCGCAGCGCTGGCACCATAATCCAGCCCCTCCTTCTGGTGTTGTCTGACTTATTATCTGATCTCGGTGGAGGATTTACCTTCTGAATGGAAGCTCTTTTGCATGCAACGCCGCCAGGATGCTCCGTCTGAGCTTCCATATGATCTGACTGGTTTGTCGTATCACCACCAGACGCGGCTGCGCGACTCCATCTCCATCACGTCAGAGCCCAGGAGAACCAGTCCTATCTTTAGGCGCGGCGTCTCGTATGTACAATCCTACACCGTAGAGGAGGGAAACTTCAACGTGGCCGCCGTCTGGGCCTTCTCACACCCCAACATCTTCAACCTCGCGCATAGCGATGAGGCCTGGGCGGCAGTGGCCCGAAAGGGTAACATCAAGGCTAGCCGCCAGGACGCGGAACGGGCACTGTCGCAGTCAATCCAGCGCATGGCCAGCAACCTCAAGGACCTGTCACGGGGGTACGGCTGGCGGGTCGAGCTGCGCATCACGACAACACTTGCGACTCAGTTGCGGCCGGCGGAAGAGGCTTGGTGGCGACTGATTAAGCGGGCAAACCGATTATCTGACGAGCCAGGCGCCGTTGACGTGACACCGGACCGGGATGCCTTCTACATACTCGCGGCTGGAGACTTGAACGCATTCGTGCGGCAGAATATCGACAAGCATCTGCGGCTCATGGACTACATCATGTCGTACTGGGCGCGAGACCCATCTACGCCGCAGTTAGCGGCATCGCTCTATGCCATTGTGACGCTCTCTCTCCGGCATTTCATCAACCATTAGCCGCACGCGCTAGCCAGGATCTTGTCTGCGCCCCTTGCGGCCGCTGCTGGGGGCAAGATCGGTCTCGATATGGCCCGCTCTAGAGAGCAGCGGGGGTTCGCCTTCTTCCCGAAAGACGTGGTGGACTGGCATGAGCTCCGGCTCCACGACTGGGCCACGGACCTGCTGCAGGTGCCACAACTCGTCATTAAGGCACACTGGCTAGAGGAGGCATCGCTGCGGCAGTCTAGACACCTTATCGATCAGGTGATTAGCCTCGCCATTAGCAATGACATCCGTACGCGGGAGCTGGCTGAAGACGTGCTCGGAATCCTCTCACAGCTCCTGATTCGCAGCTATAAGGAAGCGGCATACCTGGCGCTCTTCCCGGCGAAGGGCAGAAGGAAAAGAGTGCCGGACATGGACGTGTTCGAATTTACCCTGGCTGGCGTGCGTGCTGAGTCGAGAGCCGTACAGGGCAGAGACTGCAATCCTCCGGGGAACCACCGGTTCTTCATCAAGCATATTTCGACCTATTTTGCTTGGGCATGGACCCTCGCCGATAGTGACATTAGCCGTGGACACCTCGAAAGCCAGCATTTCCGCGTGGAGGCTAAGAGGGACATCAAGGCGTTCGAGCAGCTCAGCCGTAGTACGTTCATCACGGCACAACGCTTCCTCTGCGTGCTGTACTACCGCTTCTGCCAGCAGGTACTCTGTTTCCCCAATCCTGATAAGATCAACGGCGTCATGTCTGTGACTGCCAAGAACGGCAGCCGCACAGTTCTCTGCACACATATCATCAAGCCGTGCATAACCATTCCTGATGATGCCAAGCTGACGGACACCGTTGCAGCCGTCGTGTTAAGCCAGGATACGAATGCCCATCCACAACAGAACACATACCCATCTCATATCATCTATTCTATCAAGCAGATCCGTAGATATCTACATTTACCTCTATCTGGAGATGACCTGCGAGAGCAATGAGTGTCAGATAAGAGCTAAAGTTACCCTATATGAAAGTTAGGAGTAATGGGATGGTAAATGCTGTGTCGCATATCACCACTAGCTTCGATTGGGGTCATATATCCGATTTCACATCTAGCTTGTCGTATTAAGGAATCCACCAGTTGGTCAAGTAGGGATATAGATGAATCGTAAATATCCTAGTGAAATTTCAGTCCTAGGTCAAGACCACAATTAAAATCTCACAACAAATCCACGACTGATAAGGTCAAGGGTAACCGTAATAGTCCATAGAACCGCGAGTCGCGTCTCGCGCCCCAAGACGAGCTATTCAAACTCCGTAACGATCTGGTGTTCCTCATGCAGGAGCCGAAGAGGTTTATTGGATGTATATTTAAAAGTAATAAGGAAGAATAGGTGGATCGATACCACAAGACATAAAGTTCGCCCAGTTGATATCGTCAACTTTCTTGCGTTTATCCAGCCAGGCCTTAGTGTAGCACAATTTTCAAGAGCCCTTGATCGACTGATGCTTAATTGTAGTTGGGCGGGCGGAAAGGTAGGCCTAGTACTAGGTAGCATTTGTGGATTATGGTGTTTACCCCAATAGTGTGTGGCGTCGTGTCTCGGATGCCTATATTATTCCGGTCTACTTTCCGACCGAGTCTACCTTAGCTAACTCGGATATGTGGTTTCGATTGGCTGTAGTATGAGACATATGGTGTTGTCATCATCACCCACTATCATCAGTCGAACCTAATCTTCCTTTGTCATCGCTCTTGACCGCTCTTCGACGTATAACCATATTTGCTAGAGGGACCATTAACACATCATGGTGACGCCGCTCGATGCACCGACTACTGACATCTGTCAATGTACCAAGGCAAATGGGGCTCACAAGAGCGAAGGCGAGCTTGGTACAACGGTGATTTGTCCAGACTGCCATCTGGAGGAAGCAAACACCCGGGAGCCTGATGACGCCGCGCAAACAGCCCAGCCCGACGAAAGTGACGTCTATCTTGCTTTCAAGGGCTCGGTTGCTTTGATGGGAATCGCAGAAAGCCATCCGAGCGACCTCTCCATCAAAAAGGCCATAAAAAGCGGCAGAGAAGTCAACAGTCAGTTAGGAATTTGGTTGACAGATATGGCATGGCAACTCTAGTGATATCTCTCAAAACCTTACTGGATGAGGAGGTATTCACGTCCACCGATGCCGCAAGACGTCGATTCCCTAATCTCTTCTCGGAAGATCTGGCGCCTGGGCCTGAAGAAGGACAGGAGACGCGAACAGAACTTCCGCTTGTGAAAGAGAGTCGACCAGGTGGTATCGACAGCAACCCATTCGAGGACGCGCGTGGCGGGCTTAATAGTAAGCACCCCTTTCTAGAAGTAGATGAACGTGCGATATATTGATATTCTGCTTCTCTTATAGCAGGTGAACTACAGAACAGTCGACATTGCCAAAACTCTCAGGATCCTCAGTTTCCTATCTCTCTTCCCATCAGGCCACGGCAGAGACTTATGTCGCAGCTGCAACTGATACTTGAGCATGCATGCTTTTCATTCGGGCAGCGAGAACTACAAAAGGAACTGGATAAGTGGGGCCACAGCTGCGCCGAGGCGGTCTCGCTACAAACATGGGTAGACTTGTTCAAGCATGATAAGATGCTCGAGACCGAAGATAACGCTGGATCGATTTTAGATCTACTCAACAAGGTGGCCAAAGTTCAAAACATTGTCGTACTTCGACTCAGCGTTAACTTCGACCAAGTCAACCAGTTATTGTCGAGTGTGGAAGAATTCATACGACTTCTCAACATACCGGTGTATCAGAGAGCTATCGAGCAGCTCCGAGAATTTATTGGAGGCATACTCCGCACAGCTGCTCAAAATGCTGCCGCGGCCCAAAAAGAAGCAGACAGAAAGTTTGCACATATTGAGGCCCAAAGGAAGATATTGGAGCAACAGGAAGAAGAGGTGCAGCGCTTCCTGAAGGAGAACCTAGACAGTATTCGAGATTCTATCGAGCACGACGTATTCGCAGCCATGGGACAAGCCAAAGACGCCCTGCCGGACATCGGACTCGCGGATAGCCGCTGAAGGAGCCCGTCACAGCCATAGAAGCTGGCATAAAACCCATTGGACGTATACGTCGTTTGCCAAAGGTACAAGAGTAAACAGTCCGAAGACAACAGGGTGGTTTAACAAAGCCTGGGAAGATTAGGTATAGAATATAGTAGTTCCGACTCAGGGAAGTCTGCAATAGATATGCCCTTGTCTCTGATCGCGTTTCGGATTTCTTTCCTCTTCACGATATCTAGATCTTGCTGGCCAAATACTCGCCTACAGTGCTCGTTTAAAAAGACGGCCTTCCTATGCGCTATTGGGTAGTCCATGTAATTCAAGAAATAAACACTAAATCGATTCAATGTAGCTGCTCAAATTATTAGCTCGGAGTCGAGTCGCAATACCAATATAGTTATTACCTACCAAATACTAGCAAGGCAAGGATAAACTGGTCCTGATTACTGAGCTCTGATGCGGGGGTTATGTATGACGCGAGGGTCAGGCATGAACAAGGCAGCTTTGCAGGATGTCTTAAAACCCCCGCATTTATAAAGAATACCAATATAGAAGTGATTACCTATTGAACTAACTCTCATGGATAATCATTTAATCTTCTTTCTTAGATTCAGTAGGTAAACCATATACATCGCTACCCATTCGCCCTAAGAATACCCTATACTACCAGTTCCGCATTATGGCTACATCAATTGAGGCGTCTAACCTTTTTGCTGATTGGGGCAACCCACATCCTAAAAAGAATAAGAAGTCGAAGAAACGTCTAAATACCGACACACCACCTATGGCCCCACCACCTCCAGTAAAGGAGATCATTTGGGACCCTGAAGAGCCCGTGGTAAAAGCTTCATACGATGATGACCGGCCCTGCGAGCCCGGAGCCGGGACGGAATACGGTATATTAGCAAGAGACGCGGAACCTTCTACGGCTTGCGACATACCAGCTGCTGATGCTGAAGAGGAAGCTATGGACAAATGCGAAGCGATTGCAGAAGCTATTCCGGATAAAACAGATAGGGATTTTGTGGCTCCAGCAACGCCATCAGTAGACGAGACGCCGAAGGAAGACGTAGCCTGGGAAAAAGAGGAAAGCGCCGCTGCGGAAGCAGAGCCGACGGAACCATATGAAGAACCGGCAGAAGAGGCTAAGCCTTTGGATGGTAAGTTGCTTAGATGCGTACTCGACGAGATTAAATGCAGCATACTCACTGATTAGATCCTACAGAGGAAGAGTACGGAGAGCCGAAGCCTGACGGCTATATGCAAGAAGAGCAAAAGATAGCAAGCCTACCCTTCAGCAGCCCGTATAGGTTAATGGCATATCTACAGCAGATCCTCGAGGGGGCATGTTTTGCTTATGGACGAAAAGAATGGCCCGAATTACTACGCAAGCGTAACTGGGTCTGTGTAGAAGCAGTATCACTTAGTATGTGGGTGAAAGAATTCGAGCATTTACAGCATACTTTCGATACACAGCCGAGCAGAGGTCTTCTACAATCAATAGCTGAGATCCAAACCACAGCCGTCGAACGTAGGCCTATCAACTGGCCTAGGATGAAGAAGTTCTTTAACGATGGTGTCAAGCTTACCGAGGTCTTAAACGTCAAAGAGTACGGGGAAATCATTATACAGATTCGACTTAATATCGGAAAAACAATTGAGGGCCTGAGCCGGGACGAAGAGGAGGCACAAAGCCAAGAGGAGAAGAAGCTGCAGTGGATTGCCGAGGAACGAAGAAAGCTCGATGAGCGGGAGGCGGAGGTTCGAAAGGGTACGAAAAAAAGTACGAAAGAGTTCCAGAAATCGGCTGAATTGGAAGTTAGGAGAGTATTAGAGGAAGCAAAGAAACAATTAGGGATAACGGCATTTTTCTCAAGCTTGGAGACTACAGAAGGCTAGGTATTTATTATAAATTGATTAAGTGCGCCAAGATAGATAAGTTACTGGCATTATTTGTAGTATATTATTTGACGTTTGTATTATGATAGTAGGGTAAGTGATTTTAGTGGGTTGTGGAGGGTGGGTAGAAATTTAAAGTTTTGGCGGAGTTAGCGAACTTCTCCACTCTCAACGACATACCAATATCATTCATGGCGGGAGCCAATCCTTTATGGACTGGTTCCTTCGGCAATGTGAGCCGCCAGATTGGGATGTTAAGCCTATAGAGGAAGTGGAGGTAACGGTAGAAGAGGGTAACTCCTCTTTAGGAGAGGATACTAATAAAGATAGAGACGGCCTAGAAAGGACGAGCTGGACTGACTCAGAATCATATACTGCCTATCCTACTCTAGTATACTAGACAGTAACGGGGCCCGTTACTGGTTTTAGGCCAATCAAAACTATTAAATTCGACATGGGCTCCTCAAACTCGTAACGGGCCCCGTTACTGTCTAGGTCGTGTTTACAAAAACGCGGAACGGGGCCCGTTTCGAGGCACGGTGATCCGTGCAACCCATGCTGAGTTCATCACGCGTAGGTAAGAGCCAATCATAGATGACTAAAATAATTATCTAACTTAAGTTCCAATCCCTTTTGACCACCGCATCTCTCAATTATAAGTAATAATTTAGCGACTGGGTTCGTAACGGTATCTTGTCTAAGTATATTGCATTTTCAGTATGTCTATCCAAGCATTTTCAAAACACCGCCTTCACCTGCAAAACATCACGCCAAGTCAAGTTCAAACGCTCTAGAGACTGGAGCTTTACTACGATATCTCATATTAAGCCATTATTTGTATACCCTGTGGTTTCGCCTTGAAAACAGATGATGATCGCGTCGGACGCCTCAAAGAGAAACATGGCATATCTAAAAAGCATCGACAGAAGCTCAATGCCCTCGTTAATTCCCTGCACCATCCTGACCTGGATGAGCTGCCGAAGCGAGCAGATAGGTCTGTACGGCATCCATACCTAGCCCTTCAGACTGGAGCTGAGTGTAAGCACTGTACTCCACGGTCCACAAGCCATGACATACTGTCACTCCACCTGAAGAAAGTACATACCCAAAAGATCAATGGCCGAGGTACCAAGGGGAAGTGATGACTACGTGATCATATACGGCAAATTGACGGGGATACGGGCCCACGAACACTGTGCAGGTGCTTTTCACCTCTGCCTATCTCCTAGATCGATCATGGCAAAGCCTCATCATTCAGCGCACCACCCCGTAAAGAGCAGTAGCTCCGACACGCCCAAAGGCTCTTCATCCAAAAGCGCACAACTTGGAATTATCATTGCTGCAGTAATTGTTGGCCTGCTACTAGTTACATTTTGCTACTGTGCGATGCAGGGTAGGTTATTTATTTATACAGCTAGAATTTTGTCGTCCGATATAAATGAAGCTTACCAGGGGTTTTTTGCAGAACGGCGTCGCGAACGGAATGAACAAGCTATCTTCAGCTGGACCAGAGTGGCTCTCAAGACACTGAATGCTGCCGTTTGCCTCTGGACTTTTCTCCCGATCAGTCGCTTGCTGGAACGACGCAATGGGGTCAAGTTTGGGTCCTGAAGTTAGCGCTAAAAACAGTAGATCGTTTTCAGAACGAAATCATATGGTGCAGAGTCTGAAGAGAGTGATATGTATCCTTATTTTGGCTTTTTTTCTTATCCACAAGTTTTCTATATTTACAACGGATTGGGTTGCCTGGTTTTGACAAGCGGTGAACGGTAGGATGTATGCTTTGTGCTTTCTATGAATGAGGTCCAATCATCAGAACACATAAGCTTAAACACTGGAGATATAGAGTATTTTCGGGCCATCCGCGTTTGCGAATTATTGGGATGTTATTAGAGCTGGAGCAACCCCTAATGTGGTGAGAAAACTATAGAGAACATACGTTTACAAACGCCTACTATCTGTTATACCTATTCTTGGGAGCGTAAAGAGGTAACTAATAACATTTAACTAAATGAACTTGACCTAAAGTCTCCCTTTATAGACGTTTTCATTAAATCAACTCTACCCCATGTAAAGTGTAGGAGGAAGATCAACTCTACTACAATTAATATTATTATTAACTACTAGGGTATCCCATCCACGCCAACACCAGCTTGATAGAGCGTATATCCCTAATATTACAAATTCAAGCATCACTCACGGCAATGAAAAACCCCAAAGAAGGCAGTTCGCACAGCGTCATCCCCCGAAACCTGCTCAAGCTTGTCCAGAGTAGCTTGCCAGCCAGGTTCCAAGAACCGAGACATAACCATCAGTTGTTTTGCCGCCTTGTCAACTCCCTCCTTCTCCTTCATGACCTCGGCCCTTTCGGCCTCGAGCTGAGTAAGCCTCTCAGTGACCAGCGCAATCTCGCTTTCGGTTTTAGAAAGCCCGGCTGAGCTCTTATTCAGTTGGTTTTTGACGATGGTATATACCTCTTGATGTTCATCGCTCGCTTTCTTTCGTTTTTCAATGAATATGAGAAGCTCCTTGTCTCCTGGATATTTGTTGTAGACATCTTCTAGGTCTCTGAGCATTTGATTCTCAGTGGCTATTGATGTCTCAACATCCTTGAGAGCGTCCGAAGCCTTTCTCTGGTCCTTGGCTAGCTCGACCCTTTGGGAAGAGAGACTGCCCTTAACGGCGGTAAGTTTGCTGTGTTCATCGTTGATAGATGTTAAAAGCTGCTCGAAGCCCTTTACGGATGGCGCCAAGGCAGTTGAGGCAGCCTTCAAGCTTTCTTTAAACTCATTTCCAGAGGGCTGTAGAGTAGTTAGGTTATGGCAGAATAAACTTGGTTGGGGGATCATTATTACTAGAAGGGCGTTCCAATCTAATAATCCAGACGTTTGAGATAGTCGGGACTGGACGTCATCAGTCTTTTGCCGCTTCACTGAAGGAGCCATGCGGGATTCGGCAAAAGACGCAGTCGTATGCTCCTCTGGTTCCCCAGAGCGGCGAACGGTGCTCTGAGGTGTATCGTGAACCAATCGGGAAGGTAGCTGATGGCTCCGCCGAAGGCGAGTGTTTGGTTCTGCTGCCTTGGAGTTGGATTTTGATGTTACAAGACGGGCTTTAGATTGTCCATTCACTTGAGCCGGCTCTTGATTTTGATTTACAGGGATTGAATCATCGGTTGGCTTGTCGTATTGAATCTCAACATCTTTGCGGATGTTGAGAGACGGCCTACTGCGTTTGCGCGCCGATGATAGCTTAGAAGTCATAATAAACGATTTAAAATGTGCTCAAATTAGAGTTGACCACAATGGTGGACGAGGCTACTGTAACAAAGGCTCGTTTCACAGAATCTAGCCCGTGCACGCATCGAGGTCCTTCCAAATAAGGGAAAGATCATCTTAACCCCCCACTTATTCTTCATTCTGATTGCAATTTCCCAACCATGCAGGTTAGCAAGATCTCCCCTATTGGCCTTCATTGCGGCAGAACGCCAATAACGCAAGAATCGATACCACTCCTCAAATCATATCCGTGCAGGTTTAGTTAAGTGGCCCTGCTCGAATGATACTAAATTGTTGAGCACGAGGAGAGTTGGCCCCAAGCAATTGGAGATGTAGAATGGTAAAATAGCTGTGCAATTTTTCGCCCGAATCCTGTGTGGCACCTGTTGAGCTGAGTTGATCGAATGGTTTGCATCGGCTGCCTAGCCTATACTAAAGCGCTCTAGCGAATTAGAAGACTAAATGACCATCTTGGTGTTGATTGAGTTATGCTTCTTGGGACTATACAATGTAAAAAATAAAAATAAAAAGAAGTGACCCCGAAATCATGAAAATATGCGTTCGGCATAATGCCTCACTTCGTTGCGCAGAGGAGCCAAAGATACGAAACAGGCACAAATTCCCCTAGCATTTACATAGATCGCAGCGTTACAGCTTGCGTGGCGGCGGCGAGAGGACGTGAGCTTGTCGTTAAGCTGCTTCTGGACATAGGTGAAGTCGACGTTAATGCCCAAGATAGGGATGGCTAGGCGCGTAAGATTGTCAAACGAATCATGAGCACGAGAAAAAGCTCTCTCCAGAGCGGGAAAAGGAACCCCCGAGGCTAGCTGTCAAGTCGGAGAAACATCACAGCATAAAGAATTGGCTACGTCGCACTAAGCGGCATAGTGGATACTGGGCGGTCAGATTGGCCTTACTGATGAGGCCTTCAGCGCTCCAAATTCCTGTTGTCCCGAAACTCTAAGTAGAATAATTCATAGTGACGCAATCCTTCTGGGCTGACGTGGATGTGTCTGAATCCCCGTTGTGAGAAGGCGCCGTGGCTTGAGATCTAGAACCTCGGTCCCTATTTTTAGGGTTTTCAATACCGAGCCACATCGATGCTATACAGCCCTATACGTATTGAAGAGGGTGTGCTGCCAAGCCAACGGTCCGTCAACGGCAGGGTCGAGCCACAGAAGGGTTAAGCCTCACAGGCTATTCCAAGAACAGCATAGCTTAATTGAAATATATGTCTCCTCTATCAAGAATCTGGGTAACTACTATGGCTAGAGCTCTTTCTCAATGTCCTCCTCGCTCTCTGATAGGCCAGGACACAGCCGCACAGGTCTGATATAGTCGGATCGTGGAGCCTCCGGGCCTAGTTGTCATATTGCTGCTGGAGGTGTAAGTGACGTTCTTTAGATAAAAATACTCCAGTTACATTTATTCGTGAATTCAGAAGTGTATATAACGATCATAAAGGTCCTAGCAAAAGTCCCAATTCTCAACAGCATCGCTACTATCAATCACTTGCTTAACAAATCAACTCAACTTAACCACATCTATCTTCACTTATTAGCTTAATCCTCTCGATAAAATGCATTTCACCACCGCTGCTCTCTCTGCCCTCCTCCCCTCCGCTGCCTTGGCGGCTCCCCTCAACTCCACTCCTTACGACAATCCAGACAGTAATATCTTCCCAGACTTTGACCGCTACTCGGACTGGGCGATCTGCAAGGGAAAGATCACCAAGGACCGCTTCCCCAACCTTCAGGCTCCCAATCGTGACGGCGGCTGCGTCCGGTACTATCGGGGTATCGACATGACAGGCGTCGTCACAGAGCAACACTTCTTCTTCAAGGACGGCTTCAAGACCGCTTGCGACTGCGCCGCCAAGTGTTTAGAGGAACCCAATAAGTGCACGAACTGGGTGTGGAAGCATACCTTCATGCCGGAAGATGGTGGCAGGCGGTCGTGCACTCTGTACAGCAGTCCCAACCTGCCGACTGACGTGACGCTGAAGTACGACTTGGCAAACAGCAAGGGTTTCAACCTGTTGCAGGCTGCGAATAACCCGCAGGCTGGGGCCCCCGCGCCGTTGACTTTCCTGGACGCGGCTGGAACGATCCCTGACAAGTTTGGCGTGTCTGGCTTCATGGTGCAGGACCAGAACGGTAGACAGTTCTGCTAAGAGGCTTGTTATTCCATGGGATTGCGTCGGTCTTCGGATTGGCTTGAAGAGGGGGCTTAGATTGGCACGATATATTGCTTTTGATTTCATTTGTTATCTGGATGTTTAACAGTCATTCCTTTATTTTCTGTCAGTCCTTGATAAACTACCCTAAGTTACGAACAAAGGGTAGTATACACATTTTAGAAAGGCGGTTTAGCAACATATAGGCTCCTAAGGAAACATAGATAGTACTAGTATATAGCATAAATAGAAAATCATCAGACTCTGAAGGTGAATTTATATAGTAGTGTCATGTATTTAGTAGCGTTGCAATGGAGTTGAAGTTTGGTATTAGATTGAGTGTTGTAGTTAAGAAGTGGATTGTATATTACCCGTATCAGGTCTTATACTTGTATTTAATGGTCTAGCGATTGGATTTGGAGCATTTCTCTTCTCCGAATATTTCACCTTCTCAGCATATCTACTCAAGTACCTTCAAAAAACCGCCTTCATCAACAAAACATCACGCCAAGTCAAGTTCAGGCGCTAAATACGAATAGTTAAGTGTATTCAGGGATAGGAAAGCGACATTCAAATACCTAGACGTAGAGATAAGTCAAACCCCAAAACCCAAAGCTTGGCATTGGTTGTTGATAGAATCCTCGACACACCTCTACTATTCCCCGCAACCTTATGTAATTCGGCTAAGCTCTGTAGCATAAAATCTCTCCACGATAGTTCCTTCATCCGACATTGCCGCCTTTGCTCCTGCAGCGAACATTTTCCCAAGCCTTGGTTCATAATAGTTAGCGACCTGGCACAAGTCTTGCAGAGGCAGTTGATCCAACACGGCTTTCGCTAACATGTCTTTGCGCTCGTTCGGGGCCAGGGTAAGGAGGGGAGAAACGTTAGTGACAACCTTCCGTGATATCGATAGAGTAGTCTCATCTACTTCTCTAGCATGTGATTTTGGTTTCTCAGAATGAAAAGTAACAAGTATTAACCAAATTGCATGCAATATTTTCTTGAGCTTTGTATCAAGAACATAGTCGATGTGGTGTTGCATAGCGGCCGCTGAGTATTTGCGAACCTATAGGTTTGCTATCTTGTCCTCTACGCCTCCTGCGATCCATTTATCTTTGACGATGGACCCTTTCTCAGTTAAAGTGTCGCTATCGAGTCGAGCAGCAAGCTGGAAGACTATAGATTGCCGTCGCGATTTGATTATTGTTCTAGCAAGTTCCAATTTCTGGGTACTTCTGCAGGGGGTCTTCTCAGGCCGCTCTGATAGCCATTGAATAGGAGCTTCGCCGTCTGGGGTTCTGTCATTGTTTGCGGCAAACTCCAGTGGAGACTGGCCTGTGACATCAAGAGCATGAGGGTCGGCGTTCAACTCCATCATCTCACGCACAAGAGGAATATTGCCGTGTTCCGTGGCATAATGCAATGCGCTCTGCCGTCCTTATCAAGCTCATTGATGTTCATATGCACTTCCTGGACGAAGTACTTGAGCAGTTCAATTCGCTGCTTTGTATCCATATGTAGACCCTTGAAGACCGGGGTTAATCGCAAAGATCCGTCGGGTGCAAGAGCTTCATTGAACGTTGGTTCGTGTTTGATAAATAGCCGTAAAATATCGATATAACCCCACTCTACTGCATGTTGGAAAGGAGGGCTAAGGAAGTCGCTCGTCATATATGGTTCGCCGCCATGCTTCAGAAAAAACTCAACCGTAATATCGAGACTGACGCCCTATCAACCATTCAGCTACGACTTTGCATGCTAAGTCGTAAAAAATGCCATAGAAAAAAAAACCACGCTATTGAACTATGGGGGGCAAGGTCGTAGAAAAAAGTGAGGGGGCAAGGTCGAAGCCATTATCGTAAATAAAATACATAAAAGTAGCATATATAGAAGGATAATAAGAAAGTGAGTATTTTCCTATAATATAAATTGATTTTAAGCCAGATTGCAGTGTTGCGACGAGTTTGAAGTTTGGTGATTTTTTTTTGATGTGGTTGTGGAGATTGAGATTGTGTTATATGATTGGCCAGTCCGCACGGCCCGTGCATTTCAGTACATCAGATCAAGGTAATATGGGAATACCGATTTGGGGTAAGAGTTACTACCAGTCCAACCCATATTATATCAGAAGTATATCAACCAATATAATAGTATTTTCAAAATATAGCAATTTAATATAATTGAATTCAGTTATATTTCGATTACAGTTATGCCATATAGTATATTTATTATAGAAAGCACATATATATAATGTAAGAGTAATCCCATTAGATAGGTAAGAACCAACCCGGCAGTCCAGCAAGCCAGATACAACCCATATAGTATCCATTGCCCCAACGCGGGATAGAGTGCCATAGATAGAGGCCCTAGTAACTAATGACCAAATCAACTCTAGTAGAGTTGATTTTATTGACCCACTTTAACCCTAGTAGGGTTGATTATTGCCAGGGTGTAGAGTTGATTTGACTTTAGCCTGTATACAGGAAGGAGAGTGCTGATCAGAACAAGGGTTTGCCAGGGGATTGCTACAGAACGCGACGCGTCCTGTCGCGTAAAGTGCCATTGGGGGGTACTTTAAATGGTTTCATTTTTGATCAAAGCTCAATCGTTCAGGTCTTACTATCGGTAACAAGGTCACTATGACGATCACTATGACCACTTCAACCGGAGAGGAATACAAGCAATAATTGACAAAGCACTTGACTGGGAGAGAAGGAGCGGTGCGACTTTTGAGGCAGAAAAGACGGCGATCATACATTTCACCAGATACACAGGCAGGGTAGACTCAGAACCATTCACCATCAAGAGTGAGAGAGTCTTTCCGAAGGATCAGGTCAAGATCCTGGGTGTCATCATGGGCTCACGGCTTATATCACCTTGCAGGTGATTTTGCCGTGATTGAGTATCTTTCAAGTCCTCCTCCTTCCCTGACCGAGATCTCTTTCTTACGCCGCTTTCTTGGCCGAATATGACGAATAGGGCGTCAGAGTTAGGGTTGGGATAGGGTTATATTAGGCTATCTAAGAGCTTCTTTGCTTATTTGCTATTTAAGATTTCTAACCAAGGAGATAAGAGAAGAAGGAAATAAAGATAGATAGGAAAGAAAGATAAAGCAAGGAAAGAGAGATAAGGGAAAGAGAGATTGAGTAAGGAAAAAGAGATTGAGTAAGGAAAAAGAGATTTCTAAGTTAATATATCTTAAAGCTAGGAAGATATAGAGAAGAGAAGGGAGAGGTAAATATCAAATATAAAGGAAAGATTAGGGAAGATAGAGATGGCTTCCTAAGATTGTGTTCTCCTAGGTAGGTCACGAGCTATTGAGGCGGCCGAGATAGCCCTAGTCTTGGTTAAGGCTAGGCCTGTTGCTGCATCAAGCTGTGAGGCTGCGATAGGACCTAAGAGCTTTTGAAGCTTCTTGTAGGTCTGAGAGGTCTCTAGATCCATAAGGCCGCCTGCTGAGATGATAAGGGGTTGGAAGAAGGCTCCAAGAGACTTATACTTCCACCGTTTCTCATATGCAGCTTCCTTCAAGGTACTAAAGGGGTCTTCTCTTGCAGAGTCCTTAGAGATAGCTACGATTTGGATATCATAGAAGTAGCGACTATTTCCAATGGTAACTGCAAAATCAGCTCGCAGAGAGGTCTCTTGCTGGACTAGAGGTTCAATCTCAACCTCCAGGTCAGGCCGGCTACTAAGGGCTTTCAAGAAGGCCCTATTTATAGCGGTATGCCTTGCAATCCACCTTCTGCTAGCCCCCTTACAAGTATCCTCATGACTAAAGCTAGCTATAGCTCCACAGGAGTTACAGGGCAGGTCTAGAGGCTTGATGGGATAGAAAAAACAGCTCCTTAAGGCTTCAGCAGTCTTAGAGTCTGTAAAAGAGTAAGGCTTTTGTATAGGTAAGACTCTAAGCCATTTGCAGCCTAGGTAGCTAGCGTTTTCTAGCCTTGCTTGCTTATAAGGTATAGGGAGGTCTTGGAGGTAGGTTTCTAGCTTAGCCCTATTTACCTCTCTAAATACCTCCTTTGCTGATTTCCCTTGGCTAGGGATTTGGGCTTGAGAGGGATGAGAGGGATAAAGGGCGAAGAAGCTAGTAATTCCCTCGAGGATCCTCTGAGCTGACTCCTTAGCAGCCTGATATAGTCCTTGGACTAGTTCCTTATGTAGAGGGAGCCCTAGACCTCCTTCTCTCACAGGGAGGGATCGGAGGTAAGGATCAGGTTCTTGGGGGCTCTCGGCTGGGCTCCTAGCTACCAAGGACATGATAGCTTCCTTGATAAGGATGTCGGCCTTTCCCTATAGGTCAGATAGCCCTTCTGGGTTAAGCTGCCGGAGGAGGTGCCGTAGGAGGAGGTGGATACTGCCTCTCAGGGGGAGGAAGGAGTGTTGCTTGGGAAGGTCTTGAAGAGAAGCTATAGTTATATTTATTTAAATTAGACTTAACGTAGTTGATAAGCGAGTTGGCCAGCATACTGTGCAGCTAATCATAGCTTACCCTATAGCATTCTAAAGCTTAAATAAATTAGCTAAAAATTAAATAAAAGTGTTTCCTAGAATAGTATAGTTAATCTTATTAAAATGTATTTTTAAAAGATTTTTAAGTATTTTAGTTTTTATAGAAAACCTTAAAATACAGTGTATTTTACAGTATAAATAGACTTTAAAGTTTATAGCTATAACGTTGATGATAAGCGGGTGTTACAGATAAGCGAGTGCTCTAAAAATCCCTCATATACCTCACTTTCTATCTGATCAATTAATTCTCAACCACCTAATATGCCAAAATTAAATGAAAAAGCTAGAATTCTTCTTGCTCTTTAGGCGCTCCAAAATAACCCTAAGTTAATGCTCCGACGAGCTGCAGAGATATATGAAGTTGGTCCTATAAAGCTATGGCGCCGACGCAAAGGCATACTCTCTATATATGATACTATCCCAAAGTCGCGGAAACTATCTGACCTAGAGGAACAGATTATAGTTCAGTATATTCTTGTTACGATTGGTCCCCGTAACAGCGCTGTAAAGCTTCTATAAGCAGCTGTACGCACTACTGTAATTGCTACAATAGCAGTTATAGCCCAATCTTTTGCCCTGTGGCGTAGTGGTTAGGTGCGACCGTTACAATTCTCGACCTTGATTCGCGAGGATTTCCCCCTCGGCATCGTGGTGTTAAAGAAATGGCTAATCGACTGCTTGCTGATCGCGATGTATCACCAGTTAGCAAGCGCTAGGTGTCACAGCGCAAGACCAGACCAGGTTACCCTAGACCGATAGGCCAAGTGGATCTCAGTCACGTGGCGATACGTTATCGCAGAAGATCTTAACCGACCGCCAGATAGCTCCCGAACGTAGCTCCTCGAGCTACGTCTTGTCAATAGAGCCTGACCTGCCGGCAGTGCCTATCCGTAGCAATAGAACCTATCCGCCTAAAGCGTTCCCTGTTCACCTGTATTCCCGAGCCTGACCCGTGATACTAGGCTATTAATTTTATTAAGCGGCAACCAGACCTTAAGACGCGTTTTCAGCGGAGATATAACTATCAAAGGGCTAGATGTAAAGATCCGAATATTATTTGTAATTAGTTCAGGCTTATATAGAATATAATTACAAAGTATAGTATCTGATTAGATAATATCTATAACTTTAATAAGACCGGCTTTATGATGGGTATAATTAGAAGCGGTATAGTTATTATAGGCGCAGAGAGGCATGGAAAGCCAAAATCTGTGCAGCCTGGAAACCGGGAATAGGTTACAGTTATCTAGGCGATTAATGCGGAAGGCCGGATAATTGATCTATTTATCGTGGTTACAGGCCAATATCACCTTGCCAATTAGTACCGAGAAAGTAACCTCCTGGGCGATTAGGCTATTACTACGACCCAAAATGGCTGGATAGATAATGAGATAGGTCTCGAGTGGCTAAAGCACTTTAACCGATGTATAACTAACTGATTAACTGGTCTCTATCGCCTTCTAATCCTTGATGGTCACGAAAGCTACCACTTGGCCGACTTTGAGATATATTATGAGAAGCATAATATTATTACGCTTTATATGCCGCCTTATTTATCTTATCTACTTCAGCCTCTTAACTTCGGGTGCTTTAGGCCGCTGAAAAAGGCATATGGTCGAGAAATTAAGCATCTGATCAGAAGCTCTATAATACATATTTCCAAGACCGAGTTCTTCCCGGCCTTTTATTCCGCTTTTTAGGCCAATATAACCAAGAATAATATTAAGGGAGGTTTTAAGGGAGCTGGCCTTGTTCCTTTTGACCCAGAAAGTGTAGTCTTAAAGCTTAATGTACAGCTACGGACTTTAACGCCTGCTGAGGAGGAAGCAGGCCAGGTATAACCTTGGACTTTAAAGACCCCAAAGATAATTATTAAGGCTGAATTGCAGTCTGAATACCTTGAAAGACGAATTAGAAGGCATCAAAGCAGCTCCCTAGAGTTAATTTTAGAAGCACTAAAGTCTCTTTTAAAAGGAACAAAGGCAGTTATGCATAAGATGGCTTTAATGAGGGCTGAGATCCAGGATCTTCGATAGGCAAATGAGATACTTAGCCGATGGCGCAGAGCAAAAAGAACTTACCTATAGAATAGAGGGAAGATAACAGTAGAGGAAGGTCGGGATCTAACTAATCAGATAGATATAGATACGCAGGTAGTAGCTGAATTGTCGAAAAGTGGTGGTCAGGGGAGGTCGGTGCGACCAGGGGTTCGGCGCTGTAGGAGATGCGGCAAGGCTGGGCATAATGCAAGGACCTATCAGGAGGGTATTAAGGCCTCTGCAGAAGAGTATAGCAATTAGAATTAAACGATTAGATAGTTTATTGTGTTTTTATTGCGATTTTTATTTTTAAGATGAAGATTTTTATAACATTCGCTTATCTGTAACACCTGTTTATTATCCACATTATATGATTTTTTTTAAAAATTTGGAAAAATTAATATAGCTTACTTTAGGTTTTATATATAAGTTACTTAAATCTTAGCTATTTTAAACTTAATTTAAAATTTTAAGAATTATTTAAAAATAGCTTTTAAGGTGAAAAGTATGCTGGCCAACTCGCCTATCAACTATGTTACTTATAATACTTATAATATAAATAGTAAGTATATAAGTTAGTTTTACTTACCTTGGTGTAAGTGTGTAGTGAGCTTGCCGGGACGTGGATAGGTAGAGTTCCCTAATTAGGTGAAAAATGTAAGCTATATATAATATAATTGTAGGGGTTGTAATATGTTCAACCGACTTCGGCGTGAATATGCTTGATTGATCTTGCTGCTGCTTTCTGGTATCCTATTACCCTCTTTTGTGATTCCTTCTAGTCATGTGATCGGTATCTTCCTCAACTGAGGCTCATTTAGGCCAAACCACTTGCGGGATTATATAATCAGGCTCGATTACATGATGCAACCGGTTTAACATAATACTTGGCATAGGGAGACAAATAGGGCGGCTCAGAGCATGTCAAGCTAGACAAGATCCGGGTTTAGAACACCCCACAGTCTAAGTAGATAAGTTATTAAAAATAGCTTTCCCTTACTAACGTATGTAGGCTAAGAAAAGAACTATAATAATTAAAAACTGGCTTAAGCCTATTACGCAAGATTTACCTATGCTATTTATTACCATCCTTTGCAGTCAGTTTTAGTTGCCAACCTTTACATTATTACTTATATTACCACTAAGTTACTGCTATCTATAGGCTGAACTGAATGGCAGTTACGTAACTCACTGTATACAACTGACTTTAAAGCCACAGTGGATTAACTCTTTTTCCACGGTCAACCCCGCCTTTGTCGACGTGTTCGTAGCTACCCAGTGCATGGAATTTCCAGCTCGGGAAGAGCCGCGGAGGAGGTATCGCCGTGTAGGCACGGAGACTTATTAGGCGGGCTTGAATGTGGCTGGCCTAGCTCTCTCATGTATCCATACGAGGATGCATTCAATGCTTCTACTTGGCATGTGAAATAGTGTTTCGTAAATAAAGGCTGCAGCTGAAAACTAGAGGAATGGCAAAGAAGTCATGGCGCTGCTGCTTTACGATTATGTGATTGTCTGCGTGAGACCTGATCAGATGATAAGCTGAAAAGCTTATCTTGGGCTACTGTGTAGGTAGTTGGTATGTTGCCTGAAGTGTGTTTTGAGAAGTGTTATTTAGAGTTGAATCTGGCTGAGAGCTGACACTAGCCGCGCGTCTTTCCTCGTTACGATTATGCAACAGCGAAGACAAAGGAATCAGGGCGCTGCTGCAATATGGTAACAAGCCATTCTACCTTGAGCATACGATTTGCGCCGCCCCCATACCCAATTCGAATTACGAGCATGTGAATCAAGTTGTTAATATCTCTTATAATAAAGTTTTGCCGGCCTGAGGCAGTTAGCCACTACAAACTCTCTTTCTCACGTAGCAATACACCTAAGTTATGCTGGGTGGAGATAAGCTTTCAGCCACAGGTCAGCTGCAAACAACACATCTAGCTCACATCTTAGGCATTATACCACAATGCGTGAAGAATTGCGCGCAGCATCGTATATAAAATCATACAATCCATCCTCAATAGCCTGCTCATCCACCATCACAGTTACCTGACTCAGATTGCTTATCTGGCTTATATCTTGACTATGCCTGATCAAACGGGTTTCCGGGTTATTGTCGCTGGAGGCGGTGTCGCTGGTCTTACACTTGCCAATGCGCTTGAGGTATAATTAATACGCTGGGAAATTGAGAGGAAAATTACTGATAATATACTAGAAAGCTGGGATTGATTATCTGTTGCTAGAGCGCCGAGACACGATTGCTCCTCAAGTCGGTGCGTCTATTGGCATAGGTCCAAACGGCTGTCGCGTAAGCTCCGCCCACTTCTCCCCTTCTCCAATGTTCCGCGATGTAGATGTCAATGTGTCTGAACCTAACCCGGGTAATCAAGATCCTCGATCAACTCGGAATTTATAGTACGCTATTCAAAAGGACGGTGCGCAAACGACAGGGGATGTTTGTGTTTTCTATTTTAACATAGCATAGGAGCCGATTATATGGATGGCAGATCGTGATGATCAAGGGCGCTTAGTCTGCCCGCGATCTGATGTGTGTAGGCTCGGATTGGCGAGGTGAGTAATTAAGTGATTCCTCAGAGCTACTAGATTTAATCGTGCTGCTGCAGGACGGGTTATGACTTCTTATGGGGAGATCGTCAAATACTTCTCCAAACCCTATTTGAGAACATCCAGGACAAGGGAAAGGTCTTGCTGAACAAGAATATCGTGGATATTGAGCATCAATCACATGGAGTAATTGTAAGATGTGATGATAATTCTTCGTTTAGGGGAGACATTCTCGCCGGCGCAGACGGCGTCAGGAGCAGGACCCGAGAGGAGTTGTGGAAGCTGGCTAAACCGATACAGCCAGAGCTCGTGAGGCATGACGAGAACGGTAAGTTTGTCTTGGGCTGTCTGCATTCTGTGCCTTTAAGAGGCCAGTCTGTTTTCTCGAATTTAGACTAGATTCTGACGCTCCACAGATATGTCCGCTGAGTACCGGTGCCTCTTCGGCATCGCGTCCGGTGTCCAGCTCCTCGAGGCAGGAGACTTTGATATTGGATACCATAACGGCAGAAGTACTCTCACGATTGCCGGCAAGAACGGAAAAGTCTACTACTTCGTCTTCGAGAGACTGAAAGCGGTGTACCAAATCGGAGACATCCCACATTACAGCCAGACAGAGGCGGAAAAATTCGCCATTCAACATAGAGATATGTATATTCGACCTGACCTCAAGTTCTCAGACTTGTGGGAGAAGACTATCTCATTCCGGCTTGTTGCCTTGGAAGAAGCAAAGTTCAAAATCTGGACTTGTGGACGAATCGCCTGCCTGGGAGATAGTATTCACAAGATGACTCCCAATATAGCAGCTGGGGGAAATGCTGCGATCGAAAGTGCGGCGGCGTTGGCTAATTCAATCAAGGCCATGGTTGACAAACATGGTGAAGGACCTCCACCAGAGAATGAGGTTAAAAAATGCCTTAATGGATATCAGAACAGCCGAGAGAGGAGGGCCGCGTCTATCGTTGATATTTCTGGTAAACTTACACGTCTGCAAGCTCTTCAGGGAACGCTCGAACGTGTTTTTTTCCGGCTCTTGTTGCCTAGATTGGGCGATTTCCTACAGGACATGGCGAGCAACATGTTCATCGGTGCTCCTATGCTGGAATATCTTCCTCCGCCAAGAGCGTCTCTAGGTGGAACTATGCCCTTCAATCCAACCCAGGGTGAGGATAAGAAGGAAAGCAAGATTAAGAGGGCCCTAGTAGCATTACCCATGCTTGGCCTCTTTTATCTTGCCAGAAGGGTATTGGATGTTAACAAATCAGTTCCGTGGCTATTGCAGATGCTTGAGACTGGCAAGGTATCGGCAGATACCGATCCGGTTCCCATCCAACAGACTTTTTATAACATCAACTGGCTCGACACTTTGTAGGTTTTGTCCAAGTCTCCTATTCGACTGACGTTGCTAATCAAGCATATTCACTAGATGGGTACCAATCAACATGTTCTTCATGCCAATCTTATCCGGACATGATGCAGTAGCTCAAAAGCAGCTCGTGTCTTTCCTAACTGACTATGGGGTCATTATCTCCATTTGGGCTATCGAGTCGAACCGCCGTAATAATGCTTTGACTCCGGCTCAATTGTATGCTTCTCCTACAAATTCTGAACCGTGGCTAACTCTTCTGCAGACCATCTCTGTTTACCCTACTGGGCCAAGTCCGCGGAATCGGTGTTCTAAGCCCCCTGTATTACATTTTGCATTATGTCAGCTCGCCTATTGAAAACTTCAAAGCGACTGACATGAGGCTCACCAGGATGAACCACACCCTGTGTATCCTGCCTATAATGATTCTCACCTACTACATTCCGTTTTACGCGATGATGTTTTGGCCAACACCACTTGGTCGCCAATCGTGGCTGTTCGTCTGGCAAATGTTTCCTCTCTGGATTGCCATTACAACTTTTATCCTTTCCAATGCCTTTTCTGATACAATAATGCACGACAGGATCAACGCCCCAAAGCGTGACTTGCCAGTAATTCGCTTCACCATCGGCACATTAGTTGGTCTCTCTGCATGTGTCTGGATCCGGGCGTGGTCTACCGCCCCATACGGTGGAGCGGCTATTTTCTTCCCAAGCATTTTGCCTCTTGCCACCTCCGATTTAACAGCTTTTATGCGAGAGTTCTTGAAATTCGACGAGGCATTCCTGTTTATAGCCACGTTCATCTGGCTGGGCTATCTCTTCTGGGATATGAAGCACGCTGGGATGCTCCAGACAAACTGGCTTAAAATTAGTACGTATGCTGCCTGCACAGTTGTCATGTTCGGACCCGGGGCGGCAGCCGGATTGGGATGGCTTTGGAGGGAAGACATAATTACCAACAAGAGACACAAGGCGGCTGTTACAGAGGTTACTGCTACAAAGTGGATTAATGCTCGGTTGGCTCATAAGGAAGGAATCAGTCAGTCTAAATAGTAAGGCTTTATTAAATACTGAATGGGAATAAGGAGATAAGTAATAGGCGAAGAATCCCACAGCGATATTTACAACTTAGCGTAAGCTAAAGCCATGAAAGCCAAATCGATTAACCCTACTAAGCCATTTTAGTAGACAATTTAACTTAAATCGCCTGCAAATAGAAGCCAACGTCGGTATCGCGCGCGAGAATATTGAGTCCAATACCGAGACCACGATCCAGGTCAGCTGGTGCGGAGGCGGGCATATCAAACCACTAGAGCAGCAGTGGGTTTCATATGGTCATATGGAGGTTAGGGTTGATGCGTGGGTTCAGAGAACAACAACTTCTCAAAATGGGTCAAAAGCCAGATATATAATAGAGCAAGATAAGGGTAGTTTAATGAACTTAGACCCTTATTTTTCTCAAGTCTGTGGAATAGGTTATGATAATTTAGAATATACAGTCAATTGCTTCTAGTCAAGTTGGTTGCTAACAAAGAATTTCTTGGCTCACGATAAATTCAAATAGGTATAGCGACGACCCACTTTCAAAGTCTTAGCTCACGATTAATTCAATTTGGTTTAGCGCAGAGACCCAGCGACACAGTTTCGCGACTTTTCTACATCTCTATGGATTCACTCACTTTCACTGAAAGTGGACATTTTGCAGAGACTTATCATAAGTATCTAAGTACTGGTGTCAAGCTCAACAAATCCGCTTTTACAGCAATTCACTTCAAAGCCAGTCTACCTAGCCAGGGTACCGAGGTAACCAGTATTCAATACCTAAACTCAAAGCTATCTATACGCAATGTGTTTTTCTACGATAGAAGAATGATCATTATTATCAGTTACAACAAGGCCCGGGCGTCCAACCATTATACGTTCTACATCGTCCTATATATTCCTGTGAATCTAAGCCTCAGCCTCTTAAAGTATCTCGCTATTATTCGTCCGGTCTGGGAACTTTTAGCCAGGGAGATGCATACAATACGCCACGACAGCAGAGAATTCTTTTTCTTAGACCCCAATAGTAGAAGGAAGCATCTATCGTCCGAGAAAGCTGCAGGCATCTTGAGAAGCATAACCCGAGACCTAGTCACGCCCTGGACATTGTCGCTATACAGACAAGCTGCTTTAGCAATCGCCAAGAGATACCTAGCAAAGCTAGTTAAGAAGACGAATTTTTACTACCCTTCTAGCGCGGCTAATCTAATACGCCTATTTACAGCGGGAACCACCTAACGCCAACACTCTAACATCAACACTGCATACCAATCCAGATTTTAAAACACGGGATTGATTCCCGATTCCTTTACGCTAATTGCTAATTTAACCCTAAAACCCTTATATTAATGCCACAATACCGACCGATTTATCCGCTTCACCTCCGTCGCATCATCATTACCTCCATCTTGCCAGCAGGGCTCTGAAAACTTACGCTTCCTCGACCGTCTACGCTCAGGGGAATCATATATATCGTTATCGAACACCTCGTCATAGAACCCACTGTCAATAGCTAATAAATCATCAGCATACTGGTCACAGACATGGTCTGACTTGTCAAACTCATCCTCCCTATATAAATATTCTTGATCCACCTGCCCAGTTTCCCCTGTAGGCCTCTGCCTTTTTATTGGACTCTTGCTCCTTACTCTTACTTCCTAGGCGGTCAGGATACACTTAGATTTCTCTACGCATTTAGTACGGTGTTATCCTAACTCCTCGTCCCATATAAGTAGCACCTACGGTTCCTTAGTCATGAAAAGAAAATCGCGAAAGATGTTTAAAGAGAAAATGGTCCATGCAAATCTAGTAAAGAGGCATTCTAAAGACGCTGCGTAGATAGCTAGGTGAGCTTCTCTGTTATGAAAGAGCTTCTATAACTCGCCACCTGGTATGGAATTAAATACATGCGCTGCAAGGACTACGGGCGCGGGCGATATATCTGAGCTAGATGGTTCGGTTCGAGAAGCCTTGCCACTGTCATGCTGGTCCGTACTTTGGCAGCTATACCTCGTTAACGGAAATGTTTGTCGACGCAATGCCATCACCTTCCCTCATACGCAAAGACAGGACCTTTCTTTGGTACTCATCTGTCTTAGGAGCAAAGCAGAAATTTCATTCGTCAAACATTCTATAGACATCTATTCGCAAGGAAATGACATTGGTAAGAGAATTCATTGCCTCGGTCGAAAACGACGTGGCCTTGCCATAACTAATCAATATCAGTTTCAAGTTCCAAAATATAGGCTTTAGGCTACTTGCTCCATTATGCCATTGTCATTATACCAGCTCGTCTCTTTAACAGGTATAAGATAAGCGGCATCCACGCTCAGCCCGCAATCAGTAAGGGCGCAACGTCAGATAATGCCATTCGCATCGCCATAGAATCGAGGTCTTAATCATTCCCAGCACGGCAGGAGATCGTTATAAGGAAAGCGGCAATCGCCAAAACGCGCAAATATTGAGTATAGGTCAACTGAGGAATTGCGGGGTTAAGGTAGACCAAAGAAGTAGGCCCTCTCTCGAAGAATTCCATCAATTGGCCGCTCTACCACTATCTCGCCCTACCTATCAAATGAAAAGTACCCGTCCCATCTATTCCCAGCTAAGATTCCGCAAGCCATGTGCGCGATGTCATACAAGATGCCTCCGTCATCAAAGGCAGGGAAGGAAATCAACACGTCACGGATTGGAGGCTAAGCGTCGTTGGAAATCGGTGCTTTTCCATATCCCGGGTGGAAGAACCTAATTGTTTTTAGGAATTCAGTTGCATCAGCATCGCCGCAGCGACTCACATCTACAAAGCGCCTTCATAGGTTAAGAGGCATATTAGGCTATTATATTGTAATGAAATAATTGCAAAACAATACTCTCACTATATCCCCACTATCGTTGCCACGGACGACAACCACACGTGATCTACGTTTCCAGCTTACCCTGTACCTGGTGCAAGCAAATACTCATTTAAAGTATTACAACGAGTTCCTATGTAAATAATAGCAAGGAATTTTGACAACACTTTATACTATATTAAAGTACCTTAAATTAATATTTAGTATGTTAGAATGCATATAGAAATTATCTCCTGTAAGATCTCATTCTGCTCCTCCTAACTATAACTTGCTATCTCCAGCGCTTATGTCGCATGATCACATTTAGCCCTACCAACCATTCAGCTACGTGGTGGCACACAACTCGTAGAAAAACACATACAAATTAAAAATGCGCTAATAGTCACAGGGGGGCAGATTTTATCCCTTCTCCGAAGAAAGAGAAAACAGGCTTGGTCCATGGCTGTTTTCGGTTTTGATGCAAACCCTGTCAAAACCCCTAAAACGGCTTGCTTGACCGGCTGCAGCCATAAAAGCCCCTCAGCACAGGCTGACCACACAGGGCTTGGTGGCGGGCGGCTGACCATGCAGTGATGGAAGCACAGGGCCATCGGGCGTTCAGTAGCACTTGTGATAGATTGACAGGTGCAGGCGAGCAACTCAAAAGCGGCTTGGCGAGTCACTTAGTGGTGCGAAAGGGCAATTGCGGCTTGGCAGTGAGGGGAACCGAATGGGCAACCATTGGCTGTCGTATGTTTCCTCAATTGTAAGGCGACACGCTTTACCCCGCAAACTATGTTAGCATCAAGTTGTTGTTAGGCAGATCGGCCCGCTCCGCGAAGATAGCTAAGACCTGACGAAGGAACCTGTATTATGGATTCGCCCTCAAAGAAAAAAGCCTTCTGCTGCATTGTAGGTATTGGCTGTAATGGAGCTTCCTGTCTCGCCTCATTATGAATGCCGACGAGTTGCTTCGTGTATGGGGGCGGGTGCGCCATTTCCTCAACCAACGTAGTCGAGCTGACGTGACTAGCTGTAAGGTTGCAAGACTTGTTCCCGACAGTCGAATGTTCGAAGGAGGCCCGAGCGTTGGTCTGACCAAATGCCCCTTTTTCGTCCTTGCAGCCTTATGGATCTTGGCATTGTGGATTACCTACTGTACGCAGTCGTGGTGGTAATTCGACGAAATACAACAAATCTGGCCCGTGCACGCGTCGTGTCCCTTGTATTTCGTCGAATTACCATTGATACTGGTCCGTGCACGCATAACATCTCTGAACCTTCTTCTCGCACCCTAGTAACTAATGACCAAATCAATTCTACTAGAGTTGATTTTATTGACCCACTTTAAACCTAGTAGGGTTAATTATTGCCAGGGTGTAGAGTTGATTTGACTTTATCCTATATACAGGAAGAAGAGTGCTGATCAGATCAGGGGCTTGTCAGGGGCTTGCCACAGAACGCGACGCGTCCTGTCGCGTAAAGTGCTATGGGAGTATAGCATGCTAGGCTTCTACTGTATCGTTGCACAGACATAATCTGTGTTGTTGGGCACCGATGCGTGGTGTCGCAAATGCGGGAGGCCTACCCAGGCTGATGGAGAAAGCAACAACGCCACAAGGATAAATACAAAGGAGTACATCAATCTAATTCGATCCTGCTAAACGTCATTGGAACACAGCAGGCTATACTATGCTGATAGCAAGGATGAAGCTTCCTCGATTACCTCCGAGTGGACCAAGACGGAGAGCAGTGCAAGTGAGGTCCTCCAACCCAAGCCTGGAGAGTTGTACCTTGCGTATTACAAACAATCTCAATGCTGGCTTGCCGCGCTCCTTTTTCCGCTTACAGATTTGGACAGCGTTGGCATATCAGCTACTCTTGAGATCTTAGGCATCTCTAGGGAGGCACTTACCTGTGTTACCTACAATATAGACTCTAGAGAGTTCGAGTGGCGGGAGGAGTATAGGGGCGGCAGAACACAACAGGGTGGGTTATGGCAGAAGGCCTGCGGCTTCTTGATGAGCCAATGTTTCAGCCATCTGCGCTACCGTACTACCATGTTGTGATAGCTTTTATGAAGAGGGGTGCTCTGCTTCGTACCTTAGAGGCCAGAATGGGAGATCCAGATTCGCTGTCCAGTATGATCCCTACTCGCTTAATTGACCTGAATGCTGACTAATCTTTGACCGAACAGGCGAACAGAGCGAGAATTACGATGCCAACGATAGCTCAAAGCCTGACAATCCAACAACTCCACCAACGCCAGAGTCGTCCACATGTGGTCCGAGGCGATGTGGTGGAGGCTGGCAAGGCACAGTTTATTACGGCGTATAGCAATTGGCCCATTCCTCAACAGGGCCGCTCTTTCAGGAGCGGTTTTCCAGAAATAGCGGTGGTAGTCCCACCGCATTTCAAACTGCCGGCACCCCGTCCCTTGTATCTAAGCTCTCACATTCACCGGCCTATGCCATGCACCTCAGGCTTACCAGATGTCTATATACTGCTTCAGAGTATCAATATACTTGAGGAAGTCGAAGATAAAAGACTACCTCATCTTACCAGCATCCACAGTAGCGAGTATAGGGCACGATTGGGGCTTTTTGAGTAGCCAGAGAGCCTCCCACAGCGTCTTATTGATCTACTTCCCGATAAGTCCCCAAACCCAGTGATTAAGCCACTTTCCCACGACTTTCAGAACCCGCAGGGATTACTCTGCTGCCCGTTGTGTCGTAAGGTCAGAGAGTTTTCACAAGTCACGCGTTTCACAAGACATTTGTTGTGGAAGCATTTGTAATTATTTAGCTACTTCACGATCCTGTGCGGCGAAGCCAAATCCCGAAACACCATCCTCGCATTAGCAATATCCTCTGAGAACCCCCTGCTAGCCCGACGTGCACTGCAGGACGATATGACTGCACTCTTGCTCTCTCTTTCCTCTGACATTCGTTTGCGTTTGTTTGACACTAATTGAGCCAATGGAAGTCTGGGTGGCTTGACAAGTGATGCCCTTTCAAAATCTATCATCATGACCCTTTTAAGCTCCCAATTGAATAACATGTTTGCAAACAGAACATCCCTATGGATTACTCCCTCTTGATGGATGGCGCGTAATGACGTGATGGCCATACTCTGGAGATTCTTTCCCACGATGCCAGTCTTCATCGCGGCGGCAAGACTGTCTCCACCCCAGGACAAAAATGTGATGTGCACCACATAGACTCGGTGGAAGTAGTAGTAGATCTTATCCATGGTTCGAAGGTCTATAGCGCCTAGAAATACAGGCACATTGCGACCTTGAATTGGGTTCAGACGGTCATATACCGCTGCCTCATGTGTAAGATCGCTGATGAAAGCTTGAACTGTGCCCTTGCCGAGAAATGTGTACCCGTAGGCTAGTAGTGTAACCTTAAAAAGGACACCACGGGTGCCCTCTTGTTTCAACCGCGAAATTCCATCGTCCAACGATCGCTCTAGTTGTTTCCACAGAAGCTCAAGCCATTTTCTATGACTGACGGGATGGCCTGTGTCGGTGCGACGGCCCTTGCAGTGGAGAGACACGTTAGGGCATTTGAGATCGAGGGGACTTCCCCGTACTAGTCCGAGAAGACAGTTTTGCGTACAATACTGACGGCCTTGTTGATGGCTATCTCCACGAGGCCGCCGTGCCAGTCGTTCGCTTCGTCGACTCGTTTGTCCTGTACTCCGTCCCACTGGCGTGGGAGTATCCGGCGGCCTAGCCGATTCGTCATCGGATGGTTCTCGCCTGTCGTCCCTTCTCATCGATGCGTCGTCGGTCTGCTGCTCAGCAATTCGGCGTCTTGTTCTGCGTAAGAGGTACGGCGATCGCTCGGCATCCTGGTAAGTGGTTGATTGGTAATCGGGTGAATGGTCCGATGACGCTGATCGTTCATTTTCTGGAATCGAACGCAATGTTGTCTCGAAATCTTCAGCCCACGTGTTCAAGTTATCCATTGCTCTTCGACGTTCATCTTGTCCATGTTCACGTTGCTCCCCGGGCGAGCCAAGTGCCATAAGCGTGAACGCGAGATATTGTCCGACAGCTGTGCAGATATGAAAGCTACCTGGGTGAGCTGACACTTTGTATTTGGGCTCCGCTAGATGATAGTGGAGAGTTCCAGGCTCACTCCAGTCAATCTTGAGAAAGACGGTAGCCTCACCAATAGTCAGGTTGCCAAATTCAAGGCCGCTGAACCGTCAATTTGCAGGGCGACTTGTACTCGGAAATGTATACCATCGTACGTGCAGAGGGTCCGTTGTTGGATCGAGTGACGCAAATTTGGTCCGGTCGCAGCTGGTTGAGATCTCGTCCATGGTCTGGCGTCCGGGGCGTCGCTAGCGTCTCTCTTTCAACCACTTCCTCGGCAGCGTCGCTAAGGGCATGGGGATGATTCTTAAAAACAATGCCATCTCCAATTTCGAAGACTGCTGTGACCTCTTCCACCTCTTTGAGCTTTTGTATGATGACCCGAACCGGATCCTCCACGCTGTTATGTAAGAAGTACTCGAGCGTCTTCTCGTCTGCTATCCGGCGCTGGGAAACTCTATTACCCAAGCCAGCCAAGAAAGTTCGGTTCTCGAAAACGCGGCTTTCGATTGGAAACGTCTCGTTGAGTATACCAAAAGTGAGCCTTTGTTCGTGTATAAAGTCGGTCCAAGGCTGTAGAATTTTGGGATACCATTTATTACGCGGATTGGTGATGGAGCCCCTTGAGGACAGTTTCGGATCTGTTTCGATGGTGAACTTGGAGAAGACGGAAGTGTGGCAGGCGGCTATGTATTCGTCAATTGTCGTGGGGCGTATCTCTTCCTCTGACGCATCGGCGCGTCGTCGCTGCTGCTCAGCGCGCTGTCGTTCCTCCTCAGCGCGTTGTCGTTCCTCCTCAGCACGTTGTCGCTCCTCTTGCCGCTCTCTCTCTGCGTCGTCTGCGCGCTGAATAGCCTCTTGAAGAAGTCGCTCCAGCTCACCCACGCTCTTTCGGTCGGCCATCAGATATTTATCGCTTGTTTTTGATGCAAACAATCGGTTTCGTGCTAAACATCCTTGGTATCGTTGGTTCGAACGCGTGCTGACAAATGGGGCTGACCGTTGCTGGGGTGATACACTTATTTAGGGCAGGTGGGTACATAACTTACATAAGCTCTCTTATCTCATCATGCCCCTAGTCACATGCCTGGCTGCACATGCAGGAACGAGAAACGGGAAAATGTTAGCCGCTCAGAACAGAAAACCTAAAACACTAAACAGTCTTTAAAAAGCAGTTTATATTTATTTTTGCTATCTTCTTCTATATAAAGCACAGATGCATCCTGATAATCCGACAGGTTCTCATCTTTACACTCTGTCAAGATGGAATTGGCCCACCATACAGATCCTATGCAGCTTGATTCTGACTTAAATGAGACCAGAGAGGCTTTTCATAGACTTGTAATTAATATTCAGACACCAAAGGGTATCAAAGGCAAGAAAAGGTATAAGTTCAAGCCTTTTCCGTCTATTTGTGACAACAGCTAATAATCAGCAGGCATTATCCACAGAAGCGACAATTCCAGCGACAGATACAAGACCTAAGAGTTTCACATTCTAGGCAAAAGGTTTTAGTTACCGTACTCTGTGATGCACTTCAGGGTCAGAATCCCTTGGACTCATTCTATAATAATTACCATGCTGTCATTGCGGATTGGAATATGCTTTTAGCTGAGACCTCCTTCCCAAGCAATATCTCGAGTTCTAACCCCTATATTATTCGCGCATTCAAGATTATAGACGGCTTGATCTGCGGGGAACAGACATCTTATTTGCTTCGACGATTGGCGTATGTGCAACTAATGTGGCTCTTCAGTGCCCTTGAAGATATCATCAAGCTTGAAAGAGAATCAGGACAAGTCATCCGAGCACGCTGCTACCGAGATAGTAGCGTTGCCCTTGACATATATATGAGCGCCCAGGAAGACGCATCGAATCCTTGTTATATGCGTTGTAAGCTTAAAGAACGCAAACGGGCAGGTAGAAGTTGGCGAGACTTATCAAAACCGTCACCACTCTTCGTGCTCATGTACTCTGACGCTGCCGAAAGAATTGTGTAGGTGGCAAGCTGTCATAAGTTATTCCATACTGACTGAACTTCTAGAAAGGATTTTAAGAAGGCGGATGCTGTGACCCTCCGACTGGTAGCAGCAAGGATTCTAGAACAATGCCCCGCCCAAATTTTACACCTTTGTGGTAAATTAAGTAGTACAACAGCCAAGTAGGACTAAGGGGATATTACATTTGTATCTATGATGGAATTATTAAACTAGTTTGTGTGACATGTTGATATAATTGTGGATGATCTCCTAGTGTGGTTTCTTAGTGTGATCTTCCAGTGTGGTCTTCCAGTGTGGTCTTCCAGTGTGATCTTCCAGTGTGATCTCGTAGTGTGATTTCCCCGAGAGAGATGTCGGTATGATGCCTTAGCGTGGAACTTAAGTCCAGTGACTGATGAGGGATGCTAGTGTGGCAGCTTGGTGTGGAGCTCAGTGTAGGTAGCTTAGTACCTTAAGAGATATAAATCTATTAAGTTGAAACCGTTCGTCTTGACAACATGAGTCAAACCATTCATGCTTAGTGCCCCCCGCTATCTCCTCAGTTCATCCGTCTCTTCTTCATTAAAGGCCCATCCTCCACCTTTCTCTTTCTCGTACTCCTCTTCTTGCTGTTACGGCTCTCATTTGAGGGCAGGTACTCCTCCTCATCTCGGATGGTGCACTGCTTCTGGCGGCCTCGATAGATGCAGTTCGAGCACGCGCCAGAGAGCCCACCCGGGATAACTTTGCACTTCCTAAAAACAGGATCACGGCTCTCGCACCTTTCACAGCGATGCCAAACACCCATCTCCTCCCCAGTAGCATGGCAGACGATAGCGTTTTGCATAGACTCGTCTCCATTTAGGAGGCGTTGGCAGATGTCAAGCATTACACGATCGGGGCCATCTATAGCTACCTTCCATGCTTCTTGGGCCTAATTAACATCTTTCATAAGTACCTGGACTATTTTTGAGCCCTTGCTATCCCTCTTGTGAGGCACAACAGCCCGAAAATTTGTTGTGAGTTCCATAATAAGACTTTTCTGGGTATGTAGTTAGTAGCTATTTCTCTTTGTGGATGATTATTGTAATACCTCGGGATTAGATTTGAAGAAGTTGGCGACCGCATTGTGATTAACCTTACGATTACTTCGTAGTTCTTCGTCTGTAAGGTTACCTGGCTCAAATTCAAGAATGAGCCCGGGCTATTAGAAGTTAGCATAATTCAAATATCAATAGGATATTCATTAGCAACCTACTACGTCACTTAGAGCATAATCCATGGCTGCTCGTAGACTGGAATAAGAAGAAGATTTGTAGGATGGAAAGAAGTTATGAGTCCAGAAAGACGGGGAATCTACTCCCTTAAGTAGTCCGGATCCAAGCGAGCTTAGTGATTTATAATACGCGGCTTTGAGATCATTGTTAATCGCCGAGCTTCCTGCAGGCCAGGTTGGTCAGTCACGCGTGTCCATACGAATGATATGTCAAATCTGCCTCGCCGGTGCCATCTGATGTCATTGATGCATTCTATAAGGTGTTTCAAGGACCGAGTGACCGAGGCCAGCGTGGGCGCCTGCCGAGTATTGGCTGTCCTCACCAGGTGATCTATAAAAAGGGTCCTGGCAAAGACGGTCTACAAGCGTCTGCGGTTGCATTTACGGTTGACTGACCTACTTCTGGCCCAACAGAAGATCTTTTGACGAATTAATGCGCTCTTATAGTGGCGATAAGCCCTGGAGGGAAGGTGTTGGTAACAAGACTGCATCAACAATTGGATGAATATTGTGACGCTTGGTTGGTGAAGCGGCCGGTATCATGTAAGTTGTCCCATGATGTGTAAGAAGGGGGCCAAGAAAATGATAACTCTGGATAACCCATTGGACAATATCGATCCCTTTCAACCGATGGTTAGGTCTGTTTAAGGTCACTTGTGTTGGTGATAATAATGGAAGGGAGACCTCAATAAGACACTGGGATAGGTTAGTGCCAACCTTCAGCCAAGGTCAACAAGGTATCTACTGTAATCAGTGTAATACTCTACAGGTATATAAAGGGACCTCTCTCCCGCTTCATGGATCCTCCATCTCCACCCCATTCAACTCCACTTAATAAACAGATAAATTTAATTTAATTAATATGGGCCAGGAACCAAAGTATTAGAAATAAAGTCTTAAATTTCCTCCATAGTACAAATCTCTTTTCCATCTATTCGCTTCCTTATTCCACTCTGACCATCTCACTCTTGCTCTCTTCTTTCTCTCGTCCCTTAACTGGGCAAACTTGATAGTAAGGCGGAAGGTAAGCTTCCTGGTAAGGTGGTGGGCGTTCTCGAGCCAGATCAATTGCACCTGTCATTCCAGATTTCAGTCCTGGGCCAATACAACAAGAGCACCATATGCCCCCCTCCAAGTCATGCAATTTATCCCACCACAGACAGGCGGTAACCCCCATCACATTCCACTTAGAAGTATCCTCAAGTAACGGAACTTCCCGCACCGTCTTTAAGAAACCTCGTATATCTTCACAGGGACAGCCCTCTCTATGTACACGTGTATCTCGAAGAAACTTAAGGATATCTTCAGGTGCAAGCACTTTCCTGTTCTGAGAAGCGACTGGATTGCCCTGATTATCCCATACCTCAGGTCTCTCCCAGAGCCATGCATGCGCGACAAGTGAGATCAGCAGTTTCCGCCGAGCATAGTGTAGTCTTCGCTGTCTTTCTGAAGTATCAAAACCTGACGTGTGAAACAGATTGACCATATTTAAAATTCTCCTCTGCACACGGAACTTGAGAGACCCTTCGTCTGTCGCTTTAAGTAAGAAAAGGCCTTTCTTGTTTAGGAAGATTGTGGATGGATTGATCCATGGAACCGACTGAAGGTTCTTCAATGACTCGAGTTTTTGTAAAATTGCTTCTCTCATTTCTTGAGGTTCGCGGTAAATAGGCGCGCAGAGCATCTTTCTCAGAAGGGACATTATCTCCAAATCGTTGACAAAAGGAGTTTGACGAAGTATTAAATTAGTAATAGCTTTACATCTCAGTTTGGTAGACAACTTATAGTCTAGCTGTCTAGCTATATATAATATACCTTAAGGCCTACAGTGAAATCTAAGTATCTGCTAGGACAGTTTTCCAAGCCTAGGGTTATTAAGCGCCAGCTATATCAGGAAACAGAAAACAGAAACAGGAAATAGGAAACAGAATTAGGGGCCTAGTCTTACAGGATGTAGCCAACATATCAAGTAAGTGCCAATGAGGTTATTAGTACGCATATTAATGCTGTGGGTGCCATCGGTGTTAATCTTGTGGTCGATGAGATTTAATCACACAAACAGATCCTCATCGGGAATGGGAGGATAGCGTGGGCAACTTCAGTGCGGGCCGGTAGGTGAGGTGCACCATAGTGACCTAATAATACGTACACATCGCTAGTTATTGCTTTACTTGGCGCGGGGCACATGCTCACTTTTTAGGCAAGCCACTTCCGACGCACCCTTACGTCGCCATTCAGGTTTAGGGTAGTTAGTCGCTAAGTAAATCAATAAACCTGGAACTTGGGCATGTTGTTAGAGGTTTTGAAGCCATAATTTAGTGCTAAGAAAATATGAGGAGCGTTTCTGTTGGAAACTGACAACAACAAGTCTACCTCTTTGGGTCGGTAAATTTACAAATGACAGCCTGCATCACGTTGTCCAAGGGATCTGTGTGCCTACCAGAAAGCCTTGTACATGAGTGGCTGAGCGTGATAAATGAGGAGCATCCCCCTCATCCAGATCAAATGATTTCACACTCGCTGTAACTTGTCATGGAAGTCACTGGCCTTGCTGTTGGAGTTGCCGGGCTCGCCGGACTTTTCACCTCCTGCCTAGAAGCAGTCAACATAGCACAGTCCTACCAGACATTCCGAATCGACTCGCATGTTTTGAACACTCGGTTCAAGGTTGCCAAAGCCCTCTTCGAACAATGGGGTCTACGCGTGGGAATCGAGCAGGGCAGGCTGCTACCTCATCATCATCCCGGCCTTGACGACAAGACCACGTCTGCAACGGTAATGGAATTACTACACATCATCATCAAGGTCCTCTGTGATGAGAGCAACGCGCCTCTGTACCGCACTGGGGTCGCGGGGGGACACGGCGGCGACCAGACCTACGCTGGGATGCCCGGTTCGAGGCGACAGAAGCTCTCCTGGGCGATCCGGCGCAAAGGCATGCGCATGGAGGAGGTCGAAATATTCGAAAAGCTGGTGGATCAACTAGATAAACTGGTGCCTAGCCGGAATAGTACGCGACCGATGGATGGACCGGATCCAGGCCACATCAACACGTTTGCACAAGGCATGGAATTGGCTAAATTGAATGGGGATTGTTATCTGACCGATCCTAGGGATTAAGGATATACAGCAGATACTGGCTCGGATCGAAGGCGAGAATAGAGGTAAGATGTGTCATCGCTACTTCCAAGTCTTAGGCTAACACCCTTGGAGCCGAGATACGGCGCGAACTCCACTTCTGGCTTGATGGTTCTCCAAATGAACGATACCACGACTCCCTCCAGAAAAGACTGCCTGGTACGTGCAACTGGATCCTCGATCGACCCGTCTTTCGGCGCTGGCTCGAGGCGGAGTTTTCCGACGGGCCAAAGCTGCTGTGGGTCCATGGGCCTGCGGGGTTTGGGAAGACGATTCTCTGTGCTCAGGTCGTTCGAAATCTCTCACGCACGCCCGACACGCCCGTGGTTGAACAACCTTGGCCTACCTTCGACACGCCCGTCGCGCATTTTTTCTTCACGTCCGATCTCGAAAGCCGCAAAGACCCTTATATAGCGCTGCGGGCCTGGATTTCCCAGATCGTGTCGCGCCATGAGACTGCATTCGAGCTCGTCCGCCAAAGACGGGAACTCAACTTGGAACCCGCCGCAAAGCGGGCAACACGGGCAGATGTTATTACGGTCTTCACACAGCTCCTCCACGCCATCCCTGGCTGCATCTTCGTTGCCGACGGTCTAGACGAATGCACTTACTTAGACAATAGCAACACATCGGTCAAGAAATTTCTCCACGATGTTACAAATGCGGTTGTCGGCACGCATGCCCGAGTCCTTTTTGTCAGTCGTGACGAGCCTGAGATCCGACAAGCTCTTATTAAAGACGCTCCCGAGAGTTTTGCCGAGTACAAGACCATGCCCGGAGATGTTCGATCCGATACTGCAGTCTTCTCCCGGGATATCGTCAACAGGAAGCTCTCCAATAAAACCGATGACGTTCGGTCAACCCTTTCCGAAACAATGACCGATCGATGCCAAGGCCAATTCCTCTGGCTTCGGCTCCAAGAGGACTCTCTTAGGGCAGGGATGAACAAGAAGCAACTTCAGCATGCCATCGAAGACACTCCGACTGGGCTTAACGATCTCTACAACCACAACTGGGCCAGGATTACGCAGCTAAAAGAATGGGAAAAGAAGCGCGCCTTCGCCCTTCTGCGCTGGACCGCGTTCGCATTACGGCCTCTGACTGTTTTCGAGATCACCGAAGCCGTCCTTATCATTGAATCTGAAGACCTGCTGTTGGAAGATCTACCTGATGCGGTGGATGATCACTATGTCAATACCGAAATAGTTGGCCTCTGTGGCCCTCTCTTAGAGGTCAGGAATGACCCTAGCAATCCTTCTCCAGGCCAACGGACAATGCATTTACCACACTTTTCCGTCAAACAATACCTTCTTTATCAGCTCCCACCGCCAGGCTGGATTCTACAGAACGATTGTTTGCAGACCTCTTATGAGAAACTCCAAAACAACGTGCTTGCCAAGGCTTGCCTTCAGTATGTCAGTCTGCGCCAAGTTTGGGATGGCGCTCTACATGATTCTCCACATGCTCTTGGCGTGTCGTTTAGAAGGTATGCGGCAATGACCTGGCATCAGCATGTCAACTCTGGGCTGCGCGACGACGCAGTAATCTTGATGCTCTGTATGAGATTCTTGAGTAGGGACAACCCCGCCTGGAACTCCTGGAGGACATTGATTGACTCCGAAGATCGAAAACTGCGAGGCAAAAATACGGAGACTACTCCTCCTAGCCCCTTGTACTATGCAGTAAAGATGGACTTGAAGGATGTGGCTATTTCCCTCATCACTGAACAAAACGTGAATGAGACAAGCACTCTCGGAAGGTCGCCTCTTGGCATTGCTTGCGCTAAGGGGTCCATAGAAGTTGTTGACCTAATGCTTCAGAACAGAGCCGATATCACGGTTGGAGACAATCAAGGAGTGACCCCAATCATTGCGGCATTATCCAACGGGCACGTCGAAGTTATCAAGCTGCTTCTCGCGAATGGGGCTGATATCACGGTTGCAAACAATCAAGGAGTGACCCCAGTCCTTGTAGCATCATTGAGTGGACACGTTGCGGTGGTCAAGCTACTTCTCGAAAACGGGGCCGATATCACGGCTGCAGTCGGTGGAGGAGTGACACCAGTCTTTGCAGCATCATTCGGTGGGCACGTCGAGGTGGTCAAGCTACTTCTCGAGAACGGGGCCGATATCACGGTTGCAGTCGGTGGAGGAGTGACGCCAGTCATTGCAGCATCATTAAATGGGCATGTCGAGGTGGTCAAGTTGCTTTTTGAGAATGGGGCTGATATTACGGTTGCGGATGATGACGGATGGACACCAGTCATTGCAGCATCATTGAATGGGCACATCAAAGTGGTTAAGCTACTTCTCGAGAACGGGGCCGATATCACGGTTGCAGTCGGTGGAGGAGTGACGCCAGTCAACGCGGCATCATCGAATGGGCATGTCGAGGTGGTCAAGCTACTTCTCGAGAATGGGGCCGATATCACGGTTACAAACAATGCCGGATGGACACCAGTCAACGCGGCATCAGATAGGGGACATGTCGAGGTGGTTAAGCTACTTCTCGAGAATGGGGCTGATATTACGGTTGCAGATAATGCAGGATTGACACCAGTTATTACAGCATCATTGAATGGGCACGCCGAATTGGTCACGCTATTGTTAGGGGTTCCTCATATCGACGCCAGCAAACCGGATGACCTTGGCCGTACAGCCCTCTTCTTCGCTTCCAGGTATGGGCACTACCAAGCAGCGCAAGCTCTCCTCTCCGAAGGGCGCGTCAACCCGGACGTTAGGGACTGGATGGGTTCAACAGCATTGGTTGCTGCAGTAGCGAATGGTCACCTGCATGTGGCCAAACTTCTTATCACTAGCGGTGCAGCCGTTGAGATGCAGGGCGGCGTTGGCCAGAGTCTGATGTGGTGGGCGCTCCGTGCTGGTAATACTGAGCTGATCCAGCTATTAATGGAGCATGCTGAAACAGTTGGCACTCGGATTGCTGACGACCCTGTTTCCAGCGATCTTGTCTCTACTCCGTTTGACCACGAAGCCCCTTGGTGTGACGCCTGTACGCTGAGCATTCAGGGGGGTTGCCGTTACTCTTGCAGCGTTTGTGATACGGGGTTCTGTTTGTGCATAGAGTGCTATGATAGGGGTGTTCAATTTTGTAACAAGGGTCACGTTCTTATTCTTTAATAAGGATCCAAGAGGTGCCACAGGCCAGCCACCAATGGTCTCCTGGGTGCTAATTGTATCCAGTCTGGCTATTTCCTTGACAGGGAAGAGTCCATTCGTTTCGGCAATAGCTTTTGGAATAACCTCGTATATTCCTGGCTCAACGATTAAATCAGTGGTTGGTTGGGCGTCCGTCACTTAGCATATATTTCGATAGAAACATCATCCTGATTGACACTCCATTTGCATAAGTTGTGGACGATTGAAGGTTCACAGTTGCCGCATTGCGGGATCGTGTTTAACGCGAAGGTATTCGTAGACTTTTGGCCCCCAATTTTAGGAATTTTTAGACTTTACCAGCCCCTGCACTCAATTCCAAGGGCCAGAGGTCTCATCCCCAAACTACATAAAAATCATGTGTGATTTGCCAAGCCAGCATTATCAATAAGAGGATAGAAACTTGACAAGTTTAAAAAGCCCTTATATGTAAGTCAGAAACACCTCATTCGCGCTCCTACCTACTTCCAAATTTAAGTCCAGCTCCGTACAATCTTTTGTAACGTGGCATCAGAGAGCTTACCGATGAGCTGCACTGACCCATCGCCCGTTGTAATATTCCTCGCCCTCATCGAACCTCCACCCTCTAGAATTATCGTCTGTTGGCTCCCTTTACCGACAGTGATGTTCTCTAGGTTACATGTATGCACAGCAAAAACATCCTTACGAGCTTGATTAGGCAAGTCAGAGCTCATACTCGCTACTGCGATGGCCTGAACAGCATTTGCAGATCTGAGGTCGTTGTCGTGCATAGCCTCCCGTCGGGTCGAAGTGCCTGAAGCACTTTGATTTTCCTGCGTGTGATTTTGTAGAAGGGCAATAGACTCTCCTAGTAATCTCATAGATCTCTCGAGCGCAGATATAGCGACGGTCTGAAGACGAATGAGTTCCCTCAAATCCTGTGTCGGAGACTCATCTAAACCCTAGAACCTTTGACGTTACTCGGATGTTTCTCTAGCCAACACGTATATTAAACCCACCTTCGATTGTAGGATATGAGATTCGTCCCGCGGCTGTTGTATATCTATGTGAAAAGGTAGGGAGCTTCTGGAGCCGATACTGGTTTCTTGGCCTTTGTCTAACATCCCAACTATTGCTCGTGTACAAGGTGCCTGTTGTCATAGAGAACCAGGGAGGATGAGATCTCTGTGATCAAGCCAGAGTGAGTATTTATATGGTTTTAACTCACTGTTGCTACTCAACGTACGGCCCCTATCTGTTATAAGGATGATATCATATCGTAGCATCATCGACTTCTAATACATCATGGAAATAAGCATCTAGTTCCTTAGTTTTGAATATTTGGAAAGGCTCCCTAGGGGGCTGGAAGATTTCGATGCTGGTAGAGGAAGGCAATGTTATGCCTTGGAACAAGCCGAAGTACTTTGATTTGCCAAGACATCTAGAATTTGACATGATTAATAAACCTTAAGTATAGGGAGCGAAATGCGAAGAGCAATATCAATATTTCTTCTTTACTCCCGTTGATTATAGTCTAATGTTCAACTTTGACGCCACGTAGAGAATTGCAAATTGATCAAAGGGCAGAAATTATTGGTCCTTGGCCTAAGCTACCTAAACTTTCAATGACAAATCCCAATATCCATAACGATGTCTTTATTAGTTTGCGTGTGTTCGAGGGAAAGAAAAATCAATGATGCGGTGTCTAAGTTCGAATCTGCCATCGTGAGGTGAGAGATGTTATTTGAGATTCGTCTGAGTTTGTGCCGAATCGTCGTTGTGAATGCGCTCGGTCGAAAATCTTCTCCCTGAACTCCGCGGCTCGTCTGGACACTTGGACTTGCTCCATCCCTCGACACCTTGCCTTCGCCCATCTATAAGAAGCTGCATTCTGCACGTGCTTGACTTTTCTATTAGTAGGACGAATCGGCCCCGCCCTATTCTTCGTCGTCCAAACGATCGTGACTCCTGGCGTTCTTCAATCTGTTGCCCTGCTTGATGGGAATAACGCATCCCTGCTCTTTCGAACACTTCACCAATCTTGTACTCGCTCTCATTCCTGGGAAATCATTTGCTGTGTATACAGTGAAGACACCGCTATTGCCTACAGCAAGCTCCGGAAAACGCTGCACTTCTCTTGCACGAGTGGGATCGATTTCGGTTAGACGAAACTTCAGGCGAAACAATCCAGGACTACGGCAAGATAGGTCCGGGAAACAAAAAAAGCAACCTTCTTTGCCGTGCTCATCCTCGCCAAAGAAAGGAGTACTGACCAACGTGCCCAAGAGTTGGCGCTCTTGTCTCCGCTGTTCGGTCATGAATGTTGCGTCTCGTGACCCACTTTCATCGTACAACGAACAGCTCACAATATAGTGATTATTACGCAGTTGCTTTCCGATTTCCTCTGGCGTCAGGTTTGTGCCCTTGATCGTGAGCTGAATGATGGGAGGTGGGTCGATGACTCTCCTGTCCCTATCCGCGAAGCCACACGATCGAGCAGCAAGTGGTTGTTGTCGAAACCTAAGGCTATATTCGACGTTCGGAAGCTTGTCACTGCCGGCAAATCTAACACTGCTCCTTCCACCACCGCCATCAAGGCTAATAACACTAGATATTTCCATATGTTCCTATCTTAGCCCAGTGAAAGAAACCCTATAACCATTTAGATTTATACCTTCGCAGTTAAGCGGAGGAAACAAACTTAGCTGGTATTTTGCTAAGGATGTGAAGAGAGTGATTGATTTTGCAACGTTGAGAATGTCCGAAGAGGATGCGCTATGTAGTGATCTTGCGAACAATGTAGTCTCTCTCTAACTTGAGAAGTAAAAGAAGGCTGGGATCGTGCTGGATGGTAGCCGAAGGGCGCCTGCTAACTATTGGTGTCACTGGTAGTATTCCTAGGCGAAGAGGGACATAAACAAGTTGCATCGTCATGTTTACAATTTCTTGGCTAAGTATGGCTATGCGAAGAGGTACTTATACACTTATCAGCTCTGTAGAGTCCTTGGCTGGTTACACAAAGCGAGAAGGAATTTTGTGTTGGGTTGCGATAGCTCGGCTGTATTGCATTTTTATTGGGCAGCATCGGAAGACTGCAGCTTTTGGTCGCAGAAGATTGTCCTCTGTGAGCCTCTGGCTCTGCAAGGAAACAAAAAAATTGTCTTCGTGCTACCACACATCCCGACAAAAACATATAGACTAGACACAAACATTCTCTCAATAGTTGTTGTTTGATGTTGGTTGTGAACAATGGTGCCCAAACCTTGCATTAGCGTGCCCATAATGTTTGCTCCAACCTGTGTCAGCGTATGACAGGTTGTTCTACTACCTACAAGCCTCCCTGATATCAAGGGGCGCTATAGGCTGTTGGAAGAGCGTGTTGGTTATTCTGCCAATCTGCTGAACTGCTTGTCAGCTTAACCTGATTTCGATAGCTTGAAGTGCTACTAGTCAGACATTGTTGGCAACCTGGTTAGAGGGGCCAAGTCTTGTACATTTAGACTCATCCACCTCTAAGGCGAATCGTTCGTACTCTCCCACTCGGCAAGACGTGCCACCGACGATATCGTATCCAGATGATCTGTACCAAGCACGCTTCGTCGCAGGAGTACGCAGCATCGCATAAGGGATAGAGCATCTTTTGTCTGGCCATTGTCTTTCCAGGCGACAGCAAGATTAGCCATGCTCGTCAGCGTATGTGGATGTTCCTCCCCTAGCACTCTCTTGCTTGTCTCCATCACATCCATCTGGAGCTCTTCCGCCTCCTTCCAGCGTCCCTGATTTGAGTATGTCGATGCCAGGTTATTCATACTCGCCAGAGTAGATGGATGTTCCTCTCCCAGCACTCTCTTTCTTATCTCCACCACATCCACTCCGAGCTCTTCCGCCTCCTTCCAGCGCCCTTGATTCCAGTATGTCGATGCTAGGTTACCCATGATCGTCAGCGTATCTGGATGTTCCTTTCCCAGCACCCTCTTGCTTATCTCCATCACATTCACTTCGAGCTCTTCCGCCTCCTTCCAGCGCCCTTGATTTGAGTATGTTAATGCCAGGTTGTTCATGCTCGTCAGCGTATGTGGATGTTCCTCCCCTATCACTCTCTTGCTTGTCTCCATCACATCCATCTGGAGCTCTTCCGCCTCCTTCCAGCGCCCTTGATTTGAGTATGTTAATGCCAGGTTGTTCATGCTCGTCAGAGTAGATGGATGTTCCTCTCCCAGCACTCTCTTTCTTATCTCCATCACATCCACCCCGAGCTCCTCCGCCTCCTTCCAGCGCCCTTGATTTGAGTATGTCGATGCCAGGTTATTCATACTCGCCAGAGTAGATGGATGTTCCTCTCCCAGCACCCTCTTTCTTATCTCCATCACATCCACTTCGAGCTCTTCCGCCTTCTTCCAGCGCCCTTGTTTCCAGTATGTCGATGCCAGGTTGTTCATGCTCGTCAGCGTATGTGGATGCTCCTCTCCAAGAACCTCTATCCTCAGCTTTACCGCTCTGATTTGGTACTGCTCAGCTTTCTTCCAACGTCCCTCATAATTGAAATATCCCGCCACACGATGTAAAAGGCGCGCTCTCTCTTCCATCCCCTCTATTCGACCGGTACTCTCATTTTCCAGCACTGCATGGGCATGTGGAAGGTACTTGAGGCACACTTCTCGAGTCTCAAACTGGCCAAATGGGTAGGCATCCGATACTGTCTTGAGAGCGTGCTGTGCAAACTCGGCCATCTTGCCCTTCATGACCAGCCATTTGCGTGCCACCAGTTGCACCAGCCGGTGCATATCCAAACTTCGATCTTTTGCCTCTGATACAAAGCAGAATGCTTTCAGAGTACCTAAAGCCTTTATAATCCTTACTTCTTGCGAAGACTTATTCGCCTCCGCCATCCTTCCCCTTTGCCAGTAGTTTGCAATAAACTCTCTTGGAATAGCCTGGCGATCAAGCAGGCTGATCAAAGATAGAACTTCGCCTGCAAATCGATCTTGTTTCTTAACCTGCTCAAACGAGATAATCCATGTTGTCGTGACCGCATGTGACGTCTCGGAGTCTCGCCCAACTGTTTCGAATGACTCGCTTAGGCATTCGACTAAAGCGACGTCACTCTTGTCTAGTAGCGCAATATAGCCATTGATCGTTTCGCCGTTTTCGTGGATAAACGATGCTGCTTGTGCAAGCGCAAGAGGTAGGTTTTCCAGCCGAGTCGCGAGACCAGATATCTCTTCATCAGGAATGTCGTTATTTTCCAGCATGGTGCGTATCAACTCGCTTGACTCATAGCTGGTCATATTACCAACCTCAATTGGAGGCTTCCCTCGAGCCAGTCTTGAGCCGGCCTGCTTGTTCCTAGTTGTTACCAAGATTGATCCATGAGCACACTCGGGAATATAGCGACCTAGTTTCTCGTATGTTAGATCTGCATTCTCTTGCTGTAGCTGAAAGAAAAGTTGCGTGTCGTCAGCATTATCAATCACCATAAGCCACTGCGTCTTGAATCTCTTTGTTAGCCAGTCCCTAACGAGCACTAATATGTCGACCTTTGTATCATCTTGTCCAGGGATATTGCATTCTTCGGCAATCGAGGCATAACTCTGGCGGAAGCGTTCTTCATTACTCGCATGTACCCAGAACACCGACACATCTGGGCGCTTCTGTCGCAGCCCATAGACATAGGCTAGTGCGATTTGTGTTTTCCTATAATCAGTTAGAACCAGAATGCTACTTCGATAATTGGAGAGCAAGATACCCAACACCTCCGAGTCCGTATAGCGATAACCTTAGCTGCATGTTCGTGGTAGCCAGACGTTGGGCAAAGCCAAGTTGTAGCTTGAGCTTTTCAAAGATTTCGGGTCGGTTGACAAAATCCCGATTCTCTGTGTACGGAACAAGGACTGAGTTCTTTTAGTTTTGTGCAAGACAGCGTTCTAGAATTAGAACATACATTTTATACCAGCACTTCGTTTTCCATGCTGGGCCACTGTCTTTCTTAGCATAAATATAGAAAAGAATAGTTGGAGCTACTTACGCAAGCGAGCGGTAACCACGATAGGAGCGTCCTGCTCAAACTGTCTAAGCTTATCCCGCGCACTTGTATACCCTCGATGGTTCTTGTTATCAAACTTGACAATCGTCGAATGATCGGAATCAAGAGGGATCTTTTCCTCCATAGAGTCCGGGAGCTGTAAAAGAGCTGAGTCGGTTTCCACTGCCGTGATGAAGCCGCCAGTCCTTTCCCAGCGCTTAGTTTCGTTATTCTGTTATTATCAGTTACCTCTTGCCATATTGCTCATATCAGATAGTCATACAAACTCAAGCTGCTTAGTCTGTCCTGTCTCATAAAAGCTTACAATCTTCCGGTCTCGGATGAGATTTTTGAAATCAGCCAGCTGGAGTGCTAGTAAGTCAGATTTCTCTCTGATCTGCTGAAGCAGGATGCTTCGCGGGTGATTTCCTTCCCCAGCCAGCATCTTCTGGATATCATCTATCACCAGCCCTTTATGTGGGATGCCAAACAAAAGCATCCCGTATGTAGCCCTATGGAGGGTTGCTATCGTTGGATGATCTTCCTCGTTTGTCTGCACCGCTTTGATGAGACACTGTGCTGTTGCTTAGCGCTGTGGAAATAAATCAAGATAGGTAACCCACGTGGGCAAGGATAATACCGCCAAAGCTGTGCGCGACAAAGAAGACTGGCCGTTGTCTCAGCTAGATTGTATCAACCGTTAACCCCATATTTATTAGACCATGCCCACACGTCGTAAGAAAACTTACCTCATCTGAATATCGGACCTTCTTGAGCTCTTCTATCAGCTCCCGGCCATAATCCATGATGGTGTCGATCCCATGGCTCGATAGCTTCGAGTTGTACCCATAAATCATCGTGCGGCAGTATGGCATGTCCTTAGATAGAAAGTCGCGTAGCCACATTCTTCTAAGGTTTCCTTTGCCCCTCCATGAGCCATACGGGTGTCCATCGAGGCCGGTGATCGCGATAATACTTGGAGACAGTGAATTAGTATCAAGAAGGCAATTTGGGCGAACAGCGAGAGTATGCTATGCCCTCAATTAAATGGCGCTTACTCTGCGGTGACTGGCGCATCTGAATTTGGTGTGTATAACTGTGTGAACCCCAAAAAGTGTTGGTCAAAGTTGATGTCTGTGTCACCCATCTCAATCTGCCAATCTCCTAGCGGGTTTGCCACCAGGTCAGACAAGAAGCCAGGAACCCCGCTGTGAAACTCTACCAGCGCAACCCTTTCTAGATCATTGTGGCAGGACGGTACAACCGTGGTAGCAAAACTTAGTTGTGGTTTTTCTTCGTCCGACAGGTTATCGCAGATAGCAGCCCTCAGCTCGGTATTTAGCTCCTCGTCAGGCTGTTCGGCTGGCAGACCAGTAACGCGAAAAACGGGACCTTTCTTCTTACCAGGCATTTCGTAGCAGGCGTTTCGGAATCAATCGCTGGGCGTCGCAAGGGCTTGAAAGGTTTGAATGCCGCAGAGTCTAAGAGAGCAAATGGCCGTTAAAGTGTGGAAAGTAGTTGTCTGGCTCAACCGAATTATCCCATGTAAACGTAGGTAGCAAGCAAGATATTAGAATTGAGAAGGAAATGAGGAAGAGGGCGCAGGACAGCCCTAATGAGTGGCTGCCTCTTGGATCTGCGGCTGAAGCAAACGGTGTAACCAACAGCATATCCTCCCGAAGCATCATAGCCAATCAACCCAAACCAGGCTTGGAAAGCGACACAATAGCCGATGACTCTTGGAGCAACGGTCTGCCTCATGTCTCATCTACTCCCAATGGCCGGCCCCGCAACCTCGGTAATGTAAGCAGATGAAGTTAGCACGCTTATTGGGGGCCAAGCTGCCTACCACAGCAAAATATGATAGTGAATTAAATGTAACACCACCTCAGGATTTAGCTTCTGCCTGAAATCTTACGGCGAAGGCACGGCCCGCAGCGCATGCTTTAACAAGAACTTGCTAACGCTACTTAGGCGCGGTAGGCACAGTGCGTAGTATAGTAACGATGTGCGGGGTAACAATTTAGCAGCTGGAGGACACAGCGTGTTCATGTCTAGCGCCGCTGTCAGTCGGGAGCTGGGCGATCTGTGCCCGTAGCGTTAAAGGATCGCAATTTCCGTCTTTGCTCCACTGATTTGTCCTATCTGAGTTAGTATTGAATTCCTGGGGTACCACCTTTTGGACGGGATACTCAGCAGAGCGGCCCGGTCCCCGCACTAAGGCGTTAAACAAGGATGAGGGACATTCCCGCGTTGGTCAAATGCCAAATCCCACCTCCGAGCAGAAACATACAACATTTTTCGACGGGTTCATTCTCTGCTTCTACCTTCCATACCCAATGAATCAGGCGGTAAGTCACCCCAAGGTGTCATGGGAAATTATCTCGGCTGATGCTCCCAGACTCGTCGACTGACCCCGCCGTTCTCGAAAGAGAATGCCCTTGTGCGCGATGTTCGACGAGTTGCCCCATTCCTGGATGTAGGAAAAGACACCCACGCGTATCTCGAGACGGATCTACACACTCCGCGACTAGACAAGATCTATTCCTTCCTATGGCTCGCCGGCCTCCCACGACCTGCCCGACCTCTTCATCGACAAAACGTCCTGCTACGAACCATTTACCCCACCGAGACCCCAGACGAACATCTAGTGTGGCACGATGCATCAATTTTCATCAAGCCTATGCCTGATTATCTTCTCGACTACGAGTTCTGGGAACAAGAACTGTGCAACGATGCATCGCTTTATGGAAGTGCATACGGCTTGCTCGTGTCCTACGTCTGGCTTGTGCGTCATAAGAGTGACCTACGCGTCGCTAGCGGAGCGGGTCTCCTACCAGCCGATATAGACTGGAATGATTGGGTTACATTTGTCACGGATCTCAACGTACGCCTGGATAGTACCACATTATGTGAGGTAAATCGGCGTTATAGATATGGAGAACTGCGCCTCTCACGGCTCAACACTCTCTACCGCCTAGGACTGGCCGGGTTCTCGTTTCGAAATGTCGTACACGGCTTCATGTCCGGCTCCACACGCTACACAACCTTTTTTGAGCGTAATTTTGGCTGGATACTGGCTGTCTTTGTCTATATCACAGTCGTTCTGTCGGCCATGCAAGTGGCACTGGCTACAGACAGATTTAGTAACAGCGACCACTTCCAACAATTCTCCTACGGTTTAGCTCTTCTGTCTATAGCGTTCGTCTTAGCAGCAGTGGTTGTTATACTGTTCGTGTGGTGGTCGCTTTTTTGGTTTCATCTGTTATCTACCATGCAATACTGTAAGCAAGCGGCTTCGCAGTGGAAACACGGAAGCCGTGCTGAATGAATCACGACAGAATAAGTCATGCCGTTGATGCTCTTTTATGGGTTGGCTAGGCTTCCGAATTGGGAAAGTGCGCATCGTAGCTACGGCGGTTAGCTGCTGCGTGATGGCAGCCTCATCTGATCCATTGGAATTGATTGGACTTTGTTCGTGGTGGCATTCACTGTTGGTTACACAGCCTACTTCAGCCGCAAATAGCCGCAAATGCAGAAATGCCTCAGGCGCCCCATCTTTTCAAACGGTCAGCATCCCCTCGCATCATAAAGCTGCCGTAAGATCCGTTTCAGGGCAGCCGCTCCATTTTTCGCTTTAATGTCGTCAGTCATTTCTATATAGGTCTTTTGTTACAAACCCAGTTTGCGTTCACCTCTTTCCAAATATGGATTTTCCAATAACTAGCCAGCTCGTCTTTCTAACCCTCATACTTTTGACAACCATTTTGGCCAGCTTTCGGCTTCTGGGCGCGCAAGCACCGTCCACAGCTGAAAAGACACATACCTCTAAATCAACGAAAGGGCCGAAAACATTTCGAATCTCTGGTGTACCACCAGATTGGGACGAAGACCGTTTGCAATTATTCTTGACAGACCAAGATAATATCGTCGGGCCGGTTGTTGAATCTTTGGCCATCGATATCAACGGCCGCTGCAGCACAGGCACGGCCACTTTTCAGAACGTCCCCAAACAGCTCCAAAATAGCCGGTCCTGGAAGATCCTCCTACCAAAGTTGTTTGAGACCCAGTCTACCCGCGATCGATACCTGGTAATTGATGATGCATTCCTCGGCGTCACCTCACTCTACAGCCCGCATCCAGAATATCACAAAATTGAGTAAGAAATGTGACCGATTGCCAAATGAGTTGACTGAACTGACGAGGCTAGTATAATTGCTATATCTGGTCTCAGTGGCCATGCTTTTGGGTCTTTCAAAGAGAGAAACGGACATCACATGTGGCTACGAGACTCTCTGCCCAGTGATCTTACACACGAGGATACAACTGAACCAATTGCACGGGTAATGATTTACGGCTATGAGTCAAGCGTCGCGAACAGCAACAATTTCCAAAACCTGGAAGACCTATCGACGTCATTCTATAACAGTTTGCTTGCACTCGCTCGTGCCCCAACCATTAGACCGATCATCTTTGTTGCTCACAGTTTGGGGGGGCTTATTGTCAAGCAAGTGAGCTCAGCGAAACTAAGTATCCTTTGCACAAATAGAAGGCTTACATGCATTCCAGGCACTAATAACGTTGTCAAAGTCAAAGAATGAGGATGACCTGAAGCTTGTAAAGGCGACATATGGCATTGTGTTTTTTGGAGTCCCACATGATGGCATGGATATCAGCTCCCTTATTCCCATGGTTGGGGATGGACCAAATCGCTTCTTGATCGAGTCGATCGGCCATGTCAACTCTCAAATCCTCAGTATTCAACAACGGGAGTTTCATGCTGCGTTGGGTGACCAGGGCGACTCCGAGATTTTCTGCTTCTACGAGACAGAAAAGTCACCAACCGCGCACAAGGTACATTTATATCAGGCATATCTTAATTAACAAACTGACTCCAAATAGGATGAAAACGGTGATTGGTCGATGCTCGGTCCAAAGGCATGTCTAGTCACCAAGTCTTCCGCCACGCACTGTCGCTCGTGGGAGGACGGTCCCGAGCATACTTGCGCTATCGCTCGCACTCACTCTGAAATGGTTAAATTCGGGCCACAGGATCACGAGTATCACAAAGCTCGGGAGAGACTTATAGGTCTTGTTCGGCGAGCGGTAGTGGCGCAACGCGGAAAACAAAGTGCTGACGTAAAATGTATGTACTGATGTTGGCATATTATCAAATCTGACAGCTCTTAGCACCAAAGCATCATTGGATGGTGCCCTTTGAACGAAATGAGGGCTTCGTAGGACGAGAGGATATTCTGCGTCTTTTACTTAAAAGAACTCCGCCCAGCACTCAGCCAGACGCCTGCCAGAGGACCGTCATCCAAGGTCTTGGTGGTGTCGGCAAGACCCAGATCGCCCTCGAGGCCGCCTACCGCTTACGTGACACAGATTCTTCCTGCTCCGTCTTTTGGGTGCCTGCGGTGGATGCGACGACGTTTGAGAATGCATACCATGACATCGGTCAACAGCTAGGAGTGGCGGGACTCGACGACGACAAAGCCGACATCAAGGCGCTCGTCCAGGTGGCTATGAGCGATGAAGATGCGGGCCGGTGGCTTCTGATAATCGACAATGCTGACGATCCGGAGCTGATGTTTGGGCTCGGGGGACTTGCCCGTTACCTCCCTTGCAGCATGAAGGGGTCTATACTGTTCACAACGCGGACCCGCGAGGTGATGGAGCGGCTGGATGTACACTCAGCAGGTGTCATCAAGACGGCCAAGATGAGCCGTGAGGAAGCGAGGGAGATGATGCGAACTCGATTGACGGAAATCCATGTGCAAGATACGGCCAGTACTGATGGCCTCCTTGACTTTCTAGACCACCTTCCACTGGCAATCCGACAGGCATCGGCCTATATGCACAAGACGGGGATCTCGGCAGTTCGGTATCTGGAGTACTGTCGATCGAGTGACATAACCTTGGTGAAGCTACTGAGCCGAGACTTTGAGGACCGCGGTCGATATGAAGGGATTAAGAACCCGGTAGCGACGACATGGCTAATTTCTTTCGAGCACATCTCAAGAGATAGCCCTCGAGCTGGGGAATATCTACGGTTCATGTGCTTCCTGGCCGAGAGAAATATTCCAGTGTCTCTGCTGCCGTTAGCGGGTGATGAGCTGGAGGTGGATGAAGCAGTTAGGATGCTAGAGGCATACGGATTCATCACGCGGCGAGAAGATGGCATATCTATGGATATGCACCGGCTCGTACGACTAGCGATGTGGAACTGGCTTCGTAAAGAAGAACAATCGCAAAAGACATATAATGATGTCGTACAGAGGTTGAATAAGGTATTTACGTTTCCGAAACACGAGAACCAACAGATATGGATAAGGTATATGGCGCATGCGCAGAGAGTGCTTGAGAGCGATGAACAGTGTGCCAACGAAGAAGAGATGACGGGGCTTCTCTTCAACGTTGCTGAAGCTCTATATATACAAGGAAGATATGAGAAAGCGGCAAGATTGTATAAAGAGACGCTGGAACTGAGAAAGAAGGTACTTGGGAAGGAGCATCCATCTACACTCGACAGCATGAATAACCTAGCTCTTGTGCTTAAGAGTATGGGGGAGTATGCAGAGGCCAAGAAGATGCATCGAGAGACGCTAGAGCTGAGGGAGAAGGTGCTTGGGAAGGAGCATCCGTCTACACTCGACAGCATGAATAACCTAGCTCTTGTGCTTAAGAGTATGGGGGAGTACGCAGAGGCCGAGAAGATACATCGACTAGAGTGGAAGCTTATAGAGAAGCTACTTGGGAAGGAGCATTTGTCTACACTTGACAGCATGAATAACCTGGCACTTTTGCTTAATAGGATGGGGGAGTATATAGAGGCCGAGAAGATGCATCGAAAGACGCTAGAGCTGAGGGAGAAGGTACTTGGGAAGGAGCACCCGTCTACACTCGATAGCATAAATAACCTGGCTCTTGTGCTTGATAGTATGGGGGAGTATGCAGAGGCCAAGAAGATGCATCGAGAGACGCTAGAGCTGAGGGAGAAGGTGCTTGGGAAGGAGCATCCGTCTACACTCAACAGCATGAATAACCTGGCACTTATGCTTCATAGCGTGGGGGAGTACGCAGAGGCCAAAAGGATATATCGAGAGACGCTAGAGCTAAAAGAAAAGGTGCTTGGGAAGGAGCATCCATCTACACTCGACAGCATGAATAACCTAGCTCTTGTGCTTAAGAGTATGGGGGAGTACGCAGAGGCCGAGAAGATACATCGACTAGAGTGGAAGCTTACAGAGAAGCTACTTGGGAAGGAGCATCCGTCTACACTCGACAGCATGAATAACCTAGCTCTTGTGCTTAAGAGTATAGGGGAGTATGCAGAGGCCAAGAAGATGCATCGAGAGACGCTAGAGCTGAGGGAGAAGGTACTTGGGAAGGAGCATCCGTCTACACTCGACAGCATGAATAACCTAGCTCTTGTGCTTAAGAGTATGGGGGAGTACGCAGAGGCCAAGAAGATGCATCGAGAGACGCTAGAGCTGAGGGAGAAGGTACTTGGGAAGGAGCATCCGTCTACACTCGACAGCATGAATAACCTAGCTCTTGTGCTTAAGAGTATAGGGGAGTATGCAGAGGCCAAGAAGATGCATCGAGAAACGCTAGAGCTAAAAGAAAAGGCGCTTGGGAAGGAGCACCCGTCTACACTCGACAGCATGAATAACCTGGCACTTTTGCTTAATAGGATGGGGGAGTATATAGAGGCCGAGAAGATGCATCGAAAGACGCTAGAGCTGAGGGAGAAGGTGCTTGGGAAGGAGCATCCGTCTACACTCACTAGCGTGAATAACCTGGCACTTATGCTTAAGAGTATGAGGGGGTACGCAGAGGCCGAGAAGATGCATCAACAGATGCTGCAAAAGGCGAGTCTACCATGGCTGTGACCTGGCTAGTTTACATAAGTCGTCTCCCCTTCTGATGTCGAAGGCTAGAATCAAGCCACAAGTCTTGCTTGCCCCATACCCTTTATTACACTAATACCAGAAAAAGGACTTCAACACCGGTTTACAGTTGCACATTGTGAACAAAGGGGATGAGGCTTCTAGTAGACGTCTTCGTAGACGTAATGAAATCCGAGTATCTAGACACGATACTGAATAAGATAATTATAGCTAATTCATTTATAAACTTAGTAGAGAAAGTCTATTTATACTGTATTTTACACCGTGTAAACAAGCTTTTCTATAGTAAATAAAATAACTAAAACTCTAGAAAAAGTATAACTTATATAACTTGAGAGTTTATACATATATTTTTATAAGACTTTTTGCTATTTTATTTAGGCTAGTAAAGTACTATAGGGTAGGCTGTTTTTAAGTGCACAGTGCAGTGGCCCACTCGCTTATCAACCACGTTACTCTTTATTTTTGTTCTTATGTGGGGTTAGGTAAGGTTAGCAACACGTTGACTGTAAACTTGTTTGCGCGACGCGGCTGGACAACCAACAAAGGTCGGCGGCCTTGGCGGGTCTCAACATTGCCAAACACTTTCCTCAGGCAAACATCATGTGTGCTAAGTTTATCGGCCAACGGCAGTTTGTGCAACACCACATACGTTCGTAGCACAAAGACGATTTGTTTGTTTGCTTGCAGAACCAGATGCTCATGAAGGAAGACCAATTGCTGTAGTCTTCCGAGACTACCCAATAAGAATGCAATACAGCCGAGGCATCCCTACCCGAAATTTCTTCTCACTTTGTTTAACCAACCAAGGACCCCTCGGGGATGATAACTACATAAATACCTCTTCGCATTGGCATACTTGGCTTGGAAATCCCAGATGCGATGATGCAACGGGCTTGGAAGAAAATCTGATGTGTACAGGTATACAGATGCAAAATAGTGCAACTTATATTCAGACAACTCTCCATATAAGCCGCTGAACTTCATTCTGTTGATTAATACGCCCGTCTTCACTCCAAACAGTTCACCTCCACCACCTCTGCTCATATATCCTTCCCAGCATACTGCCGGAGGTACCGATAGTCAACAGGCGTCTTTCGGCTCCAAGCCAGCACGATTCCAGCCTTCTTTTATTTCTCACGTTAGCGAGAAACCACCACATGGCACGTCCTCTTCGAGCAATCTCGGCTTTACAAAACATGGTGGAGAAATTTCTTTACCGATGTGCCGGTGTTGTCTAAATAGGTACATTCGTCTAGACCGTCGGCAACGAAGGTGCAGCCAGGAATGGTGTGGAGGGGCTGCGTGAAGACCGTAATAGCATCTGCCCGCGTTGCATGCGTTGCGGTGGGTTCCAAGTTGAGCTCCCGTCTTTGGCGGACGAGCTCGAATGCATTGTCATGGCGCGACACGATCTGGGAAATCCACGACCGCAGCGCTAAATAGGGGTCTTTAAGGCTTTCGAGATCGGATGTGGAGAAAAATGCGCGATAGGCGTGTCGAGGGTAGGCCAAGGTTGTTCAACCACGGGCGTGCCGGGAGTACGCGAGAGATTTTGATTGATCTGAGCACAGAGAATCGACTTTCCAAACCCCGCAGGCCCGTAGACCTACAACAGCTTTGGCCCGGCGGGAAACTCCGCCTCGAGCCAGCGCCGAAACACGGGTCGTTCGAGGATCCAGCTACACATACCAGGCAGTCTTTTCTGGAGAGAGTCGCGGTACCGTTCATTTGGAGAACAGTCAAGCCAGAAGTGGAGCTCGCGCCGTATCTCGGCTCCGAGGACATTAGCTTAAGCTTCGGAAGTAGCGATAACACACCTTACCTCTATTCTCACATTCGATCCGAGCCAGGATCTGCTGTATATCCTTGATCGCTAGTATCGGTCAGGCAACAGGCCTCTTTCAATTTGGTCACTTTCATGCCTTGTGCAAACGTGTCGATGCGCCCTGCATCCGGCTTATCCATCAGCCGCATGCTCTCGGCTAGGCACTAGCGATATTTAATATTTTGGAGTGTTACGGTTGGGGAGGTGCATAACAAGGTGCAGAGTATGGTCTTCAGGACATGCGGATGTAATTTGGGGCAATGTGTGGCGAGTTAAGAATAAAATTCGGGCAATGTATGGATGTATTAGTAATTAGTGCCCGTTCGGCATAAGCCGCCGGGCGTAACAAATTGTATTGTATTGTATTGTAACCGTAATCTTCAACAGTGGCAACGCCTGGGTCTCTGTTAACCGTCAAACGGATAGAGCTCCGTCACAAGTCAGCAAAAGCGGTGGCTGCCTTCGCCTCCGGCCCGACTCCGACCCTTTCAATTGGCAGCTAGTAGGAATTTTGAATGACTTGCCAGCGTTCTGTTTCTCTTAATGAGTTATTCGAAAATCCATAAATATTTATATTGGCATTGGGTGTTAATACAATTACGATACAGTTGAAAGTGCCAACCAATGTTTAAATCAGCGGGAAAACCCCTAAAGTGGATCTGTATAATCACAGTCACGCTGCAAGTGACCATGTCTACCACTGTTGAAGCAGCGACCCTCTTGCTCCCTTTGCTTACGGCCTTTCAAGACAGTTTCCTTCCCCGCGTAACATTCTGGTGATATATGATCTGGTAGATCACATCGGTAGCAGAAGATTTGCTGTTCGTAGGCTTGTGATGGGGTAGGAGAATTCTTCATCACGTCGGCTCGGCGTGTAAATGGGACAATGACTGAGCTTTCTTAGTTTCATACAAGGCAACATAACAATATCAATACTTACACTTTGCGTCAGCACTTTGTTTTCTGCGTGGCACCACAAGCGCACGCCGAGTAAGATTTATAAGCCTCTCCTTAACTTTGACATACTCAGAATCGTGCTGCCTGAATTTAACCATATCAGAGTGCGTACGGGCGATAGGGCACGTGTGCTCTGGGCCGTCCTCCCATGAGCGACCATGCCTAGCAGAAGACTTGGTGACAAGACAAGCTCTTGGACCCTTCATTGTCCAATGTCCATGTTCATTCTAGGTAAAATCAGTGTACAGGTTTTAGTATGATTGTTGATTACATACTTCTTGTACCGTTGGTGTCTCTTCTGTCTCATAGAAGCAAATCATCTCTGAATCGCCCTTGCAACTTAATGCTTTGTAAAATTCCCGTTGTTGGGTTTGCGAATCGCTGCGACCGATAGACTCGATTAAGTAACGGTTTGGCCCATCTTCGACCATCGGAATGAGCGAGCTGATGTACACGCCACTATGTGGAACTCCAAAAAACACAATACCATATACTGCCTTTGCAAGCTTCAGATCGTCCTCATTAGTCGCTTTTGATAATATTATCAGAAACTGACATGTATGTTAGGGTTCTGCAGATGCTAAAATAATTGATTTCAGTAAACTCACTTGCTTAGCAATAAGTCCCCCCAAACTATAAGCAACAAATATGACCGGTCTAATGGTCGGGGTACGAGCTAGTGCACGCAAACTGTGATAAAATCTATAAGGCATTTGGCCCACAATCGAACCCGTTTTATTCTTTATGGCTGGGATGAAGTGGCCGGGACTGACAAAGACAATGATATGTTCGGTTTTCTACGCGAGCTCCTCAGCCAGTCCAATGTCATTATCACATCACGGCCGTCTGCAGCTCTTCCACACGGCATCGAAGTCGACCTTGAGCTAGAGACGATCGGTTTCAGCGCAGAGCAGGTAGACGTGTATATTGGATGGACCTATAGAGAGATAACGAATTTGCAGTCCATAAAGTTGTAGGTAATAGATGAACTAGATCCAAATTAATTAACATCGTTCCATATAAGTTACCTTTCTAAAAATTTTATGATAATCTTATATGTCAAAGCATAACCCATTAAAGAGACAGTCCCAAGAGAACAGAAGTCTTCGCCACATAGATCACCAGTGATTGTTCCGTGCGAAACCGATGATGATCAACCTCCATATGATACAGTCCCGTGTACTGTCTCAGCATGGTTTTGCAAGTGCATCTTATGGTCTAGCGTCTCATCACACAAGCGGCAATGGAGCTTTTCGTTTGGTTGAAGATTTAAGAGGTGGTGTCGCTTGAAGTGCTTGCTTAAATCGCCAGAGGAATAGAAGGGATTTATAAGACGTTCGATAGCCGGGTCAGAAGGTTAGAGGGTTATGGCCCTCCCGATGCAGAGGAAGCACCTACGGCTTCATTCGTCCCTGTTCTTCACAAAAACAGAAGTGATCGCAGTGCCGATGTCGTTGATCGGTTCAGGTTCTTTGCTTGTAGTCTTTGACATAAGAGGACTTGAATCTTTCTTGACCTTCGCTTGACTTCTGGTACGAGGCAATGGAGATTCTTGAACAGGACAGTAGGCCATAACGGCTAGAATGGCATTATTTCGACGCTGGTGGTCGCTCTCGAGTGTGTCAGCCACAGGGGCTGTTAGAGCTTCGAATAGACGTCTCTGGGCAGGATGTTGTTCCTGAGCAGAGTAGGAACCTTCATGCGATAGTGACACTGGTTGTTCGAACGTTTGTCCAGCCAGTTGCCGCTCGATATCAACCACGGCCTGTTTCCGCGACCAGCCTTGTCGATATTGCTGCTTGAGTTCTCGCCGTAGCTTTACTCTTAAGCTTTGTAGAGCTTTGGTGATACGTTCCGTCTTTTCACGAGCCTTGGGAGACCCCTTGGCTACCTTACGAAGCTCTTGTCGTTGGTGCAGAAGCTTCTGAATCTCAGCATTATTATCCACTGCAGCGGACTGCTCGGGGGTAAGGTGTGTGGGTCGGCGTGTGCTAGCCGAGTATCCGATGCTGCAGGCCTGACGCATGAGGGCGTCCTGTTGCTTTGTGCGCCTCACAACAGCCATTGTGTCAACAGAAACAACGCGACCAAGATAATGCTTCCTGAAGGTATTTGAGTTTGCATGCTGAAGTAAAAGATTCCGGAGTCCGTCACTGATATTAGCTTCAATAGCGGTTAGCTTATTTGTAGATTGGCGAATGACTACCAAGATACGTACGACTATTATCAAACTCGTTTGCAGAGTTATAGCGTAAAGTGTATAAGATGACCGTGAATATATATCCAGCTAATACTCCTAAGTCCTTTGTCCATTTGGATATCATTGCGTATGTGATCTGTCGGTTTGTAGATAATACGAAACCTTTAAGAGCGGTTTTATCGGTATCTCGGAAGACGAAGATCTCATTCATACATTTCTTTAATGGCAGAGGTAGTTCGTCCTCGTCGGGATGGATGTCGAGCTTGCTCAAATGCTCGGGGGAGGTGAGAGTAGGTGCTTCAAAAGCTTTATGATGAAATAGAAGCCCAAGGAGAAGAGTATGGGGGCAAAGGAGGAGGCTTGAATCAAAGATAGTCTCAGGCAGAGTCAAGGTGTTACTATAACACAGGCTAGAGTCAGATATAGCCACTATCGCGTAACAAGTCACCACTTACATTTCTTTTTCGCCGAGGAACGTCTTAGTGAAACAGAGTTTGAAGCGAATGAGAATACGGTGTGGACCACCTTCGGGATCTCGTGCTAGGGAGAGCTCGAGGTCTCCATAGCGCAACAAGAGCAGGGCCTGTGGTCTGGAGCCACTTGGCGCGATAAGAAGGAGGAAGAGCAACGCATAGATGCGATGTTCACCGATTCGGAATTTCTTTTTGGTCGTACTGATTGTAGTCTTGGCCTGCTTCTCCAGGTTCTCTATCGTCATGCACCGGTTCTCGCGCCGTTGGGCGGTTAAATCATGCTTCTTAGTTAGCTTGTAGAGAACCTATGTAGTGAGAAGGTGATCAGAAAATCTTCGGGAATAGGGCGCCATACATTAGACATCTTTCGTTTCAAGACGTCGTCAATCCTCTTCTTTGTTTCCCTCCAGTAGACTTCTCGAAAGAATTTCCAGCATTGCTTGAGGGAGGAGGCGGATTTCAACCCCCGAAGTCTCTTACCACCAACTCCTATCTTCTGGAGGCAAATCCAGGCAAAGAACCCTTTGGTGATGTGATAGTTCAGGTTCTGGAGACAATCCTTCGGGTTTCGATGGGTGAAATTGCAATAGCTAAGGTTATTAGTCACACAACCCCCCTAGAAGTAAAATCCAGTCTCTTACGTACGCCTTCCATCGTCGCTCGATCCCATCAAGCTGTTTTAGTGTGGCTGCAGAAAAAGCTGTTTGATCTGCGTCGTCATCGGATTCGACTTCAATCTGAAGAAAGTAGTCTGGAGACAAGTTGCCGACGTCTGATTCGGACTCAGACTCAGCATCTGACTGGCTCGTAAGATCTGTTTCCATATCTGACAGTTGGTGCTCATTAGTGTCAAAGACACTAGGTGGACAAGCATCTTCAAGATCCGAGTCAAATCCCGCATCTGAATTGTTGGTAGGGTCGGTGTCCATGTCTGACGGCTGGTACTCATCAGAATCGAACACTATACCGTTATCTTGGGAACCGAGAGAGCCTGATAAATTATTTGAGAAACAAGTCCCGCTGCCCCGATGCATCTTGGGAAGTGTAAAGAAGATGGCAGAGTGAAGATGAATAGATGAGAAATTCACAGTTGCTGGGGCGGATGCCCCCTTTTATGTTCGATAAACGCTGTTTGAACGGGCTTCGAGAGAAGCGGGGGCTACAGCGGATCAAAAATGTGCTAAGGGTGGTCCGGCGCTTAGATGGGCAGACGCCAAGCGATGTTAGGCGCTTAGCATAGAGACTTAGTCGGTACTTATGAGCAACATGACCAGGGGTAGTGACGCTAATGCGGGGGACAGCGCCGTTAAAGCGGCGTGAGTTTTGCTGGCAAATGGATATCAGGAAATGACTCTCAGACTTACTGAATACAGTAGCTGAAAAGCCGCGACATTGTATTAAGTAGTATACTAACTTTAAGACTTTTAAGAAGTATTATTTTAGCTATATTATCCCTATAAATATTATAACTAGTATAAGCTATAAAAGGCAGTAAAAAGTATAAATATATTAAGCTTATAATATTAAATACTTAGTCAGTAAGTAACAAACTATATATCTTGCTACTCAGTATTTTTTAAGTATTAATAGTAATCTTAAGATTTAGGATTTCCTTTAATAATAAGAATACCTTCTATTTAAAGGCAATAAGTCTAATAAAGGTTATAAATATTTAGGAAAGATTTTTAAGGATATTTAAAGTAAGAAGGCATATCAATATAAAAAATATAAAGATTAGGTTAGAAAGATTTAATCTTAAAAATAGGCTATAACTAATATTAAATAATAACTAGCTAGAAAGATATTCAAGGAGTTATTAATCTCATTAGTAAATAAGAATACTTATCTAGCCTAGAAATACCTATATAAAGCTCTAATAGCCCTATTATTAATATAATTAAGTCTAAATATTATTATTATAATAACATAATTATAAGTATTATATTTTACTATTCTATCTAAGAACTACCCCTTCCTGTTATAACTAGATATAAAACAATTCCTACGGTAAGGGATATCTCTAATCCACACGATAACGCCGCCAAGGATATAGCAAATAGCGCCTTGGGTGATATAATAACTTCAGTCTTCGTCGAAAGCTAGACGGAGCGAAGCCAAAGGTGCTTTCTTTGCGTTGGTCGGGCCACCACTCTCCAGCCTTCCAATCCAGCTATCCATGGGCTAATCAAGCCTTTTCATTCACCGGAGGATTTACATAGGATGAGATTGATTGCCTCCGGTGGACCTTGCTACTAGAGGTACTGAGCCATGGAGGCGCTCGATAATATATACACTAATGCTAGAAAGAGGACACTTTACGGGTCAGATAACCAATCAGGAGTCCGTCATTTAATATAAATACTTGATCGCTATCGGGGCAGCTTCCATAGTGAAATGTAGAGGCTCTGCAGTACGGGGGAATGCACTAATGATATATCTCTCTCTTGGTGTTGAGAGACCCATGGCTCCGGTGGGTACCCGTGAGAGTCCTATCTAGCGGGTCATTCGGCCAAATTTACGTCCAGAAACCCCTGCTACTTCTTCCAGTACTCTGACTGAATAAAGCCATTGGGCGGAATCGCTCCCTAAACACGCGATGATGTGGTAGATTCAACCTTTCGCTGCTCCAGTCGCCCAGTATTTAGGTGACTTCGATCAATGACCGCGTCAACTGGGAACGAAAGCATGGTTTGGTGAACATCAACTCTATCACTTAGATACAAGGGCAAATAATTTCATCCAAGTTTTTTAAAATTTCACATTCGACTGACTAGGTTTACTTGCCTATGCCAACTTGACAGGAGAATCAGAGAACTGTTTCCAAAACAAAACCCCCGACCCATCGCCTAGCCAGAAAACAATAGAAAAGAGTGAATACCTCCAAGTACCCGGGAGGCTCAGTCAAGAAAGTAAAATTCAATTTCCCAATTCCATAGTTGCTTGTGAGCTCTTTAAGGTCCATAAGCACTAGATCACGGATTCATTACTCCGCATTTGAAGATTGAATGCGACGCAGTTAAGGAGAGCGACTTTGACAGGACCCTAGTGATCCACCTAATGCTCCATAAACTAAGTCGCTGAGGCGTGACATTTAGAGAATATCGACACAGTTGAGGAGAGCGATGTTGATGAGAGCGCCCTACTGAAGTCAGTATTCGTTTCGTCTTCACTCTTCCTAGGATACTTACAACGGGGGCATTGGTCTTGCAGCAGTAGGCGTCGTTGTTGCAGTTACTGCCGAGGACCTGGACAGTACAGGAGAGAAGACCGTTACAGCAGACCTGCTTGTGGGTTTTGCTGTTGCACGAGCTGCTGCTGCTACCACGAGCCTCAATATCAGAGGGAGCAGCAATGACAGCGACGGCCATAGTGAGAGCGGAGAGAGCAGCGGCGGTCTTCATTTTGGATGATGAGGAACGTGGTTGATTTTATCAAAAGTTGAATGTTTGGTAGAATTGTTTGGAAGCTTGAGGGCTTGAGGAGGAATGTTGTAGATGCTGGCGAGCTGAGGAGTTCAATCCGAGGTGGGAGTTGAGGTGGTTTATATAGACGAAGCCAAGCACGACCAATCCAAGTTTAAGTCCATCATGCCCATCGTTGTCGCAAAGAGTTTTCCTAAAACTCTCAACCCTTGCCCCTCAGTCACGCATCACATGCATGGAGTAAATCTTCTTGCCTGGACTTCTCTTCTCACCTCGTCATACGCGTCTCAACGGCGCCGTGAATGTCATTGCAGTTGTTTCGTGTTCAAAAGAGATCGAAGATGCATGTGACTGGTTTAAGTTTCCACTCACTCTGGGAACTTCTTTGTGGCTGGGATTCATGGCGTCGTATTGGGGTGCTGCATAGTGAGCAAGGAGGATCCACTGGGAGTTTCAACTGACATTATGATTGCCTGTTGGTGGTATTTGGGAGCGTAAAGTGCAGTACATGCATTGGATGCCGGAGACATTATTTCTGTACTCTGGGGTTGTAAGGTATGCGCCTCTTCCGAATTATGTTCTACTCCTCCGATGCGTGCCTTATGTTCAGTGCGCGAAGCAAGGGAGTGGTTATAAAATGTTTGAAGTTATTCGAATTTTTCTTGTACCTATTAATGATAGCATACCAGTTAATCTTTTTCTTTGCTTAGGAGAGAGCTAGATATTGGAGCACCGGCGACCAGATTGAAACGAATTCAGCAGCTATAACTAATGACATTATACAATCACGCATGGATCGGCAAGGCAAGAAGGCTAGTCGAAGGCTTAATAATTAATAAATGTGAACTCAGAGCCTTCTCCCGGCTCATGGCTTGATGTGATTGCCACGGGGCTGGGGAAGCTCATCCTGGCACCCACCACATTGTCGGTCACTGGCCCTGTGCCTCACCGAGGAGGAAGTGGACGGGCGATCGGCCGCGCAATAGTTTGATGGATACCAACGTGGGATTTAGAGTTTATCGATCGGCAGTGTTTGTGGTGTCTACCTTCAATAGTGACTAAGATCAACGTTAACCGCAGGGACGCCCGCAGCTGCGTGGTGTTGCCGATGCCAACAAACGTGCCTTTGCTACGTCTTATGAATCTATATACATTTTGAGCCCCATAAAACTGCTTGTTTTGGTGATGCTGATGCTACCTTTGGGCACTGAAGTCGGGTCATCAACTAAGTTGGCAGTCTCAGCATCTTCGTAGTTTCTCACTTCTCATTTAGTGCTTCAGGAGTGAGCGCAGCGACCTCTACATGGATATAATATCATCTGAGCCCGAGACTCAAAAGTCTGGTCATCTAATGAGGTATCCTACATCAAGTGACCAATCCCCTTGCCATTGTTGGTCAGGCAAGGCTGCATTGCATTACACCGAGGAAGCGGCTTTTACCAGACTAATTCAAGACTTTGAAGTCGTGACATCATTTACCGTAACCCAGGCTTCATAAATGTAACTAAACAGCGGGTGGTCGTAGTCACAGTAAGATGATATGTCTCCGTCCCTGTTCGGGCTTTGGCTTGCAGCTGCTCAAAACCAAGACCAAGAAATCCCAACGTCTCGTCTTGTCGAGGCACAATTCTAATCGTCGATCATTTGCTTTCGTCATTTTTGAATAACTTCTAAACTTTGATGCCCAACTGGTCTCAGTACAGACTTCTGACTACCCTGACAATAATGCAGCCAAGTGGACCCTAAATGGCGTATCGAAAGGCAATGCACCTTTTGCGTCCGGCGCCCCAATGTCACCAAGTCTACTTTCATCGGCAGTCGACCGGCAGTTAATATACTTTTTCAAGGGTCGGAAGGGTACCGTAGTTGATAGGTTTCTGCCGAAAGGTCGCGTCTGAGCTAAGTTGAAGAAAAAGATAACTTGGTTGTATTTCTTTATTGTGATTGATACTTGCTTATATATGATTGAGGACTGAAAACCCGGTTATAGGCCTATTATGTCATGGTATGTCAATCCCGTCTTTCATATCAAGACAGACGGAGAGCCGGCATAAGGAGTGAATTAGTCTGGCAGAGCCCGATTCTGCAAAAGCGACAGGGAAGAATACGAAGCTAGACGGTTATAGAAATGGCTGCATGTGGGGAAGAGTGTACAAATTTTCCGTCAAAGCGCGGATAGAAATTGAATAAAGATCAAAGGAGCATGAGCACAGCCTTATTCACCGCCCCCTGTTCATCCCATGTTCCCCCTGTTCATCCCATGTCCCCTTGTTAGCCACGGAAAACTCCGTCCCCTACCCGGCTTGAGCTGTTCACACTAGCCCCATATTCACCAGTTTTTAAATTCCATTCTGTCATAGGCTTGAAGTTGGCCAGAGTGAGTTTGGTGGAAAGCCGCACAACCTTATCACTACACACAACCCGAGTCTCATTGAACTTGGGTGTGCCTCCATTCTGCCCTTTGCGACTGCGCTGTGCCCTCTCGGCATATTTAGCCATTCTTGCTTTTGACGTTTTACTCTCTCGCACCCTTGTGCACCCAACTTTAAGACGACTGTCGGACTTTTCTGCATTAATGTGCAAGATAAACGAGCAGGTCACCAAATTGTACATAGACAAGAGTCATATTCATAAAACAACCACAAAATATTGCTTCAGGTACTCCGAAAGATTCTCGTAGAGATTTTCCGCTGGACTTTCTAGTAGCTTCGATGCTGGCCATAAGACAGGCTATTGTGAATGCTAGCAAACTTTGGGTCACGGAAGTCCAGGAGGATATCTGTGGTTGGCGGACTCTCAGTTGGAACTCATGACAGCAATCACTGGGGCATTTTTACAATGAGAATGGATCTGTGTAAGACCAGGCGTTAATCTCCCACAATGACGAATCTACACTACAAGAATATAACCACTGTGCATACGAAGGTTCCAACGATGCTATCGTAGATTCCTGGCAGCCGAGCCCTTCTTCAGGTGGTGGTGACAAAACAGTGAATAACAGAGTAATCTACATTTTCATTACCGAATGTAACAGCGAAGGCGACCTCCCTCCGCCCTCTGCCCTTTTCCAGAGAGAGATGTGCCTAAGACGGTGCTGGCAGCCTGGGTGATTGAGCGCTTCAGATAGGGTTCTTAGCGCTGTATCAATTCTGGATTATGCTTCGCTCCCACGGCAGATACCATAATTCGAGTAGCCAATAATACATACTTGCCTCAGCACCACCAAAGCTGCAGAGTTCCGAAACAGACACTGGTCATGAGTGCCAATCTTGAACCCTCGCAACAACTCCGAGACCAAGATTCACACAGAAGTTTATCGACTACATAATCAGTTGTTCGTGGACAATGCGTGTAGTTGGGACTGGACACGAGCTGGTAATAATAACTTTTCTCGAGAGAGTGACGTCAATCACAGTGAGACACAATACAGTCTCAATCATAATCTATATCCTCCTTGAGATAAGGTGCCTGTGTTAGCAGGGATAATTTTCTGATAAATGTGTGGTTAGTGATTGATTGATTCTTAACCATGTTAAACAGATGTCGGTTGTGGCCACGCGCTGGAACCATACCCGCGGAAATTCATATTTCGTCTTTGAGCCGCTAGCATCCAATACGTCCTGACCCCAGTAGTGGCGCAATTTTGGTCCCAGGATTTTGGTGCCAGCATGTAACTGAAAAGAAGACTTGGGTCAGGGCCTTCCATTAAACTGGGCTTTTAACTTTATATCGCAGGGATGGCCAGCCTGACGTGGACACTTGTCGTTTAAAATACAAATGTACGATTTGGTTGGACGGACGACGGGTTTTGATTTCAGAGCATAGACAATGTCCTCTTGGGTAAAGATTGACTAGTATTTCTATGGCGAACCGAATGCTTGGGATGGCATTGTCGAGCCCCGAGTTTTGTTGGGGAATTGATTCGTCAACCAAGAAACCTAAAGATGCAGATCTCTCGGATGGGCCCGTGCGGGATGGATGCTAGGGGCTCGGGACGGCACAAGAGACTTTGGATGTACGCGTTGGCTCATGAGGAGCAGGCCCCGAGGCGAATCAACTAAGCTCTGCTTAGTTGGCCACAAAACCATGATACGCCACAAAACCCGGTACTGTCAATTTGGCGACTGTGCTTAGTTGGCTCGCCTTGGTGCCTGCCCCTCATGAGCCAGCGAGTAGTAGGCAATTGGTTGGGTTCTTCCGTCGCAGCTGTTCGGCCAGCTAACTAGCTAGGCCGGCTGGAACTCCGGGACGAAGCTCCTTTGTTTATTAAATGTGACCTTAACTAACAAGCAGGTCTCGACGCTATCACGGAGTCCGTGGATCAATGAGGATAGACTCTATTGATATGCACCCAACTCCCAATTCGTACGCACTCACCAGATCCAGCCACAATGCCTCCGACATCGCCCGTGAGCTATGTCTCCTGCATTTCCAACAATGCGGCACACAACCATAGAAAATAAGACAAGACTAGTCCTGATTTAATTACAACTACCTTTGGTGCTAAGGCAATATTGAACTACCTTAATTACTAAATTCCTCCCCGTGTAACTTCCTAATCCGTTGCAACATTAATGCTATCCCCAACCATTTCTTTTCCCGTTTTCGTTGCAGGCGACGACTCTGTTATTTCTGGGTTTCTTCCACTTTAAGAGCAATATGCCGCTCAATCGGCTTGTTCGTATCTTCCTGTCTTTTTAGCCGTTGACGAGCAGCTTGAGTTGTTACTGAAACAACAACTTTACGCCGTTTTCGCCAAGGTTGTCGACCATATAAGTCAGCTGCATCTTCCTCGTGAAGATTTGGTCCTAGTTCGAACTGGGAGTAATTTTGACACGCTAACCTCTGCGTGCCACTTCGTGCTGAGCCTTGAGGGGCAAGTTGTTGTTCTGGGGTTGCACATTCGTTGCCAAATGGTTCGCTATTTCGTGGTCGACCCTTAGGTATCCCCATTGAACGACGTTTTATTTGAAGAAGAGGATCGTCAATATCTCGTGATGTGTTTAAAGTATATACAAGGGATAGGTAGACTGCAGGGCTCGCGAAGTCGTGCATACTACCATGCAGTACCCACCTGCCGGTCATACTTACCTACCGTTCAGCAAAAAAGAAATTCCCTATACAAAATGTCCAACTTCGCTTACAGAGTGCTTAACCAAAATTGAAGTTATTTACATAGAACAGATTATATCATACTGAGAGTTTTGTACTTTTTTATATAAGAATGTTTATTTATACTTTATATAAGTGATTTAGTTATATAGCACTAATATAAAGTTTCTTGAAATATCTTCCCTATTACCTAGTCTCCTTAAATCTTTATTAAAATTTTATCTGTCGTAGCTTTCTTTCATCGCCTTGAAAATATTTTGAGAGTCTTATACAGAGAATGACATTATCAAAGCTATATTGCATATTATAGATAATAACCTCTTGCACCACCAGGCCACCTAGAAGCAAAGAACGCCCCAAACCACTCTCTCCAATCGATTAAGAGGCTTACCATTAAAGTCTAAGGTCACCTAACCTACCTAGTTATTATATAGATACCAAGATGCTTGATTAATTATATAGACACTTCAATAAGAGGCCTCAGGCCATGCTCCTTCCTATAGTTAAGTTCACGCCATTATAGCTACCCTATCAAGATAGTGGGGCCAGGAAAGGCCTATTAGTATATACTGGCTAGCCAGGTTTAATGAATACCATCCAGAGATTAATATAAAGGTAGGAAAATACCAGAAAGTAATAAGATTTAATTATTTTATCCTAATAGCTATTAATTAAAACTTTAATAACTAAAAGAGAAAATATAGCTTGATTAAGCGTAAGAATATAGTTAAGATTTATAAGGGCGGCATTATAGCTAAATTTAATAAGGATTAATTACTTTTAATGTAAGACGTATTAATAAGTTATAAATGTAGGTTTAGATTCTTTAGTAATTAGTAGTAATGATCCTAGGAGGAAGGTCTTCCTTAAAGGCTTTTTATTCTATATTTAAATGTAACATCCAATTGGTCTACCAACCAATTGTCGGCAAAACCTCGGCCTCCGGCCGAGATCCAACCGAATCCCATACGAACCTCTCGCGTAGGCAGAACTTCCCTTCTTCAAGCTTTGGTACAATACAATCATTATACCTACCTAGCTTTCAACCAACCGTTACTTCCGTAACATTAAATTAGTTTTATTAAAGCCATTGCTGTAGATAGCTACCTTTTAAAGCCAGGAATTATCTTTAAGGGTAAGGAACTTTAAAAGTATTAGTTTATTAAGGAGTTTAATAAGATCGCGGACTGGTATTATATTATGTCTAATAATGGCTGGATAGATAACTATATTGCGGTTAAGCGGCTTAAAGAGGGTTATCTACCCTAAACTCAGCTAGTCAATAAGTTAGATATAAGGCTTATTATATTAAATAGCCATAGGGGCTATATATCTATAGGTATTTATATATTCTCGATCAGAAATACTACCAGCTGAAAATCTAGGATAAGTAAATAGCCATACGTTTTTAAATAATATACATTATTATTACCTGCCTCTATACTGCTCTTATGGCCTATAGCCACTAGAAAATACTGTTTTTAATATATTTAAGGCTATATAATAAAAAGAGCTCTAAAACCTAGTGAGTCTAATAGATTTAATGCCTATAGATAAGGTTAGCTTTATCAAGGCTTATATTAAAGCCATGGAAGTAGGTATAAGGAAGAATAATATCCTTTCAGGCTATAAAGTAACTAGGAACTGGCCAATTTTATAATAAAAAGTGCTTATATACGCTGAATTTTAATTAGGTAAGAAAGAAATGACGCCTAGATTAGATAGCTATAGAGATAGGTAAGTCAACCTAAATAATACATTAAAGACTAGGCGCCATATTAAAGACCTGGGGAAGAATAAGAGCCCTATACTAAAAGGCAGTATTCTATAATATTCAAAAAGGTTTAAAGCCTAAGAGTCTAAAATTGTCTCTTTAAGTATTAAAATAGCCAGCCTAAAAGAAGAAGTTAGCTATTTAAGTAGAGGTAAGAAGCGAAAGGCAATACTAAACCTTAATAAGAAATTTATAGCGCTGGCAGAGGCTTTAATGGCTAGTAATACTATTTTAGAGTCAAATGAAGTAATTAAAGGGGCGGGTATTATTAAGGATGTAATTAGGGTGGAAAGGATAGAAGAGGCTAAGATGTTATGTTTAGGGAAGGAAGAATTAGGTGTCATACATACCTGCGTAAAGCGTGAGGTTAAAAGACCTAGACAATATTAAAATAGATCCAATTTTGATCTAAATTCCAGTAATAAACTTATTTTTGCTATTCTTATTAATTTCTTCCCATAAGGTTATAAAATCGCCTTATATATAGGAGAATTTCTTTTCGCTAACCGGCAGGTGTGACGGGTGGTTTTCCCAAGGGATAAACTAGTCCTTTCTGAGTTTATGTTGGTAGGATTGCGGGATATGATCTGAGCGGTAGCGAAGTGTCACGTCTCTTAATAGTCAATAGTGCGGGTAAGGCTTATTGAGGTAAAGAAGTTGTATTGATAGCTGGTGAGCTAATGTCTATGAAAGTGATAAGTGAATGTATATATACTTGGGCTTTTCTGAGGACCGATGATTCTGAAGGCGTAGACCGTTGTGTTGATGTGGTCGGTCCTGGGACCGATGGTGTTTACAGGGTAGGACCGATGATGGAAATCGTCGGTCCTGTCTTTCTTGACTGGATTGGTTGAAAAATGTGGGGTGTCACGTGCTATGTGTCTGGGTCGTAACAGCAGGTGGGCACGTACTGCAAGGTAGAGCGGTTTAAGCAAAGTCTATATCTCCGCTATTAAAAGCCAGTCCTATAGTAAAAGCTACTCTTAAGTAGGCACCCACTACTGTAGCTTTAATATCTTCATTTTAAGATACATGCCGAAATAATTAATATACTCTCGCCTTTAAATGGCACGCTAGATTATTATAAAGGTTAAATTCCATCTAGCTTTACTATTTTATATTAAGTCAAGGATAATAGTAACTCACTCCTCTTTAAAGAGTAAATAGTCATCTTTGTCATTCTGGTCATAAGCTAGAGATTTTATTAACTCTCTCTATTATAGGAAAGCCCTAACGAACCGGATAATACTACATAGCTTGCCTATTGCTCCCTATTTCCGCCAGAGCCAAAAATTATACTCTTTAACTTAGAAAGCCGCCTCAGTAAAGGCTTCTCACTTAAATAAGTTAAAATCTTCAACCTAAAAAATACACCTAAAGCATCTTATTTAATAATTTTCAATATCTTCTTCTGCCATTATATAATAAAGTTTATAATAAAGGCTCACCAAGTATATAGTATTAGATAAGGTATTATTATAAATACCTATACTAATTCTATTCTATCTCCTATTCTTGCCTAAGCTATTATATACTATTACTACTTAATTGTCTCCGGAATAAGATCCCCATATATAACGCAAAGTAAGCAGCCATAATTAGATTTAATACAAGGCATTAAGGAAATAAGTATGAAGGTTATAAAAAGTATATTAATTTAGAGAAGTGTATAGGTTAAAGTTAAAGCTAGTCTTTATAACTGCCTTCTATAATTAATGCCTTCTATAATTAACTTAATATTATACCTTTCTGTACCTTAAATAATTCTTATGTAGTATTATATACTAGTTACTAACCCTATAGTAACTCTTTTAGTAGTAATACCTTATATAGATTAAGCATTTAGTACAACTATAACTTTAGTAATACTATAAATAGAAGATTCATAGTAATAATATAGCTAATTATTAACTCCTTCACCTTACTAATATTTAATCTTATAGTAGGAAAATCTGAATAAAGCTACTTTAAAGATTAGTAAATATATCCTTAAGACAAATATAAATTTTTATCTATATTATTATCCGCCTTAGTAATTATGTAAAACTTATATCCCATAATATAATATAAAAGTAATATATTAAGCTTATATAGATATTATTTACTTTTAGAGGTATTTATTAATAATGTTATATTTATACTAATAAATAATAAACTCCTACCTTATTTATCATATTTTAAGCACATCTGTTACGACCCTCACGCCTACGTCACGTGTACCCCATATTTTCGCCCAATCAACGTTGGATCACCACGCTACCGCAATGATCCAACAAGGAGGATCACTTGGATCACCAACAACCGTCAATGGATCACTCAGGCTCACCTATGATCCCTAGTGATCCCCAACCGGGATCACCATGCCCAACACCGTGATCTATGAACCACCATAAGTATATATACATTCATTTAGCATTTCATAAAACTTAGCTCACCAGCTATCAATATAACTTCTTTACCTCAATAAGCCTTACCCGCACTATTGACTATTAAGAGACGTGACACTTCGCTACCACTCAGATCATATCCCGCAAACCTACCAACATAAACTCAGAAAGGACTAGTTTATCCCTTGGGAAATCCAAACGTCACACTTAGTGTCTCATTCGCTTGTTAAAGGTCACGGATTTGATTTGTCACTGCATTTTCATGCATTATTGCCTTTATTCCTTTAGAGAGACAGTTTAATACTTCCAAAATTGACTCTGGAGAGCTACTTTGGTGCCTTCTAACTTATCTATCAAGGTATTCAGGCTGAAATTGGGCTTTAAGTACCGTCTTCGGCGTTTTGGAAATCTATAGGGTAGAAGGGCTGACTTCCTTCTTAACCAGCGTTAGCGTCCATATTTATATATAAAGCTTCAAAACTACACTTTCTGGGTCGAATGGAATAAACCCAGCCCCTTTGAAAGCTGCTTTGATATTAATTCCCGCTCAAGTGGCCTGAATTGTAGTGTTAAAGGCAAGAAAGAATTCTGTCTTGGAAATGTTAGTTATGGAGTATCGGATCGGATGCTCAACTTCTCGACCATACGCCTTTTTGAGTACCCTAAAGCACCCAATATTAAGAGGCTAGAGTAGATAAGACGACTAGGTCGGCATGTATAGTATGGTAATCTTGTTTTCCTATCAATATCTCTTAAAGTCGACAGAGTGGTGACTTTCATGCCTATTAAGGATTGGAAGACAATAAGACCTAGAAGATCTATTGGCTATACCGATTAAAGTGCTTCAGCCACTTAAGGCCTAGCTCATTATCGGTCTCGCCATTTGGTAATATTATAATAGCCTAATCATCCAGGAGGTTATTCTTTCGGTACTCGTTGGCAGGTTGATACTAGCCCGCACTAATGATGAACGATGGGATTGCCGAGCCTTCGGCATTAACATTCCCGATTTCCCGGCTGTACTGAAATTGGTCTTGCACGTCTTTCTGAGCCTATAATGACCATTCCACTTGCAATAATCCCCACCATAAAGCCAGTGTCGTAAAGTTGTAGAAATCAGTCAAGGTAATACCATGTTTTACGATTATGTTCTCTATAAGCCTAAACCAATTTCAAATGATAGTGAGGTCTTCGTATTTGGCTCTTTGGTAGCCATATGTACGAAAATAGCGCATCTTAAGCTCCTTATGCGGTTTGACGAAGTTGGAAGCCCAGCATTTGCCGACCGGTGGCGCGTCGCGGTCGGTGAGCAGTCCGTTGGCCATTTCTTCCACCCCACGCAATCGCGGGGGAAATCCACGTGAATGTAGGTCGAGAATGAACCGAACTATGACCTATTCCTCCAGATTAGATAGCTTACGTGATATAGGGATCCAATGGCGGCGAGATTGAATGCCATTGTGCCGGCGACGTAAGGCATAATACTTGACCTTGTAGAGTCTTGCAGTAGGTCGGAGCTTTAAATTTGGGCCAGTTGGGATGGCACGAAGTGCCACAAGCATCTTACCCTCGGAATACTGGCGAGGCATTTTTTAATCGTTGTGAATCAACTGATCAAATAAAGAATAGTAGGGGCGCTTGTCATGCACGTTATTCTAAATAGTCCCTAGTCAATAATATCTATCGACTCGACATTTGGGACATGAATTCTCGCCTCCATACCAGTTCAAAGGACCCTAACAAGCTTCGTGGCATGCTCTGAGTTATTGCAGAACCAGAATGAAACTCGAACACCTAGTCGATAGGGTGTTACAATGACGCCATTTTGAAGGAAGTGAGCCATCCACCTTTCGTCGTGAAGATCAAGAATAAGCTATGAGGCGCATATTCTTTACGACTGTCAGGCCCGTTAATATTGATGTCCAGTTTGTTTTATTGCACTCCTGCTGCAAAACATATCGCAAAGTGTAGAGATGGTTTTCTAAGTTCTGGGGCCCCAGCACGTCAAAGTAGAAGCTGAGATAGGCTTTTGCGACCGCACCCGAAATCAGGCTGGGATTGAGATGGTCGTACCGTTGTGCAGAGAGATGGTAGACGGCAGGAGCATCAGGGACGAGCTGATCAACTCAGACGTTGCTCACAGTTCTGTACCCAACAATAGGAGGAGTTACATTGACATCTTTAATAACTTTGGGGTCAATATATAGAGCGGCTAATCCTGTGGGACATTGAAAACCTTTGTGCAAAGAAAAAGCTGCAGCCGAGACCTCGAGGTTTTGCACATCCACAATGGCAAAGCCCACTTAATGTGTGATATCGGCAATAACATGTATGCCACGTGGGCGGAAGTAGAACAGATGTCAGCGACATCATTCCACTGTCCGCTGTGGAACATGACGGAACTTAACCGAATCACAATCGTTCTGTCGTCGACATACGGAGCACAGGTCGGTACATTGGCAGCCGTAACCTTTGTTGCCTTTTTTGCAGTGTCAATGGTGGAGACTTGGCGAACTTCAAAGTCCGCGGCTCGGAGAGACATGCATTGATATGCGTGTTCGGATGCTTACTATCTAGTAAAACCACGTTATCGCCGGGTTTAAAGTGTAAGCCTTGGTTGACGGAGCCAGGTGCCTCGGTCGTGTCGCCTGTGAAGGTTATATTGGGTGGCTCTGTATTAATGTATCAGGCTAGGAACTGCCGAGCCTCTTTCACACAGGCCTGCCACTTTGGCTTGGGGACTGTCGTATAGTGTTTCCGAGACATATTTGATGAGGGCTTTGTGGACAATGAGGTTCGAGGTGGAGCAAAAGATGCATTCAGATAGGTGACGGAGCCTTGATTAACCAGAGGAACAAGATGGCGGAATGTAGCAATGCTAGGACTGCTTGACTGCTTGTCGACTTCCTTTTATGTTTCATTAGTATGGCTGGAAACATCGCCAGAACCGTCCACAATGTCGACTAAAGGCATGATGGTGACGATTGAGGAATGATATTAGTGGTTCGACAGTGGTTCTTTCTGAAAGACTCGATCGTGATCCTTCTATTTGTAGCCCTGGTCTCTGCTTTGGTTCCGATGCTCGTAGTCCAACTTGTCAGTGCATTCCTACCGTGACAGCCGTCATTACCGCAGTAGAGGTTTAACTCCGTGGTTTATGACAGCCTCAACAGTCAAGGTAACTTGGAGGGTTTCCCTGTATCCTGATTGGCTGGATCCGCCTGAGCTTATCTGTTCAGTGGTGTCTCAACTTTGGCGAGCCATGTATCAAGTAGCTCCGAGACCCAGGTGTAAAACACGGAGTTGGACCTCCATGTGGACTCTGGAGATTGGCTAGGGTCTCGATACGGCCCAGTTAGCGGCAAACCTACCTGGGCTCAAACCTTTCCCCGCAAACTTCCACACAAGATAGCGTTCTCCCGATTGCTTCGTAGGGCATGGTTGCACAGTAATCTCAAAAGTTTAGACTGGCATGGCGTTGAAAGAGTACAGTTAGCTAACTGCCAGCCAGAACAGACTAGATAACTGATATGAAATGCGGTGTGAAGGGTCGTCCTCACTTACACAGCTATCATCGCGGGTGGAACACGGTCCTCCAAATTTTGTGGCTAAGATTCAATTGCCCACGTTTGGGTCTTGTATGCTACGTAGTGGAACTTAAAGAGCGGGCTGTGCAGGGTTTTGGAAGGGCTAAATATGACAGATCTTGGCTTGCATGCCTGAAAGCAGCATGTTGCATTAAGAGGCTGAACAAAAAGGGACAACAAGGCCGTTGCAGGGATCAGGGCAGCACGGAGCTAACCTTCCCTCAGCTCCGCATCAGTTCGCAGAATTAAATGACAACGTGCAGACGTAACTTCTATACCTCCGCGAAAAGTGATGTCATATGCGACCGTGTCGATTAAACTTATATGCATAGGCTCCTCCACCCGAGACTAACATTTGCTTTTCAATCGAACTCCTCTAGACAAAGAGAAGCCGTCTTATCATGGAGTTAAATCCTATTCTGTTTATTCATTTTTTGCATCAGATTACATAGATACCCTAGATTTTATTATACAGGTGTTTATTATTCCATCAGACACTGCTACTCTCTCGTTCACCTACATGTCAGGAACTTCCTCGCTGCTGTCGCTTGGCTGTACTATGAGAACCTTCCAGACACCGTGGGGAGGCGGAAGGCGATCTGAATCATTTTTCCATAACCGGTATCTAGTACCTACCAGATGTTGATACATCATACGGGCTATCCGCCTTAGCTTGGTCCCAGAAACTTGGCCACCCATAAGGCTAGGTATTTCACCCCGGTCACTGCCCTAGCGGCCCATGACTAGAAAAGAAAAAAGGGATTAGTCTTATCTAGCTCTCCCGTACATTCGTCCAAGCTAATTTCCCCTGCCTCACAAATATTAGCGTTGTTGTCTCATTTATGCAACTCCGTAATCCAACGGCACATCATGCATCCATTCTTGCGCTTTGACGCCCGGCAAAATGGGATGCTGTTTTGGACGTCAAGGTGCAGTATTTCTCAGTCATAATTCCCTCGGGTTCAGTTGTGGCGTAAGAATGAATAATTGTTTCTTATAGGGCCATGCATGCATGTGTTACGTATTACAGGTATCTGGCACCTTGCAAGTGGGAGTAAGCTATGCCCGATTGGTAGCTTAATCCAAATGCGTGTCTGTTGTACATGTTGATCCTTGCTAAAGAGTTTACGGTCTGCTTGCAACGCTGTCTACCGGCTTGGTAGGAGTTAATCGGATAATAGTAACATTTCCATGCTTTTCTGTGAGTGAGTTGAGAAGGTACAGCGGCGAAAAATGAATATTGTATTAGTTAGAGCACCCTCTATTACATCCATCGTCGCCCTTGACGAAATGACTGTCGCATGCTTAAGAAGTCGCTTCTTACGTGATAAACCTGTCATTACGGAGTGCTGGACGCCACAAAATAGAAGACGCTGCAAGCCAAACTGTTTGCGGAATGGTTAGTCTTATTTGCGGGTGAAACAGAGTCGTCGTCAGAAACGGCATGGTGACAATCAAGCGGGGACGAAACAGGGTTAGCGGTGAGTAGTGGGGAAACGGTACTCAGGGAGATCAGTGAAAGAGTGGCCTTGCAGCTTCATGCTTTATCCTATTACAGGCGAAAAACATATACACTCCGAGCCATTGCCGTAAGTAGATATCTGCAGTTAAGCAATAGCCTCCACGGCTCGTTAGGCTACCGTAACCACGGTTCATGCTTGATACTATATTAGGTCAACTCCGCCTCGTCTGCACCCCAAGAATTGCCTTGTGAGACCTGTGGCTGGCTGATTTGCGTTGAGGAGCCCCCTTATCTTCCATCTAGAACCTGAACCTGGACAGGAGACCAGCTTGAATTAAATTCAAGGCTAAGCACTTCTTCCAATTCACTGGAAATCAGAAAACACCTATATTAACAGTCATTCCTCAGTCGAGCAGCCAGTTTCTGCGCATCACGTACCCCGTATCTGCCGGTCACTTAGTTGCTACTGCTATCGCGCATAGTACTGAAAACACGATAAATCAACAATTTTACATACTTGCAAGCGGCTTAACACATAGCTTTCAGCTCGTGGCTTAATATTCACCCTTCTGGCTCAAGACTCCGAGCAGGATCTGCCGAATCAACTCTCGCTCCTTATCTTAAACTTTATTAATTATTAACTTCGTTTTACCAGCCTATGCCAGCTGCATACTCGTGGCTCTTCGACCTAGTCTTCTCTTCTGAACTCTTGAATTACTCGGCGTTAAGTTGCTCATTCTTAGTATACTATATCCAGAGGGTGGTTGGCGTTACTTGATTAATCTATAACCTGCACCATCGCTATATTGCCTTTCAATATCAAGCCGAGGCCTCTCAAAAGTCAACATGGAAGTCATAGAGTTAGTTGAGAAACAGCCTACCGCTCGTCCATTCCAATGCGATTGGCGATCATGCACAAAGGAACTTCGTCTTCGCCTTCAGACTTCTAATCACGAGCTAATAGTTGGCATAGGGCTTCAACCGTAAAAGTGATCTACAAAGACATTATCGAATCCACACGAATGAGCGGCCTTACGCATGCTCTATTTCAGAATGCGGAAAGAGCTTCATCCAGCGAAGTGCCTTGACCGTTCATATTCGAACACATACTGGAGAGAAGCCGCACCAATGCCAACAAACTGACTGCGGAAAACGTTTCTCTGATGTAAATATTGACTAATATCTGCAAGCTCACTAAACGTTAATCAAGTTTCAAGTCTTCAAGTCTCGCCCGTCATCGACGTGTCCATACGGGCATGCGTCCCTACAAATGTGCCCATGATGGTTGCTCAAAAAGGTAAGATCACGAAGGTCTTGGTCTACCCTAAGTGCTAACATATGAAGTAGCTTCCGTAGAAAAGCTACGATGTTTGAGCATCAACGCAGATCGCACCAGCAAGGAATGAGCCCTAAGGAAATCCTACAAGATTACTCCTCAGACTCAGAAGACGATGAGCCTACTTCGACCCTCCAGCACTCCGCAATGATCTGGTCGCCTCGTGATATTGTTTCTATAGACCAAGCGATTCCGCACGGCCCGTTACATCGCGCAACTTCATCTGCCGACTTTAATCAACAAGTCCATGACCAACATATGCCACAGCAATACGCCACTCAACACGGCATTCTTTCAAATGCGTCTCAAGAGTTCCATGGTCAACCCATACCTGACTATTATGCCGGTGCTTTAACTCCCCGTCGAACCACGACTATGCCACGTCAAATGTACTATGTTACCGAGCAGGGGAATCCAGGGGTTGCAACGATAACTAATGCTGCGCACCCTCATTACCAGCTCCCTCAACAAGTGGAAAGACCTCTTATGGAGTTGCGGTATTCAACCATAGCCACCGCAGCCTCGATTCAACGTAGCCCCAGGACCTTTTCCGCAACGTCGGCTTTTAGCCCCTTATCTCAGGAACGCTTTTACGCATGTCTGTCCAGGAACCGACCGGAATATGCGCAGGCAGACTTTCAACAGTCCATCATCCAATATCAGCAACCTATGCAACAGCTTATGAGCCAGTCCCAACAGGAAAAGTGGTCAAATGACGACCTTCCAATTGAAGTTACGGCTATCGGGCAGTTACCGGTGTACGAGACTATGGTTTACGATCCTTATGGACTGAAGATCGAAGTTAATGAGCCTTCGATGTAGCTGCCCAGCAGCAGGCTTGGCAGTCTGTGACTGACCTCGAGGCTCTAAGGCCACTTTATGTTTTATGACGATTATCTTGTTCGATTACGCCCTCGTGTTATCCTGATTTAATATAATTCTTTGTAATAGCATATTCATACCTGGGCTGGACCACAATGCTTCTCCCACTATAACAATTACCACCTAGGTTGGCTCCCAATCTAAGGCACATGTCATGCCAGACGTGCTTGAAGGCCAATTTCTCACCTACGTAACTACATCAACATGACTATCCAAGTGCCTGCATTTCATAGAATCCTTTGTTACCCTGTTTCGACGAACTTTTTATCCACAGGCCCCAGACTATTAATATAAACAAGTAATAGAATGCAAATATAGCAGTGATATTGAAAGCTATGTAAATAAAACCGAGCCCCCAGTTCCTCCATTTTTCGTCATAGTACATACCCGAGTGAGCCAAGACCTGATCGACATACATTAGGAGCAGCTGGCGGTGGCATCCGAGTTAAGCAGCATTACTGGAGCAGATTGCTTAAGATATGGCTGCATATATGCCCCACAAGTCTTACCGGCTGGAGGCTATAAGATGGTAAGTCGGCATGTAAATAAACGACCAGGTTCCCTGAAAGTCCTGAGATAGCAATATCGCCAATAAGATACTTTATCGGCGAGACGCAGTAAATGAAAATCTAGAAACCTGGCAGAGCTATTAGGGTCTGGAACACGCCGGCAAATAAGATTATCATTATGAATAGGATTGTCACCCAGCCGGCTGTCGTTACGTCTGGCAAGGGTGCAACCACCATATGTGCAAACGTGCCGGCAAGGACATAGAGGTAGACAAATAATAGTAAAACTAGTCCTTGGTCTTTAGATAACCAAATTCCAAAAACCGTATATCTAAAGATTGCAAAGGTTATAATGCCTAAGATGATATAGTATAGTATCTCAGTAGAGGAATTCATATTAAGTTCTGATGCCAGTAGATATATAAACAGGGAGACTTTTATAAATAGGAATGTCTAGTTCGAGATAAGCTATAACTATAATTACTCCCACTTATAGTATAACTTCAGCATCATTCTCTGATCCTTATTCTTCTTCCTAGCCATAGACCTAAAGATCGGGTAAATAGTACATCGCCTATCAGGTTTGGGTAAGAAGGCACTAAATTAGAATAGGGATAGTTAGTCCCTTATACTTAATTAACAAGCAATGCCTTAATGGCATAAAATAGTAGCTTAATATATAATATCCAGTTAAACTAGAGATATATATACAGGCCAGGGAGGATAAAGCCGGTATATGTAATTAGTATAAGAATAAAGAAGCTAGAAATTAGTATGGCCTAGGGGAGGATCCTAGTTACTACGGCGATGGTGGGGAATATTACAGATATCGCCAGAGTCATTAGAAAGACGAAAAGGAAGAAAATAAAGAACTGAGAAGCTATCGTCGCGAGACCGGATAGGAAGTGTAGGATATTATTAAAACATATCCTAAGCATAAGTTTGATAGGAATATCAATAAGAATACTCGAAAGCGTCTCTACCGACGGGCGGTAGAAGCTATCCAATGCTTACTTATAGATAACTAAACGTTGCTTATATAAGTTATAAGTGTCTATTATGGACATTAGGACATTAAGAAGTACTAAGAAGATAATAAATCCATAGGAAACGAAGGCGTTAGATGTTTCTAGAGTGCTGTAGAAGACTAATCCTATAATAAATGTAATAATGATTTCTTTAATTAGCGCGTAAGGGTTAAGGTTTTATTATTCTAAAGCTACTGAGTCGCTCTTCTAGCGCAAAGCGCGGTCTATATTAGAACCGAGACTCTCTGTGTAGCTCTGTGTAAAATCCCCTTCGCCTTGATCTGATAGCGGGTCGACTCGAATTTTCTCTGGGTCGCCTCCTATTTGAAGTAGAAATCCTTTTGATATTGCTTAATCTTTTCCAGAATAGAAGCATACTCTGGCGATCCATGCCAATATTCTTCGAATTCTTCAGAAGTTCTTGGCACGAGATTTTTGAGCCCTTCCTTCGCTATTCTCTTCGCCGGGTTGGTGATTGCAGTCAAGCTAATGGGCCGCAGCGTGTCACTGATAACCTGTTTCAGTGCTTCGATAATGCCAGCCAGCCAAGTTTTCGGTTTCGATTTGAAGATGAATGCATGCCTGTTGAGCAGCACCAATACGTCTCAAGGGGGAAATAATTAAAATTGAATTACTTATCAGGTTGTTCTTTCTCCGTGCAGAGACCATGGGCCGCTAAGAACGATCGCTCATCCACAACATCCAATGAAGGCCAGCGAAAATTTCCGGCGAATAAGGATTAGGCCCCTCAGTATCGTAGTTGGCAGACGGGCCAAGCTACGAACTGTAGCCAAGAGATTGCAAGCTAGGCGCCAGAGAATGACCTCAACCTCCTTAACACTTTAGATAACCTGACAAATCCATATGGCAACATAATTGACCTTGCATTTACTAATATGCCACTGGCTGAAGCTACCGTTAAGGACTATCTCTTTACTAGCTCTAACCACTTTACACTTAGTTTAACGCTCCCTTAAATTAAGCCAGCTTTAATGCAGCCGAGTAAGATGCAAGTAACAACCGAAGATAAGCTAAAATGATTTATTAAGATCGTAAAGCTTAAAGCCACAGACATCTCCCTTACAGATTTAACGGCTACAGAACTGGGTAAGCTTGCGTCTTTACTTATAAATCTACTGATATTAGCGGTAAAGGTAGCTATTAGGTCTGCACGGAAAGTTAGACATCCGGCCCCCTGATAGACAGAGGAGTGCGCTTACGCCGCTACGGCATTCCGGACTATTAGAAGAATCTGCCTTCTTAACTTTAATTAGAATATCTAGATCACTAAAAGAGACTTCTATTACATAGTCTGTTAGACAAAAAGGCAATACTGGCGAAATCTTATTTATAGCTTCTCTAGCAATGGCCCTATTTTTAAAGCTATTTATTAACTAAAGTCCCTAGTGTCTTTCTAGCCACTACTCCTATAGGTTAATAATATTATATATAAAACCTAAATAGATAAGGTAAATTCACTTTAATGAATCACACTAAAGTATAGAACTTTAATTAATAATATTAAAAACCTGTACATATTAATCTACCCTCCTAGGTTAATTCTATTTTCACTTAAAATCTCTTTAAATAAGATATAGTATATAATCCTTAATATAGGCAATATATTTCCTAGGTTAAATAATATTACAGTTAATCTCCTTAAAGCTATCTAGAATATTATTAAAATATATATCTACTGCCTATTTAAAGAATACCTTTCTATAGGCTATTACCTAAAACTATTTATAGAAGTAGAAGTAATTATAATTACCAAACCTAGGTAATATAATCTTATATTACCTTAGGCTTAGCAACCAGTCTTTCTACTCTCTTACCTCAGTAAGGGGCTAGAAAGACTAATTATATACCGCCTAGCATAGGCAGCAATCCACTATAGCATCTCCCACCCATAACAGGCTAACGCTCTTCCTAAAAGTTCTATAATAGACCTAATAACTTCCCTAATCTATAATATAAAACAAGTATTTATATATAAGAAGGTAGCCATCCTAGTCACAATAGATATCAAAGGTACCTTTAACACCGTTATATATAATAGAATGGTCTTACGTCTTTATAAATAAGGCTGGTCTGACCATCTAGCCAAATAGGCCGAATCTTTTATAAAGGATTAATTAGCTTATATAAGGTATTAAGATACCTTTACCCCCTTTACCCCTCTTTAATATAGCCTGCCTTAAGGCTTATCGGTATCGCCAATCCTCTTACGACTCTATACTAACCCAATCTACCAATTAGGCAACCCCCAGGGCCGCTTTAGCTATATAGATAATACGGCTATCTTATCTATAGGCGACATAGTAGATAGAATGATTGCTATGGCTTCCGCCTCCATCGACGAGATAATGCGCTGGGATACGGCAAGTGGCGTCTCGTTCGACCCGAAAAAGACCGAAGTCATGCACTTCTCCCGCAGTAAACTCCGGACCTCGCCAGCAATACGCCACGGCGACGTCAAGATACACCCCGAGTCAGCTTCACGCTGGCTCGGTATCTGGCTTGATAGCAGGCTGTCGTTCCGTATTCGTGTGGAAACGTGGACTGCGAAGGTGCAGGCCGTCGCTGATCACTTGCGACTCCTCTCCTCTCTTTCTCTCAAACACATCTCTTTTGTTACTTTCTCTTTCTCTCTAACCTTGACCACCTTGGAATAGCATGTAGTTGCTGCACATCTGAGCTAATCATAGCCCTGCGATGAGAAGCTCACCCTGCGGCTAGTTTTCTCGGCCGCGCCTGGTCGTCCCGCTGACGGGCAACAGGCTTGATACAACGCGCCGTCTGTACAGATGATAGGCTGGATAGGATGAGTTTGTTGATGCTCTTGCAGAAATCTTACTTCGACCGAGACGTCTAATTTCGCATAGCGAATGACTGAGCTAGCCGCAGCCAGTGGCATTTTGTAATTAGCGCAGTCAACAGCCCCGAGCTGATGGCCAGGACGCCAGCAATCGGATCTTGACGCTGAAAGGATGATGACAGGCTCCCGTCACGTGCTTTTTCCCTTCACAGAGGCTCATTTTGGTTCAAGGGAAGAGGAGTCGCAACGACAGCTGTCATCCTCCATCCGGACCGTAACGTCCAGAATAAGCCCCGACCTGCTGACCTAAAATGGCTCCCCGACTGTCTGATGCTGACCATGAGATGATAGAGGCCATGATCCAAAGTGGTGAGGCGACTAAACAAATAGCCCAGACCATTCCCTGCGACCCTCGAACCGTCCGCAAAGCTCGCGTCAGGTATCGGCTCTTTCAATCGACAAAGGCGCCCCCAAACCGCGTCGGACGTTGCAAAAAAGTGACCCCCTATAAATGAGATGCCCTGCTCGATAGGCTCGCCGGTCGTCCTACCACCGATCGGAGCGAGATGGTGACCTTCCTCCGCGATGAGTTCGAGGATGAAGTGTCTCTCTCCACCATCAGCCGTCTGTTGAAGGGTGCCCGGTGGACGCGAAAGAACTGCCACCGTGTCGCGCAATAACGTAAACCAGTGCTCCGAGATCTATACCTCTACAAGCTATCGAAATACAAATCGTACCAGATGATCTTCATCGATGAATCGGGTGCCGATAGACAGGTCGGCTACCGCAAGAAGGGATAGGCTCCAAGCGGAGTGACACCCATCCAGGTAGGCAGGTTCAATCGCAAACAAAGATACCAGATCCTCGCTGCCTACACGCAGGATGGTATAGAGCTAGCCCGCGTCTATCCTGGTTCTACTGATGCCGCCCTTTTCAAGGACTTCATCGAGCAGCTGTTACATGGTTGTGGGCGATGGCCGCAGAAGAAGTCTATCCTCATTATAGACAATACATCTTTCCACCATAACGATAAACTAGAGCCGATATATACTGAAGCTAGAGTGGAGTTAGTCTACTTGCCTCCATATTCACCAGACTTCAACCCGATCGAGGAGTACTTTGCAGAGCTGAAGAACTTCATCAAGAAGCCTGGACCGGAGCTCTCTGAACTGTTCAAGAAGGACTTCCGAGCATTCATACAGGCGTGTGTAGAGACAGTAGGGAACCGTAAAGAGAGTGCTAGAGGCTATTTCCGTCACGCTGGGCTTGCTATTAACGAGTACCTAGAGCAATCACGATAGATTGAGTAATAGATCGAGCAATAGATCAACGCGTAGATAAATAGATAGGCTAATAGACAAACTACTATAACGAACAAAACTAAACGCATAAATAATGCCTATTCTGATATGTATCATAGGATCACAAACTGTCTGCCCACATCTTGATGTCCTGAACGAATGACCTGGCGATGCCTGCTTTCATGCCTTGGTCAACGTAGTATTCAATATTCCGATCCTGATAGACGTGCCTCAAGTTAAGACAGTTAGCCTTTGTGATGCTACCCGCGCTGCGAAAGCCTGCTTTCCAGCGCTCGTCTTCGACCTGGTCGCAAAGCCATTCGGTGTAGTCATCTACAGCCCTGTCGATCGGTTTCGGGATCACCAGATCTGTCAGGTCCACTACCGATGGTAAAATGCACCCTAAATTAGATGATGGCGGGGTATACCCTTCCGCAGTGGGATGGCCATAGGGTGAGGGTAAGACATTCACAATCTTGATTGGGCGGTCACTCTCCAAGCTGGACGCTTTCCGTTTCGCTCTCCGCTCACCGTCTAACCTTTCCTTCTCGTAGATCATGTCGAGGATATAGGGTGGCACATCCCTGCACCTTCTCAGCTCGTTACCTTATTCAGCATACTTAACCATCTTGGTCAGAATGTTTATGTTTAGTCCCATATGTTTTCTTTGTTCATTAACGTAGCAGTATGAGCCTGGGCATAAATTTCTATTGCATTGCATGAGATCATACACGTCTTTCCAGACACGGGGCTGGCCAGCAGCCTCTTATGTTTCCAACAGCTGGTCCCTCTGGGCAAGCTATCGAGCGGTGGCGCTACCGCGACCACCCGGTTATTGCACTACCCTAGAGTTTTAATGCTCTTTACAGATAAAGGAGATGTCGATCCTGAGCTTCTTTCCTGTACAAAAAAGATAACTCCATCTACAGAGTTGCTCTTCAGCCATGTTCCAGTTGATATTGAACTCGTCGAACCGCTTCGTCAGGTCTCGTTCGCTACGGTCGTTAATAGATACGATGACGATGGTCTCTTCTGGTACGTAACTTTTACCCCGCGGTGTTTTCTGCCTTAAAAGCTTGTCTACTTTGTCCTTGAGAGTGGTGTCCCAAAAAGCACCGGGCGCTAGGACACGGTCTTATTCGGTGTCATTTGTCAGTTTGGAGAGCCTTCCCTTTCACAGTTGCAGCTTCCACTCGATGGAGTAATGGATACACGTAGGAGGAGACTCGTCATATGCACTGTCGGGATCCCAGTCGTCCAGCTGAAGCAGTGGCAATCTGGGTCTCTGGCCACTTGGCGATGGGCTTAGGCTAGTAAAGGAGGTTACGCCGCGGCTGTTAATGCCTGGCGGTTGAGGCGTGCGAAAGTCAAGGTCATTGTAATCCCACTGTGTAAGGTCAAGCTGCTGGCTGTTATCTTCTATATCCTCCATGGCGGCGACTTCAGAGCGTTTGTTATGGAATGACGACGGACGACGAGAGGGATGGAAGAGCGAAAACACGACAGAAACACATGGAAAGGTGGTTAGGGACACTTAATTACAGCTAGCTAGAACATTCTGCCCGTCTGAACAACGTAGGCTGGCCATGGCCTTTGATCTCTTTGTCCCTCTTTTGGTGACCCCCTTCTTTGAAAGAAGGGCTAAAACAAAGCAGCCCCACTTCTCTTTGATGACCTTGCATCCTAATGTGAAACTGTTATCGATAAGTGACCGATAAGAGTCATTGATAAGAAAGACCACTATCCTCGATTAGGCAAATAGACAGGGAAGAAATATTTAGAGTACCATTTTTCAACGGACGCGTCACGCTAAAAGAATGTCCTATGATTTTAGCCATACCCAATTACTGCCTTCGAACTTTGTAAAGTGGTTGCAACGAGATGCCTCCCCTTACTTACGACGAAGACTCAGAGCTCTCGCCTGGCCGATGCGGATTCATACGATGGCTTCAATGGCGTTGCTGATTGGCTTGTATCACGTGTACTATGCATGTTGGGAGGACTGAGCCTTGTTGACCCCGCACGATGGTTAGGCCGCCGTTACTGTTGTCAATTAACCTGAAGGTAACCATAGTGATCAGTTCCAATGGCAGAAGCGCTTGGTGTCGCGTCGAGCGTCATCGCCGTGGTTGATCTTTCGGCCAAGGTGTTTTCCCTGTGTTTGCAATACTCCCGAGAGGTGAAGAATGCCAAAGACGATATCGAAAAGTTACGCGAAGAAGTTGCCACTTTTCAGGCAACCGCCAAAGAGCTCCAGACTCTCGTCGAAGGGCCTCGTGGCAAGGAGTTGAAAGCGTCGCAACAGCTGACGTCTGCGATCAAAGATGGTCTCTCGAAGCTCGAAGAACTGGAGAAACAGCTCCAGCCCTCGACTCACCGAAAGGTAATGGGCCTGTTTAGTCCGCGTGCATTCAAATGGCCATTCGAAAGCAAAGAGGTTAAGGGAACCATCGGGGATCTTGAACGTTACAGAGGGACTATTTCTTTAGCGTTGAATATTGATCGGACGTAAGTAATGCAATCTGGGAAATGGCGACTGAGCTGATGCGGACCCGATCTAGCGCAATCCTTCAGAACATCGATGACCGAACAGCCCTCAATCAACTGCCGCTCGCGCACGGTGCCTCTTTCCACCCTGAGCCCGATAAACTTAATGAAGTTAAACCGACGTGCTTGCCTAATACTCGTGAAGAGTTGCTCAAAGAAATAGACTGCTGGATTGACAACCCTAACTCTAAGACGATCTTTTGGCTAAATGGCATGGCGGGGACGGGAAAGTCGACTATTGCACGGACTATTGCACATGCACGATCGAAGCGAGGTGCCAACTTCTTCTTCAAGAGAGGAGAGATAGACAGAGGGAACCTGAACAAACTGATGTCGACTCTAGCCCACCAACTGGCCTTGAGTATACCAGGAGTTCTATTCTTTATGAAAAAGGCTCTTGGTGCCAATCCAGCCATTGTGGGGAAGTCTGTGAAAGAGCAGTTTGAAAAGCTCATCCAGGAACCACTGTCCAAGGTAGCGGCAACGGCGACAACCCCGTCGTCAGTCGTGATGGTGATCGACGCGTTGGACGAGTGCGACCAAGATGCTAATGTTAGATTGCTAATTAACATTTTGTCGCAAGCCAAAACTCTCCTCCCTTATCTCCGGGTGTTCTTGACGAGCAGGCCAGAGCTTCCGATACGACTGGGGTTCGGCGAGGTTCAAGGTTCGTACCAAGACCTAGTTCTACATGACATCCCAGCGGAAATCGTTAAGGACGACATAATTGTCTTTTTGGATAACCGATTTCGGAAGATTCGACGCGACTTCAACCTGACTGTGGGTGATGAAAGGAAGCTGCCGTCAGATTGGCCTGGTCGTCCAACAGTACAGAATCTCGCGCAGATGGCAGTACCACTCTTTATCTTCGCAGCAACTATTTGTCTTTTTGTTGGCGATCGGAAACTCGGTAGCCCTCCAATACAGCTGCGTAAGGTTCTGGACTACGAGCGTAGAGGTCACGCATCTCAGTTGGACCGAACTTATGGACCGGTTCTACGGTCGTTGATCACTGATGTCTCGGACACTGATAAAAAGCAGATCACCAAAGACTTCAAGATGATAATTGGCAGTATAGTCATCCTCGCTAACCCTCTTTCAGTTTGGGCCTTGTCACAGCTGCTTGAGGTTGATCCCGAGGTGGTGGATAACAGACTTGACACACTTCATTCGGTTCTCAGTATACCACCAAGACGGAAAGCGCCTGTGCGGCTACTGCATTTGTCATTTCGAGACTATCTCATCACACAGGAAAGCAGTTTCCAGGTAGACGAAAGACATACTCACCAAACCTTAGCGAAACACTGTTTGCGTGTCATGCGCGACGGTTTGCGTGAGAACATATGCAGCCTGTCTTTCCCAGGCATGCGTCGATCCGTAGTAGACCATTGGCAACTGGAGAAAACCTTGCCTTCGCAACTCTAATATGCTTGTATGCACTGGGTATATCATCAGATGGAGGGTGGCCGCAAGCATAATGATGACAACAGAGTTTATGATTTCTTAACGACACATTTCCTGCATTGGCTGGAAGCGATGAGTTTACTAGGCCGAGTCAAGGAATGTCTCGACTCACTCAGGTCATTGGCAAGATGGCTAGAGGTTTGTCTTGGTGTCCTGGAGCTTTAACCTTGCTGACAAGTGTTAGAACCGCGAAGATTCAAGCCTGTCAGCTTTTGTAGCTGACGCAGTGCGATTTCTTCAAGCCAATTTTTCCGTGGTTGTCAAAGCACCGATGCAGATTTATTGTTGTCTGGCTTTTGCACCAAGTCAGAGTATTGTGAGAAGGAGATTTGAGAGCGTTATTCCCAAATGGATAAGTAGTCAGCCGAAGGTTGAAAAAAACTGGGATGCATGCTTGTTAACTTTAGTGGGCCATAGGGACTGGGTCAGCTCGGTGGTGTTCTCGCACGACTCGAAAAAGGTGGTATCGGGCTCTGATGACAAGACGATACGGATCTGGAATGCAGAGACGGGCGAGTGCGAGCGAGTACTAGAGGGTCATAGCAGGGAGGTCAACTCGGTGGTATTCTCACACGACTCGAAACAGGTGGCATCAGGCTCCGGTGACAAGACCATACGGATCTGGGATGCCGAGACGGGCGGGTACGAGCGAGTGCTAGTAGGCCATAGAAATGCAGTCAAATCGGTGGTGTTCTCGCACGACTCGAAACGGGTGGCATCGGGCTCTGATGACAAGACGATACGGATCTGGGATGCCGAGACGGGCGGGTGCGAGCGAGTGCTAGAGGGCCATAGCTACTCGGTCAACTCGGTGGTGTTCTCGCACGACTCGAAAGAGGTGGCATCAGGCTCTTGCGACAATACGATACGGATCTGGGATGCCGAGACGGGCGGGTGCGAGCGAGTGTTAGAGGGCCATAGCGACTGGGTCAGGTCGGTGGTGTTCTCGCACGACTCGAAAAAGGTGGTATCGGGCTCTGATGACAAGACGATACGGATCTGGAATGCAGAGACGGGCAAATGCGAGCGAGTGCTAGAGGGCCATAGCTACTCGGTCAACTCGGTGGTGTTCTCGCACGACTCGAGAGAGGTGGCATCAGGCTCTTACGACAATACGATACGGATCTGGGATGCCGAGACGGGCGGGTACGAGCGAGTGCTAGTAGGCCATAGAAATGCAGTCAAATCGGTGGTGTTCTCGCACGACTCGAAACGGGTGGCATCAGGCTCCGGTGACAAGACGATACGGATCTGGAATGCAGAGACGGGCAAATGCGAGCGAGTGTTAGAGGGCCATGGCAACTGGGTCAGGTCGGTGGTGTTCTCGCACGACTCGAAAAAGGTGGTATCGGGCTCTGATGACAAGACGATACGGATGTGGAACGCAGAGACGGGCAAATGCGAGCGAGTGCTAGAGGGCCATAGCTACTCGGTCAACTCGGTGGTGTTCTCACACGACTCGAAAAAGGTGGCATCGGGCTCTGGTGACGAGACGATACGGATCTGGGATGCTGAGACGGGCGAGTGCGAAGATATCATTCCATGTGATTATGCATATGTTTTATCCTTTGCGACCGATGGGCGTGGCATCGTCACAGATCGTGGTGTATTTGCTATATCCGGCGGCTTACAGTCTCATGCCGAGCCTGCCATGCTGCGGCAATCCTCGGAGGCCCCAATACTCGCCTGTACAGACGACACCTGGATCACAGCGGCAGGGAAAGACTTGCTCTGGCTGCCTCCTGAATGCCGCAATGGAGAAGTAGCTGTTTCGGGAAGCACAGTTGTCGTAGGTTGCCAATCAGGAAGAGTCTTGGTGTTGGGGATTTCTACGGCAGAGGTGGAGCAGTGGACGGATGCGTATAACTACTGAGAAGATAAGGGTATCCTGAGCTGTATTTGACCCTTGGAAGTGATTTTATCATGCAAAGGCACAGATTATTATGCATAACAATGCCTATTGGCCTAGCCACCTGGCTATGACTGTGGCGTCTGTTGCCAGCATAGCGAACTAAATCAGTATGCTGTATTGGCAGATAGGCTCATTCTGGATGACCGGCATAGAGTAATAAAATACAAGACGGAACATGCTGACTTTCTTGTGGTCATAAACGGTCATTTTAAATAATAGTTAGCCGATGATGGCCACCACTACGAGGAGGTGCGGCAAGCCATGACAGTGTCAACACAGGCGAGACGCACTGGATGTAGCCACACTAGCCACAGATGATCCGTGCTCAGAAACATTTTGTAGAAAACCAGGGCGGCCTCTGATTTCGGTCATCACTGTATTGAGGCTGTGTCATGCAAACAGGCTTCCAGCAAGGCAGCAGTGAAACTTGCGTTAGAGTCTCTTCCGACTGACTCATTGTCCGTTCAAAGGGAGTAATCACGGGTAACCTGTTCTTGTTTTCTCGTCCCACCTCCGGATCTGCTGTTGTGTTTGTTTACTACCCAGAAGGCTTCGGAGTCGGAATAAATGCTCCGACTACAGATAAGCTTTTCCTGATGGCGAGACACGAACGTCTTAGTTGCACTCCACCTTTTCCATCCAGTAAGGTCTGGCCACCAATATACTTACTAAACCTTTAGTGACCAACCCCATATGGTCACCTCTTGATTATCCAATCACTTAGTGACCACAGGGACACTGCCGTGGCCACCACAAATACATAGAACACATTCATGAGCACTTTCATAGAACTTCGCTCACCAGCTATTAATATGACTTCTTTACCTGAATAAGCCTTACCTGCACTAGTGACTATTGAGAGACGTGACACTTCGGTTTCTCCGTAGTACCACAGGTTACTCGGTTATCCTCGCCGAATTGTATTCGACTCTTAAAGCCTTCCTTATCGAGCTGGCTTGCAAGCGCATTCATAGAGATTTGTCTCTCGTATACTTCTCTTCTGGTAGCTGCGGTCCAGTTGTAGATGTCTTGCGCCATTCTGTCGTACAAACGTTCGAATGTCTTTAGGATCTATACCGGTCTGGACAATCGTGATAGATCCGCCACGACTTCTTCTCCTAACTTATGGTATGCCGGGTGGGCAGAGGGATCCTGACTTAATAAATGGTTGTGTTTGGATAATCACTTGTCTGGGCGATGTGGGACTGTTTATGTGCTTTTGTTTAGGGATTCCCTGCTTAAGGTAAGAACTCATTGCCAGTTCCTTAAGTGGCTGTTTTCTGCTAGCGCTAAACCGATATACTTGGAGGATGATAGAACCGGTCTTAAGTATATAGGACTGTTTGTATACTACTTTTCCCTCTAGTAGACTTCCCGGTGATGAAAGTGTAGCCTCTCGTAGCCGTCCACACATTTGTGGAGCTTAAAAGGGCATCTTGTGACTCATAGCTCTATCCGGGAGGGAGACAATCTTCAAGGAGAGTGCGTTCTCTTTGTCGATACTGAGAACATTAGAGAAGGGTGAAAACAAAAACATGATTACCTCGCGTTGCACGACGCCAGCTGAATGGTTAGATATCGCTACAGTAATGATGCTTAGTCATTGTCGCGGTACGTACCAATGAAATTTTAACTTCGTGGCCATTGCTTATTACATTCACTTTAACCCTTTAAGCATGCTAAGTGTAGCACTAGGAAATGAGGTGAGGAGTAGGAATTGGTAAGGTTCGAAGGTCTCGGGGCCAGAAGTCGGAAAAGAATGTAGCGAGATTTAACATTGTGGGCCCTTTAAGGCGTGTCCTTCGGGCAGAATATATTCATTCTTCCTTCCTTCGTACTCATTGGAAAAGTAAAAATAGGCCACCGCGATATATTACAAACGGCCTATTAAATTCCAAAGGGGTTGATAGTTCAAAATCTGGGTTATGCTCGGCCCAGCGGGTATGTCTTCGATGCTTATTGTGCCCCCATAGAGCATTTTACACTTCTTTATATTGTATAGGGGAATAGTTTAAAAATCTTGTCCTGACCATACATGCGACTTTTTTTATCCCTATCGATACTATATATACCAAGCTCGTCAGAACCAGTAAGAGGCAATGAGAGCACTCACCATTGACAAAGCTAGGGAGAATCTATTAGGACAGATAATTTATAAAAAATACCTAGGGCATAGAGAGGTTTTAAAAGTAGAGAAAGTTATCTGCCAGTACTAATATAGCTAGTCCTAGTTTGATTGGCTATTCTAAATTATGGGTTGCATCGCCAGAACAAGTCTTTTTTCCCCCATTGAGTTATCGGAGAAGCAAAAGACGAACATTCTATTTAGAGTAAAGATCTTCAGCTCTAATATCAGATGCAGAACCACCTGCAGACAAGACCAGTAATAACGTGCACTCGTCCCATTCGTCCCACCCGGATCCACCGGGCCCATAGCAATCTCCGGAGTCATGATGCATCACCGGCACTTAATATCTAGACTAAAACTTATGAACGCGCAGCTGTTTCATTTAATAACGTTGCATTGTGGATTCGTTGTATATATTCTGAAATGAATTCTGCTAAGTTTTTACAGTCCACAGTCTTACTCTGACCTATAGCATTGTGCAATAGGAAGTGCTGAAGTCTTTATTGACGGCGTGGCTGAACAGAAGCTTATACTCACATCACTTGAGACCAACAAAATCAACGTTTATACGGTGTATTCCAGTTGGCTTCTATTAATTTTCACATCCTGCATTTCCGGGGTTCATGGCGTTCTGAAACTAGCCACTGGGGACTGGTGAGTAGGGAGAGAGGAGACGAGTCCATGACGGTGTCATGCGGTGCTTACGGAACAAACATTCCGCCACCCCCTTATACTCACACCCATATGCCCTGCTTGATTACAATTGTTAAGACTATTTGCCCCAGGTTGTAAGGACCTGTCGACATAACGGCTCTATCCGTAATTGGTAGTGAAAGTGAGTGTAGTATCTATACAACAGTGATTATCTAGTAGCACTATGTCGGCTGAAACCTAATCAAACCGAAGTTCCAGTAGGCTATTTAACTACATGAATTGAACGGTTCTTATATCTCATAACCGCTTAATCATTACTTGCTAGTACTAACTACCGACCGGCAGATCAAAAAGTATACATGTTTCAATTATTTTTATTCATTATATTATTCTATTCCTATACCATCAGACTGTCCTCTGATTGCTGCTCTGCATGCCCTACCTAATAACCCTCCCCTACAAGCCCACTGCAACGGGATTAATTGACTTTGTTTGTTATCCTATTTCTATTTTCTCAGGGAAAGAGCAACCCGATCATGCCTCATCGAAACTGCACTTATTTATTGGGTTTAAAGGTAAATCGGGGACAGACGAAGAAGGAAAATACTGCGCATTCTCAACCAACGCCAATAGGAAAGCAACGGGTCGCGGCTGCCCGAGTCTCAGACCTGCAGCCAGCTACGCACTCTGCCATTCTAGCCTTGGATATTATCAACCCCTCCTTAATCAACCGCCGGACATAGCAGGGGAGTTAAACTAGTAGGGCAACCTTGCTTTTTTCCACTTCCCACAGTGGTGGTGTGGGTCATCCCTTTATGATGTCTAAGACATAAGTGCCGATGAAATCAAAAAAGGTTACCCCTAGAAGACTGTTGAGGCTTATACTCTGATAACTACCACATATGCTTGCCATGTAAAGCCCAGTTGCGAATATCGCGTTGGGGATATGGAAGGAAGTCTACGAGAGTTCACATGACGAATTTTGTTCTCTGCTTTGCCAATCTCATGATCTTTCTTTAGAGCTCTTCTGGTGCGGAATTGTGGCAATAAGATAACAGAGCTTGTTCGCATTGCCATTTATAACCGGACCCTGAATCTAGGACTGAAGGCTGGTTAGCTAGAAAGCTGAAAAACAACCGTGCCGCATCGCCTAGTAACGTTGGATTCTTTCCGTCAAGATCGATACGCTCCCTGTGTAGATCATCTGGTGACAAACGAGATAACTAGTTACATAGCAAGACGGCGAAGAGACGTATTGTTGCTTCCGTTGCCCCCCCCCCCCCCCCCCCCCCCCCCCCCCCCCTCCTGCTGCAATCAGGGAAGAGAGTATTCGTAGTGTCTCGCACTCTGTCTTAGTTTTTAGCTGAAAAGTATCCCTATCATCATCCAAAGGTGGAGATATGGGAGTAAAATCCTTTACTAAGCCTAAGACTATCTATAAAAAGGGCTTTATTCCATCTCTCCATCTCGTCTTCCCTCTCTATCCTGATCACCAGTCTTCTCAAACCTTACCCATCACTTCAGACCTCTCTGAATATCTTGAAATCACTTTCACCGGCCAAACTCCAAACACTTTTCATCCAACATGAAGTTACTCCCTATTCTCGCTATCTTCTTCGCCAGCGTCCTTGCTGTTCCTACGGGCGACAGCGGTCGTAGTACCTTCGATGCCTGCCCTGGAGCTCTATATAGCCAGACTCAGTGCTGTGGCGTCGGTATCGGCGATATCGCGGATCTTGACTGTTCTAACCGTAAGCAATAGCCTAAAGCCAATCCTTTGCTGGAACATTAAAAACCCTAATATACGCCGATATAGCTACTATTGCTCTCACTAGCATCAAAAGCTTTAAGCAGAATTGTGCCTCTATTGGCAAGCGTGCCCGTTGCTGCACCATCCCTCTCGTACGTGTCGAGCCTTTTCTAAAAATCGCCCATGCATTCGCTAACACGTTCCCAAAGCTCGGTCTGGGTGTTCTCTGCCAGAGCCCTGATGGCGCTTAAATACCACAATGATAAGTCGCTCTTTAATTCCAACCTGTTAAGAACCAAGGAGCGAGAAGTAGGGGTCGAGAAGTAGGGGCTGCAAGCACTGGAGAATAGGTGGAGGGACCTTATAATTTTTGACTTCACTGATGGACATGGATATGACTCCTCTTTCTTTCTTTCTTTCTTTCTTTCGAGCCTTTTTCTGGATTCGATGGATCTTGTTGTAAACTGTGCTGGAAGATGGCTCAATTGGGGCCGCTTCGTCCATTCCTTCTTCAATATGTATGCCTTACATATTATAACCTATGCCATCAGAATTGATGACTTAACCAGAATCCATATTTGCAATCTTTTGGCCAGTTTGAAGCTTATTGCCTATACTAATCTGCTTGTCTTCTCCCTCTTATGAGCGTTTCATGGGGGAACGATGCTAGTTATCAACCTGAATTGTAGCGATCGCATATGATTAAGACCACCTGGCCATGATATTGGTAGGTCTTGTCAGCCAGAATCGGCCAATTGATTGATAATATATCACTAGCCTCTAGGTACAATAGTGACTTTAAGAAGGAATGCGGAAGAAAACTGCCTATTGGTAACCCATAGTTCACAACCTGTGCAAAGGATCTGAATGAAGAGATGCCCTTTTGCTGAGACCTGCGATTCAAAGCATGGAATATCTGCTCCGGTCCGGTTAGTATTTCCGCCTCTACACCGAGTGCTTCACGCTCCTCCGTTGACACTCAGCCGGGATTAACCGCACAAGGTGTTTAGCTTACATCTATCATTTATCACGAGTACTGACTTGGAAGGAATGAATTCGTTACCTTGACGGACTTTTACTGTGAGTTCGGCTTCGGAGCGGATGACGGTTCTCTCTTGCGAATTGCAACATCATGATTATCAGACTGGCGAATCTATCTACCTTTCTCTATCTACTGGCACCTAACGTAGATAAATGTAGATTCTTAGTCATAATTTGCAATGCAGATAGATAGATGTAGGCTACATGTAGATGTAGATAGATTCGGTAGATAGATGGTCGGTTAATTCTCGTCGCCCATCTCCTCCAGCAAACCTTCATACCCGACCAGTAGCCCAACCCATAACCACGACCTTATCGTCTGAGTAACGGCAATTATGCTTGCATCTAAGTGTGACCTCTTGGGCGAAACCTTACTACCAGCAGAAGAAAAAGTCGTCTTATATAACGGTTGGATTTCCCAAGGGATAAACTAGGCCGTTCTAAGTTTATATTGGTAGAATTGCAGGGTAGAATCTGAGCAGTAGCGAAGACGTCATGTCTCTTAATAGTCAATAGAGCGAGTTAGGCGTATTAAGGTAATGAAGTTATTTTGATAGCTGGTGAGCTAATTTCTATGAAAGTGCTAATGAATGTGTTTTATAGACTTGGGTGATTGCGGTGTCTGATGGATTACGGTGATCCTGGATTATGGTTGCTCCTGGATCATGGTGATCCAACCTGGTCGATAATCCCTAGATGATTGATCAGTTGGTGGTTGGCTGTAAACTGGGCTTGGTGAGTTCACGGTGACTTCAATGCAGGTGGGCCTAGCGTGTGAATGATGTGAAATAGTGGGGGACATGTAAGGTGTCTGACAGGGTCGTAATATCTTACACTTAGATGCCGTTGCTGGGATCGAGACAGTGCTGCCCACAAATCAATTAAATACCGGTACACCATTATATTATTTCAAGTTAAAAAAATGGGAAAATTAGATCTGGAAAAATATCTGATGTATTTGATATAGATGAGGTTGTGAACAGAATTAGTTAAGCTGGTGACTTTTCTTTGCAGCTTACCCGGAACCTGATAACTACTAGAAACCGTCACTTGAATCCCATTAATCAGAATCCTATCCTAGCTATGCAGCAGATTTGCTACCAAATCCATTTGAACTCCCATATAACGTGTGTGATAAGCGAGTGCAACGTTAACAAAGCTCGAGGAGAAAAAGAACCAAGACTCCTTATTCTCGATGGCGACGGAAATCATATTACTGGAGTATTGCTCTTTGAGTGTCATGATAATAACATTTATTTGCGTTTTCTACCTGCATACGCTTCTCACGTCCTACAACCGTTAGTTATAGCTGTATTTGGCCTGTTGAAGTATGCATATTGAAAGTTTATGCCAGATCCCTCTATCGCACATTCGAGCCAAATCGGCTAGATTTCGTTCCTCTACAACTATAAAAAGACACAAAAGGAAGCCCTTATGATAAATAACGCTTCAGCCGGCTTCAAAGTGACCGGACTGTAACCAGTTAATCTGGCTAAGTCCTGATGAACTCGATGGTCATACAGACACCAACCCCCCCTGTTATACCTATTTCCCTGGCAAAAGAAGAGGGTTATTATCTCTTCCAGACTCCCCGTTCATCATGTCGAGTGCGAAAGATCCTAGAGTCTGTCCTGATAGGCGTTGTGAAGGATCCGGTTGTTAGGATATTGTTTAGGAAGATCAGTATTGTATTAACGTGCATGATAAGCGACTGAAGCACTTTTCTTCAACTATCAAAATAAAAGTCACCAGAAGACCACAACATAATATTTAGTCAATTGAAACTAATCACTATACTATTATTTACATACTGCAACAACTATCTGACATAGTCTTGCGTTATGCCTAGTCTTGCTTCATGATGCACATCGCCTATCCATCGCTTGCGCCGACCTTCCTTAACCACCACTTCTCGATGATTCGCCCCTACCTGTGCATTTAGTCGACTTTTCTTTGCCCTTCGCCGCCGGCTTAGTGTCTTATTCGTCTGTCAAAGGTCATGGACATCGGATCTCAATAAGGCATTCTCGCGCATCGTTGCCTATGCCCCCTTAGACAGGGACTTTGAGGCTGCCAAAATTGACTCTGGTGAGCTACTGTGATGCCTGTATATCCTTTAGCACTTTGCCTTTTAGCTGATGCACTTATTGAAAGTGCAACTCAATCCTAGCGCCGGGTCCAGTGGCTGATTTGCAGAGCTGACAGAATAGAATCTGGTATTACTCGTCTAAGTGGATATAATTTTCTATTATTGCTGGTTTGATGCAGATATTTGTTTTGAGTTTGTTTATGTGTCGATCAACAAGCTACTCTATGCTGCATAACTTGTACCCAGATTAGCGCTAGCTAACCCCAAGTTGAGCCCTAAGCACCAATCGGCGACTCGGGTTTGACTAAACCAATAAGTGCTAAATTTGTTAACCCCTGCGACTCCGTTTTGGTGAATGACTTGGTAAGAATCACCTGCGAATAATACCTAGGTCACAAAGCTGTCGCTTGTGACTCGAGACCGATACTTATGAGCTTTATTTGACTCATGTAAGGATCACTGCTTTTGCAGTCAGTTTTCCAAGCGTTAAGTTAGGTTACTATGTCTTATTCTCTTTCTTAGCTAATAAGCTAAGACCTTCTCTAAATTTCAAGACCGGTACTGATGGTATCTATTATAGCTGGGGTAGACGTAACAGTAGCAGAGACAAAGTCACATTAGAGTCATACGCTAGGTATGAAGCATCCCTTTCCATCTCGGCAACTGCCATGTTGACTCAGTTGCTTGAGCTTACGTAACTAACCCTTAATCGATCAAATCTTGAAAGCCTTATCTTTAACCTCATGATGACGTGAAATACGTCCCACAAAGACTTGATTCTTAGACTAAGCCCTGCACTTAATAATCACCTTCGAAGGGAGGGTAGAGATTTCTCGAGGCAGAACATTCGTAACCTGAGACTTTGAGCTAATGTCCGCTTCATGCCGACTTCCAATCGTGGTGTTGGTCTTGAAGCCGGCATGTAATAACGATTTTTTTACGGAATAAGTCGTCCGTCCGTACTGCCACATCTTGCATCTGTTAAGGAATGTGATTGACAGAGAAACTGAGACGGGGCCCGTTTCTATTTTTGATACTCGAGTAGTCTACTTCAGCTCTCGGTAACTTTGACCCATTTCTCTTCTCATTCTCCCCCTCCTCCATCTGCGTTCATCAACATATGTGAGATTGTGAATGTCTTATACAAATCTGAACTCTGCTCGTCATGGCGATCCCCCTACTCATCTAACTGATGACTGCTCATTGCGTCGCCACAGTCACTCTTCTCATTTCGCTCATAGGCGCTGAACGTGTCTTTCGCCTCGTCTCCATCCTCACCAAAACAGTGCTTGAGCACTACGATCGAGCTCTCGGTGGAATTGATCCCCGTCGTGATTCGCGGCTGGTTTTATTAACTTGGTACTTCCTGGTTCCTCCAGGTGGCCTCGTGATCTCAGCCGGCGAAACCAGAAGGATCCAGGTTTACCGTTTGGGAACATGAATCGTAGAAGCTTCCTCTGCTCATATCGGGAATTATGGTCAGGGAGCTGTTGTCCATGTGATGCAGCGATGATATCCTCAGAGGCGTCTTCGAATGTAAAGATGGAAGTGTCCAGATCGGGGGGTGTATCGTTTGCCTTAGGCTGGGACATATCGGGGAGGGCCATGGCGGACATGCCCTGTTCGGATAGCCAACCAAAAAACGAGATTTTAAGGTCCAAGCATGGTGGATATAATGCGGTTGCTTATATTCAGTCGGAGCTTAAGTTAACGAAGTTTGAGTCAGATTGAGTCGTTAATATTTACCACAATGTAATCATATTATTGGATCACTTGCTAAGACAACTTCATTCTAGCTTTAACCAAATTTAATCCTTCTTCCTAACATCCTTTTCAATATACTAAAAAAAACATCCAACTTATAGTCGCGTAACCTGCCATGTTTACGACAACTCAACAAACTATATCACTATCAGTGCTGATATCAACATCCACCCGCAAGTTACCGTTCCTGCGCAAAGCAACACATCTAATGGCCACCCTCGGACTAAAATTTGCATCTACTACATTTCAGCTCCTGGTGTGAGCAGGACCCACACCGAACCTACTCATGCACCTGGAAAGGCTATAGCTACCAACAATATTGACGGCAGTCATCGTACTCATCAGCGCACATCTCAGCGCATTCACCATTGTGGGTAGGCTTAGGAGGAGCATAGCTAGTGCCAGTGGTGGTAGCAACGGACTCGGTGATGGCGCAGTCCTCGATGGAGAGGGTGGTGGCCTTGGTGACAGTGTAGGGTTTGTTGCCGTAAGTGAAAGTGGCAACATCGGGATAGTAGTTGGTCAGATGAGTGACGATCTCAGTGGTGTAGTGGACGGTCTCGTTAGAAGGAGGCTAGTAGTGAGGAGATGCCAAGGCCACGCCTAAGAGGGCACGGGCGATTGTGGCAGTGTAAACAAACCCCATTGTGACGGTTGGCTATTTGTTAGTATTGGTGGTTTGAAGCGGTTTAAAACGAATGATTAAGCGAAGAATGTATAAGGTTAATTAAAACTAATGTTTATAAAACTTTGATTAAAATTCCTGAACTGTAAGGACAAACAATTACTCATATCCTATATTACTACCGTTTTATATATACTTATTACTGGTAATATTCGGCCGAGACTTGCCCTGAATTATGAAATGTATAAATCATGTACGGGAGGAGGTGCGAATAGAGTCTATTGAGCTTGCTTAATGACCTGGTCGTGACTTTAGACCAATGTCACCATTAAGCAATAGTGCCTTCCAGCGGCGGTGGATAGCATCGCGATCGTGACCAAGATTTCGGGCGCAATCCTGCCATCCTGCCTTTGATAGCCTGAGCTTCTCCAGTACAGTTTCAATGAGAACACGGTCGTCCTCAGCACTCCAGTCCTCTTCGTCAGAGTCCCCCTTATTGAGAAGATGGCCGCCCTGTCGAAGGTACATGTTAGGGAAATCGGAATGGTCGAGACTGAGAGGTAGCTTCTCCGGAGCAATGCGTGGGCGCTTGGGTGTTGATGGCACGACCTGCTTTATGGACTGACGCGAGGGTGACTCGCTACATGACTTGGTTGGGGGTGAGTGGCGATCCATCTCGTCGTCGGTAACGCGGCGTTTCTTGATGGCAGCACGCGTTACTGCGCGCTTGGTCACCTTACTGGGTCCGATAGGCTCGTGACGTTGTGGGCGTGGTCGCCGATGCAGCTTCGGAGGCGGAGCTGCGTCAGCGAGCGGCGGAGTTGGTAGTTGAGTGAGAGAGGGAGCCGGGTTGGAGTTGGTGTTAATGGGCGCGGGAGTCGAGAGGAAAGATTGAAGAGAGTGGCAGGTAGTCATAATATTGGCGAAAGAAGCGTGCGACGAGAAAGCCGGGGGGCTGGTGGGGGAGGAGGGCTGAAGTCGAGAGTGAGACGAGTGCAACGCATCGCAAGACAACGCCGACGGGAGGAGCATAATTGCGATTTGCGATTTGTTATATCGAAATTTAAATTTACGAAAGGAGATCTTGGCAGTAGTTATTATTGTTTTGTTAAAAACGGCGAGGTGGGTGGTTGGCATGTGGTGCGATCATGACTGGGATAGAGGACGCGGCCAGGCGTAAAAGTTTAACGGGCAGGGTCTTAACGAAATTTGTAAGTACGTGTGTAAGATGAGTGATTGAGTATAGAGTCGGCGAGATGTCAAAATGATATAATGCGACTGTTAATGTTAATAATATTAAACGTTTTCTAGTATTTATATGTTTGTGTTTGTGTTAATATTTGTTGAAGGGAGAAGCCAAGTCTATTGTCGGAGTGAAGAGTAGGAAATGTGATGGTCGTGGTGGTAATTGGAATGAATGGGGTGGTTACTTATGCAAGTGGCATTGGAATGCGATGGACTTGCTTATTTTGATGTCTCATATGCAAAGCTTATTCTCGGCGACTCTCGGAAGACAGCAACGAAATAGATATAACATATGTCTCAAATCATCTGGTTATTTCTACGCCCCTTGACCGATTTAACTTTGTTCTGGCACGGCAAATCTCACGGACTCGCTTGGCTCGCTGGGGTGTTACCTTCGCCGTGCCAGTCTAGTACAGGCTTTTTTAAAGAAGGACAACGTAAAATACACCCGCTATCTCATGAACTTTGATAATGATCGACTCTCCGCTTCCATAGTCCACTATAGCCAAAGCCTCGTCTCGCAGCCGTGACACCAATTCTGGCCTCGTGACGATGAAGGAAAAGAACCAGAACAGTGTTGGGATGGTATTAGAGGTTGCCACGTGAAGGAACGAAAGTTCCAAATCGCTCACCGTGGCACCCCTGATGCCATTTTCGCGTAAGACCTCGACGCGGTGATTTGTGATACCGGCGGCCTTTTTGTCTCTATCTCCTGACTCAGAGTAATACTCCCCAAGGGCGGTCTGTAGCCTCTCACGCGCCAGATAAGCCTTTGGCGCGGTGATGATGGGAAAGAGGCCAAACAGGAAGAGAGGCAGGTCACGATCAAACAGCCTACGGTTCTAAGTTAGCTGGAAAATACTCATGTATAATATTTGAACCGTACCAAAGGTCATTAATAAGGCCCCGATCTTGACGGATAGGGTTCTTCTGCCCGTAGAGTGCTTCGCAGGTTGCCACGGTAAGAAGATCGCGTACCCAATAATAAACGTTCGATATAACCAGGTCCTCGTCTGCTCTAATACGACTTAATTCCTCTGCGACGTACTTTAGAGCGCTGACGTTCATAGAATGAATAAAATGAGGTGCAGTTCCTGTACGGTTGGCTGGGAATACTTTGGGTACCACTTCATTTTCTTTTAAAATTCTCTCGATGCCAGCATTGAATCCCAGTTCGCCCCGGGCAAATTCTTCGATAAATGGCACGAAAGATAAATCTTTATTCGATTGCGCAGCCCGAATCAGACTTGCTTCAAAGATAGCATATATCTTCCCATTTAATATTGGCAGAGTCGCGATCGGCATTCGGTGCTGACTGTTACAGTCAGCTGCGTGGGCAAGAGCTTTGGAATGTTTAATAGCCTTACACTAATTATGTGAGAAATATACTCTGATGTCTAATTATGCCAAGAAAGTGTCTAATGAACGATATGCTGGGCTGTAATAGTGGTGGCCCCCGCCTATCTTGTTGCGTGGTGATCCAGGCAGTTGATTTGAGCAGAAAGCCCATAAAGATCAAAGCATAGCAAATCGTGGCTACAATGCCCAGCAAGCTACTCAGCAGTGAGTCAGAATCAGCCATGTCTATGAACTCGTCGGGACTTCCGATATAGACAACTATATAACGAGTAAGGACATGAGGGCCTTACAGATTTAAATCTCTTCTACGCAGCATGCAGAAATCACTCCACTAAACCGTTCTAGCCTACTTCAACTGGGGCAGTAGCTTGAGGTTTACCTTTGACTTTTGGATATCAGGCCTGATCGACCCCCTAGAGGATTCTGAGTTTGACCTTCCTGCTTCTTTTGTCGGAACCATCGGTACAACTCTGCTAAGAAGCCCTGGGAGCTCACAGCTTCCATCAATGGATTGCATGCAGCTGTGCTAGCCGAGTTTTTCCACGATGATGAGAAAGACCATGTTGGACCGCTGATTAATTCCATTGCCATTAATACCTTGTCTGTCGAGTACACATATGAGCAACAGAGCGGTAATAATCCCAAATCTGTCGGCAGCAGGTTCGCTACTTGGTTATTGCGGGGTTGAGACTGAATCTCGACTTCACCTACACGTCTAGTGGCTTTGCTTTCTCGTCGGCACTCAACCCAGCTGAGAGGAATGCCACGATCGGCGACATCTTGACAGATCTTCTTGGTTCTTCGTTTGACATACCAGACTTTGTCTCTGACACCTTGATTGTCGACGACAATCAGGACGCGTTCCGTATCACTATTCAGAAGATGAAAAACGATTCAAAAGTCGAGTCATTCCAGTTCCTTGCCAGTCTCAACATTGGGGAACTTTAATTCCTATTCTCCTAGATTCATAGCACCAAATGGGGTTCCAAGGATCCTTTAAAGCGACTGTTCAAAGCAGCCATTAATGGCTTTGGGAACATGGAACTTGAGATCCCTCTCGTCGGTACGCTGTACCAGCCACTTGATGAGCTGTACTTCCTCTTCGTCCAGGATCTTAAACTGCCAAGAGCACCTGGACAGCTCACTGGGCTCACGCGAGAGTATATTGGTCTACTCAACAGCGGTGTATTGAAGAGCCATCAGCTACTTGTTCCTGATAAGATTAAGCCTGACAAGGTACAGCCAACCGACCTTCTAGTGCCATCTGGATGTCACTTCGCAGTCATTATTCGCAACCTCGTCAAGGGTGAGCGCGCGTGTCTACTCAGCTACGGCTTCATAAAACCCAAACCTTCGTCCTCCCAAGCCCTGGTTTCTGGTGCCGAGCAAAAGGGCAGAATACACACCGATGAAGAAATGGACGATGGAGGTCTCAGTGCCCAAGCGCCATTCAAAAAGGATACAGGGCCGGTGGCCATCAGCAACGTTAGTCTCAAATATAAAGCGAAGACACTATCGATCGTCTTCAACGCGACCTTCTAGCTTAGACCGATTGGATTCTCTCTTCTTGGCTTCACCCTCAACACCCAATTCAAAACACTAGACGAGTTACCAACAATCAGTATCAACATCGATGGCTTGGCAACATCCTTTAACAGACGCCCATTAACAATCGCTAGTATCATCATACACGGCAATAACGGCGCCATGGATTACTACGCCGGTAGTCTAATCATCGGCTTCCATCCCTATCAGTTCCAAGCAGCCGGCTTCTACGGCGTCATCACTCTGCCAAACAGCAACAAAAGCTTCCAGAGCGTATTCGTATTTATGAAGCTCAATGGTCCACTCATAACGCTTGCATTTACTGAGATCAGTGGAATTTACGGTGGCTTTGGGTACAATAGCAGCGTCAAATTGCCTTCTATAGACCGAGTATCGGATTTCCCCTTCATCAACAGCGGTCGTCTCAGTGATGACGAGAATGCGCAGCAAGTGCTTATAGAACTCGTGGACCCCTCAGCTGGTGGATGGTTTCAACCAATTGACAGCACGTACTGGGGCGCGATCGGCATGAAGCTCTCGGCGTTCCGGGTTTGAGACCCTCATAAGATAGGGGATTAATAGGTGATGTATGGTATGTCGTCTGGGGAGGAGATGGTTGGGCCAGTAAGCGGCGTTTGTCTTATCTGGCGCTAGTCCATAATTAGCTCTCCAGAGCCGATATTGCCGAGTTATACAGATATGTCCTAGGAGATGCATCCCAAGAGATTATTTTCTCTTATTAATCCCTGGCTCCCCTTCTTGGAGGTAATTATTTTTAAAAACTAACTCCAGGGCAAGTTTCATTATCTTTATTATTATTAAATACTGCTATAGTATTTATTTATCTGGTTATTGTGCCTCTTACTTTCTAGTGAGCTTATACTATGTCTTTTTTAACAAGTTAAGAAATGCCTGATCTTCAAGTTAATAAACGGGAAAATTTTATAAATATACCTAAAGGACCTCGACCAGAGTTATGTTCTTGGTTGGAAATACCCTCTTTACAGTAGAGCATAAATCAGCGACCTTGTCTAATTATAAATATTTGATGAAGACTAGTTTGTAGACAACAGCTACCTAATGCATACGTAGTAAGATTAGACTTACCGAGAGTTGAGCTATTGAAATTGTTGCTGGTATCTCTCAAAGACTACTCCGTACTTGTGCACGACTAGACAAGCTTTCTTATAGGCGAGAAAGCTGTCATCTTACGTCTAGCTTAATTTCAGAAAGAGAACTCATAACTCGTAGAGAAAGCCAGGGAGCCCGGAACCCAGAACCGATCTATTATGTTAAAATATCTTATTCCATCACAATTCAGGATGCATAGTCTTCTTCCATGTCTTCCGGCTTTCAGTGGCTTCCAAAAAGCTATTTGCCGTTGGTATTTCTGGCGCCTATACTTTGACGGTGACCCCGGGGTTATTCTCCTGATGCCACTTCGGCACTCCGTTTAGGCGGATAGCTCGATGTTGACTCGCTATCGATATAAGGCTGAAAGCTTTTCTGCTGAACGACAGCTACGAAGTCCCTGATGTGCCTGGCTCAATCTCTGGCACTTCATCTTTGCAAATATTGCTCTATCCCGATTGACTGTCCATCCTAAACCTTTTCTAGAGGCTCCAGTTCTGTCCTACGGAAACGTGAAATTGTTTATTACTGAAAGGCCAGCTGTGCAACGGATGGCTTACGATGCGTCGATCGCAGCTGGAGCGACTGTTTTGTTCAATTGTCATGTCATCGGGCTAGACCAGAACGCGTTACCCGTCAGATTGTGGACGGCAGATGGCCGAAAATACACAGCCGACCTCATAATTGCAGCGGATGGAATAAAATCCAAGATTCGAGAGATGATATACCCGGATAGAGATTTCGAGCCAGTCCCTACTCGCGAGTGCATCTTTCAATCCCAGGTACCTCTTCACATCCTCAAATTAGACGATCGCGTGGCTCCCTAACTCGAACCAAATACCGCCCACGGCACACTGGGTCCCGGCAAGTTCTCCATCTGCCGAGCGACAGCGGATGGCAACTTGGCAATGACATCAATAGTGATGGATTTTGGACCGCCACCCGCACAAGGCGATATCAACGCTAGTTAGACCACGCCTAGCGATCCTGATAAGCTTTGAGGCATGTTCAAAGCCTTTCCGGTACCGCGGCGCGCCTACCTTGAGCACGTAAGCAAATGCACGAAATGGCTTATTGCCATTGCTGCCGAGATTTCCAAGTGGATCGGCAAAAGCGGCCGCGTGATCCTTGTCGGCGATGCAGCTCACGCCATGGTTCCCCACGCTGCGCAGGCGCTCAGCCAAGGCATAGAGAGCGTCGTAGGTCTCGCTCAGATCTTACGATGGGCGCGGCCAAAGCTGAACGTTACGGATCTGCCGCAGCTGCTTGAGCGTTTTGAGAAATTCCGGTGGTCGAGGGTTGACAAGTTTATCAAATTGAGTTTGAACAATGCTGGGAATCACAGTCTGCCTGACGGGCCGCAGCAAGAGGCAAGAGATGCGTAATTGAGGAAACTCAGTGACGAGAAGCCAAGCGTTGATTTGGATGAGGTTGTGATGGACATTGATGCTCCAGAGAGGAGCATGGAGTTTACCAAGTGGGTTAGGGTTAGTATATAGAATATTCACTTAATGACGAGATAACTAATGAGCAGCAGGTGAATGAATTCATAATAGCGAAGCAGTAGTCTCACCTTTATACAAACTTAATTTCTCCCTTATAAGAATAACTCCACTAATCCGCCAACACTGATATTTCCACCACTAAGAACTATACCAATATCCCAGCCATCCTCCCCTGCTTCCTTCTCTACCATAGCTCTAAATTCCTCATTATGAAGTGTAACTGCCAGAGGCACAGCAGCACTAGGCTCAATCAATACCTTTAATCTCTCCAAAGCAAGCATAGTCGCCTCTCTGATCTCATCCTCAGAAACAGTATACATCCCGCTAACCAGTTTTTGCTTGTAGATGATATCCTATGGTCACTCACCGACAACAACCATCAAGACATCAGTGATCGTCCGCGTCTTGATATGGGTGACCCTCTGTCTGGAGTAGTAGCCCCGTCTCCCATCATCCGCTCCTTCAAACTCGGGCTCGGCACCGTATACGTTGATATCAGTACCTTGACAACTCAGTGCGATCCCTGAGATCATGCCCCCGCCGCTACACCCCGTGATGATGGCATTGAGGTTGGAGACTTGTTCCTGGAGTTCGAGTCCAATGGTGCCCTGGCCTAGAATAACATATGGATGTTCGAAGGGATGAACAAGACGAGCTCCTGTTTTGTCAACTATGTTTGCAGTAACTGATTCACGCTCGCCTTGTTCGCACATAACAATGTTTGCGCCGTAGCCTTTTGTTGCCTCAACCTTGTTGAGACGCACGCTGTTCTGCATCACAATGTGAGCTGGAATTACATTTTCTCGAGCAGCGAGTGCCAGAGCTTGCGCGTGGTTGCCTCGGCGCTTGATTAGTCTCGTATTCTAAACCTGTTGGTGGCTTTCCTTACCTGAACTGAATGCAACGACACCTTTCTCCCTTCCCCATTCTCGATCCACCCTGGTTCTTTCATTAACCTTTTTAGAGCATGAAAGCTCCCCGGACTTTAAAGGCGCCGCCGCGCTGTAAATTCTCGCATTTGAAGTGAAGCCTCATGGTGGGATTGGCTGGTCTACGGCCTCCAGGCAGCGCAGATTCACGAGGCGGTGAAGCAAGTTTGTTCAAGGTCCTGTTCGTCATAACAGGTGTATAGTGGACATGGTCCTTGATAAGCTTGTGGGCGTCCACGACTGACTCTCTAACGAGAGGTGGACACGTTGAGATTTGTGCCATTGTCGCATGTGCATTGTCCTTTGTCATGAATAAGCGGAGAGTTTCGTGGTGGGAGGTAGTGCCTGAACTAGAAAGGGGGGATGATTGAGGCCATTTAATCGACGTCTCTCGTCAACTTCATGTTGAGGTCGATTATGGTGCACGTCATGCTATGTTGATATGCGGTATAAATCGCCGAGAACCGAGCCATTAACAAGTGGCAGGCAACATTCGATTTTGCTGATTAGCTGGCTAGGTATGTTGATTGATAGGCAGTTCTGAAGACCACTTTGGCAACTTTGACAGAAGCCGAACCGGCATAAAAGACAACACCTGGAACCTAAGCCTGGAACCTACTAGAGTTGATATTAAAGAAGGTCTTTGAGTGATGACTCCCACAAAGTCTCTATTTCATTTCATCGTCAACATCATTACCCTGATCTACCACACATTTTCTAAACTGGCTATCTACGATAACGATAAAAGATAATGCCGTCGTCTTGACTTCAAACGCCGCAGGTCTCGCCAACTATCCTCACGCGAGAATCGCACCACACAACGCCTCCCGCACGCTCTATCTTTCAGGCTCCTCCTCCCGTCAAGCCGGTGGATCTTTCGCTGGGGCAAAAACAAACTCTGATGGCAGCGTCACGTTAGACGTTGAGGAGCAGACAGCGGCTATCCTTCGTAACATCAAAGCAGTCATAAACGAAGTAACAGGAGGAATTGACGGACTCGAGAAGATCATCGATGCAACTGTATTCCTCGTTGATATGCAGAGCCACTACTTCGGCATGAATGCTGTATGGAACAGGACTTGGCCAGATGTTGTAACTGCGCCGGCGAGAACTACGATTGCGGTCAGGGAATTGCCTAGCCCGAAGATGATTATCGAAATAAAGTGCATTGGAATTATTGAAGGTGTTTAATAACTTAACTAGCTTAAAAATATTATTATTTATCCTAGTTGGTTTTCTCTTGTGCACTTCGGGTAAAAATATTTTCGCCGGAATCCCCATGCCTGCAACTCGGCAACCTGCCCCCCAGGTTCATGGCCAGATGGCAAGTCATTGAGAAGAGCCCACCAGCGCTACGCCCGCAAGTAATTCCTTAACCTGTCTAGTTGAAAGTGTCAACGGCGAATCCGCAATCTTATAGTATCGGCAGAGATGTCTATGGTCGGAGACGGTCAAGTCCATCCAATGTCCTCACTCTCCTCTTCCTCATTATCGTGTACCCCCGTCCACTTTACATGTCTATGCTTATCTCTAATCTATGTGTCTATATTGTAGCGATTCAATCTGCGTATACTTCGCGGTGATACTATCCTAACTACCCGGCGCTGCAGACTTCGAGATTTCAGGTGTCCATCAGTCACATATGCGAATCGGTGCCACTTCAGTTTACGAACCAACGGCTACTCGGTTGATTTGGACCTTGAACATTTCGCTCCAACCTACTGCCTATACACGATAGCCGTAAGAAGTCCTTTACCATCATCTCATCCCGTGGAACGGGTCCGAGCAAAGTCACTTAAATCAAGCACTTGACTTACATCGAGAAAGTCTTTCATCCATCATTCCATGACAAACATCCAAATGATATATAATCTACCTATATAGCAAGAAGTATAATCAAGGCCCCACGAGAGCAACGAGATCCATCTCAACTTTTGCGCCAGCTGGGAGAGCTTTGACAAAAACACAGCCTCTCGGGGGCTTTGAATCCGGGATCATCTTCACAAAGGATGAGGCATTAGCAAACTGCGATCTCTTGAGCATGATCATCCACGGGGGTCTACCTTTGAATATACATCCGAGAACCCGCTATAATCAGATGGCTCCACGAGATAGACGTTTATTCGAAGGATGTTCTTCAAACTTGAGCCGGCAGCGACCAGAATAGCCTCGTGGTTCTTCAAAACCTGCTCCTTCAACGACAGTCAGTTTTCAATTTCGTGAGAGTATGGAAGGAGCATTGGGAGGCTTACTGTCTGTTCTTCGATAGTAGTACCGACTATCTTCCCATTCGTATCTAATGGAATTTGCGCTGAGGCGTAAACGAGGCCATTATCGAGAACCCGTGCATGGGCTAATGAGCATTAGCACAAGTGAAGTCCAGAGCCAGACAGGGTGATCTACAAAAGTTCGCAGGAGCTTGAAATACATCCTGGCTAAAAACAGTCTTGAATCCGGAGGTCATTATAGTGCATTCAGTAGCTTCAGACTAATGTGAGCCAGCTCAAGATTGAGAGGAGAGCGAGGGGTATTAAAGTCCCAGGTGACCGCATGAATATTGTGCCGATGGAACGAGAATAACACTTAGCCGGTAAGTCACAGTGTCATAGCAATGATGCGGGCCAGATACAGGTCGCCGAGATCAGAGATATACTAAGATGGGTTCGGTTCTGTATAAGGTATTTCCGCGGCAGAGTATTCAGCCTCATTACTTACCCGGGAGTCAACATCTCAAACCGAAACCTCCGCACGAACCTAATTTTGTGGATAGACCTAAGGTCGAGAATGATTTGTCCTGTTCGGCGAATGCCGTCCTAAGGCATTGCTTAGACAAAGAAAGAGGCAAACAAAACTGGCTTTCTTTTTCAATATTAATCTCAGTAAAGCACTTCGCGACTTCGAGGCACATCATATTTTTTCACTGGGTTAAACAACTGCTCCTCATTATAGTTCAATTCATTTCCACCACAATCTTTCTCCTCTTGCCATCAGAGCCCACGCACGCCGCCATGCAACCAGCTTCCGACCAGCGCCTCATCTACTTTGTAGGCACAAACCTGGGCCACGCAGTCACCAACCAGATCCACGACATCATTGCCCAAGATCTCTCTCTCAACTGGCGGCTTCGAGCAATTGATAGCCCGTCACTCCATGAGTTCTTGGGATGCATGCGAGGACATCAGTTTGGTGGCGCCGTGGTCACCATCCCCCACAAGATCGCTATCATGTCTCATCTAGACCTGGTCGATGACATGGGCTCCCTTTTGGGCGCCTGCAACAACGTATACAGATCACCTGGAGGACTCCTCGTGGGCACCAACACCGACTGGATCGGAGTGCGCGACTCACTATTGCAGCTCATCAAGCAGCATAGCTCAAGCAGGAAGGCAGAAGCTGTCAAAGATGGTGCAACTACCCCGGGAAAAAAGAATATGCCAGCATTTGTCGTCGGTGCTGGGGGTGCTGCAAGAGCCGCGGTATACACTTTACATTCTGAACTTGGTGCAAGCATGATTTACATCATCAATCGGGACGATCTCGAAGTCGAGTCTTTGGTCAAAGACATAACAAAGGGGTATAAGAACGCGTCTCTCGTGCCGCCCATTATGGTCCATCTAAGAAACCTGGATCAGGCGTCGTGTGTTGAGGGTGCATATTACGGCGTAGGGACAGTACCTGACTTCGAGCCCAAGACCTCACAAGAACTGGCCGCCAGAGATGTACTTGACAAACTTCTCAGCAAGTCACAGGGCGTCTTCCTCGACATGTGCTATAAGCCTCGCGTAACTAGAAACATACAGCTAGCAAGACAGAAAGGCTGGACTACAGAAGATGGAGGACAAGTGGTGGGATGGCAGCTGAAGGCCCAGTGGACTCTTTGGGCTGGAAGGAAGACTAGCGAGGCAATCGACCTAGACAGAATGATTCGGACTGTTCACGAGATAGTTGAGACCCTCCCTTAGTGGGTTTAGTAGTGTTAATGCACCCTTTTGTTCAAACGCATACGATTCTTCAGAAGCTTTCTTTTAACAATATGAAGCGTAGATACGCAGTGCAACATGTCGCTAGCAGTGGTAGGTAGTCCGACATATGTCACGCATACAGTAGGGTGCAATAAGTTTGAATAGATCTGCAGGTATCTCGGTCCGGCCTAACCCGATCGGGACCGCGTTTTCGATGCCGCACTTTCTTCCTCCTCCACACACATCCCAACGCCTGACAACGCCTCACGATGCCTCGAGGCAAGGAACTTACGCCTTCATTACGGTCACGAATATGTGAATTAAAGAGGTAGGGCTATTCTTATAGTCAAATTCATAAGCATTTCCCCTATATCCCTCTTGGAACAATCAAAACGACGTGCCGCCGCGAGGCATAACGTGGAGCCGAGAACACAACCCTGCCACGGTTAGGCGCGCCTCGAAAGCTCACAGAAGAGCAACGCGATCAGATATATGATACCGTTATAACCGATCCGCATGTGACAACGAGAGATTTACTTGATTCTGTTGATAATATTACTAAGAAACGTTCCCTGTGATACCTTCTACGTGAGATGAATAAGAGGAAATAGATACAGAAGAAACACATGGCCCTGATGCTGCTATAGGCTTGCAAAAGGCTTGATTGGGCTATATGATATAAAGGGATCGATTGGAGAAGGGTTAAATATAGTGATAAGTATATGGTATGCCGCGGTTAGCGCATAAGGCCTATCTGGACCTTCTTTTCGCCTTGCGAGGCCCTATACGTATAGGATATTTAAGAAGCCAGGAGGCTAGGTGCTATGCGGCAAATGTTTTAGGCTGCCTTCGGTCATAGGTCTCGTACGCCGTTAGTGCCTCTCGTAGGCAACGTCAACGCCATCGGCATCTACGAGCTATATGGCTTTGTCTTACCCTAGTTCCTTTAATCAGGCGATATCTTTATGCATAATAACGCCTCTGTGCATACGGCCCGGATCGTCAAGGTCCTGTTAGAAGAGCTAGGGGTCGACCTGACTTGGCCGCCTTATTTGCCTGAACTGAATCCTATAGAGAATCTGTGGGCGTTGATGAAGGCAGAGATATATCGGTTACATCAGGGACTGACTTACGCAGAGGATACAGTTGCTATACAATATACCTTAGTCTTAGCTGCAATAGAGGCTTGTGATAGTATTGAAGATAGGGTATTGAAGAACCTTTGTGAGACTATGCCAAACCGTGTTACCGCTGTAATTACTGCAGACGGTTGGTATAGAAAGTACTGAAGCTGTTCTAATTGACCTTGTTAGGTTAAAATTACAACATCACAGCAGCAGCATATCAGCTGTCCGTTTTGGCTAGCCTCGATCGTCGGTACCTCTAGGTGTATTCAAACTTATTGCACCCCACTGTAGTGTCACTGCAGGCATCGTCTGAATTGCCGGTTCCCGGTTATATGGGCCCGGGTTGCCGGAGTAATGATTATGAGGAGACAGACCCTAGGCTTTGAGCTCAGCCGGGGCACAAGTCCGGGGAAAACATGAGGAAAGTGGACTGGGATGGGAGCTAATATCAACACGAATACCTTAGAGCTAAAATCATGATAGTAGTAAAAAGATGTTATCTTTACCTCGTCTAATTTATGATTTCCTGCACACTTTTGACTTAAATTAGTTCATACCTCAACAGAAATCTATCTTTTTCCCTGCTAGAATCGCTATCGCCAAAGATGGCTCGTATCAATGGACAGACCAGTGACGCACCCCGCGAGGTCCACAACTGGAGAATCTACGACTTGGCTATATGCGCCTCTATGGGGTCTGCCATGTTCGGGTATGACTCCGCCTTTATCGGGGGAACCATGGCTCTTCCACCCTTCCAATCCCGCTTTAGACTCAGTGACATCTCCGGAACGACCCTCGCCTCCTTGAAAGCGAACATCGTCAGCACATTGCAGGCGGAATATTTCTTTGGCGCTATTCTTTGTCACGGGGCTACTAAGAGGTTGGGTCGGAAATATACCCTTGTGGCTTGTGGAATTATCTTCGACGTAGGCGTCGTTTTGCAGTTGGTTTCATCTGGTGCGTAACCTTTCCTTAGATGAGTTTAGAGATCGATCTACGCATCATAAACTAACTTCTACCTCTCACTAGGTCGCATCGGGTTCATCTATGCCGGGAGAGCCATCACAGGACTCGCTGTCGGTGCGTCGTCACTCCTCGTGCCTGTTTATGTATCTGAATGCTCGCCCCCTGCTGTCTGAGGGAGGATGGTAGGTATCTTTGAGATATTCCTCCAGGTGTTTCAGGTTATTGGCTTCTGAATGAACTACGCCGTTAATATACATCAGTCACCTACATCGAACAGCCAGTGGCTTATTCCATTTGGTTTCCAGCTTTTTCCAGGTACTGGGCTTGCTTTGGCCATGCTCACTCAACCAGAGAGCCCACGCTGGCTTATCAAAGCTGGTAAAGCGTCGCGGGCAAGAGAAATTCTTTCCAGTATTCGGAATCTTCCCCAAGACCATCCTTATATCTAGGAAGAAGTACAGAGTGTTGAGTGTCAGCTCGAGAATGAGACCCGAGGCACTTCAGGACGAACTCGGGGATTTATTGGTATATGCCGCGAGTAAGCTGCCCCAGGCGTCAGGATAGGCTGTTACTAGGCATGCCATTCATGATGTTACAGAATTTGGTGCGTCTTAAATCTGAATCTCCCCCTCCTTTATTTTCCATTGATAGATACAGGCTGATACACGGTTGTGAAACTACAGGTCGGAGCCAACGCAATTAACTATTACTCCCCCAGCATCTTTGCTTCCATCGGACTTTCTGGCCGCAGTGTAGGATTGCTGGCTACAGGTGTCTATGGTATCATCAAAGTCGTTATGACGTCATTGTTCATAAGATTCATTGTCGACCGTTTCGGGCGCCGTGTTCCTCTGCTCATCGGATCTTCTGTGGCATTTACTAGTATGCCATACCTGGGCATTTACTGCGCAGCGTCTGGCGCTTTCAGTGGTGGAGCGTCTCAAAGTGCTGGGAGTTATATCGTGGTCGTTTTTGTTTACGTTTATGCAATTGCATTCTGCTGTTCCTGGAACAGTATCGCGTGGATATTCTGGTACGTGATTCCTTGGCTAGTTCCTGCGGGGAACGTCGTAAAAAAAAACACGAATGATAACCATTGCACAGCGTTAAGATCTTTCCTCAGGGCATACGTTCAGTCTATTTAGTAGCAACCACCTGTTGCCAGTGGCTCGGCCAATTCATCGTGGTGTACTCAACACCATATATGATGGAAATCATTAAATGGGGTACCTTTATCTTTTTCGCAGTCTTCATTATCGTCGGGATTTTCTTCGCCTACTTTCTTGTACCAGAAACGGCCAGATTGACGCTTGAGGACATGGATATTCTGTTCTCGACAAGGGGGTCTGCTAGGCACAAGAGGCGCGCCGTCGATGCTATGCTCCAGCACCGTCGACAGAATGACGAGCTCCACGTCGTCGTCAAGGTAGAAAATCCTGCAAAGTCACAGCTTGAGCTGACATCCAAGTACGTTGAAGACTCTAGGCTATGAGTAGGCGGATTTTAGGTAGTGCAGCTTGAGAACCCTTCATGGATTCGATGCTCTCGTTATCCAGTCATCTAATAAGTCCTGGAGGATATCTATATTTGTCTCTGGCTCTGTCACAGGCTCAAGGTCGGTCGGATTCTTTGACACAATGTCCAAAGGCTCATTCGCAGATGAATATCTTACTCCAGACCCAGCACGAACGAAGCCTAATCTATCCATAAAGTCCATAAATTGCTTGGGATCGCTGCTATGAAGATTGTCAGAAAATGAACGACATAGCTCGTTTCGGAAAGCGCCGTGTGGAATGGGGTTGGGGGAGGTTGGTAGTTGGGCACTCTTTCAATATCAGCAAGTTCCATACGTACTCCATATAGTCAAGTAATCCTAGTGATGCTAGATCTGCACTGCCTTCAAAATGAGAATTGCTCATATCTTCCGTTGAGTCCATGCCTAGTCCGCTGGCTACGGGAGTCCCTAACTCCACGGTAGTTGTATTTGTGGTGAACTCGCTGGCTTCGTCTTCTACCGAGGGTCCGCCGACTACATCCAGACTATCCATTGCGTCATCCTCGTCTACCTTGTTATTATCGTGATTAGTTGGGGACTGGGTTTTAGTCTGACCTCTTGCTTTCTGATTCTGGCCTGCAATAGAGAATAATGCATGCTCGATGTTTTCGCTGAACACTTGCTTGTCCTGTTGGCTCGATGTCAATTCTTCTGATGGCCGAGCAAGCTGTATAATGAGATCCATGAGTGGATTAGAGAACTCGTTTCCGTATTGAGCGGCATGTATTTGCAGCAGCCTGTCAATACAGCTTGACGAAGTGGCAAGTCGATGTGATGCGGAGTCCATCACAGAGGCTTGAGGTCTGTGCCTTGTCAACGGTCCGTTGAACGATAGAGTCTTATGGCACGAGAAGCTGATAAATGAATGATACGCCAGATTAAGACTCAAAGTATAGGGAGCCGATTCCTTTGGATGATCGACAGATGAGTGGTCGTGAATATCCCAAATCATGAGGTACTTGAGATGATCAGGGAGATCAGAACTCCAGCCTTGGAAACTGCTGCATAGTGACCGGTAGGCAGATATCGCGGCGCTGACCCTGATGCTATCGCATTCGCCATCTAGAGAGGAATAGTATAGCGTAGCACTTGACAGGTATGTGTTGAAGATGTATACGAGTCGAATAAGTTGATTGTAGGTAGATGCAATCCTCGCAGGGGCCTTTTGCATCATTGTCTCGCCGGGAAATGTCCAAGTGTCCCACTCCTCCCAATCGTCTTCTTGGATTGATGGAACTGGGCAGTTCTGGGACCTTAGCGAAGGCAACAACCCGACCTTTGAAGCCAAGAGTGTGTCTAGTAGGAAGCACACTGTCCAGGCTCTCTCCCGGGGCTTGGTCTCCCAAGTAACCCTGTTATATCCGCCATGTAGCGGTAGTGTACTATCAAACAGTTTCCGACGGGCTGCCCAGTCACAAAGTACTGTGACGACCTCACGTGCTGCAATCCAAGAGCGGTCATGTAACAAGTTCAAGGTGAACAAGATCAAAGACTGTATTCGCGCCGCTGTACATTCCAAGTCGATCCTGGATGATGACACCAGCTCCGCGATGTAGACATACGACCGAAGTCGAATATCGTTGTAGGGATCTTTGTGAGCTAGTGCGCAGGAGGACCAAACAATGGTCAGCTTCTCGTGGGACAGAAGACTCTGTTGTTGGCCTGTGGCAGCCTTTTGCCCGTTGTGGAAGAATTGTAATAGATCAATCTTATCAAGCAAGGGCATCACACTGTGTATATTGGTGAAGTAACGGCGCAACAGTACAGCTCCATTTTCTGGAAGCTGGCCTTTATCAGGGGGTACCGGATTACGCAATAGTGATGAGAGAAGCAACATGATCTCGATATCTGGTCCGCCGTCCTCTTTTGAGGGTAATAAAGGGAACGATCTCCTCGTTTCAGGTAGCAGATTGACTCGATCAAGGCCTTCGACGTCTGGAAGGGAATTCTGGAGATTGGGAAGTGGACACGAGTCTAGTGGCGGTGACTGTGGAGTGAAGCCAAGTGCTAGAGCGGCAGAAGAGTCTTGTCTTGTAGGCCTATATATCAGCCCCGGAGTATTCCCCTGAAGGGCCGAGCTTGTCACAGGCGACGGGCGATTTTCTCGACTTGTCTGGGTTGCTTGCACCTTGCCTATATCATCGATAGGCCTGCCAAGGTTACTTTGTGAAGTGTCCAATCCTAAGCTCACAATAGAAGTTTGTTCAGCTACCAGCCCCCCAAAGCTCTGACAGAGTGGAGAGTTCCTCCAAGCTCCTTGGTAATGATCGTAATCAGCCCTGCTATCAGCTTCCAGACATTCCAAGGCACTTTTGATCGCTCCTTCAATGTCGGCCACTTGAGAAAGGAGATATCCCAGCAAGAACTCGGTCGTCGCCTGATGCCGTAGGAGATGCTGGAGTTGTCCTGCAGGAACTCCTCGCTTTCTGCTACGTTGCGGATAGTCACAAGCGGCGCCGTATGAATTGCAGGTAGAACACTTTGGTTCCGCGCCATCGCACTTGATCTTCTTGGTGCGGCAGAAATTGCAGGCGAGCGTAACGCGGCGACGCTTTGTTATGCGGGTGTCGTGCCCGCTGTCAAGTGAATTGTCGTCCATGTGTCGTTGAACTCTGGATATACACTTAGTATAGGTTCAGGGAGAGTCAACTATCGCCAGGAAAGAGATAATGTGAGTTCTACGACAGTCAATGCCTCGTTGTCTTGTGGATCTTAGATCTGGATCATGATCTACACTATTAGGCATGTACCTGGCGTCACGACGCTTGCCTGATTGGATATGGTGACCTCGGCTTTTCTCCCGGCAAAATCTATACCCGAGCGCCATCACTGCTATTAACAGTCTAGGGTGGTCTCATTTGTCCTCCAGTTCCGATCTCGTATTAAAACCTTGAATCTATAAGGATGGGATTGTTGAGTTTGAGCTTAGGTATCTAGAGTAGCATTCTTCCCCAACAATCAAGCTTCCTTACGTCAGGATCAGACATTGATCCCGCCTGCTCAGCAATACACAGACTTATTTCTAAGCGGAAGCCATGCTTTTCAACAAAGGGTCCAGATTCAGAGATGGTGCGTCATTTGCACTCGTAGGGTTACCCGGTGTTGGCAAATCGACTCTCGGTGTCATTGCTTCTACATCTCTCAAGATGAGACTGGTCGAAACGGATCGATGTTTCTGCACAATGACTGGTTTAACAGCGGTAGACTTTCTCAAGAAACACGGAAAAGAAGCCCTCCAGGTCCGTGAGACAGAAATACTGCAGCATATACTCGAGAAACACGCCTCCAACACCATCATTGTCGTGGCCACCCGAGCGACCGATATACCAGCTTGCCGGGGCCTTCTCCAACGGTTCTCGGAAACGCATCTTGCCATACACATACTAAGACACCAAGACCAAGTCGCACAGCATCTACAAGGTCGAATAAGCCGTCAAGATGTACAAAGGATGTATGATGTTGCGGTTCCGCATTATCGGTCGTTCACAAACTTCGAGTTCTTCGTCTCTGGTACTTCGCCAGATTATCTTACCAGCTGTACAACTTCTATCCCGTCGTTTCTATCTCTAAAGGGTGTTGAGCGTGACTTTCTTGCATTCTTACGATTCATCCATGGACAACAGCGACACACCGGGTTTCTGTTACCTCCTGAGGATACTGAACTATCTCGGATTCTCGTGGTTCCATTCCCTCCACAGGGAGAGTTGTTACACCTAGAACAGGTCCACGGCGTTCACGCCATTCAACTACGCCTCAGCTTCTCGTCTACTCTCAATACTGATTGGAGTGCTCTCCTCAATCATATCTCTTGCATCTCTGCGAGCGTCCGGTCAGGATGCGGCTACCCACTTGCTTTCTGCATCAGCCAGGCATTTAATCCTCTCACGGGAAAGCTGAAACACGAAGCCAGATATTTCGCACTTCTCACACACGCCATTTCGCTGGGATTCGAATACTGCTATTTGGACCTTCACGCCCCTCGCCGCAGCACTGTGGAACTCGTGAAAAGGGCCGCCACGACACGCATCATAGGCACCTGGCACCACTACACTGAGCAGACCGGTTCAGTGCCCGGCGATTGGTGGACAAGCCAGGATTGCATCTCTACATATTGGATGGCTGTTGATCTGGGATGTGCAGTAACGCAGCTAAGTGCTGGACCGGCGAGAGCGTTACAAGATGACTTTTCCGCAATCGCGTTCGCCCAGAGTCTACGTCAGACAGCCGCACCTGGATCAACACGCATATCTGTATTCAATACAGGAGATAGCGGCAGACTCTCTCGGGTTCTGAATCGTGTCTTGACACCGGTTGTTCTGTCCACGGACAAGAGTATTAGGACAAATGCAATGGGGTTCATGGAAGAAGACCCCGAACTCGATGGCATCGTCACTCTCCAGCAAGCGCAAGAAATGAGCAGCTGCACGTTCATTTCAAGCAGTCTCAGATTCTGTAGCTTTGGCTCTAGCATCGCACATTCCATAGCACCGTCTGTACATAACGCTGCTTTTGCCGCACTGGGGCTTTCGCATCTTTACGGAGTCACAGAATCAGACGACTTGAACAAAGCTTTGGCTGTTATGCATGCTAGCGGCTTTGGGGGACTAGCATGCGCAAATCCATACAAGCAAATGATGATTTCTTTGCTGGATGAGATCTCTGATCATGCACGTGCTATCAATGCCGTGAATACAGTTTACCCACGTCGAACGCCGTCCAGGGATGAGCCACTGCTTTGTGGCGAAAACACAGATTGGATTGGAACTGTTTCTTGTATCAAAAACTCTCTAAGTCCAATCAATACTGTGACGTTAAAGACGTCGGCACTCGTGATAGGTGCTGGGGGGATGGCCCGCGCCGCTATCTATGGTCTCTTACATTTGGGCGTCACCACAATCTTCATCTATAACCGAACAGTAGGAAACGCTGAGATTATGGCACGGCATTTTAGCCATATCGCTGAGACACTTGGTGAGAAGCTGAGAAGCGTGGACAGGATGAGGCCGATGGAAGAAAAGCACTGCCGTTTTACGATAGTCCGATCGCTCAACAATGCATACACATTCGATGATGAAGTATGCCCCCCGTCCATAATCATAAATGCTCTTCCTGATGGGGAAAAAGAGCCAGTTTCCTCCGTTCTTGACTTACCATTGACGTGGTTTAGCCGTTCTTCAGGTGGGGTCTATATTGAGGTTTGTTATTCTCCCCTAGGATAGTAAGCTTAGGCATGATGGTTCACAGAGCTAACTGTTTGTCTTCCAGACTGCTTACAAAATACAAAGTTCGGTATTACAGAAAAAGGTTTGTAGCCTAGAATTAGGTAACTGGGTATACGTAGGTGGAAAGGAACTTTTCGTCGAGCAAGGACTCCCTCAAATTGAGTTGTGGACTGGAATGCTTGCCCCAAGGAGGATAATGCGAGAAGCGGTCAGCTTGAAAACATGAATTGTAAAAAAAGTGGGAATGTGAGCCATGTTCATAGGACAAATATCCATACTATAAATACAAGGATGATAACCCTAAAGAGGCACATAAATTTAATGTCATGGGCGTCTTGACAGAATTTAATCTCACGACGCCAAAGAAGACAGCGGAACTCAAATTATTATTTAAGAATGCACCTTTGGACGCAATCCCGGTACTTCAAGGGAGTGTTCTTGCCAGCAGTTAAGGCTACTCTTTGGGAGGAAGATGTTACTTTTAAGTAGGGATCTGTTTATCACTTTTCCCTTCTACAAAGCTATACTCCTTTCCTATATCGGGCTCAGTAGCCCAGAATCTTGTTAACCTCAGACACTAGACTCTCCTTCTCCTTAGTTGTCTCTGAAGTGCTGAAAGGGCTTAAACCCATCGCGCGCTTTCCAGAGTTACTGAGAATGTCCTTGGTAGTGGCCTTGTCAGAGAACTCGGACTCTCCGGCACCACCGGGGAAGTCAGGCGGAGGAACTCCCTGCAGGAAGGCGTCCCTCTGCTGCGCGACGTAGTGCTGAGAATAGTTAGCAAAAGGCTCTTGCAGAAGGGTATCAAATGTCCTACCGCGTTGCTGGGAGTCAATGGGACCGACGGGATATAGAACACGCAAGCATCCACATCGCCTGTGTTGTTATTCTCTGTACCGTGGATAGTGTCCGCGCTCCAGAACACTGCACAAGTTAGCGTTTTCCCGCTCTATTTCTACTGACTTAATTAACAAAACTTACCGGTGTCACCCGGCTCAACAGTAGGATATGGGATCATGGTCTCGCTCAGCCGGAGGTGAGGGTGGTGGTCGGGGTTGTGCTCCTGCGCTGTTCCGGGGTTGGCGCCGTGAAGGAAGACGTTACCATCTTCATCATCAAGAGAGAACTTCCACCCATCCAGGGAACCGTTTCTAGTAGGCTTAAAGAATGGTCGAAGCATCCAGTAGGCTGTAGAAGGCTGCAGAATAGGATGAACAACCAGTGTTCCTAATCTTGTTAGCGACTCTTTCATCTATTAAACCTTGTATAAGTACCTTGTTGAGGTCCATGCCGAGATAGTCCGAGCCAACCCTGGAAGGTTCGGAACACGGAACATCCTCCTGGTCCATCGTACATATTCATGTTGGCGTCAAGTCGACCAGTGAGATCCCATGGGTTATACTCGTTCCACTGTGTAAAGTTAGCTACGTTCCGGCTTCGGAAGCTTCCATCATTATCGTACCTTTCCTTGAAAGATCTTTCGGTAGACGTGGTTGTAGGATTTGTCCTCCCACCTTTCAACACCTCCACCATCTACATGGGGCGAAAGGGCAAATTGGGTATCTCCAGGGGGACGAATTTGAACTCGGTCGCAGTATGAGAGGGGAGTGTTGAGATCAACTGTCAAAACCAGGTCAGCCCTTGTATCGGCCCAAGTTGTATTAGAGTGTGCTTACTCTTTTGATCAGCATCAGCAGTATAGAACTGGTTCATCCACGTCTGTGTAGCGAGCATATTGGGGTGCGATCGTGCCTTGACCTGGGATGGACTCCAGTAGGACTCATAAACAACCTAACAAATAGAGATTAGACTCAGTTTTAAAAAACATGAGTAATTATTGGAGACCAACCTTCTTATCTGAGTCCGCAGGGAAACCCTTGAAGGCATGTCTCGAGAAGTAGCCACGGACATCTTTAAGAAGCGCTTCGGTAGAGTCCTTAGGCATGACGCCCCTGATAACAGCGACACCAGTCCTTCGAACAGCCTCAATGCTGGAGGAGGGTACAGTGTTGGCTTGGATATCGGAGAATTGGACCTGAGGAATGATCTGTTGTTTTATATTCTATCAGCACCGAGTCTTATCTTGGAGACAGAAAGACAATTAGCTCATGAACTTACAGCTTCCCTTTTCGTAGCAACCTCTTCAGTTCGGACCTTGAGAACCTCGACTAGATCATCCCATGACTTTTGGATTCGCTCCTCGAACCCAGCGGTAAGCTGTCGCTTAAGGTCTCGGTATCTTTCGGGGAGAGGTTCGGCCTTTCGTCCAGAAAAGGATGTGAAGACAGACGAAATATCTCCCTCCTTCTTGTTCTTGCGGGTGGGAGGCACGGCCTCTGTTGCCATACGTCGTTTGTTGGCGATGGTTCCCGCGCATTTGCCAGCTTGAAATGCCGGGCATTTCAGGCATTTTGCGGCCACGGATCTGGTTGAGAGGATGCTCATGGTCGTCTTAGCCGTCGATGAGATAAGGATTGAGATGATGATACCTTACACGGAGTTGGCGAGTCTTTAGCTCTTATAATCTCAATATCTCCTCAATGTGGCGAATATATAGTAGTGGAATACACCACTTTTGACGTAGCCAATTCATAATTCAGTTCATCTCTCTTTCTGTTCCCTAATAAAATATAGAAGGTTTGTCTAGCTCGAGTCTCAAATTCCCATAATCAGCATATAACCCAGACCGTGAACAGGTAACTCCAGGGGATGCACTAGCGGAGCTACTATTTTGAGGATATCCGAAGCGGTACTACCAGTTATGGAAGTGCCGCACCATTGCGGAGATGACTTTAACAACCTGGCTCAGATTGTGGTGAACTGGATGGCTGGGGCTATCATTCAATGATCTCAATATGGTCCGAAAAGAACCCGGTCTAGATTAAGAGGAGAAGGAACCTACCGAAAGGCAAATACAGCCGATGCGTCTTCTCGAGCCTATTTAGCTATGTTATATTAGTGGTTTTGTTGCCATAGGTGGCAAAGGCTGTAGTGATGCACCTAAAGACGTAAAGGAATAGCTTCTCACTTGCGTCCTTCATGAGGTCTCGAGTGATTCATTTGCGTCATCCAGCTCTACGCATTTAAAAGCTACTGCAACAGCAGTTACAAGGCAATGTTCACTGAAACATACATATGTTGTGAACTTCTTCTTTCAATACGCGGGGCCCGCGACAATACTTGTCATGTAATCCCAATCCCGCGTCTCCAGGCCGGAAGCTGACAAGTATACAATAGAAAGTACTTTTGGTGATTAGGTATCTCTTCGATTTGGGGTGAGGAGGTTAGCTTCATCTTTTGCTTGCTTGGTAAGGACATACAGTACGCGTAACAGAGCAGTCGGCGGCGTGTCCGTGGCTTGCGGAATATCCAAGTCTGGAAGAGAGAATGACATCTCTAACACAGTGTTTCTTGACAGACCCCCCTTATGTGAACCCCAACCTGGACCCATGCTGTCAACCAGGACGAAACGAGCTAGGTGGGCATCTCACAACTTGCACAATTATATGAACTGGGGGATGTTGCGGATATACTTAATCTGGACTAGCACGAAGCCAGGGTCTTAGTTAGACTCATTCATCCGAAAAACACTACTAGTGGATCCCTCACGTAGAAGATTGACGTATCAAACCATTGGCGTTCAATTGAGTCTCTAGGGTAGGGAAGTTTCAAAAATCCGACTCATGTTCCTACGACAGAACAAAATCTGTATTACTTGCAGAGATTCAATCCAGTATCCTACCTCCTGTTCAAGTGAAAGCGGATGTATAAACTGCAAAATTCTTGACACTAGTAATTGAATATTAACATCAACTCTGGTTTCTCATTATAACTTTATTTTCCGACGTTAATATCATGCATACCGTGCCCCATAACATCCTCTTGACTGGCGCCTCTGGGTATCTCGGTGGAGACCTCCTGGCAGAACTCGTCACGACAGATCTACCCGAACATGGGAAGCTTTTCGCACTTGTTCGAAGCTCTGAGCAAGCTGGCGCCGTCAAACAGCTAGGTGCAGAGCCTCTGACGCTGGAGACCCAATTCGTTCTGAACAAGGCATCCTTAGTCGGAATCAGCTAATATAGTCATACAGATCTGGCCCGTAGCTCATATTGCTGATAATACCAGCCTGTATGTACAGATCTTGCGCACAATCTTAACAGGTCAGGATCCAGGGCATGGAAAGCATGGGTATTATCTTGCATCATCGGGAAGTGTACCGCGGAACGACATCTACAATGCATTTGCAAAGGCCCTTGCTCAACAGGGCGTCACCGGTGACGTTACGGTTCAAGATGCAGATGACGAGATACTTCAGAAGATGGCGGATGCTTTGAAATTCCCAAAGGACTTTGTTGCTCCCGAACTTGGAGGAACGTAAGTAAAATGCTAGTTTCTTTGTCTTGCATGGAAACTGACCTATTCTTTCTTGCTTGGCAGATGCACCTTTGTAGCTGAGCATGGGAGAAAGATTGTATGGAAGCCTACTTGCAAGGCGGAAGATATTCTCGTGGCAGCAGATGAGGAAGTTAACAGGATTTTGCAACATTTAAAGGCTTGAAGAGTGGTGCAAGGACTACTTTTTGTACAAATTCACTTGCTTAGTACTAGGCTTACTTACTACCTTATGCCTATCTTTATAGCACTAGTATCGCTTTCTAATGCTATCTTAATTCTTTTTATTATTACAGAATCATTGGTCGTATTATTGAACACCACCTTGCTGTGAATTCAGACCCAAAATAGGAACCTCCGTACCTGCTCAATGGAATAACCTTTTGGGAATAGTGCCCGTTCTAGCTAGTGGATTATGTAGTTACCCCAGATGAGGGCCTTAAAACTTTTTACCTTAATCGCCCTGCCATGAAACAGATTCTTGGATAAGTCCACTAAGTCTAAGGAAAAGGTACTACTATATACTATACTAATGCTAGAACATGCCGATATCGTTCCGATCCCTCGATCTTACCCCGGCAGAAATCCATCGCGTAAGTTGCAAATGGCTACAAGGACCCTGGACGCTGGGCTAATTCCCTTCTGTCGCCTTTCGTATCTAGGTATCGTAGTTGTCATGCTCGGAAGATCAAATGTCCTGGGAATAAACCATGTAACAATTATTCTTTGGCATCTGAATGCGTGTATTCGACACGAGATCGGCAGATCAGGGTAAACCAAAGGTAGCATCATCCCTATCGCTGCCTCGCCATAGATTTGTCCTTAACCGTCACTTTATGTGTCATTATAATTTACTGGAGAATAAGTCTGGTAACCATGAGACTCATATGAAATAGTCTCCTTGACCGTCTCCTTCAAGAGAATGAATAATTGCGTTCCAACCTGAGTCGCTACATACCAGAAACACAGACGTTCCCTGGCAACCTACTCCGACATCTAATGATCATCAGGATGCTTCTGAGGAGAAGATCTTAGAAGAAATAGACCGGTTCGCCCACACGAGGATATCTGACACGCCCATCTGGATAGGCGAGATTTCCGATGCAGCGTTTGCGACTCGCTTCCGATAATTTGCCTCCTCGGCTTAGTGTAAATAAGACTGGTTTTCTTCTCAGTGGCATAGTTCCAAACTACGTTGCATCTGAGATGTCTTGTTTTATATCTTAACAGTATACTATAGACTAGAAACAAAGGGCTTTACTAAATCTATCAGTCTTATAGTAGTGACTACTAGTTAGTACCCATCTGATGCTCCAATAAGTGGCCTAGCAGAGGTCATCGTAGCTAGAAACGATTTAGGGGCATCATCTTCAAAGAACTGAACCCCACTCAATATGCTCCGTGAAATCACGTCAATAGCGTATGGAAGCATCTCCTTCTCATACTCAGCAATAGCCCTCTTCGTCAGGCCAAATTCCTTCAGCTTTCCAGCGAGAATGCACGAGTCGCGTAATGCACAGTTGACACCGTCACCTACAAATGGCGTGGTGACATGAGCAGCATCTCCTATCAGAGTTACATCCTCAGAGGCACTCCAGTTCAGTCTGTCGGTCGGCATGTGGTACATCAACCATGGCCTAAACGGACCTTCGCTATGGCGGATGATATCTTTGAACTCGGGTGCATAAGATCCGAAATAGTCGTCTTGGAGGAGGAGATTCTTGACAGCGTCATGATCGTCAAAGTCAATGCCCGCGGTGGCAGGAAAGTCCTCTGGCTTATGCAAGCCAACGTCAATGCGATAGTGCCCGTCTCCTTGCCGCGAATTAAACATGTGCTTCCTGTGGCCCATGATGACATGGGAACCGACACCACCGATGGATTCGACGGTGGAATAGTATGGGTTGCTTGGGTGGATCTTGGTCGTGATGTAGAGATTCCCCGAGTAAACAGGCTTTGCATTTGTGACCTTGGATAAATTAGCTTGATGTATGCGACCTGCCATGATTATAAAGCAACATACCAAGTGTCGGATTCTGCTGTTTGTGCCATCAGCACCAACGACAAACTTGAATCCTGATGCTACGGTACCATCGGCAAACGTGAGTACAATCTGCCCCTCCTCATTCCGATGGGAGCTGGCCACAGGTTTTGACCAGACGATCTTATGTTTCGGGATACCCGTGAGAAGGACATTGCGAAGTTGCCATCGATCAATTTCGGGAGCATCTCGGCCCTCTCCAAAGGCCAGAAGCTTGTTTCCTTGATGATCGTAGAGCAAGTGAATGGTGGCATCGCCATCTCGTGAGTTCTTCTTGAACTCGTCGAAAACGCCTGCCTCGTGCATGGCCCGCTGGGCCGCCGCCAACAATTGCGATTCCGGGAGCCATGGTATATCGGTGTCAAACGGGGATTATTGATTGCGAAAGATAACTGTAAGTCTACTGGAATAAGTTTTTATAAGCAAGAATCGATACAACGGCTTCCAGAGACTTTAATAGACAGAGGAGGGTTGTGTGCAAGACTCGGCGTGTAACAATGTACGTTTAGTTCCCAATCGCTTCTGCATTCAATGAGATGAAACCGGCCCAAGCAGTGCGGACATAGAGCGCATGAGCGGGCGGTGTCTCATCGCAGTTGCGGATGTAAACGCGGGGGTCAGGCGGGAGGTTTCATTGGACAGCAGGCTGAGTATTGTGCAGTGCCATTCCAGGAAGCCAGTCGGGACGATAGCTTAAACATAGGCAGAAGGATTAGTAGTAGCAACTCCAAAGGGTTGCTCGGGTTATTGCAACTACGAAGCTTCTGATGCAGACAATCTCGTGACATCACGGAACACCAAATATCAACACTAATCTTTATATAACTCTTTCGGAATCGGGCTATGCTATCTCAGAGGCAGACAACTCATTACTATTTAGCCTTCTTACATTTAAAGAAACCACAGCAGCATGTTAAAGCTAGTCAGGACGTCTACTTGTTGTTGTTCATGCCCAAAAGACTCGCTGTAATGGCTGTAGGGCTGGGAACTGTCTAGCTCTCCGCCGAATCCGGAGCTTTGAAGTAGATCGAGTTCTCCCATCTGGATAGCCGCTGTCCAATGATCGGCCGCTTTTTAATGCTCGCCTCATCTTCACCACTCTTCACCCTTCGCGTGAACTCCTCAATATCAATGTCAACACCAATCGGGTTCTGGGCGTATTCCGCTGTCGCCATGAACTGATGAGCCTCCTCTGCCGTAGCGAAGTTGTCAACCTGAAGCTCAAACTCGTTGCCATCAGGATCAAAGTAGTACATGCTCGTGCTCATCCCATGATTGACTGGCCAGTGAGGCTCAATGCCTTTAGCCTTTTTCTGCTCGTAGCTCGTTAACAGATCAGCCAAGCTGTTGAGAGTAAAGGCAACATGATAGATTCCAGAGGCGGAGTGTTTGTTGCTGATCACTGCGTGGCCGGGATCTTGAACGATGACTAGGCGATGATGTTCGTCATCGTAGGCGATGAAAGCAGCCTTCTCATTCTTGAGAACGACACGGCCTCCAAAAAATTCAACGTGCCACTTGATCATGGCCTCAAAGCGCTCGGGGGTGGTCCGAAGGCCAAAGTGGCCTATCATGGTCGGTCTGATGACTTCGCTGCTCATGTTTGATTTGGTAGAAGCCAGGCAAACTTTTATCTGATAAAATAAAACACGTGATAGTCTGCAATGTCCGTAAGGAAGGAACTGTGACGATGTAGTATGGGCTCGGATTCGTGAAGAGTTATATGCCTCGCCAGAAATGCAACATGTGAACGCGGGCCAACGGATTACTGTCACCAGGATGCATGTTAGGCACGCGCGTTGCGTCAATTTTCAGCCCTGAATTGTTGCCGCCATTATCATCGCAAAGTTGAATCATTGGACCGTATTTGACTCTCCATGCGGAGCAATGGCGGCTTTGGCCGTTGGTCTGCGGAAGAGCCGGTATATCCCCGATTTCAATGTTACTTCACGGGCTAGCACCGTAGGACTCATATGCACTCAATAGTACGCCCGCAAGCTACATATTAACCGGAAAGCTTGTTTCTAAGCCTTTCATGTCCAATCAGTCCTGTTGACGAAAGCTTCGACTGAAACTGCAATGTCACAAACCAACCAGGGTCTCGCGAGGCATATCCTCGAACATTCCTCCATCGGTTGCATTCAAGGGATCAGCAAGATACAGGAAGTGACTCAGTACTTGGGGATTCAATATGCAACCCTCAAAGATAGGTTCTCGCGAGGCAAGCTGAAGCAGTATTCCTCAGCAACTGGTAGTATGCTAGATGCTACAACATATGGGTACGTACAGCTTGACCCTGTTGATACCCTGCGACTCAGTCTCTCCGTCTAGACCGATACCCATGAGCCCCTCAAATGGGTGCGAATGGTAGCACACACTCATACAGCAATCACTACCTTTTCATCCTCGACCTCAATCCGACACGGAATGCCTCACACTTAACATTTCGGTCCCCAAGTCCAGCGACAAGACTAACTTGCCCGTGTTGGTCTTTGTACACGGCGGAGCTTTTGCGACTGGTAGCAGCAGTTACCCTCAGTATGATCTCGCTCGAATCACCGCTCTCAGTGCAAAAATAGGAAAACCCATCATTGCTGTAAGCATAAAGTGAGTGATGAGAGATGGCCAATTTAACTCCTCTCCGATGCGACGTTAGGTCAGTCTATCTTTAATCTCCGTCGCTAATGCGTGCCATGTAGTTATCGTCTTGGTGCCCCAGGTTTTATGTATTCCCTGGAGATGAAAGATGCTGGCTATAAGCCCAATAATGGCCTCGATGATCAGAAACTTGCATTACGCTGGATCAAGCATTTCATCGGCGGTTTCGGTGGAGACCCCGATAGAGTAACTTTTATGGGCGAGAGTGCCGGCGCAGGTATGTAGAGGGATAGAACGGCCGTAGTCTATGGTTGACTTGACTGAACATTTTTAGCATCCAGTTTCTTCCATCTCCACTCTGAAGAACTCCTGTTCCATCAAGTAGTAGCCTTGAGTGGCTCATCGCTTCAACGGTTAAAGCCACTCGAAGCATCTGCTGCGTCATATCAATCTATAGCCAAGATTCTCGGCTTGGCTGACTTGCCACCAGGGGAAAAGCTGCAAAAGATGATTGCAACACCAATCGAGACCTTTATGGCCAGTGTCGGGCGCAAGTTTCCTTTGGGACCTCTAGTTGACGGAGAAACCATACCGGCCATGACGACATTCAAGGCGCTTAACGACAGCGAAGAGGTCTTGAAGCTATTCCCGGGTCTGCATCATTGCAAGAGGTTGATGATGGGAGATTGTCAAATGGATGTAAGTACCAGACAGACCATTATTAAAACCCTAATATGCTGACATATGTGTCAGGGCATGGCATTTGGCTCGTGCTTGGCAGGGCGATCAGATATTCTTCCAAAGACAATGGAAGAGTACCTCTCTGTTGTTTTTGACCCTATCGATCGAAACATTGCCCCAAGTCTTGTCGCAGCTTATGGAATAGACAGCAGCGTCGTATCGAACTCTTTTGAAGCAATTGAGCCGATTCTGAATTTTGGCAACGATATCATGTTCGCTCTACCAACTCGACTCTTCTCCCAGGCCTGGTCGCAGTCATCTATTCCAGGTACTGAGACTTTCATCTGTCATTTCAATTGCCCGAACCCTTGGGATGGGCCATGGAAGGGCTACGCGACTCACATTCAAGACATTGCTTTTGTCCTGCAGAACTACAACGAGCATCTTTCCGAAGGGCAACGTCTCTGCGCTGAGCGATATGCCAGAGACATTATCGCCTTCACAAATGGAGAGCACCCGTGACCAACTTACCAAGACGCCTCAAGTCCAGGAGCAATGGCTTACTATGCTTCAATTGACGGGCAGGATGAGTCTGAATACGTCTATGAAGAGGCTCCACAACAGACAAAGCGAAGGGATATTCTGGAGCAAATTGTTGGATCGGAACATTTGGACGCAGTTGTTGACGTGTGGCAGCTGTTCATGGCGGGACCGCGATGAACAGCAACTAAATTTAGATTACCAGGCAGCTTGGAATATAATTAAAGTGCTTGTATGGAATTTAATACTTGAGCTCATTCCAAAGTGTATAGCATAAGGAGAAAACATACTGTATTTTCAATTACATCTTTAATGTCCCTGGTTCTTATGATAAGACTGATGCCTTGTTCTAATGCATGTAGTACACAAAGTAAGAAACCGCCAGATATTGGGGTCAATTGTGTGTATTCCTGTCTCTGTCCGATAGTTGGATTGAAATACTATTTCTATTTTTTCAGTAATGACCTATCTAAGAGGTTGTTACAGTGCTGAGACAGCTCTCTGACCGGTAGTGCGGTCGTCCAGTTAGCCGGTCTCATTTTTACCAGTATTCAACAGAAGCTTATACTTAGCTAGGTGGAGTAGCTATAGGCTTGTATTTACAGGTTTTAACTACAAAAACCAAAGGAATACAAACTCAAACATAAGAGGATCTCAAAAACCCAGATTAGTGATATTGAGTTATTTGCATTCATTGTATTTTGACGTTTTACTGCTACAACTCTTAGCTACCTAGGTCTTCCCAGTGGCTTACATCCTTAAAAGCAACTTTCCACTTGTATTCCGACTTTCTAGATCCTGCATTTTTACAGTTAGCGCCTTTGCTTGTGAGAAGAAGTAGAGCAACAAGTAAAGAAATGCGGAATTGAGTACTACCTCGTGTGCCTTGTGAGCCTCCTCCAGGGCATAGATGCTGTGGATATTGACCTTGAGCTTCCCTGCTCGCAGTAACTCAAATATCTGGCCGGAGTAGTTTTCGAACTCTTCACGAGCTGTAATGTAACCGAACAGGGTTGGGCGCGCAATTTTCACGCATTTTGGAGACAACTGTCTTGGATAATTCAGCATGCAAACTGAGATGTGTAAATGGGTGGGTGGACCTACTGTAACGGCAATGGGGGGATTGGGCCGCTTGAATTTCCGAACCATACCACCGTACCCTTTCTCTTCACAACCTCGAGACTGCCTTTCCAAGTATCCTTACCCACAGAGTCATACACGACATCAATTCCTGCTCCTTTGGTAAGCTCAAGGACTTCCTCGGTCCACTGGCTGCCTTGGTCGCTTCGATAGTCGATGACATGATCCACGCCAAGGCTCTTGACCAGCTCGACTTTGTCCAGGCCGCCAGCCGTTCCAATGACGGTCGCGCCCAAACTCTTAAGAATCTGGGCCATTAGGATGCCTACTCCTCCAGCGGCAGCATGCAGCAACACCCAGTCCCCCGGTTTGACGGCGTAGGTCTCTTGCGTGAGAGCCAGAGCGGTTAGTCCACTCATGAAGCTAGCCAACACGTCCTCATCCAGCAGCCCCGTGGGAATCTTGACTGTCTTTTCTGCTGGAACAGATGAGAACTCGGCATAACCTCCGTTTGCAAGCCATATAACTCTATCGCCAACCTTGAGATCATACTTGTCTGCTTCAGGACCAAGGCCTGCCACGGTGCCCACGGCTTCGCGCCCCAGGACCTCGGGCTTGGGAGAGGGATATAGCCCGGTTCGAAAGTATGTATCGATAAAGTTTATACTTGATATGCTGTTCTTGACTAGAATTTGACCAGACTTAGGCGCGGGGACAGGATAATCGGTTCGGTATTCGAGAACTTCTGGGCCTCCGTTCTTCTCTACCACAATTGCCCTTTGAGTTGATGGAATCGCCATATTGGATATTATTATGGCTGTAGAGAGGCACTATGCAATTAATCTGTGGCGACGATTTATAGAAAGATACCTTTGTCAACTTTTGTAAGTCGGTGCGGCTACGGAACGGATCACCACCAGTGCCCCAGTGTCGTCGGGTTTGGTATTGACCAATTATGTCTTGATCCGAGGATTAGCGGCTGCGCGTACAAGCCCCGAGTGGTACTTGCGGCGTTAAGGCGGGAGCAGCGCCATCTTCTCCATAGCGAGGTCAACACCGGAGACGGCTTTTCCGCAGACTATCTGAGAGGAGAAAGGGTCGAAGAAGCCACACGGAAGCTTTCGGGATATGGAAGTCCGCTGGGCCCAGCGATGATGTTTCTTCAATTTTGATGCGTTCTTGGGCTGTGCCGAGAAATATCATCGTGGGCTTATTATCTGTATTGGCAGCCTCGAGTAGGGCAGCAATTATATTCTACATGCTTGCCGACGAGTATATAGCCTGATCTAACAACCACGTCCGAAGTTATCTTGAAATTAATTACCACCTTGGAACCACTTCAGCTCAACTCAGCCAGTTTATCTACCATGGAGATTACACAGTACGTCTTGTCCATTCTACGCTTATACATAGGCAGTATGTCGGTCAAGGCTAATCAGGTCCTAGTAGCAAAACGTCAGTCTGGGACGCAGACGTTCTACGCACCAAGTTCTCCCTTGCGCTCTCCGAAATGTATCGGCAAGAGGTTCCTCTTTATAGCGACCTCATTCATATTGTACAAGATGTAGATGCATCCGTCCTCGAAGCAGAAGGCCAGAGACTAGAGGATCTTCCCTTGAGAAATCATCTTGAACGACACGGTGCAATAAGACTTGGGTCAGAGGAGGAATTACAGCTGATCAAGCGCCTCTTTGCTATTTTTGGAATGCACCCAGTCGGTTACTACGACCTACAGATTGTCAATTTTCCCCTTCATGCAACAGCTTTCCGTCCAATCACTGAGGAATCCCTGGCGAAGAATCCATTTCGAGTCTTTACCTCAGTTCTTCGAAAGGACCTTCTTTCGCCCGCTATTCGAGATACCGTTGAACAACTGCTTAGTCGAAGGAACCTTTTCAGCGTACGCCTTCTCAATATTATTCAACAGGTCGAAAGTGGGGAAATATTATTGACACCCAGTGAGGCAGATGCGCTCATCACCGAGAGCCTCAAAATATTCAAATGGCACTCCAGATCCATGGTCACCGTCGAGGATTACAGCAAGCTCAAACAGGAACATCCTTTGGTGGCAGATATTGTGTGCTTTCCCAGCGCGCACATCAACCATTTGACGCCCAGGACCCTTGATATCGAGAATGTTCAAAGGGAAATGGTACGAAGACATCTGCCAGCAAAGGAGAGGATTGAAGGGCCCCCTGTTCGTCGCTGCCCTATCCTACTGCGGCAAACCAGTTTCAAGGCTCTTGACGAATTAGTCAATTTCCCCACACCGACTGGAAACGCCATACCTGGCACACATACTGCACGCTTCGGAGAGGTTGAGCAACGTGGCGCCGCCGTTACCCGTACAGGAAGAGATCTCTACGATGAGCTTTTGAAGAAGGCATCGAAGGAATCTTCTGGAAGTAGTGACATAACTCTAGACGAAGCGTTGGTAGACGAATTCAGGGCATATCCGGATTCTTGGCATGAACTCGAACGAAAGGGTTTGGTATATTTTCGCTACCGAATTGCTTCCTCAGCACATGATTGGGAGATGCGCAGGTGCTTGCTTGAGAGGCTGCACACTCCAATTTCACTGAGAGAATTGATTACTGTCGGTTTGATCGAGTTTGATCCTTTGACCTACGAAGATTTTCTGCCGTTGTCAGCTGCTGGGATCTTCACGTCAAATCTAGAGAACAAACACTCATATAGAGCGATTAAGGAGAGTCCTCGTGGTCAGAGGGATTTCGAAAAAGCGCTTGGATGCGAGATTGCGCAAGAGTTTGATCTTTACGATAATGTACAGCGCCAAAGCATCAACCAATGCGCCGAGGAGTTGGGGATACATAGAATTTTGACAGAATAGTTAAAGCAACATAATATAAGAGATCCATATCATAAAGATTTAGTAGAAGACATAACTAACGTGTAAATATTCACACTATGATCTAAAAGTGGATAGGTGGTCGCCGTAGCTGCTGTGAAATGCTCCTATATTTACCCTGTATCTCAAGCCACAATGCGGGGGTAGACCTCAGAACCGGGGTGTGCATTGATTGCTCCGGAGATTCGGAATGCTAAAAAATGCCGACTGGAACACCCACTGCAATTGCGGGGTTGCATCAGTTACCCATGTCCCTACTCCACACCCAGGCACAGTCGATATGAGATTCCGTAAATCCACAATTCATGAACCCGGGCTACACGTATTTCATAACTCGAAGCGAACTGAATTCCATCTTCCTCCAACGCCCCCTCTCAAAATTATGACTTCTTCTCAGACAACGTGCAACAAGCGCCATCAACAAGGGGATGATGAAGATGCCCAACCGCCCCGTCACCGGAGAAAAACTGTCCGGAAGAGGATTGCAATTGCATGCGAAGAATGCCGGTCCCGGAAGAGGAAGTGTGATGGAGCAATGCCGGCTTGCAGCGGATGCGCAAAGCGAATGTCTGTTTGTGTCTATACATCAGAAGTAGAAGCCAGAGCCTGGCACAACGCGTGAGATGTACCCGTCATATTTGGCAACGATAATCTTGGTGTCGCTAACCGAGTCTCCGCTCAGAATGGTCCAGTCGCTGCGCAACCGATTGGAGGAGCTTGAAGCAGCTGAACGCTCTACACAGGAGCCCGAACAGCCCACCTGCGATAATGATTCATTGGTCACAACGGAGGTCAATCACGTCCACATACAGGCGTCGACTTCGGATCATGAAGAGTACGCCGCAGCTATGGTCACTGAAGGGTACTCTGATCAATGGGAAACATCTTTCCCCGATGGTGAAGCTTGCCTCGACCAGGCGCCAGGCGCCTCGACACCAGTTGAAAGAAGTGGGCATGGCTTCAGCGACCTAGAGTTGCAAAGACTCGAAGAGCTCAAGCGACCGATTCGTCAGATCATGGACCAAGACGAGACCTCAAACGAAGCCCTGGGAGCCATTACTCCTAATCGAACCCTGTCGACCTCAAGCGCAGAAGCACAATGTACTTGCGACTCGGTAGTTCATGAGACTCGGTGGTATCTACCGCTTCGGAGAGTCGCAGATAGCTTGGTGTCAGCATATTTCTCCAAAGTACACCGGATATACCCTGTTCTTCATCAAGGATCCTTTAGGTCTTTATACGATAGACTATGGGAGTCGGCGAAAGGTGACTGTGAAAAGTGCTTGGGGCTATGCAAACAGAAGAAGCGCGGACGGCTACATGCTGCTATTTTGCATGCTGTTTTTGCTCTAGCGAGCTTACTTGAACCTGGGTGCCCGAAACAGAATGCCAATCGCGCTGACGAGTTTTTCTGCAGAACACAGGACCTCAATTTCCTTGACGTTTTAGGCGACGAGGTAGACACTGGACTTGTGCAGTTGGGTATCCTTATGGGGTTCTATTTGCAGGCGACAGAGAGATTCTCTAAGTGTTGGAATGTCACGAGCCTGACTATTGGATTGGCTCAGACCATGGGCTTGCACCTCGCCGATGAACAAGTTAAGAAGAGAGGTTTCATGACGACCCCTCTTACACAGATGGACTATGAAATGCGAAGCCGGGTATGGTACGGATGTGTTGTTTTAGAAAGGTATGTTGTTCCTCTTGATATCAATCAATGGTCGCATTTCTAAATCTAATTTACTCTTCAAGGGAGGTAACAATGTGCTTCGGACGACAGCTCATGAGTCCAACTACAGGAGAAAGCCCTCGACTCCCGGAATCAATTGACGATAATTTCTTGAGTCAAGTTGTAGGAGAATGGAACATACAGCCCCCAGAACAACCAAGCCTGCTAGAATCATACATACAGACGATTAAACTGTATGATATATTGAACAAGGTCGCAGCCAGAAAAGAGCCTCACAGTCTGTCATCAGCACAATCCGCTACAACAACAAACTTCCAAAATATCCTCGACCTCGATGCCTTGCTCATGAAATGGCGAAGAGCTTTACCAGAATATCTCCATTATGAACCAATCTCGTCACAAAATGGGGACCTTCAAAACTACAATTCCGATGGGCTCCCAATCTCTGAGGGTCATTTCTTTTATCAAGCGAAAAGATTATACCTAAGGTTTGACCCATGCACGCGCCCAAACTTGCTGTCTAGACTTAACGTGGCTTAGGTTCTTGCATGTTCGCATGCTCATCTTGCGTCCAGCTCTGGACCTTTTATTCGAAAAACAGCAAAACGAGCCAGACCTGAGAAAGGATCCGCTAGAAGTAAGCGTGGAGGATCTGGTGGTCTCCAGCATAGCTTCCCAGTGTGTGCTTTCTACTCAAGGGTTGATAATGTTTTTGGAATCGGAAACGCAGTCCAACGGCTGCCTAGCTTGGTGGTACAATGCCCGCTGTAAGTGGCTGTCCCATTACCATCGTTATACCTTCTGATACCAGGCTATAGATTTACACTGCTCCGCGAGCATAATGCTTCTAGCTCAGCTGTGCAGCTTCGGCGGTGGCAATTCCTTGAAACAGCCCCCTGCAAAATCCCTTGAACACTGTCTGCAGTGCCTTTTAAGTTATAAAGAACTGAGCAGTGTCGCCAGGAAATCTATAAAACTCCTTAAAGATGCTGCTGAAAGTCTATCACGAAATGGAAAGCCTCCGGGTAGCAAGCGGGAGAAGGCCCCCATTACCTGTCACGACGACTCTCAAAATCACCCGCATCTGCGCAACGTCAACGCGGCGATGTACCGGAGCGGCGGAGTATCTCAAACAGGTACTGAGCTAATATCACACGATGAGTCATTTGGGCAGAGCTATCTCATCGAAATATCGAATAATTCCCAGGAAGAAGATATTGGACTCACAAAGAGCGGCGACGTCATAGTAGATCTTGAAGCCAACCATCTCCGGGGACTTAATGATGAGTTCTGGTCTCTGAATACTGGCGATATGTCACAATGGCCTCTGGTGCCGTTTATTTGTCAGTTCGAAAACTTGCCTGATACCACAGACCCGCAAAACTTCAAATAACATAAATTGTGGATTTGGAAAAACCATCACGCATAGTTGCTTCATAATTTCCGACTCCTGACTCACGTACATCTATTCATTTTCCAGCAGCCATTCTCGGAACCAGTGGACTGCTGCGTTCTTGGCTCTTGCCATCCCCCTTCTTTCTCCAAGCTTATTGGGGTTTCCACGAATAGCAAAGCCATGCTCAAGCCCAGGAAAGTACTGGTAGCTATAAGGAATTCCTAGCTTTGGGATGACCTGGTTACTGTACTCTTTCAGCTCTTCCGTGAAAATCGGGTCCATCTCAGGCGCGATGACTTGGACCGGAACGGCCAGAGCATCAATCTCGGTCTTCTCGACCAGTGTCGGATGTGCCACCGAGATGCAGTCGGCGAGTTGTTTATCTTTGGCCCCAATATGAAACGCTCCCCATCCTCCGAAGCAGAACCCCATGACTCCGAAGCGACGATACGAAGCTCTAAGAGCCTCTGCGGTCTCAATGATCTCGGGTCCTCTCACAGCCTTGCTGTTTCGTGCCAAGAACGCTGGAAGATCGAGCTCAGCCCATCGACTGTCGTTTAGTATGGTATCAGCGGGAAGAATCTCACCACCGAAGCTAGAGTAAAGCCAATTTAGTGAGAAAGTCAATTCATTTAGCTTCTGTAGTTCAGGTCACTTACAAGTCAGGTACCAGAACGGTAGCTCCGACCTCCTCAGCATAGTAGTCCGCCAAGATGCGTGTATTCGAGAACGTCCATCCAAAGAGGTCATGAATCATCATGATTGCTACTCCCTCATTGGATCCTGTCACATAGCAGTCAATTCCAGCAACCTTGTCATTTCTGCCTTTGTGCGTTGCGTCCCATCGAAAACCTTTAACACAGCATTCGGCCATAATGAGTGACTTGAGATAATATAATCAGCGCAGTTGTCAAGATATCGTTGTGATTAGAGGAGCATATTCAATTTATAATCGAATTTTATTTGTTAGGTTCCATTTTAGTTACCAGCTTGCAAGTAAAACCTAAGTCATTGCATGCATGACGCTACCCGCACTAACGCCGCAACCCTCAACTTTCAGCTAATTATCACAGCTGCTGTTACCAAACAGGAAGCAAATCGCATCCTTACCGGTCTACACATACGATGCTAGAGGAAATCATAAATCTCAGCTCATAAGCACTCGAAGATCGTACCGCTTAGATATGTCTAGGGCGGATATGTGAGCAGTAGTCCGTATTTTATGCTGCGGATATGCGGATGCAGCATGCGGCTATAACAGTGACCCGCCGAAAGTCCGCAATTTTTTACATGTTACTCCTGGAACTAATCTTGAAAGCGTCACAACTACAATGATCAATCATGATCAACAGAGGAAAACGAGTGGTTGAGACACTGTGACAGCATAGCTTTTGCACCTCTTCCTAACGTTCCAGTAGGTGATTCCATAATTAGAGCAAATAATGCGTTGATCAGTTGCATATGCCTTGGTTTTGCTAGGGCAAGGTCTTCCAAAGAGTCTAGGCCCCCGAATGATATTTTCTGGTTGTCAAGCATATCCCCAGTCTCAATCCAGCGCCACCAAGTATCGGACCGTCGATAAAACTTTCGGATATGCTCATTTAGGCAGCTCCGCCTAGATCCCAACATCGCGACTGGTCATCATCAAGTCTTGATTGGCCACAGCGGGGGCAAGAAACTTCAATGCATTCTAAGATATGGGCTGCTTTGTCTAGATCGTTTTATCTTCAGATTATCTCCAATAATATTGAATTAGCAAGCGTACAATATCTGATAGATGAACCCGGAATGATAAGTTTCTAACATGAGATTATTATCAGCTATCTACAAACAAAATTATAATTGGACCTTATTTCTCTCATCAGAAAGCAGGTACCAGCTACTGTTAAGCAGATGGCAATCAACGGACGGCTCGAGCTGAATACAAATCTCGTTCATCTATTCATCTACTGAGGCATAATGGTGGTCAACACCAGCAAATCCGGTAATAATCTCACGAGCATCATCTTATCGACCGACTCGGTAGGCATATCAAGGGCTTTCAGGTAGCAAGAGGATACCGACGCCTAGAATTAGAGCCTATAGAAATCCAAGGCCATTAAGGATACGCCACTGAATACTGATATGGTACGACTTGTACTTTCCCCAATTAGCCATGTTAGAGATCCTAATACCGATGGTAGCAAAAAGCTAATAGTATGACATCAGGATACCACAAATAACTACAGGTGCACTCTCAGACTGAAACACTAGTATCGCAACGTTTAGAGTACCGATCGACAGGCTAGTCACGAAATGCCCAATAGTAAATTAATACCAAGCATACTGTGAAGATATCTCGATGACGATCCTAACGATTGCCTATAGAGCAGACAGCGTAATCTTCATTCAGCGGCCAATTCTATTAACGACCTGGCGGATAATCAAGGCGTTATTATCGGCCTGCTCTCGGTCGGACGCCTAATTGGCGCCTTGGCGAGCGGAACCAAATGTGCCGTTGTTACTGAACCGATCAGCGTAGTCAGACATGTTGAAGTAAATTATCAGCCAGGAATCCACTTAGTGGGTAGCAAAAACTGAGGGGTTGGCATATGACTATAGACGTGGTGCTACGATTGCGGTCTTTCTCCCGAGCTTGAGGGCCAACGTCAATATCTAGTGGCCGAAAAGTTTAAGAGTTTAAAAAAACGAATAAAGAATAAAGAAAGAAACTTAGATAAAAGCATTTAAACTGTCCCACTTGTTAACAATTTAGGCAATCAGATAATAATCGCATTAGATAATAACGGTCTACTTCCGTGAAGTCGTTAGGGCGACATTTTCCAAGGTAAACGTAGCAACTGTGTACTCACGACAAAAAGCAGACGCTTCTTCGTTGATAATTTGAGTAGGTATGTAACATGGGTTCCGATTGCGAGCTTCGAGCATCACCATACTTGACATACTGGACATCCACACTTTGCCTTTCTAATGCGCATGAGAGATATGCGTCGTAACTAATGAAGGAGACATGTGAAATCTAAAAGGATTCATGCGACAAACGGCTGCGGATTGAACCTAAATGGAAGCTCCGTCCTGGTGTCTGACTTAGGCATGGCTATACGGCCGTCTACAACGAGTAATGCCGACTACCGTATTAGGTCAAGTCAGACATGAATGTCGTCACTGAAGGGATATAACGCCGAGAAGACTTAAGTCTCTTGACTGTCCATGACCTCGCGATTGGACGAGGCTGAATATCGTCGGTAATGCAGGTGGAACCAGGTATCCAGCAGTGGGGCTGAGAAATGCCTATTTGGGAAACTCCACATCGCCTAGCGGAGAGCATAAATAGTTGTCCACCAGGATGGCCTGCTGAATGATACGTGGGGATGTAATCAATCTCAGAAAATACTTGCCTGCAGAGAGAAGAACAATATTGTAGATCTTCTGATAGCCTTTAAGCTCTCTCCCATGGCATTAATATTGAGAAGTGTCTGAGAGGAACAAGGAACTGACCTAGCCTCGGTGATATCTTTAGCGACGCCTGAGCCAACGTCCGTTTTGGGTAGCAAAATACGGGATAATTGCAGTAAATTTCTCAATTTCAAAGCTTAGACATCGACTATTCTGTTACTCTCGTAGTCACCCGAAAATGGCATGCTCTTTAGTCATTCTACAATCACGCAGCGTGGTCCAGATGCCCACCAGGGTTGACTCGGGGATTAATACTTGTCATATCGCCTGATTGACAGCGTAAAAAAACTTTTAAATATCTACTATATACCATACTCCTTCACCTTCCACGTCCGGCTTGGTTTATTATTAACGACCTATTCCTTGTATCGCAACCTGGACAATACTTAAACCGACTATTATAGCTTTAGCAGAGGAGGCCAAGCGTAATTCTGTGCTGTTTGAACTCACTGACGAGGACCTTAACCGTGGCGTCCAGGAGTTTCTCCAGCAAATGATTACATCCAACCTAACGCACACCAATCCAATTGAGCGGCAATTCCACTGATTATCAGCCATATAGATAGCGGTCTGAAAGAGGACGAAACAAGCTTGAGTTAGATCCCGTACTAAATTACCAGCGTCCTAGATGGCACAGAAAAGTTGAGTTACCCTTGATTGCTAGCGGCAATCTTTTCCAACTCATTAATCTCCTTTTCAGGGGCTTTACCTCGTCGCTGATCTTGGGGGCATAAACTTCCGAGTCTGTTATGCTAACTGGAATGATAACACAACCTTTACGCTATGGTATACCAAAGTTAGCCTCCCTAAAGAATTGATGCTAGTGCAGAAGGCCCAGGAGCTGTTTTCGTTTCTCGCCAAGCAAATTGAAGAATATCTCGAGCTACACGACTATGAGGACTGTTACCACTGTTTCGTCTTAGTAGATAAAGATACTATAACCGACTGCTATTCCTGATTCGAGGTCGGTTTGGAAATATCTGTAGATCGGGAATTGTCTAAACTTCAAGTCATGTTATCTGCGGGAAGCGACATACTTTCTTTAACTGGCGCATTACGATATCACATCCCTAATTCAGACTTCCTATCGCCCCACTATTCAAAACTACTTAACTATTCTTTTCATTGCTCTGTCGTGTCTCTAAGGTATCGATGGGTAAAGTTGCCCGGCTATTAAGGTGAGATTGCAGGAAGACCAAATCGGCAAAAACCACACTGATAGAAAGGGCGTAAGTTTGGCAGGTAACCCGAGATGGATTCCTTAATAGGCAGTGCACTTCCTATCTATACTCTTCCATAATTGTTTAATGTAAGTATCTAGGACAGCAGTATCTCCCTTATCGATCAAGGCTATCTTGCTTACTATCACTAGAAATTACCAGGCTATTGCTCGCTACACTCCGGATGAGAAGTTATGTTACTGCACCTCTTTCTAATTTTCTTGTCTTAAATCACTGCCATAAAGCTCTTTAATATGCCCAAATTAGCTGTAACTTTTATATTATATTTATTAGGTAGTAAGCATTATATATCAGTATTTTATATCATTAATATGTAAGAAATAGTTTTTATATTATCTATCCGTAGTCTTTCATTACTAGAATCCTTAATAACTTTATAAGAAGTACTAAGAAAACAATATTTAATAACCTTTCTTTGGCAATACAATAGTGATAAACAGTTCTTTAAAACCTAACTATTTGAAAAGGAGTTTTTCGATTAAGACATAATGCTCGCGTATATGAATTATGTAACCTCACTTACCCACTTAGGGTTCGAAGTCCGATCTCCTCATTGCAGGTTATATAGTCCTTCTTATCGTGCTTACCGTTGTTCATCAACTCCCCAGGGTGTACTACCAGTAACGCGGTCATTGCTATAAATACCAGGGTGGCATCAAAGAGATATATGAAAATCTCATGCGTTATAACGAAACCATCCGATCCTTGTAAGAACTCCACCGACCGGACAACACTTCGAATAATGAGTAGAAGAGTCACTCCTTCTAGAATTCTGAAAAACTTCTTGTGATTTACTTGCCAATCAGCTCGTGACCTCGCCCGCTGCGTGATTTTGCGGTTAAGAAACTCGGTATTCAAGATAAAAAGGCTCAACGCGGCGATTTGCGTAATCAAGCCACCAATAAGAATCGTTCGTCCCTTGGTGATGTCCTCAGGCTTGCCAGACGCTGGCATCATGGCGCCCATCAATTGACTAAAGATGCACCCAATATCTATAAGAACGTAAATCTTGGTCATCCATCGAGTGCTGAGGAAAGAAAGGTCTTGAGCACGGAGAGCGACAGCCATGCGTCCAAGGCTCATGTAAACTGTTGCAGCTAAAAACGGAATGCCGACAAGTAATAGTACGTTCTGTAGGATGAAAGGGCTTGAATTGTTGGGATCTTGATGGGACCAAAACCGTCCGTAGTAGCCGAATGTTTCACCTGATGCGTCATTAGCGCTGTCGTTCGGCGTTCTTCTTACATATTACATACATATTCCACCGAGGAGAAATGGAAATATAAACCATGCTCGTAACGTGAACATCCGAATTAGATGTGCCAGAGTGGCAATTCCAAAAAGGCACATGAATATCATGGCAGCGATGTGATTCGGTCTGTACTCGTAGAAGATGACCACGCGTGTTCCATTTACGATAGGCCCAAAAGGACCCTGGTCATCGTTGCGAACCGTCAACATGAATGCCAAGGGAAGTGCCGCTTGAGTCATATTAACAAAGGAACAGTGACCGATACAATAAAGCGGAAAGAAATAGAAATAAAAGTTAATATGATTTGGAGTGTAAATGCGTAATTGCAGGTAACCCTCGTTTATCGTTTTAATTGAATGAAGTCAACAGGGAAAATTGTTATTATCTAGACTTTAAGCCTTGTCTTCCTTTATATCTCGATCTCGTATTTAAAACCGAGAAAACGAGTTTTAGTGCCAGCCAGCCAGTGTTTCAAATTTTATCTAAATTAACTAAATAATTAAATTAATTTCAGTTATGCATTATCTTGTAGTCCCAAGGCTCTGGCAATCCCGTTATATTCCCTGCGTATCTCTCGCTCTGTAACCGAGACGCTGCAAGAACCCCCATTGGCCGATTAAGTTAGCGACTTTTTTATGGCTTAGACCGTGCTGTTGCTAAACAAAAGGGTCGGACGGAGAGAGCAGCTGAACTGGTTGGTGCGGTGCCAACTTAAGGCACACCTTGCAACAGTCTCCGTCAGGTACCTTGTTCTTTCAGTTACCGGCAGCCATGGAGGATTCCATTCTTTAGAAGATAATCTTAGCTAAGTGAGTGCTTTCACGTCGCACATGGTGTTTCCAATAAGAGATAGATATCTCATATATTCTTTCACCGTGTTTCTTTATAGCTTAACGCTCACACTATTGATCTTTTCCACATGATTATAGCACTACGTGAGGAATGATTGGAAACATTGGGCGGCGTATTGTTATGGGATTTGTGTCCGGAATGAGAATCTCCGCAACAGTTTGAAGAAGTCCCTTCTGGGAACAGTATTTACAGTGAGTGGGGAAAGTGCGCGGTCCCCCTTAGTGTTAAACCACTTTCTAGCCTTATTGAGTAGCTCCGTGCGGTGCTAATTATATAACTCGATTAGCACGAGCATATCATCCTGGCTAGAGTTGCCTTAATATTGTTGACCGGACTGGTTTGTAGAACTAAAGGTTCCCTATTGAGTTAGGCCCCCCCTCATAAACTAAAGGGGTTGAATACTTGTTGCCTCCTACTGTATTCCCCGGCAGTGAATTACGTGTCTCGTATTGAAAACGCGAACTAATTACCCAAACTCTGCATTTTCATTCTCTAAATCGCCCTACACTACCCCTATGGCATATAAGTTCTTTTTTTTTTTCGGACGGTATGAAGAAATTGCGCCGTACTTATAGAAAGTCCTAATCAGGCTGTTAATAATGCAAAAAACAAAAGATTAAGTGCGATAAGACCCAGCCAGTATGCCGGAACTACGTTCGAAACGATATCACCTGTATTTATCACCCTTATCCCAGACAGGACTCGGCGGAACTTACCTTTACAACCACACCTGTTTAAGGTGTATTGTTTTATAATACCTCTCAGCGAACCGAGTTTGTGCTCGCTTTATTGCGTCGTATTAGCTAAGTACTTAGACTGCCTGGAAGCTAAGGAGCCTGTTATGCTTGTGATGTTTGCACATTTTTTAGTTATCCTAGACTGTATACCCTCTAGCTGGCATGTGAAAGGAGGGCATAAGTACATAATACTGGGGATAGAAGTTCTTGTGCCAGATTCGTTGCAACAATTTGTGCAACGACATCATAAAAAATCAAAAACGGAAACATAAGGCCTTATTGAAGGCAATCCGTATTAAAGTCTTGTGTTTATAGAAAGGAGGTCTATTGAGGTGGGACTGAATAACTTTTTGAGAAGTAACTATCTCATAAGGATTTATAATCTAAGGCTAATAACCTGTAATGGAATGATGCCTAAACCAACGACACGCGATTAGATTATGGCATTAAAGGGTATAATACAGCCCTTTCCTGAATCAGTTCTATTGGTTCCTAGGAAACTATAACAACCGATGCGATTAACAAGTAGCCAATAGCTACTCAATGGCCACAACATAGCCCCAGTAGATCCTAAATCTACCTTATCCGGAGATAAGTATTAGGCCACCTTGAATTCGATACTTATATGACAGCGGGATGTCTATCTACGTATAGTCCGTAGCGGCCGGTTTACGGATAATTTCGAAGCTATGCCCTAATGAATGCCTCTATTTTTCTCGTTTTTTGCGCTGTAATGGAAAGACACAAGCATTAGAATTCAACAGCATACATTTCATAGTCAATATTAGTTTCAACTTAGACCTCAGATTACTCTAAGTGTTCGTATAAACGACCATAGGCTCCAAGCTACGTGAAATGTACATAAGTATTTTACTAAAGCCTCACCTCTTGCACAACTAAAGACGCATAAAGTTTCCGCAAGTACGTTGTTTAGAATCCTTGTTCTTGAATAACTACAAATCTCACCTCCTAGGCTGTTGATCCGTGCTGTTATTCTTTGCATGATTGTGTCCCGGACTTCTTGCGCTCAGTCAATCTACAATAAACCACCGTTAACCTATCTTCATGATCTTAAGCTCAAAGGTCTTCGCTATCATAAATACCATGCAGTACCCACCTGTCGTATGTACCCACCAACCGTACAGTAAAAAGAAAATCTCTCTATACAAAATGCTTTTTTTATTTACGTAGTGCTTATCTGAAACTGGACTTATTAACCTAGAATAATATCTATTAAGTTATGAGTTTTATTATGTTTAATATTATTAAATTGATTTTTTAATAATACGGATAAGAAAATTTTGATAAATCTAGGTTAAAAATATGCTAAATTATAATCTATTACTCTAGATTAGATAGCTTCTCTAATGTTAGAATGGAATTGCCCTAAGCTTATCTACTATTAAATTAGTAATAAAGAGTCTAGAAGGGGGCCTGACAGATCTTTGCGACCTGTCACAGACTTAGTTTAGGGTCATCCTGATAGGTCTGAAGTGCAAGAATGATATCGGCCTCTTGATTAGACTGTGTCATATAATGTGGTTAAGAACTAATTGATCGTGAGATCCTATTACCGCCTTAATTCCGGCGTATCTAATACGCTTCGCTTTCCGAAACGCCCTTCAAAACGGACCTTCACACAGACCTGCGGAGTGCCCGAGACTCCACCTCAAGAGACGTCATAGCCTAAACGTGACGATCCGTATTTCCTAGTCAGCAAGTATATAAGCCTGAACGTGAACCATATCTACCGCACATGAGATCAGCAACAACTGAACAAAGTTCTCAGATCCAGAATGAATCGCTCATTTGATTTCATTATTCACGTATTACTCGGTCTCTTTTTGGTTAAAGAAGCTTCTGCCCTCGGCGACTGCAAATGTGTAAGTGGTTTCTCTCGGCTCTCACACAAGCCATTGTTTGCTGAATTCTTTTAAGGCACCATCGGATCCATGTTGGCCATCAAGTGATCGGTGGAGATCGCTTAATGGCACCCTAAATGGGAGACTGATTCAGTTTATGCCACCGGCGTCTGTTTGTTACTCGTCTCAGTCCAACTACAACGAGTCCAACTGCAGCGAGGTTCTCAAGCAATGGGAGACTTTTTCCTTTCACTCTGCAAATCCTGGAAGCGTCCCATATATCTGGTCCAATGAAACCTGCTTGCCAGTCTATCCAAACGGAACTAGTATCTCTGGAGACCGACGCGCTGCCGAAAAGGGATGTGCAGTTGGCATGCTCCCGCCATACATCGTTAATGCCACTGAGACCAAGCACGTCCAAGCAGCGCTGGAATTCGCTAAGGTATGGAATCTCAGGGTAACAATAAAGAATACCGGCCACAATGGAGCAGGAAGGTAATTGCTTATTGATTCATGATAAACGTTGAACTGTGCTAAATCCTCTCCCAGAAACACCGGTTATGGCAGCCTATCGTAGGAAACTCACTCAGATCCCACCAGTCAGCCTTCTAACTAACCTCGTGCTGCAGAATCTGGACTCATCACATGAAGGGGATCAAGTTGCATAAGAAGTTTCAAATTTCGTCATGTGACAAACGCTCCGCTGAGAGAAAGCCCCAGATGGCAGCTACATTAGGAGCTGGCGTCCAGGATGGTGAACTATTTTCTATCCTCTCACGACTAAATGCAACGGCAGTTGGTGGTACTAATATGGTATGCATAATTCTTATGTTTTGTATTGGTTCACATTATCCAGGAAGCGATGCTGACTTGGTAACTCGAAGGACGTTGGAGTTGTTGGATGGGCCACTGGCGGAGGTCATGGATACATGACTGGCAAGTATGGCATGGGTGCCGACAACATCCTCGAAGTCGAGCTAGTGACACCGTCCGGCAAAGCGCTGACGGTGAACGAGTGTCAAGAACCCGACCTGTTCTGGGCTATTCGTGGTGGCGGCGGAGGTACGTTCGGCGTTATTACAAGCATGACTGTCAAGGCCTACCCACTACCATCAATGATCATGGGTGGCTTTACATTCACGGCGAGAAATGGAACATCGCCGGCCGCTTTTTATCAGAAGACGGCGGAAGTACACGGCCTTCTACCAGTCATGCAAGACAAGGGTGTCCACGGTTATTACACCATCAGCGGTCCCCCTTACAGTGAGGCTCTGACCTTCTCTGGCTCACTGTTTATGTGGAATGGATCAAACCAAACGTTCGAAGACGCGGTGCGGCCATTTCGACAGCTTCTTCAGGCATCCGATGAAGTCACTTCGTCAGTCACGCAACTGCCATTATACTCATTCTCTGACCTGCTTGACAATCTGCCTACTATAGATGGCGTGAGCGCAACTACAAGCATTACAGCGTCCAGGTTGATTTCACGGAAAGTTGTAACAGAAAACCAGAAGGGATTAGCATCAGCGCTTCAGAAGATTGGTCCAAGGGCTACCTTATCAACGGTTCGTACAGGTAATTGCTGTCAGGTACCTTAACTACTAATAAGAACTGACAGGACGGGCTCCCAAACGTGTCATTGTCTGGGACTTTTACTATCAGTAAGAAAGCAGTTAATAACTCGCTAAACCCGGCTTGGCGAGACACGGTAGTACATCTAGTTTTCTCGCAGGCATGGCAACATTCGACACCTGCATCAAGAGCTCGCACTATAGTAAATGATATTACTTACAAGGGCTTGAATGTACTCAGGCAGCTGGACCCTGAGTCGGGAGCCTATCTAAACGAGGTATGGATGCCTAATCTTTCCACAAAGAAGAGACCTTAATCTGAGTTATATCTAACGTGTTTGACAGGCAAATCCTTTTGAACCCGGCTGGCAATGGTCTTTCTTTGGACCTAATTACGGACGTCTACACTCGATCAAAACCACGTACGATCCAACCGGACTTCTTTGGTGCCGCCAGTGCGTGGGAAGCGAAGACTGGTTTCAGCGAGAAGACGGGAAGCTTTGCAGAGTGTACAATCCGTTTGATACCTGAAGGCAGGTTGAAAACGAAATAATAGTCAACGGGATGATGCTCGATCAGAGCCACGAGATTTAAAGGCTTGGTGGACGATCAAGGACCCGGACATCGATGAGCATGAGGAGCATCGAGCTTCTCTTAACCTTTTCCTTCTGACTTTAGTATCATTAAATAAATTTAGATTGCGGTTAGATAGTAATTGTTATCATAAACCCCGACATAAAATATTACAATAGCAGTAGCTACTGCAAGAAGTAACCTAGAACAACGTTCTAATACCGGTATGCTATGAGGCTGTAATAAGATAACGAAATGCACACTCACGAAAGGAGTCAGTGTTATGCCTAGTTCAGGGATAGAAATAAACAGCTTTAGAGGCAAAGATGAAGATCAACCTACGAATGCGTACTTCATGGACTAGCCACAGCGTCGACAGTCGGATGCGATCCTCAACTATATGGTGCTGGCAAGTCTGGGTCTTTGGCCGCGAATACGTTCTTGATCTACCAAAACTCTCGACAACACCTGCTAACCCTGACCCGGATCATGTGTATGTTTCTCTTTTGCCAACGCTGTATTTATTGTTCTTCATTAGCCACAGGCTTGAACATGCTGTAAAATGTACCCCGCCGTTAACTCCGCCCCTAAATGCATTTTGTACGTTGGTATGGAGCTATGAAAGTCTATTTTCCACCTTCGAACAGTACTTTATCCCTATTTCTTTGTCATGGCTGGGCATGAAAGGAATATCCTGGTCTTTATGAGCCACTTGCAAACAGTGAACCGCCCTCTCCATCGTTTAAAGCCCTTAGATATGAAGAAGCCGCCCAGTAATGCCGATCTGATGTACGAGCCATCATCGAAGAGTACGCGCGAACCAATAACAAATTCAGTGATCCAGAATTCGATTTTGACAAAGACTTCCTCCGCACATGACGACATTTGCCTATTCGGCATTGTAAGAGCCCGTAGTGATGATGAAGACCAATGTACAAAGCCAGGTTCGGTTCACCGTATACCTTGGATCTTTAAGAAACCACGATTTGTCACCAACCACTTCGTCTCGGACATCAAACAAGGAGCCGGATATGCCATCTCTTCCAAGGAGTAGATCCTGAGATCGTGCTCGTATTCTGCTCTTCATTCAGGCGTAAGTTCTCCAATTTATCGAGGCGGTACGCAATCCGAGTTAGGCGCCATTGCGCCACTCTCGGGATCGTCCGGATCTGCTTGTCTGGGGTAGTCCCTGATTTCTGGAAGTCCTGGTCGATGAGGCCATCGGATACGGTCGCTTGGATCGATATACTGCCACAGGTCGTAGGCGTGTGCCAGTTTCTTGCATTCATTGGACCAAGAATCCCAATCTTCTGGAGACGCATAGGTGATGACCCTTTCAGCGTGTTTCGTCGACATTATGCTAGAATGAACCGCAGATCGTATGCGTCTAGTTGCGCGGGTCGCTGAGATGTAATTTAGACTCTTTATTGTCAGACATTACGTGCATTGGGTCCATTAATGGCGATTCATATATCTATCTTGTATTGTTTCAAAAATCTGCCCCTTGAAGGATTTACCACTTTCAGTGCGTAATCTTAAAGTCCTGCTTGTACGTGACACCCCAGCACCTGTTCAACATATATCTAAACATCGAGAACCAAGAAAGAAACACCTCCAATCACACCAGACAAAAAGAGCAACGTCAAGATACCGGCACCTGCCTTATCTGCCGTCGTGATCGCCTTCAGCTTCGGCTTTCCATCATCGTCGTCCATATCCGTGTTTCCACCGCCAGGATTACCCTTGGATGTTCCTCCAGTCTTTGATGTAACTGGGGGCTTTGCACCCTCGGTTAACGTGTACTGGAAGATGGACAGGGCGTTCATCTGCGGGCCTACGCCGACAGTGCCGTCAAATTCGCCAGTCGTCCAGGAAAAACCGCATGCTGTGCCCGCGGGACCCTTGTAACCTTCTGAGGGAGAGCCAGTGCAGACCTTAGCAGCAGCCTGAGCGCTCGCCTTGATGAGCTTCATTATCTTCTCTCTGGTGGTCGGGTCCATTTGTGAGGTAGCGGCCAGCCATCGGGCCAGGAATCCCTTGAAATTCTGTTGATCCTGACCGCACTGCTTGTGCGGTTCGCAAAACTGCTCGTAGATAATCTCGTCCTTGACAAACCTGTTTAAAACGTCGGTTAGAAGACCATCGGAGCGCTTTTTCCAGCCGCCACTCTCGGTGAGGTTGTACATAACAGAAGCGCCGTGGAGGAAAATGCCAGAGTTGTAAGACCATTGCGTCTTGTCGATCTCCGTGCACTTGGCGCCGGCGTTGTCGCTGATATGAACACCATCCAGCACTGCAAAATTATCGGTGATAATTCCCGCGTCTTCGTGCCACTTCCAGATCTTCTCGGCCCAGTCGGCGTAGGTGTCGTTACCCGTGTACAGCGCAAGGCGAGAGGCGACGTTGAAGAAGCAGCCGTTGGAGATGGAGTTCTTGTAGTCGAAACCAGTGTTGAACTGGAAGATTTGCCAGCGCATACCGCCGCCGCAGTACTTTGTCTCCCAGCGACTGACGTACTCTTTGAAGACGGCCTGGACCTGGGCAAGCCATCCGGGCTGTTCGTCGGGGGGATCTGGGAATCCGTGCTCGGCTGCTGACATTGCTGCCATGGCCCAAAAGCCTTGGTCGTCGTTTCCTTCGGTCATGGTTTGGTTGTTAGGCATGTAATCACCTCCGTCGCCGGCTTGATGGATCATGGCTTGTTGTGTGATGTTATTGTAGGTCTCGTCGCCTGTAAGCCACCAGTAATCAACTAGAGTGCCGAACATAGCTCCAGCCTCCCACCCTTTCAAGAGTCAGTAAAATGTCGTGTCGTGTCTCAATAGTTATGAGGGAGTTACAGTAGTAGGGGTCTGGCAAGTTTCCTGGTGTATCGCCGGTGTTGTTTCCTGTGTAGTATTTTACTAAGCCATATGCTGCCTGACCAGCGGCACTCTGGATGGATTCTGACCATTCTCAGTCAGTTATTTTCTTTACTTTATCACTGACAGCAATAGAACTTACTGTCATCGTCCCATGTTACGTCGTAGGCCTTGGCTCCCGCCGCCCAGCCAAGGAATGCAGTTGTTGTCTGAAGAAATGATCGCATCTTGGCAGCTTAACCCAAAGCTTAAACCACCCAGACAATGACAAGACGGGATTAACAGATCAACTAGACCCTGATTAACGACAAGACCGGTTCGTGAATCCCGTTTAGACGCGCCGCCAAGCTAACTGTCGAAGATATATGGCGATAGTATTGACCGAAAACGCAGATTAAAAAGAGTGACAAAACACAGTAGAAAGAACCTTTTACGAGAAAAGGGTAACTGGAAGAGAAAGAGGTTTCCTTCCTTGTATCTAAAATTGGGCATGGGAATGACAGGGGATGCTCGACACACCCCACTCTTTTTACCCTGTGGGCATGGACACTGACACTCTGGTATTCAGTGATACGTCCGCGTACCAACTGGACGCCACCGAAAGGCGAAGGGGGGTCCTTTGGGGCTGAGCAACAATACGGACCGTACGATCGTCAGGGATCAAACTTGAGAACTCTCGTCTAGAGACGAGAGAGACTAAGGCTTGCATTGAGAGGCGAGAGAAAATGCAACGCTTTACAAGGTACGCAAGGCACAATGTAAAATGCACAGTATCTGTACATGATTATGATCGTTTCAAGTGTTAAGTAGTGCTCTAGTCTTCCTGAATAAATGCAGCTCCTTGAAGCAGCTCGGCCCAATCGTGGGCTCAGTCCCTTTTTCGCATAACCTGAAGAGCGGGTTAAAAACCATGGATCGTTGCTTTAATTCGGCCGAGACTGTGAAAAGAATCGCGATTTCGGTCGTATAAAACCTACGGACTTACTTATAAGGACTAATCAACGGACGAAGTAGGCGCAGTGTTTCAGATAACGAAAGGGCAATTCAAGCTTATTGAATCTGGTAAGGCGCTGAGTTCCTCGTCTTCTTCTTGGGTTGAAGCATCCAGATTGATGCTGGATCCCTGTGGGACCTCGACCTCGGTGAGACGCTAGATAAGTTCTCCCTCACTGGGTTCTCTCAGGTCATCCCTAAGGCGTTGGGTATCCCCAGAGAACGTCTCCTTCCCGTTAAAGATCATGTCTCTGGTGGAGATGACCTTGTTGGTCAACGGATTCCAGACCCTGTAGGTATTTGTCGAGTTATGCCCGACCATGTATCCTCCCCATCCCCAGGGGTTGAGTCGCTGCCGCCCATTCTTCTTTTTCAAACTTTACCCGGGTCTACACGAACCTTCCCGAGAGCACAAAGACAGGCACGGACCATGGTTCGTCTGTTTTCCTAAAGTTGGGTAGTCCCTCTCAAATTCTACACAACTATAGAGTAATTCTGTGAAAGAAAGTCGAAAATATTGTCTGGATTTTGAAGGGGAAAAGGAGATTTTTTCGAACCATCTTCCTTGGTAGTAGATAAGTGGTCAGCTGGAAAAAGGCATAGAAAGCTTTTTGGTGGTGATAAAGGATAGCTTTATGCAAGTTAGCCTAGTAAATGTGCATTTATTCTATCTAATCATGAATAGATATAAATCATGTGTTCGAGATACTTGGGCCAACTTGGACTTCTCTCACTCTATCAATTTTGGAAGTGGTCTGTAGACTTGGCTCATTACTCACGCTAGGCTTGGATTCCAAGTGCAAAGAGGGAAATGAGTCGACGGGGTTGTATGAGAATTCAGGGGAAACTCTATTGAGGTCAACGGGTACAAAAGTAGACCGCAGAAGGGCAATAGGGCCATAATTAGGGAAATTCAATCTAATTGATCTCATTTCTCAGCCTCCCACGACAAAGATCGTAGTAACAAGGAAGTGCTGCCGTCAAACCAAGAGGTGCAGCAAGTGACGCCGTCACTGTTTGAACGCTTCTCTTCGCAATGTAGACGAATGGACTTGGAAGAAGATATGCCTGGAATTGTACTGGAGATTATTCATACAGCGCTTAGCGCACCACTAGGATGGTGTCTCATTTGTCCGATGTTACGGCAACGTGTAAGCCCAGTGGATTCAGGGGCCAGCGCTGCATTCGGGCCCGGTATGGCCACTTCAGGATGACGTCTAAGTTGGCGCGTTAGTGACAGTTAGTGGGAAGAGCTATCAGGTAAGACTTTCATGTATCATCACTCGATTATCATACAGTGTAGGGTCGGCTCTTTCTGACCATGGAAAGCGATGGGGTGAGCAACGACCACCTACCCATCATGTCTGCAACTTGCTCAATAAGTGCAATGCCTCGTGGCAGAGCAAAAGCCAAAGTTTCATTTCGTTATATCGCTGCAGAAAGTCATGCCCAAACTGGTTTAATGGGTCGTACTCTGGGCCCCGGCCCCGTCACGCACATTTCGACTCAGCCTCCCCCTGAACGATTTAACTATCGTGGACCTAAATCCACTCTGTAATACGAGAACTCCTTCTTTATTGAAGGGGTATTAATTCGTTCTTGTGAACATTCGCTTATTAAGTACTTTGATAATATAAGAGGAGCTTCCTAAATGGCAATATCACGACTACCACGCGTTTTTTATGATCACCCAGATATAGAGCGACTCTTGTTTGACGTTTCTTAATACTTATAAATACTACTGATCCAGCACACAATACGATCAGAAATATCTCAGTCCTATCTTTCCCTCTCTTCTGTTTGCTTCATCTGCTCAGTCGGCATCTTATAATCTACAATGGCAAGACCTTGCCGAAGAAACGTTCTAAGAGCAGTTACTCTGTTAACGCTAGCTCTTGGCTCCTTCTCTGTACTGCATCAACTGAGCTATCTCGTCGACGTTGTCGCCCACGACACTCTACCACGGTCTATCCAAACCATCACGAAGTGTCCCCTTTCGAATCGCGAAAATACCGGTAAACCTTCAGTACAAACAAGCCCCAAGATCCCAAATCTCGTCCATCAGATTTGGAAAACCTCCGACGTCAGCACATATCCCCTCGAGGCCTCGTATAATTCCTGGACGTTCTTCTTTAAACCTCTCAACTACACAGTCAAGCTCTGGACCGACGAGGATATTCGGATACTCATTCATCATAAATACCCCTGGCTACTGCATACCTACGAAAGTTACCCCCACAACGTTCAACGAGCAGATATAGCAAGACTTGTTGCGATTCATGCAGAAGGGGGGATTTATGCCGATCTAGACGTCTATCCAGTTTCAAAAAACTGGGCTATAAAGGATGGTATTATGTGCATGCAGCGTCTCGGGATACAGGCAGTATTTCCTCCAATGGCAGGAAATAGAGGCATGAGCAATCATTTCTTTATGGCGGAGAGAGGATCGCGATTCCTGGAAGCGGCACTCCAAGAAGCTACTCGTCGTGGCGTAAGATCGAAACGTATTGTTTCTCCCTATCTTCAGGTCTTCTGGTCTACAGGACCATTGATGATCACCGCCGCTGCATACCAGTTTCTTCAGACGTCTTCCCCAGCAAAGCAGTCACAGTTACTGACCGTGATGGATCAGAAATTTACCGGATCAGTGATATCCCATAAGGCAGGGAGGTCATGGCATGGTTGGGATGGGCATGCTTTGAATTGGATTGCAGACAATTTGGATGAAGGATATTGCAAAATCATCTTCGGGTTTCTAATTTGTGTTTCTATAGGAGGCTGGTTAATCATACGTCGACGACGTAATGGATTTGACTGCATATATAAGACATCAGTAGAACCTGATAGAAGCTAGGATATTAGCTATATCTAGGCGAATATAATCATCTCAAGCATTGTTATAGTTGTTGTATAGCTGGTTGTTCTCTATGCCCCGCTAAATAGTCTCCTGTAAAGCTGTAACTGCTATTTAAGACAGGGAGCTAGCTCTTCCTCTCATGATTAATTAGAGGTTACATCTAGAGATGTTAAAGAGTCAACTTATGTCTTGAATTTCAAAGCTCTAAACCAAAGGGCTTGTTAGAAAGAAGTATTAGCTAAAGGAGTCGGGTGGGTGTAAGCGGCCTACTCCTAAAGCCAGGTAAATATCAACATAAAATATTGCATAAACAACTTCCTTAATAGGTCTAAATATTCTCGACCCTAGTCTTCGCCGAGCCTATCAACTACCAGGTTCCTTAATAGACTAGCGCATCCACAATGACCAAGTCCATCCAGAAGCTAATACCACTCATCGGCAGTGTTTCAGGAAGGCGTGTTTTACTTCAGACCACCTGCACTAGCAAGGGGTCTCATCTTGCAGCTAAAACTTCAGAATGCCTGAATGAGGCAAGATTCGGCCCGTGGCTAACACTGCATAGCCCCCGAAGCCTACACTCCCTGACCTGGCTCTATTACATCCCATAGGACAACCAGGAAGCAGGCAGGTTCCATCTGCCCCATGCACTTGAACTTAGAGTAGCGTGCGCACGAAGCTTGTGGACCGGCCTCATTGTAGTCGTTCCAAGCGATGATTCGAAGTGAGACTCAAAATTTTAACTTCGATCGTCTCATATACGAACATCTGGTTGACAGGTAGCCAATGATCAAAGAAACTAATCTTTACTAGCCGAGACGAGCCAGGCTGATATAATCGTCAGCCTTTGACCTCATGCCCCTTAGTTATCTGGGCTACAGCGACCAGATCGACCAAGCTTGGCTTTCGGTGCTCTCCTCAGGAACGGCCACCCATCTCCACCTCTTGCTACCTTCTCGTCGCATTCAGGTAGCCTATAATGTCCAGGGTCTTCCGTAATCTCCCAACACGAAGGTTCTATCCAATAACTCTCATTCGTGTCATCCATGCTGAGTACTTCCATCTATCAATCTGCTTGTAGCCGATACTCCTGTTTACCATTCGGGCCATTGAGGATAAGGAGCTCGTCCTCTTTACTATCTGCACTAACCACATCGGCCGAATCATGAATGTCATTCTCAATGTAATACGATGGGGCGTCTGTCGATAATAAGAAATCACCACCGCCCGTGAGGATAGATCATTATTAAGATTATAGTTCTTACTGTCTTAGTCTGAGTCTGTTACTTAAAGCAGCAATTGGGTAGGCGTTATGGTATAATGTCTGAACTGTACATCAGAAATGATTTTGCAGAGGTTAGATACAGGCGGAAGTTTGATACTTGCTCGCATGACCTTAGTTACTGGAAGCAGGTATTGCTTCGTCAGTGAACCTCGCTATGAGAAGTGACAAGGCGCGAGATACACCCATCACCAAGTCAAGTCGCAGCGCTTGTTGAGGTAGAATGGACCAGGTGCTTGTATGTTGGTTGTCAAACGAACCCAGCAGTCTCTAGTTTCCCGGTAAATTGAACGGACTTTAGCAAATAGACCGACCGACATATTATGTTCCGATGGACGTACCTAATGCTCGTATTAGTGCTGTACGTGTGGATGCATAGGCCACTCTGGTTGAGGCGCAGCAACTGATGTTTGGTTGCATCGTTAGTGATAAAATGGGCTGCACCCTACCTATGACTAGACCGGATTGCTGGATTCTTTGACTACGAGGCTTGTGGAATGAGGAGGAGCTAATTGGTTTATTTCTTAGCGATCCTAGATCTGAAACAAGGCATTGTGCAAGGCATACTTCATAGTAATATTCTATTGGCTGCTTGACAAAATATTGATATGGGTTGACTTATGTTGAACTAAATTGAGTAGTTCCCACCCTTGGTGATGATACAATTTCTTCCACACCTTGTAGCTACGTAGTTGAATCCATCCTTGCGGCGGAGAACTCATATTGTGTTGGTTGAACTCTAATTCACTCAATGATGGTACTCGACCAGGATCTAGAACTTTAAATGATCCTAAATGGTCGTCAGCACGTCCCCAACTTGTTTCGCCTCCTCAAATTATCGATAAGGGGTTGGCTTTTCGGAAAAGCTTCTTTGGGTAGCTCCGCCTGATGCCACCATCTGAACTGGCCACGTTCTCGGACTAGCCGTCTGTCTATGATCGTCGGTTATGAAACCCCAAGTACGTTCTAGGGCACGATTACCTCGCTTGATCATCAGCGTGTCCCGATTGTTGCACTGGAAAAAGGTCAAAGCACATGATCTACTTCGTGCAGCTCATTTTGTTGTGCAGCCGTTCACTGTCCTCAATCAGATGTCCAGAGTTTTGATGGGTTCGAACAAAGTTATTTTAACGGTACCATCTATAATGAGAAATCTAATTTATCGTAGTGATTGTACTTTGCATTCCTCACCAAAAGCAAGTGCCAGGTAATGTACGTGGTGGTGTGGTCCGGATCCCCCGTTAATGCCCAAGCTGGACCCAGAGTTTACTTCAAATCCGCTGGAAAGTCGTCAGGATGGGTTGCATTGTTGTGTCTCCTCAAATCACCAGCCATCTCGCCTTTGCCGGTGTGCATAGATTCACACTTGGCTGGTGATGGGGTTGACATGCTGCAAATGCGTCGTATCAATCTCTTCGAGGGATCGACCCTTGGTTTCGATGAGGCAGAAGAAGACAATGAGAGCGAGGCAGCCACAGGCTGCTGCAAAGACCAAGCCGTAGTAGAAATCGATCTCTCGGGTGATGTAGGGTGTGCTTATAGTGGTTAGTCGGAGTTGAATGGAGTAAAAGAGGGTTAAGCTGGGATTACTTACAAGAACCAATTAGGAAGTTCCAGAGCCAGTTAGTAGTGGATGCTATAGCCATACAAGAACCACGATACCGAGTGAGATACAACTCTACAATAAGAGTCCATGCAAGAGGCCCCCACGTGGCCGCGAATGCAAACATATCGAGACAGGCAAAGCCAGTGAGGACCTTGCCCACGCCCGAAGTCTTTGACGGGTCGTCAAGGTCCAGTTTGAGTTGACCGACGAATGCGTAAATAGAGAAACAGACCATCATCCAGACTGCACCAACGGTAAGGCCTGTTCTACGACCCCAGTTGTGAGCAACCCACAGACCGGGGAAAGTCGAAATGATGTTGACAGCTCTAAGAATGATCTGAGTGACATAGCTGTCTGTGAGACCTGTGCTCTGGAACACTGTTGTACCATAGTAGAAGTAGTAGTTGATACCGGTAAGCTGCTGACCAGCCATGAGGACCATACTCAGATTGGTGCGGTACATCATGCGGGGACCGGTAAAGATTTCATGCCACTTGACATCGGCGACACTGTTTTCCTCTTCGAGCTAGATACGCATATCTTTCATCTATTCATCTACCGACGGATGATGAATATCAACGCCAGCATATCCTACAATGATCTCGCGAGCTTCCTCTTCTCGACCGACTCGGAAGGCATATCAAGGACTCTCAGGTAACAAGAAGATGCCGAGACTAAGGATCAGAGCCTAGAGAAAACCGAGGCCGTTGGTGACACGCCACTGAGCACTGTTGTGGTAGGACTTGTGTGTACCCCAGTTAACCATGTTGGAAACCCAGATACAGAGAGTCACGAAAAACTGGTAGCATGAGATCAACATACCGCGAATGACAACAGGTGCACTCTCGGACTCATACATGGACACCGACACACTTGAAGCACTAATGGACAGGCCAGTGACGAAACGTCCGATCGCGAATTGGTACCAGGCGTGCTGAGAAGAAATCTCAATGATAATGCCGACGCAAGACCAAAAAGCAGAGAGGCAGATGGACATTCTGCGACCGATCCAGTTAACGACCTGCCCGATGATCGGGGCGCCGAATAGACATCCGACCGAGAGCAAGCCAATAATGGCACCTTGTCGAGAGGAACTGAATGTGCCATTGCTACTGAACTGGTCGGCGTAGTCGGACATGTTAAAGTAACCCGAAATTTGACCACTGAGATTATATGTCAGTGAGACGACATTTCACCATAGGAACAATGTACATGCCTGACATAGCCAAACATGAAGCCGCCAATGATAACAACCATACCGAGGAAGCATGCCTTGAGAGTGATTCTTTGCCCGTTGGCTTTTTCCATCGCAACGGCTTCATCACCTCCGCCCTTGCCTTTGAGGAAGCGCATAGTGAATAAGTTGAAGTAGTTTTGAATGTCTTGATATTGAAGCGTGTAGTATTTGGTACCAATCAGGAGAAGTCAATGCTGTGTAGATGCCTCAACTATACATTTATCACAGGGACTCGGGAGGCTCCATCATACTTTCATCATAGTCACCGGTGCAGTCCGAACCTGAACAAACAACATGTCAAGCGAATCCAACTCTTGCTCTAGATCATACCTGTTGTTTATATTGCGCAGTAGTACTGGATAAAAGTATATACTTTTATGAAATTTGGCTGTTCATTATGGAGATAAGAGTTTTTCTCGGGTTTATATCTCTAAATGATTTTATCTAGGACTTTGAACTTTAAGTCTAGGACTTACAGATTAACAGTCTAAATCCTAAAGATAAGGGGGATTCCCGGATTTCCAACAATTACAGCATTCAAGCCCTTAGCTGCTGCTCGGGCAATATGCTCTTTGTATTAAAGGCCAGAATCCCTATTCATCCCGAGAATCTTGATCTCGGTCTTGGGCCGAACAAGCTGCCCTCTGATCGCGAAAGGCTCCAAGTTAAGCTTGTATACTTTGCAGGTAAAATGTATAATTGCCATCTTTGCTGTTTCGAAGGTTACACCACTTCTCCTTTCCCAGTCCAGGGCCTTCATATAATCTCTTTAATCTAATTATGGATACTCTCTGCTGTTAGACCTATTATCCATGCCGTGAAATCATCTACGAACGCTATCGCTCCCCCGTAGCAATCGATCCGCCGCTGTATAAGGTCTGTATTAAAGAAAAGAAACAGAATCGGAGACAGAGGTGAGCATTATGGTAGCCCAGCTTGTGGCAAATATCGCATCTTTAATATCTGTCCGTTAACCTGAAAAGTCGCCATGCGATCCGAGCAAAAGGCCTCGATCCAGCGAAGCAGATTGTCTCGTATGCCCCTTGCTCTCGGTCTTTAGATAAGTCTCTCCTTGCATACTCCGTTGTAAGCTCCTTTGATGTCCAAACTCACAAGGCTAAAAATCCGTCGGCCTCGCCAGGCAGCGTAGATCTGTTCCTGAAGCAACATCAAAGCCTGCTCAGCAGACCGCTGCTTACGGGCTCCGAAGTGATTTGTTTGCAGCAATTCCTGTGTCTTAATAGCGTGCGAGATTCGTTCCGCGATAACTGCCTCTAGTACTTTTCCCAGCGTAGATAGGAGCGAGCCCTTGTAAACTGGGACACCTTGCCAAATGCTGCATCATCTCCAGACTTGAGATACTTTGCTGCCTTCCAAATATTGTCGTTATCGGCTAGCAACTCGTTCCAGTGCGTCTTTTTCTGTTGTCTAATGGCATCGTGGTACAACTTTGCTGCTCCTCTGGCCGTCTCTTCCAGCTCTTCGCATACCCGTCCTGCTCGCCTCGATGCTCTAGCACGATTTCTCCAGTGTGTGTATATCTGCCGGAGCTGCGTGAGGTTTGAAGTCCACCATCGTTTTGCATAGGGTAATGGCTTAGCTCTGGGTGTCAGTGCGCGGATCGCCCCCAACACCACTGTCGTAAGCTTGTCAGTCTTCTTAAGGTTAACGAATGAGACTTGATTTCTATCTCAAGGAGTGGAATCGTATAAGATTATATAATCTGGAATACTGTTGCTGCCTGCAAGGCAGCACCTGTTGCCTAGCAGGCAGGATCGTACTAACTGTTTGCTATAAGTGGGCGACTTGATCTTGACATGAAGCCTGACAATGTGACTCGAAGCGATCTTGATAGTTGCGTTAGGATTGGAGCTACGGAGACGTTGCACGGCAGTCCAAGTTGCCCACGTATAGCTTAAGCAACCGATTTTCCATTCAAATATCCTTTATATCTTATGGATCTATTGGAAAAGGAGGCCATTCAGGAGCAGGAGGATGGTTAAGGTGTTCTAGTGCCGCCGATTTCCTTACCTGACTATTTTTGACTTAAAGCAACTTTATCCTGCGTATGATTATATATAGTCATACGCCTAAGGCCGTACGGTATGCATATATGGGCAATATGTGAGTAATATATGGTTTAACTAAATCATACCCGTATGGTCAGAAAGCCTGCCGGCACCTCCAGTCAAGCAAGTCTCAAGTACAACTTTACCCCAACCACTATTACGGGGCTTCTCCGCAGTGCAAATCAGGGCAATAAGTGACTCAAAAAGGCGGGGAACTGAGCTTATAGCGGTTATCATGGGCATTTGACCCCATATGATCCCGCTCGATAACCGAATGGGGGCCTCGGACGTTAATTGCCGCTGTATCATGAGGCTTGGCGGGCCATCCCGTGCTCGTAAGATTAGTGGGATGAGATATTGGTTGTCAGTCACTTGAATAGTGACTTGAATTGTTTAGTCTACAAAGATGTAATATCTATCAGAAACATGACCTGAATCTCTAAGTTTCTCGCTTCTCCTTTCTTCCCAAATCCGAAGAAAATAATGTAGCTCCATTTCTCTTGAGCCTAACATGAATACAAAGACAGTTCTATGTCTATGTGCCCACCCGCAAGATTCTTTTGAATCATGAAGTCCTACTGTGACCGGGTGTTCACCCAGCTCAGATAAGAGTTCCAGCCGATCGCAATGATGTTGGCAAAGAAGAGACGATGTTGCAAGGGAATAAGGGAGAAGTTGATCATCTGAACAGCAGGCCAAAGCATCCAGTTGGCTTTCAATGCTGTCCACCAAGTCTTCTCGATGCGTTCCTGAGCACTCTTACCTTCCATGGTAGCCATGCTGGCAAGGAAGACACCGATCATGACAGGCGCAAAGCCAAGCTGGTCACAGGCAACACGAGTGAGGACTTCAGCCTTTTTGTTTCTTACATTGACATTGCGAGCGAGGAAGGCAAACCAGGTTGTTGCTACAGGTCCGAAAACACCTACCAAGAGTCAATGAATGTTTTGGTAAAGTTCAACATTAGGGTAAACTCACAGCCACCGTACAAGGCCATACGGCCTGTTCGAACCAAATCATGCTTCTGGACGCCTTTCTTCTCAACGAGCTGCTGAGCCGTGACATCGCCAGTAGCGAAGAGGAAAGCAGTGGTAACGCTCTGAGTGAGCAGTGGACGAGCGGCCAATCTGGCGTTGTACCTAGACTCTGTCAGCGCGGAGTTAATGACGTTGAAGCTTGTCAAAACCTACCAACGAATGAAAGAAGCCATGGCGATAATGTTTTGTTAACAGAAACTGTTTTCAACTTTGGCTAAAGTTTAAAAGTCGCCTTGAAAAAAGATTGACAGACGCCTCCTTGATTTCTCCAACTCCGAAACTTTGAGCTTTTCTCAAGCCACGACGTTGGACCAGAGAAGCTGGGAAAGCACCGATCGCGGGGGCACGACTACGATTGAAAGGAGTTGGATATCAAAGGGATGTTCTTTTAGAAGCCGGTTCACTGAATGAAACGAAAGAAAGCTCAGCGTAGGCGCACGATGGAAAGAGGAGGATTCATGTATTTATTAGGGATGGATTTAATATTGTATCGTTGAATAAAATGCGTTTTTTTATTAAATATTAAAACAGGCGCGTTTTATACGTGCTATATTCTAGTCCTAACTAGGCTCAGCGCTCACGGAAAGAGCTTAGTGCATTGGATCAATATAATGCCCCTTTCGACCTCCGCTACCAATCAGCTGTACTGCCCAACATGCCGATCCACTACCGACGAATGCGGGGTTTCCAAATTCGGTATGACCGCCACGGCCCCTTCTCAACCACGAATCTGGTAAAGCGTCCACGCCTTCGTTGTCCGTCCGTTAGCCGCACCAGAAGTAGTGACCTCGTCCGCCGACGAGACTTTTGCAGACCTTTGCCAGCGGTCTGCATGCCATGATACCCGGCCAATCGAGAGGAGTGGGGGTGTAACGGCGCCAATATCACGGCAGCCCTCTCTTCCCTCCGTTGAGTCATGTCCCCATAACCTGCATAACCCAACGTCTAGCCTTATCCTGGTGAGTCTCCCAACCTAAACTTGCAAATATTCTCGATGTCTTTTGTCTAATCATGTCCTCAGCGTCTGCTCGTAGCCGTTCCGCTAGAGCTGTTCCCATCAATTCCGAAGGTTTCGAAATTATGCCTTGCTCCTACTGTTCTTCTCGCAACCTGCGATGTATGATGAAAGTGGGGAATGATGTTTGTGGAGAGTATACTCGTCAGGGTCATCCTTGTGACGGGAAGGGGATTTCTCTGACAGAAGGTGTGTCGTTGGTATTGTCTTTAGTTATTTCTTTTGCTGACGTGACGTTTTAGCGGATTGCTTAGTACAGGCAAAGAAGCGTATTGAAGCTGCAGAGGAGACTACTGAAGAGGAGTTGCTAGACCTTCAGCGCCAGTTAAATGAACGCTTGTCCCATTTAATACGGCTTCGCCGCCAGAAGCGTCATATCCAAACAAGACGGCAAAAGATGTTGGAAAAGGGATTTCAATCTATGGATGAGCTGGAAGAGAGCGAGCGTCAGGAATCTGAGGCGGTGGTGGATGCTCGTTCCGTGGGTGCGGCACATGTGATTGACTGGTCCGCTATTCTTGATTCCGTCGCGTTGAAATCGCGTTGGTGAAAGTTCGTCAGGAGTCGCTGGGCATTGATCAGGTGTTTTGGCGGTTCCCATGTGTTTTCATATTCTTGGTAGTTTTCCATTTAACCCAGTATTCTCGCTTGCCGTCTTTGATTCGCGTTTCTCTGATTGCTTCCCCTTCGTAGAGTTCTGGTCCGTCGATTTCTTCTGGTTCGTTGCCGATGTTGATTTGTATTGTGTCGGCTTCTGATTCGAGGAAGAGATGTGAAAGCTCAGATGGATCTTAACCTTCAGTGGTAAGTTCAGTCTGTAGTTGTTTTCTGAGATTCTCCGTAGAACTTTCCAGGGGCCGATGAATTTGTAGTCGAGTTTTTTTGCTTGGTCTTTTCGTTTCGATGTTTTTGGTGGCTAGGTAGACTATGTCTCCCTCCGAAAAGGTTGACCTTTCAACCGTTTTGGGTTATGGTGGTTTTTCATGCGGTTCCTAACAAATTCGAGTTTTATCTTCACTTCTGCGTGCAAGTCCTTCAAATCGTCGCACTTGATGATTGCTGCAGGGTTGGCTGTGTCTATTTCTCGTGCATCGTGGTATGCATTCGGGGTGAATCCGAAGTTGGCGTAAGCTTAACTCTCGTTGTACGGTATTATAGACGAATTGGGCGGCTGGTAGCTTCTCAGCCCGATCATTCTGTTAGTAGTTGATGTAACACCGTAGGTATTATTCCACAACTTGGTTTATTCGTTCCGTTTGTCCATCTATATGGGGTCTGAAAGCTCTAGTAAGCCTGCGATTCAGTCGAAGTCGTTGCATGGGTGCTTGCCAAAAATTGGACGACATTGCATCATACGAACAGTCGGGCCTTCGTGCTTCTAGTCCAGCGGCATCAGGAGCACCCTCGTGCATCATGGTGGCCACAACCCCTCGGGCGGGCTATGAAGCAGAGGAGCCCGAACATCCCAACCTTAGGCCAGGCTCACCGAGAAAGCGGCGTATAGTTCTCATCAATCGTGCTCATGGCTAGTGATATCCGAAAACACGAAAGAACGACAGGAAGCCGCTTAGTATTTTCCAGACTAACGTTGGAAAGATACCTCCGGCCCACGACTGCGCCCTGGCGCTCGCTGATGCGGAAAGATATGATGTCATCCTTCTGCAAGAGCCATAGACGGATCATACAAAGACTCGCTCCATAACCAAAACTCACCCGGCTTATAACGCATTCACGCCAGTCGAGGTGTGGAAAGGCAACGAGCTATACTAGAGTATTAATCTTTAGATAATAATATTGTAGACCTTTAGCCACCAGTCCATCCCCCTGGTTGATTCTGCTTATCTATGAGATTTCTGTTCATAAGGCGCAGTATATAACCCTTGATATAGGCAATATATCTCCTGGGTTATATAATATTATAATAGACCTCCTTAAAGCTACCTAGTATATTATTAGGATACATATTTACTGTCTATTTAAAGAATGCCTTTCTATAGGCTATTACCTAAAAATATTTAAAAAAGTAGAAATAATTATAATTACTAAACCTAGGTAATATAATTTTATATTACCTTAGGCTTAAAGGCCTATTTTACTGCTTTCTTACCTTAGTAAGGGACTACATTAACTAATTGCATACCGCCTAGCCTAGGTAGCTATTTACTATAGTGTCCTCTACCTATAATAGGCTAGCATTCTTTCTAAAAGGTCTATAATTAACTTAATAACTGCCTTAATCTATAATATAGAAGTGATGTTTATATATAAGAAGGTAGCCACCCTAGTTATAGTAAATATCTTAAATACCTTCAATACCACTATATACAACAGACTGGTATTACATCTCTATAAATAAAGCTGGCCTAACTATTTAGTCTAATAGGCTAAGTCCTTTATAGAGAACCGATCGGCTTATATAAAACATTAAGATATTATTATCCCCTTTACTCCTATTTAGTACAGCCTTCCTTAAGGTTTATTAATATTGCCAATCCTCTTCCTACTCTATACCAGACCAATCTATTAACTAGGTAACCACCAGGGTCGCTTTAGCTACATAGATAACACTACTATCTTATCCATAGGTAATACAGTAGATAAGATAACTACTATGGCTTTTAGTTCTATTGACGAGATAGTGCGCTAGGGCGCGGTAAATAGCGTCTTATTTAACCCGAAAAAGACCGAAGTTATATACTTCTCCTGCGGTAAACTTAGGACCGCACCGGCAGTATGCCATGGTAGTATTAAAAAACATCCTAAGTCAGCTCTTAACTGGCTAGGTATATAGCTTAATGGCAGGCTATTATGCTGTATTTATGTCGAAAAGTAGGCGGCTAAGGCGTAAGCCGTTGCCTACCACTTGTGAGGACTAACTAATACGGTATATAGCCCTCTTCTAAGCGATGTGCAAAGGGTCGTTAGAGCTTATGTCGAGCCAGTCCTGCTCCAGGGCTCTGAAGCGTGATACCTAGGTACTACCAGGCCGTAATAGAGCTAACCTATCAGAGAGATAATATCGAGCAATTAGTATTTAATATAAAGAATAAACAAGGCCTTATATTAATCCGTGAGAGCTATACTGCCTGTCTGGAAAATAATACCTATTACTATCCTCTACTGTAAGAGTGGGATACTGCCAATTGACTAGCTCCTAGAAGCATAGCGGCTTAGATTCTCTACACGTCTTAAACCACTTGACAACGCTCATCCTCCTATAAAGCGAACAGCACCACCGCGTCAGCCTACTTACCATAATCTCATTAAATAAAGGTATTAAGCACAGGCAGAGAGTAGCTTTAGAATATGTCTCCGATGTATAGATAAACTACTTACATTGTATGTGCGTCCTAAGCTCATCTAGTAATACTTTTAATAAGAATAGATGCCACCACTATAAATGGCATCAAAGGAGAAGACAGCCGAGGCTTTTCCCCACTGGGCAAAGTCACTTAACCCACTCACCTTGGTCGTATACTCGAACGGCTCTCTGTCTGAGAAAGGGATGGCCAGCTACGGCTTTGTTATTCATCAGGATAACTCCCCTATCTTTAAAGGAGCAGGCCACCTCGGACCGGCCGAGGTCTTTAATGCCGAAGCCAGAAGAGCACTAAAAGGCCTGAAGGCCGCCCTAAACCTACCGACGTCAGCTACGCAAAACGCCGTAATATGCCTAGACAACCTCGCGGCTGCCTCATGCCTACGAGGAACACCACCAACTCCTCTCAAGATATCTTTCTTAAGTTCCAGGCTCTGGCGACATCGCATAGGTCCATATCCATATATTGGGTGCCAGGACACACCGACATTCCTGGCAACGAACAGGCCAATATGCTAGCCAAAGCAGCATCAGCGCTACCTGAGCCAGAAGAGGCGCAACCAACGTTGGCATACCTACGGAGGATCGCAAGACAGAAACCGAAAGAAGCGTTTGAGACGTGGTAGACCACCTGTGCTCCTGAGTAGTACAAGAGACTGAGCAGTACAAGAGACTCAACCTCAAGGCGACCACAGGCTGCCCGCCGGAGCTATCACTCCGGCACGCAGCCTTGCACCATCTGCTAGCAGCGAGATCCCTCCATGGGGACTCTGCTTCATATCACGAGAGATTCGACCACGACGACGCACATCTGGTCTGCTTATGCAAACGACGCAAAGCACCGGATCACATCTTCTACTGCCGGAAGGTACCGCCACGTTATCGGATGAGGCTGGGACCCTCGCCGAATGCAGCGGTCAATCTGGAAATAGAAAAAGACTTCACCAAGTTCGCCGAACTGACGACAGCAAGCGGCTTCTTGGAAAGATATTCCCTCGTTATTAGACGAGACCGACCTGAGACGCACTTGCGACTCCCCTCCCCTCTTTCTCCCATATACGTCTCTTTTGTTACTTTCTTTTTCTCCCTTACCCGGACTCGGCCAGATGAAGGGCGCTGATAGACCCTTTATGTAACCTTGACCACCTTAGAATAGCATTTAGTTGCTGCACACCTGGGCTAATTATAGCCCTACGGTGAGAAGCTCGCCCTGCGGCTACTTTTTCTCGGCCGCGCCTGGTCGTTCCGCTGACGCGCAACAGGCTGGATATGATGCACCGTTTGTGCCGACGATATACTGGATAGTATGTGGTCTGTCGACGCGTTTGTAGAAATTGGATTTCGAGAGAAAGTCTAATTTCGCATCACGGATGACTAATCCCCTTGTAGCCAATGGCTTTCTGTAATTAGCGTTCAGATAGATCCGATTTCCTCTAGCCCAGCACGTCCTGTGCTCCGGTAGGGGACTTTTGACAGTCTTTACAGTCTTCACAGTCTTTTAGTTAGGGAAGTGTAAAAGCCGGCGCGGCCGTGAGCGTTTTTGCCGCGAAATGGATGCGACTGCTGAAGAGATCCTGGTCCAAGGTGGAAATTCCGTCGCCGCGATGCGTCGGTCTTCGATAACTACGAAGCCGACGGCAAAACTATAAGAAAAGCTGCAGGTGGCCGAGAAAAAGACGGATATGGCAAGGAATATATGGTTACAGCAGTCATATAAAGGTGGGAGTGAAGGTGAGAACGGACCGGCCGATAGGGTTGGAGAATCATGGATGATGGGAGACGCGACGGGCAGCGATGCGACGGGCAGCGACACGTCGCTCATGCAGGCCATGCTCCGAGGGATGCTCCAGGAGACGTCGACCCATCTAATGGGTGAGCAGAAGAAAATGCTTGAGAGACTCTGGGACGCGTTGATGGGTAGTCAGCGAACGGCAACGTAGATGATGGGCGAATAGCTAGAGATGATCCGATAGCTCCAGCAGGAAATCCAGGCGGTCAAGACGTAGGCAGCCGGACGAGCTGAATAAATCAGATGAGCTTAGACGCTTGTATGAATAGTCTACTAGATAGCTGAGGGTAATGCGAGAGTAGATGAGTGAATAAATTAGAACCATGCGAGAATAGACCGCGAGAGATATGGAGTAATTGCGGGAGGAAGTGATGAAAGAACTTATAAACGTTTAAGCCTAGATAGCAGATGAGATTAAACCGGTGAAGGAGCAGCTGCATATGATGGCCGATATTATCGCCAGCAGCGCTCAGACAAGCCCATAGCCATCGTATGCAGATGTAGCCCGTTCCCCACCTATAAGCCAGCCGAGCAATGTCCGTACCCTCTCATCCATACGCACGATGCCATCCTCATTCATGGATACTCTGTTCTGTACTATTGACATGTCGCGAGTCATTTAAGAGGATAGAGGCAAGGTGCAAGTCAGAGAAGTGCGTCAAGCAATCGAAGAGAAGGTACGGGTAAGGGACGGCCGAGAAAGCTGGAGGTGCGTAGCCGTGGTGAAAGACGCGAGAAATCCGGACCGTATTAAGGTAATATGCCGAGAAGAAGAAGAGATGTAGCTTGTCCAGGATGTGGTAGAGAAAACTGTAGTCAAGGGTGCGCGAGTCCTTAGAGATTAGCTATATCCGGTTAAGGTCGACGGCGCAAACAGGACGGCGGTTCTGGACTTATCCGGCAATATCCTGCCAGGTGCGGAAGAGGCACTAGGAAGAGAGAATGAGGTGACGATTGCAAAGATGCACTGGCTCAGCGACAAGGAGAACGGCAACGCGTACGGATCGATGGTGATCTATGTCACCAAAGCCAGCGATGCGCGACGGCTGCTTGAAGAGAGGTGCTTCCACCTGGCTGGTGAGTCGGCCAGCACCAATGTCTTCGAGCGACGCCAAGGCCCTGCTCAGTGCTACAACTGCTGGGAGACTGGCCACAAAGCTTTTGCCTGCAGCAAGACACAACGATGCGGCAAGTGCGCCGAGAAGGGTCACCGCTATCGAGATTGCCAAGCCGCCAAGTACCTCAAACCTGGAGACGAGACGAATGGTGATAAGGTGCCACCTCTGAAAAGAGCAGACGGGACGACGACACAGGATAAAGTTGAACAGGCGGAAGAACTGCTCAGCGTCTTCTTCCCGCCGTTACCGGCAGATATAGAGGATGAAGGACCACGGCCGCGGCACAGAGAAGTGGCCATGCCAAACCTTACGATGGAGGAGGTGGAGGAGAAGGTGATGGAAGCCAAGGCATGGAAGGCGCCCGGGCAAGACGGGCTGCCGGCCATAGTATGGAAGGAGCTGTGGTCGGTGGTGAAGGAGCGGGTGTTGCACCTGTTCCACACATCATTGAGAGAATAATGACTGCCAGACCAGTGGAGGACCGCCAAGATTATCCCTCTTAAGAAGCCAGGTAAAGATGACTACAAGAAGGCAAAGGCGTGGAGGCCGATCTCGCTGCCGTCGACGGTGGGCAAGATCCTGGAAGCAGTAGTGGCGGACCGCATCTCGTACGCCGTGGAGACATACGGACTCTTGCCCAATAATCACTTTGGGGCGAGAAAGCGGCGGTCGGCAGAGCAGGCGTTGCTCCTCTTTCAGGAGCAGGTCTATAAAGCATGGCGCAACCGCAAAGTCATTAGCTTGGTTAGCTTTAATATTAAGGGCGCCTATAATAGTATATTTAAGGATAGGCTGTTATAAAGGTTAAAGGCATGGGGTATACTAAAGAAGCTGGTTAGGTGGATTAATACTTTCTGCTCGAACTGTATGGCTACCATTACAGTAGTAGTCGAAATCGGTTGTCCATCCGCACACTCTCTTCAACTTTTAGCGCACGGACCAGGCCTATGGGGTGTATGTAGTAATCGCTGATCTCACTGTACTTGGTGTATCAGTGTTACTCCATAGGCTGAAAGCTGCTTTTTATTTTATTTTTCATTTTTATTTTTTTCAGTCTAGGGACAATGCATTCCTGTGCTTCCCACTGTCTTGTTACAGTAGCACTACATGGGTGGAAATCCAACTTATCGTCAGATTGACTACATTACCTCACTAACGACCGATAGCTCGAGTCTATTATACATTCACTACTAGGGCACATGATACATAGCATGATGTTATTTCAACACAATGCTATAAAAACAGTTCTATTCGTGTTGTTGAGAACATGAGCTGCTTGAGCCATCCAAAATTTCGTAATAATACTCAAGGTTTTGCTCTGACACCAATCGACTGGGGTGGTTTGGTAACATTATTTCCCTCTTTATTGTGACCACATGCTCTAGCAGCTTCACTGCTTCTGCGATCTGCCCGTTGGCTTCGTATGCCATTGCAAGTGCGTGCTGTGATGCCAGTCGTGATGGATGGTTCTCTGCTAAAGTCGTCTCTTGGATTGCAACCACATGCTCTAGCAGCTTTACTGCTTCTGCGATCCGCCCGTTGGCTTCGTATGCACCTGCTAGCGTGTGCTGTGATGCCAGTCGTGATGGATGGTTCTCTGCTAAAGTCGTCTCTTGGATTGCAACCACATGCTCTAGCAGCTTTACTGCTTCTGCGATCTGCCCGTTGGCTTCGTATGCTCCTGCTAGCGCGTGCTGTGATGCCAGTCGATCTGGGTGGTTTTCTGCTAAAGTTATCTCTTGGATTGCAACCACATGTTCTAGCAGCTTCACTGCTTCTGCGATCTGCCCGTTGGCTTGGTATGCACCTGCTAGCGTGTGCTGTGATGCCAGTCGATCTGGGTGGTTTTCTGCCAACGTCATCTCTTCGAATGCAACCACATGTTCTAGCAGCTTTACTGCTTCTGCGATCCGCCCGTTGGCTTTATATGCTCCTGCTAGCGTGTGCTGTGATGCCAGTCGTGATGGATGGTTCTCTGCTAAAGTCGTCTCTTGGATTGCAACCACATGCTCTAGCAGCTTTACTGCTTCTGCGATCTGCCCGTTGGCTTCGTATGCTCCTGCTAGCGCGTGCTGTGATGCCAGTCGATCTGGGTGGTTTTCTGCTAAAGTTATCTCTTGGATTGCAACCACATGTTCTAGCAGCTTCACTGCTTCTGCGATCTGCCCGTTGGCTTGGTATGCACCTGCTAGCGTGTGCTGTGATGCCAGTCGATCTGGGTGGTTTTCTGCCAACGTCATCTCTTCGAATGCAACCACATGTTCTAGCAGCTTTACTGCTTCTGCGATCCGCCCGTTGGCTTTATATGCTCCTGCTAGTTCGTGCTGTGATGCCAGTCGATCTGGGTGGTTCTCTGCTAAAGTCGTTTCTCTGACTGCAACCACATGTTCTAGCAGCTTCACTGCTTCTGCGATCTGCCCGTTGGCTTCGTATGCCATTGCAAGTGCGTGCTGTGATGCCAGTCGTGATGGATGGTTCTCTGCTAAAGTCGTCTCTTGGATTGCAACCACATGCTCTAGCAGCTTTACTGCTTCTGCGATCCGCCCGTTGGCTTCGTATGCACCTGCTAGCGTGTGCTGTGATGCCAGTCGTGATGGATGGTTCTCTGCTAAAGTCGTCTCTTGGATTGCAACCACATGCTCTAGCAGCTTTACTGCTTCTGCGATCCGCCCGTTGGCTTGGTATGCTCCTGCTAGCGTGTGCTGTGATGCCAGTCGTGATGGATGGTTCTCTGCTAAAGTCGTCTCTTGGATTGCAACCACATGCTCTAGCAGCTTTACTGCTTCTGCGATCCGCCCGTTGGCTTGGTATGCACCTGCTAGCGTGTGCTGTGATGCCAGTCGATCTGGGTGGTCCTCTGCCAACGTCGTCTCCTGAACTGCAACCACATGTTCTAGTACGCTCACTTCCTGTCTCGCCTTTCCATCTACATGCAGGCATCGGCCAACCCAGTATCCTAGCTTACATGCATTATCGCTCCCGTTACTATCTATACTTGTGAGGAGCCGGAGCGCATGCGGCAGATGCTGCCGCCACACCTCACGATTCTCCCAATCATCGGTTGGAAATGCCTCGGCAATACGTGCCAATGCCAACTGTTGTATTCCTTCCTCCCTATCTTCGTCTTTGTTCCATCTCCGCGTAGCCAGGTGCACGAGGCTATGCATATCGAACATATCGCCATCTTCTCGTTGACTTAAGAAGCTATACCCGCAAAGTGTGCCGATGGCGCGTGTCATGCTTTGTTCGGTGCCCAAGCGCGGTAGCAAGGCCCGAGGTATGGCTTTCGGTTCGAGGCAAGCTGCGAACGAAAGTATTGTCGCAGCTTCCTCATGTAGGGCACGGATCTGTTTGAAGGACACAATCCAAGTCGTAACAACTGCCCCTTGGGCAGCATCGTAGTGGGTTCCATCACGAAATCCGACACTGAGCAGTTCCACCATATCCTGATCAGTATTTTGAAGTAGTCGGAGATACTCCTTGATTGAGACTTTGTTTATTTTCATATATGCCGATGCCTGCGTGATTGCGAGCGGTAGATAAGCGAGCTCATCTAACAGTTTGTCGGCCAAGACTGTATCCTGCATTTGCTCTTTCTGAATCAGTGAACTCTGTAGGAGGGCTCTAGCATCCTTTTTATCCATCTCAGGTAGCTCAACAACATTGGTCTGCGCAACGGTGACGGCCACTTCACGGGATCGTGTCGTGAACAGAATACACCCGTGCTCACAGTCTGGAATGAAGTCAGCGATTCCTCCTGTCTCATGGGCCGTTCCATATAAAGTCTCCATGTTGTCGGCATTATCAATGATAAGAAACCACTTTCCCGTCTCTTCTGAGCTGAGAAAGTCCTTGAATGTTTCTTTTGGGTCCTCATTGCCGGCATGTTCGATGTCAAATACTTTAATCATTCTAGTGCAGGCCTGCTCAAAACTTGCCATGCTCAGTGCGGGCATCCAGATGACGGAGTAGTGCTGGTGACTTTGGCTGTCATTCTTCGCCAGATGTGCAAGCTGAAGGGCGATCTGTGTCTTGCCTACACCACCCAAGCCAACGAGAGCGGCTCGTTGACCACCAGGATGAGCAAATAGAAGCTTCTGAAGCTCAGCGATGACTCCTTCGCGTCCTATGAAGTTCTTGTTTCTCGAAAATGGAAGGTAATGCGTCCTAGGCTCTTTTTATGCGTGAGTCAGAAGATGGTAGAGTGATGAACGGTCTGATTATACTAACTAGTCGTCGTATGCTTTCGCCCCATAGAACAATTACCTATCCAAGCGCTGGTCTCCGGTTGGAGTGTTGTTAGACCTGTAAGTGCTACTTCAGCGACCGTATTCTGTGAATAAGCTCACTCGCTGCTCTTACCGGTTTCCGGTTTCCATGCTGTGAGTTCTCCGACGACCCTTTTGAAACCATTCTCTTCTATAGACCTGAACTTCACCATGTCTGCATGATTTGCATGGATGGTAATTGGATCGTAGCCCTCGAATGTGGCTGATTCCTTTGACACAACTTTGCCCACTGTAGATAGAGGTAGCTCCTCGAAGAAACAGGCGACCTCGAGCTGCCTTCCCGCCTCACGCTGCTCTCGCATCATAGATAGAAATCTGACATGGATCGACTCAAGATATTGATTGTTCGTTTCCAACACCTCAAGAAGTGATCTGTTGGTTGACTTGACCAGCCCGAGAGTTTTGGCAGGTATCCTAGACCAATCAGCCATCCACGAGCCTTTGTGAGGCGTACCCATGAAGACGATGCCCTTGATATGTATGAAGAAGTCCTGGCGAGAGCGATTTGGATTATTGCGCGATAGCAGTATAGCTTCCTTGCAAACAAGACCGCCTAGGCTATGGACGACGAAGATGAGGGGACGGGACAAAGCGTTACGCCGTCTTCGGTCGTTTGTAAGATCGGTAAGAAGATTCATGGCATGATCAATGAGTCTATTGGAAGACGCTACCGACTTTGATACCATATATGCATCGTACCCATACGTGAGTATGCAAGCTCTAGGTAGTTCGGATGGAAGCAGCGTCTTCGGCCAAGGTGCGGGTTGCCCACGCGACGACCAGGTGCTGGTGCGGTTGCCTGTCAAACCATGAACGAAACAGATGTCGACGTCGGCATCCGGGGGGTTGACTAAGATCTCAACACCATCTGGGAATAGAAGCGTCGAAGATTGTTCGAGAGAGCTAGATTGCTCAGCCGCGGGTGCAAGATTGACATTTGCGGGTTCACTCTCTGTTTCTCGTTGCTGGATAGGAGTCGCTGATCGGCTTCTTAGCCAATGATGGAGTTTCCCCATATTTCAGTGCAGGTTATCAATGTACTCAGAGGAATAAGCAACTGATATGAATAGCTCTCGGGCGGGATCTTTGCTGATGTAACAGACATCTGTTCGCTCTGAAGCGTAAATCATGGGAGGAATCCGGAAGGAAGTAACCGGGCGGGGTAAGTTCAGCTTTGCCTCTTAAAGTGCGGTTTCATAGGCAGCAGTCCGCCATTCTTGTGGAGTAACATGGGACTTGCAACCAATTATTCGTAGGAGGACTCCGCCAATCAGATTTTAGTGCAAGGAACCGTGATGATGGCCACTCGGGCGAAAGCAAGCGCAGGAACATCGAGACAACTTGGCATATCGTCAATTATCGATCGATCCGATGACTAAAATGCATTACATGAGGGTATATCGAACATATAGCGTGTCTGTAGTTTTAGACGCATTGTAGGGAGTTAAGCCTTCGGTCAAATACAATAACACGCCATCGTTACAACTGCAAGATTTAGAGAACGATCAGAAAACATCAGATCGCGGCCCGTCCCTAGCGTCGCCCCGCATATAGCTAGCTGACTGAGCCAAAGTTATCAAGTTGTGGCTCAATCACTTAGCTAATATAATCGGACAAACCTTGAGACAATCGTTGAAGGAGAGACCACCTATAACGGAGCTTTCGGAGACAACATCTGTCAGAATAAACACGAAAAGATAGACGTACCTAAGCTTGAGCATAGGTTTATACAAGAGAGTAAGTGAACAACAGGAATGAAAAATTGGAAACAGAAATTAGACGAACGTTGATGGGGTCACCAACTGGTAATAGATCGGCTAGAGTAGACTAGAAAGGGGAAGAGAAATCTCAGCCACTCTCAAAAATGACAGTGAGCAAGGGAAAAGGTCAAATCCCCAGCCCCGCTAGGCACAGCATTTTCTTCACACGTGACTACGGATTAGCCTTGTCGAGAGCGGGCCCGCCACCAATCATACTGTGTGAGATCCCTGCAATGGCGGACACCTTTTTTCAAGGCTGGACCACTAAAACATCTAAAAATACAAAATATCGCAGTGGTCTTAGGGTAAGTCAAGACTTTCCCCTTTCCCATGCCCTCGCCTGTGTTCGTGCTGCGTCTTTACGCGTTCTGATAAACTCCATAGTAAGAAAAGAAACACAAAGATGCTCAAGATTCTCTGACTATACATAATACAACACATGGACGCAAAGAAACCTGTTTTTCTTTTGCTATATATTTATCTCTGTCAAAAGTCCAACTAGACAAAGAGTCTTGACGTAATATTGCGAACCATTTTAGGTCCTTGTCAAGTCAACAATCAACCGTCACAAGTTAGATGTAAAGCTAGTTAGTACGCTATTAAGATTCTAGCTATTTTAGGCTTAATTTCGAATTTCTAACGATTTTTATTACAAAACCGGGTTTAAGGTGGAAATAACAGTGCGGCGCTCGCTTATCATATACGTTACTGGCTCTTGAAAGACTTAGCGTGATCCTGCTTGCCAAGCCCAATACCCTCCTTTCGCAAAATAGCATATGCCGCCGTTAAATGGAAGAAAACATTAGGGATACCATGCCCCTGAGCATAATCCCTACACTCAATATCCGTCGGCTTTCCAGGTCCCAATCCTATTGTGACTGTCTTCCCCTCACGCTTCAAAACAAGCCCCTTGTCGGCCTTCTCCACAATCTCAAGAACCTGTGCGATGCGCTTGTAATAGGCCTCAAAGATGGTGCAATCGTCGCGGGGGAGAGATAGAGGCTCCACGCCTGTGGTGCGAGCAACGATCTTTTGGGCTGTATTGGTGAGGAAGTGCACCCGGGAGCTCAGGTCGAGCATGTCAGGGGCGAGTTTGGCCTAGGGGAAAGAGGAGGCGTTGGCGTGGGATTCGGCCTCTTCGAGGATGTTGGAGAGGGAGCTGAGGGCATTCTTTGTGTGGAGGATTGTTGCGTCGTAGAGAGTGTAGCTCATGATGGGCGATGTGATGTGAGGATGTGGTATGAATTCGGTATAGTAAAGAATTGCGTGATGAGATTGATCGGCCCGAAGACTCCGAAAGGCAAATTTTCTTAGGTATATATATGTGTAACTTGTTTCCATTTGTCCTCTGTTCTACACCTCCACTCCATCCCTCACCGCTCTACGATCAGCTTTACTAATGACCGTTTACATCCTTTACTGAATTCGCTAGATTCCTCAGTCAAAGATCGATTAGTAATTGACTCTAGTGAGTGGAGCCTGTTGAAACACCTCGACTAAATGCGTTGCATGTTGTCCAAAGTGGATGGCGGATCATCGGAGCCGACTTCCGAAGCGAGCGGGGTGGTTTTTGGTGAAAGCTTGTGTTTGACGTATAAAGGCGAGAAGCGGGTTTATCAAAGGGGACATTGAGAGTTGATTGGAATTGAAGTGGTTCAACAATAAAAAAACTTCTTATTTGAACGAGTGTTCCATTGCCGATGGTAACACAGGAATTGTAGGTATTTAACCGCACTAAACAAACATGACATGGAACGAAACACGGCCGATCAATCTGTCCGCCTTCCAAGAGCTTACAAATGTCGATCCAGATGCAATTTACACAAAACACGAATGCTTACAAACCTCCACAAACATCATCGCCATACTTTAAAATCCAAGAGCCGCATTCGACGCCTCAACCGCCACCCTCGCTCCGGGCCTCATGCCCTCAACCACGCTCATGCCGTCCAGACCCATGGCCTTCCTGGCGGCTCTGTCCCGTACAGAATTCTCCGACGGTCGATCCACGTGTCTAGACTCGCCGGCTCCACCGGGGAAGTCCGGAGGTGGTGTACCGTGTCGCCAGGCATCGCGCTGGCGGGCCATGTACTCTGCGTTGGACTTGGTTGCGGGACATACGGGAATATACATGACGCTTGAGTCTCCCTTGCCCGCGTGAAGCTTGTCAACTGCGTGAATAGCTCAACGTTGTTAATACCGCCTTCATTAGTGTGGAGAGTATAAACTTACTGTCGCAGTGCCATGCTACGAAATCTCCGGGACGAATTTCAGGAACGTTGACCATGGTCTTCTCCAGCTCCAGATGAGGATGCTGCTCTACAGTGCACTCCTGTCCTGTACCAGGTGTAGCACCCTGCAGCTCGCTGTCCATACCCTCAATGCCCATGAACTCCCAGTTCTCCTCATCAAGGTAGTTCGCTGACGCACGGCCTCTCTTTGCCTGGAAGAAAGGTCGTAGAAGAACGTACGAGGTGGATAGCTTGACAAGAGGATTGACTTGTAGTGTTCCCTCGCCAGGCTTGGTGTGGCTCATGCTCAACCAGCCCTGCCACATCCTAAACATGGAGCACGGACCCAAACCATCGTAGAGGTTATTCACAGCTTCAACTCGTCCACTGGCGTCCCAAGGATCATACTCCTCCCAGTTACCCTCCAAGACACGATCATACACACCACCACGGCCGTAACCCTCCTTCTCCCAACGCTCAACACTTCCGCCGTCGATATGAGGACCCAGCGCAAAGGATGCGTCGCCTGGTTGACGGATACGAAGACGATCGGCGTAGATGAGAGGCTCGTCGAGGGAGATGGGCGAGTTGGGGTTGGATGTGTGCCAGAGGAGGGACATGAGATGGTGTTGGACGCGGAGGAAGTTGGGATGGCCGCGGGCCTTTAGTTGAGGGTTGGACCAGTAGAGTTCGTAGACTTGAGGATCGTTAGGAGGGAAAGCTAAAGATGTCAGTGCGAATGCTCGTAAGCGAAGGGGATCGGTATAAGTTACCTCGTGTGGATGGGTTCTTCTTCACGTACTCTTCCACTTCCTCCTTGTACGCCCTCGCCTCAGACTCAGGAATAACACCCTTGACAACAACAGCACCTCTCTTCCTAATCTCCTCTTTCAACCCACTGGTGCCATTCTTAAAGTCACCATAGTCAATCTGGGGAATAACTGCCGGCCCCTTCTTTGCAACAATCTCATTCTCCTTCTTAAGCTCCCGGAGCAATCTCTTCCAGCTTTCCACAATCTGCTTTTCTTTTCCCCTTGCGAGGTCAACTTTAAGCTGACGGAAGCGATCAGGAAGAGGTTCTCTTTTTGCGCCCGAGAGCGATGTGAAAGCATCCGAGATGTCGCCCTCTCGTTTTGATGATGACTGCGCTGCGACAGTCATGTGGCGCTTTAGGCCGGGCGTTTTGATAACGGAAGCACGCAGCATTGTGAGTGGATGAAGATAAGAAGACAAGATAAGAGATAAAAGCAATTGCTAACGAATTGTTGTATCGATGCTGCGTCGCATGTTATATCTTGTGTTCAGGAGGTGCGGTATGACTGCTTTGGGTAGGTCCGGCATTTCAATTCCGCGGAACTCCGCAAAGAAAAACTGTGTATCTGGTTGCTCAACCGAGTGATGAGTCTGGGGCTGACAGATCCGCTTGCCCCAGTCTCAGAGATTTTTGCGGGGGACACTTTTTGGGACTGTGTGGTTGTGTTCAGCTGCTATGTGGAGTGGCAACGAGTTTAGAGAGAAATGTACCTGTTAAGTCATGAGACCATGCAAATCTGCCACTCGATATAAGAAATCATTAGAGACTTCTTGATTGAATATAACAGACATTCATACTCGAGTCCTATTTATCGCTGAGTTCTTCGCTTGCGTCCGTTGAATCTTAGGATTTCACTCCTACAGAATATTCATCTTCGTATGTTGAATAACAGAGTTCACACAGTAGCAACGTTGAATAACACTGTAGCTGACAGTACCGGATCTGGTACGGCTAATGACGGCCCCACACCATCTCCGCAAACCAATGTACGTCACACCAAAGCTCATGTGACAGAAAAAAGTCAATAAGCAATACCCCAGTGTGGCAATTCGCCACTCATCAATCCACCAAACAATGCTATCTCATCCATACCCTTCATAACAAATACCTGTATTATTTAAGATTGATGAAAAAAAAAACTTGATGAAAAAAAACCGCCCTAGCTCCATCTGTGAGTTATCTTTCCCTTTGCTTCCCTCAACTCCTTATGCTTTAATCTAGGCCCCCCAATGCCCTCTTCATCCGTTCCTTAAGATCCCGGTTCTCAATCTCCAAGCATCCCAGCCTTTGTCATGCCGCATGCTGGTCCTGGTTTTCTTCGCCTGGGCCAGGGCTGCCGTCAGATCAGATTAACAATCAGATATATCAATCAGATCAATCAATTCAAACACAAGCATCTGTACATCTGACATGTCTGAATGGATGTTGACTGGTGCCTGTGGAAACAGCACCTGCTTGTCAAATCGAAAGACAACCGGCAGGACAATCGCAAGCTGCCTCAACAGGCAGAATAGCAAGCAAATGGTGAATTTGAGGAAATAACCTACAAATAGAGGATCATTTCCCATCAGTTATCTTAAATTTATCATCAATTGAGTTATATGCCTTTTCTGCTGATCCATCCTTACCTTGTCTGACTACATGACTCACCGCCCTGCCTCTAACTGAAAATGGAGAGCAGCTACCCTAGAACGCATCTGTATGTTCCGGCTCCGGAGAGAGTGGCTCTTCCTGAAAAGCTACGATGTTACAGGAGTCAGCCAAGCTGGATGGTCCTGGACCCTTTTTTGCCGGGGTCTTAGGTAGAGGCGAATCTAAAGGAATCGGAATGCCCTGTGGAGTTAAATGCCATGTACTAAGTGGCTTATTCCTTTTAGACTCTTAAAAGTCGATTATAGCCGTGTTGAATCCAAACGGCCAATCATATGCCGCTAAATCAGCCGTAAGGAGGGTAGTTGACTCCACATGGCGTTCCGAATCTCGTGAGTAAATACGGTAGATTACCTCTTTTTACTACCTCTCGCGTTGATACGGCACAGATTTAGCTAGACTGGTGGATTGATTATAGCAATCCCGCGTTTGAGTAGATTTGCATTGGATGTCCTTGCTATTCCGGCCATGGCCACCGACTGTGAGAGAGCATTCAGTCTTGCAAAGCTCATGGTCAGCTCACAGCGACATTCTCTGCTTGGATCGAGCATTGAGTCGGTCCAACTACTGAAGAACTGGATTAGGGGAGGGTGTGTTAATCTAGGGGGGCTTTGCTTGAGCAACAAGGCCTGTCAGAACCCAAGGGCAAGATCCTGAGGCTGGGGATAGCTTCACATAACCTATTGCATATCAGATATCTATCAATTGATTAATTAGATTAGATATAGAGAGCAAGTTATCAGTTCAGTTCAGATTTACGCCCTAATCTGATTTAATTGATCTGACGGCAGCCCTGCCTCATATTATTATAAAGCTCGTTTCTCGGCCGATCGCCTTAATAACCTAAGATTTTGTCCACTTCCGACGCAAGACTTTCTTTTCCTTTAGCTATTTCCGACGTGTTCAGAGGGCTCATGCCCATTGCAAGTCTGCCAGAGTCGCTTAGGATATCTTTAGTAGTTCCTCGGTCCACGAAATTAGATTCTCCGTAACCACCAGGGAAACCAGGCGGAGGGACGCCCTTTAGAAAAGCGTCCCGCTGCTGCGCGGCATATTGCTGCGTATCGTTAACTAAGAACCCCATGCCGTATACGCCTAGCGCCTTACCGCGTTACTGGGAGTCAGCGGGACTGATGGAATGTAAAAAACGTAAGCGTTGACGTTCCCTGTGTTCTCACTCTCTGTACCGTGGATGGTATCGGCGCTCCAGTATACTGAAGAAGTCAGCGCTGTCTTGTTTCAGAACGGTAAAGACTTACCAGTATCGCCAGGTTTAACAGTAGGATATGGTATTATGGTTTCACTTAGAAGTAAATGAGGGTGATGGTTAGGTTTATGCTCTTGCGCAGTTCCGGGATTTATGCCGTGCAGGAAAACATTACCGTCATTATCGTCGAGGGAGAACTTCCATATATTTGAGGAGCCCCTTTGAGTAGGTCTAGAGAATAGACGGAGAATCTAGTAAGCTGTAGATAGCTAAAGGATAGGATGGATAACGAGAGTTCCTAGTCTTATTATAACCCGTTATATATATACTTTATTAACTCACCTTCCTAAGGGCTATGACGGGATAGACCGAGCTAGCTTTAGAACGTTCAGAATATAGAATATCCTCCTGGTCTATTATATATATTTATATTAACATGAAGCCGACCAGTGAGATCCCATGGATCATACTCTTGCCACTGTACAGGGTTAATAATGTTCTTGTTATGTAAAGCGGCGTGTATTACCTTTCCCTAGAAAATCTTACAATAGACATAATTATAGGCTTTATCTTCCTACCTCTCTACACCTCTACCATCCACATAGGGAGAAAGCGTAAACTTTTTGTCGCCGGGTATGTGGATCTGTATTCGGTTGCAGTAAGACAGAGGGGTTTTAAGATTAACTTTAGTGGTCGAATCAGCGAATTGAAAGGGAGTTGGTAGCAGAGTCACTGACTCTTCTGATTTGCATTAGCAGTATTAAAATAATTCATCTATAACTGTGTGGCTAGCATGTTTAGGTGCGACCTTGCTTTGACTTGGGATGGACTCCAATACGACTCATAGACAACCTGGTCTAGGTTAGAAGCGAACTTGAGAGACCAGTAAACGAATAGGGCTCACCTTTTGGTCGGCATCTGACAGAAAGCCCTTGAATGCATGTTTGGAAAAGTCTCCGCGGATGTCGCTGAAGAGTGCCTCAGTGAGTTTTTCGGTATAACGCCTCTGGTGACAGCAACGCCGGTTCGTCGAACAGCATCGACGCTGGTCAAAGGTACGTTATTGCTCTGGATGTCAGAGAATTAAATCTAAGGAACAATCTACTTGAATCAGCACCACACCCCTGCTACGTGAGAGGGTTAGAATGGGGTCTTTTTCAGAACCTACAGATTCTCGCTTTATAGCAACCTCTTCGATTCGTACTTTAAGAGCTTCGACTAACTCATCCCACGATTTCTAAATTTACTCCTCAAACCTAACAGTAAGTTTACTCTTAAGATCTCGAAATTATTTGGGTAGCGGTTCGGCTTTTCGACTAGAGAATAATGTCAAGACCGATGAGATATCGCCCTCTTTCTTATCTCTTCGGATGGGAGGGACAGCGTTGGTTGCTAGGCGCGACTTGGTTGCGATAGTTCCTGCGCATTTCCTAGCACGGATTGTCGGACATTGGAGGCACTTTGATGCCACGGCTCTGTTGGTAAGAAACGTCATTGCGGTGTTGGCCTGGTGTCTAGATCACTGGTGAAAGCTGATGAGAATAACTATATAATTGACGGGCTTGCTTGTGCTTTTATAATCCCAAGCACCGCTCGGGAAGGCTTATAGGTAGTAAGTCATTTGACGTAACCGGTCGACAATTTCCAAAGTTTCTCTCATTGATCTGCCACCCAGTTTAGTATTTTCACCAAGCCTAGACAAAAGCTAGAATGAATAAAACATTCACAGTACGAAATAGACTCATCAGTCGCCAAGGTGGTGGGGCTAGGGAAATTCTGGGGTACCGACTAGCCGACTTACCCAAATTGGCTATGCCGATAATCGGGGTTCCAAAGGCGGAGATGCATTTGGACGCAGAATGAGTAATAGAAATGTACGGAGGCACCTGAAAGGTATTAGGGTCAAATGTCACTCAGAGTGGAGTTACCTGCCGGAGCTACATTCATGTTTGTGTGTTGGACAACTCATCCTAATACAGAGTAATGCTCATTCGACAATGCGCGGCCAAGATCAATCCATTACACGAGGATTCTCCACAAGATGATTATCAAATCCTAGGTCTTCCAATCACACAGGACTCTGCATGGTTCTGTGAAAAAAAGAAAAAAAGAAAAGAAATTAAAAAAACAACAGAAAATCATGATAAGACAGCTTTCCAGTCTCCGCGTTCATGTTGATGAAAACAATCCAATGGAACGCCGTCGATGAACTACTTACAGCCAAGAAAAGATATTAGAAAGAAGTGACTGAGAGTATGCAACGGTAAGGCAATAGTACAGAAGAATAGAAAACTTGAGAGACAACAGTCCTTCTTGTGAGATCGGCAGCTTGCTCTGTCAATCTCCATTCGCTAGTTTATTGCATAGCTAGCACAAGAAAAGGCCCGGCTTTACACGGCATTCCATTTTACTGTACCCCTACACACAGGGACCGTGATACAACCCTCCAGCTGATGTCCCTTGCGTCCTTGCATCTGTAGCTCTCAATTTGCATGAGAGCGAGTACACTGGATGGTTGGATGATGCCGAGTCATGAGGTGTGGAGACCGGGCAAACGGGTTGACTTCGCCTCCTCCATATCATACTTCATAACGCAGCTATTGCAACAACCTAGATCCGGATGTGGTGATTGCGGGATTACCAAGTCAGGAAGAAAGAGAGTATGCTGGCGTTGGGGAAGGGAATCGGGATTATCCTGAGACATGACGGATAGCTATAGTGCTACTTGTCCAGGATCGCCTCCCAGCTGGCTTGTTCTTGGCTCTGCCTCAGTATCTCAGTATCCTCCCAAACCAGCCGATTTCTGACCGTAGTTTAGTTGTGGCAGATCATTGGGTAGAAGCTGCACGTTCCTCCCGATATCCCACACGTCATACGCCTCCTGTTCCACCAGCATAAGCACAACTATACTGGATAAAGGTACAAGAATAGCCCTTATACTTTAGTATGAAGCTGCAGCCTCATCTGAAGCCTCCCGACACAAATAAAGACTGCCGATTAAAGACTGGATCTTGTATTTCGTCATATGAATTGTGCCACAACGGCGTGCAGTGCGGCGCCGCAGTTAGAGCAAGAATGAAGGCCGTCCGCATTCCACGAATCTTTGACTGCTGTAAGAGATGTGTCCTGCAATTAGCCATGATTATATTTGCCCTGCTCTTATTGATGTCACCTTATCCATAACTTGTTTCTTTTTTGTATTCCATACGCGAAACCCCAGATCCAGACGTCCAGTAAACACGTCAGGTGGTGGAGGACTAATGCCAAGGAGAGAAATGCACGAAAGGATTCATATGATTATGGTTATGAGAGTGGTAGAAGTGGATTTATTACACTGCATAGATATACTTAGACGACTATGGAGCACTAAGGCCGTGTAGCCTATGCGTATTAAACACTCTCGAAATGCTTGCCCTCATGGTGGGAGGCGCTCAGTTCCCTGCTGGCCACATTCTTTTCTCCATCAGCAGAATGGCCCGGGAGCTGAACCATGGTAGCAGAAGGCTTCCAATTTGTGGACTTTCTTGCAACAGAAACTTCCTCGTATAAGAGATCAATTTCTTCCAGCGAAAGGCCCTTCGTCTCATAAATAAAGAAATATACAAAGAAAATGCAGAGAAAACAAGCTCCAAACCAGATAAAGAAGATCTTAGACTGTAAATTTGCGTAGCCTTTGCCATAGTTGACCAGATAAGGCGTGGAAAAGGCGATGGCCCAATTGAGGAGCCAGTTAGTTGCGACTGACAGACTGATGCCCTTAGCCCGAGCCTTTAATGGGAAGATCTCGCCGTTCACGACCCAAGGCAACGGTCCCCAGGTCGAGGCGAAGAAGAAGATATAGATGCAGACGAAAGCCACAGAAGCCTTTTGGCCGGCAAGGTTCTTCACGAAGATCTCGCCGGTGGAGGTATCTTGACCAGTTGAGACAGTTCCACAGATAGCAACAATAAGCTGAGAAAGACACATACCAACAGCTCCCCATAGGAGAAGAGGTCGGCGGCCCCACCGATCAATCGCATACATGCCAGGGATTGTCGAGGCAACGTTAATAGCAGAGGTAACCATAGAAATCATAAAGCCACTTGAGATTCCAGAATTTTAGAAGTATTTAGTGCCATACTAAGTCTTAGTTAGTCATTAAATCTTCTCAGTTCGGAATAGCTCTACTCACGTAAAAAATAAAGTTCACCCCACTAAGTTGCTGTAAAGCCTGAATAGCCATGCCCGTACACTGGCGTTTCAGTAGAGGCAGGCGGAAACAGTCTAACCATGACGCTTCTCCAAGACTCTTCTCATGATCATGGATGGCCTGGATCTCGGCCAGCTCAGCCTCCACGGCAGGGTGATCAGACGGAAGACGGCGGATTCGGCCAAGAGAGCGAGCAGCCTTCTTTGGCTGATCTTTCTTGACGAGAAACCGAGGTGTTTCGGGAAGAACCAGCATGCCAAAGAACAAGATAAGCGACCAAGCGAACTGGACGGCAACTGGAATGCGATAGGACCCCGTATAATTTCTCATACCTGTAGCATTATTAACGATCGCAGCCAGTAGAAGGCCGATCGTTATAGCCCACTGGTAGGCCCCGACGATCGCACCTCGGATCCATTTGGGAGCAGTTTCGGACTGATAGAGAGGGACTGGTTGAGATCAATTAGCTACCAGAGCTAAGGATTATAGGATAAGAAAGCATACTCATTGCCGAGACCATACCGACACCGAAACCGGCAAAGAATCTGCCGGCGATAAACATTGGGATAGCAGTAGCAATTATTTGAAGAATAACACCGAGGTTAAAGACCCAGCAGGCAATAATAAGACCAGGTCGTCGGCCGAAATAATCGCTAAATAAGGCTGTGCTCAGAGCTCCAAAGAAGGTACCTGCAGAAAGGATAGAGACGATGGTTGACTCTTGGGAAGTGGTGATATTAGGGTTGCCATCGGAGTCCATGTAGCCAGTACTGAAGAGTCTCTGCCAGTAAGGCATCGCGAGGATGCCCGAGATTGTTCCAGTATCTGGGCAAGAAGTTAGCCTTGGGAGAGGTTGCGCAATAAGCATAGTGCCATACCGTAACCAAATAGTACTCCTCCGAATGCAACAAAGAAGCCCATGGCATGGCTGGCCATGTTTTGCCTGCTTCGCCCTCCGGTCGGGATAGAGAAGCCTTGCGGAAAAAGTCCATAGTGGAGGAAGAAAGAGAATTCGATAAGAGAGAACAACGAGGTAGGAGTTAGCTAAGATGGGAAAAACTGTTACTGTAGTATGGAGGATGGTGTCGGACTGTGTTGGTGCTACTGTCGAGGAGCGACCTATCTTCCTTTATAGCCAGCTGATAACATTGAGAGTAGCTAAAAACCCAGACCATCTGGAAGGAAACGACGCTTAATCTAAGTATTAAAAGACTCATCATCCAGTCTTTCCCCCAAACAGCATCCCCAGTATGGAGAAGCCAGCCCGCGGTATATGCGAGGTCAGTGAGTGACCTATCACGAGCCGACATCCGTGCGCAAGCCTCCAGACTAACCGGGGTAGCCAGAACAAAGTTGGAGTACGGGGAAATGCTGGGGGAAAAGGAAGGTTCGGGGGGCTTGACGCCAAGGAGGTCGGCCCCGCAACAGGGGGATGGACAGTAGTGACATGATAGCCCCCGGAAACACTTCACTCAGCAATGTCACCGGGCGTCGTCAAAGAGGAGATTCTGGGGAGCAGTGAGGGAAACCCGACAAACCGTGGATCAAGTAGGGTAAACCTTGAATCAGGCCTAGCAGATTTGTCATTGAGGTCTAGACCTCCAATGATTTTGACTGGATGTTGACCATGTCCACAGTCTTGCTTCGCATTTTGGGGGAGTGGAGGATCGGTCTGTCCGTATGCTTGATTCCGGAGATTCCCCTTTAGGAAATCCCGCTCCGCTCCGCCAAGTTCATTGTTTACCCTTCCCTAGTCTTGGTTGTCTTTCACGAACGCCATGACTTCCCATATGACAACGACGCGCCATGAGATTTGCTAAAACCTGGTAGACAAAGTTTCCTTTCGGCCCTATTGTAAGGGTCATCATTATGTCTCCTTAATGTAACTAGGAACCGCCTCCTTGTATAACTCGTGGCTAGGCTTGGATTCGACCCATCAAATAGATAGGTGCCACATGAGCCAACGAATCAACCACAGAGATTTTTATATATTGTCAATTAGTCATCTTGTTGGTGGTTGGTTGTAGTCGAAAAATGATGGTATACGATGATGTAGACTCCGGCCAGATCGTCATGAGATAGCGACTCTTGAATAAGGAACCAAAGACTGCGATCTTCAGGTACTTTGTGACTTTGAGCGCTTCTCGTTTTATTCTAAGTAATTCCCAGTAATTGGAAAGCGAGCCCTTTAAAATGCTTGTTCAGCCTTGGCAGAAGACATGACGTAACCCTCTTGCTATTCTTTAGGACTGCTCCAACGGCAGAACCATTGGTGTCTGGTGCCACAACGTGCAACGGAGACTATCACATTCTGATATCTGGAAATTGACGGCTAATAGTATAGTACATTATCTCCAATTAGTAGTAGACACACCGAAGTAGCCGATCATCAGTCTCTGTACCCTGCTGTGGTTCGTAAACGTGGCACTTTGTGCACCTTCATACTTGTGTTAAACGCACAGCTAGACATGATCCAGATCCCTCACGTGTTGCTGTTAGGTGGCGTCGGTACGATCGCCAATGACCGCCTGTTGATCAAAGGTATCTCTGGAAAGCCACCCATCCAGACAGTATGGGGTCTTGATACTGCGATATTGTCAATTGCTGCAGCTAATAATATACCAGAATTCAACGTACTGAGGGAGCAACTGGAAGACGTACTCGATATCCATGCTCCATCCTTGAACGATGCGCGGGCCTTCAAAGACGTTGCATACTCCGTGGTTCGACGTGCCGCTCGGCTATCCGCTATTCCACTGGTCGCCATCATAATCCAATGTGGTATTATCAAGTGATGGTAAGAGCGAGCCCATTGGTTTTGGGGTGGAAGGCATCATCATCAAATACTATCCCATTATCTAGATATAGTTTATAAAAACCTACAAGCTATTAAGGAGATCGGAAAGCAAGGTGCGGAAAGAACTCAGGTTGGTTTTGTTAAAGATGGCAGCAGTGTTGGCGCTGCACTGATTGCTCTAGTAGCTGATCGCATCGATAAAAAGGGTAGATCGTAAATATTTATATATAGGCATTTTCTTCCAAACCTATGCAGCGGTCGTCATATCATTTAGCCACCCACTATTATCACTCTGCAATAATCTTACTATCACTGGAATCCGTCGTCTATCACTACCTTGACCTGCTCTGACGGCCACTTCACGAATCGCTGCAATGGTTCTGGCACAAGGCTCTCAACTCTCGAAATGATATGCCTGGACCATCCTCTGACGGGCCAATGGGATTTTACACGCTCTAGGATAACTGAGAAATACGCAAATATAATAAGTGCAACGGGCTCCTTAGCTTCCAAGAGGCTGAGGTACGTTTCCGGTACGCAATAAAGCCAACCTAGGGGTTGCTGTGCGTTGGAGATGGGTATGTTCGAAGGACCCTCGCTGTCGTAAGCAGCATTATAAAACGGCAGGAGATGTTCCAAAGCCATCAAATATAAGCTTCGGAACTCAGGTCGTACAGGACCGTGCGTGTCGTGTATTAGTTTTTGCAGTTCGAGAAACTGTAGTTGATACTCGGCTCGTCCCGTCGTCGGTGGTAAGTGCTCTGGTTTGCGGGTAGGTGCCGTTGGCAAGTTTCCGGCGGTATTCAATTGATCTTCTCTTAAAGCTCTAAAGGCGCGAATAAGAACGAGAAGGTTGGGTCTGCCCTTAGTACTAAAAGCCATGTAATCATCAGGCTGTGGCCCTAAGGCCAAGGTATGAAGACTGATCAATATGCACGTCGCTGTAGAAACAGCTTCGTCGCGACTCCCACTCCCTCCATTATTCATTAATGCAATGGCACTTGTTAAGCCAAGCCCGTGATGATGATTCGCAATCGAGATAAACTGGTCGTATCGATCTGGTATTGACTTGGCGTGATAAAGTGCGGCCAGTCCTAGCATTAGGTGTAGCACATGTCGGTGCCTTTTCCCCAGGCTTGGTAGGTCCTCATTCCAGAAAGCGTTGAAGGAGGAAGTATCGTTCGCCATCATCGCACGGTAGTAGCGAAGGAGTAGGCCAGTGTCTCCATCTTGTGGTCGAAACAGTGGTTGTTGGCATTTGAGTTGATGGATCTCCGCTTCAAGATCGCCTAGTCTCCTCGACATTGCTTCTAATTGTTTATCGCGATCGAGTAATGATGTATCCAAATCATGTCGCTGACGGGAGCCGTGCTGCAATGCATCGTGCACTGACGGCGGTGTTGTTGAGCTGACTTCTGCGGAGCTTTGTCTGGGGTGAGGTTGATAAATGCAGGTCGCATCGCTTCGGATGCAGTTCCGACATACGGGCCAAGTCTCATCGCACTTGATTTTCCGCTTTTTGCAATGCTGACATCCAAGACGGGACTTTCTGTGAGCCCGGCGAATCTTCTTCGCGCTGGGGGATAGAGAGGAGCTCATCAGTAACGACCCGGCCAAAGGGTAAAGTGGTTTATAGAATGCGAAGTGAAAGGTTAGGATAATTAGTTCGGGTTCTAAATACGAAATACGCCGTCCACTGCCCAGAGCGGGCATTATTCCCAAAAGAGCCGTTCTTTTAGGTAGGTACGGAGATTCCTATTTTGGGCCTGATTCCACGGCAAGGTGGCGTCCAATGAGACGACCAATCATTCTTCGCCCTGCTGCTACCTTTAGGTGAGAGATCCTCACAGCGGGAGTGCGAGCCTATGAAAGATTATTGCGAAAGAAGACGTTAGATATGCGTTTCTTGTGTAAAGTACTGCGTATATTTTAAAGCATTACTACTTGTCCGAGGCTCTTTCTACAGAGTAAGAAAAGTGTACTACCGGTAAACGTGTATAAACCGAATCACCGATTCAAGTCAAGCGCCAAAGACCGCTGGCTTGATTGGCTAGACGCATTCCTGCAGCATTACAAAAGCGAGATACGCTGGGGATACAACGGGATTGCTAAAGCTTCAGATTCGCATTGTGGTGCAGAGTGGTTCGTTGTTATTGAATGTAATGAGATGCCAATGAGATTTGTGTACCTCTTTGGGGCTACCACCTTGGCATATGTAAATATGGATGTTCATGTTGAGAGCGTGGTTCATATTCCTATTTCTTCTGGGTGGAATTTGTACTATGCCTCTAATATCTTGCATTCTTTTAACACTCTCAGCAGCCTCGGAACCAAATCGCCGGAAGCTACGGAAAGTCAATTGCGCCACGCTGAAGAAGTGGAGGCATTCTCGGCTTTCGCTCAGAGCGGTACGTGAGATGTCGCGTCATTGGTAGGTGCTTCTTGCATCCGGCCCGAAGTGCAACTTCGGGCGTACTACGGAGGGCTAAGGAGGGCTTAATTTCGCCCTCTTCCATGCTTAAATCATGCCGAGTTTTCTCTGCTAACTTAAAAACATATTCTTTGTAAAATATAAGAAAATTTATACTCAATATTTATCATAAAATAGATTTTATTCTAAAGTTCTAGTTATTTCTGACTTAAACTGAATTTTGAATCGTTTTTTAAAACCCTTGCTTTAAGATGCAAAATGAAAAAGGACACATACTTATATGGGGCATTAGCTTATCATGTACGTATAATAACTTCTCTAACTAGAACCGTATAACTTAGGTATATGCGAAAAGCCCTCTATGTAGCTTAGCTGTTTATAGATTTTGGTCTATATATATTAATAGGTTAATGCTCAGATTAGGTATTTCTGGTAGAAATGCCTTGACGTGATCTTAGCTTTATAGCCCCCGGTGCTTATAAAGCGTTTTTATGATGGCTTTTCGTATTTCCCGGATATTAGAAGGGGTAGATGTGTATGTCTCCCGTGCTGTATCTAGTAGAGAGTTAGATTCCCACTGAACCTGAGTAACTGCCTTGAACTTCTTTATTGATAATTCTATGAGACGGGGGATGTCGTATATGTGTGTAGGCGTAAAGACCTTGGAGTGAAGGATTAATAGCGGACCCTCGGGGGCGGTTGTATTATCTGAGCCAGGTGAATCGCCAGTGTCCTTCTCTCGCAGTATGTCTTGATCGAGGATATGGCGAGGCATAAGAGACCTGACTTTATAGTCCCATAGATAGAAGAATTGCACTACGTAATCTACCGCCTGGGGGTCGGCGTTATCAAAATTAAACGAAGCTTTGATAATGCCGTTGCTAAAATCGTTTAGTTCTGGCCTATTCCTGTATTCTCTTTGCAGTCTGCCCAACCGATATCTTTAGAGTTTATCGCTTACAGGGATATCTATTTTTTCCCCAATTAAGAATCCAAAATATTTCTACAGCCAGTTAGAGACGTTTTACGATAAGTAATGTCTGGTAGATAGGTTACTATATTACATGCAGGGAATAAAAGCTTAAATTTCAGGGTCATACACGTACCCGTGTAACCGTGTCGTGCGATGCGTTACTGTTTATATTGCGGGGTAGTACTAGGTGAAAGTATATTTTTTTAAACCTAATTATTTATCGTTGAGGTGAGAGTTCTTCTTGAGTTTATATCTCTAGATGATTTTATCTAGGACTTTAAACTTTAAATCTAGGGCTTTCAGACTAACAGTCTGAATCCTGAAGGGAAAGGGGATTCCTAGTTTTCCGGCAATCATAGCACAACCGCAAAGTTATTAGCTTAGTCAGCTTTAATATTAAGGGCGCCTACAATGTATATTTAAGGATAGGCTGTTATAAAGGCTGAAGGCATGGGGTATACTAAAGAAGCTGGTTAGGTAAATTAATACTTTCTGCTCGAACTGTATGGCTACCATTACGGTTAATGGCTATATATCTGGGCTATGGGAGCTGCCCTAGGCTGGCCTTCTATAAGGGTCACCGCTATCGCCGATCCTCTTCCTCTCCTTTAACACAGACTTGGTATAGGGCGGGATAGACTTGAATGGAGGCTTAATCGCTTTAATTAATAACTACTTAGTCTAGGTTATAGGTATAACGGCGGAAGAGAATAGGAATAGCATATAGGCCATTATTACCCACGCTCTGGCCTGGAATAGATATAATAGGCAATATTTAAATATAATAACATAACTATAGTGCACTTTATATATATTATTAATTATATTAGTTATATATTATTTATAATTAAGGGAGATATAATGAAACCGAGGCGGAAGGCTAAGGTCTTAGGACTTATTATAGATATATAGCGGCCATTAAAGGTCTTCTAGTAGTTATGTATCTAAGAAGGCTTAAGATACTATCCGTATAAATGGCTAGGTAGCTCTTCACGGCGACTGTTAGGTTAATTATAGGTTATATTTCTATTATCTATTCGTATACATAAGGTGCGAGAGAACTGAGCTGGTTCAATAAGGCTCAGAGGATAAGGGCGTATGCCATCACGGGCGCCTTTCAGACGGTATTAACGGTAGTGGCCGAAACGGAAGCGAGCATCCAGCCAGTATGCTAGCGGCATATCCATGCGGGGACATAATTGTATATTACTATGAAAACCCTGCCAAAGACACACCCACTCGCGTCACTCAAGGTATCAACGAGTCGAAGATACATGTCGCCGTTGAAGAAACTGACGCTTACACACGAAGGAAGTAGTACTGAACGGATAGAAATAATTCAGGCTTACACGGTACCACCGTGGCAAACCCATGTGTCGACAGTATGAGAAGCCGACCGTGAAGCAGTGATAGCGGCAGCTAAGAATGTCAGCGATATTATCATCACGACCAGCGCTTCCGATAGAAGATTTTTAATAGGTATGGGAGGCACTATAGCCCATAGATCGTCTAGTCAGACGAATATCATGGTGGCTAGGTACTCGGTCACTCTCGGGTTACAAGACGACCAAAACCCATACACGGCCGAACTAGAGGCAATAGAAATGGCACTGAAATATATGCCCAATGGTCTGCAATATCGAGAACTTACAGTATTTTCAAGCAGCCAGTTATCCCTCAAGGCGGTTACGCGACATGGTAATAACCAGGTTAGATTACCATCCGATAGATTTATAAGCATATCAAACGACTAGGAAATGGACATAATAGACTTAAGATAGTCTAGGTGCCATCCCAAGATAATCGCCTCACCATAAGCTATAAAGCAAAGAGACAAGCCCAGAAGGCAACCAAAGCAGAATAAACTCCGTGATCGCCTTAATATCAAGCCCACTTTATACGAAACAGGCTGGTAATTGTATAGTTATGTTAATAATAGAGACTACCCAATATAGTAGGCGGCTACTCTAAGAGAATCGACCGGGCTATACTAGGTAAATACATCTAAGCACTATATAATAGACTTAAAAGGCAAGAGGCTAATATACTCTCGCAGCTCCGCACGAGAATGGCGAGGATTAATATCTACCTAAGTAAAATAGGAGCTATAACATTAGATATAAATAAGTATAGATATATACCAGAGATAATAGAGTATTTTCTATCCCGATATATAAGATAGGAGATAGAATATAAACCTATGCGATAAGTTAGATAAGATATAATAGGTAATCTTTCCTTCTTTCTGGGCGGAAAGTCGGCCTTGGTGTGACGGTTGGGTTTTCCAAGGGATGAACTAGTCCGTACTAGGTTTAAATTCGCAGATATCGTAGGGTGTTACACTGAGCTTGAGCGAAGTGTCACGACTCTTAATGGTCAATAGAGCGGGTCAGGCGTATTGAGGTAAAGAAGTTGTATTGATAGCTGGTGAGCTAAAGTCTATGAAAGTGCATAAATGAACGAACCCACACGTATACTGCTCAAGGACCCTGCACGGCCGATGCATGACTGTGGAATATCAAGTTCTAGAACACAAAGCTGTAAGCCTTAAGATTGTCTTGATGTCGTGACCTTCATACCCCCCTCCCTGGTCAAGTTGAGATATGAGAGTCCACAAAGATACACCCCCGGTTTTTCAACTTCTTATCCCCCACTGTATGATATTGCAAATCAAACTAGCAGTGTGCGGCAATGGAGGTAGGTTTCAGTTCATAGTGCTATAATGCTACTCTAGTTACTGCAGTCCTGGTCAAGTGTCATAATGCTCCACTGGAGGCCAATTTGCGGAAAGACACCACACCACCGGGGCTCGGAGCCATAGACGGAAAGGTAGGTCAAATCTTCCATAATACATGTAAGCAAAACAGCTGTTCTACAACTCTGTCTCCAGACGGAAATGTCCAGCAGCACGCTCGATAAGGGTGAAGTCACCTTGACAGGTGCGCAGGAAACCCTCCTCATCACCCTTTTTGCCCGCGCCAAAGATGCCGAGTCTCCAAATCCAATGCTGAACGATCAGTATTCCGCCCAACTCGTCAGCCACGTCCGCGACCAGGGCTATAACTTCTCACGTACCACCTTGGACCGGTCAGACAGCGGCTTCTTTACGAGCTTAGTAGCAACACGCGCCCGGTTGCTAGATATCTGCTGTGAGTAGTTCTTGGAAATAAATCCAGGTCCCACTACAATACTACAACTCTCCTGCGGTATGGGTTCGAGAAGCCTGCGCCTCAAGTGACAGGGCGAGGGCAGGCTCTGAATCGACGTCGCCGGCAGGATGTCATAAAGCTGCGGCGCCAGATCATTGACAACCCTGCTCCAGAAAGCGGAGAATACCGACTGACTGATCCGGATATCCATGATGATACTTGGTAGAGGGACCACAGCGTTCCCACGCACAGACCAGTATTAATACTCTTCGAAGGTCTGACGCCCTATCTCACTCGCGACTAAGTCGTTGGTCTCTTGAGGCGGATCATTAACCATTTCCGTGACAGCGGAGTCAATGGGAAAACTTGATTTGACGCGCCCGGTTCTATTTCGTATCTCCTCATCAACTACGCATTCAACAAGCCGTTGAGGTCAATGGGTACGCAGTTCACCTGGTATATGGACGATCGAAGGGAATTAGAAACTCATGTCCCAGGCCTCAAGTACAAGCAACGCATGTTCGTGCTGCATGACTATGCACGGTTGGGCAATTACGGATGGCTGGCCAGCTTTCTTTTGCGGACTGCTGACCGGTTTAATATTGGTGGTCGAATTAGCTCTGGCTATGGGTATGAATTCTGGGAGAGGCTTCGGCCAGACGAGATTGTATTATTTAGTTTTAGAACAATTATCGCCAAGCAACTTCAAACAATTTGCGTCCTCAACGTTTGCAAAGGAAAAGGGAGTACCATGCTGGCGGGAACTATCCACATCCTAAAGTAGTGCTTAAATATATGAATCTGTAGTCTTACTTGATGACCTGAGGGTATGAGAACAGCGTAAGACCGGACTCTTGTCAATTGTAACCGGCTCTCTAGCCATCTCCACCCACAGGCGCCCCCAATTAGTTGTCAGCTACTGCCAAGTCATATCTCAGCAACCTTGACGACAATGTCGAAACCATGCCACATATAATGACTACCTGCGTCCCTATCCCACACGAACTCACGGTTGGTCAGTGTCAAGTCACGTGTGTACACAATTTTGGCAACAGCCAGCCGAATAGTCTGGAGCGCCATCTCACGGCCAACACAGAGGCGAGTCCCCAGTGAAAAAGGGCGCCACGCAGTTCTGACATCCTTCTCAAACGGTGTGCCCGGCCCTTGACGCTCCTTGAGCCAACGCTCAGACCGATACTCATCCGGGAAGGACCAGCAGCTGGGATTGCGGTGGAGAGAATAAAAGTCAGCACTGATCAGCGTGCCGGCCGGGACCCAGACGTGGTGATGTGGTGGATGCCGTGACCATTGAACGGTGGCACGAGACTATTGCAGGTGATGCGATTTACTGAGGAGTTGGCGTGGTGCAGCTCAGACTGGAGTCCCTTGCATTGCTGCAGCTCCCAAATAAGGTGATAAAAGATGGCAGATAGAGCCGCGGCGCCGCTGTCGTAGCCACCCATTCTGCGTGATTCTACAGTGAGCAAATATGCGTACTAAAGAACAGGTTGATGTTTGACAAGAGTAGTAGCATATTGCTGCGGATTTCATCAAAGCTGAGACCTGCCGATTCCTTGGCCCCCAGGACGGCAGTGACGAAATTCTTTTGTCCTTCTTGACACGCTGTCTTCCTATTGTAATCGTTAGTCGCCACCACCCATTGACTATAGCGTCTGTTGGAGCCGTATTGACTTACCGTCGGAACCAGTCCTTTCCCAGGATATTGGCAGACAGGCCGAAGACCTTCGTAGATATTTCAACTGAAAGCCTCTCCTGTATCTGTTGAGGAACAGGATCTCGGCTGTTGGTCAAGACCAGAAACCCGACATTGAACTCTGGCACCTGAAAATCGCTCTATCAGCCATCTTAGATATTTCATCGTACCATCAATTGATGGATTGCACTAGGCATCGGTATTTCCGAGCAGAAACGAAGCGAAGGCCGAGATTGCCGCTCTCTAGGACGCCGTAATACGTTCTAAGCATTTCCTTTCGCAACGACAGCGGCCTCATGAACAACTTGGTAATGAGTTTAGCTCCCGATATCCTTGTCCGCTAAACATCAGACCATCAGGGTCCTATCCCTCGATTGCTTCACGGGGAAAGGTCATGAAAGCTTTCGGCCCGAATAAAATAGTTGTAACCTGTTGTGCTAGATACAAGGCCTTGGCGTCATGGACTAGCCGCCACTGGCTCGATACATGACCTGCCGGGACTTCGTACGGCAGCCGGCTGCGGAGTGTCTCTTTTTGCGTTGTTAATGCTCGTAAGTAGAAGGTTACAGCTTCGGCTTACTACCCACTTGTAAAGTATCGGCCCATTTAGCAAGATAGTCAGACCATACTTCTTTTACGAAATTACAGTACTAATACAGTGGGAGGTAATAAGTTTGAATCCTAGGTGAAGTCGCCGTCCTTAATTTAGCCTAATATCAAGGGTATAGAGCTCCATCTGGTCTAAATACAGCAAGGAAGTGCTGACTAACCGGCTAGTTGATTATTTTTTTGGTAAGTATTACCCCATAGAGGCTAGTCTTAGCAAACCCTATAGATTTATAAACTTGAGTTTGGATTCAAACTTATTGCCTCCCACTGTATACCGTAGAAACTGAGTAATTTCGCTAGCGCCTGTGGATCCCCGAGCTAGCTTGCATCAATTTGATATATAAGGGGAAGAGTCGCATCGCGGGGCCGGCTGGATTCATTTAGGCCGCAGCTAGCGGGTTCACAGGCACTAGCGAATTTGCGCAGTTTCTAAGGTATTATATAAGACGATGGTAAATGCGGGGGCTCCATAGGGACACGCCTATGCGTTCTGATTATGCCAGCCTTCAATTTGGCCCAAACTCCACTTTCGCAGTATTCAGAGACAGTTCCTGATGACGAGGTCCCACCAGAAGGTACATACATCTCACGAGAGGTTTTACTTACCGCTGTCAACGAGTGGGTAGTCCCGAAAGGATTCGCGTTCATAAATGGAAGATATTCACAATTGACTAGCGACAGGTAGATTATTACGTATACATACGGTCGATGCTGTCGTCAGCCTATCGTGTCGAAGGACCTCTAGCATAAGACTACCACGCGAGGAGCTGATCGTCGATTCTCTATTATCACAAAGGGATCCCTAGATTGCGCGACTTGATCTTTAAGAAGAGCAACGTGATCAGAATACGGCCAAGATGAGCATTTACGTCAAACGCTTGCTATGCTAACCGCAGCCCTCCAATGCAATCATGCCAGAGAGGTGATTCATCACCTCGATATCTTTAGATCGACCATCCGCTACATTTTCCATCATTGCTGTCGCCTTGGCTGTCAGCTCGATAAGCGTTCGCAGGCAATGCTGGAACGAGCGGGCCGACTGAATATACCTAGTTGCAAACAGGTTTACATCCATGTCCGTTGTTCGCTGCTTAGGATACTGGAGAGCTGGATGTTGGCCGGGTTCGAGCGGACACTGTGGATGATGGGGAAGGAAAACTAACCCTCTGTCAGATCTTTACCAAATCCCTTGTTCTTGGCGTACCTGCCGCACTGCAAGTTTAGATAGTCATCGCGAATAAGGAAAATGACTCCCAGCACGTTGACAAGTGGAACATAATCTCTAGTGAAGGTTTGTCAGTGTTAACCATTGCTCTCGTGTTGCTTTTTGTCTCCCAAATCACTTACTTGTCACTCTCGCTCGCCAATTGCATCAGTTTGACGGCCAGCCTGAAGAGTCTTCCAGTCTGATTGGAGACCATAGTGAAATACTTTTCCTCAGTTGGACAGATGGAGGCATCTCTCCTGTAAATATCCATGCCCTGACCTGGGTGTAGGTACAGCAATTCTTCAGTCAAGATCTCAAACGCGTGAGCATCTCCCAATTTGGGAAGCTCTTGCTGGGCCAGAAGGGCATAGTTGGCAGCATTGATGGTTTGACCAATCCCGAAGATGCTGTGCGGCACCGGCAATTTACAGCGGAGTTTTGAGGAGTCTTGGATATCATCAATCCTAAGAGTGGGAGTTGGTACTGCCAACCCAATACTACAAACGTCTACACCCAAGAGTGATGCATTGTGTAGAAAACATAATAATGCGCTTGATAACATCAAGCTTGTCTTCGGGGATTTTGAGCCACTGGTTGAAAGCCGATATCAATTTGCTCTGAACATTTTTGCCTGGTAAATCAAGAAGATAGGTAAGTGGAGCGCGACTAATCTATGACATCGTGCAATGTTAGAATTTGCAAGTTATGGAGTCTTTTTCAGTGGACAGTTTTACGATAAAGGAGAGATACACGTCTTCATCGCGAGCGTATGGCGCCAAGTGCACTGAAGTTCCTACTTCCCCCACGGTTAGCTATTCCGTCGAGGAAATCGGGGGTACTGATTGAGGCATTATGCGGATATTGGTAACTTGAACTTTGTCAAATTAATTGTTGGTGACTCGTGCTTTGTGGTTATTGTTATTTCTATTACGTACATCAAGGGCGGATATATTTCTCGAAGAAACCCCGATAACACTTCACTATTAGATTTCTCAAGATATGTCACCTAATCGGTCTCATCTGCCTGTGAAGATGCAAGACCATCAGCGTTTTGATCTGGTTGCGAATCAAGATCCTTGTCTTTATCACGCGGCACCCGCCTGTTTTGCAGGTTCCAGATAAGGACACCAACTACTCAGCATGTGTACCCCCTTCTAAACGAAAATAGCAAGTGGTCCGGCTACGGAGCTCCCGTGACCATGGTTAAGGTTCTGAGCGTGCCTATTGACAGGGTTCGAATTTCCCAGCAACCAGGATGCCGGATATCGCCACTAAATTCAGCCTGGACTGGGGTTCGTGACTTAAGCCTGGCAGGGACCTAAAGCTTAATCTAAAGTTTAGCCACAACAAGGGCCTAATCAGTCCCATAGTCCCACATAATGCAACGTGGAAACTTTAAGTAGAAGCTATATCGTGGAAAACAGATGACGCGTTCTAATTAAATATGTTAACTGAACTGCCGAATGTATATTCTTGTGGCTTCCGGTCTCTGAATCAGTCTCATATGATGCTGTAAACTGGTGTTGTCCCGAGCGAATCCGATCGAATGTGGGGCAAAGGCGCTACAGAGTTGGAACCCGTACAAGCGCTGACTCTTATGTCCCATGATTTACAACTGCCGACACGGGTTCAATAACCAAAGCACGATGCTCTTATCGTTGAATCGTGTTTATCAACAGGAATACCTAATTTGGTGTCTTAAATGTTGGCAATCCCACGAAGCAATCTTTCGCTATCGAGCCATCATCACTTTCAGCAACTGAGCAAATTTCACTATGTCTCCATTATGGGTCCGTCGACTCTATATTCGCGTGGTGGACTCGCTTTGGAACCGGTGAATAAGATGAATTCCAGATACCGAAGCTCGATGGCAAGGTAGCCGTGGTGACTGGGGGAAAGCAAGTATGTCATCCAATCAACAGACATATCTGAATTAAGAGAATTGTGACCAGCGCGGGAATAGGATATTACACAGTTAAACGCCGGGCTTCAAGAGGCGTGGAGGTGCATCTTGGGGCTCAATCAGAAAGTTGTGTAAAGGCTGCCATCAAGAGTCTTTTGGGGAAGAACTTCTTGATACCCCAAGAAAACGTCGTCTGGCTCGTTTGGACTTGTAGAACCATGCCCAATTGGTTCACGCAGCAGTTGAGCTTCGATCGAAAGAACATCGATTGGACAACCTGGGTAACTCTTGTACCGAAGAGACTAGATTAGAGGACGATACAAATATGGTGCGTAGTGAATCATGCGGGAATCGACCCATATGATTATATCAGGACTGCCGATGGATTTGAAACGACAGTGGCCGTGAAGTAAACCGGCCTGGTGAAATTTCCAAGGGGGATGATAAACCGATAGTCATAAAAGTCATATTGGCCATTGGACACTGAAATACTGTTTGATGCCCTTGCGCAAGGCTGTAGCTGCTCAAGAAGGATCTTATGTTCGCGTTGCCACCGTAGGTTCTCCACTATTCCAGGAAGCAACAGGGTAGGGCAACTGCTAATATGGGAGGGCCGTTACCTAGATGGTCCAGGAAGGATCAAGGTGCCTCCGCTGAGAGCTTGGGATTCTGTTAATGGCCCTCCTTGGTACAGTAGGATCATCTCTTTACACTTAAACCATAATCGTGGCGCTGACAACTTCTTTTCAGCGGCACGCCACTGCTTTGCCAAGCCGAGCCCTATCGGCAAATTTCAAGTAATTCATCTATCCAACAGGCTTTAAAAAAGTAAGAAAGGGCTTCTCATTGTATATAAATAGCCTAAGGTTGGGAAAAATCGTCGTACGAAGCAAACCCTCCTTTGCGCCATAAACTGAAAACTACTCCTAACGGCGGCTTTATGCCAAAACCTGAGAATAAAACTATAGAAATAGAGTCCCGTTGCCATATATACTAGTAGCATAATATCATAGGGTACCTAGACCTTATGGGCAGTTACATACCATAACTATTTGCAGGTTGACAAACAACTAAAACTGATCGATGCCGATGCACCTGAGATACCAGGGCTGATCAAAGCAGAAGTACTGAGTACAGTTCCCGAAATAGCGGCCACGGCGGAGGCTAGAGTTCCACCCGCACTTAGAAAACCACAAAGTCCACAATTATCATCCGTGGATTCGGATATGGTATACCGGAGGCTCCCAGACAGCGCACCACCAGCACCAGGGATATCCAAAGCTGTGGCGATATGAACAGATTGTGGGAAGCGAGTGCGCTTTTCATAAGGGTCGCAGGTCAAATATTCTCCGCAATTCTTATAATGTTGCTTAAAAGGACGATCTTCCGACTCTTCATTATACATTGTAGATTGCACAAAGTCGTTGAGTGCATCCCTCATCATAGGTACGATTCGGGGGTCTGCACCTTCACAAGTGAAAGTGATATAGTGATCGTTAGGCATGCGCCGAGGTGTCTCATCACATAGAGCAGGCTGGCCGTCTGCAAGGATGTACTCATTGAACCACCATACAGGGTCAATATGGCCTTCCATCGTGACAAATTCCGTAGAGAACTTCATGTTTAGAGTCGGCTCTACCAAGTCCTGTGCATCTGCAGAATCCTCAGATGGTGTTCCGGTATCCGAGGCAGAAGTATGAGAAGAAGATGCAGTGATGGCAATATTGAACGTGTGTGCTGCGTCCTGGCCTACTTTGCTCTTAGCTGCTGCCGCAGCGGTTTGGCAAAGCTTCACTGTCTCGACGGGTGCCCGGCACACATTTTGAAGGTTCGAGCATATAAGGTCGGTAGATGCTTGGATATTGGCACCTGCACCGTGGGGAAAATCGTTGTGGTTTGTGGGTTTATAGCCAAAACCTAACATGCCGTCTTGGTCTTCGACATACATGACGGTGGGCTCAGAACATTGGCCATAGTCAGGTCTTACACGAGGTATAAGTGCGGTAATGCCACTATGTACCTGCGCAAGTAGCCTAAGAACGAAGACAAGTGCATATTTAGCCATGGCGGCAGTTGCAGCTGAAAAGCCAAAGAATAGACACAGGAGAAGACTGAAGAACGATAAGAATGAAGAATCTGATGAAGGACTGTATTTTTCGTGAAGACTTTCAGCTTTATATATGTCGTTGTGAAAGGGTTACATTACTTGGAGAACGTCTTGAATACAACGACCGGCTTTTCCAGGTTAGGTTTAAGATCTACACGGATACATGCTCACATAGCCACATACTGGCCAGGCCAGGATACCCCTGACAGCGAAAGCAATGGAGAATATGCTGTATGGACTTCTCCACGGACACTAATACCGCATAAAATAGAGTGTTTGATTGCGAGGTTTGATAATGGAGCCCAGGTATAGTGTCCTGCCAGAAGTTATTAATGTGGCTGAAAGCAGCTAATCCTCAATTAACGCTCCTTTAGCTTTCTCACGGCAGTCATCAAACAAGTGCCATACCCTCAATCACCTTGTCGTCTACGGAGGCAGAGGAATTCAACGACAGCCAGATACCTGGTTCCAACGAACGCACATCAGATGGATTTTACAAAGCTGAACGCTTAAAATAAGCTTCAGCATATCAGATGGAATACTTCTTGGACTATGCTTCCGATGTGGACTTGTGTTGTTTGCAAAAAGCATGAATCCTAAGACTGGTAACCAGCTCATAATATTTACGTAAACGTTACAGGGATTCAACGACATTGTAATAAACGGGTTCGCAGAAAGCCCGGTGAGGCATAAGTCAACTTGAATCCTTTGGAAACTAGCAGGAAGTGGAACACTAGACCAATTCCGTGAGTTTGGAGACAGAAGGGCAAGTGCCGTGAAGTGCCGTAAGGTAATCAGGACAGGGGGAGTCGGCCCGAAATCAGCCTTGCCAACCCCAAGGCAGAAAGCCAAACTAGTTCTGCATTCTTATTATAATTGTCTCTTACATTAAAGCAGATAGAGGCAAAATACTGCCATTAATAAAGCAATTATCTAATTGATTCAGATCTTTCCATGCATATCATAGTACAAGATTAACGTTTCGAATTCGGCTTACTGAGTTTTAACTAGACGGAACTCCCAATTCTTATTGCACTCTTTCATTAATTGGACTGAGAAAAAGCCAGACAGGCTAAGGGGTAATAGAACAATCATACTTGGAAAGGATGTCGGTAGGAAATGTCTTTACGGTCGACATGGTGGATACCTAGCAGGTGGTATAACATTTTCCTTGTGGCACTCTTGATTAAGAGGCCAGTGGTTGCTCAGAATTTTCTACACTTTGGCAGCAGAGAACCAAATAACAAAGCAGAGAAATCCTTTAACGGGACTTAAGAGTAATTTAAACCCACTTTATTTGCCTACTTACTGGGTAGTAAAACGCCTGAGCAGGCTGACGCAGGGCTGTGTCGGAGAAACAGTCTACCGTGTGTGCTATCGGTATTCGCCGTCCGCCGCATTTTCCAATCCTGCTGAGCATGATTGAGCTCTCTGATGACGCAAATATGTTCACCCACAGACCGATCGGCTGAAGAGATGCCAAGAACATATTCGCAAGAGCACGTGCCATCCTGAAACACCTCATTCAGCGCTCACTAATCGTGTCTGGACTGGAACGTTTACTATTCCCTGGCTCGCAAGCCCATATCACGGCAAGTCCTTGGCATCAGCGGAAATTAGCGATAACAGGTAGAACGCATGCCAGTATAGTTCAACATTTGTGTTCCTGCAGATGGAGTTGATCCTGATCACGAATTAGTCTCGGAGCTTTACGAAGAAAGGTTTAGCAGTAACGCTGTCTAGTTAGGTGTATCGAGCACCTTAGCATTGAACGCGGTATGGAGACGGAGCTTCCGACGGCAGGAAGAGGAAGATTTGACAGGGTCATGAGACGGATAATTCAAAACAGGGGGCTATCACACGGAACAGAGACACTAGTGCCGTGATGGATAGAATGATACTATTGTCTGAACCCTCAATCGCTGGCATGGCGCGGACTCGCGTTTATCCAAACCCAGAGTCTAGATTACAGGCGCCTTGGCAGTTAGCAAGAAGCCTTGTCATTTCAAACTCCCTTGCACGGAGTAACAACACGGCTTGTGGATTTATCAGTCCATATCTGTCTCAATGCACGAGCTCCTTCGTATCAATTGCTGCCATCTGCCAAGGCTCCTCTCGATGCCCACTTCCAACAGCCTGGAGACACTCCTGTCCATCCTTATGTATTTACCGATACCAGTCGGATGACCAGGGCAGTGATGCTGTATGGATGTTTGCTGAAAGAAAGCTGGAAGATATGTGTGTATCAAAATGAGACAGGGACATAGCCCTAGAAGTTCGAAAGCGTTATTACTTGATTATTTTCAAATCTTAGTAGAGTTATGGTAAGTTACGATATTATATAGCATTTCATCCTCTTAGCTGTCTGAGGAACTATAAGTAATAGAGGTGTGAGGCAGGGAGCCTTCAGAGCATGCTAAGGATTACCGGGAAAGCAGAGCTATTGTTGCAATTATCAGATATGCATTGACTGTACAGGCAGGCGCTCAGATTGTTCCTAAGACGCCAGCTTTAGAAGTTGATAAAATTATTAAGGGAACGGGCGACGAAGCCTGGATAAAACAGCTGAGAAGGCAGGACCTAGAGAGAAAAGGGGCATTGTGGGTATTCGATTTTAAGGAAAGACTTGACAAACAAGGTGATTATTCCAGGATATCCTAATTGATTCTCCACTTTAGATCACACCGATACAGTGAGAAAGGGTACACTCCAGAACCATTTGGAATGACCATCTGGTAACTCAAATAGATGTATGTGAACTGTGATAATGGAAAGCAACTCAGTAGATGACCCTTTACACAAATCTATACAACTGACATAAATCCTGCCACAAAAACACACTGCCCGCTAAGCCAACTACTGGAACGGGGAGGTTTGCACCCGGCGCCTTATGTCCACCATTGCAAATAGACTTGGACTTGCCATCTTGCCGCGTACGCCTGCATACGCTCAAAGCGCCACCTGCCGGTTTGGTCTTAGTCTTCGCCTTCTTGAGCTCTTTGCCTTTCTCAGCCCACACCAAGAGCTCCTTATCCGACCCACCACACTTCGCATTTTTGTCACCGCTACAAACTGCATTGCATCGAACATTGTTGAGTTGCTCATCGAGAGGGTCCAAGTTGTCGTGACAGTGGCAATTGTTGCCATTGGTAAGGGCCGCCAAACTCAAGCCATCTCCGTGGCAAGCTTGCTGGCACTTCTTTGGTGTCAAATCGTCGGTGATTGATGGTGTTGGTACATTGGTCATCCAGGCAATGGAGAAGCTACTGTAGCAGCCGATATAGCTCCAAGTGTCTCCCACAGCGTGGGGCGGCTCCTTCGTGTCGCCGGTGGCGGGAGATACGTTAGAGAGAGGAAGCATGAGGTATGTTGCCGCTGCCGCAAAGGATCGACCTTTCATACTGTGTATATATGGCAATAGAGTACTAAAAAGGGATTTTTGTCTATAGATGAGAAGAGGTATTTCGACCATGTAATTTGCTTGAGTTTTCTTATGGTAATCTCCTCTCCAGCCAGATTCCTCGGTCGATCACCTGTCCTTCAGGTATTAACACAGGTGTAAGAGTTGCTGGAGCTTCTTGGTCAGGGCTCATTTCTACAGCCGGTACTGTCAGTATAGCACCCCTGTTTGACTTCTAGCAAGCTAGGCAAAATGTCAACAAAAAATGTTCTACGGGAAAAACATGCGGGGTTGCACAATCTGCCTAGTTAAGGCTGTTCTGATGTTTCTGCCCGGCATTTCGGCCCGCATATCCAGCTCACCAGATTAACCTAACGTAAATATTAGCCTATAATCAATCGGTCCGCATCCAATGCCGAACGGCCCACTAAGTATTAGTAGCATAGTAATTTATTCAGAATCTTGCTAGGACCTCAAACACTAACTAATACATGTTGAACGAGAGCTAGTGGTTATCAGCCTCACGCGACTCCAAGACAAGCAGGTGGAAAGATTTGTTGAGAAGCTTTGAACGTATATGGCAAGTAATTCGACCATTGAGCCCCGAAACAGGGGCTCTATGTGGCGCTAGGTAGGACAATGGCGTCTAGATATACTTTAGTTGATTTACCAGAAACTGCCGTCTCTTGCACCTGTCGTCCCCCTGCCCTATTCTCCCAATTTTGCGCTAGCCTGCGGAGGTTTTTAAATTGGTTAGAGATTTAGCTACTTAGCCTACAAGCCACCATTGCTATATTTGGTTCTTGGTGAATATTTCCGACGTTTCTAGCGTCAAGACTCGGATGCTATCACAATAGCCTATAAGTTACAAGTGACAGTGGTTCACCATACAAGTCCTTTGCAGTAATCTCATGTTTGAGCCTTGGTTATTCTGCCGGTAACATCTTGCTGTGTTATTCCTGAAATATCATTTGACTTTATCAATAGGTCATGACGACAAGTCAGTGATATACCTATACATTAACAAATGTGTGGAAAGCAGCTAAGTTTGATGCATATTGAGATGCTCGAATGAAGGCTGAGCCAGGTTCCGGACAATAATCATGGCTTCAACAATCTGAAACAACTAGAACACATGCAAATTTTGCCTTTTCTCCATGAGAACTGCCCCTATTTGAAAAGACAAATAAAGCAATTTCTTTGAATATTGACTCCAGGATCAGTAGTGCATGGTAAAAAGATAGGTATTCTGTCTACAGACTATCAGAACAACGTCTATTAAGTCGTTCAATTCTATTGCCATATGCCAAACACTAAGACAAGAAGCTAAATCCACGGGTTTCACGATTCCGCCTCTATGAAGCCACAGCAGCGGTTCTTATATAACCCCTCGATAACCTATTGTATTCCTCGATTTGAGCAATTCCAATAAGTACCAATTCTTCAATGGCCCCTTCATCCAAGCCCTTTTTACACAAACTGATAATACCACCGCCCCGAATATCATCAGCCGTCACTAACAAAACGAGACCATTGGTATTTCTGAGGTTCCATGAAGCTTTCCCACGAGACAATATGCTCATACCCTTCCAGTATACTCGACCGAGACCGCCTGAAGCATCGTATTGCCGCACGGAATTGTAGGTCTTGATCCTGACTTTTCGATTGCCTCTGACCAAGTCGATCTCGATTCTCGGTAGAATGGAATGGAAGTTAATGCAGGCGACTTCTTGTCCTCTGTTTGTAGAGTATACTTGGAACTTATGTCCCCAAGCGCCACGAAGCTTAGAACGGCGCTTGACGACATAACAAGGGAGTTGTTCTCCAGCCACACTGATAGTACACCGTTCTTCGTTCCTTGTATCGTATTGGAGTGTCGAAACAGGCTCTTGAGGAATAATTCGTCCGTCTGGGCGTACGATAAACTTTTCAACAGGATCTGATACCATCGCGTTGAGGTTTTTTGATTAGTGGGAATGTCTGAGCATGAGTAAGTTGGCCTTGCAGCGTTGCTTGGGCGAATAGTATGGAACTTATAGTCACGATAGGTGCTAATAGTCAGAGCTTAGAGCACAGTTCTATAACATAAACACTTGGGTTAAACTCCTTGACCAGAGTATCATTACGAATTCGATACGGCAGTATAGCCTCAGTGTCAAGATTGGACCTCTAAACCCCATTACTTTCAGCAGATAGCTTGGCACATCCACCTAATGTCGGGGATCCACCTGGTGTCGGGGATCCACCTGGTGTCGGGAAACCCCGAACAGAACTAAATCATGCCTGATATTAGTCTAGCAAACCTTAATATCTCCTCTACCTTAAGCTCCCAAGGTACATATCGCTATTATCATACTTGTATAGCACTTGGGAGTGGCTAGGGAACATCTACATCTAGCTTTGGGCTGTTAGCGGAGTAGACTACCCTGGCACGAAGCTGACGACAGTTTCACCTCGCTCATTCAACCTCAGCTACGTCCCAAACAGTTTGCTAATGATAAATGTTTCCCCACTTTCCTGGAACGCCTTGACACTCTTCTCCACCAGTAGTGCAAAGGCTCCACTGCTTGTTTTGGAAGGCAGCATAAGGCTGCTAATTGAGTTTGACAAGACACCTGCTGATATTCACCCTTGAACGTCCCTTTCCGGTTGAGAAAGCCTTGCTATTTAGCCTTACGTCAAAGTTTCCACTTCTGAATGAAAGTTCCACATCTACCGAGAGACCTTTTTACACCAATTAAATAATTCTAAGTGTGAGCTCTGAAGAGTGTAGAGTGAGACCCTTCCAGTCCATACACTGTCGGAGCATCAAACAGCGATAACGGCGTGAACTAACCCGTATTAACATTTCTCTTTACCAAGGTCTCATCCACGCCCCCGATATCGCTACGATAGATTAGAACGGTATTAGCAGCTAGATCGTGATTCTACATATAAGAAGGTCATTTCTCTGCCCATATCGTACGTGCATTATTACCTAAACATTTGCTCCAATCTTTTCCTCGAAACCCCAAGACTAGCAGCCGTACAACAAGCCGCCATGTCATATCAGCAAGACCACAAGAAGCATTCTCATGCGGTACCCTCCCCTCACAGCGACAGAGGGGTTTTTGAAGGTGGCAGCTATAGCGTTACTCATCGTGATACCAATGCCGTGTTAAACATTGAGCTACAGCAAGGTATCACAGTTCGCTCTAGATCAGGTGCTATGATACATATGTCAGGGTCTGTAGAGCTATCAGGAAAGACCAAATTTTCCTTCAGCAAGCTCTTTACAGGTGGTCAAATGTTCGAGTCAGAATATGATGGACCAGGTCATATTGCCCTTGGTCCAACACTTTTTGGCGATATTATACCTCTGCATATCAATGGATCACAATGGATAATCGGCAAGGATGCTTTTCTTGCCTGTACTTCTGAGGTCACCAAGAAGCGGGAGATCCAAGGGCTTGGCAAGGCTTTGTTTTCCGGTGAAGACCTGTTTGTCTTTCGTGTTGAGGGCCACGGTATTTTGTGGTTAACAAGCTTTGGCGCTGTCGATCGTTTGGATGTAAGTAACTAAGCATACTTTACTGACCTAAATACTACCTATCATGCATTTACTAATTCATGACTGATAGCTCCGATTAGGCGAGGAACACATTGTTGATAATGGCCATCTTGTGGCATGGAACTGTGAATATTCTATTGAGAAAGCAGGTGGTGGAAGTATGACCGGTTTGAAGACTGGCGAAGGGTTTGTATGCCGCTTCAAGGGCCCTGGCTCTGTTTTTATACAGACCCGAAACATGGCTGAATTCCAGTTTTTTATCAAGGCAATTGCCGCTGGTACAGTCTAGACCTTCTGTCCTCGCGGGCCTATCAATTTGTAGCTTCGGCCACTTCTTAAGATGATATAGTAAACGAAGAATTACTATTTGACATGCAACGAGCTATATAGTGGCCATTTATCTGATTTTCTGTGTCTGTTCCCGACGTTTCTAGCATCATGACTCTGGTGCCTTTATAATTACCAGGGCAAGCTTTTCGCCTGTAGAGGCTACCGAAGCTCATAATGAGAATCATGCCTAAACTTCAGCTATTCAAAAAATGTGAAATCCTCTGTATGTTCTCACAGGTTCAAGGTTTGGTCTCGCGTTGGTAACTTCAACTTGTCAGCCGGATCTTGCCCACTGTTGGGTCTCGATCTAGGCATCGTTAATCTTGAGCGTAAGTGCGTTTTCTTTGTAGCACCTAGAGAAGTTAGGCACAGGATAGCGCTAGACGCTGGTGATGGCTGGTTCTGAGAAGGCCATAGGTTGTTGCGGACTAATGAGTGAAATGAAGTCTCCGGGAGCGATACAACCCTATCACCTGTTGTAATTCTGGGTTGACCAACCTACATTTATTAAATGTGGCATCTTAGTGCGGCGCTAATCAGCTCACCCTTACTGTACTGATGTTCATCCAAATCGAGTCGTTTTGTTCAATCTTCGTCCGTGCCAACCTAGACTACCCTTGATTTTTGCCGATGTTCTTCGGAAAGATTACTGCCCCTAGCTTCACACTCTACCATTCGTTAGCCGGAGTGGGGTAAAGCGTGGTTAAGGTCCGAGGGGTTTAGTTTTGAGGACTTGGTCTTGAGCTTTAGTATCCTTGACTAGTGCATCCGACACCCAAAATACACGGCGCTATGCCTAGATAATTCATGGACTTTCACTTGATCCCCAGCTACCCTGCCTCTCCACCTCATCATTTACTCCAAAGTCATAACCTAAAAGCTCAGCAGTGTTGTATTCCGCGTGGCTGAGTACCCACCACCTGGCATAGTCCTAATTAATAAATGAAACACGCCTGACGGCGCTGGACCCTGGAAAGATAACAGCTATTTCCTACATGGGAATAATGGCATCGATCTAGAACGCAACATTCCATGCTTATTGGCGCGCTTCGACCAAGACAGCTGACAAGCTGAATATACCATACACTACCATAACAAGGACCATCCCTAAAAGATCCCCCGGAAAATGACTGTAAGTGGAAAACTTTTCGCAGCTTATGTTGTTCCTTGATATGAAATGTTTTTGTCCATAGGACTACAGTAATACGAATTGACGACAATTATGGCTCCATCCTGGATGGACAAATTTATTATCCGTGAGGACGTAACTACAAATAAACGACGCAGTACAGAAGTCCCGGCTATAGAGATCCACTACACTGCTCTTGCTGGATACTATCGAATTCTAGGAATGAAAGACGACACAAGACCGCGCCACGAAGTGAAAAGAAAAAGCGGTTCTCGCTATCGTGAGAGATAAATTTCATGCCAAATTGGTAAAATATAATACAGAAATAGCTATACTAAACTTCCACAGCCTTCGGCCTAAGACCGAGATCGACCTCACGTAACGCAAACATAAAGTCGATATTAAAGGAAATGTGGGACCTATTAAAGTCATTAGGAGGCTTAGAGAACTGCATTGGAAGCCCGCTGGTATGCTTCCATACGGAAAAGCTTCTTGGGAGCTTAGAGATAAAGTTAATCTCATGGTGTCGGTCACTATTGATGGTCATTAAGGCAATGGTGTTATTAGCCTTTAGAAAAGCGACCTGGATCCACCTTATAAGGGGTTGACTTGAATTTTCGAAAATGAACTAGTGTTATAACAGACTAAGTACCATTATTCATGAAGAGTGAAATTGCGAGTAAGCGGCATGTCCTAGCCTGCCCATAATAACTCTGCATCTGGACGAGTGACCGCCGCAGAACCCCTGTTTTCTATGACAGAGGCACCACCTTCACAGGGAATAGAACCCTTTAATAAAAGCAATATGAGTCCAGATTGCAGAGCAGACCGAGCGGCCCTGTATCAGTAGGGTCGAACCGCTGTAGGATTCTGTATTAAAATCCTGCGCCTACCCCAAATCCTTCGAGTTTCCAGTTTCTCGCATTCCATCCGCCAGACTCAATTCTCCATCCGTCATGTCTCCACCTCAAAAACGGCAGCTAATGCTGCCATGGCTACTGCTTGTAGCTTGGATTCAGCCGTGCTACAGTCACTCTCTCTACGCTTACGCTACCGATCGAACCACCCAAGTCGGAATCCAAGATCCCTCCACAGGCGAGATCTGGTACAGCAACTGCAACAGTGAAGATACGCCTATCTTCCCTCTCGATAAGCCAAATATTCTCAAAACCGATAATAAACCACGCAATGGTACTGCGCTGGCTGCAGCTGGTTGGTGGGATACAGAAAAGATTATTGTATAGAATCCTCCATAGGTTTGAAGCAATGACTAACATGCAACAGGCCTCCATTTTCTGGCAGTCAGAGGATGGTATTATCGTCAATGGGTACTACGAATGCAACATGACAACAGGAAAGCTGCAGCGATCTGGCGAGTATACCATCTCGTTGACCGCCAAGGTTGAGTCCGTCCACAACGAATCTGGTCTTGCTGTTAACCTGCTTGGAGGCGGTGAAGATGACGGATATCGCGTCTTCTACCACAATAAAGACAGACAACTCAAAATGTTAACATATACTGATAACACGAATTGGATCGATGGAGGTACCGTGTCACAAGATACTGCCGGTGGAGGTGCGATAGGTGCCGTCCTCTTTGATAGGAAGAATATGACAGTGACTTTCCCTAAGGGGATAGATAATATCGCGACATCTCGTTTCCAAAAAACTGGAAACTGGAAGCTAGGTATGGATTTCTAAATTTTTCATCTGCTCTATTACTAACTCATCTTAGCTTCTTTCCCGCAGAAAATGGCAGGTAGCTACACAAACAATACCGACTTGACCAAGATCAGCATGAGCTACAATGCCCCCCAGTATACACTGCCAGGATGGAGCGCCACCCTTAAAGCCCTAGGCATGGCTACGGATCGATCAACAACCAGAAGTCTCTTCTATATTGGTGACGATAATGTAGTTCATGAAGTCATTGCCGTGCAGAACAATTGGCAGCTGGCACCAAACAGATCTGAGAGCACATGGCCTCTTGCGGATAACCCGAGTTCTGGTCTGGCAGTGGCATACAACCAGGGAAAGGGCATGACGTGGATGTACTACTGGTCTAACCAGACAATTGTACAAGCTCACAAGAACGAGAGTAATGAATGGGAGGATGCCAAAGCGCTGCCGCAAGTGTTTCTCAAGAATGAGACTGATTCGAGCGACGAGGACAAGCCAGCAAAAGAAGATAACACCACCACCAAGTTAACTGGCTTTAGCACTGGCGCCAAAGCCGGAATTAGTGCTGGAGTCGCTTTTGGAGCCCTTGCTGTCGGGACTCTCATCTGGTTCTTCATAAAGCGACGCTATAAACAAGTTCGCCCGACCCCCAAGGAGGAGACCTTTGTTCTTGAGGCTGCCGGCACTCCTATCACCTCTCCTCCTCCACTGTACGAGAAGGATACATATAGGGCAGGTGATGCAACGTCACTATCGGAGTTAACTAGTGAAACTCGACCCGTTCAGTTGGACAACCCTTCAGTCGTTTACGAGCTGCCATGAAGCTATATAAGATAGTTGACAGTTTCAAGCGTTATTCCTCTTCCTCTTTCCTATGGCCTTCTCCCCCGTGGTGCCTGGCTAGTATCTGATACCTATCACGGTTCGATCGATCGCGGGTCAGATGTCGGCAGCTCTTGCAGCTGATTCCCGCGTATATCTCTAGCCCGGCGATCGGGGGTCCCCGTCAGCTGGCAGCTCCATATCCTCATCTATCGGGTCCCGGAGCTCTCGGGGTTGCGAGCCTGACGGTGCGAGAGAAGCGGCGAATACGACGACCTCCTGCAGCTGTGCCCCGACGGTCCTGTAACAGTCGCGGTAGTGACGCCTTACCTGATCCACGCCGGGCTTGACGGCCCCTGGGCAGAGTAGGCAGAGGATTATATCGAGCTCTTCGCATAGCCGGATGACGTGCTGAACTCCCTCTCCTGCTTTGATGTAATTATTGTGATCGTTGAGATTGCCGTTAGTGTTAGTGTGTAATGCCATTGACTGATTGATTGATTGATGGCCTGACTGCTGCTTAACTGACTGACTTTATTTCTCATTATTGGATATAATGTAAACTCTAATTTTATCTTGCTTGCTTTTTCTTGTTGCAAGTAGTGATGCTAGCTCTTGTTATCTCTCTTTTTCTCTTTAGCTAGTGGTCTTAGGCGAGCTTGGGGTTAGCTCTTTTTTGGTTTGTGGTTCTGGCGGAATGGTCTGTGCGTCAGACGTTTTCAACCAATCAGCTTATACCCTTCGAACCACCATCCCCACTCGCCCTTGTGGTTCTGACGGAACCACAGCCGGACTGGAGACCAGGAAATCCCTCTATCTCTCTCTATCTCCCTCTCTTTCTTATAGCTCTTTTTTCTTTATGGAAGGCCGCTGCACTAAGCTGGGCAACGCGGCTACTAACTTTGCGGGAGGCTTCTCTCCCAACATCGACTTGGGTATCCTCAAGACGCTCCTTGGCGATTACCTTCACAACTTCTGATCAAATTGAGATCCTTTTGTGTCCGTTTGGGCACAGCAATACTATAGCTCACGGTGTGGAAATGGAAAGGATAGGTAGTATTCTCCTAGAGCTAAGGTAGACAAAGGGGGGGAAGTCGGGGGAAGGCTTTCTACATGTTAAGTTATTAATGCAGGTTACTTTGAAGGTGTAGTGACCACAACAAGAACACAAGCTGGACACGAGTTTGTCGCTCTATCAACTGGGACTCAATTTGCAACGGCAATTCAAGCCCAAGCTCCAAGCCCCAGCCACAGCCAATTTCCTAGCTGACCTAGACCTCGTTTTCGTAGCTTCAGGCTGCACCCGTTATATTACAAACTAGAAATTACCTTTCTACTCTCTATTACCAAAATACAGGCTTACAGAGTAATATTTCATTAAATAATCTATTTACTTCACTAATGTAACAGCATTAAAAGTACTAATTTGAATTATTTTAAGAACTACTATAAAATCTATAAATAGTTTATCTTTTTTTCCTCCACACAGAATTTACTTTTTAGCTTAGTAAGGCACATAACACCTCACACTTCCTATTTCAAATACTTTTTAATAATAATAAACTTCATCCCTCCTTCATACTTACATCATCCATCACTATACTCTTTAAGATAATTTTCATGTTGGTTGTTGTGGCTATCATGGCTGTTATTACCCCTTTTGAAGCGCGTAATATTATAATATCCTACTTTACTCCTTTAGATACTTGGCAATATTCTATTATAGACGGCATCATTATAGCTATTTCGAATCTTATTGAGATTTACAAGTGTACAGATGTAAGAGGGTGATAAGTCAGGGTGGCTTTAGATGGTAGATAGGTCTGATTGTATTGATAGACTTCAACTTGCAGAGTCTTCCCCGAAGGCTCTGCGTGTCAAGATCCTTTTGGTGGATCGGATCGGACTAACTAGTCTCCAAGCCTTGGCCGAGGCGTTGCCTCGGGTAGGTCTCTGATATCCTTACAACAGACAACAGCAATAAAGATTAATTAGCCCTCATAATATTTACCTACTATACTGTTGCCAAGGGTAGATAGTGTCAGTTAGAGTTCTACCTCCTTGCCGACGCTAATCCTATTGGCAGTAAGAAAATTAATGTATATAAAAGCAATAAGCCGGCTCTAGGTCGTACTAGCGGCTGAGGTCTTAAAAATCAGTGTGACAACCATATCGGTTGCCTATCGGTCATCACTGAAGAAGTTGTCACTTAAGATATCACTTACGGACCCTCTCTTGCCGTTAAGACACCTTATAAGACGTCTAGTACTATAAGAGCATTTAAGCTATTAGGTGTCTGGGACTTTAACTTAATTAACTAGGACCCTTCTTTAGAGCATAGCGATTAATTGTCTATTAGCTAGTTTGTTTTAAATACTTATTATAAATATATAAATAACTGGCATATACTACAATCTGATAAGACAGGCTTTTTATTTAAGCTCCTAATTGAGTATTCTAAACAGGCCACCCTTGTCGGCTATAGAACACCAATTCTATAGACTTTAGTTAGATCTAATAATGAATTATACTTACAACCTTTAACTGAAAAGAAAAGCATTCTAATCCTATCCTAGGGTTGATTTTTACCAGTTTATAGGGTTTTATAGACTGCATCGCTTATTGTAGTCAAGATAGAGATTATTAGTTACCTCAGACTTATTTCGTTGGCTGTCCTATGTTATGCTAGCCCCATTTCATTTCTCACCAAAAGTAATTTGTCAGTCGCCAAACGACACGGGGAATAAGGGTTAGGAACTAGCCGCCAGTTCTATAATATACAAATTATGGCTATTTCAAAGATATTAGCCAAGTCCCCTACAGCACCCTTAGAGAAGCTGCAGAGGAAAAATGCCGGAAATACAGGCGCCTAGGTGTTTTCTTTCAGCCTATTATTATCTCTGCAGGAGGCTTTATAGACCAAGAGACCTCAAAGACCTACCAAAGGCTACAGAGGCTTATAGGTCCTTGGGCTGTTGACCAGCTGGACCAGGCCATTAGCCTAGCCTTAATACGCACTAGGGCAACCTCAGTAGCTTCTATAGCGCGAGATTCATCTAGAAATCCAGTTAGGTCCCTCTAAAATACCTCTAGAAAGTCTTCTTAGGCCTTTTTTAGCCCTCCCTAGCCTTATTAGGCCTAGCTTATTAGCTATATACCTTTCTATAGGTTTCTAGCTAGACCTCTTTTATAGGTTTTCTTATTATACCTTTTATAAGTTATTTCCTATTTTTACCTTCTGTTATTTTCTTTATTTTATCTCCTATAGGTTCCCTTTATCTTTCTTTTTATCTCTCTGTTTATTAGGTATTTCTTATTTTGTGTAACGGTTGGATTTCCCAAGGGATAAACTAGTCCGTTCTAGGTTTATGTTGGTAGGATTGCGGGATATGATCTGAGAGGTAGCGAAGTGTCATGTCTCTTAATAGTCAATAGTGTGGGTAAGGCCTATTGAGGTAAAGTTGTTGTATTGGTAGCTGGTGAGCTAAGTTTTATCTAATGCTAAGTGAATGCATATGTATTTGGGAGCTCTTGAGGACCGATGAGTTGAGATGGTTGGTCCTGCCAACGTCCTTCAGATTGGCTGGGAATTGTGGGGTGTCAGGTAACGTGTATATGGGTAGGTAATAACCCCATGGTACGAAATACTTATCCCATCCACTTACTCATGCTCTCCTCTGGTTTACTCGTACCCTGGGGTTTGGAATCCCTCTCTCCTCTTTCTTGTCACTAGCTTTCTTTATATCAACCTCTTATGGTTACCTGACGTCATACCCCAGGGTACGAATCATAAATATGACCGTGATACCTATTTACTTTTGTTATCACTGCCACTGCCACTGCTTCATTTAACCTTAACCCCACCCCTAAGACTCCTATACACAAGGATCATCATCATTATGACAATTGGGAATAGAAGAGGAGGCGACTATAATCTACTAGCCGTTTGATAACACGAGCTTGTAAAGTTTGCTGGAAAGAAACCTCGGATTGAAATTAACGTAAAGAGGATGGAAAGTGTACGAAAGGGCAAGTACGCAGACCGTCCATCGAAATGGGATAAGCAAATCGCCATAGTATGGATTGTATTGGAATAGACCGGAGATAGACATGCAGTTGGGAAGTGAGTATGTACGCGACAATTAGGAATAGAAGAGTAGGTAGGAATTAGGACTAAGTGACTTAGCTGTCTTTGCAATGCATCTCAGAAATGGCAAAAGCGAAATAACCATCCGTCGCGTGGAAGCACGCAAATGTAATCCCAAGTGACTGGATTCAACATGATGCGGGACATATAATCAGCCAGAAGCCTAATAATCCCCGTTTGTCCGTCTGCGCTTGACCCTCCGCCCTTCACCCTCCCCAATTTCCCGTTTCCGTTTTCGACTTGACGCAGGAATCTTCTTCTCCGCCGTATCATTTTTAACCAGAGTCTCTAGTCTGGAGTTATCTTCGTCGCAACTTGGTGGTGTTATTGCCCCCATCGGCGTCGCTGAGCTAGAGTCACTACTGCTGTCGATATCCTCCCAAGCCTCACGGAGCAGCCTCTCCCTCAGACCCTGGGGCGAATGACCTGGTCGCGTATTCTCAGCGATCTCTCGTCCGTATAATCTGTATCGTACTTCCTGGCCGAAGAGAGCTAGTTCTAGCGCTCGGTGCAGACGTTTGGTGAACACGTCATCGTTTGAGGGGGAGGATGCCGGGACCGGCGTCGGAGGCGCGGGTATGAGATGAGAACCGGCTGTTTCTACAACATCAGGGAGAGCCTAGACTGTCAGCGGTTATCGATTTGATGGAAAGACGCGTCTTACCACATTGTGAATGCGCTCGAAGAGTATTGCTTCAATCTGTCGCCATGGTGCAGGATGGCAAGGCGACGGATGTTCAGGTGTTGGGAGATGACATGATCGTGGTTGCTTTGTTGACATGACGCATCGCGATAGTCAAGAGCATGGCGTCGTTGTTGCTGTTGCGTTTGCAGTTGGGTGATGGCAATGACGATGTCGATTATTTGTTTGAATGGCGTTGTATCGTCATTGATTGGCGATCGCTCTGTCGGAGCGGGGACGGAATGATCCGAGTTCGGAATAATGTCGTCCCGGTCCCACGTCGGTAAAGGTAGAGGAGTACCTTGCATGCCCCAAAACAATTGTGAATTAACGCACGGATTATAATTGGATTGAGTTGTGAACTTGTGAATGTGGACAAGCCAAGATATCACACTGAACTATCCAACGTCAAAATGGCATCAAGTCCGTCGAGCAGTCAAGCCACAAATGAAGACTTCCAGGGTCCTTTATCGTCCGCATCCCAATCAACAATAACTATTAGACCTCAAAATGCCGAAGCGAGATTAGCATTCAGTCAGGTCGTCGATTGGTTGCTCGAAACATCTCAAGCAGATGATTTTCAGGCACAAGAAAGAGAGCAAACCAGCCATCACATTTCAACGGCATCAAGACAAGTTCGTGATCAAGAAGTCAATAGACTTATTGAGCAAATTGAAACTGGTCACCTCTCTTCTTCATCTCCGACATCTTCTGGACAGAGCGTTGATAAAGGTGAATCAAGCGTGTATATTCACACTGGATGCTACTTCATCGACCTTTCGCAACCTCCAACTAATAACTTCCGAGGATGGATCGCAGGACGCAAAAGTAACAAGACCCACAACGACTTTATCCTATGTCTTGATAACACTTCCTCCTTCGGCGTTCGTCAACATCATGCTACTTTCCAAGTCCACGACACCGGCAGAATCCTTGTGCAAAAGATTTCTGATCGTGGCATTGTGGAAGTTGATGGCGATGTTCTACACGCGAGAGAACACAGGCTGTTTAACCAGCATACCTCGTCTATTCGCTTTGGACAGTTGAAGTACATGGTTGAGTATACGCGCCACAGTACCACAGAAAAACACACTGAAGCTATGATTGAATACATCCACAAATTCTATGGTCACAAAAATACGCTCGATATCTCCATGACGCCAACTCCAACGCCGGGAAACGGAATCCAGGTCGGTCAATGGAGTCTCAGCGGCGCTGGAACAGTAGGAGTAGGTGGATCTGGGCGGGTTAGCGTTGGCGTTAATAAGAAGGGTGATGTTGTGGCCATGAAGAGAATGAATGTCTCAGAGAGTAATGAGAACTTGTTGAGGAGCAGGCGAAGTGTTATTGAGAAACTGACGCAGTTGGCTAATGCTGCCAAGGAGGAGAGAATTGTGCGTCTTGTTGAAGTTTTTTCGGATGATCCAAATGCAGCTAACAAAGCGGCTGATATTTGGTTCGTCCTGACGCCCTTTACACCAAAGACTCTCCATGAGTACAAGGGCCCGTTAAAGTAAGTCGTACACTCTTTATCTGAGCTATGACTGATTGTTTTCCAGGGCGGAATCAGTTCGGAGCATGACGATAGCACTATTGGAAGCCCTCACCTTCCTCCACGCCAACAACTGGATCCACGGCGACATAAAACCCATGAATATTGGCGTTCGCAAATGGGACCTAGATCAAACATCCATAGTCCTCCTCGACACAGAAGACGCAATATATGCACCCCGGGGCATCGCAACAGTGACGCCTGGAGCGAAAGGAACAGTAGGCTATATATCTCCCGAGCGAGAGCTGGGAGAGTTTACCCCAACGGCGGATGTTTGGGCTGTTGGTGTAGCAGCAATTTGGATGCTTCTGGGAAGACATCCATGGCAGTATCGTGTGAATCCTTGGAGAGAGGGTGAGGTTTTTGAAGGAAGGAGATGGCTGTTTCATAGACATTATGAGTCTGCGGTGAAGAGTATTGGAGGGTGTGATGATGAAGGTAAGGTGCTAAAATACTTTATGGGCATTAAGCTGATATGACTGCAGAGCTTGGTACAGCTGTTTTACAGATGATTCGGTATCCTTATGCTCGAATAGAAGAGCAGAAAAAGACAAGACCGGGATGTCGGGAGGTTCTCCGGATGTTGCATACTGGTTCAACTGGTGAGGGATCTGAATGGAAGCGAACTCGTATAGGTGCAACATGAAAGGTATTTTCTCAAGAATGTCGCAATGTTAATAAGAAACCGAAGCCACAGAAACATATCTTATTAAACTGTCTACTTGAAAATCTGGTGTTGGCAATTGCGAGTGCTTTACTTAAGTCATGCCCTCATTTCGTTGATTCAGTTTACCGCAAACTTGGGCACATCCCTTAATGATGATGATTAGCGTTCGAAGCTAGAGAAACTTTTTACCAAAAAGCGAACATGCCATATTTGTTTAATTGTCGGATAAAACTGAATATATTGCTGTCCCTACAGTGCTTAGGGAGGATTGAATGTATGAACTTCTCATCCTAGAGTTGTATGCATATGGTTCTTGTAGCTGGCTAATGTTCACTCAGGTTCTCAACTACAACGAAGATATCAGCGTCCTTGCTCCCACCTTGCGACGTCGTGATTTGCTGGATCCTTGGGCATTCTTAATTTCGTTAGTATTCTCTCTGTAGATAACCATAATGTATTGGGTTACCAGCAGACATAGTTAAGTATAATGAGACTATTAACAATTGTCCGTGTAATTCATGATGATCTCGGCTTCTGTATAATGATGGACGGTTTAAATTAGCCAAGCTTCGTTATAATGGATGACTTATACCACAGACAGTTAATCGGGGCTTATTATTATTCACCGTTTTGAAGTATGAGGTAGTAATTAATCGAAAGAAATAAGTATAGTTTCTTGAACTTGTTAATAATTTGTTTGTGATGTGATGGGGCGAACTGGTAACGAATAGCGTAAGGGCAAGTGGCAAAGAGTAAAGGTCGTAAATAGAGGGGATTGGAGAATACTAAACGGAATAGGGTGAGATTTGTATTTCAGGACAACGTGTGGAGGTCGCGTCAACGAAAATTGAATATAGGCGTGGGTGGAATGGAATTCTTTGAGCCAGTGCTTTGTCTCTGAATCAAATCAGGCGTAAGTTGGCTTTGCCAAGGATCTTCGTGGCTTGTTTCTTTACGCTGCCATGTGAATGTTTAACATCCTTCGTTATGGGAGTAAACCCGATGGCACGCCCCACCTTGTCTGGGTCAGGAGGTTCTGTGCCAATGGTAATACTGTCGCTACTGATGCTAAAAGTAAGGCTGAGGCATAAACAATAGTGAAGGAGAAAAGCTTAAGCCAGAGCGTCCACTAGTAGCCGAAGCTATCTTAGCGTTGAACAAATTCTCGTCGAGGACGGGGCACTATTGTGTGTACTAGGTTCACGGCCGTCTTTGTAGCATATCCGCATGCATTGATAGCCTTTTGGCTTGTCTCAGCGCTATCATCAAGAGCTTTTGTGACCTTCAGAGATTAAAAGGTAATAAGGACCAGTTGATCGGTTAGTTATAGACCGATAAGAGTGCTTGAGGCACTCAGGACCTATGTCGTTATCCATCCATCCAGTTTTGCTCGTTGTAATAGCCTGATCGCCTAGGAGGTCATACCCTCAATACCAGTTGGCAAAGTGATAGTAGCCCTCACTAATAATAAATAGCGGAATTAATCAACCTTCCGCATTTATCGCCTCAATTACAGTAATCCATTCACGCTTTCTAGGTTATACTCATTTAAGTCTTTCTTAACTTTTCAAACCATTCCGGCCATAAGACGACCGGGATATTACACAAAATGTACACATCAGATACTACTGCTACTTGAATTATCCATGTTGATTCGTCAGTATCTTCGATTGGCCGGGCATCTCTTCCATTTATAGAAGTTCCCTAGTTATTCTACTCCACCTTGTCCACTCCTTTGCGTGTAACGACTGCCCCTTAAAAGATAAGTGAGTAGGTAATCTTGTCCTCACAGGTTCAAATTCCCACCAGCATCATTTATGTCTGAGTTGTCAAGCTAATCTCAAACTGATGCAGGTCGATAATTTAACGTCGTATAATTTCCGAATGGTCCAGTAAGCTTTAAGTGAGAAGCCAGTTAATTTCACAGTTGCTGATTGGCTATTCCGTCTGGTCATGTCGACCAATACCACCAATAACATTTTTCCTTATCGATGCAGCCACAGTGACGAAAACCAGATTCGGTGACCTTTGCGAATATGAATATCATAGATGTGGGTCATTTGTTCCCTGTCCACCTCAGCGGTGAATATGCAGTTGTACCTCATTGCGTCTACTCACAGCGTACCATGGGAAAATAGAGGGGATAACATTGATGTCAAACCAATCACATAAAGGCGATCGTCGCAGCGCAGCTTGATGCATGTTGCATTACGCGGTGTTCGGAAGCCTACCTGTCGCGTCAGTTAGCATAACCGTTTGACTTGAGATAAATACTACAGGTTTCACTCTGCATTCAACGCCGTTGCCTTTCGCCTTTCGCCTTTCGAAGTCGTGCAAACTAGTGAGCTGCTCATGAAAGGAAGCTCCAGGATGAGTGAAGATATCGGATGTTCCCTTGTCGATATTCATGCGAAATACGCGGAGTCAAAAATCACAACACAGTTGATCAACATCGCAAAAAGCACGGTACCGCAGCAAAAGCCTCTGAAATTTCTCCAAAATCTCAAGTGCCTATATTTCGACAGTTCGTCACAACGTGGTGCGGATGACGAGACTGGCAACTCAGCGAAACCCATTTTGAAATTCAAAACCATTAATGCATTCAAGCAGCGACGTTACGTTGCTCTCTCATACACATGGATACCGTGTTACCCAGAAAGGCTTGTTCCCAACGGTGGTTATCTGGTCAAAGACATTTGTTCCGGTAACCTATCACCGTCACCCGTCAGAGATACAGTCTTTAGTCGCATGCAGCGCTACATGAATTATGTCGGTGCAGAAAATTTCTGGATCGATCAACATTGCATTCAGCAAGAGGACAAAGAAGCACAAGGAATAGGAGTACAGGCGATGGACAGGGTTTATAGCTTGAGCTATTACCCAGTTACATTACTGTCACGGACAATCAAGACCTCGGAGCAGCTAGAGTTGCTAAGCGAAGTCCTCTCTGGGAAGTTTGTAGTATACTGGGAAGATCGATACTGGATATCGGCATCGAAGTCTTTGGAAACAGCTCGTCGAGCGCTTGATCTCCTTAACTATATCACTTCAGATACATGGTTTTCCAGAGGATGGACTTACCAGGAAAACTATCGAGCTCATTTGAGGATGACGCTCCTTATCACTCATTCGGCATTCGTCAGGGCACAAAAGCCATCCTCCCATCTCGGATCATTAGATGGAGAACTTTGCATTAATTCTTCGAAGTTTTACGAGCAAGTAACAATGCTCTGTTTGGCTTACGAAAATCATCAGCCACGACCATATTACTGGGAGCGCCTCATTTCGAGGGCTGGAAAGTACACAGTTCTACTTCAGTCCGACAAAAGGGATGGCGATAGTGCTGAAGACCATGATGGAGCTCCAGTATCAATGTCCCCTACCATCATAAAGGACATATCCAATCGCGAGCTGTTCAACGAGTGGGATCGACTAGCCATCATCGCCAACTGTTGCCAATACGTTAACCGCTTGGATAGCGCGAAGCTAGAAGACAAACACAGCCTTAGTTTGTCTTTACTTGCACTATGTTTGGTGAATGGAGAAATTCTCTCTAACCATCCCAAGAATAACAAAGATAGTATCTGGACACGACGGATTCCTATGGCCGACTTCTTGCAGGTGAACTTTTTTGACGGGCTCCGGTCCCCAAGCAAAACACGAAGACTTACCTTTAATAAAGGCTGTCGATTCTCCAACGTTAGCCTCAAGGAAGAAGGAGTGGAGACGGAAGGCTATCTGTGGCGGTTAGAAGATGAGATCTCGACCAACAGCTTTCACCGATATCGCAACAGGACAAGACGATACCGGCAACGGCCGCCACCACTCGAATGGCTGGCCCGCCGGCTGGCTGCACGTTATAAGAGTCTCTCTCAGGGAATCTATTACATCCTCAATCTCGAAAAACCATTGACACTAGCGCAGAAATGGCAGCTGAGTATGGCTAGCAAGGTAGAAGAGGCTATACACCAGAAGAAGAAACTTTGTACGGCAACCGCAACTTTTCCCGGACCCGGTCCCTCGGCTGTTGCTATTTTTATCGTTGAGCCTGGAAATTATGATGAGGATAGCGATGAGACTGAAGTGAGTGGTGAGATGAGTATCGAACAGGACCAGAACTCTACAGACATTAATTCTGGCGCACAGACTAGTTATGCTGAGCGATTGAGTTTTGATGAAGACTCTTACGTTTTTACCTCTATTCACCGCAACCGACAGGGCCAGCAGTGTTTTGAGTTGAATGATATTAATAAGCACGTATCTCTCGAAGTTGATTGCTGTTTTGGGAAGAATTACTGGCAATTTCCTCGACTTTACACGAGACGCTGGGTTCATGGCTTGTGTTTCTTCCAGGGTTGTTCTCCGCATCCAGTCATCTTTCCCTGGCCGGTCTCATTGCAAGGACTTTGATGGTTCA